>CM067263.1:10949515-12291223 GCA_034195605.1 Santalum album
CGGTTGGTGAGCCCGCTGAAGGCTCGATAGAGCGACACTTTTCGATTCAGCGCTGCCTGCGAGGCCTCCACCTCCATGGCGGGTGTGGAGGGAATTTTATGCCTCGAACGCAGTATGGCTTTGAGGATTGATTTGAGGGATCTGTAGTTCATGTATGCTTCTTGCCATTCTGGCACCATCTGTGAGGCGAATTCCTTGCCAAACTTCATCCTCAAAGTGGGTCAAATAAATAAAGATCCCTAACGAGCACAAAGATACATCAACAGAGGGATTAGATGATTGATCTTACCATAGCATGTGTAAGAGCATTACGTATAAACTAGAAGAAGAAGATGATGATGATGATGACGATGGAGATAAGGAAGAGGGAAAGGAAGGGGAAGGCCACAGCATATTTGGGTTTCTAATGACCATTGCTAGGAGCAGTTCAACGACCTCATGAATATCCACCTAAAGTAATAAAACTAACTTCCATTTTATTGAATTGCAGTCATTCGGGAGATGGGGGATCCCTTAAAGAACATTTAAATGCCATGACCCAGAAAGTATCAATTCTTTATACCAGTTAATCAGTCATAGATAAATGCATGTTGAAAAATGTTATGGGATTTTGATGAGGTAAAAAGCTAAGAAAAGTACCTGACGAGACAAAAATTATGTGCAGGGAAGAATTTGTAGGAAAAGGAGACAGCTTTGTGGGATGTTTCAAGCCCTGTATGCACCCGCATTGATCTTATCCATCTGGGTTTTCAAAGCTTAATCAGAGAAACACAGACAGAGAGACGCAGAGAGAGAGAGAGAGAGAGAGAGAGAGAGAGAAAGAGAGAGGGTGAAGGGAGAAAAAGACGCACAGAGAAGAAGAAAGGATATAGTTGTGTATTGAATGCCCAGGGCGACAATCCCTATTTATTTCTGAGCGATTATTAATTATTATTATTACTGTAATTCTCATCATTGGGTTTTAGTAATTAATCTCCAAATCAATAATTGGCGAAAACGTGTGTAAGGAATTACGAAAAAGCGGTTTCATTCATTGAAAACAGTCCGCGGATTGCAGCAACTTTCCATAACTCTCGCACCCCTAGTTGTACGGTTTGCTTGCTGGGTGATGCTTCGTGACCCAAAACTCTCGCACACAGCTCCATAATTTTCACCCGCAACAACGTTTGCGAATCCACTTTACTCTTTTTTTTTTTTTTGGATTACTTTTACATCTTTACATAAAGATTTACATAAATATTGATGATAATCTTTTACTTAGATTTCGACCGTAATGAAATAGGACCGTTACTCTACACAAACTTTTAGATAAAAAAAGCATGCAATCATGCCCATGTAATTTATAAAACGATATCATTCGGGAGTTCAAATTTACGTGAATTATACACGCTCGAATGCACGCTCCATTTCCTCGAACATTTATGATCTCAAACTCTTAGAAAATGAAGTGTGAGTGAATGCAACTCATCTCCTCGCTGACACCCAACACTTTTTGTAGCGCTTCATCAAAGTTATTGATGGATGCGAGCCTTTCCCTTTCATGCCCACCAATCCTGCTTCGTCCAGCCGCGTTGATGTTATTGTCATGAGTTTTGGCACAGGATACATTTTGGAAATATTTTTAAATTTCCCCCAAAAATATATTTAAAGAAAATTTCGTAGTGAGAATTGGAAGGAATTATATGCGGTGATGTCAATAAATAAAAGGTGTCCCATGAAATCAATGAAAACGTGTTTGGCTGGTGTTTTAGAGTGACGCACGCGCTCCACCCTTTGAGCATTTTCAAATAATTGAATATTGCCAGAATAAAATAATATTCCATAGAAATATAATAGGTAAAAAATAATAATCACATTATTTGGGATTATAAATAAAGGATAAATATATTCATACGGTAAAAAGTTACGTAAAATAAATCTCATCGCTCGCTCGTATGTAATAAATGAGACTCACTTGTATATTTGAGATCCACCTACACATGTGACCAGTAGGATTTTTTTGAGATTCACTTTTTTATCCACTCCATGAACAGAAGTCAAAAAGATGAATAGTTATTACCAATGTTCTGCAATAATACTAAAATTCTTGAAAATATAAAATTATTTGTAATCACTAAACTATAGAGTTTGTTTTAAAATGGTGGGTCATCGAACTTTTCAATCTACTTATGCTGACTAACAACGTCTGTATAACTATTAATTATGCTGATGCGGCAACTGGTCGGCCAATTTTCTCCCCCCCCCCCTTTTCACTCTCACATGGGACTAGATGAACTTTAATCTTCGTTTCAAAATAATCATTAAACTTTAAATTTGATGTCAAATGACTTTATGCTCTATTTTTCCTTATGTTCTTCCATTTAAATATTTTATTGATTTTAGTTATACAAAATTACCTTATTTATATACCTTTGAAACACTAGGCGCGTAATCAATTTTTTTTGTTTGAGTAATTAAAGAGACTAACATAGTTAAGTATGGAAATAAGGAATTAGAGTAGATATACATAGATATAGTCGAAAATGTTTAAAATTCGAGTTTTAATAATAAGTTTGTTGAATAGCTTTGCAAGCTCTAATATTTACAAATACTATTCTTTCTTTTTTTTTTCTATTTATCTCCATTTCATTAGATCAAATTTTTCCATGCGCTGGTGGAGGGCGCCAATTTAAAGTTTAGCGACCATTTCAAAACAAAATTCAAAGTTCAATAACCGTCTTGTGATACACAGGAGGGAAGAATTAAAGGAAAAATGAATCTCACACGAGCCACATCAGCATAGTAAACAATGTCAGCGGAAGTGATTAGACTGAAACAAACATCTTGTAGTTTAGTGATCTAATTGCATTGAATTAAAGTTCTTCGGTGGCTATTTTAGAGCTAAGCCTAAAGTTTAGTATATGCACCTTCTACATTAAAAGAGGAAATGATGCGCAGTTTTTCTATCGGCCAACTCTCACTCCTACCTGTCACGCTTGATGTGTGCAAACTTTTCTCCTCACATACTCTCCTTTACGCTACATTTTTATGCAATAGCTCTTTCATTCCCGCCCTATCCATTTTGTGAATCAATGCTTCGTTGCTTTGGGACGCTTTAAACCTTTTAGAACATTTAAGCATTTTGAACCTTCTGAACGCTTTGCCCGATGAAAATTTTCACTTATAAATTCTTCATATACATCCTTTACACGAAAAAAGAGTGACACGGTAAAATTTATAAAAAAAATTTTAAAAAATAATTTTAGTTGAATAACAATGAAAGTGTTCCTCCGAAAAAAGCATTGCATGTATGGCTGCGCTCTTATAAAATTCAAATACTCGTGTTGGGTTGATTCAATTAGATCCCTGTCCGGTGTGTATGTTTTTTTTTTTTTTTTTCAAACTGAAAATCCGGCGGATGAGTTGGACGCACGTCTCCTTAATTAAAGCAAGATTGATTCTCTCTCTGTCTCTCTCCCTCCCTCTACCATTCAATTCTTCAACACTAGAGTTCAGAATGTTTGTGGCATGAATGAAGGGAACGTTGACTACTACAACTGTGATAATTAGGTCACTGTTGGCTGTCGCATTCTTCTCCAAAATACATTTTGCATTCTTATTTTACAAAGAGAACTCAAAGGTGTGAATGCTCTTGCTTTTGTTTTTTTGTTTCTTTTTTTAATCCAAAGTAACGCGCCGTCCGAGCTTTATGAATCTGAAATAATCAGGTTTCAATTGAGAAAGAACTGATATAATCCTTCAAATCAGTTTTACAGTAAATGGGTGGATATTATAAGGTTACAAGTAATAAGAATTAAACCCAACTCATCTGTAAGCAGGTCCAACACCTAATCACCCAATCGATCCATGAATGCATGCGTTCTTGCTTTTGCTTTTATTTTTTTAATCTTTTGCTAATCATACATAAAAAGTGGTTAGTTGTATGGGACTAATGAAGCAATTTAAAAACATTTGTGGCTTTGTTTCCTCAATATTTCAAAAAGAAATGTTGGAGTAAAAGTCACGTGAGCTATATATCTCTCCTTTATTTTCTTCCTTTGGAGCGAGCGGCTAGCTATGTACCTTTTGTTTATAGGCTTTGTTTTTCATACGTTACTCGGTTTCTGATTGAGAGTGGGGCCGATGACGTCATCTTAATTAGCTTTTATTGACAATTAATTTTCAATGATTTGGAAAATTCCGTACAACTGGTTCACATTGAAGGACTAAATCTCTTTTATTACTGGTATTATTAGTTCTCTGTAAATAAATAATTAAGCCTACGAAATCTGTTTGATCCGTGAAGTGTGCTCTCTGGACTCGCACTTCATCATCGGATGCTAACTCTTTTATCAGACCAGAAAGGATGGGATGAGTTTAGCACTCATAAAGGAGAAGTGATAATTTTAAGTTTTCAGTAAGTTCGGATTTGCTTATGAAACAAACAAGTTTAAAATAGTAGCAATAATAATTACTATTGCTATTATATCCAATTTATTATTAGGGGTGGTCATTAGGAAAGCCGAACTTTAATTTTCTGTTTTTTTAATTTAATTTTTTATTCCAATTCTCGAGCCAACAAAATCTTTAGCCGCAAAAATTTTCTATCGGGAAATCAGGAAAATTAAGTGTCCCAATGATTTTTCCTCCTAACTTGTATTTTCACAATGTCTAGGGAAAAATGAGAGGGGAAAATAGGTAACCCAAGAAAAAAACTTAAAATACTCATGAAATTTCAAGAAATTCGAAAAAAAGAAAAAAACAAAACAGGTATGCTGAATTTCTAAAAAAAAAGTTCCTGAACAAATTCTCAATCTCCAAATTTTCCTAAAATTATTTTCGTTCTTTGAATGAATTTCTTGATTGTTAGAATTTTTTTTAAAAAAAAATTTAAAATTTCCTCAATTTTACACACCCCTATTCATAATTAGTAGTCGAGGCGATATATGCGCATGCACTAGTTCAAGAGAGACTGAGGGAGCGGGTGGAATGATTCGATAGGGGGCTTTTGGACATTTTAGGTATTTGATCATTGAGAATTTATAACATTTGAAATTTTATGACTTTCTTTTCTTATAGCATTCTGGGCTTTTATTAGAGATTTTAATAAAGGGTAGGTGAGCTTTTTAAAAAGAGAAAAAGCAAGCAGCCCATTGCAATTCGGTTGATTTCCTAAGCGGATTGATGGGTCACGAATTGTGATTGGATTAAGGTCGCGCTAACACTATAGTGCCATCCATTAAGCAGATTGACAGATCACGGGTTGATTTCGTAAGCGGATTGACAGGTGACGGATTGAGATTGCACTAACACTATAGTGCCATCCATTAATCAGCAAGGTACTAGAGTTTAGGCGGTCCTCCAAGCCACGGCTAAGGAGTTGATGGACTAGAGAGCTCAATAACAGGAACTTCTGTTCATTGATATGCTAACAGAAGGCACAGCAATTGTCCCCTTTGAACATATTTCATAAACTTTATATATTTTCCCAAACAATTGATTAAAACATGGCACTAAATACACTCATGACAAACCATCCCAAACGTATGGGATTTTATTAAAACACAGTAACACCCAGCATCGAGACAACAAGTCTCTACCAAGCCTCATTCACTCAAAACAAAACAAACAGCAGCGGTAGTACTACCAAATGAAGGAAGAAACCAAGGCTCCTCCAAGCAAACCTTTATTTTATTAGTATGGCATCAAACACACCCAAGTGCCACCTGCATCTCGTTCATTCATCATCATAGCTCTTACGGTGGTGGTGGTGGTGGTGGTGGTGCTTGCTACGATACTTCTTCTCATCATCATCCTCAGAGTCGTCATCACCCTGTCAATTTCACAAGCATCATTAGATGAAGCCACATGCCCATCGATTAATTGAATAAATAACTAATAAACAAATTGGCAATTGGGGGAGTGTCGGTAAATATAGGCAGAGTTATGATTCACACTGAGGCCTGTGAGTTGCAAACTGGGCTTGGCATTAGTAAAAAATTATGTAGAGGACTCCAAACTTATTATTAAACTGTGTTAGTAGGCCTGTCGAGCTGATTTGGTTATTATGCGCAATAATATAGGTCGCAAGGAAACTTTTGGTTTCTTTCTGAGCAGTTTAAAATAACAATCTGTATAGCAAATACAGTAGCTCATGGTAATGCCGAACTACGGGCGTAGTAGCACAATGGTGAACTTCGTGAACAGTGGACTGAACTTTTTCTTCCCTTCAGCTGAGGAATGAAATGTGGCTTTTACCACCAACTAAAAATTTTACTAAAATGGAAAAGAAAATAAGTTGAGTTTTCAATGATCAGGTAGTTGCATTCCTTAGCAGTTGTTACGGTGCAGGGGTCGCTCTTATGGCTGAAAATTTCATTCTCAACATCAGAACAATGTCACAATCCAGAAAAAGCTTACATGATGGGATATAGAAACCATTAATTAAGATACCGATTCCCATAATATTTATCCTTTTTACTTGAAAGTGCAACCATTCAACTAAAAAGCCATACAATGGTTCTACCCGGTGCATAAAGAATTTGCTCCCACTCGACACATCCTACCTTTACAAAATCCCAACCCTATCATGGGAAGTTTAATATTAAGCAAAGGCAAGAGCTAAACTTCAGCTTCTAATTAAGTTATATAAACAAATACTAAATCCTAGTTAGCACTAAAGAGAAACAGACTCTTGACTGCGAACAGTTATATATCATGGGATCAGTGCAAGCTTAACCATACAATGAATTAACAGAAATGAGCAAAGATGTAACTAAGGGTTAGCAATATTAACTAAAAATCTGATTCAACAGAACAGTGAACTTCTAAGACTTGCTAAACAGTGTCAACAGAAGGAACATAAACTATAATATCAACGACAAACTAAAAATATCATGAATTTCATAAAGAGAAAGTAAGCAACATATCAAACAACAAATAAACTTCAAATCAAAAGACATTATGTCAGTTCAAGGTGTGATCACAATGGAAAATCAGGATAGAAATGCTCACATATTTCTTGCGACCATAGCTCTCCTCATCATCACGCCTCTCATAACTGGACGCTTCATAAGCAGGCTTCTTGTAATCCTCTTCCTCAGACCTCCCATAGCTCGGCCTCTCAACATTAGGCCTCCCATACCCCTCTCCTTCCTGACTCTCATAATCTGTCCTGCCATAGCTCGGCTTGACATCTGAACTCTCATAGCTTGGCCTCCCATAACTCGGCTTCTCGTAAACCCCCGAAGTCTCATAAGAAGGCCTCTCCGTCCTCCCACCTCCAGAACCATATCCTTCACTCTGATCCTCTCCATAGCTGGTCTTCCGACCAAACCCAGATCCATACTCTTCAGATTCGGGTTTCCGACCGTAGCCAGATCCATACTCTTCGGTATCAGCCTTCCGTACATAGCCAGATCCATACTCTTCATGCTCGGGTTTCCGCCCATACCCAGATCCATACGCCTCAGACTCGGGTTTCCGCCCATACCCAGATATATACTCTTCAGTTTCCGGTTTTCGGCCATAACCAGATCCATACTCCTCAGTTTCGGGTTTCCGGCCATAACCAGAACCATACTCCTCAGATTCGGGTTTCCGGCCATATCCAGATGCGAAATCTTCAGATTCGGGTTTCCGGCCATATCCAGATGCGAACTCTTCAGATTCAGGTTTCCGGCCATAACCAGATCCGTACCCTTCAGATTCAGGTTTCCGGCCATAACCAGATCCGTACCCTTCAGATTCAGGTTTCCGGCCATAACCAGATCCGTACTCTTCAGATTCAGGTTTCCGGCCGTAACCAGATCCGTACCCTTCAGGCTCGGGTTTCCGGCCGTAACCAGACCCGTACCCTTCAGATTCGAGCTTCTGGCCATAACCAGATCCGAACCCACCGCTGCCATACTCCGGCTTCGGCCTTCCCCCGTACCCACCACCGCCTCCGAAACCTTCTTCTCCATAACCCGCCGCCGCCGCCGCCGGCGGGGGGGCACTGTAGGCGAAACCTGGACGGGGCTTGGGCCGAGCGTAGCTGCTGTACTCCGCAGTGAGGGCTTCGTCGCCGTAGGCGGAGGGCTCGGAGTAGGAGGAGTAGTTGGGGCGATCGTAGTCTATATCGGCCTCGGAGGTGGATGAGATGGGATAACAGGTCTCGTCGGAGGGAGGGAGAGGGCGACCGTAGGTGACGGCGATGTCGTAGCCGCCGCCGTAGGGCGTTGCATCGAACTCTTCGAACTCGTAGTCGTCGGCGCGATCGTTCCTGGAGAAGTACGCCATGGCTTTTAGCTTCTTCTTCGCTGTTGGTCTCACTCGGACGGATCTGCGAAACCGTGCGAGATAATTGGGGTCACTTTGTAGGGCTATTTCCCTATATTCCCGTACGAAACGGCGGCGTTTTTATAGTTTGTCTGTCTCGCTTCTTCATTTACAAGGAAAACCACAGATACCGTGCGCAGGGTAAAGAGGGCAGCGGCTTTTGCTTGCCTTTTAATTTTTAAGGTAAATAAAAAAGATTCCGGTGCTTTGGGTCATTTTATAGGGTATGTTTTCTCTTTTTTGTTATTAGTTAATTTGCTCACTCATCTTTTAGTTTGATTTCAATAGATAAATTTTGTCCAATAGATGATAAAAATGGATCTATCTAAAAATAACATATCATAAATCAATATCTTTATGATGAATATTAAGGCCTTGAACTCGTAGTCGGTTTATTCGATGAATCAATTTACTTTAATTTTACTATTCGTGCTGTTACAACATTTTGCCATTGAATTGTATTGTCGACTATGATTTATACATAGAAAATTACATACTTGTTCCTTTAAACCGAAAGGAAACAAAGCTGTGTACACAAAGGAGCTCTTGCCTCCTAAATTTTTTTTAAAATCTATAAATATCCCAAATTTATTGCTTTGTTGTGAGTTGCACTTGAACATATTAATTTTGTGCCTCACGTTTGCTCTCCTCTAAAATTTTCTAGCTTCCATGAGAGAACTTGAGAGCGTTGGGAATTAGGTTTTTTCCCTCATTAATTAAACATTTCTATAAAAGATCTCATGTGGTGTGGTTTAGGATGGGTTTAATGTCTTATACATGAATGTCTAGGGGTATCCTGGTGGATTTTTCCCTCATTTTTTAAGGAATTTTAATAGAAAAAAAAAAAAAAGACCACATGTTTAGATATTTCCAGATAGATCTCCTAACTATATGGGTGTCAATTTGGATCTAGAACCAAGGATCGTCCCAAATTTGTCCCATGAGTACAAGATTCTCGCCAGTACGAGAATTGAAAGGCCGATTAGGAACCAACAAGGAATTAGGCCTACTTTTTTTAATTCAAAGCCATGAACCTCAAAAAACTTTTGGCCCAACCCATTGGTTTCATTATATTCTCGCTAGGTTAATGTTAATGATCATGTTTAGGAACTCTCTTGTTCCTTTGGTGTAACTTTGATGAAACATTTTCATACTATGTTTGTTTTATTATTTTATCATCGAAGTCGTGTTTATTTATCATTGCAGGTAAGATTTGTAATGATTATAGTATATAATATACAAAGATAATATATTAAATGTCTAGAACCATTAAGGAACCGGAGTTGGACTAGAATCATCCCATTACTAAATAAGATTGGAATCTAATTTTGGAACTGTTTAATAAATGGGATGATTCTGGGAATGTTATTTTATGAACCAAAACCAATCGGAACCGTCCCAATTAACACCCTTACCTTCCTATTTTTATAGTTCGAGGGATCAATTGAAATCAAATTCAAAATTAAAGAAGTATAATTTAATCATTCAAAATAAATATTAAAAAAAGAAACTCTAGTTAAAAATAACCAAATCTGAGAAAATCTATTAATTATTTTCTTAATTATATTCTAAATTGATTCTAAATCATATTTATGGAAGGCGGCAAAGAAAACCGTGCCTAAGGAAATGTGAAGCAACGGTTTTCGATTTCTCCCTGGTGCCAAACCGCCCTAATGCCACTTTGAAAAAGCCATAATCACTCCATTCAATTAAATGCACACAAAAATTATTTCTCAATAATCCCCTACAAATACTAATTAAAATTTGTTTTTACTGGCTTAATTTTCTATAAATATACGACTTCCAAGATTTTCTATATATTTTTTTAAAGAGAATAATTATATGAACATGAGGAATTTGAAAAAAAAATTATAAAAAAATTATATAATATAAATTTGTAAAAATACGCATTATTTGTTTTTGTATAAGTATTTTATAGTTTTAATGTGAAATCATTCGTTTCCACGGAATTATTTGGATTTATGAGGCCACTTCATCTGCTCCATTCAACTTAATTGCTACTGTGTCATCCTCTAACTGTAAGCAGGAGGTGGCTTCATTGCTCATGGGACATCCAACTCACTGTAGGGACCGAAGCATTTGAAATAATAAGTTGATCCATTATTTAGAGTAAAATGGGGTCTCTAATACATTTTACCTCTAATATTTCTCCATACATTTACTTTTAAAATTTTACGATAAAATTTAAAAATCTTAATTGTATTGATCAACAGAACGTGGAAGCTTATATATTGAAAGAAGACAAGGTTATTCACGCACCTATTAACTTTCATTTAATTTTAAAATAGTTAGGGGTCTCACCTTATGAATGGAAGTATATTATAAGAATTAAGATTTTTATAACTTTTACCCGCTAAATAAATACTTTAGACATGTTAAAACTATATAAAAATTAATAGGCAAATAAATTATTTGAGACTTTTTCAATTTATACTATTAAAATCTACAAACAATTAATATGTATCAAATTATTTATATAACTCGTACCATTCGGGCAAGCAAGTCGGTTCTCATAATCCCTTTCCTTTCCATTGATCATAGGTCCCCTTTATTATTTATGAGAAAAACCTTTTGAAATGATATGTGGCCCTCACTAGAGAGAATTACCGTGTCTAAGTAATAAATAAAACGCTATTTTGGATTTCCTACTGAACCCTTGTCATCAAATTCGGTCCAACCTGACAACCCACCGTCTTGAGTCCTAATCTGGTTCAGGTCATTCATCAACCAAGTTTGCACATTGATTCCGTCAAACTCATTTAACCCAATTGATTGACCCGTGACCTAACAACTTGCACAACGACCATGGAGAAACTCAGTCCTTATAAAAAGAGTAAAAAATTATTCAAAATATACTTGAAATGTTTTAAACCCATCTACTTTCAAAAAAATTCAAGATTTCTAGTCAATGGAGCCAAGGATTTTTATGGAAATTTACTACAACAAGTTTACTTATAATCTAATACTCAACTAATGAAGAACATAGTTATTGTTTAAAATATATGTTATAAATGAATAATGTTTAATGAAAATAATGGTTATTAGATAATAAATTTATAGATGCATAAAATTTCAATATACATTAGAAAATAAGTATAATAACATATATTGAATAAAGACGAGTAGTATTTTATTATTCTTACAATAGAAAATAATAAAACATCAAGTTTGAGAAAATCCATATCATATCATATTTAATCTTGTCATTGAAATATAACAATAATTCCATAGTATTTTGATAATATCTCTCCAGAAATGTTGGAATTTTATTTTAAATAAATTTTATTTTTAAATTTAATTGTATCAAATTCGATTAATGTAATATATTTCAAAATTATAATTAAAAAAATAATTTATCTTTATATTTTCATTGCCATTATTATTTTGCAAAGCCATTTGAACAACTTAATAAAATTCAAAAAGTTTTACTATTTTCTTCATCATTTTCCAGAGATTCTCTTTAAAAATATGTATGATTATAATCATTATGAGTTATATTATAAATATCATTAATCCAACGATTGAACCAATAACCTAGTGACCCGACCTCTTGATGGGGTCAATATCCAAGTCAAGTCAGATAACTATATTCTGAGCCAAACTAGTGAATAAATGACATCGCTCGACATTCCAAAAGACCCCCAAACACCTTCTTTGAGGGCACAAACATGTAGTGGCTTTTGAGAAAGGGTAGCACTACATGTACCATGCACGTCATTCATGCCCTCGTTATATTGAAAGTGATCATATGATATGTATTTGACCAAAACATCCTTTAAAAAAGACTATATAAATATTATCACACTACTCTTTCAGTGTAAAGTATGTATGAAAGAAGTAATTATCTGATAGGAGTGTTGCACCATGTGTCGGTGCTAACACGGTGCGATACTCTCATTCATTTAAAGTCGCGTGGCTCCTAAATTTAGCAAATCTTAATTAAACTAATTCAATTAAATAAATAACTACCGGGAATTTAATTCCGTCCAATTCGTAGAGCTGTCATTAGGAATTTCCTTCACAGAAATTGAATGAATGCCTAAAGAAAAAAAAAAAAAAAGATCAAAACTTGCACTTGTGGATCATGAAAGTGCAAGAGTAACCATGAGGTTTTGGGATGAGATGGCAGATTGGATGCAGCAAAGTTGTTGAGTAATTAGCTTTGCCGTAATATTCTTTAAGAAGTTTAATAATATTATTTATTCATCGGAAGAGTGATTTTAATGTCAGACTGCAAGTTGAGTCGTTTCTGTGGAGAAAATCTGTAACTGCAACTCTACGGGACTGGACGGAATTAAATGCCTCATAGTCATTTGTTTAATTAAATTAGTTTAATTAAAATCTGCTAATTTAGAAATCTCGTGTGACTTTGAATGAACGGAATGTTGCACCATGTTAACACCCACACGTGGTGCAAACTGTGGGGGGAGGAGTAAATTTTTCTTTCCGTAATTGCCCTTGTCTACCCTGTTGATGTGCAATGTGACGTCGTTTTACGGTCGGTCCTCCCTTCCACATTCCCCTTTTTTTTGTTCTTCCATTATGTGTATATATATTCCTCCTCGAAGAATCGAATTCTTCCGCTCCTAATTTAGTCGACGCAGATTGTGATCATCTCTGTACTGGTGAGAGTGAGTGAGATAGAGAGAGAGAGAGCGAGAGAGAGATGGCGAGTCGGGTGATGAGGGTGGCGCAGGACGGGAGCGGGGACTACCGGACGGTGCAGGCAGCGATAGACGCGGTGCCGCTGGGAAACAGTTGCCGGACGGTGATCCAAGTCTCGCCGGGAATCTACAAGCAACCGGTGTACGTTCCCAAGACCAAGAACTTCATCACCCTCGCCGCCCTTCGCCCCGAGGACACGGTTCTCACCTGGAACAACACCGCCACCAAGATCGATCACCACCAGGTATTGATTGTGCAATGTATACACTTTTCTCCTTATCCCTTGTTCTGATTAGGGTTTAGTGTTTCGTGGTTGTGTGTGGGAATTTGTTTCTGATTAGGGGTTTTCGAGGGTTTTACAGGGATTTAGGGTGATTGGGACCGGGACGTTCGGGTGTGGGAGCACTATTGTTGAAGGGGAGGAGTTTATAGCGGAGAATATCACGTTTCAGAACTCTTCTCCTGAGGTTTGTCGGCTTTAATAGCTTACATTAGAATGCTTCTGTCGAGATACACGCATATTTATTTATCTGTGAACTGTAATTAAGCTTCTTGGGTCTTGGGTAATTGGTATTTCAAAAGCTGTAGTTTAAGGTTTATTCAATTCTGAAAAATGAAGTTTTTCTTTATTTGTTTATTTATTTCTCTTTACAATATCTACTGATTAGGCCTTTTGTTTTTCACTCGGGCTGCTGCTTTTAGGGTTCAGGCCAAGCTGTGGCAATTAGAGTTACAGCAGATTGCTGTGCCTTCTATAATTGCAGGTTTCTTGGGTGGCAGGTACGGCTAATTTCCTCAATCTTTTATGTTGGGGGTCGTGGATTTTAGGAGACTCTGTAATTATAATAAAATATTAAATTGGTTATAGCGAGGTGGAAAGTAGATTTGATAAACCATTGAAAAGTGGAAGGTAACATTTTGACATAACTGTGGAGTTTTGGACCTATTAATGTATGCAGATATACTGTGTATGCCCTTGGAGGTTCAGTATTTAGCCGAATGATATGAATTTTATCATGTAGCTTTGCCATCAAGAAAATGAATCAGGAGAGGAGCTCCTTTTTGTAGATTAGTTTGTTTTAAGGTTCGTGGTCTCATGGTACTTATAGTGGCAGTTTCCTGTGCTCTTTGAGTGAATGTTTGTACATCCTGCTGAGGTCCAGAGCAGGCTTGCTGTGTTCTGTATAATGGTTATTGTAGGTTAGTGATTCATCTTTCTGTATTTGTTCTGCAGGATACTCTGTATCTACATTATGGAAAGCAGTATCTGAAAGATTGCTACATCGAGGGAAGTGTGGACTTCATATTTGGGAATAGTACTGCTCTCTTGGAGCATTGTCATATTCACTGTAAATCAGCAGGATTCATAACTGCCCAGAGCAGGAAATCTTCTCAGGAATCAACTGGTTATGTGTTCTTGAGGTAAAGTGGTTACACCTTTTGCATTTGCTTAAACATTTTCATTCTAGATACTTGCAACAAATCGTAATTGCATTGGTGAAATAACAAAAGTCATGCTCACCATCCACAATAAAGGGCAGAATGTGTCCGTCTTCCTAGGTGGATTAGTGGGAGGAGCTGACATATGCAGATAATCCTTCCTTCATTGCTTGCAATTTTATTATAATGCGCCAACATGCTTGGCTGCTTGATCATTGGGCATGTTGCTTTAAGGATCTTTCTTCTTCTTCTTCATGCTCCTCCTTGATTTTATTTATTTTTTTCGCACCTGTTCTTATACATATAGTTCTATATTTAGATGTTCTTAGCTTCTTAGTTTTGTGCAAACTACACATGATTTTTTGTTGTCTCTCTGCTTCACTCCCTCTTGGTTATCAGTTAACGCATACAAACTGGAGTTTTAAATTGGTACCTAGTGAAACAGTAATCAATCCTCCAAGAAAAATGCACAATTGTCTTGTGGTTTCTTAGACCAACCACTCATCTAAGACAAGTTTGATGTAGGGGAATAGTTGGTTCATTTTGACTGATACATACAGCTTATGTGCTCCTCTTATGTGCTTCGTAGATTTTTAGGCTGTACACGTTTTGTTCCAAATCAAAATGGGATAATTTTCAGAAAATGCAACTTTGATCACTCTCACAAGATGGTTTTGTTTCAATCATTATGTCAGATCTGAAAGGTATTGATTTCGTGGTTGAATTTATCATCTGTCTACTTTACCCTAATTCCTTTGAAATCAGTTGTATATGTGTTTTTGGCTCATGAATAATCTGCAATATTGCTATAGATGTGTGATCACTGGGAATGGTGGGACTTCTTATATGCATCTTGGGCGCCCATGGGGACCCTTTGGAAGGGTGGTCTTTGCATACACTTGGATGGATGCATGTATCAAACATGAAGGTTGGAATAACTGGGGCAAAACTGAGAATGAGAGAACTGCTTGTTTTTATGAGTACAGGTACTTAAAATTCTCTTATTTTTAAAGAACCTCGTAATGAACCATTTCCCTAATCATCAATTTCCGCTGAAAGTTCTTATTGCTGGGTTGGAACTACCAAATGTGCCATCAAATTGATAAATGGGACAGTGGTTCTGTTGGTTCCACCCTCTTCATGGATCGTTTTTTTTATGCCGACACACACACACACACACACAAATCATACAAAGTAGCTCTATCCCATATGTTGATATTGGAAAAATAAGCTAATATTTTTTTGTTATAATCAAACAGGTGTTTTGGGCCAGGTAGTTGCTCATCGAAACGGGTAACATGGGCTAGAGAACTGCTAAACGAAGAAGCAGAGCAGTTTGTGACGCATGGGTTCATTGATCCAGATCCAGTAAAGCCCTGGCTGGCCCAGAGAATGGCACTGAAGATACCATATTCTGCTTAGGAATCATTACTGTTGCTCACAGAGCGAAGATATACTACCCAGATAGTTCATATAGGTCTTAATAAAGCCTGCTCGATGGCCATCTCAACTTCAAGCCTGTTTAATATAGGAGGAATCCCCGTGAAGGCTGCAGTTGCTTGGGTATTGTTCGATCTCGGGTTTTGAATTGCAAGATTCTCATTTCATGCCAATGTATTAGAAACAAACTGTTTTGGTTTGAATTTTGAGTTCTGTACAATCTAAGAGCAGCCGTTTCGTCAGTTTAATGGCTTGGCTATCATGACGAATATCAGTGATCCTAGTGATCACTTCTATAATGCAGTGAGGAAGAGGTACGAGGAATGAATTTTTAGCTTGATTTACTTGGGTAGAAGTTTGCTGCTCTGAACTTCCTCTTGTGAAAATTATTATAGGGTGTTATCATGTATTTAGCATCATTTGAATCTGAGAAAAGCTTAACCTAAACTCGTTATCCTGTGTTAAAATTATGTTTTCTCGGCCTTAAAGTGTACATGGGTTCTCATTAGTTGGCTATGGTTGGGGAGGTAGACCCCACTATTCATGTGACATAAAGAACCAGAGAGTTCACATGGACATGATTATTTAGATAGCTACATGACCTGAAAATTTGGGTACATGACCCGAAAATTTGGTAACCTGGATGAGTAGTCAATAGAAAGAGAAGAGCAGACGTGTGAATGGGGCTCACTCCAATTCCTATAATACCCCCACTTGTCATGACTTCTACCATCACGGCCAATTGAACTTCTCCATGTACACTTTGAAATTCATGGATGGATATTAGAATTTTCTCAATTTTATATTTGTGAAATCTTTCATTATTTTCTCTTCTTACTTAATTTTATTAAACTCTTCAATAATTTTAATCGTACGGACATATTTAAACACATTATTGGATCAATTTTTATGAGACTTGAAAATTTATTACTTATTCATTCTAAATATAGAAATTTAATGAAAATTAAATATTTTTTTTTGACAATATTAAAAAATATTTTGAATTCTGATTGCTTGGGATGAGTAGCCGATTGGTTACCTAAGAGAACAGCCCTACGCTTCCGTTCTTCCACTCTCCCTGATCCAGCTTAACGGCTCCAGCTCTACACCCACGGCCTGTAAGGGTGAGCCACGTGGCAAATAGTTAGTTCCCCCTTATCTTTCCCTTCCTCTCGTTGTCCCTCGCCGGTGCTCTGCTTGGGCGTTGCACAAGTATGGCTGAAGTTGCATCGGCCGGTGGTTGTCCCTCGGCTTTTCGGAAACGCCGGACATGGCTCGGCCGGAGGGTTCGGCTGAAATCCAAGCGGCAACTCCTCGCGCTGCCTCCCGCGGCGAGCCGATCAATGTCGCCGCCGGGGGCAATCGCCAGCCGCATGGTGGATCCGGCAACTTATTCTTCAAGAATCACCACGGATATCCCTCTCTACGAGTCTCATGGGGTACGAAAACTATGCCATGAACTGCCATTGATTACCTCTTCTCGTTGTTAAGCATTATTGGTATTTTGGGATTTGGTGGGTGTGTGTGTTTTGCAGGCTTTGTTTGATGAATACTTGGAGGACAGACCCAGAGTGTTCAAAGCCATGTTTCCTGACCAACGAAGGAGCCAACGCCTTAATGAGGTGATTTTTAATAGTTGGAGGTCAATGCCAAAGTTTTTTTCCCTAGCTTTATTATGTTATTTGGAATTCATAGCCGCCGCCACCTCGCGTTACATCAAAAATGACTGACTATTATTCTTGTGCACCTTGCAAGGCTGAAATTTGAAATTCTCTTTTTTAGATTTCGACCTAAAACTTAATTGTGCTGGAAAGCAAATTCAATTAGCAATTATATGCCCTTAAATGGAACTTTTGCTTGCTAGATTTTGATAACCTTTTCCTATGTTATAGTACTTTTTAGTTATGGTAAAGATAAGACCCAATTGCAATTACTCTTTGCTCTTTCACACTAAGAAGTGTGGAGTTGCTAGAGCAAACAGTACGATCGTTGTGTTGGAATGTCCAGGAGATGGGAACGAACAACCGAAAGGATTCCACTAAACTTAGCGTTGGGGGTGCGAGAGCGAGGAATCTTAGTTTTTTAGTACTTGATGAAGCATACTTGTAGGATGTTTTCTGAGGAATCTTGGTTTTTTAGTACTTGATGAAGCATACTTGTAGGAGGTTTTCTCATCTTGATTTTCTTGTGTGTAATGGTTCAAGTAACATAAAATGGTCTCGTAACACGTGAGTGTAAGGTTGCATTCATCTTATTGTCTACCCAAGTCTCACTTCAGTTTACATAGAAGCATTCCATTTTGATGAATCTGAGTTCCATGAGCTAACAATGTGAACTGTGAGAAGGTAAAGTTGGAGACCTCATTGCTATACTACGGTTGTTATTGTCCTCCAAAAGTTAGAAGGTAAGAAAGAAAAGGTTTGGGCGCTTTTCTGCAGGCTAAAAACCCACATTTGTCCTACTGAGCTAAAACAAAATCATTTCACCAGCCCAGAGAATGTCTTTGGGGAGAATAGAACATTCATTGTTTCTTCGTTCTCTATTATGTTTGTTTGGTTGATCCATGCAGGAAGAATGGAGGATTCAGATGTTGCCCCTACATTTCCTATTTTTGACAGTGCGGCCAGTAGTAGACATGAGACTAAGATGCAAAACAAAAGGGGAAGATTATCCACCTGAAGTACCCCAAGACATCCCAAAGGTCCTCCACCTTGACATTGTAAGCAACTAAGGGGACAAAAAAAACACCCCATCAAACTCTCTCTTTTGTCGGTTCTTTATGTTTTCATCACGTGTAACATACACCCCCAAGCTACTCTTCCGCAGACGAGATGGAAGCTTCTAGGGCTTGATGAAGTTCTTGAGCCGTCTCATTTTAGCCTCAGTGTTAAAGGAGCCATGTATCCTGATAGACGAGGGAGGCATGCCAGGCTAAAAGGTCTGTTGGAGATGAAAATAAGCTTTGTTCTTCCTCCCGTGCTTTCTGTGATCCCTGAGGACGTTCGCAAAAGCGTGGCAGAGTCGGTGGGATTCATCAACCCTATTGTACCCACTAAATAATGCTTATTATTCTGATACTTGATGGCGAGTTGCATGTAATGCCCAATAGGTGCTGAAGGCGCTAGTGGAGAACATGAAGCATAATGTTAATGGAAGCTTGCTTGCAGATTACAGCAAGTTCAAGATGGAGAAACAACGGACTTTAGTTTGAGGGTGTGTTGTGATGTGTTACACACAAAAGGGGGGTGGGGGGTGGGGGGGTGGAAAACCCTCAAAGATTCAACAAGAGTTGGAAGGAAGGAGATGGAAGAAGGGAACCATTCAAAGGCTAGAAGCTAAAACAGGATGCATTTCTTATGGGAATTCTGCTGAAGTTCCATTAGTCCTAAACTTCAGAGGTTCAAAGTCTTGGGTGGTGGAGGTCGTTTCACATATTATTAATGGTGTCTGCAATTTGAGAGCCTTCTTTCGGGAGATTGCAGAGGGCAATGGGATTTGAAAAGATCAGTTTTTAAGGGGGGAAAGCGAGAGAAAACGCGCAATGTTCTGTAAGATCTTAAGATTTGCGATGTTTTGTAAGAGCAGGTTTGGCTCCTTCTTTTATCTTTTTGGTGACAGGGCTGCCCCATTTTAAACTTTGCTTAGCATGAAAATCGAAAAATAGAAGAGTCAATCCAATCAAGCTGAAAATATAATACTCCCACCTTTTATACACTAAAGAGTTTCGTACCCTCTCATGTCAATCCCACAAAACAAACAAACCAACCTATGAACATGGGTTAAATTTTCGATCTTATGGTGGGGTAGGTCGGTTTTGTGAGTAAAAAATATATTGAACTGATTTCAATGGACTCAATTGGACTCCTTCGTTATGCTATCCCACATAAATGATTAGGGCTTATTTGTGTTTATAACTTTTTGGATATTTCCTTAACCATTATAAAATTACGGGTTATAGAGCTTTGAAGCTTATATATTTATTTATTTCTATGTTTGTCACCGTGTCTCTTTTAAACATATTTTTATCATACAATTGTTAAAATTATTTAATAAAATTAACATAACCAAATCAACCCATCGGCATATAGCAAAAACCTATGAAGCACCGACACTCTAAAATGAGTAACGTACCGGGGTCCGACACTCTTCCGACACCGACACGCGGCCGACACGTCCGGGACACGTGGTCAACGACTGGAACACGCGACCGACACGCGTGTCCCCCCCTCCTCCGGCTTCACTTCGCGTGTCCCCCCTCCCTCCCCCGCTTCACTTCCTGTGTCCCTAAACTTAGATCTATTTCTCTATCTCTATAGCTCTCCCTCTCCCCCTCTCTCTCTCTGTAGCTCTCCCTCTCCCTCTGGCTCTCTCTCTCTCCCGCTCCCTCTCCCTCCCTCTCTCTCTGTCCCTGTCCGTCCCTCCCCCCCTCTCTCTCTCTATCTCTCTCTGTCCCTCTCCCAGTCCGTCCCTCCCCTTTTTCTCTCTACCTCTCTCTATTGCTTCTTGAAATTGTAAATCTTTATCTATAATTATGTTTGGTGAAACTTTTATTTTATTTTATGAGTTTCGTATATACTTTTATTTTAACTTAAATTTTATAATTTCATATATATATATATATATATATAACGTGTCGGCCAACGTGTCGAAATTATTCATTTTTTCAAAAATACGTATCTCGTGTCGTGTCGCCGTACCAGATGAGTTTCGTATATACTTTTATTTTAACTTAAATTTTATAATTTCATATATATATATATATATATATAACGTGTCGGCCAACGTGTCGAAATTATTCATTTTTTCAAAAATACGTATCTCGTGTCGTGTCGCCGTACCAGTGTCGGTGTCGGTGCATCCTTGGCAAAAACCATAGAAAATTAATTCTGAAAACCTTATTCTTAATTAAAGCCAATTCAGCCATCTAATTACATATTAACACCAATGTGGTGTTAAATTCTATAATTAAACCAAGCATTGGAGATGCGGGGGATCGAACCCCGTGCCTCTCGCATGCAAAGCGAGCGCTCTACCATTTGAGCTACATCCCCTGTTGGGAAGCTTCTTTCAAATAGTCATATACATAGAATAAAATACATCGGAATAACTAGGCCCTTCCACAAATTGCGTCAGGGTCTAATTGACACAAAACATGAGAAAAGGGGTACGTAATTCGAGTGATTGTCATATATTCAATAAAAAACAGTCCATTGAAGATCAAAGTGCAACATAAAATTATGATTAGTTACAACTTACATGTAAGCTCCAGTATGGGATCAACTGAAAATTAATCAACAATCATACAGTGTGTTAACTTTTCTGTGCACTTACATCAGCTCAACGAGGTTGTCATCACCAATAATCCCCGCAGGAGCACGAACCTTCCTTGAAACAATGGAAACGATAGCGATCCCTAATCACAATTTCCCTGTTGTAGATTTTGGAGACAAGTTTCATTGCAGAATGACAATCTTTGCATATTCTCAAATTCTTAAATATATGCAGACGCACACCTACACCGGTATTTAGAATCCCAAAACACACCGCGAGCTTCTCACTATGAGAGAACAAAGCCTGCTCCTTCTCCTCCACCACCTCGGCAGTCATCTCACTACTCGCAGAGAAGACTTGACCAGTAGTGTCAGGGACATACCCAGCCAGTCTCAATCTTCCCATCATCTGATCCAACATTGGGTAAATCTTTTGGGTTTGTGGGTGTGACTTATCCCCAGAACTGAACTGATGAACTTCCCCATTCACATGAATGGAGCTCATGCCGGGCACCTTTCTAACCCCTCTTTTCTTGAGTATTTGGCGAAGAGAATTAGCTTTGTCTGACTTTCCGGCTAAGGCATACATGTTGGAAAGCAGGACATGATATTCTGTATTGTGAGGATCCATCTCGACTAGCTCTTGCAGAAGGCGTTCCCCGAGTTGAAGTTTCCCGTGAACACTGCAGGCACCTAGTAAGGACCCCAACACTACTTCATTGGGAGGGATTGGCATCTTTTTCACTAAATCTTCGGCATCTCCTAAATGTCCAGCGCGACCTAAAAGATCCACCATACAAGCATAGTGTTCTAACTTCGGGGTTATGCCATATACAGATTCAAGGTCGTGGAAGTAACGCCGACCTTTCTCAACTAAACCTGAATGGCTACAGGCAGTTAATATAGAAGTAAAAGTTAGGTCATCTGGCTTTGTTTCTTTAACCATATGAGGGAAGATGTTTAATACATCTGTACCGCGTCCATGCATTGCTAACCCATTCATCGTGGCATTCCAGGCCACAACATTCCTTCTAGGCATCTTTTCGAAAAGTTTGAAAGCAGTGTTAACTCTACCACATTTTGCGTACATGTCCACCAAGCCAGTGCCAACCATGATATCGATTTCCTCTTCCGTGGTTTTCAAAGCATACAAATGGATCCACCTTCCCATCATTAAATTCCCCGACTGTGAACAAGCTGATAAAACCGAACAGAGCGTGACATGATTCAGCACATACCCCATTCCAAAAATCATCTCATTAAGAAGTAAAAATCCGTTCCGGGTTAACCCACTCTCCAAATAGCCCACAATCATAACAGTCCAAGCAACCGCATTTCTTTCCGGCATTGCATCAAAGAACAACTGCCCACTCTCCACGCCTTTCCATTTGATCTCACAACCCAAAATCACAGTCCACGATACCACACTCTTCTCCCTCATCTCCTCAAACACCCCCCTCGCTTCACACATTAGCTCACACTTCGCATACATATCCATCAGAGCATTACACACCTTAATACCAAAGCACAAACCCATTTTCAGCACAAAAGCATGGACCTGAGCCCCGGCAGAAGCCTCGCCCACTCGGGCACAGGCACTGAATACACAAACCATAGTGATCTCATCAGGCCTCACCCCCACATCCCGCATTTGGACGAACAGACGGAGGGCATCAGCCGGTGACCCGTTGCGCGCAAAGCAGCCGACGAGGGCGGTCCAGTCGACCGCGTCTCGGTGCGAGTGAGGAATTTCGTCGAACAGGTTGCGCGCATTGGAAGAGCGGCCGCAGGCGGAGTAGAGGTGGAGGAGGGCGTTGAGGAGGAAGGAGTCTGGGGAGGCGGAGAGGCCGGTAGTGATAATGGCGGCGTGGAGTTTCCGGCCGGCGTCGAGAGAGGAAATGCGAGCGCAGGCTCGCAGGATAGAGCGGTAGCGGAGAGAGAGTGATGTTGCGGCGGCGGCACAGCTTGTTGGCCATCTCATAAGGCTCTTCAGCTGTACTAATATCGATCACTACGGCATTGGAAGCTTTGACATTTATAACTAAAACACAGGACACGATGTGAGGGAGAAGAAAACCTTAATTTTTGTAGACAAGAAGAGAACGAAGAGCAGACGGAAGGTTCTGTAGGATGGGGAAAATGATTTTAAAGAATTCATCCACACAAACAGAAACCCTCTCAACAGGGGATGTAGCTCAAATGGTAGAGCGCTCGCTTTGCATGCGAGAGGCACGGGGTTCGATCCCCCGCATCTCCAGTTCTTTCATTTTTTTCTTGTTTCTAATCCAAAATAATTTCCAAACTTTTAATTTTATAATTTTTAACCTAAACCTATACCAATAAAGTTATTCATATCCTCACTCTGATTTCCATTCAGTTCCATCCCTTGAGCTTATTTCTTTATCAAGCTAAAGGGATTAATGGTGAAAATAATCCAAAACTTCCACCATTTTCTGATTTAATTTCTGAACTTTTAATTTTATAATTTCTAACCTAAACTTATATATCAGTGAAGTAATTCATATCCTCACTCTGATTTTCATTCAGTTCCATCTCTTAAGCACCAACACGAGATAAAAGCTTCTCCGAAGATGAAAGATGTAGCAACTCTAAAGAATTTTTGAGTACTAGAGTAAGAGCAGCAGTATATTCCATTATTCACCCATTTTAACATGTTCCATTTTTCAAATTTTTTTTTGCCATATAAGCTACCGTCTTAATGAAAATCGGTGGGAAGTTAAATTTGGAATTGAAATTTTTTTTTTACTAATATAAAAATTAGAAGTTTAGGATTTATATCAAAAGGAGGTGAAAGTACAACATTATTTTGAGCATTAGGCCAGAAATATTCCCCCTAATCAGGTATTCATCCAGACCTAGGTCCAGACCACCGGTTCCAACCATCATCGGTCCATGGGACTAGTAATATTTAAAAGTAAGGCAGCCTTGCAGTAAAAGACCATGCAAATGCAGCGGCCAAACAAACTAAGCAACTGAGAAAGGAAAACATAATACAAGATCCAGACTATTTCAAACACACCCACAGCACCCAGCCGGAGATGATGTGCAGGCTATTTCGAAAATTTAAAGTACAAGATCAAGATTATAGCAATAATTAGGACTGCAATTATCACAATGACAACCCACTTGTTCCTGCTCATTCCCCGCGAAACGGCACGCAGAACTTTCTTACTCTTGCTAATGTTGTCATCCACCCTATGAAGCTGCAAGTGAGAGGTGATTAGTCAGGCAACCAGTTTGGCAAACATACCACACTACTGCTGCTGCTTAATGGTGAAAATAATGGCCATTTTTGTGGAAGGACAACTTTTTAAACGAAATCCTTAATGGTAGATCGGTATAATCAAAGGCAACAGAAGAAAATTTGTGAGACTTCTCAGAAAGAGGGCGGAAGCCTCAGCATATTATGAACGCCTTGTGTGTGTTTCTTAAGTAAAGGAATACCGTGTCATGTCCACGCAAGAGAGCTTGCCGCTGCTGATGTAGATCTTGAAGAACTGAAACGCCAAGGTCTTCTGTCTCCAGCATGGTTCTTTGACTTTCTTTAATTTTGTCGCTGGTGTGGTCTAATCTCTCTGTTGTCGATAACAATCTTCCTCTTTGATCGGAAGACACCTATTGCACCAATCATAGACGTCAAAATGTGACGTTTACTGACGTAAAGAGGACGGGAAATCTGAAGTATTTAAACAATTGTGCAGCCATGATAAATAGTAGTGTTTTGTTTCCTGGAAGCAGTAAGAACTGCCACAATGAGAAGCAAAACAATTATAAACTGCCACATGAATGGATAAAATTATACACATTATAATTTTTATAATATCCGTTGCTTTGTTTAGGATTGTCAGAGTGAGGAAGTGCACAGCTGATCTCTGCGCAGCTCCATAATAAATTAACTCAAAGTTTGGCAATTTGGCCTCTTTCTTCAAAGTATACCTGCAATATATATGGCACTAAAACTAAATCGGAAAGTATGAAATCAAAAAAAGAAAAAAAAGCTAAAAAGGATAGTTATATGATAAGTTGGAATTGTATGATGAGAGAAAGCTAATCGGATCTAAGCATACCATTCGTGCATCCACCATTCCTGCTTCCAACAACTCATCCCCGGCAGTCTGATTAGCTGAGGAAATTCTTTTCAATTCGCTTTTTATATTGTTCAGATCAGATTTATATTCTCTTAACTTAGCAAGAAGCACAGCCCTCACATTTGGTTGCAAACTCCTAGCCTCGAGGTCCATTTTTCGGATCTGAAGGAATATTGGCAACGGTCAGAATTGACACCAATCATCCATCTATTTCGCGGAACAGAATGGAATACTTACTCCATAAAAATATAACATGAACAATGAGAGGAGTAGGTGAGGAATAGCTCATTTCAATAGGCAAGTAATAGTTATTACATCATTGGCAACGGGTAATAGCTTTTCCTTGTCTACTCCCCTAATGGTTCATAGGAATAGCCATTTTACTTATGCTCAATGAAAATATTACTCCTTACATGTTATATTTTAAAGAAAAACTTAATCTATTACATTCCGTAAACAAAACGAGTGACAAGTACATGAAAATTACAGAAAACAACTTGAGAATAAGTACATACCATAGATTCTCCGTCATCCAGTCCAGCTCTTATTTCAGATATAATTTGTTTCTTTTGCTCTGCCAAGAGTAGCAAAAAAAGGAACAAAAAAGCACTTGCCCATAGAATTAATATAAGAAATGCACCACCAAAAAACTACACGCACACAAACGCACACACTTTATATCACCTTCCGGAGCTTATGACTTGAAATACTGAATTATGTCCCTTCCATATTGCGTCAAAGTTCAAACACATCTATAAAGAATTAAATATAATTCTGGGATTCATTTTTATTTGTTTGCACAGCATTAAAGAATGAACATATGGACCAGCTATAGAAAATGCGAGGATAGTGCACTAAACAACTAAAAAACGATTTATTAATGAAGAAAACGGACTTAAATCCAAGAGAATTCAGTGAAATTGCATTAGGACACAACCAATAGTTCACCATGATCCAATCAAGTTGATGATTATCACTAATGAATGGATTAAATCTGGATATCCATTTTTCGACTTTCAAAACACTTGTTGAGTCTACTTGGTGACAAAAAAAGCCCTAGAGCCTAAAGGGGTATGTGAATCAATTCAATTAAAGAGCGAGTTCTCTCACCTCCATCGAGAAGAGCAACAAACGTACACCTCTTCGACAGATTCGCCGAAAGCTCGCAGTAGCGGCGTTCATATTCCTCAAATACCTCACTCATCGGCTCCTAAACAAAGAACGCTCCACCTGTTCAATACAATCATTCACCAAGAAGAGAACAGCTCTCACAGTTCCCCCAGCGAGTTCAAAACTCGTTTCTTGAAGAGAATCGAGAAGGGAGGATCAGGGTACCCGAATCGATGAACAACAAATCGAAAGAGGAGAAAGAAGAGAGAACCTGAGACAATGCGGACGACTCCATTTATAACGTAATGTTATATTATTATTATTATTATGGGTAAATATTTAAAACACCCCTCGTCCAAGGGAGTTTCAAAAAAAATTTATCAGATTTCTGTGCTTATGAAACTATCTGAATAATCCCTGCCACCTAATTCAATTCAATTTAATAACAGAAAAATTAATAAAAATAAATATTAAATATTAAGCGAAAAATATAAAATTTAACTTAATGTAATTATATATATTGACCAAAAAAATCATTAAGTACGCGTAAAACTAGTACGATGCGATTAGAACTATTATAAAGTCAAATGACCTTTTGATTTCATCGACTGCTATTATTACAAGTTAAATGAGAATAAAGACTAAAAATTACAATTCAAAATATGGTTAGTACTTATATATTTATTTATAATTTTTCTATTCGCGCGTTATTAAAATATTCATTAAAATCGAAATTAAGCTGGGGAGAACTTGGCTGTTTTTATGAAATTGAGAAGGTCCGAAGTTAACTAACCGACGCAGCGATGGAATAAAATTATAAGTCCGTTTTAGTTCTGTAAAACTCACTTCTCCCCCACCTCCTACAGCTACGAACCAAGCCACTGATCTCGCTCTCTACGAGGTTTGATTTCTTATGTTCATCAATTAGGGTTTCAATTCCTCTACACCCATATTTATGCATGCAAATTTCCCCACATTTTTAATACCCATCAGCTCCATGTCTGTATATTTACGAATTTTGTGATTCTTGTTGGAAAAAAATATGGGAAGGTTTTTTTTAGCATGCTCTGAATACAAGATCGGTCCATGGAGGCATTTTGCCACTCCTCAGAGTATTAATTTGTGAAATACGTCATGTCAGTGAAAATACAGTACTAGGTGTATTTATAGAACGAAGCAAGCAAGGTTGAAGTGGGGAAATCTAGACCCAGTTTAGTTGTTGAAAACTAGTTTTCTTTTTTGTAGGCATAATTCCATGTTAATATCTGTCATTTTCTATTAGCGTCTTTTGGGATAGAATGTTTCTCAACTAGCTTGATTTTTATTTATGTTGGAGAACAATTTGAAGTTTTTCTTTTCAGACCAATTGGATCACAATGTTTTCCAATTATCTTGAACTCAACTAGATCACAATACATTTGAACCTAACATTTGGAAGTGAAAAGCGGAGAACATTTTCCATGTGAAAGGGGGAAAAAGCTTACTACCTATAACCCTGTAGGTTTCTCTTTTTTTCCTGTACTGTTGGGGGTGAAGAGGTTGGGTTCAGATTGGTGACGACGTGGAATTTAAATTTATATGGCACCTAGCTGCTTTGACATTTTACTTCCTTGAGACGCTGAATATCGTTTCCAAACATTCATAACTAATGTGGCATATCTGCTACCACCTTCCTTTATTACAAACTTTCTTTCCCTTTTATTCCTGTTTCTTCTCTTTGGATTTGGATGTCCTCGTTTCTAGAAGACATGCTTGAGGAGGTCATCGACATTTTTGTTACTATGGTTTCAATGATTATATTAAACACCCCAGTCTTTTCAACCTTATCTTTCTTTATGAATATTTGTGGATTAGTGCATCTTGCTTTGTCTTTTTACTTATCCTATGATTGTATATGTTGCTCTTATGCTCTCACATTGTTGTTTTCTCATCCTTTTCAAAAAAAAAAAAATTTCCCAGTTTGAGGAGGTCCTTCATCCATCTTGGGCATGCTTCAGTTTTCTCATTCTTGGATCGTTGGGAACTGAGAAGTGAGGAGCTGACAGGGTGACTTATCCACAAATTTGAGCCCCTCCTGGAAAAATGATTCTTTCAGCTCTCTTAACTTCTGTTGGCATTAATGTTGGCCTTTGTTTCCTATTTTTTGCTTTATATTCCATACTGAGGAAGCAACCTGGTAATATTAATGTTTATGCACCACGCTCAGTCGCTGAAGGAAAATCACAGGAGAGGGCTCATTTCAATTTGGAGAGTTTAATACCTTCACCTGGTTGGGCGAGAGCAGCATGGCAAACCTCTGAAGAAGAACTCTTATTGAGGTCGGGCTTGGACGCCGTGGTCTTCATGCGTATATTCACTTTTAGGTGATGTATTTGATTGGAAATAACTTTTAACATGCCTATTTTGGTCCAACATGCACACACGTGTGAGTGTTTATGTTGTTATTCCAACAGTTTCTTAGTACAACTGTATTTTGAGCTATCAGAAGCTGGTCTTGTTGAATTTTTTGAATTCAGAGCACTGGGATTCTATTCGGATTACTTAAAGATGGCCCATTTCTACTTTCTTTACCTTTTCTGCAACGATGCTATCTCTCAAACTAATTACAGAACTAGGGTGATAAATGGATTACCCCATTTTTTATTTGTCTTCTATATCCTTGTGCTGCTGGACAACCTTTGTTTTGTGTTTAGACAAAGCACTAGCACCTGTCTTTCTTCCTGTTTTAAAGTTTTCATTGTATCAATCAGGAGAATTTCATTTCACATCTTTGCTGGTGTTTTATCACCCCATGTCTGCAACTAATTTGAATCCTTTGTTTGCCGCAGTTTGAGAGTATTTATATTTGCCGTGACTGTTGGAATCTTCATCCTTCTTCCAATTAATTTTATGGGGAATCAGCTGAGCATTGATTTTTCTGAGCTGGTGCACAAATCTTTGGATTCATTCAGTATTTCTAATGTCAACAATGGCTCAGCTAGGTGATTATTTAATCAAATTCTGTTTTCGAATGATCCAGCTCTGTAGTATTGATGATACCTGAGGATGCACATGAGATGGAATTTGCTGGCAAAGTGGGAACTTTTCTATCTGTATGATTTCAATGCCTCTATAACCCGACATCCCCTCCTCTCCCCCCCGGGCAAAAAAAAAGTCCACAACCACACAGACAAAGAAAAGATGCCCTATATTATATATAGTATTGTCTCATGTGTGATTGTCTTCAAGAGATTAAGCGCCTTGTTCTCGCTCATATATATATATATATATATATCTTCTATTTTGTTGCCCTTATCTATGTAAAATTTTCATATAAATGCTACTTCAGTAGGTATAATCATAAAGATATGGGTTACCATATGTCTGTTCTGACATTATGTATTAATTTTGTAAGAGATACTTTTCGTGGCTTAACCTTCATAGTTATATTGTTTGAGTATACTTGAACTCACACAAAATTATTAAGTAAAAAATCATCCTTTAGCGAATATTCACAGCAGATTTCTTACCGTCACGCTCTCAACCTCTATGGTGACAGTTTTACTCGGGTTATTTCAATTACCATTTCCCGTTTCAGCTGATGCCAAGGTTTATCTCGTGCTTCTAATTCATTTGGCGAGATTTGTATCTCTGATGTTTGTATATTGTTCATTTAACGATTCAAGATATTGAAATTTTTGAATATATACTTATGTTATTCTATTATACAAGCAGCCACGCCCAAAATTATTAAGTAAAAAAATCAGTCTTTACTGAATATTCATAACAGATTTTTTACTGTCACACTCTCAATCTCTGTGGTGACATTTGTACTTGAGTTATTTCAATTACCACTTCCCATTTTTACCAACTCCAAGGTTTACCTCCTGCTTCTAATTCATTTGGTGAGACTTGTATCTCTGATGTTTGTATATTGATCATTTCATGATTCAAGCTGCTAAAGTTTTTTAATAAAATACTTAACGAAGTTACCCAACCTCTGTCTGCAGTTTTCCGATTGAGTTCCCTAGCTTTTAAAAACATTCAAATAAACATTTGGCTGAGATGTTGCTAAGAAAAATAAATCTAATTATTGATTATGGCCTTTCTGAAGGTTATGGATTCACTTTTGTGCTGCATATATCTTCACTGGGGTTGTCTGCTATCTTCTTTATTTAGTAAGTGATATTCTGTGTACGTTAATCAATTTATTCTGCTAATGGTGTTGTATATTTCCAATTCCCTTTTCGTTTCTACCTGGATATAAACCTAGGCAATGAATGCTGTGTGATCTGCAGGAATATAACTATATTTCAGCGAAAAGAATAGCCTACTTCTATTCATCGAAACCCCAGCCGCATCATTACACCATTTTAGTGCGTGGTATCCCTATCTCATCTGGGAGCAGCTTCAGCGAAAGTGTTGAGACCTTTTTTATGGATCACTATCCTTCTTCTTATCTTTCACATACAATGATTCATCATACGAGCAAACTTCAAGGTCTTATTGTAAGCATTTTATATGTATACTGTTTACTCTGAATTGCAGATTAGAATGCTTGACAAACTATGAATTTGTTTTTTGTTCAAAACAATAGTTAAATGTGGCTATGAAACAAGTCATGAAATAATATAATTGTTCCTTCAGTTTGTCTTATTTTGTCTAGCTAGTGTTGACAAGTTATATCATATGGTTATTAGAGGGATGCAGAGAGACTGTACAGAAAGCTCGTCCACTTAAAATCCAAAAAGCATCCTGAACATAGGGTAAGGCGTGATGGCTTTTTGGGACTCTTTGGGCACCGAGTTGATATTGTAGATCACTATGAAAAGAAGTTAGAAGAGTTGGAAGATAACGTGAGGATGGAGCAATCTTCATTATTGGGAGAGGTGAGTGCTGTTTATAGTCTAAGTTAACAAAGGCAATACTAGGAGTGATTTATTTATTATGGGCACTTCCACCTTTTAGGTGGTGCATATATGTTGTTAGTCTTTTGGGCAAGGTTGCTCACTGTGAGTGATCTAAGTGACCTTGGTCTCTCTTGGAGCAGGCACTAGGTACCAGCAGGGTCCTTAATTTCTCTTTGCTATACTGAGTTTAGTATCAAGACAAAATTTGATTGTCCATATTCTTATTATGCTTTGCAATCTACTAGGAAGTTCCTGCTGCCTTTGTGAGTTTCAACTCACAGTTTGGGGCTGCAATATCCTCACAAATCCAACAGGCTGATGATCCCACAGAGTGGATAACAGAGCAAGCTCCTGAGCCTCAAGATGTCCACTGGCCTTCCTTTTCTACATCATTTATAAAAATATGGATTTGCAAGCTGGTGGTTTTTGTTGCGTGTACTGTTCTCACAATTCTGTTCCTTATTCCAGTTGTATTAGTTCAAGGACTTGCTCATCTGGATCAGTTGGAGAAATGGTTCCCTTTCCTGAAACGCATACTGAGATTGTAAGTCGTTTCTAACAATTCTTAGTCCCTTATTAATGTTTTTTTTTTTTTTTAATAGTCAGTGATTGTTCTGTCTAACCTTCTCTTTTCATTTAGTCATCTTTGCTGTTTGCTTCCGCCTTTTCCTCCAGTTTCTTAGGCTTCCTTTAGACTGTACTGAGTTATTTTGTAACCTGGTAGTGAGGGCGAAAAGGAAGTTGCAATGTCAAGATTGTGTGTTGTTACTGAACAATATGGGTTGATGCTATGATACATCAAGAGCAGGGCAAGCTTTTTAAGTGTTTTGTTTTTCTTCGCACTGCCCTTAACCTTTATATGTTGCGCAGACTTTTGTTTTGGAGTTTATGTGATTGGTGTTACACATCCATCTGTAACGCATTCCACATAATATATGCATTATTTTTCTGTGCAGAGCATTTATCAGTCAAGTAATTACTGGATATCTTCCTAGCCTCATTCTCCAGTTGTTTTTATCTTTTGTGCCGCCCATCATGATAACATTGTCATCCATGCAAGGATACATCTCCCTGAGTCAGATTGAAAACAGTGCATGTGTCAAGATGCTGTGGTTTACCATATGGAACATTTTCTTTGCCAATGTATTATCAGGATCAGCTCTCTACCTGGTCAATGTCTTCCTTGAGCCTAAGAAAATTCCCAGGACACTAGCTGAAGCTGTTCCGGCACAGGTGAAATAATATTCTTGTTATTCTTTTGCTGTACAACTATGTGAAGAATTTCCCACTTTTTAGTAGCCAATTTTGTGAATTATTTTCTGAACTGTTAATTCTTAAAGGATGTGGGCCATCCCTGAAAATTTCAAGGATTTTAAATTGGATTGTTATCAACCACTAAATTTATCTAAAATTGTGAAATTTATAGTGATGGCTGACATTCCTTGGAGCCTGTTGATGCAATTGAATTTCACCCGATAAAAATTCCTGAAATTCGTAGACAAATTCTTCTGGAAAAGGCTATTATGGTGTTGGAAATACTTAGTTATAAGCAGCACTAGTATTTAGCTTTCCAGGAGTTATTTAGTAATTTGCGGTTTCTGTTGTGTGTTTTGGGTATGTTATGTAATTAGGGTGGTTCTGCCCTTTCACCATGTTCAGCAAATGATGAACGTGGCCAAGGATTTCGCTCCCTCCCCTACCAAAGTTCTCTCTCTCTCTCTCTCTAGCACACATGTCCACAATCTACTTGATAATAGGAAAGCACATAGTACAAGGATATAGAAACTGATAACTTTTGATGTTGCAAAGGTAAATCTGATTTATCAGGTTTTTGTTTTCTTTACCTTGGGGGATTTTCACCTTTGGATATCAATAGTATGCACAAAGATTTTGGATTGAGCATATTCCTATGGTTATTCAATATAAAGCAAAAAATAAAAAATTTGTGAACTTTTTTGTAAGATGTTTAGTGGTGCAATACAATGATTACTAGTCAGTCTAAATATTTTTATCTTCAAATTATAACTGACCTTTGGAGCTTCTCTAAAATATTAACTGCTTGACTCTTTTTGTTCTAATTTGTAGGCAACTTTCTTCATTTCATATGTTGTGACATCTGGATGGACTAGTTTATCATCAGAACTTTGTCGATTGATTCCTCTCACTTGGAATTTTATGAAGGAACTACTTTGGAGAGAATCAGATAATGAATTTGTGGTTCCAGCAATCCCTTACCATAGTGAAATTCCCAGGATTCTTTTATTTGAACTTCTTGGTATAACATACTTCTTTCTCGCTCCGCTGATTCTGCCATTCCTTCTAGTTTACTATTGCTTGGGGTACATCATCTACCGCAACCAGGTTGGTCAAAATGCCGTTATTTTTATTATTGGATTATTTTGTGCAAGTTAGATCGTCAAATTTCAATCTGAGGACATGCTGAGGGTGATAAATAAGGATTTATTGACTAAACGTCTGACAAGCAGTTGTTTAAGAGGGAGGGTGGAGTGGTTCTGAGGAATTAGATGGCAAACTCAAGTTAGCACTTTTAATTGAGTGCTCATGGTGACACGTATCCCATATTAGTAGTGTGATGGGGATATCGAGAGCCCTTAGACGAGCAGATATTTTTTATATGTTGATTCTAACACATTTGGGATTGTGATATATAGCATTACTATTTGATGAGTTGGTATTTGCCTTAATACTAAATTAACAAAAGTCCATACTTCTTGTGTATGACGAGATATAAATGTTGATTCTTGGAGTTGCTATAAGTTGCCGATACTTGTTTTTTTTTTTGGTAAATAAATTTTTTTATTAAACCAAAACCCAACAAGGCCAGAGCCAACAGATTGCAACAGGGCACAACCCAAAAGCAAAGAAAAACAAACGTAACAAGAAAAAAGGAAACAGCCCGCTGCATACCACCAATGTATCGCAACAACGTAAGAGGGCAACGGGACAAGACAAACAACAAGAGACCAAACAGGTCACAAAACTAATCAAAGCCCGACATCGGTAAATCCCACAAACGCTAGCAGCTCAAGTTTTCATCCATCCAAGCCATACGAGTAAGAGAGCAAGCCTTATCATGCACTACCTTTAGAATGAGATTCTTAATCACAATAGCATTAAAGATTTTATCCCCTGAAAATGATATCATTTCTCCAAATCCAAATGCTATAGTATAAAGCCGCAAAGAATATCCTAGCAATAATCTTAGACAGTTGGTCACCTTTCAAATGACTGGCTGCCCAGAACAAATTACTATTCCAATCCAAATTAGTCCAAGAAAGGCTACACCTCCCAGCCCACCAGGCCCCACGACGCAAAAGTTGGCTCCCTAGCAACCCATAGGTTCCATGATTTAAGGAAATTCGAGTGGACCCATTTGCACCGAAGGGCTTCTTTATCAGTAATTAGGATCCATTGAATACTATTGAAATATCTTTGTCCGATTTGAAGCATTTGTTTATGGACTCACAATGACTAGTCTTGGGGGAGGATTCTCCTTAACGACCTTTTTTTTCTGGATCTAGTTATGATTTGTGAATGGGAATGATGGTTTTTAAAATTTCATCTGCAGTTGCTGAATGTTTATGCACCGAAGTTTGAAACTGGTGGGAAGTTCTGGCCAATAATCCACGACTCAACCATATTTTCCTTGGTACTGATGCATATAATTGCGATTGGAATATTTGGGCTGAAGAATCTTCCTTTGGCTTCGAGCTTGGCGATTCCCCTTCCAATCCTCACTCTTCTGTTTAACGAATATTGCCGGAAAAGGTTCTTGCCCATTTTCAGGGCTTATTCGGCTGAGGTATGTTGACACAGCTTTTCATATGTTTATGCTCCTAATTCCGACTACTGGAACTTCATGGTCTTGGATCACTGCTTCTTCTTTTTGTATTTTTTTGGCATTTTTTAAAACAATTTTGTGTGGTTAAAACAAAAGGATCTGAGAAGCCGGAGAAACTTTGTAGTTGATCATCGATCCTTGATTAAATATAAGTATTTTCTTTTTCCAAAAATATATCTTTTGTTTTTAAACAGCCATACTGCGTGACTCTGTCTATCCAGGAGATGCTGAAATGTGTTTTTGGTGCAGTGTTTACTAAAGAAGGATAAAGAAAACCAGAATGATTCCACAATGGGAGAGTTTCTTGAGAAATTGGTTACTGCATATCGAGACCCCGCTCTGACCCCAATGCAGTACACAGGAAGCATCGACAGGCTCAGCTCGCCCCTCCTTGCTTCTGCAGCCGAACCTTAGAGTTCGATTCTACTCGTTTGTTTACCGTGTGTTCGAGTCTGAAAAATAGATCTAGGTTTTGTACGTCCACGGAGATCAAAACCATTCCCTCCATAAACCATTTGTTGTATAGCATGTTTTGTTCTTGTGTTATTGCCGAGCGTTTTCAGTTCTGAGACGAATTCGTTGTTCAGAGCTGCTCCTGGACAACGAGTCCTAGACTCGTTTGGGTGGCAGAAATGAGAATGAAAATGAGAATGTTAATTCCTATTTGAGTTTGTTGGTAATATTAGTTTTTTCCTTGAATTTATTATTAAACTTAATTAGTGCACTAGAAACTTTATTAATGTTGATAATATGAATCCTCAGATCCAGAAGTTCTCTGGAAATCAACATCAATGAATTAGTAGCCACAAGTCAATTTTAGATCTTGAATCGAATGATTTATAAATGGCCACGTTACATCTTAAATCAATGGTTGCCGTTGATCCTAAAAACTAATATAGATGGATATGATTGATTTATAATTATTAAAAACTCATTAGATCGTCAGTGAAACAAATTTCATAACTAAGAAAACGAGTAAAAAGAAAAAGAAAAAAAAAAAGAAAAAAAGAATGTCGGTTCAAGTAGATAATTTGTAGGTAATGCGTTTGAACTTTTCTAATTGGGCTGGGCCGTTAATTGATCCGACATACTCGAATGGGCTGGGCCGTTAATTGATCCGATCGAGTCGGGACGAAACGCAGCGTTTCGGGACGATTGGGTTTCATTCGCGAAGTGGGAAAGGGTTGATTTTTCCTCCCCCCTCTCTCTCGCTCGTTCTCCACAGCTCCGGCGATTCCTCCGGATTGCTTCGTTCTACGAGGTGTGCGCTGCATCTCTCTCTCTCTCTCTTGATGATCCGAGTCGTTCTTTTAAATCTCTCAGTCTCTGTCTTTGATTTGAATTCCGACGCTCTTTTCCTATTGTTCGTGTTGGGATTTTCGTTTCTTGTAAATTTGGGAATAGCGACTGTAATGAAATAGATGGAATTAAGAATGTAATGTTTTACATTGCCTCTACGTTTACAGTTGAATAAGGTGGTGCTGAATTTAGATATTGAGTGTCCGCATCTCTAAATTTTGGTTATTGGGTGTGTTTGTTTGTGATCTGATTCTCCTTATCCCTTGATTTGAATGATGTGGTTAGCCTTTGTTGTCTGGGGATTCCACCGTTATCAGATAGCTTTCTGTATTGTTTCAGCGTTTTTTTTTCTTTTTTCTTTTTTAACTGAATATATAGTCTGCTTTTTTAATTTCTGTTGAGAAAGCATTCTCCAACGGAGAATTGGTGGGTTTCATTTCTATGCGGATACCAATGGGTTCCATCAAGAAGTCTGGTGGCATTGCCTCGCTGTGATTTGTTTCTTATAATTCATGCCCAAGAAATTGGTATCCATTCATGTGTTACAACAACTCCACTTACTACCGGTCGTAATTTTTTTCCTTCTCTTCTTCATAAGTCAGTTGTTACAACTTTTGTCACGTGCACCACTGTTATTGCTATCTTCTTTGTGATATGATCTGCTTTGTAGTCTCTCGCAAGGGATATTCAAATGGTCGTCAAAGATATGTGATTGGTTCACAGCATCAAGTCAACTATCCTGTTGGTTTCAGTTTAGATAACACTAGTCTTATGCATCAGATTTTATTAGTTCAAATTCTATTTTATTAAATGAGTTTCAACCCCCTCCCCCTCTTTTTAAGATAGTTCTGTAGTATTCTGCATTTTACCAATGCTTTTCTTGTTATATTTCACCAGAAATGCCTAGATGCTGGACAGATACGTGGCTTACCACTCATTTTGTTTGTAGAATGGAATTGAATAGAATTCCATAGAAACATAATATGAACAATGAGAGGAATAGATTTTTTCAAGGCTCATGAGTGGAATAAGTAGGTAATTACATCTTTCGTAATTAGTAATAGTTATTCCTTGTCTATTCTCTTCATGGTGCATGGGAGTAGTCATTTCACTTATGCTTCATGGAGATATTACTTTACATGTTATATTTCTATAAAATACCTATTCCATTCCATTCTGTAAACCAAACGAATGGTGAGTTTTTTTCTCCCAGCACATCTGCTTTTGTGGAGATTTATTTATGTGCCTCAAGCAAATTTAGAAATTTTGTAGCAAATACTCTGATAGTTTCAATATAAAAGTTCTGTCGTCAACAGAGTTGCAGTCAGTTAGTTATATAATGTCATTGTGGATCACCTCAAATAACAAGCAAACCAAGGACGAGTTGAGGATATATTAATTCTTCATGTCTTTGTGTGTGTGATGACAATTTTTTATTTGTAAGATTACTCAATCCTTTTGAACCTGTGTTGACTGCTGAGAATGGGCCTTAAAATGATGACAACTGATATAGAGGTGAAAGTTCAAATTTTTCTCTTTTTGCCCCCTTCAAAGAGTTCTGGCAAAGATTATTTGAGTTACTGAAGAAACGCATGTTTTGAGTATTCCAAGTTGTCCACGACTAAAACCATTACTGGGAAAGGCAGCTGAGCAGCTTAGATATTAGATAGGACATGATTTGAACGTAAGCACTAACCTAGCTATCATACTTATATATAGACAGCTTCCCAGTTCATCATATTGTATCTGTAACCGGGATGCATTTGACGGTAACCATTTGTTTTGACTTGGTACGTGTGATGACTGATGAAAATAGAGTTATGAATTATCATATAATGCCAAGTATGCCTTAGATCAGCTTGTGCACAGGATTCCTTGAATGATTCCCTGCAATATACTGGTTTTAGTAACTTAAAGATTTTATAGACCCCTACCTCGATATACTTTCAACTGCCATTATATTCTTTTGGAATGAGTCTTAAATTCTCATTGCTACTTGTATTATTTACTCTGCTTAATAATACATTGATATCTTTAAAATGTGGTGCAATTCTTTTTCTTTTTTTTTTCCTTCACTATGAATATGAAGAAAGCTATTTGTACCAATATCTGGTTGTAATAACTTCTGATCTTTTTCTCTTTTGCAGGGTTTTGTCCTAGTAACTGAAAGATGGAGCTGGACAACATTAAAGATGCATTCGACAGAGTTTCTAAGAAGCAAAAATTATCATCTTCTAAATTGCAAGAAGTGATTGATCAAGTCGGCCATGAAATTGATCAAGCATTAGCAAAACTCCAGTCCACTTCCAGTAGCATTGATCAGAAATCTGTAATGGTGGACCTCAAAACTCAGCTCGGTATTATCAGTCCACAAAACCAGTTAGAAGGGTCTCAGAAAGAGCTAAACATAAATATTAGCAGATACCCAAAATTACTTGAGAAATCCTTCATCCCTGACATATCAAGGGCGTGCAGAAATGTTGACTTTGACTTCCACATAGTGAACGAGATCATTGCAAACCATTTCTACCGACAGGGCTTGTTTGATATTGGGGATTGCTTAATAAATGAGGCTAAAGAATCAGATGACATTACAACTCTTAAATCTCAGTTCATGGAAATGTATCAAATCGTCAATGCCATGAAGGCTAGGAATCTTTCGCCTGCCATAAACTGGACGTTCACTAATCGTGACAAACTTGGGATGAGTGGGTCCAATCTTGAGCTGAAACTTCATCAATTGCAGTTCATTGAGATCCTACAGAAAGGAACCCGAGGAGATGCACTCGACTATGTCAGAGCATACCTCGCTCCCTTTGCAGCTGTGCACATGGTTGAGATCCAAAAGCTTATGGCTTGCCTTTTATGGACTGGAAGGCTGGACAGCTCCCCTTATGCCGAGTTGATGTCTCCATCTCACTGGGAGAAGTTGACCAAGGAGCTGACACGACAGTTCTGTAGTCTCTTGGGGCAGCCTTATGAGAGCCCACTGAGTTTGGCAGTGGCTGCTGGGTTTGAAGGGTTGCCCACGCTTTTGAAGCTTGCAAATGTAATGGCTGCCAAGAAACTGGAATGGGAGGCTATGAAGCAGTTGCCAGTGCCAGTGGATCTGCGTAGGGAATTCCAGTTCCACTCAATATTTGTCTGTCCAGTAAGTAGGGATCAAGCTAGCGAAGATAATCCCCCCATGTTGATGCCTTGTGGGCATGTTCTGTGCAGGCAATCGATCTTGAAGCTGTCCAAGAGCAGTATGCGAACGTTCAAGTGTCCGTATTGTCCAGCCAATGCTTCTCTTCCACAGTGCAAGCAGATTTATTTCTGAGGTTGGCCTTTTGAACTCATTCCCCTACAGTTTTCGTGTTTGGGTGCGTATCTATTATTTAAATCAAGCGATATTTGTCAATGTTGCAGTTCTGGGACTCTGTATTAGGAAATGGTCAGTTGTAAATAGAAATTTTCTTCAAGTATTCATGCCATAATGTACGCACTGTGCTACACACTTGACAAAAGAAATAGAAGCCACTTTTGTTCAGGCGATAGAGATGTAACTAGCAAGATTCATTCAACCTACTACTGCCATATTGCCACACTTCTGTTCAGGTGAGAGAGATGTAACTAGCAAGATCCATTCGACTTACTACTATATTACCACAACAAAGAAACCCATAATACTGCCACAACACCTAAACACTTAGTTTTATTCAATGTTTGCCTTCCCATTTTGTGCCAGGCCGAATTAAATCAACCTTATTCCTCATTCCCTTGTTAGCGTTACAACCATCGAAAGTCAAACGACCATGACCAGCTTAGATCATAAGTTCATTTAACTATAACTGTGAGCGTTCCTCAATCATGCAACAAATGTAGGATATGAAACAGACTTGGGTTATTAGTTATCTATGTTGCACAAGGAAGAAAAGCTGAATGACCCAAAGTCCTGAACATACAATATTTATTCATTAAAACAGACCTTTACAACAGTCTATAGCAGTTTTATGCATATAGAGCTTCCCTATTTCAGTTTGACACCCAGTAAGTATATCTACAACAGTCGGTGTCTTCCTTCCCTGCTTTTCCTCGTACTACCCTTCCATACGATGACGGGACTGATAATGCAGTCAAGGAATCGTCCTAAAGGCAAAGATCACTACCCTTCTACGACGGGGATGATAACACAGTCAAGGAATCGTTCGCTGGTATAGAGGCAAAGCTCCCAAGGCCTCCCGCTCTGCATTCTCTCTCTTTACCTGCAGTAACCAGCAACAGAAGATTTTATTCTAATTTCTAGCTCTAAGCATAACATAATCAATCCTTTTAACAGGGATACTGGCGGGAAAGAGAAAGTAAGAACTTCCCTCTGGTTATTTTACAGATGAAAGTTTCTATTATTTTTGTGCGAGAAACGCCTCAAGCATCACACACTTTTCTTCTTTTTTTCTTACTCAGAAATATGCTGTTTCCAGCACTCAAACTTTACCGATCAAGAAAATTTATGTTTTGTTCAGTTTGTGAGAGCCGTCACCTTATCACAGGTTTGACAAATCTGGTAGATTCATCGATTTGTCTGTCCATTTTCACGGGGAAGAAAAATCTTACAGCCCCAACCAACAGCCATAACTTAGCCAAAAGAACACTCAAGTGTACGAGATAGTGAACATGTTAATCAACTGCTAAAGAAATCATAGTAAATGAAAGTTCATTAACAACTAATTCTGTAAACAAAGATGTAAAGAGAGAGAAAAGCAGATAGCTGCAGAACCCAATATATTCAAGAGCTTCCATAAGATAAGGTGATAATCATTGCAACATGAGGGATTAAAATTATGCAGCAACTTACAAGAGCTAGCATGTCTTGTAGGTAGCTCCTGAATGGTGTTTGCATCTTCTGTCGAGGGGTGAAAAAAAAAAGAAAAAGGATCATATAAAGAACAAATGAAAGAGCAAGAAAAACAAGGCAAAGAAACTCAATATACAAAAGATACATTAAAATAGTGAGCAGATTAGTCTTGATGTTCTATTTTCGAGCCAACTTCGGTTTAGTTTGAACTTTTGTTGGTACCACAGATATTCATTCCATATCACCTTATCATTTTTGCTTAATTTAATGAAACAAACCATTACTAGGGGTAGAGGGGGAAGCAAAAACAGCATAAAGTCATTGATTGCTTAAAATTAATCACACAAAGAAAAAAGAAAAATCATTTCTCGTAGAATATAACACAAGTAGACGCATATGAGGCCTGTTTAGTCGTGGAGCACATGTTATTTCCATCTATGTCACATATCAGGCCAAAAAAACCAACATCATCGAGGTAAGCATTAATATACACATCAATTTCCTAAATTATAGATCATCATATTAAAAATAAATTGTATGAAATTACCTTGATCACAGTATATTAAAGCCTAACTATTGGAAATGATTTGAAAAAAAAAAAGAAAAAGAAAAAAAAGAGGAGTTCATGATGCTTCTCTCATTCTTAACCAAGCCAAACCTAATGCTTTATAAACCAAACATATAAACATAAAAAATCCACATTTTCTTCGATTACCCCATAATTCTCCGAATGTAGGATTAGGCCCCCCACGAATATATTTTCAGCCCAATATTCCTCAATGCACCCATTTTTAAAATTTTGGGACAGTATTTAAAATTTTTAATAGAAAGAAAATGAAAAAATATTTGCATCTGATGTTACAATAATTGTATATTTTGATACTTCAAAATTTGAGAAATTAAGGCCATTAAAAACTATAAAAAAAATTAATGCTTATATAAATATGTTTTAGTTTCTCAAAACTCATGAAAACTGTCTTCTCTCTATATTTTTTAATGTTATTTAGATCTGTTTGGTTAGAATAGTTAAAAATATCTAAAATGTTTAAAAACTAGTTACACATATTGAATGGAAAGTATATTAAAGGGGAACCTAATCCTCCAATGTAAACAATAGTTAGAAACTCCTCTCAAACAAAATAGAAGAAATAACCAAACAAAAAGGTGAAAAGAGAACGAGGCCCGATTAATAAAATTAAACATTAAGAATTGAACTCTAAATGATATGCTGAATTATTTGAATGAAAATTAGAGGTCTTGAATGTTAATTATTAAACTTGTTTGTTTAAAATTTTTACAGACATCAAAATTGAAGCACTTCACCATTTTACCCTCAAAATTTTAAATTTGACCGAGGGTAATTCGGTCAAAGGCCATTAAGGGTGTGTCTCTGGCCAAATTAGAGGCATTTGAAGACACTTCATAGCATGCAATTGCCTTACTCTAACCAACTAAGAGATTTTGGGTTCATTCAAATCCCAGTCAGAGCAAACAAATGGCCCTAAATACGAACTTTACTATAAAAAAAATGTATGAATTATTTTTAACAGTCGTGCAAATTGCCTGAGCCCGAAGCCATATCCTCCTTTCTCAATGAAAAGTACGGAAAGATACAGAAACAAAATGTCTAGTCTACCCAACCAAACTACAACTCAAAAGCTTTCTATCAATTTCTACCATTTCTTTTCTCAGTTACCAATCAGATGGGGCAATATATATATATATATATAGATTAAGAAAAAAAGAAGTAAAACCTGGAGGCCCTCAGGGAGGTACTTGTGCTTCAATGACAGATCCAAGGCGCGCTTCAGGCGCTGATTGCGCGCATCGACGACCTCGCGAGGGAGCCGGGAGAGCGCTTCCCTGATGTCGAGATCGTACATCGGATCATACAGATCATCGTAGCGTAGACCTGAAACAAAACCACCAGATTAGAGTAAGTTCTAGACACTAAATTTCTTTTAAAACAATTGTGAATTGAGAAGAACAGATCAAGTGAATGGAATGAGTGAAAGATGGTAATATTTGCATCACCGTATCGGCGGAGGCGCTGGGAGATGGAATCCTTGTGCAGAGCCGCCAACCAGTTTCTCTTCGGCGATAAAAACCATTGCCACAGTGAAGACGACGCCATCTCTCTCTCTCTCTCACTCGTTCTGTATGCTCTCTTATCCTCTACTGTGTCTGTAATCTTCTGGAAGAACCGGGAATCTTGTAGAGCGACGTGTTATAGGGAGAGGATCGAAACGGTGTCGTTTAAGATCGTCCGTAGTCACTGTCCCTAGTTGTATATGTACATGCGAAAGTGAAACCATTTCCATGAAAATGGATTACTTTTTAATTCAATCAACGAAATTATGTTTTTATCAAATGGAACATAAAAGATAAGTATATTTTTATTATTTTTTTAATTTTTTTTTAAAAATTAATGAGATGAATAACGAAAAGATGGTAAAAATATACTCACTTTTTTCTGTGAAACCAACGCATGAGGCTGATCTTCTCTTTTCTCAAAAAATCTTTACAAAATTAAGTTCCAATATTAAAAATTCAGTATTAAAATTGTTGAACTTTTTTGTTTTATTAAACGGGCTCTGGGCAGTATTATTACGAAGTAAAACATTTTTTAAAATTAGAAAAAGAAAAAACAAACTGTGGCTTCAGAACGGCATCGTTTCTATGGATGGAGAAAAAGGGCCGATGGAGGGTTCTTTGGTGGGCTCGATTCCGAAGGTAGCTAAACTCGAAAGCAACCCAAACGCATTGCAACGAACCATGTCGGGGCAGGCCCAATAAGTTTGGCCTTTTTTCTTTTTTCTTTTTTTGTTTCTGTTTTTCTTTGAAGAGTGCCCAATAAGTTAATTGCATGAACTAGAAGCGTTATTAGTGTATTTCAATTTAAAAATAAAATATTAAGGCATTTTTAAATTAAAAATATGGTATTAATAACTTATAATATTTTTTTCCTGCCAAAGTTGGTTGAGTGGCAAGGGCCAACCCCAATTCTAACCAAAAACAAAAAAAAAAACCTAAAATTTTTTTTCAATAAACAATCAATTTAGAATATATATATATATATAACAACTAAACAATTAATTTGAACATGAGTTTTTGGCTGGGGGAAATTTAATTTGAAACATTATAGTATTTTAAAATTTGGGTTGAAACCAAAGGTTACGAATCAAATATACTATTAATTTAAAACTATTCCAACTCAATCCAAGATTTCCTACTTTTACCTAACTCCTTGATGAATCAACCACCAAAGATAAATTTAACACGTGCTTATTCCTTCAATTAGAGGCATAAATTTTTAAAATAAATCTACTTAACATTAGCTCATAAATGTAATGAACATAGCACGATTATAGATGGCCCACCATGATTAACCTAACCAATAAGTCCTCGGCTCATAACTGCTGATTTCCCGTGACCTCTCCATGCCTTTTAATCTTTTGCAAATAAGATCCCCATAATACCCAAATTCAAAGGTATAATAAGTTAACAAATAATAGATTTATTAATCCATAATAAATTTGACATTGATATATCTTTTTTTATAATACACACATCGAGTCCAATGATTTTTGGTTTAATTTTACTTTCTCTAGCCTTATCAAATAATTATGTTGGGTCTGATTTAAATATTTGAGACCTAATAAATTAAATTCAAATACGATCCCTTAAAAGTTTAAATTTATTTGATAATTAAAATTTTACTAGGGATAGACTTTTGTAAAAGAATGTACAATTTGTATTTATGGCCTGCCCAAGGCTCAAGGTAATTGTCACATCTGTCTTCACTTCCATCCAAAGTTGCCTTTATAGCTCCTTGTGTTACATGGGGAACACATGCAGTTGGTCACAGCCATGCTTCATAATAAAGGCCACCTATAATTCACTGTGGAGGTCTTAAGAAAGTACTATCAAACCCTATAATATGAGTTTGGAGATAGACAAACAATTATTGTAATCACATTTTTGGGAAGCCAAATAAATTTATTCCTCTATTTTCTATCTCAGCATTGAATATTATTAAAGTGCTTTTAAAGGGCTAACTTTTATTCAGTGAAAGGTCGTGTAAACTTATAAATCAATACCAAACGTATTTTCTAATTTTATGCGAATAGTACTGAAATAGAATGATATATATTCTATGAATCTTGTTTTGAAATTAATGATACTCCTAATTTTACTTTTGATGGAGGTGTGAGCTAGCCATCATTAAGCATGCTAATGACAATTATGGTTTCCTAATGCACCAACTCTTATTACTATGACAAGAAGGGTTGTATCTTTCCCTTTTTTCTAAAATAGTATAGAGTTATTATAATTGTCGAGCATTAGAGTAACAAAAAAGTCTTAGGTAGCCATTATCAAAATTTTAACAATCAATTAAATGGAACTGCTATTAAGTTCCTCTTTATTTTCTCTCTAATTCTACCCTTCTAGCATTTTTAAGATATTTTAAAATAATTTTGACTGAATAAATTAAAAAAGATATAAAAATACATAAGTATATTAATTTTCGTGAAAATTGACACTCCTCCGCATTCTTGAATGCCTTTACAATTAGTAAAATTTAAAAAATATTTTAAAATTGGAGAGAGAAATTGAAGGAGGATAGGGGAGGAGCTTAATCATTTTCATACATTTCAGCTTGATCAAGCATAAAATATTATCAAACATTAGTGTATTATTCTAAGAATTAATTTTCACAGGAAGGATTTAATTTCAATTTTAATATCTAAAATGAAGATTTTTGAGACCTATGTTACCAAATTAAGAACAACCCAATATAGTAATATTTTCTCTGAAAATGAGAAAAGAAAACATTTAATGGATAACGCATATATCAGTTCGGTTGCTTTGATGGAAGGTGACGTGGACTTATGATGACGTGGACAATCAGCAAGAAGAGGGAGAGAGACTCTCTCCATCCGTGTTCAAACCAGCGAAATCTCGGAATGGCGAAAAAAAAGAAGAAAAAAATAGAAAAAGAAAAGAAAATAAAAAACGAATTCTCCGTAATTTATTTATTTATTGCACTATTTTAGGGAAGTTCATTCAATTCATCTTCTTCTCCAATTTTGTTTTTCTCTCTTTCATTCCCTCAGAAGGGTTTATAGAGGAAGCGCTCTGGTCGCATCCGAAGATCCGACGCCCTCGTCGGACTCTCTCTCTCCTCTCCGTCCATCGAGATTCTACCGCTCTCATTTCGGTGGCGGTTGATTCAGAGAGGAGGGGGAGACAGTTTCGCCATTGTTCAATCTTGTTCAGGTCCTTTCCTCTAACTTTCTCTGTGTTTGATTCATGCGCGATTCCGCATTCATGTATTCGATTGTACCTGTGGGAATGCACATTGCATTGTTTTTCTCATGTTCTAATTAGAGATTCAATTTACGTTGGATGTGCAAATTGTGCGTCTTCTTCTGTGATTTTACCTAGAAATTTATGTTTATCGTATCCAATCTATTTAGTTTTATGCGTTTTTTTTTTTTTTTGAATTTGAAATCTACATTCTTGTACTTGTTGGATCATGTAAATATATGCAGTATCTAAATCTCTTTGAAACTTTATTTTTTCCGTATTTAATATGGCGCAATTTAAAAAGATTCTTATTGATTGTGGGGCAGATTTAAAAGTTTCTGCTTTTTATTTTTTATTTTTATAGTACTTGTTTATTTGACTGTTCATTCTTCTTTTGGCGCTTCCTTTTCGTCTCATCTGCACCTCACATTTCTTTGTGTTCTTAATTGTGCATTCCTATATATCATGTCGATAAAGTTGTATAATTTATTAGTATATTTGTTATTGATCCTCTAAGAACTATTTTCTTCTTTTTATCTTCCTAGATGTGGATGTTGTACTGGGTTCTTTTTCTTCTTTCTTTTATCCTCGTCCTTCGTTTGTTCCTTGGAGCTGCTTTTTTTTTTTTCTCTTTTTTTTTAAATTTTTCGCAGGACGCCCCTCTTTCTCCATCTCAATTTCCATTTTTAGGTACAAATTATTATATAATTTCACTTCAAAATATCATGCATTTTTAAATTTTCTTTTAAGCTCTCTTTTTTGATTTCAGATTTTTAATTGCACTGGAGATTTTCGGACTTGCTTATAAAGTTATTATTTTTCATGCTTGGAGCGTTTAGATGTTTTCTTAATTAAGGATAATGCATGCAGATGAATGTTAAATTGGAAACCTGACATTAAAATGGCTCATATTTGCGGTATGGGTTTTGAACCTTTCAGGTTTTACTGAAGGGAGAGCTGTGAAAGACCCTAGATATGAAATTCACATTATTATAAGGATTCTGATCCAAGTTACACTATTGATCCACCGGGTTTTGCTTGCAGTATAAGTTCTGCTCAATCAGGCAAACAGTTTCTGCCTGCGGTATGCTCAGCTCTAAAGTCAATTTAATGACTTCAGATTTTAAAGAGCATTTCATTTAGTGGGAAGTTTATTGTGGTTAGTGATAGTCTGACCGCATTACTTAGATGCACAAAGTAGGCTTTCTCTAGTTCAAACACTAAAATCTTTAGACATGCTATAATATTCTTTTTCACTTTCTAATGCTCTTGATCATCATCAGAACCAATGGTTATGGCTCCAAATTCATTAATGTTGAACATTATTTGTTCCAAGTAAAATCCCTAGTACATGAAAGAGTGAAAGGCACGGTACATAGTTTAGTTTACTATGTTCGTGTAATTTCAAATGTTATGCCACCAGTTTAGTTTACTATTTCATGTAATTTCAAATGTTATGCTCAGCTAAAAGAGTCTACAAGAAGTATTGAAGCACAATTCTGTATAGTACTGACCTAAAAAGTCTCCTAGTTCTATCTTTTTGTGTGGTATGTGAATTTAATTTGGATGTTTTCTTAATTGTTATCACCTTATTATCGCTTATTGGTGTCAACCATGTATGCACATTCTTGGCTGTTGAAATGTTATGTTGATTCTTTGCTAAGACTTTGTTTTAATGGGATTGAGATCATATCACATTCGTCTCTGAAACGACCAAACCCAAGAAGTGGAGGATTTCACACAATTCTTTCTTTTATAGTCTGGTGAATGCTGACAGATGTACTTTAACCACTTTGACTTTTTATGGTTTTCTTTTCCTTTCACAGCAGGTACTCATTTTCATAGAATATGCTTCTTCTTCCAAGTCTCCACTTGTGGGATTGAGATCCCATGGCAACTTTTATTCTTAGATATTTGTATTATTAGTCAAAATGGGTGGTTGTTTATCAACACCACATCCAAGGAAAATCAGATCACGAGGAAAATCCCGTCGGCACTTGGGCAAATGCCATGGAAAAACATCCAAATATGCCTTTGGTGGAACCAAGAAGAAGAATCGTGATACAGGAAATCAGTTAGCAGATTTTGCTGTCAGTGAGTTCGTTTGCATGGACTTTGAACATGGTGCAAAAACCACCTGCAGAAGGTCTGAGGCAGCCAATCCAGCATTTCATCTCACCCAAATGCAATGGCTCCATAGTCAAATAGATGCTAATGGTATGTCTTTCTGCTAAAGCTTTAATTTTCTGCTAACAAACATTGTTTGAGGATAAATCTTAAAATGCTGCTACTGACCTGATGACTGTAGCATGTAATTATGCAAATTTTACACGCCCTTAAGTGCAAATTTCTATAAAATATTGTAATTGAAAAGGAAATTACATTGGATACTAGGCTTTCATAATTAACTCTGGAGGGACAAAATTTCTTAGGCTACACTTTGTCTCATGTCACTATTTCTTCATATGGTATTGGTGGCACTTTTTTTGCGTGTATACCAGGCTGGTTGACAGCTTCCATCCCCTCCCCCCTCCCCCCCCCCCTCTTTCCTTGACAGGGCAGGATGTTTACCTAATACCATCTGCTGCATGCTATCGTATACAAAAAAATTATAATATTCTTGCCAAGTTTATTTTCAAAGTAGCAACCACAATTTTCAAAATTGGCACCATTAAGTTGAAAATTTTGAATGAATTTCAAAAGTCGGTCATGTTTTATAACCAAATTTAAATATTAATAAGGGAAGGTCTTTTTTATTTTATTTTTTTGGTAAAAAGTAATAGGGGAAGTTGATTTTTCTTACTTTCCTACTTTTTACTGTTTAATCCAGTTTCCAAATATATGGATGATTTTGCCAATATTTTACTTTAATTGGACATCACTATCTTCTTTGAAACAAATTATGTCAAATATTATGGCTGGATTTATTTATCTCTTGGTCATTACCATGCACGTGTAAGTATAACCTTAATTTCCATTCTACATGTTGTAATCATCTATAATACTTCCCTTCAGATTAGCCAATTTCAGAATGTTACTTTTTTTCCCTCTTTCTATGGTTGATATATGTTTGCATCTGTATATCATTGGTACTGTAAAGAGGAAAAAAAGGAAAATCTTTTTATGGTATCTAAAGCACAGAAAATTTCCATCATAATCAAGTGCTTAATGTTTTCAGTTCTCGGAAATTACTTTAGTTCATCCTTTTGCAGTAATTTGTCAAGAAGAAGCATGGTATGACTCAGTCAGCATTTTGGAGTCTGACTCAGATGAGGAGTATAGTAGTGTTCACGGAGGTAGTAAATGTTGAACTTGTCCTCAACTATATTATAGAATGAACACCAACTCTGAACAGTGTTTTCATTCACATAGTAGGAGACAAAAAGGATCTTTGGGTCTTTCCACTGAAAAACCAACCCATTTGGGTTCTGGTTGAAAAATTAAAAGCTTATTTATTTATTTATTTTTATTTTTGGGTATCTTGGAAGTCCACGAGCAAGAACATAATAACCCTTTGCCACCACGTCTTCTGCATCTATTAAACTTGAATAGACTATAAAGCGATACAGATATTATACTTTGATTTTTTTTTATATTTAAATATTGGGTTTTTTGGGTCTCCTGTTACTAATGTTGTAGAATGAATGCTCATGTAATTCTTGACTCTGAATTTTTTCAATTTTCTCGTCTGCCTATGTACTTTTTGTCAGATTCTTTTCCATCAGGAGGCAATGCTGTTGGGAATATCTCAAGCGGTCAAGTGCTTCAGTATGAAACTTCATCATGCTTTGTGGATGGAAATTGTACTTACGAAGAATATCATGGAAGTTTTCTGAAAATAGATGGGGGCAAAACTGAAAAGTTTCTGAGCAAAGATGAGTATAAGGAGTCAAATGGATTCTCTGTGCTAAGTTCTCAGGGCTATGAATTTCCACGATTGGGGAAGCCTGATGAAGTTCTCCCCAAGCGGCAGAAAATGCTAGACCATTCATATGGAAGCTTTAATGGTCCAAAAGAGGATAGATGTGATTCAGGAGAAAAAAACTATGAGATGAATGTAAAGTCAGGATTACCGCAGTTGGTCCCTACTGTAAGTTTTAATGACAAAATTTCATCAAGTCTTGGTCCACAGTCTCAACGGAAGATGTCAACAGTTATCAGGCTTTCTTTCAAGAGGAAATCCTGTGATGGAGAAGAAAGAACTGAGTATTGTAAGTGCAAACTTAATAAATTTTAATTTCTTTATACAATCAGTGTCCAAGTAAATATAATGAGTTTATAAGTCATGCAATTCATCATGAAGCATGGAGGTTCTCATGATGTTGAACCAGGAAGTTCAGAAGGCAACATCCCCTTTTGCATGTGCCTTTGTACTATTTCTGGGCCATTTTCACTTGATGGCTGGGTTATGGAGTAATGGTCCAATCTGGTCTGCTACATGCTGATTAAAGTCTTTTACTTGCTGTAATTGCTCTAAAATGTAAAGTCGTGTATCTGGAGCTTATGTCCTACTAGATTTCTTATATGAAATGCCACTGTGGCAATGTTAAGACATGGCCATCTTATGCTGTCTTATGTTACATAATGGCAGTTCTGAACAAAAATCATTGTGTAATATGGGCTGTCATGCAGGTGCGTCAAAAAAATTTCTTTATCGCCCCAGAGCTGGACTTTCAATTCCATGTTGTGCAGGAGAGAAGCCGAACCCAGGATGTTGGTCTGAGGTTGCACCCTCACATTTTAGGCTCCGTGGTGACAACTATTTCAGGTATGCAACTGATTTTTTAGGCCTTTTCACTGGACATATGGACATTTTCAGTAGGCAGTTTGCTGATGTTGCATTAGTATGGATTAAATTGTGTATTGATATACCTTGCAGGGATAAGCGGAAGTGCCCCGCTCCAAATCAAAGCCCATATATTCCAATAGGCATGGATTTATTTGTTTGCCAAAGAAAGATCCATCACATTGCACGACACCTTGAGCTTCCTCAAGTCAAAGTAAATGAGAATGTGCCAGCACTCCTTATTGTTAATATCCAGGTGTTTTTCTATTACTTATACATCCTAGCCATTTTGCTAAGTTTTGTTATCTTGATTGCAGTGATGAAATAGCAAGCTTCAATCTTCTTTGGAGTCCCTTTTAAGCAGTGGCTCTTAAGTCTCTAGGAATTTCTTCTTCCTTCTCCTTCTAGTCTGTTATCTCATTTTACATGCCTTATTATGACAGATACCTACTTATCCTGCTCCGATGTTCCTTGGAGATAGTGATGGAGAAGGAATGAGCCTTGTACTGTATTTTAGGGTTTCTGACAATTTTGAGGAAAATATTTCTCCCCATTTCCAGGACAGTATCAAGGTATTATATTATATTTAAAATTTTAAATTCCTTTCTCTTCTATGATTGACGTCATTTTTTTTTCCCTCTTTTCTCTTAAAGAATACTGTAATAATTTTTTTTTTTATGGAATAACCAAGAAGTTGACTGCTCTAATTCAATGAATTCTGCAGTATTATATTAACCTTGTTCACAATCCTGTTGAATTTGTGCTCTCATTTCGCTTGGTCTACAGTAAAAAGCTCCACGCAGAAGTTCCCCTTCAATCATTTTGATTTAGTAGCGGGTCTGCAAATATTTTCATTCCATTGTCACTCTTTCTACCATGTGTGTGAATGCATTGACTCAATCTACCTAGTGAAACCTTCACACAGTTGAATATATTTCGAGAAAAAACTTCTTGCGCCATGTCAGAATTTCATGTATAACAGAACATGTAACAAAACTTCTTGCAAGTTATAACAAAACCTCCAGTTTTTTTTTTTTCCCTGATTATGTTTGCAGAAGTATTTCGTGTCTTGCTTACTCATTCTGTAATCAGCAGTTTTGGTTATCGGTTATATTTTAATTTGTTGACATTTTCCCCTATTATGCCTCAGAAATTGGTGGAGGATGAGATGGAAAAGGTGAAGGGGTTTGCAAAGGACTCCACTGTTCCTTATAGAGAGAGACTGAAGATCACGGCTGGGGTAGTTAATCCAGAGGACCTTGGTTTGAGTTCTACTGAAAAGAAACTCTTACAAGCTTATAATGAAAAGCCAGTCCTTTCACGCCCTCAACACAACTTTTATAGGGTATTTCATCATTTTCTTGTTTACTCCGAGCACATATGCCTAAATACATACACGTTCAGAATCTTCATTTTGCTTAGACTTCGGTAGATAGTAGCCTGAGAAATATGTATGCATTTCTTTTCTTCCAATGATTAAACAGCCAGTATGCTTCAAAAAAACTTCATTTTTGCTACAACAAGTGGGATATGCGATGCATCCACTTCACTCAGTCGTGAAGGGAAGAAATGTTAACATATCCTGGCTTTGTGAATAAATTACCGGTACACATCTCACTTAAAAGGGTTAGAAATAAGACGATGATATCTTGCTTTTCAATTTCTTTTACGGGATGAATTATCATTTCGAGTAAAAAGAAATTATCTATGTTTCTTTTTCTCTTGACTCTAGTAACTTAGTAAAACTATCTGTTTGCAACATTTAGAGGATCTTATAATAGCTAAAAACGTTTTCTTATCCCACCTGCATTGCCATCTAGTGCAAGCTGGTGGTTGATTGTCGATTCCTGAGATGGTATTGATTACGCCTGCTTCGTTGTTTATGCAGGGACCCAATTACTTTGAGATTGACCTGGACATTCATCGGTTTAGCTACATATCAAGGAAAGGACTTGAAGCATTTCGAGAACGCTTAAAATATGGGATACTTGACATGGGTTTAACAATTCAGGTACCATATATTCCTCTTGTTCTCCAATTCTCTGAAATGCTTGAACTTGATTGGGAGGCTGACATACAGTCACATTTGGACAAACTACAACTCACCACGTATATACACACGTGCACAAACGCGCATTTATATGCATATACATACATGTACTGTCATGTCGGACGATGATGTTGGGACGTGAATCGGAAATCATATAATCAATGCGAGCCGTCTCACTACTATGAACAGGCACAGAAGCCAGAGGAGTTACCAGAGCAAATGCTGTGCTGCGTGAGGCTGAACAAGATCGATTTCGTCGAACATGGCCAAATACCGACCATTATGGCTCAGGAGGAAGATTAATCTGGACAAACAGAAGTGGCGGTCGTTGCCAGCAATCGTGTATCGGAGTAGAAGATTGTTTTGCGCTGCTTGCGCGTTTCATATTTGTCTTTCTCGTTTTACATATGAGAGAAAAATGAAAATATATCTTTTGAGGTTTCCAAAGTCATACAAACATTGTGTTCTTTGACTTAAAAATAATAAAAATTATATAGTTTTTTCAGTAATTCGTGTCCTCTCCCTCGTAGCAATTTAAATGAAGGCCCAAAAGGGGAAAATAAAGGACAACGCTATTGAAATTTAAAAAGCTGTTTGTTCTTTGCCACGAAAAAGGCTCTGCTTATATCCTCAATTGGGAATTAAATTTATTTATTTATTTTTGGAAACATATTGGGAATTAACAGCGATTCGTAATTGAAATTGAACTTATTCATCAGTCTAATAATATGCACCAAATAATTGTTCCAATGCTGCTGCTCAAATTTAAGGGTGGTGAAATTATTCCCTTGATGGAAACCATCCCTTCCTAACCGACGTGGATTGAGTTACATTGTCGATACTTTATTTTATTTTTTTGTTAATTTAGTGGGACCATGTATTATTGATATTTAGTCAAACTAAAAAATTCTACTTATAAATCTTTTTCATCAAAAGATGATATCTTGGTAAAATAATAATATAGATTCACACAAATTTTATCACTTTTAATATGAAGAGTGTTACGTATAATATTACTCGATCAAATACTGGATTCTCTTTCTTAACTATTTGTTTCCTTTTCTTAAAAAAAATAATAAAGGAAGAAGAAGAGATATTTTGAAGATATGCCAATGGCCCACGATCCTCTCATTTTGAAAGAACGCGAAATTATAAAATTCAATAATTCTACCATTCATAACAAAAAAATAAAGGGAGAAATTAAAAAAAAAAAAATAAATAAATGACCAAGATTATTTAAATTCATAAATTTATAAAATTTTTTAATTCAGGTAATCCCCGTTTCATGTCACTGGTCTTGAGGTAAATGTCAAATTGTTAATATGGATCAAATTTCTTATGGGCCAACAGCTCAATCAAATGACAAGTGGGCTCCCGGCCCATGGGGCTAGGATGAGGAATTAGGGCCCGGATGGTGAGAATAAGAATACTCATTTGTTTATACGGTTAAGCTTGAAATGTTTGGGATGACCTTCCATAGAAAATCATCGTTCAACTTCTAATATTAAAAAAATCATTATTTTCATCTTTAATTCTAATATTGATACTGTGATAGGATAATGTCATAATACCCATAACATCATGTGAAATCGTAAATACAATGAATAATATTTCTATAATTTATTTATTTTATATTTATAAAATTATTTTGCATTCTCATTTAATTTCATTATCAACGTATCTATCCATATAAAATATTTTATAATAAAATTATAAAATATTTATGTGGTCTAAATTAAATAAATCGTGTTTAAGTAAATAATAATTTATGATTTTTTAGATTTTTAAAACATAACTATTTTCTGATTTTGGCCAAACATTTCCTCCCACCACCCTCCTAACGCAAACCTAGGGTTTGGGGAGTATAAATAGAAGAGGATGGGGAGAAGAAGGCACAGCGCCTAAGGCCGAGCGCTTTCCCCCGTAAACAAAGGGGTGGCGTGGTATTCCACGGGAGAGGTTCAATAGATCGTGGCGCATGATTATCACTGATGATCGTGTGATAGGCGCACATTAGCAACTGGGAATCCATGGCCGCTCAGCTGCTCAGATCTGCAGTCTGAGTGATTGGATCCCCCTACATCTCTGTTGTTTTTCTCACAGATTTATTCGAGAGTTTTTTTGAATCTATACATCTAGGAACAGGACTACGTTTAGATCTAGATCGTTTTCTTGAACCTTTTTATGCGTTTTTCTGGTTCAACTGGATGTATTTCATCCCTGTTTACAGTCACCATTCGTCTTCAACCTCCTCCGTGGTTGCGGACTGCTGCGATGAGCTTTTCAATTTCCGTCGTTTTTTGCCGGATTTCTCCAAATCCACGGCGGCGCTGCTCCAACCTGCGGCGGGATCCCTATTGATTGGGCTTTACGGGCCCAAATCATTTTGTCATTAGTTTCTGTTTCGAGAGTTAAAAGGAACCATTTGGTACGAGTTGATTTTTGCTGCTGTTGCAAATAAGTTGGTCAATTCCGATCTTCAGTGAAGATTGATCTTCTTGGCACCAGAGAGTCATTAGTAGGATTCCTGATGTGAATCTTTCCAAAGATTTGAGGAGGCCAAAAACATGAAAATGCCTTTGAACTTTGGCCTCTCCTAATTTGGTTATTCAACTTAAATTTTGATTTCTTATTAATTATGATCGGTATTATATGTGTATTTTTCACATTGAAAATATAATATGATAGAATTTGTATAATTTTTTTAATGATATTTTTATTAAATAATAATACAGAATTATATGTATTTTGTCATGTGATTATTTATTATGTTAAAGTTGTGTGAAGGATATATATATAGTATTGTTTATTAATTATGAACGAACTTTTCCATTCATCGGAGAAAATGATATGAAGTCCATTTGAATGCTAAAATGGTTGATAAGATGGTTGTTCTTAATTTCATCATTTTCAACTTAAAATTTGATTTATTACCAATTATGGGTAAAGTTTTCCATTCATTATAAAAAATGATATGGTATTTATATGGATGCGTAAATGGTACGGTCACTTGAATGTAGGGGGTTGGTAATATTTTGAGTCAAAGAACATGGATTGGAGCCAAGGAAGCAAAAACAAATTTTTCTCTGGTTTAATATTGAAAAGGATGGTAACATTATGAGAGAGATTACAGAAGGGGATTTGAACGAATTGACTTTGTTGAAGACGAAGTATTTATGTAGGATGTCACATTATTTTTCATAACAATGGACAATTTCATCTATAATTTGTATAAAGTATAATTTGTATAAAATATTGAAAGTTCAAGGAGCAAATTATTCAAATTAAAATTTGACCAAATTCAAAATTAGATCACGGTTTAAGGGGCGTTTTCGTGTTTTAGCAATTTGAGAATAACGGGAAGTCCTAATTATTTCCGAGGATTTTCTAGAACTTGGTTTGGTGTTCTATTCCTTCAAGCTGCTAGGTGGGTTGCTGGTGCTTATGGCTCAGCATCAGTTTTGAGTTCTAAGTTTAGTTCGTTCAACAAATAATCAAAGCTACGTGAATCGTATATGCATAGCATCGAACACTGAACCAAGTAAAGAACAAGGAGAATTAAACCCTTCCCTCTTCAAGTTTCAGTAAAATCCTAATATCTCCCCTTGAGTTTATATTGGTTTATTTGCCCCTTAACTTTACAAAATGGGATCAATTAATTTTACCAACTTTTGTCTACTTTTCTCTCAATTGATCCTCTCCTTTTTCTCTCACCCTAGATTGATTAGGAAACAAAATTAATAAAAACTTGGACAAATCAATGAGGAATTTTAAATAAGAGACGGACTGAGCATATATTTAAAGTTCACGATGAGTGGGATTTGGTTTTTAAATGCAATTATTGGGATTTTGTTTAAACTAAAAGGAGTGGTGTTATTATAAAATAAATAAACACATGAACCTTGCTACTTATGGACATCAATCTATGATATTCCATTTTTTTTTAAAAGGGGAATCTTCACTTTAAACAAAACCTTAGCTTAATGTTGTGAAATAATATTCATTTTGTTTGTAGAATGGAATATTGTTTGTAGAATGGAATAGAATAGGTATTTTATAAAAATATAACATATAAGGAGTAATATCTTCATAGAGTAGAACTAAAATAACTATTTTCATGAATCGTGAAAAGAACGGACAAGGAATAGATGAGTAATAACTATTACCAATGAACAATAGTATAATAATTTTTACTTATATATTTCACTTATGGGCCTTAAAAGAACTATTTCTCACGTATTCATTGCATTTAAAATACGTTTATGAAACACCTATTTCATTTGTATTTTACGAATCAAAAGAGGGGTCAGTTTTGACTTCTATTGACTGCGTCAGCACTGTGGCTCAAGCGTGTTCGGCGCCGTTAATAGCCTCCAGGCTCTGACGCCGCCGTGGCTGAGCCCACCAAGGATCAAAAGGGGGCTCCCCACACATTTCATGCCTGTCTCCTTTCCTTTCCTCCCCAGCCCCAGCACCACCACCAACCCTTACAACACCAATCCACCCCCCCCCCCCCCCCCCCCCCCCCCCCCCACACACACACACACACAAGACAACACAATTATCACTGTCATTAGCAACAAGAGTTGATTACTAAAAGGCCTTAGGCTTCATTATCATAAGGGGCTCCCCATCATTTCACACCCAACATTGCTAATGATTCATTAGCAATCCTTTCTTTCAAACTAAGCAAACCACTACAAGTATCATTTCCCAAACAGTCCCCCAGACCATAATAAGCTTAAGACTTTATATAAACCGACGAGTAAAAGTCTGACCCGATTCATTTAACTCCCCAGAATGCCTATCCATTCCATCATATACCATTTTTTCAATCACAACTTTCTTTCATTTTTCCAATCATTCCATTTTCATTGCAATGACTTGTCCAGTGCAAACCCTCATATGAATTTCACAGATGCAAAAAAAAAAAAGGCAATACATGAATTTCTACCTCTTTTTTCTTTTTGTTTTTTGAGTACAGTGTATATGAGCTCAGCCTCCGCCAAAGCTTCGAGGCACCGTCCATTACACCCTCACATCATGTGTCTGTGGAAGCAGGGGAAAGGAAAAGGGAAAAAAAAAAAAAAAAAACAAAGTCAATAATTTTCAGAAATTTATAACTCAAGATTGATTTTCTTATACCTCTTTGCACCCGTGAATTGCGAACTGCTTGACGAATCTGACTGTCATGGGTCTGTAACAGTTCATCTATTCTCTGTGATTGGGATAGCATTGGTCCTGAGAATTGTATACTCTCACCATTAATTTCACCAACCTGATGTTCAAAACAGGCATACAGGGTTCACAACGTTACTAAATTGAAAGGTAACTAATCCAAAAGCCACAATATTCAACACCAGCTGAAAAACGGCTTATTCCATGATTTAAAGTACAGAAATGAATCTTCACTGTTAGTAGTAATCTTCAGCTCTTACTAGATTACTTCGTAAATTGACCGTCCTGTTCATTTGATGAGGCACAGCTGAAAAATCTAGAGAATGATAAACATCAGATGCGTCAAAAGAGTACTGCACTCGTTGCTTCTGCCTTGTCTGTTTGGTCTGTTGCCCAATTAAATGGTTGCCATTTTTTCGATGCTTTTCCAGGTCTAAATTGTAGTTTTCATGCAGCACACCTGATGGGTCTAATGAAGTTTGACATGTCAAACTAGACCGGCTGTATGATCTCATTAAACCGCCATTCTCCTTTCGACTCTTTGCCCATGAAAAGCCACTTGACACTGGGACTTGCAGTGGATTAGCAAACGTAAAGTCCCCTTGAGACACATTTGTCAGTTGGGAAATCTCTGACAGTGTATCGAATGATACCTTTCGCAGATCCCCATACTGAGCACCTCTTTGTCCCTTTGGAAGATTGGAAATGCTACTGTGGGTTCGATGAGTGTATTTCCTGTTGTTTTGTGGCTCCTGCATAGATAAGAACGAGCATATTTCAAAGAATGGTATTGGTGACCGTGTGTGCACATGCTCGGGTGTTCGTTTGAGAGAGAGAGAGACCTTTGTTGGTTCAATTCTATTTGGTTCCTGCAATGCCTTACGAACTCTTCTTGGTTTCTGTGCAAGATCTCGTGTTCTACAACCAGCCTTTTTCCTGAAAATAGTTGGAAGTTCAATAAAATGGTAAACACGAACTGCTTCTTTTTGCATTGGAAAACTGTAATCATATCAGAGCAGATAGGATGTTCATTTATTTGTGGTCTAACTGATGCCTTGCTTCAGAGACTTGACAATTGATTCCTCAAACTGAAATCACGATACTTATAATAATAACAGTTATTTATTGTCATCATCATCACCATCATTATTATTGCTATTATTATTAAGACCTTTGCTCTTTTATTTTTCCTTTTAGAAAGAGATGTAAAAGGATAATCTTTAGAAGAAATTAGGTTACGCCAAGAAACGGAGTAGCTTAGTAAAACAGCATAAGACTTATATTCCAAACAAAAAGAACTCGACTCAGAGCACTAACATCAGCTTGATGCAACAGTAGTTACAAAGATATCTTTATCAAACAATTTAGAATGAAAAACTAACCTCTGTGCATGCTCGCGACTTTTTGCATCAATCTCTTTGTTAGGGGGGTACTTCGGCAAGCTCGATGAGTCACATGCATAAGGCTCAGTTAAGAAATACTGAAACAATAAGTGACAACCACATTGAATCCCAATTCAAGCAACATAGAAGGAACACTGGAATGCAAAAACAGCCACTACAATGGATTTTACAGATTTAACATGTAAATAAATTAGAAAAACTAAGTTGTTAAACCTCAAATCGTAACATGAGAAAATTTAAATTCTATTAAATATTTACCTTTAATATTAAAAAAGCAAGAATAAAAATTTACTGATTTTTAAAATGACAGCTACCTCAGACAAAAGAGCAGAGGAGGCAGTTCCGCGTTTCTGAGGATCTATGGAAAGAAAAGTCTCTATCAAGTTCACTGTAGCTGTTGGAAGTCCTTTACATCTCTCCTGCAGTGAACTTTCATAAGGACGCTGTGGTTTGAACATGGTTGCATGAGGAAATTTTGACTTTTTCCAATACTCTTCAGGTGGAGAACCACAAAGCTTGAAGATTTTGTGCAACTGTTCAACCTGTTGGCAAAATGAGAACCCTTATGAATGTCTTCTGTCAAATATAAAGAACTAAAATTAAGCAAAACAACAAGAGAGAAATAACGTGAGCATGTGAATACTTCTGCATTTCATTCACAGGGTTTAACAACTTATTAATGTCTCTAAGCTTGTTCAAAATACTTAGAACTTCATTGCTAACTCTTTCTCATCCCTCGCAAAAACATGTATAAACCAGACTCTTAGATTTATTCTATAGTAAGTGAAAAGGAACCTTAGGTTCTCCACATCTAAGAAATTAATGCCAGATTTTGGTTCAATTACATGCTTATGTTGCTTATGGTGGTAAGATAAAACCTCAATATGAAGTTTTTCTTCCACAGTATAAACGTCCATTCTTTAACAATGTAGATTAAATATTACAATATAATCTACCTGGTTATTCCAATTTCTCCTCCTTTTTATTTCCACATTTCCCTTTTACTTGATGTGAATATTTTGTTGTGAAGAAATTCCTTTTACATTGCTTCATTTGCTAACATATGATCACCATAAAGTTTGATTTATCCCATTTCTTAACTGACCGGATTACCTATCAAACTTCGTTAAACAAATAAAATTGATTACCTATCACACTATAAGTGAGTTTAATATTCGATTCCTTGTATTAATCAAGAGCAATTCAAAAACTAAAAATAGTTCTCAGATAAGGTAATCACCTCAGTTTTCCCCTTGAGTAAAGGCTTCCCAAAGAGAAGTTCAGCAAATACACAGCCCACACTCCATAGGTCCACATACGCACCATAATTTGTAGACCCAAGTATAAGTTCAGGAGGACGATACCACAAAGTCACCACACGACTTGTCAGTGGTTGTCTATTTCTTGAACTAAAGACATTAGCCAATCCAAAATCTGCCACCTTCAGAATTCCTTCATTGTTTACCAAAATATTGGATGCTTTGATGTCACGATGCATTATGCCTTGAGAATGGAAATACTCAATGCCAGATAATAGCTGCTTCATATAGCACTTAATCTTCACCCAAATGAAGGTCAAAAAACTCAAATCATTGAACTTCCACAATACGAAACTAAGCTAAGAGAGAATTATGCAGTGCATTGTTTCTAGTTGCATACAGAGGACCCTAAAACGATCTTGTTTTGATAGATGATTATAGAAAGACAACCCATTTTTTATTAGAATGACGTTGTTTTAGGGAACCTCTGTACACAATGAAGGACAATGGGATTCATTGTGTACAGAGGTTCCCTAAAACAATGCACTTTTGAGAAGTCATTGCAGAACAAAGAATGTAATGAAAGACAAGCCCCAAAAATCTAATGTAACAATAGAACAAAGAACAACCTGTGAGTCAGTAAACTTGATATCAGGAGAAGATAATAATCCAGTAAGATCATGTTCCATGTAATCAAATACGAGGTATATGCTGCAGGATAATCGAGAAGTAATTATTCCCTCTAACTTCATGATGTTTGGGTGGTCAAGCTTGCGAAGAATTTTTATTTCTCGTGCCATAAACCTTACACTCTCTGGTTGAAAGTTGTCAAATCGCACCTTCTTCAGTGCAACCATCCTCCCAGTCTCAACATCACGTGCACGGTACACACTGCTGTATGTGCCTTGTCCAATCTACAGAGGCAGTAGGAATAGGATAACAAAATTTAAAACAGTCAAATCTAGAAGGAAGAGAAAGATACATTATGAGGATTGAAACAAATACATTAGAAATTGAAAATTAAAGCATGCCAAAAATTAACCAGAACTTATGGACTGACTACTTATGATCTTTTAGAACAAATGGAGATCTTCAAACTAGCAGAATTATTCTCACACTTGTATGCAACGAAGTAAATCAAGGATCCCAATGATGAAGAATATAACTAAAACCCAAGTAGCCAGTGGTTTGGAAGGCAAAAGGATACCACAATTCCACAAAAAAACAAGGTTCTAGGAATATTTGGAATTCAACATATAATGAAATAAGTGGGTTTCTATACATGAAAGGGAGGACTCTATCCAGGATGCTCTTTAACTCAATGCCAAATCTGCAAGTGTTGTATTCAAACCAGTCAATAGCTACACATAAATGAACCAAACAAGAAAAGAAAAATTCAATTTGATCAACTTTGTTGGTGGGGGAATGTTTAACAACTTCTAAGATTTGCTAAAATGTGTGCATCAAACACATGTTACCTTCTCCAATTTCTCAAAGGAATCTGCCCTAAGGGGCACCCATCCTTGAATGGCTTCGCCGGCTACCGCACTCAACCACGCAGGCCAGCCAGCGGAGACTTGTTCCGCCTCCACATACTTATGCAAATTCCCCAAATCCCCCAATCTCTTGCTCAAAGAGCTCCCCGAATTGGAGCTCTCCTTCCTCAGCTTTGCCAATTCGCGGTTCCGATCCCCCTCCGAATCCTCCTTCCCTGATTCCCCAAACCCAACTGAGTTTTTCAATGGAGGAGCCAAAATCCCGGACCCATGATCCGTGACCACGCCGGAGTAATCGAAAGCAGGCGTCGCCGACACCGATTGCTTCGACGCAATGCAACCCATTCTCCGATCAAATCCCTCCACATGGATCAAAACCCAACACGACCCAGATGGGGAATGGGTCGGAGATGGGTCATTACACCCGCATTAGCTCAGAGGAGGCCGCGCTGAGCAAGAGGGGAGATCGGACAGAATTGCATAAACCCTAATAAAGAAACAAAAAGAAAAAGAAAAAGCTAATTTCTTTCGTTGGGAACAGAGTTAATTTCCAATGATTTTTCTTCTCTTTATGCCCCTTGTACCTCCCCAAACAACCCCCCCTCCGGTTTGCGAGATCTGCGGAGGGATGTAGGACTGAGGATTGGGTTGGGGAGTTCTAACAGGTGGCCCTAAGTCAAAGGGGCAAGGGGAACTCGTGGGTCCGAAGTGCTCCATCTTTTGATGATTTGTTTTTGCAAAAGGCGAGCAAAGGTGAAATGTAACCGTTGGAGGAAGCTCCATTGTATTTCCCGTTAGTTTGCTTCTTCGCCTTATAATGGAGCTTTTTCATGCTCCGTATAATTTCAGTGGAGGAAGAGAGAGAGAAGAGAGAGTGGTCCTATCAAAATCTAATTCTTCATGAAATATGTTTGGATTATATTTTCTTTAGGCAATATATGAGGAACGAAAAGTTTACTCCTGCGATAAGTGGATAGTTCATTTATCACTTCATATTAATTGTTTACTAGATTTAAACATTATTTCCTTGATTTAAATTTTATGTAATGGGTCGATCATTCAATCATTAATAGTTATTAATTTAACCTATATAGTTAACGCAATAAAATTTGGGATAATAATATGGCATTCACTGACATTTTTATGAGCATTTATTTTTAGAATAAGTGAAAGATCTTTAAAAATTTAATGTGTGAGTAATGTTAATGTATTTTATGGAGGCTTGCGTGTGAATTTTTCAAAACTCCCCCCTTACTAGCTATTGGTGTTGCTTTTTGTGATTGTTCGCACATAAAAAATGAAAGCATAGATTCAATCGGAGGCGCACCATTGACCAAGTCAAACAGGACGCGATTTCAAGAGCATTTCCCGAGCCCCCGGCTCGTTAACGTCTCCCGAGCTCCTAGCTCGTTAACATCTCCAGAGCCCCCGACTCGTTAACATCTCTTGAACTTCGATTCGTTAACATTTCTCGAGCCCCTGACTTTCTAAGAGGTTAGTTCATCTTGGGCCCATGGTCCCACTACTTCACAAGGTAATTCTTGGCCCATGGCCCATTTGTCTACTCTTTCCATTAATAGGGGAAAGGGCACTTTCTTTTGGAACCAACAGCTTCACAACGTTGCCATAAAGGCACATGGCGCTCATCCAGGGCACTTCTCATGGTTCAGAATGTTTTTGGGCCCGAGGCCCAATGATGCGCTGCATCCCTTTCGCTCCTCTCCCTACTATATAAACCAAACCCTAGGACTTTGGGGAGAGGAGACACTTTTGAAATCTTAACGGAAAGAGAGAAAAAGAGAGAAAAACACAGAGCATTCCCTTTCATCTTCATCATTGTTATTGCCAATGGCAAAGTGAGGATCTCCAGTGTACCTCCATGACTATATGAGTTATAAGAACTATATGGGTCTGATTCTTCCATAGAGACATGTAGGAAACTCACTAGATGGGTCCGACCCCTAACAAACTCTAACGACCCTAACCACCCTAATCTCATAATGGCCTTCACAGCTCCAACAAAACCTCCAATGGCCATTGTTCATCAGTTTTTCATCATCCTCTGTCTTTACCACAAAATGGGTCTATGGCCTTATTATTCGTCACTCACCATTTGTTCATCTGTGTTCTTCATATTCGGACCAATGGTCCATTTTCAGATCTGTAGTTCGTAGATCCACCCCTCAAAACCCTTTTCTACCCATGTATATCCTTTAAGGATCTTAATTGAAGGTATTCCATACCCATAGTATTGGATGTAAATAATCATCATCTTTTCAGATGATATGAACAATAATCCTCCTAAAACAAATATGATGAGTTTTCCACTCCTCATTTTTCCCACAAACACTAGCTTTCCTTCCCAATAAATAGTTGTTTCATGAAAAACTCCCCTCAAAACCAAACCCCTCCCACTCCTATCAATTAAATTCGGATTAAGACTAAGCCCTTCCACTCCTTGTAATTAATTTCAATTAACAATAAAACCCCCAAAATGAAACTTAATCACAAATAAACCCTAAATCTATGACATTGATGGCATACAACACCAAACAAGCGGCATCTATCCCCATGCTGGGGAAAAACTTACTATGCGAAACTGACGACACAAAGAGAACGCATAAAGCAATACTACTTCCAGCATACCTCTAATGAATTAACTCAAAATTCCAGCACAAAATCTCAACTCTTGAGGTCTTCTATCCACAAATCCTAACATTAATCTAATTTCATAGTAATTTTTTTAAATTTTCATTTATATTAGAGATTTTTTTTTTTTTTTTTTTTACTTTGAAATGAGTTGTTTTGATACTAATATTTCTTCTTTTGTCCTTTTTCTTATTTTAGTATTCAGTCCAAGACCTTTGATCCTTTGTTCTTCTCATTCTTTCGGGGTGATCTAAATTACTTTCTTTGACGAGGTTTTTCATACCACCTAAGAATGGAGAAATTGAGAGCTGATCTGGTGGTGCGATGAGCATTTTCTTTGGTTGAGTTAGATAGCTGTGCTGTAGATTTAGTATTCATTTTTGATAATTCTTAACTTAGTGATTCAGTTGCGGTCTATCCGAGCATTAAGATTTGCAACTTTAGTTGCATTTTTCTCGGCCTTTCGGTCTTTTATGATTCATCAAGAAAATTTGGGAACTAGAATTTATTCGGGCTTGAGTCCTGTCCTTTTAGGCTTTTATGTTTCACTTGCAAGCCTTTCTTTGATGAAAGATGGTTTCCATTTAAAGGCTATCCTTCATACTACTGTACTCATCATTTTTTACCATTTTATGTTTTATGCTATGATTGTATAATTTATAGTTGTGCCAACCTGCTCTTTAGTAAGATAATTATAAATATAGGTTATCATCAAGAATATTAATCAGAAAGTATTTCTTGATTAAATTGAATTTTAGGAGCTCACTTTTCCCATATTCTGGAATGTTTCAGATTACTACATTCTTGATTTTATGATTCTATTTATGGCTCTTACACTTGAATTATTTACTTCTATTCTATGAATATTTTTTAGACTAACAACCTACTCCTCTTGGGAATGATTTATGGTTCACGTAAGATTTTTTTTGTAAACATTATGTGTTTATTATAATGATAGAAATTATACACTACATAACATGTTTAGACTTGAAAATCATGAATAAGGTTACATATATTTTAGAATTGTTATTCTACCTTATGATTATTCAAGTTTAATTTTGGTAAGTGTAACTAATACTATTGAACAACTATCGCCGCAATGTCTCAGGCTTGACACTTGTTTTTGTGAAAAAACAACTTTCCTTCATCTCACAGGTGTCACTTCATTGGCGAAACAATTATTAATTTTTCATAAAAACATTTATGATACTATATAGCTCAGCTTAGTTAATTATTGTGATACAATGAATATGATCCGATCTTTTCTCTTTTAAGAAGTTCGTTCTATCTTTAATATCATAATTTTGTAAAAGTTAAATACTCATTCAATTTGTAGCCTACACAATTTAAAGCTTCGGACAACTAAACTATACATTGTTTCAATGGAGCATATGTTGTCTGCAATCGTAGAAAGGAAATAAAAACTTAAAATGTTAATTAAGGTTTTCTATTCTAAGTATGGCTCAGAATATTTAAATAACAAAAGGAAATAATAATTATTTATTTATTTATTTGCCCATAGAAGTGGTAGAATTGACGGTGCTCCTCCTTTCCAACTACAATCTGAGCCGTATTGTCTGAAATGATTAATAAAATATAGCTCTTCCAATAATCTTTATATTTTCAATACACACCCAACAGTAATATTCATCAATTAACACTACATGCATACAGGTTCAATCCGAGGTTGCTTTAGGGAAAATAGCTAAAAGCAGAAAAGGAAAGAGATGGTTCCGTCCCACACAAGCCCAAGTCAAGCTTTGAATAGCAAACTCAACAAAGCGCACAGCTTTTTATTGTTTCCTTTGTCAGTAGTGGTTCCTTAGTTTCAGAAATAACATGTAAATAAAAGATAACAGGAATATAATCTGGTGAAAGAGGTGTTGTAAATTTATAATTTATTTATTTTATTTTTATATTTATTTATTTATTTATTTATTTGTGCTGAATCCATACTGGGGGAAAGGGGTGTTGTAGCTTGCACTTTAACTCCAACAATGTTTTTGCAGTTAAGGGCACTTCATACTCCTGAGGATTTCTTGCAGTGCCTCGGTAAAGTTCAGCTTGAACTAAACCTTGTTTTTAGCTCTCTTTTTGCTAATTTGAACTGCCCCATACTGCTGAATGAAACAGTCCAAGACCCCAAAAATAAGATAGTAAGCAATCATAGACCAATCAAATCTGAATTCCATTGTACATAAAGAAGGAACTGTATACAGCACACTACGCTAAAATATTACACATGTTGTAAGCTGTCAACAGTGAATTTGAGACAACTTTAAGATCCACTTCTCTCTGTCTCTGTCTCTCTGCCTCTCTCTCTCTCTTTTAATAAAACACATCATACATTCATTGTATACTTATGCTAGTTAACAGGTAAGCTATCGAAGCGATCTATACCTTCATGGTCGCACCAGAAAGATTTCCCCTTCAATGGTTAAACACGAAAGGTTTCCCTTTATGGTAGATTTCCCCACATGGCATTTCATACTGCGACTTTCTCTTCTTTTAACTGCAGAAGTGAAATTGACCTTTGTTCTTTGCTTCCAACATCTCTTTCTTTCAGCAATGCATGCTTCTCATCCACTAAATTGTGTGGCTTTAACCGTGGTGCACCATTGGCTGTGTTATGGCTGCTGTTTCTTAGTGCCGGAAGGTCATGATTATGTTTACCCTCGTATGTTGTAATCACTGCTTTGGGGTCTGCCGTCGCTCTCTCAACATGCTTGCGGACATTGCAACCTGAATTTGTGCATTTGTAATAGCTCCTGACAATACAGTTCAGATGCATCAGAAATTGTTCTTGTTGAAGATAAGCTGATAAACAAGATGATTTAAAGGAAAAGAAAGGCAGGTGCAGCAAAACTATATCGATTCTTAATGATACTTGGATTACAAAAAAAGTGAGAAGGTAAGCAAAATAAATAAATAAATGAGTGCAGAAAACAAAGCGTTATCTTCATGTTTGTGAACTTAAAAAATTAGGGCCCAATAGACAAAAAGGCACGAAGGTTGTTTTAAACATCTTACTTCTCCCTCTGGACACATGAAGCATTTTTTTTTTCCTTTTACTTTTTCATATTAGACTTGAATTTCTGTCATTGTTCAGCTTTACTTTTGTGGTTCCTTATATTCTTATTGTAGTTCACCTGAACATCTGGTGGTAGTTTGAGATTAATTCAGTCAAGCCTCTTCACACATCACTAATTGGCCTCAAAGAATTCTTATTTTCTTTTAAGCTCTCACATATATGTGTGTGCTTATGTATTTATATGTATGTATCTTCACCTACATATAATGATCATAAAAGCAATCACAATAATAAGGGTGTCAAGTTTCCATACCAAGATAAGATGGAAATATGGTGGGTGGCCCAATAGGTATATGAAGAGGCACACAAACAAGTCACAAACAAATGTTTGACAACTTAAAAAGCTCCCTTGGCATGTATGTGAATCATACATGGACCTAGCATGTAAACAATGCAATAGAGGCAACAGAAACAAATGAGCCAGGCCCATAACAAAGCCCGCTATGTTGCCATATCAAGTTTGATCCCAAAACCATTTATCCATGAGTGGCATAGCCCAACAGGCCAGAGGCAGTACACAAACAAGTCCCAAACCAATTTGGGCAACTTCAACAACAGGTATAAATCTCCCAATATATAGCAAAGAACAATGATGCAGAGCACTCAGCAGCCGTGAAAGAAGATAGGTACTTCGCAAAGAAGTATTATCATAAGCCCAAGCCCAAGCCCAGAAGTTTGGACCAGTCCAGGGCTTAGTCAACCCTTGCATGCCATGTTAATTGAGTCTAAGTATTTATGAGTCTTGAAGTCAAAACAGTCATAAATGTTGGTTTAGAGCCTTTTGAGTTTTCAAGTTTGAAGTCAAATAAGTTTTAAATTAGTTTTATTCGAGTGTTTTTCAATGGTTCAAAGTTGGACTCTTGTAATTTGAGGCTTTCTTTAAGCCTCCTTTTATCTTTATAAGCAACACTCTCTGCAGAAAGGGGGACCAAATTTTGGCAATTAAAAAAATAACTTCTCTCTGAGAATTATTCTTGTGAGACACGAGAGGCCTTGGTGAGACTCCTCAGTTGGGCCTAGGTGGGACTCCTAGGGCTGGACAACTAATAGGACTCTAGCTTGACATCTATTTCCTTATTTTTTTTCTCCATTATCTTCACTGTTTCTCTGCCAAGAACTCAGAACTGACCCTGGGAGTGTTGGACTTCTTGTTCTGCATTACACAAGATATCAAAATATTAAACTAATAAATATATATAGTTACCACCTCGGATGATGATTCCCTTTGACAATTTTCTGGCCATACTTGCGCCATCTGTATCCATCATCCAAAAGATCAACTTCACTTCTTGTCTGCACAATGATCTTTGATTCTGTAACTGTCTTGTGCGATGAGGCTGGCTCAGATGTTCCGCTTTCAGTGCTCCTGCAGTTCAAGGAGCGCTTGTCTTAACAAAACACAACAAGAGAAAAACACTAGTGCCACAAGGTGCTGCACTTACCTTCTCTTTGGATTTGGTTCATCATTGACCCCCATTCCAACTCTAGTTTCACCACCACCAACATCCTCACTGTCACTTTGTTTAGGCAATTGTATCAGTGTTTCTTCTGTATATTCCTGACCACTCTGGAGCACTGAATCACTAGATGTAAATTCTGTAGACCTTTTTACTGCTGTTTGACCCTTCAAAGTTCCTTCAGCCCTAGGCTGAGATATCATATTTCCATGACTACCATCTCTTGTTGGCTTACTTGACTGTGGCAACCCATGGTTGTGCTGGCCTTTGTAAATAATCTCAATTATTTGGCCATCAAGAGAACGCTCAACCTTTTTCTTAACAGGGCAATGCAAATGCGTGCATTTGTAGTAGCTTCGAGGATACTCACTGCCTTTAACCTGCTTCTGCCCATACTTCCGCCAGTTGTAGCCATCATCACCAGGCCTATCGGAAGGAGGCAGGGATTTTTTATCAGAATGCGAGATATCTGATGATTCCTTAATGCTGCTGTTATTAGGCTCTGACACTATGGGGTGCACGTTTGCATTAGGAATGAAGGACGGAATATGGGTCAATGATCCTGAAGAAGCTGGTAGTAGAGAAGGTTGATAGTCAGTTTGAATGTGCATGTTGGCTTGGGATAGAACAGCTTGAGCTGTAACTTGGGCCAGGGCTTGCTGGTGGGACATTCCAAAAGGGCTCTGCAGAAATTTTAATGCCTTATTAATAACAAGAAACACCTTGAAGAAAGCTTTAAACAAAAGCCATGCCTCTCAGCCAAATCATAAGGCATTATTAGTCTTATTATTATAGGCGCATGCACTGCAACTTATAGGAGAATGTGATCAATAGCAGAATCAATAATAAGTATTATCCTCAATAATTTTAAAATTCTTCTCTTCTAAATCCCAGTGACTATGGGTAAAAAAGAATCAGTAACTTATCGAAAAAAGGTATGATAGCAAACAAGGTAATATATCGACATCTACGGTGGTTCATCCTCAAATGTCAAATCTCATAATAACCATATGAGTTCTCCTCCAAGGCAGCTAACTTCACTCATAACCACAAAAGCCCTTTCCAATGGAACAAAGAGGATGTTCACACCAAATAACTTCTTAATAAAATAGTTTATTAATTTTGAACAGATTGAATCAACATCAAAAGGTGTTTGATTACACCTCTTTCAAATTGAAAACATCTGAGATGTCTCAAATAGCAGTTTCATAAAAAGACGTACATTAGAAGCATGGCAGACCATCACCTTTCACGCCATCTTCTACATTATAATAGGGAAAAAATAAATTTCCATAACTACATACACCAGAGAAACATCAACCACCTAAGAACCACACTGATCAAAACTAAGCCCCCATTTTTATTTTATAATGGAGGGCCATACCCATGAATTGGGCAGCAACACCAGACTCAAGAAATTCCGATAGCCGCTCAAATCGGGTAAATCAAATATTGATGGCCCCAAGAATCAAGTCGATTAAAGTGGGGGTGTCTTGTTGATTAAAGCGGGAGTGTCTCAATTTGCCACTAAACTAAGCAATGGGTCTAAAAAATCCTCATTATCGATCTTAACGGTAATTTCAGAATAAAAGTAAGTAAACAACATCAAAATGAAAGGAATTTTTTGGTTAAGCAAATCATTTATATACATCACCAAATGAAAAACCAACCCGATAGTACCTTTGCCTTTCAACCTCCATCCCACCTATATGAATAAATCATCATAAGCATCCTATAAATGCTCCACAATAATATATACAAAATTTAACCTTCAAGGAACTGTTGCATTAATAAGCAACAAAAACAGAAAGAACCAGAACTATCTCAAAACGTGTGTTTTAACTTGTGTCAGCAATCCTTATATACTTATTTCAAAAGTTTGGAGTGATTCTCAATCTTCTTCAAATCAAGAAAGGAACCTACATGCAAATTAAAATGCTAATTAAGGGAATTACCTGACCTGGCGAAAAAAACCCCGGAGAATTCAGCAGCCCAGAAGGGCTCATCCCAGGGGGAACCATGAAAACCGGCGACCGAGCCACCACCAAACTCGCCGGCCGGTTCTGCTTAAACCCTGATTTCTCATCACCTCCCTCTTCATCCGACCTTCCCTCCGTCACAGAAACACCTTCCGTCGAGTGCCCCATGAAGAAGCTCGGGCTCAAACCAGCAGCGACGGCGACAGGTGAAGCCATGGCCCCGGCTAGAAGCTGGGTGAAGGTCCGGGACCCGGAGTCGGGGTAGCCATCAGAAAAGAAATTGGAAACGAGGGTCATCGGACCCGGGCTCGCCCCACCGGCGAACCAGTTCTCGAAGGTGGGCCGTGGAGGGAGAGTAATCGTGGGTCGCGACAGCGATGTAGCTGATTCACTCAAACCCATGTTAACTCTCCTCTACATCAAATTCCCCCTACCTAGGGTTTTCCTCAAAGCTTTCTCCTTTTTTTCTCCTCACTTGCAAAAGAACAGTAGCAAAACCCCCCTCACCCACAAATCCTCACAGAGAGAGACAGTCTCTCTTTCTGCTCCGTATGATTATGGGTTCAGTGAATGGAAAGATTTGAGATTTGGAGCTGAGAAGAAGATGAGAGACTGATTGGGTTTAGGGTTGAATTTGGGAGGAACTAGAGATAGAAAAAGGAGGGGAATTTAGTGTTCCGGTGGGGAAGGAGACAAGACGTTGACCAATGGGGATGACAATGTTGTTGCCCTTCTCGAACGCCATTTATTTGTTGAGAGCTCCACGACACACTTTGCATTTACGCGCCCATCCCTCCGTTAGCGTGTGGCGCCTCGCACTCCCGCGACGATGAATGAAGAAGTGGCACTCCCTACTCGCTGCCCCAAATTGACACATTTCTTCTGATAAGGCCTTTAAGGTTTCCTCTCTTTTTTCTTTTTTTTTTTTTTGAACGTATATCTCAATAAAAAGGAAACCTTAAAGGCCATAAATTAAGATTAGTATTATTTCGAGATTTTTTTTAAAATTATCTTATTACCATAAATAATTAAGGAAAACTATTTGAAAGCATCCCCACGGCTTATTTGGGCTATTCTTAAATAGACTTTATCTAATCTTAATTTATCTAATTAGATCCCTTTAACTTTTAATTTAATTTCAATAGGTCCTTTTTTCTATTAATTTTTTGTCCAAAAGATAATGGACAAGGAGTCCTCCTAAAAATATCCTGAATTATAAGGGTTATAACTAAAAAGACTTTGAATCAAAGGGGTCTTTTGGAAAAAAAAACTTAACTTTTTATTCCCACCATATGTAGTTGTTTTCACTAACCCCAAAATTTGATATGTATTAATATGAGTATCTTTATCGTATTATTTATACGCCAACACATATTGTACATTTTTTGTAGCTGATTTTTCTTTTCAGCCATTTATTTCATTACTGTATTATCCTCATTTGATTTCATAAGATTATTGTGCCGTACAGTGTTTTACAATGAAAAAGAAAAACCATGTAAGATTCAAATATATTCATTTTAGTTATACAGTTTGGCGAGGACATTGGGTTGGTGCCAATCACATGTACATGGTGGAATAAAGTTTTGAATTTTTTATGAAAGGCCACCCTTTAGCATAAAACATTCTTAGTTAGACCCCTTATAATTTAAAGACATGTTTAAGTAAACAAATTTGAGTCGGACAATATCTACACAAAAATGATTCAAACTAGTGGGAGTTTTAAATATTTTTTCAATAATTTAATTTATCCTTTTATCAAAGCAACGTAGTATTAAAGTGTATTCGTGTGCACTTAAGTGCGGGACTGCATGTTTTTATAAGACCATATAATAAACATCACAACAATACAAAATTAAAGCTCATAATAGGATAATTTAAGCTTCTGACAATGCAGGTAGGGTTTCCAACTAAGCTTGAGAACCTCTCCACCAATCAACCTGTTTAATTACATTCCTGAAGGACATTTAATCGATAAAATTAAATGAATTCTGCACTTAAATTCTTAACCTAATGATATAAATTGGGCCTCGATTTCCCTGAACTTCCCAACTGAATTCAGGTCCATGCTATCTATATTTGAACATGATGTTCACAATTTGGTCTCGAAGAAATAAGTCGAGGAGACGGCCAACCCCTCTACATCATAAGTGCGAACCAGCCGTTGCCTCTTTCTTGGGGACTCCAGCCAGCAGAACTCGAGATGGAACGACTTTGATTCTGCCACATTATTCGCAACGTCACAGGGGCACCCCATGTACATGCCTCCAGGCAGAAAAGTCATCTGAAAGCCACCATCGAAGGTCACCAAATTGCCAGACGAACGACCGATCCAGTGTACATTGGTTTTCACATTGCCTCCATCCGATGTTGATGTTATATCCTAATTTCATGGTGTAACAAAGTGAAGATGCAAGCCTGTTAGCGTCGCTAAATAGAGTTTGCAGGCTATGAAATTACGTCAAGTTCATGGGCTTAATCTAAAACTGTATATGAACCAAATAAAAACATAATCTTCTTGCTTCAAAGCATGCTGCTTCAGTGTGTGGCAGTTACATAAATGACGGATGCAGATTTTGGACAGCTGATATTCAAATATATAAAGCAGCACAAAAGAATATATTGGGAAAATAGCAGCACAAAAAGGGGGATCATATATTAGAAATGAAACCAACATTTGGGTCACAGTCGTAATGCTGTAACATAATTATTGATGCTGCTGTTCGGTGTTAACAGATTTGATTTTCTCACCATCATATAATGCTCACTCCGACTGCATATAACTACACGACTGGGAATGCGACATTTACAAGTTATATTTCGGGGCCAACAATTTAGGTTGCCCAGGATTTACCCTAAGATTTTAGAAGTATGTAACGTATCAAAAACATTAGATCTTTGCTGATGTGTTTTGTGGGAAATAAATTCTCCAGGGAGTTGCAAACCTGGATTAAGTGACCCTTGTCATCATACTCAAGAGACGCAACTGAATCAGCTTCAGCAGTTGTTGCTCCATAAACACCACTGCGCTTTGTTATAGAGTGACCTTTCCATTTACCAAGAAATGGTGTAATCCTGTCTGCATTGTCCTGGAAAAAACAAGTTCAACATCATGCCATCATATATCAGGGAAAATAATATGCTAATTGAACCCATCGCTTAGGTAAGTAATAATCAAGAATTGACAAAAGCTGCTGATTGAACAGGACTTACCATAAAACCATCAAGAGAAGGAAGACTAGGCAACATATCACCTTTTTCTTCAAAGAATATGAGAAGCATTTGGAGTACACCTTTAGGGTCCATGATATGAAATGCTCTTGCTCGCATATCTTTCTCCAGCGAATAAAGGCAATTCTCACATACAATCGAGGGCCGATGAGATGGAAGCTTTAGATTTCTGCAGAATAGTGAGATGACAATGAATGAGGTGGGAATGAACGACACGCCTAGCTATATAAGCAAGTAGAAGGCCAATTAAGTTTAGGCATTGCATAAACAAGAAACCATTCATATATTACTGATAATGGTGCGTTAATTCAAAGCTTTACATTACTATTCTCTAGAAATTCTGTACATGGATGGGATTCTGACTATTAAATTGATAGCATAGGATGCACCCAAAAGATTTCCAAGCTAAAAACCTATTTCTTTATGTAATTTCAAAATATAGAAATAATGTACTTAAAGGTAAATGTTTTGCTTGAGTAACCCCTTCATGTTTTTTCTATTTGTTCATTTTATTTATTTCTTTCCCCCTCTCTCTAATCTAATGGTATTTCAGAAGGCTAGCGGTTTGTTCCACAGTACGAACTATGCCACCAGTTAAACCATGCAATATGCACGGTTTCACCTGTCCTAGTGGAATATGGACGGTCATCCATCAAAAAGCTCATTGAGATTACCCTATAAGGAAGAAATGCAAAGTTCTCATGTACCAAACATGTGCTGAAAATAAATCATCAAATGCATACATGAAGAAAAATCTATTGAAGAGATAAAGCACTCACTTGGGAAACTCTTCTCCCGTGTCATCTTCGCCAAGCACCCCTTGCCTCAATACAGTTTCTAACATGCCTGCAGTCTGGTATCGCAGAGCAAATGCTCTCTCTTTGGGGAAGAAGCCAATCTGCAAACTAGTCATGAAAGATATTGCAAAGAAAACAATGTGATTACTAAAAACGGACATAATTTATTAACAAAAGATGAAAGGGTAAACAGCAAATCTGCCAATTCTTGGAAGGATCTCACCTGTTGATACTTGTCCACGGTGAACATGTTAGTTTCTTTGATTTTGTATTCTGCCCATTCTGCCTCATTATCATATCCAGAAATATGAGTGCTTGAAGGAGGTTGTCTGATGTATAACCTGTAAAGTTCTCGAAGATTATCCACTTGGATCACGAAGGAAGAATAGGGTTGGAAATCAGGCAAATGATTTTGTAGAAAATGACTCTTTCTGAGATGCAGTTTCAGTGCATGACCAAAATTATAGACACATGGACTTTCTGGAACAATGGAAAAGGGAAGGTTGATTGAGTTTAACAGCATTTAAACACCACATCTATAGAGAGCCTAAAAAAGACACTCGAGGTTGCGTTTGAATGGTAGAAATGGAGGTTCATTCCCATTCCACTGTTCGAAAGCTTACAATAGAATGGAATGGTCATCCTCACTCAAATGCAACCTTAGAACTTCCACAGAAAATCAATATAAGGGCAAAAAAATCTTGTAGCAAATCTGTTCACAAAAAAAAAAAAAAAAAAAAAGAAAAAAGAAAAAAAAGGCCAAAAACTTAAAGGCATCCATGATTAAATTTTAACTTGTCAGCCTCTACCAATCGGTAATCGTAGTTTACTAATAGTATGCCCAATTCTTATCAGAAAAGGGAAATGTGAGTGATACTATCTAAAAGTTATAGTAACAGCAATTAACAAGAAGATGCATTGTAGTATTTAAGAATACTATACTGCCCCTGCCCAGGAGAGTCAAAAATGTGAAGAATGCTTACGTTTGAATAAGACTGATTAGTTCAGCTTCCCCATATGAGCTCACTGCCAGCTTCGTCCTCACCTTATGCAGCAAATTCCCATGAGGATCAAATTGCTGTAAAAACAAATAGAACAATTACAACACCAAAATGTTAAAAATACGCACGGAACACAAATCAAACTCCAAAACCATGGAAAGGATATGACCCATTTTAAGTAACAGAGAAGCAAACATAAAACATAAAAAGATTAGGCCATGCTCACGAGAAATGAGCCCCTCCAGTTGCCTAAGTTGAGATTGATGAAGCGTTGAAGAGCGTCTACGCTCATAGACTCCTCTTCGTTTACTCGATCATCTTCAAAAGTAGAGGATGACGGCGATTTGGTCGCTGAGGCCCTGGGTACCCGTAACGAGTAAGTGGAACGAAAATTTGAGTTGGGGTTCGGGGATAATACAAATGGTTGTCGGGTTCGGGTCGTACAAGCCGGTGATTTAGCCATGGCAGGAACTGAAACAAAGCGGATTGAAGCCATGGAAGGAGGCCTGTGGTTCCGGAGGGTTTTGTGGGTCTCCTATGACGGATGCCTTATCCCACTGGCTGACATTCATGATGGGCTTGGGACGTTTTCCCGGGTAACACCAAAAAAAAAAAAACGATGCCGTTTTTGGATCCGCTTTACGAGCTTTAACCATGCAAATCTATTATGTAATACAGAATCACAAATCGTGTTACAATATGCGTGAAATCTACCTCTTATCTTCAACACTACAATTATTCGAAGAAAAAAATTATTTCAATTAATCCCCTCTCTTTATGACTTTTCAATTTTTCTATCCATGCTCTTTCATCTACTCCAGGGAAAAAAACTGTTTCAATTAATCCTCCCTCTTTACGACTTTTCAATCCCCCTGTCCATGCCCTTTCTTCTCCAAATACAAGATCTCTTCTTACCTTTAACATTTTCAAGCTTTCCCTAGTCTGAAGATAAATTTTATGGCGTCATCAAAACCATGGATTGATCAGGTGACCTGAACCAAAATGTCTCATTTAGTATTCTTCATCTTATTTGTCTGTTTGATTTGATGATGTCTTTCATTTGATTAATCAGTTTGTAGAGAAAATGTATACACAAATAACCCTAAAGTATGTGGTGCTTATTCCATCTTTAATTATTATTTCTAGAATCTACGGTCATTTTTCAGTTTCAATCCCAATTTCATCAATAATGCAAGTACGGACAATTTTGTTTCCTCTTTCTCTATTTACCTTAATTGATAATGCTATTGGAAAGGATAATTATTTGACAATGTGCAGTTAGTTCCTCTTATACTGGCTTTGAAAACCAAAATTGGGTTATACAGATGTGTGAGAAATAACTTATTTCAGCTATTAATGTATTGGTTATGTATCCAAACAAGTGCACAAACAGTTTGATAAATTTCCACGCTAAATTTTTGGGTCGCCTATTCTCCATAAGAAAAAACATGTATTCTCAGTTTAACTATTAAAGTGGAGTTATCGTTCCAAGTATGTTGTAGGGGTGGATTAGGGTGAAGAAATTAACAAATCGAGAGTTTAGATATAACTATCGGGGCAACGCCCAAGCTTAACACTTGTATACATGAAAAAAAATACCCATCCAGATCTCTAGATAGTTTTTAATATACATGACAATTCAACATATATTTATATGATAATAGCTTGCTTTTTCCATTTTCATGCTTAATTCGTAGGGTTGAAATTTATATAAGAGACTTCAAACGAATTGTTATGATGCTATAAGAGGAAATTTTCTACTATCCGGTATAAAGACTTTTCCCACTAAAAGAAGTAAAGCAAAATTATCAAATGCAAAATTGAAAAGTAAAAAAAAAATGCAAAAGTAATGCTCTAATATTACCTCTTTCTTCAATATATATTGCTAATCTTTAGGACACTAAGGGGCAGTGTGGGTGAGGTTGGTTTTATAGTCTTTCTACTGGAAAAGCTGTTTTAATTGCTGTAAACATCAATATAGCAATTAAAATACCAAAACTTTACCATAATCGAAGAAAGGATACGAACCAGTTTAAGTGACAAATAAGCCAACATAAAACATAACAAAATTGGGCCATGCTCGCAAGAAATGAGCCGTTCCAGTTGCCCAAGTTGAGATTGCTGAAGCGTTGAAGAGTGCCTATGCTCATAAACTCCTCTTCGTTTACTTGATCAACTTTAACAGTGGAGGATGATGGAGATCTGGTTGCTGAGGCCTTGGGTACCCGCAACGAGTTAGTGTCACGGAAATTTGAGTCGGGGTTCGGGGATAATACAAATGGGTGCCGGGTTCGGGTCAGACATGGTGGTGATTCAGCCATGGCAGGAACTGAAACAAGGCGGATTGAAGCCATAGAAAGAGGCCTGTAGTTCTTCAGGGTTCTGTAGGTCTCCTACAGCGGATGTCTTGAACGGGTTGCGGCAAAAAAGGATATTGTTCCTCTCTTTCCAGATAAGTAGCAGAGAGCACCAAAAGACACACGAACAATGATGTGTGAGAGCTGATTCCCAGCATAGTGTGTAGGAAGCCAATCAAATGCGGCAGCTCAGGGTCTGCAGTTCCACGCCACATTACACGGCCCAGCCTGCAAGGACGCGAGCCCTGCAGTGGCAGCACATTCGGTGATCTATGGAACCAGGACACTGACTGCAGAAGGCACACAATTCATCCTGCAGCCTTGAGATGGCAATCGGAGCAGTTCGGGTGGGAACTATGACCCTGGCAGCCACCCACAGGAAAAAGAAATGCCAAGGGATCATGTGTTTAGCCCAGACCAGCTCGTTCCTGTGTATATATGTATATTAATTCAGCAGAGAAAGAATTAACTCATAACAGACATGAGTTTAGTGCACATAAGAACTAGGAGACAGACTTACATATTGTTTGTCATACACCTACTGACCATTCAATTTTATTCTAGAATATGCAGTTTGAGAATATGAATATTAGGGAGGCAGATGAGAATATCACGTGAGACAGGAACGAGTGGTGTGAGAATTACATCAACAAGTTGATGCAGCTCCTGAAATTGGTTTCATAGAGCCAGCCCACTATTAGGATTATGGCTACGCTATAATGTTCTCATTGTACAAAATTATACATTAGACAATAGCTTCTTCGTTATAGTGCGCAGCGTTCAATACTTTACCGATAATAGACGATGTCAAAAATTTCTCACGAGCCAAGAGCATATTAAAATTAACTCAAGATAATAACTGTTCATCGTCTTTTTTGTCATTCCCCTATTTTCTTTGAGACCTGAGCCCATGATCCTCTGTCAATGGAGTCACCTACTCTATTGACATTCATCACAATATCCTATTCGAAGGTAAGATATTTCTTGTCTATGTCAATGGATGTCATAATCATCTCTCCCTTTGAGATGATGAGGACTTGAACCCCCAAAATCAAAAATCGATGTAGTTGCAACTCACCCGCCAAAAAACCCAACCCACAAACAATACATACATAAATCTAAAAGAATCAAATTATTTTAAACATCATACCAGCAACACTCACTAATGTGGTAGTGCGGGGAGCTTTGTTGAATTCTTTAAATGTGCAATTTCAGTACACAGGTTCTGGTCATGGAAATAAACAATAAAATTTTCTGATCCTCGACAGGACTTCTCAAAATTATCCAATCATCGTTTTTTTTTTTTTCGATAAATTCTAATTCTATCAAATTACGCAACAATATCATATTCGGCACCGTGTAATGGCCGGCAGAATCGGTGCCGTTAATGAGATGACAGGTAGGACGTTGATGGTAAGACCACGTGTCTCTTTCAAACGGGCTTACATGGGTTAAATGAATACACATTTAGAACCCATTTAGGCCCATTTTCCCGTACCGATTTATTAAATGGGCGGGTTCGGACTGACCCATACCCATTTGTTAAATGGGCGGATTTTTATTGGGCCGGAATAAAATGGGCGGCTCTGCTCGTGGCCTCCGTACCCGTCCACATAACAAACCTTATCCCTCTCATCTCCCCAGTCTTTAGGAAATCAAAGAACACGCACAACACCGGAAAACCAAGGAAAGATCATGGAAGCAACTTGTCTCGGCAGCTCAAACCCTTTCACCCACGCCATAAATCTCCCTCCTTCCATCAAACCCAAACGAAAACCCCGTTCCTTTCAGCTCAGAAGTCCCCGGATCTCATCTCCTGCAACACGTGGGTATTCCAGATCTCCACTCTTCTGAAACTTCAATTGTACAATCTGATTGAGGTGTAACGTCTTGATCCCGTTCGCAGGTTGCCAGCTGGGATCCCCGTCGCCGTCCGATGACCCGAAGCCCTCCGTAGACGGCGCCGATTGGAGATCGTTCCGAGCGAAACTCGTCGCCGGAGAGCAAGCGGCGCCGCCGGAGGATCCCGCACCGGCGGCGGATCCTCCGGTCGCGGGAGACCAGTGGGTGCACGCGCTCCACGCGCCGGAGACGGGGTGCTTACTCATCGCTACCGAGAAGCTCGATGGGGTCCACATCTTCGAGCGGACGGTGATCCTGCTCCTGGCCATGGGGCCCGTGGGTCCCACCGGGGTCATCCTCAACCGCCCGTCGCTGATGTCGATCAAGGAGACGAGATCGACGGCGCTCGACGCCGCCGATGTCTTCTCCGACAGGCCGCTGTTCTTTGGGGGCCCATTGGAGGATGGGCTTTTTCTGGTGGGTCCGCAGGATGGGAGCGAGTTGGGCCGGAGCGGGGTGTTTGAGGAGGTGATGACTGGGCTTTATTACGGGGCCAAGGAGAGCGTGGGCCTTGCTGCTGAGATGGTGAAGAGGAACGTCGTGGGAATCGAGGATTTTAGGTTTTTCGATGGGTACTGCGGATGGGAGAGGGAGCAATTGAATGATGAGATTAGGGCTGGGTATTGGACCGTGGCTGCATGCAGCCCAACTGTGATTGGGCTGGCCCGAGCTGGGAGTGTTGGGCTTTGGGATGAGGTTCTTGGGCTCATGGGCCCAAGAAAGGTCTTGTAACCCCTGCCGTAGAGGATTTGTGGACGAGATTGAACTTACTTTCTCTTTTGCTTCTGTTTACTGGGGGGTAAAATGTAATCATGGATTAAAATAGTATTTTCTTTGATATGAATTAGTGTTGGCCCCTTTTTTTTCCTCTTTTTTTTTTTTTCCCCCCCGCTTTAGTTACGTGTATTAACTATTTTTGAGTAGAATGTTCTTACAAATGCATTCTTGTCAAACGAGGACTCAGATTCCCTCAAGCCCCCTATCCTCCCCTTCTGAGAGACCTCACAAACCTTATCCCCGATTACCGTGCTCCCCGCTGACTTCACTGACCCACCATCCCTGTTTCGGCGCATGTTGGCTCTACCTGTACATCTAGGTTGTCGGCATGTGGGTTCCAATCGGATCCTGCCGAGATGGTGTAAACGTTCAATTCGAAGCAGTGAGGCTCTCACCGTGGCAATCGGCTTCGAGGTGTACCGGTGCTTGATGTCGGAGAAGATGATCGATGCACTTGAGTCTGCGGGTTTCGGGATGTCTTCTGATGTTTTTTTTTTTTTCCTGAGAAGTTATTTTCATGCTTAAAAGGTAAATACTTTGTGAGAAGTCGTAAATTATATGACTAGATGTGTTCTGTTAATAACTTAGTGCTTGATTTGGTCTTGTTTGATGGATCAAAACTTATCTGAAGTGCTCCCATGTATACACAGAGGAGGAACTCCTAGATTATGTTGTACAAGAGAGAGCATATTTGTTTCTAAAACCTGCTGGCACCTCTCATTTGCGGGGATATCATATACTGTCGCCATTTCTGAGCACATTCTATACTCTTATGATCCCTCGTTGTATACACAAAACAGATAAGCAACAATGGGACACACACATTTACATGGTATTCTATGCAACCATGGGAGGGAAAATAAAACACCTATTTGTTCTTCCACAACTCAATAAGCTCAATCAGACCCTTGTTAGAACTCCCATCAACTTCAACCGCTGCTCGAGCCTTTTCCCTAACCTGCAGTGCCCGTGCCCGTGCCCTCGACAACTTGTTTCCCACCATCTCCCTTACCCTATTCCCAATCTCCTCCCCCCTCACCACCACCTCCCCTCCACCCCACCCCCAGCTTTGCATCCACACTCCCAACCCCATACTTTCCACAACATACGCATTCATCTTCTGGTCACCATGCTGTGGCCACACTAACATAGGCACGCCATGCCATGCCGCTTCAATCACTGAGTTCCACCCACCGTGGCTGAAAAACCCACCCACTGCAGGATGACTTAGTATCCCTTCTTGGCTTACCCAGTCCTTCACCACCAAACCATTTTCCTTTGCCTTCTCCATAATCTCGTACCCCACCACTTCATTCAACCCAGCTTTATCTTCAGCGTCGACTTTCTTGTCCTTCACCACCCACACAAACCTACACTTACTCCTCACAAGCCCGTCACCCAACTCCCTGATTTGCTCTCTTGACATGGCCGTGCGACTCCCGAAACAAACGTATATCACTGACCCATGTGGTTGCTGATCAAGCCACGCGAGTGATTGCCCGCCCTGGAAATCATACGGCACGAGTGGTCCAATTGCAATCACGGATGGTAATCCATTCACAACCCTGTCATTATTAAGCGCAGCAAGCGATCCCTGCTCGAAACTCTCAATTGTATTGACTATAACCCCATTTGATTGTACTAGACTCTTACCATTGTCTGTGATCAGGGTCTTTAGGAGGTTACTTGTTTCACTTAGCTATGGTGGAGGAATCCATGATCTAGGAATTGGTTTTAGACCAGGAATATTAATCACATCCCCTATCTCATTGGAGCCACCTGCAGCTACTGAGTCCGCAAGTGGGTGGAAGGATGCAAACAGTGTCAGCATTCTGGCAGATGATGCGAAGAGAATGTAGTTTGGAAGGCCAAGAGCTTTTGTGATGGGGATCACGGTGGAGGTCAAACTCATGTCTGTTACGAGGGAAGAAAAAGGCGAAGAGGTTGAAAGCAGAAGAGAAGAGATTCGGTGAGAAGAGATATTAATGCGTTTGAAATGAAGGTAAAAAGGATCCTCTACTCCATCAGAATTAATGCCGTCCAGCGGGAGCAGGTCAAGTTGCCTCTGACCGATCTGAGGGAAGGCAGAGAATAAAGAGGACAGTGCTTGCGACTCAGCGGTTGAGACGGTCGGGCGGGGAGCAATGAAGGTGACGCGGACTCCATGAGCTGCAAGCGTTGTGGCGAGTCGTAAGAAAGGCGTCAAATGGCCCATGCCTGACCCAGGAAAGAGAGCCACATGAGGAGTTGGCTCTGGGTCACTGGATTCTGACATGTTTCTGAGAATTCTGGTTTCAGCTAACTACTGTAAGTAGCAATTTGGCTCACATTAGCTATATGCGTGTGGGAGGGTGGGTAAAGGAGTCAAATGAGGCAACTAGAAGTGAACAACTCTCTGTCTGCTTCCCAAAAGATGCTTCTGATTGCATATTTTTCGTATTTTACATGCCCGTGGTCAACTTAAACAGCCTTAAACAGATGGTCCCTAAACTGATTTGGACATCCCCTTGCAGACCACGCTCCAAAGTGGTTTCTTTCCTTCTCGTGTTCTGGATAAGCAAGCAAATGTGTAAAGCTAGTTGGACAACGATTCATTACATTGAACGGTTTCATGCAAACTTGTCAAGCAATCAATTACAAGAAATGAAAAAAAAAAAAAAGAAAGTAAGAAGTCGATTTATTCTAGTTCATCTCAATGTAGGGTTACGTCCAACAGAAAGAAATCTTCATCAATATTATTATTAAGGTTTCGCTCAGGAATCGCTCATATATGAACAAGGGAGAAAATAATATCTTTATAACATAAATTAGGGCAACTCTGTGTCGAAGTAGGAATCTACCTCAACATATATGCTGGAATTCAAATTTAAGTGAGAGATATGTTTGAACCGTAAAGCTAGTTCTCATTACAAGCTAGAGGAGGACTCAATCATGGAAACAAGTTCCTGATGTTGGAACTGGTATGAGTGTCACATGCACCTAGCAAATTGATTTTTAGAAGGGTCAGATGTGCTCGGAAACAATGGTCGGGTCTTTTCCATTAGCTAACATACTTGTACATAGACAATTACTTCTGTAGATCCGAGGAATCCTAATTAACAATTTGAATCGGGTAAATGTAAGATGTGATGATGATGTACATTCTCTATCACCAAAATACTTATTGTAGTTTTTTTTTTTATTGTAACATATAGTCATATTATTCGCATAATTCTTATTATTTATGTAAATCAAAGATGAGTGGTCTTAAAATCTAATTTTAACGACCCATAATCTAATTTTAATGAATTCAATTTGAGTGTCATCAGAACAAAACTTATATAGAATCCTTAGACGATCATTTATTTAATTGCAAATTCAAGAGAGTGAGAATCTCACTAATCAATATTAGAATTATCAAGGTGCCCCAAAAATGAAAAGGGAGGAATTTCCCGTAACATTGGCCCTTATTCGAGGTGATCGTGTGGCCTGAGTGACATGAACATGGCTGCGTATTGCCGGAGTCGTCTCTCAGCACCACCATTCTCTATCGACACGGCCGTAGTCACCGCCGGCCGCCGCCTTGTCCTTGCCACGTACCGGCGCCATGCGAATTGAATGTTGACAGCGGCCCACGTGCGCCAGTTGGAGGAGTAGTAGCGCGCGGTGCGCTTGAGGCGCTCGTTGCCGAACTTGTACCGGAAGTGGTCGGTGACGTAGCGCAGGCTGGCGGCGTCCAGGGAGAACGCCTCGGTGGGCTCCGTGCTGACAAAGGTGGCGGTGGAGGCCGGGAGGCGGTGGAGGAAGGGGCGGCGCAGGCACCAGGAGAGGAGCTCGTCGCCGAGGAATCCCCCCGGTTCGAGAATGCTGGTGGCCACCATTCCCCTGCTCAGGCTCTGGATGCTCTTTATGCGCCCCCGGACTATGAACACCATTCGCTGTACGGGGTCTCCTTCTCTAATAATCTGTTTGATCAGTAATGGTAAGTAGAAATCGCACCAAATTTAGGGCTGATTGGGATTTGTTCGACCGAAAATATATTAATTCATCGACTGATTTTTCAATGGGCTTGAAGAATATGCACCCCAGGCTGAGGAAATTAACTCAGCTCAGGTCCCAAAACTGTATGGTTTTCATAAATTATTTTAAAAGATAATTTCATATAATTTCATCTCTACCTTTTCTATCAAAACAACATGATTTTTGAGTCCGGGCTCAGAGAATATTTTCAGTTTTGTTTATTTCCGGGGGGGGGGGGGGGGGGGGGGGGGGGGGGGGGGGGGGGGGGGGGGGGGGGGGGGGGGGGGGGGGGGGGGGGGGGGGGGGGGAGAGAAGAAGTAAGGGGAAACCCTAACTTTATTTGTACAATTCTATACACGAAAGTTGCTTGTGATCGAAGAATGTCGCACCTTTTCATCTTTGGAGAAGACAAGGGGCTTAACTCTGTCGCAGATGTTGTCGAGAATAAGATCATCCAAATTGTGGAATAGCGGCACCTAATCAAAATTTAAAAAATTAAACATCCTAATTAGATTTGTTTTTATCATTAAACCCCAAAATAAGCGTTCCTCTAGTGACTTCATTCTACACAACCCAAAATTCATCTTGCAAGAATTCTGAACAAACTTTGCACAAAAACATTTTGGATCTAAGACTAAGAGTAATGATAGCGCTTTCAGGAGGAGGATTTCTAAATTACAAACCCCTGCGTTCGCTAAATAATGGCACTAAGCACTAGCAGTAGTCCCACTTAATCATTCTTATTTATCTTATCAGTCCAAAGTCAAAAGTTACCCACGGCAGCTTAGTGTACCTTTTTGATGAGGTCCAAGCAAAGGTAACGCTTGATGTCGCGGCGGAGCCCTTCAGGCAAGTCTTTGATGAGTTCCATCTCATCCTCTCCACCCATCGCCGCCCACCTGTGGCGCTCGAAGTGGCGCACTCTATGCCTCAGCCGAGAGGGTAGCTGTCTCCGCCTCATCCACCATTCTATGTCTCGGCACCGCAGCTGCATTTTCCTCTTCTTGGCCATCACCGCGGATAGGAACACCTTTATGCATTATAAAAAGGACCCTTCACATGTTAGACCACGTTCATATCGTAACTTCAAGCACCCACAGTTCCCTAAAAATTAAACGCACATGCTTGTTAGAAATTGCAACGATATTATAATGTTTTGAGTTACCTGGATGTTCCCAATAAGTAAAGTGAAGAGCAGTAAGCCGGAAAGCACGATGATTATGCTGAAAATCACTTCTAGCCAGTGGCTAGTGGGTTCTAGATCATTCCCAAAGGTGCTGCAACAAATAAGACACTAGTAAATCTGAATATGGTTCTAAACCAGAGTTTTGGACATACAATGCAAAGCAAATTCTTGATTCATTTAGTGATTTTTAGATTTTTCTGAGTTCTTCAAGCAAGAACAGACATGCACATTGAATAGATCTTTTAATGGTTCAGTTAATAAGTAAGACCACAAAAATCTAGAGTTAATGAGTGGGGCCATTTCCATTTAGGCATTTCATCAAACAGTTCTGAGAATCCCGTCTGGACAGAATTTGGAATCTACGAAGTAGGCACCTGAGAGTCATCAGGCCCCAGAAAATGGGGTAGAGGATCTTGACGCTCAAGGAGTTACTAGAGATGACCGGAAGAGCCCACTTGTAGATGCCGTAAGGGAACGGTCCGTTGACATCCAAGCACGGCGGTTTCCTCAACACCCTCGTGGCGTTGCCGCCGCACGGGTTTCCTACGGTTTGCGCCCGCGATAAAAACTGGTAGCAGACCTCCTCCGTGCATGCTACTGACAGATTGCATCGCCCGTTTCGGTTGCAATGCTGCCGGAGGCACGAAGCCGCGCGCTGGATCGCCAGGACGTACCAGCACCCTCCCGCCACCTGAAAACAGTTTTATTCGGTTAATCGAAGTTGAAGACTATTTTCTTACCTGTTTTTGGCGGGAAGAATCACTTAAATTTTTCTATTAAAAAAAAAAAAAAAAACTCCACCAACTTATTATTTGATCAAAATATCATTAAAAGTAAATTATATATTGAAATGGTACGTGAAAAACGTTTTACATATTCTATGCAGCGCGACAAAAACATCGAGAATATCGAGGTGGCACTGCAACACCTCGGTGAGTGGGACCCACTCTTCAATGTAAGTGGCCCCCACCCATGTGGGTGTCGGGGAAGCCTTTGGGGGATCCTCTTTGGTTCCCCTAGCGCGACTCATGTAGCATTACCCCTCCTCACTCGATGTATCAATGGGTGGACCCCACTGACGTACAAATGAGATGCCCACCCCCATAATCATAGAGTTCACCCACCAATTATGACTATGAGGAATTATAGAGAGAGGTCACATTTACCGTACGTCCAACTCTGTCTTAAAGTCATTGATTACTCTTTTTTTACTGTGATGAGAAAAATTCCAGAACTTGAACGGAGAGAGGGGGAGAGAGAGAGAGAGAGAGAGTAACGTACGTGAGAAGCGATGAAGTAAGCGATGAGATTGAGGGCGAAACCCCACCATATAGTGCCGAAGAGATAGCCGGTGACCTTTTGCATGCTTCGCATTAGACAGATACTGTGATAAACTTTGGGGAGGAACTGGAAGAGGAATATGAGCAACATGATTGTCATTATAAACTTTATCTCCTCTTCCCTTATCAGTTTAGGTACCACCAGCCAGAACACAGCCTGCCATTTTCAACAATGCATCCTTTGTTTTAGGCAACAACCGAAAACAGAATGGGTAGTCAAGAAGGTATCGATGATGTTAATGGAAGGGACTCAAGAATGGGTAGTCAAGAAGGTATCGATGATGTTAATGGAAGGGACTCCTCTGCTCGAGACGATTTGTGGGTGAATTGCTTGGTGCCCAACAGTAGGGGCGCTTGCAGCAGATGAGCCCCTCCCGGTCTTAACACACAAGCCAGAAGTTAAATATTTTTCATGTAATGATCGGCTAGATTCTCGCAAGTTATAAATCCGTTGGGTACTCGTGTATTTAAAATTTTTAGACAAAATGATTAGTTAGATCACTTATTCCCTGATTTTATGCTCAAGAAAACTGTATGAGAAGATCTACAATATAATAGATCTTATTAATAAACACTAAAATACAAGCATGCAGGCCCAATACACGCTAAATTATATAACAAAGTGTGTGGTCTTAATCTATACAATTATAAAGAGGTTGGACCTTGAAGGTGTCTTCATTATTTTTAAATTTTCCATTGGTAGGCTTGATTATTCTTACTGGAAACTAGAATTTCAACTAGTTTTGCTACTATAAATAAGGTGTAATATTAGATTCATGCTCTAACTTCATGTCCCACACCACATGAACTCCTCTCTACTTTCTCGTCCCACAATCTTCTGAAATTGTCCTTGATTTTCTTATCCTTTTATCCTCGATCAATAAATTGTCCCGGCCATTGTAACACGTGTGTCGCCCAGGGCATAAGGGGCATGATGACTTGACGTCATCCTCACCTTCCTCCGGCTTATCACCGGCAGTCTGTTCAGGGTCCCAAACTCAACAGCGACAACTAAACACGAGGGTTGCGCTCGTTGCGGGAATAATCTTTTCGAACCCACAAGGACCCTTATGGGCCCTTCGTCTCCCTTTAAAACCTCACTCTATTTTGTTTTTACCCTCTTAATTTCTGTGAGAGCCGTGCACTCACAAGTAACACCCGGTGATGGACAGCCATTCATTCAAGGGCAGCTGTCTTTTTCTTCCGACAATAAGTTTTGCGTAAATAACACACTTATTCACGTAATAACCATGAACTTATGTAATCTATTTGATTTAAATACTTTTTCTAAAAAATTATATAAATTTTTACGCATCATATTTTTGGTATAAAAGATTTTTATTCATCTAGTGGGCAAAGGGGGTGATATCGTACTATCGTCATCCTAGATAAGAGTGACGTGGCAGCAGGATTTGAGAGGGTTGGAATCACCTGACCTGGGGCACAGGGAGGATGACGAAGGCGTCGAACCAGAAGCCCTTGAGCGAGCCCACGTAGTGGGAGGCCACCGCTCGCGCGTCCCACACGAGCTTCCCGCACCCGACCACAAGCGACTCCCGCGACACGTACGCCAGCCGGAGCTGGAGCCACACGTGGCCCAGGTGCACAGCGTCCACGCACGTGCGGGCCACCGTGACGATCGCCGCGAGCCCCCCGTCCATGTACAGGCACGGCTCCCCGCCCCGCCCGATCGACAGCGCGTAGAAGAACAGCGGGTCCACCGCCAGCGCCATCCCACGGGCCAGCAGGAACGCGCGGTTCCACCGCTGCACCCCCTTGCTCCTCGGGTCCAGCACCGCCCCGAACGGCCCCCACCCGACCCGAGCCGACTTGCTCCCGACGCCACCGCCGCTGCTCCTGGCCTTACGGTGGCGGCCGCCGATGGGGATGAGGGAGGAGCCGGCGGAGGCCTCCCATAGGGGAGGGTGGGCCTGGTCGCAGCTCGTGGAGTGGAACGCCGGCACTCCCACTTGGGTGCACGCGTAGCATTCTGCGCCGCTGCTCACCGCATTCTCCTCGTTGCTGGTGCTGTGGCTGTTGCTGTTGTCGTTGCTGCTGTCGGCGTGGGTGCGGTTGTGGCAGAGGAACTGAGTCCACCTGAAACTACAAAACGGATCAACGTGATTACTGGGCAATCAATTGAAATTGAAGCTATTATAGCATAGCGTGTGTATATGTGTGTGTGCGTGTAGAACCTTGAGGGGAGGGCGAAGGAGAGATCGGAGAGAGAAGGCATGGTTGGAAGAATGAAACCATGGGAAAGAGAATTGCGGAGAGATTGGAGAAGGGGGAGAGGAGGCGACAGACGGAGTAGCGAGGAATGGGTGGTGGTGATTTTGTAAGGATGATAATGGCGACAGAGCGAGAGGCGGAGTGTGTCATGTTCGCACATGATGGGTGAAGAGCCGGTTCAGGAACGTTGCGGGTGGTGGGTCTCTGTGCTGCCAACCATGGGTCCACCCACGGTCTCCAACAAGTACCAACTGAAACAGATAGTAAATTCAATAGCTATTGTAGTAATATTGAGGAAAAATTATTTTTTGTCCTCAGATTTTTAAAAGTCACTAATATAACACACTCGGGCTTGAGTTTGGGTTCGGTTTTGAACTCCCATTCACTTTCATTAAGATCTAATATCTTTAACCAATGAAGCCAATAGATTTTACAAATGCAAGTTAAAACAAGTTCATTTATCATATAATTATCAACTAATGAAGAAAATAGTTATTTTAAATATATGTGATAAATAAAGAAAGTTGTAAGTGAATGTATATATATATGTGTGTGTGTAATATAGATTATAGAATAAGTATAATATCACACCTTAAACAAAAATGACTAGTATTTTTTTATCTTTAACTTAGAAAATAAAAAATCATCAAGTTTGAGAAAATTCTCATCATTTCATATTTTTAGTAATTATAATAACTTATCATTGATATATAACTACAGTTCTATAGTATTTTGGTAGCATCTCTCACATTATATTGGAATTTTATCTTAAATCAATTTATTTTCAATTTAATTATATTAAATTCAAATACTCTAACATATTTAAAGATACAAAATAATTTATCTTTATATTTTCATTCCCATTATTATTTTACAAAGCTATTTGAATAACTTAATAAAAATAGAAAGTTTTGCTATTTATTTTGTAAATCTATTTTAATAAAATTTACTAGTTTTTTTTAAATTATTTTAAAGAGATTCTCTTTTAAAATAAGTATAATTGTAATTATTAGGAGTTATATTATGAATATCATTAATTCCATTATTCCATTTATTAAACCAATAATCGAACTAATATTTTGATAAAGTTCATCTTTTGATTAAATCGATATTTAAATCGGGCTTGATAATTATGATCGCGACCGTTCAATTATTGGGCGTGCCGTATCCTCCTTACCATTTGGCATATTCCGACTCTGGAGACGTACATTGTAGAATATTTGTGTGCTACACGTGTCCCTGCCACGCACGAAACAGATGTACACCACCACTTAGCTTGGTTTGTAAAGAAAGTTACTCATTTATAATTGCAATAGATTTATTCATACCCATAGAATCTCTTTATAATCAATTCCTATAATATTGGATGAAATGTTATGAAATATCAATTACACTTTATTCAATGTCACGCGTTAAATAAGTGGTTACAGTTTATTTTTTCTCCCATGTGATTGAACGAACTTGAAATTTCACTCGAGAAGATCTTTGTCTGATATTAAAATTGATGCAGATTCTCCGATACTTTATGAAAGTTATGACTTTATATAAAACAAAGTCATGATTAACATCGCATAGAGGCAAATTTTTTTTAAAATCATATGCAACTTTGATTGCAAATTATCATAATAGGTCCCATTTTGGATTTTACCAAAGTTTAAGTGATGGGTTTAGTAGGCAAAAGAACATAGCCAGTGAGCCCACAAGTCCAACCCAAGCAAGCAACTGGATTATGATAGTGAATTCAAGTATGGAAAAAAAAAAATTCAAAAAAAATCTTCAAAAATATGTCATTAATTTGCACCAGACAATTTTCCTTTTTCCTCTTTATTTATTTGTTCTGAATCTACTTTTTTACATGAAAAGACAAAAGGAAGAGAGTGACAGAAAATTGAAAGAAAGCTCGAGATTGAAATGGAATTATATGAAAAACTTAGAGCAAAAATAAATCAATTGGGGTTTTAATCAAAGGCCATAATCTATTGTTTAGTCCACCTTGAGAAGAAGTTTGTAGGAGGACTAAGTTTGGCTTGAAATTTATTAATCTCTTTTAGTTATCCCAATAAAAGAAAAAATGGGATAGATCTATGAGAAATCTCGTTATTATGATATAAAGTTGCTGACTTCAGCAGAAATTATAATTTTAACTGGTGTACTTCTTTATTTATTTTTTAATATATGCCATAAAATAGCCTCTCATCCGGCTCCAATTATATATACTTTCTATTTTCTTCGTACTAGAAATGCTGTTGTGATAAAGAATTTATGTCGTTTTCATTGTAATTTGCCTAAAATGTTTTTTAAAAAAGGTCACTCTGATTTTACAATATTAATAATTTAATATGATATAATTGTAATCGGGTTTTGCTTTCGAATTTTCAATGGAATTAGGAACGGTTGCGACGAACAATCTTTCGATTTGTCGGAATTGATGTACGTACCCACATTAAACAGAATCTGTAGTTGAGGACTCATGAATACAGGAACACGAAGAACTCTGGCCCTAAATGTGAGAGAGCACAAAGATGAGAAGAAGAGAAATGAGAGATGTGTCTTATTCCTTCTAAGGTGTGGCCTTATATAAGTTTGGGAGAGGCTCCTCACAATGAACGCCATAAGGCAAAGTTAATATTAAAATAAATCAAAAAATATAAAACTTAATGAAAATAAACTTTGTAATTAAAAATCAACATTAAAATGTGTGTAATAAAAATCCATTATAACTGTTCAAAATTTAAAATGTGTGTAATGAAAAAAAAAGTTATAACCGTTACAGATATATATTTATTAAGAATTTAAGACAAATAACCCCTACAGAAAGAGCATACGAATAAAATCATTAATGTGAATCACGCCCTATTAAATCAAGCAGTGTACGAATAACATCATTCACGTGAATTACGAATAAAATCATTCATGTAAGTCACGCCCTATTAAATCAAGCAGTGTAGGAATAAAATCATTCATGTGAATCAAGTAATGCCAGTCGTGTGGAATCAATGTGAACCACGCCCTCTCCTTTTTCTGTTGAGGTTGATTTCATCATTTGCTGCTATAATAAAGCGACTACAGGGCTCTCTTTAGATCCCATCCTACTTTTATTTTAACTTTAGATCTGTGGGTACAGGGAAATGTAACTGTTGGTAAATATTATTATTATTATTATTATTATTGAAATCTAGGGTGTTCATATCTTTTACCAATCTCAATATGAAATTCGAGCGGTTCCTCGTCCCAACTCAAGGGCCAATTACAAGTTATCGTAGGATGAGAACAAAAAGATTCAAATTTGAATATGACTCACTCTAGACCCAAACCCTTACCGCTCAGCCGACTCTTGGGATAACTGTTGATAAATATTACGAATGATTTATTAAAGTGGTTTACATTTATCCCCATTAATTAATAACTTAAAGACATAAATCAGTCTAGTATATAAAGTTGGAGAACGAACTATTTTTATGTTCAATGCATTTCATCATGAATAAAATGTGATGATTTGAAGCTTCTTTCTATAACAATATAATTTGAAGCCTATTTCTATAGCATCTTGCAGAATCCTATCAAGTCTTATTTTTCTATGGATTTAAAAAATCCACGGAAACATCATATAATTCAGGGTTTTCAGATAAAAACGACAGTCAGCATATCATTAATTAATAAATCTGTTAGTTTATGAACAATTAAAACGAGCAGTGTTTACAGATGCCAAATTGAGTTATGCTCAAGCTCGATTCGATTTGTCAAATCAAAAAATTCAAAAATTTTATTCAAGATTGTTCATTTGATTAAACGAGTGTTTGCATAATCCGAGCTTTTCTTTACCAGCCGCCCCAACTAGGATAGAGTTGTGGTCTTACTCTTATCTCAAATCTTGAAACTCTTACCTTTAAAATGAAAAATATGTTTACCCTTCTCTAATGGATAATAGGTAAAAATATTCACCTTAACCCATGTGGTAAATGGGACGATAGATGAATTCCTTTAAAATGAAATTTTGTATAAAAAATACTAGAATTAAAGTTTAACTGTGCTAGGAAAAATATCTAAAACACTCCCTGTACCTTGGGTGATTAATGAATAGATCCCTAGTAGTTTCAATTTTTTTTATCACATCTCCCGTACATCGCCCATACTTATGAAAATAGTCCAATAGGTCTTGGCATTCAATTCCGTCCAATAATGGGAAAGTTATTAAAAAAGGAATAAAATGTGAAAATTAAGGGGAGAAAAAAGAACAAATACATTTCGTATATTGAAAAATATAATTGAATTACAAAAATTCATTCCTCAAAAACTACCAAAAAAAAAAAAAACTCATCCCTCAAAACTGGGGGTGTGCAAGCAATCGATTGGACCGGTTTTGGACCCTTTTTCACTCAAACCAGTATGGTCAGGTGAGGGAAAACACTAAAGCGGGCGAGATAAATTCTCAACCGCCAATAATGCAGGTAGGTCAAGTCGATTGAGTTGGTTTTCACATCTCTAGTTTATAACGTCAATGTAATCTTAAAGAGACTTCAAATGTTACTCAAACATAATCATCCAACACTTTAAAATATTTATAATTTAAACCGATGAGGCCGAAAGGAGTTTATACATTATCATATTACCCCTTTAAAATCCAAATGCAACAAAAGTTTATATATAAGAAATTAAAACATGCTATAAAAATAATTCCTCAAAGAGCTACATAAAATTTAACTTGCATCGTGGATTTAACATTAAGGCATTCAAGCAATATTTAACTTAAATGATTAAAAAAGTATTTAAATTAACACCATCATATTACAGTGGTCGAAATTTTTTCAACTGCAATACCAATCCAACCCGACCCAACCCTAAAAAATCAACCCGATTTTTGCGATTATACGATTTTTGGTTGGATTGAGTCGGTTCACAGTCAATTTTTCTTTTTCTCCATTTTACTCAAAACCCCTCCCGTCAGATCAAATGGCAATCTCCCCTCTCCTCTTTGACCTTGGGATTCTTATTTTAATTAGAAAGTAATAATTTTTTTAATGCAGTAATTTAATTTCTCTCTTTTTCCCTTAATTTTCACTTTTTTATTTCCTTTTTTAATATTTTTGGTTATCAATTTGAACTGAATTAGATGGCAGAGGCCTATTGGGCTGTTTTCGTAAGTAAAAGAGATGCGACAAAAAATTAAAATTATAAATAGTTTTTTCAATAATCACCCAAACCTATACAGAGTGTTTTAGATATTTACCCTTAAGTGAATAAATTCATACAACTTAAAACTTACAAGCACTTAAATATTTAACCTTTCAATAGAGTTACAGTACATATATATTTACATAATTATATATTAGTACAATTACATTTCTAAGTCAACATATATTTACCAAAAATATCTTAAGGCAAAAAAAAAAATTCATTTACCACTCTTTCAATTAAATGGATAAAATTTTCTTATACTTATCCCATCCTTTTATTTAAACTGGTAAAAAGAAAAAGAAAATCTTACCCTCATCGTGAAAATCAAGGTGGGAGGAGAACCCTACTCCTTTGAGCGTGGACAATTGACTTTCATGTAAAAGAACGTAATAAATTACATGGATACAAGGATGGAAAGTTCGTGATGTTGTAGGGACAAAAGCGGTACAAACAAATGTCTACATCGGGGTTAAATTAAACAAGAAGCAAAGCTAAATTTTTTGTACACGTAAACACCTCTCTCTCTCTCTCTCTCTCTCTCTCTCTAGCTTTTTATTTTTATTTTGTTGTTAAGACACTCTCTCTCTTTCTCTCTAGCTTTAAGTACATTGGTACGGCTCCAACAGATCACGTCTAGGAACGTCACGAAATTTGTCGAAAGTTATACCAAATTTTCATTCTTGTTTGTATGTCGATCGCGCGGATTAGAGGGAGAGGATTGGGAACATAATCTTATTAGGGGTGACCACGATTTTTTAGAAATCGGACCAAACCGCTTAAATCGAACCAGACAAAATCAAAGTACACTATACGGTGTGATTCGCTTAAGTCGTGTGGTTTTTTCCAAATTGCTCCAACTCGGACCAAATCAACTTGCTCAAAACACACACACACATATATATAGTTGAGAATATTTTATATCCTAATATATATATATATATATTATTATGTACACTACATAGATATGGACCAAGTTGAATGGGCCTAATGAATTATAATACATATATATATATATATATATATTATATGTATTGGTCGAAGGCAACGGTTTAAGTATTCATAACTCGAAACGTAAGATGTAATGCTTTGAGAAACCGCTTAAATCCCTAACACACACACACACACAGATATATATATATATGCATAGCTCTATATTAATTATATTAAAGAATAGTTGATTCACAAGTTCGATAAGCAGTTCTTGAAGATAATACATTTAATTATTACGACAACGTAACATTTTTCTTTGTGGTCCATATTTATGCAGAAAAAGAGATAGGAAAAGAGGAGATGAAAAAAAACCCTATTCTTTGTCAAGAAGACAAAAAATATATAATTAGATGTGAATGATGTAATATATGTTTTCTTAAGCAACTTTTTTTGGATAGTAGTTTTATTGCTTGAAATCAAAATTTTAAATAGGTGCAAATTGCAGTTTGAACCCGAAACCAACCCACGTGAACCCGACACCAAACCGCACCTCTGCAATATAACAGATTGGTTGCGATTTGAGATTTCAGACAAATCAAATGGTTCAGTTTGGTCACAGTTTGAGGCCTAACTCGCACCAAACCAATCCATGATCACCCCTAAATCTCATGAGGGAGAACTTAGAAGCTTTGTAATTCTCTTTTTCTCTTAGTTTTTGCTAGGTGAAAAGCTTCATTATTCAATTAGTAAGAGTCTTAACTTACTTTTGAATAATGTTATATATACATATTTCATATATTCTTCACATTGAAAATGGTTATGTGTTAAAAATTTTGTAGTGTAGTTCTCAAAAAGGACTGCATAAATTTTGACACTTTTCACTTAAAAAATATGTAAAAGGCGTACATATAGTATTTCTCCCCATTTATTGACAATTGATGTGAACATAATGATTTGGGATTTAACAGGGTACCAAAGTAGCGGGTTGACCCGGGTTTCAATCAATATAATTGTCAATATATTTACGAAGCATGGATACTGATGCTAGTAATTGATCTCTGATCAATTATATTTTCAAGACTTTCTCCCGTTTGATTCACGGAATACAATAAGATGAAATAAGTATTTTATAAAAATATAACATATGCAGAGTAATATATTCATGGAGTATAAACGAAATGATTACTCGCATAAATCATAAAGGGATTAGCTAAGAAATAAATATTATTAATGGTAATGAATGTAACAGTTATTATTTACTTAAGCCTCGAAAAAAGTTATTTTTTACGTATTTATCTTATTATTAATATTATATTTTTATAAAATACATATTTTATTTCATTTAGCAAACTAAGTGGGTGTTCGGTACTCAGACGTCGTCGGTCACAACCTTCTTGCCTCTCATTAATTTTCATTATTTCGCTCTCAAGTTCGCTAAGACACGTTCCAGAGAAGAAGCTTCGTAGGGACTACGAAAACCTACCTCCTTTGTCAACACAAGGAGCCAGTCATCATCCTACATATAATATGTGCATGCTATTATATAAGTATGATTATATATAGAATAATGTTTTTTTTGGTTAGACGTATATGGAGCACTGTGAATGTGAGCCAGCAAGCCAACGTCTTGATATGAATAAACTGTTGTTGCAGGGTTCACTAAAGACAAACAAGGAACATTTGATCTTCATCATATTATGGGTTAGGTTTTATTTAAACTATAAAAGTTAAAGAAAAAATGTCGATAATAGTTGTATAATTTCTTTTTTTGTTCTTTTCTTTTATTTTTTTGATATATGATTTCATTCAATTTAATTTTTTTTGAATGAAACAACGTATATAATTATTATTATCAACTCATAAAAATATTAATTTAATGGCCAGAATCTCTTTTTATGGACATTAATTTGCTCATATAATGATTTGTTTCGAGTGCATATCACCTATGACCTGTTCCAAGAATTCCACTAATATTGATTGAAAAGAATAGGACAACCTCCAAATTTTCATGCAACATTATTGCAGCCCCCACTTGTATATGATCTAAATAATGATAGTCATAATGATCGAGATCTCTTCATATTTTAACATTTATGTATAACCAAACAGTATGAAAATTTGTAGGACCTTAAATTTTTTTCATGCTTTCTCAATCCATATTGGTAGAATTTTCAAAAAAAAGTCCGATGTGAAGTCTGCTCATTTTACGCTCACATGTCGCATGTCCTTGTATGTATGTATATATACTTGTTCCAAAGATTCCACCTCTACGGATTGAAAAAGCAAGAAAAAAATAGGAAATTCTACCGACTTTCGTATAGTCTGTTGGTACATTGGATTTTCATGTATATGATGGAAGTTATAATGATCAAAATCTCTTCAGATTTCAACATTTAATACGAAGGTACTATGAAAGTCGATACTTCCTCTTAGTTTTTTCATGATCTTTCAATTCGTATAGATGAAATTTTTGGATCGAGTTCGAGTTAATGTGTGCTTAGTTTATGCTCACATTAGATATTATCATCCTAACATGCCACTATATACGTATGAAAATGGAACAAACCTGACATCGGAGAAATGGGGTACCCGGTGACACGCACATGCATGTGGGCTGTGGGCTGTTAGCTAGAGAACAAAAGAGGAACGATCTCTTATCAGAGGCATAGATGCATTGAAGCTTATCGGTGTATGTTTGTGGGTTCCATTGCCGTTTTGTGCTTTTGTGGGAAATAGGGATAGGGAAAGCACCCAAACACAAGTTCCTCTTTTTTTTTTTTTTTTTTTAATTATGTGGAGCATATCGAATCATTGAGTAGGGGACATGTCAAACTTCTTTTGTTTGCCGTACACCTCTAGTGTTTGTGCACGAGTTTCCTTCCTCCTACCCTTAGTTCGACCCAAATGACATTCCCTTCTCGGTCCAAGTGCGCGATTTTTGTCTCGAATCCAAGGCTATTCGTCTTTGGTTAATCGAGTTACGCGGACAATCTCTTGCCCGCGCATGAAATGGCCCTAGTGGTAGGCGAAATTTCACCTGAATAACGGGTTTTGGTTATTTAAAGTTTCAGACGCTTTCAAGGCTAGCGGGTCTCTCGTCCAGTTTTCGCACGATGCCACGACTCCAGGTGCGGGCTGCTCTTTCTACATCAGCAAGGCTCACATCTAACGAGTCAAAAATAGAAAATTAAATAAATAAAATTGAGCCCCGTTGTAAACTCATCGAGTTTTTCACTAATTAAATGAGAATCTTACGCACACCAAATTATGCAAAAATTGATAAACTTATCTCTTTTTTCTTTTTTTTTCATGCTATTCTAATATGTACGGTTGAAATTTACAAAAATAAAACCCTGGAGCTATCCAGCTGAAGGTTGCATTTGAAAAATAAGTATGATTTGCCTCTGATTCTGAATGCATGCTCTGATCAGTTAGGAGGTGTAATAAGAGATACTAAATATGTAATTAAAAAAACTGTTTGATTACATATCTGAATGGAAGTTTGAATAATGCTCATTTCTAACTTTGCCCTTATCATTGTTTTTGTTTTTTTTTGTTTTTGTTAAGTCACACATTCATATTTATCAATTAATTAACAACTTCACATTTTCAATATCAAAGTTTCCAAATTAAAGAACCTAAACAAATTTGAAATTCCCAAAATTTTGAAATCTTCTGTCCTTATACTAACCCTTTTTCTTTTAATTCGATCTCTCTCTCTTTTAAAAGTGTAGAATATTGAATGTAGTATTTTAAACTTATTTATTTTAAAAGAATATAGTATTTTTAAAATACTTTCATTTCAATTTTTTCCTTTATTTCGGTTACTTTCTAAATAAACTCTTCTTTTTTCCCAGTTTTATACTTTAATTTTTCATGGTTTTTTTGTTTTTTTGCATTATTATTTTTTATTTAATTCGTTGCTTCATATTTTTAATATTAAAATCTCTAAATTAAAGAATTATAATCAAAATTGAAATCCCAAATTTCAAACCAAAAACTCCAATCGAAATTCTCAAAGTTGGAATCTCTAATTGCACATTCAAACCAAAAACCAAGAACTCTAATCACAATTGAAATCCCTAATTTCAATTGAAAAAAATTCTTAAATCACCAAGAACCCTAATTCCAATTGAAATCCCCAAACCCTAACCATATCTCCAAACCCAAATCAACATTCACCACACGAATTGAGTAATTGAGAAACTGGATCAAAATCAAGCATTGAAACACATAAGAAAAAAAGGGGAGAAAGCAAAAGAAAGAAAAAAAAAAAGAGGAAGAAGAAGAAGGAGTTCCTGGGTCAGTGAAGGGATTAAAAGAGATCAATAATTTTTCATAGTTCAGTGAAGGTTTAGAATTTGAGAGGTGGGAGGAAGAGAGGGTGCAGGGAAGAGAGAGAGAGAGAGAGAGAGAGAGAGAGGGCGGGGGGGTGCGTGGAAGGGGAGAAAATGAAGGACATGATCGTAATTTACAAAAAAAAATAGATGAGGGCATTTTGGTTTTTTCATCGTTCAGTCGACGAAATGAGTATAAAAATAATACTAACCAAATCAAAAGATATTCAGACTTAAATGGTAAGTTTTTTTAAACGCCCTCTACAGAACTAGTACTGAACGAACCTCATTTAGAGCCTAATCAAACAAACGGAACCGAACTGGCAGAGGACAGGTGGAGGAGGGGACGGCGAAGAAAGGTGGCCAACAATATTGCAAGAGTCAGAAGCTGGGCTTCAACAAAGAAACCGAAACTGAATGAAGTGGGCTCGATATAAGCAAGAAGACGACCGGGTCTTGCTTTGATTGGGCCGTTCAAAAACTGACCTAAACCTAACATGTTTAAGTGAGCAAAATCAAAGTTAAGGAGACCATCTCAAGGGTCTTATTTTATTTTGCTCCATTTAGTGAAGATAGGAGAGAATAAAATAAAAGGCAAACCGAGGGTTTTCTTTCAGAAACTTGCTCAACACAAAACTTGTTTCTACCTTTTTTTTAAAAAAAAAAAAGAAGGCCAAAACATATCAAAGTATCTCTTGGACTTTACCTTGGTCTTCGATTTAGTCCTTGAACTTCAAATTCGTGCCATTGCCTCGTGAACTTTTTCCCACTCATTAATACTTAACAGTATCACTCCTCCATCATAGTTGCTGATGCAATATTCCACGAAATCTTATCTTTATTTAAGAAAGGAGAATGGAGACTTTTCTCTTACAAAGGATAACACGTAAGATGTTATATCTATAATTATGATGGAAGAGTAATAATGTCTAGTAGAAGCTTATGGGGTAGATTGTTCGGTTTTAAATTTTTAAATTGATAATCAAACCAAAGTTCAAGGGGCAATATAATAATTTGACCAAAAAATAATAATTTTTTGCACAACTCAGCACTTGTTTAGTTCGTGGAATAGGTATTCCCTGGAATATAACACAAACAATGAGTGAAATTTATGAATGATAACTTTTTTCAAGGCTCACACGTTGAATAGGTAAGTAATAGTTATTATATCCTTGGCCATTAACAATAACTTTTTATTGTCTATTCCTTACTCATGCTTCTAATGACTCATGAAAGTAATTATTTTACTTATATTTTTTTAAAAAAATTATTTCATATTTTATCTTTTTATAAAATATTTATTTCATTTATTTCACGAATCAAATGAATAATGGCTACCTCTTTTAGTTACGACGGTCGGAGGTAATGAGTGCTCCATCAACGGTCCTGATTTCTTGAACCCGCCAATGAAATTCGAATGTGGAATCCGGATCCACGAAATACAAGAAGATGCAACACTGATCCTCCACGTGTCACGAACGTAGCCTCGAATTGGATCGTTATTGTTCTAAGTAAGTTGGGCGCTCGTAAGCGCAAGAGTCCTAACAATATAGATCGTAGCAAAGCGATCTACTGACTCTGATACAGAAATTTCCGAAAATGGTTTTGGGTGCCATTGGGGTTTCATCCCCAAAATCCTCTGATTTGCAGAAGCCCACCTCTCTGAAAGAGCAAAATCCTTCTTTTCATGGCGAGTCTGTGAAGGGTTCTCGCGTACAGTTGAAACCCAGAAGCCGGAAGAGGTGTCTCCTACGTACGGTGGTTGCCTCTGCGAGAACCGCCACCACCAGTGGCGGCGATGGTGGTGGCAGATTTTATCTCAACTTCACTGGGTTTCCTTTCCCTCTTGGCCCTTTTCTCAATAGGCAGACTATGAGGTCTGAGGTCAGATTGTTGTTTATGTATCTTTCCTTCTATTTTCAAAGATAGAAGGAGTTTGGGTTCGTTTTGTTCAGTCATCTGTCTCTGTTGTTAACAATTTTCGGGTTTTTTGTTTTTGTTTTTACAATTATGTAATTTTACTTCAATTTTAAGTAGTGATGCGCATATGCTTGCTGAGAATGTTGTTCCAGGTTAGGGAAACTAAACCCTACTTATTCAATTAATAAGATCTTGGGCCACCCCACCCAATGCTAGCTAGTTTTGGGATGAGACTTCCGGATTTTATCATGGTATTGGATGAGGCAATCGACATGTGTTTGGCTTAAGTATTGACATGTGCATGCTCCACGTCACTGAATTTTGATTGTCCACATGTTTTGTTCGGATAACGCCAGGCATGAGGAGGCATATGTTGAGAATATTGTCCCATTAGGAAGCTAGAGCGTAGCAATTCAATTAATAAGATTTAGGGGCCACCTCACCCAATTCCAATTGGGGTTGGGTTGAAAATCATTGGACTTTATCACAGCTCGCCTTCACGATGAACTGAAGTTGGTTTCTTGTTCATGTTTCTTTTCTCTATTTTTCCTAAAGCAAAAGAAACATTCATATTAGTGAAGGGCATTTTTTTTTTGGATTGCTAAATCCAACATAGTGGCATCAAGTGCATTATAACTTCGGAGAGTGCCAGAAATATAGTGAAAATTAAAAGGAAACAGGCTAGTTTTGATTGCATGAAAACATCATTCATATTAGTGAAGGGCATTTTTTTTTTGGATTGCTAAATCCAACATAGTGGCATCAAGTGCATTATAACTTCGGAGAGTGCCAGAAATATAGTGAAAATTAAAAGGAAACAGGCTAGTTTTGATTGCATGAAAACATCCTCGGCTAAAACATGTTTACTCTAATCATGTTCTTCAGTAGTTTTTTCACTTGAACATTTTCTGTTTAATGGCCTGGAGCCTAAATGAACGTATAAATACGAGCACGCTGTTAATTACATCTGCCTATGTTTCAATCTTTAGGTCTAAGTCTCTGCTAAGGACATAATTCAATATTTACGCGTAAGATTCAACTAGAAACTTGTGTTTTCGTGCACTGACCTTTCATGTTGCTTGCTGTCATGCCCATAAAGGCTGTGAAAGATTGCATATGGCTATTCGAACAGGAGCAAGCTTTAGGCTTTAGCAGCGTCTCTACAAACATTCGGATGACAGTTATAAAGCTCAAGTCTGGAGGATTGTGGATCCATGCCCCCATTGCTCCAACCAGGGAGTGTATTCAGGTCCCAACTTGTTCTCGACATAAATATATGAATTAAAATCATGTTTTGTTTTTGTTTTTTCTTTTTCTTTTTCTTTTTTGTCTATGGCCATAAAATTAGTATTCTTCAGATATTGTCAGTCCAAGTGAAAATTTTCTTTCGCTTTCTCACTCACAGCATTCGGACGTTTTATTTGTTTTGCATGTAGCATTGATAAGTACTTTGGGATTACATTGGCACCTCTTCGAAGGTCACAATGGTTCCTGCCCATTTTTATCCCTTCTTTAGAGCTGCTAGCTTGTTAACTCCATAGCACATAAAGTATGTATTCATATAGATGTGATCTCAGAATATTTCGACCCATACTTAATTTTTGCGACCTGTCAATTCTCAATGTTTTGAAAAAGAGAGAGGGCTAAACAGCCTGAGGTCTGGTAGACATATAGTTTACTTAGTTCTGCAGACGTCAGAATATAGAAATGTTGGGAGAGTGAAATTCGACAAACTTATTAAGCAATGCTTCAACCTGAGAAAACTTGGGAAATTCGGCAGTTAATGGAGCAGAAACATCCCTTGGAAATCAAAATTTTGGTAATTAGTTCAACTCAGGTTATTAATTGTATGCTTCCACCAAAGTTGTCTCCTGGACTCTTTATCTTTTTTATGCTCCCTCACATTAGTTTAATTTGTGTTTGGGCATATCTGAACCCTTTGCTTACCACTATCTCTTGTTCTCAAGGCAGCTTGTGAAGGAGCTAGGGGCTCCAGTAGAATACATCATCCTGCCTACATTTGCGTACGAGCATAAAATTTTTGTTGGGCCATTTTCTAGAAAGTTCCCTCAAGCACAAATATGGGTGGCACCAAGGCAATGGAGTTGGCCATTGAATTTACCACTTGAATTTTTTGGGATTTTCCGTGCCAAGACCTTGAAGGACCAGGATTTATCAACACCCTGGGCTGATGAGATTGAACAGAAAGTTCTCAGCTCCCCAGAAGTTGGTAATCTTAATCATAAATGCATAACTTCGAGTGTGTGTATGTTTTTGGATCCCCATTCAAGTTGATATTCCATTGGACTCTTTTAGGAATCGGCCCATATGTTGAGGTTGCGTTCTATCATAAGCGCTCAAGAACTCTACTGGTAACAGACGCAGTAATTTACGTCCCGAGACAGCCCCCAGAGTGCATTAGCCGAGAATCCCTGTTAGCCTCTGCTAAGAATGGTTTGGCTGTAAAAATTCTAAGTAAAGGCAAGGAAGTCCCCCAGGAACCAGTGATTGACAATAGAAAGAATCGTCAAAGAGGTTAGTTCTCTTCTCCAAGCTTGTGTTATGCCTAATTTCATTCAATATTGGACGGGAGCAAGTGTCTGAATGCTAAGGATATGAACTGCAGGGTGGGAAAGAATGGTTCTTCAGATTTTGTTTCTTGGGCCATCGAATCTGCTGGAGCCTAACGCAAGCTTCGCTCAGATGTCGCAGAAGCTTATTGTTTCACCCATTATAAAGACATTGGTCTTCAGCAAAGTTCCTGAGAAGGCAAGTAATCCAGCCTGATATGCCGAGTTACGTGTTCTCACCCATGAAAGTAGATGAACGAACCGACCTTGTTTTCAACTTGGTTATGCCCACCTTAATTGATTTTCAGTATATAAAGGATGAATATGCCAGCCCCTATTGGTTTTTCTTTAAGTGAATTGTGCTTAGTAAAGAATCCATGACCCAGAGCAGTAACAAAATTGATGTGTTTTTGGAGATTCAGGTGAGGGACTGGATTGATGGCATCGCGCGGGACTGGAGGTTCAAGAGAATAATCCCGGCTCATTTTTCTGCCCCAGTATATGCGAGCAGATCGGATTTCTTAGCGGCATTTGCGTTTCTTGATGAGCTCTTGGGCGAGCGTTACGTCGCTCGACCTTCGCTCTCCCTTCTCTTCGCATCGCTCCTGGGAAAAGCATCTAGCTACTTCCCCCCAGATGACATGAAGACGTTGTCGTCGCTGGATCAGTTTTTAGTCTCTGTGGGAGCCGTAAAGAAGACGGTCTCGGGCCGAAAGAGGTAATGAAGAACGAGAGATAAACTACGCTGTTGGCTCTCCCATGTCGGAATCACCCGTATATTTCCCATGAGCCTGAGCTACCCCACCATGTTCCTTAATATTTGAGATAAAACACGTACGAATCCGTCGTAGTATAATAATTATAAACAGAATTGTACATGCATGAGCCAGATATCAAGGACGATCCGGTCTGTTCATGATGAACCAAAGACTAATAACACATGTATTGGAAGGATATAGAATGAAAAATTGTACCAGACTGGACTAATAATAAAAGAATGGATCTTAAAATAGAACAACTGCAATGAAACTATACTAAATTTGATTATCTTGGGTGCTCTTCCATCCCAAACCGTGGGCTACTCCTCCTCCATTGCAAGCCTTCGTTGCCCTTGGCACCACCAGGTACACATGGCCATCAAGTAGCAAAACGCCCAGAGTATGAGAGCCATTTTTAAGAGGAAGACGCCTGCTGTTGAGAAGTGAGGAGGATGAAGAATTATTATGCAATGCAAGATCATGAGGGCCACCTTCAGAATGAGAAATTATTATGAGCAATGCATCATAGATGATTTTTATATATGTGTGTGCGTCTATGGCGGAATTCAAGCAACCTGTGTTAATTCACGAGTCTGATTAGATGCGAGTTCTTGTAAATAGAAACCAATCAGTTCAAATTTGGAAAGTCTTGCTTTGTACCAACTCTTCCCAGAATGAAATTCCATCCCTACCCCCATCTTTATCCCTTTTCTTGTTCGCCTTTTGACCATTCTACCCTTTTTATGTTTCCCGGTTTAAATGTGCTGGCACTGCTTTTGCCTTGGGTCGTGGCCAAACTGCTGCTGCTTACGTGAAATTTAGAGGAAAAATTGCACTCGGGAGGGGGAATGAATCTCTAAGATTTAGACAATTTTAACATTTTCTTTCCTCGGCCTGAAGTTTCTTTGTTTACTTTTTCCTTTTTTTTTTTATAATAAATAATTAAAATTGTCTAAGTATATAAAAGCACGTAACTTTTCAAAATTAAGAAAATTTAAATCAAAAGATGTAATAAAGGCTTTGGCCAGAGATGGTGTTTGGATATGCACTCTTAGATCTCTCCACTTGGGTTCCTCTTTTAAGTTCTCACCTTTAGCCATTCCGTCACTGGGCCCTCCCTGAGGGGGCTAAAAAGGGGGATAAAAAGAAAGCAAAGAGGGAAAGGAGAAGTGATGAGAAAGAGCAATGTTATGAATATAAATAATTTTACGGTAAAATCATAAAAGACTTATGTGTCATAGATTCGTGAGAGCACGTGTCATTTTTTAAATACCTTTTATTAAATTTATATCATATAAAACTTTTGTTATTTTGTTATAAAAATTTTTATGTCCATACGATGATTCGTTGAAAGATGGGATGCACATCATAATCCACGTACATACCCATCACCACCTCCATATCTCAAGCTCTTAGTTAAAACCCTCAAATGTGATCCCACGTGTTCCTCTCTGTCTCAAAACCTGCGACAGCGAAATGGACAGTTGGAAGCAAGGGAGATGAAGTGAACTTTTTTTACACCACGTGCATTTGCAGGCATGCGGTAATCAATAAGAAACAAAGGGCAATGGAGTAAACCTTCTTTTTTTCTTTTTTCTATTTTTTTTGGGGGTGTGGGGAGGAAATGGAGTAAAGGAGATGCAAGAAGACAAAAAAGGGACAAAGTAAAGAAGTGGGGAAAAAAAAAAAAAAAAAAAGGAACAAGCAATAATGCCTCGCATGGTGACAGGCCACCCTTGGAGGCTTCCACATTTGTGAAAAAAGCTTTTCAATATCCATTTAAGACAAGCAGGTGACTACTTTGATCCACTCGAATTCGATTCTTGGGATTACTATTTTTTTTTTAATTCACTTGATTCATGTGATTAGTGATGGTCATGAGGATTGAGGTAGTTCATGGGTTCATAGGTAGTGTCCCAAAGAAAAAGACCAATTTACCTTAAGTTTTGGTAGCTAGCTATTCCTTTTACCCATCTACAAATAATACCAAAGGTAAAAGACCCAAGCACCACAACCGCCCCCTCACTCATGCCCATTTGACTATTTAGAGGTGTGTTGCCCACTTTTGTTATGTCAAAGCCTGTGGTGCAATTTTGATAACCTCAGGTGGGAACCCGATTACCTTCGGTCCGGATGGTGCAGTTCATGGTGCATCTTGCCTATTTTTCCTTTTTACTATATTTTAAAATAATTTTAATCATACAGATAAAAATAACACCTCAAAATATATAAGCATGTCAATTTTCACAAGATTTGGATGAACATATTCGAGTTATACATATCCAGATCTTATGAAAATCGACATGTCCATGTATTTTGGCAAGTTATTTCCATTTGTACCGTCATATATATATTTAAAAAAAAAGGGACAAACTGCACCATCCGGATCGGAGGCAATAGGGGACCCTTCAGGTGAGGAGAGGGATGTACCGGTCCTCACTTTGATAATGTTGTCAAACTCCAAACATCCATATCAGAAGCAATGGAGCAAAAGCCACCGTCCATTATTTATGGTTCAGTAGGGTGGGTGCCCTAACAAAGACAAACTTGTCATATAGGTGGAGCGTGAGTCATTGAATGACAAGGGGAGGAGGGAGGGGGGTCTTTTAAAGACATTTGGAGACCTTTTATGTTCATTGTAAGAACTGTCTGACCTGTCATATAGGTGGAGCGTGGAGTCATTGAATGACAGGAGGGGGGGGGTTCTTTTAAAGACATTTTGAGACCTTTTATGTTCATTACAAGAACTGTCTGGTTGGCTGAAGGACCCCTCCACCACATCTAGTTCCCCCTTTCTCTTTTTGGAAAGAGTGGGAGACACAAGTTATATTGGTGTCCCCATCCCTAAATGTTGGAGTAAATTACTTAGTTAATTTTGGATCTGAGGATGGAGAAACAAAAATAATAATAATAATAATAATAATCATGGAAACAGCATTCAGGAACAATCATTTGTCAAATAAGCTGAGAGAAGAACAACTGAAACTTAGTGACATTGACAGGAGAAACCTCCCACTAGTGTCCCTTTGTGGGAAAAGAGAACTGTACAAGAAAAGAACTATTTGATGAGGATCCAACAAGTCTAATTTGTTGTTTCTGTTCTGATTCCCATTTTAATTTTCTTTTATTCGAATGCAATGACACATTTATAGACCTCCTTGAAGAAGATATCTCATATTCGAATCTTGCTATTTAATTTTTATTCTTTTACCCTTACTTTTTCATAATCGAGGAAGTAAATAGGAGATTTTTTGTTAGAATCTTATAAATTAAGGCTCTCTACTTTTGTGCACATCATTAAATACAAAATAAAGTTAAAATTTTGGGTTGGGTCCAAAACGAAGGTTCACTTTGAAACCATTATACGAGGGGGAAACCTTATGTTGGTTTTCTTTTGGAAAGTTGGTGTGTTTCTTTTGTGTTGATGTATGGGCTTTCTGATATATTCAATTTGATTCATGTGTTCGTTAGATGCAGTGTGTATCATTTTCGATGTAATCTTGATTATATCAATAATTTTATGCTTAAAAAAGGGTTTATGTTTTTAATGTTAAACAAAACCATGATAAACCATTAAATAAGATAACAATTGTTAATAAATAGAAACAAAAAAAGAGATAAGAACAAGAGAAAATAAATTATTTTAATTTACCAGGATTGAATTTCAAGGCCACATATCTGATTTTAGAAATAAGAATTTTTTCATGTGGTGGCTCTTAAGTGTGTCGGAATATGAATGTCTTGAATTTATAAAATCATGAGTTTGTATGATTTAAAAAATGAATGAATAAGATTATGCAAATTCAGCTAATCCTCAACTAATAAAACACTGCCTATAAAAAGTAATTTAAAAGAAACAACCTCAGAAAATTTGTATGATTAAACAAAAAAGATATTTATGATTTTATTTTTTAGAAAAGGAAGAATTTTTTTTTTCTTTCTGTTTTTCCCATATTATATAACAGAGCCGACCACAAACGCGCAATGGCGTGTGACAGATCAGCTCAAAGCACACCTGACAGGAAAATCTCTTTTTCTTAATTTATTTTTTTATGTTTTTATTTTTCCTCTTCTTCGTCTTATTCTCATTATTATTATTTTGCTCTCTTCCGAAGGAGTCAGACACTGTTGAACGACAAAAGTTATTTGCACGATCTCTGAAGCAAACGCAAACTCATAGAAAAACCTAAAAAAGTGTGGATTTTCTTCCCCTCCTCGGTCCGATCAAGAACAGTTCCTGAAATAAAGAAATCAAATAAAGGTATGACCTTGACCCATTTGTTTTCTTCTCCTACTCGATTAATTACATTCCCAGAGACCTTTTTTTTTTTTTTTTTTATTGGGGAATACTTGATGAGTTCTCGTCTGTTTAATGAAATGGGTCTGAAGAACATTGGATCGTAATCATTGGGTCGCCTACAAAATGCTGCTTCTTTGAGTCCAGGTTGTATTGGGAGTCTTATATTGGGGTGTTTCTTAGGTCTTCTGTTCGGTTTACTTTGACCTTTGAAGGGGCTTGAGATTCTGGAGAGAGGTACGCCTTTGTTGTTTGAATAATTTCTGTTGATGAAAGATCTTTCTGAGTTTTATTGGGAATTGGCCGATTGCAACAGTGAAGTTGCAGTATACTGTGATTGATGGATTACTGTGGATTGTTCAGCTGTTAATTGAGGAACTTCTAATGGCAGTGTTTAACAGAGTTTGATCATATAATCCTACAGCGAAATAGGGTTCTTTTTTTATTTTTTTAATCTTTTTTTTGGTAAATGAAATAGGGTTATTCGTTTGTTTTCTCGATTTTCTTAAACCCTTTTGTTCAATCTTGAATTGTCAAAGACAAACGCAGTAATTGTGTAGAAGACGAATAATGCAGATTTTACTTTGTTAACTTTAGGGGGATGCATGGTTGCCTTATCAGTATGGTAGAGATTTTCAGTCATGTAATGTAGCAATCTCTGTGTTGGACTTGGACATCAGTTGGTTTCTTAGATTATCGGTGTGCTTAGACATTGGAGAAAAAATATACTTTGTGTGTATTTAACTCAAGTAGGATCAGATCAAGGCCTACTCCCATCCCGTATGGGTGTTTCGATTTTGATTTGTTTTTAGTTCGGGCCCATCAAATGAAACAGAATGTGACTATTACCGTATGATATATTGGCTACCTCTGGTCTGCAATTCATCAAAATTGACATTCTGGAACTTGTGCTTTTCTTGATATATCCTCGTTGTAGTTGCCAGAAATGTTTTGCATTTGATTCTGAGCTTTGCTCAACGAGTAGTTTTCCCTTCTGGGTGTGCATGATGCGCACGCACGCATATTGTGTGAGTTGGTACAAATTTTGTTGAATCAAATCCTGCAACTTTGTAATTTTATGTCTTACATAAGGAGATTTCGTTGATTAGCCTGATTCCATGTAACGATACATTAAGCTCAACTGCCGAGCATTGTTAAATGCTTTTATTTATTTGTTTTCAGGTTTTTTATTTTCCTTGCACTTGTCATGGCACAAGAGAGTACTACTGAATCGATGTTGGCCAAAAACTTTGGGAAGCAAGATGGACATAAGATAAGAAGAAACTCTATGGGAAAGCCAAACTCTTCAAGCAGTGGACGGATTCCAAACTACCTTAGAGCTTCTACTGGTTCCTGCCATGATTTTTGCAAGTATGGAAAATTGCACGATTTTGAAGAAAATGCAAAGACTCCAATACCAAGAAGGACTAAACCACCACCAACAGGTAAGAAGCCAACATTTGGGAAGCTTAAGCAGTCGCCTGACGTAACAAGTGTGTTACCTGTTAACCCCAAAATCGCCCAGCATGAGGGTTCGTCGTCACCTTTCAGAAATGTTTCTCCGAAATTGGCTTCTCCAGATTATGGGAAAACGAGCCTGTCCTCTAAACGTGCCACAGAAGGTCAAAATAGCAGAAGGAATAGCGATGTGGGAATTGGACAGAGGAAAGGGACTTCTCAAGTGGAAAAGAAAGCATCCGCGTCTGTGGTGGATACGCTATCTTGCAAACCTTCCCTACATAGAGTTTTGAGCTTGAAAAAGCAGAGCAGGAGTCTGAAAGTTGTTTCAAATTTGAAGACTCGCAACATGGTGAGAAAATCTGAACCCGATGAAACAAACAAAGATATGGGTGGGAAGACGTTATATGCATCTATTCCAGCTGCGACATCCCCAAAACCACCTTTAGATGGAGCTGCAAGCTTGAATGCGATAAAACAAATGAGTCCGAATGGTACAGCAGCTCTGGAGAATCAAAAACTAATAAGAAAATCCGAAACCGAGCAATTTAAGGATAAGGGAACTTCGAGGGTAATGAAGAACCTAGAGGCTGATTTTCCTTTGAAGAGTCTGAACAGCAAAGAAGAGTTCCTGAAATCCAACAATGAAGAAAGCCCTATACAATTCGTCAAAATCCAAACTGATCAAAGTGGAAGTCCTCATGACCAGTTAAATTCTCCATCGCGCTCACCAAAATCTTTACCGCACTTGAACTCTCCGTTTTTGTCATCCCATGAAGAGGATGAGCAGGGTTCTGAATATACAGTCACAGATGAAGACAACTTCACTTCAGAAGACGATGAGACTGCAAAATTGAACCCAGTCAGAACTTCTGAACTGGAATACAAAAGGAGGCCCAAGAAAGGTGGTTCGCTTCTCTCTGAATATGAAGATTCTGCACCCACAAAGTTAAAGTTCAGGAGGGGGAAAGTTATCGATCTACAATCTGATGAGCATAATGGGCCTAAGAGGCTCCGATTTAGACAAGCGAGAATGCTTGGGGATAATGAAAATGTTAATAGGGATGCGGGACGAAGAATCTATAAGAGGAGAGTCAAAGTCGTTGGTCCAAGAATCAGCGATTCGAGTTCTGAGAAAGTTGATTTGAGGCATCAAGAGGCAGAGGGAAAGAAAGATGGGCAGGGTTTGTTTAATAATGTGATTGAAGAAACAGCGAGTAAGCTTGCAGAAACCAGGAAGAGTAAGGTGAAGGCCTTGGTGGGTGCTTTCGAAACAGTCATCTCTCTTCAAGATACCAAGCCTCCTACTAATGCTGTCTCTTGAGTTGCTTGTGATGATTTTCTTCATTGGTTTTTGTAAAGATCGAAGAAGGGTAAAAACAACGAGTAATAAGGAAAGCTTGTAAGGTGAGTTAATTACGAGCTTGTGGTTAAGCTGCAAAAAGTAGGCTGCTGCCTTCATTTTGAGTTTTATACTAACGTGTGCTTGCTTTTGTTTGCTGGTCCAATATACTCATTCATGTTTTCCTGGGGAAGGAGTTCTCCAATACTGATTTGATGGTCTGTATTTGTTCAACAAAACTATACCTTCAAAAACCATGCTTCACAGCTTTTAATGGTTTCTTTCTAGCTTTTCCTACGTAAAGATTGACATTGTGATTGGTTTGTTAAATTTTTGGTCGTATGCGTTTTTGAGAGTGTGATGGTGGCTGAGCGAAGTCCTGAGTTCTTGAAAAACACGTATACTTTAAAAATCTTGATCATGTATTCAAGTCTAACACTCGTCATTTTGCATACTACAATGTTTCAGAATATTTAATTTCGAGCAAATTTGGCATACTACAATTTTTAACTATTATGTGTAAAGCCAAGCACACCATTCACATAAAGAAGGAAAAAGATCGCAAATGCATACAATTTTCAATTTTGCTAAAGCAAACTTAAGTTTATAAACCAATCCGACCATTATTGAGCTACAACATACCTACCATCTCCTGATGTAGGTTCTGGTTTTGGTTCCAAGACCAGCGACTACAAGGTGCTCAGGGCCGTTTAATCTTGGCCGCCATTCACCTGATGTAGGTTCTGGTTTTGATTCCAAGACCAGCGACTACAATGTGCCGAGGGCCGTTCAATCTTGGCTGCCACTCAGCTGATCCTTCTAATATATATGTTATAATATATGTTACATAAATATGAATTAGGTTGAACGTGCCATTAACACAGAAACCTTATATATATATATATATATATATATATATATACACACACTATATGAGTGAGGTTACTCATCCTTAAAAAAAAAAAAAATCTAACCCAAATTTCATCACTCATATATATATAGGTGGACCCCACACGAATCATTCATTATTTATGTGGGATCAATCCTTACATGTGAGTGGTGGAATTTAGGTGAGATCTATTCTATTTCTTCAAAAAAAAAAAAAAAAAAGAAGGGTGACTCAACTTCTCAGCTAGAGTTGGGGTGGGACCTATTGACATAATGCATGCTAGAACGTGAGAATTCGGTTACTTTTTTAGGATGAATAGCATTACCCATACCATATGTATTGATTGGAGGCAACAGGATTTCAAACTTGATACTGAAGGTGTAATAAGCCTAACAATCCTTTCAAGGACCCGTCCAACCAATTCGAATTGTACAGACAAGCTCCAATCCCCCGACCATCTGGGATGCCGGTCGTTTCTTGTGCTGACAAGTACGTCAATGGTTACTTCTTCTGGACAGCGTGCAGGAGCACAAGCCTCCAATGGATGAGGAGTTGGTTTTGTTCGACAGTGGCTCATGAGTCGTTGAAAGTAATCGAACGGCTCCCCAGCGTTCCTCGTGGAGCCGAGTTTACCACATTTGATCATCTCTCTGTTGCCCTTGTGGCTTCGAGAACCTCTGGGATGGATGCTCGGGGGATGAGCTTCTTTAGATACCGGTGAGCTCATCATTCTAACTTATAAAATGCATGGTAAATTTATTTTTAATAGTTATGGTAAATTTACTTTTAATAGTTATCACATCTTAATGGGTAAAATAGTCCATTTGAAAATTCGGGGGGTTTAGGGTCCTTTTAACAACGGTGATGGAGCGCCGACGCTTTTTATCCAAATATTTATGACTGTTTGGATTAAAATAAATTCAATACATACTATATAAGAGAGCAGAAAGTTTTTTGGTTTCGTTCAAGGATCGATAATCAGGTCGGGGAAAGAATTTGACGTTCGGAATATGTTTCGGTTCAATTAAAAGTTATACTCTGCAGCTAACAATGGCCGAATGATCATTGTGGGTTGGCATTTGAAGGTGAAGATACCCAACATCAGCCAATATATGATACATAAATTGACTGCACTCTGTCCTTGCTTGTACTATATTGATCTCAGTTTTCATTACTTCTTCGTCTAGTGTTCTTACTTCTGATGATTTCTGGCTACATAATTAACATCAGTTTTGGGTTTAAAAGTACAATTAACACCAATTTTAAAAAACACAGACGACGAAAAGGGTCTCGAATACTTGGGCTCAATACTCCCTTGGTAAGTAATATGCATTTTCTGAAACTGAAAACCTACCCAATAGGGTGTTTTTCATTTCAAACGTTGATTGAAATTGAGAATTTCAAGTAAACAAGTAATTATATGATTGATTTATTGGTACAAACATGAGCATGGCTTACCTCAGGTATCAAATCTCCCATATGAGTGCAAACGAAACTTACATGCCAAAGTGATGCACATGGAAATACATGGTTCAAACTCGCGGCAATGCCTTCAACGATGACGAAAGATTAAAATTCCAGAGACAGATTGAGAAGCAGCAACTTCCTATTTGGGGCAATTTGGCAGTAGTAAGTGCCGGCTTCCAATAATTAGAGACCATCTCAAAAGTCTCTAGCACACTGTAACAGCAAATTTTATATGAGCTCCATGGCAAACAGACATTACAATTCACTCTGAGATCTGCTAAGATGAAAAAATAAATAAATAAATAGTTCTTCGTTAGCAAGATTAAAGTCTGCTTCTGTAAATGACAGCAAAACTAAGGAAAAAAAGATTCCACGCCTTCCCTTGTCAGCTTTACAAAACTGGGGATATTCGAGCATGAAATTCAGAAACCAACCGACTTCCTATTGAAAGCAACAACACAAACTTATATCGCTGCAGAGCTAAGAGAAAATATTCTCAATAAAGAGATCTCATATCGATGAAATCCCACCCCTGCTGGTCTACAATTGCAACCTGAGTTTAGCAATCACGTTATCCAAACATCTATGAAAGAATAGCTACATGATCCAATTGCATAAAATATAGGAGAATGATGAATGATACAAACCATAAAAGAGGAAGCTCAACACAGGTGACAGGAGACATCAACTCTTACTCTGAACTTGCATCAGAAAATTCCATCCAACCAAAAGTAATTTCAAATCAGTATGCAGCAATTACATTCAGATCTCTATTAAAGGTTTAATCTTTATATTTCAAATAAATGGTTTATAGCTTTAATTTTTTTTTCTTAAAAAGAAACATCATTAATTTCTTCAAGGACGTACCTGGGCTTCACTCAAGCTGACATTCTAACTCGGATGCATCTTCTGAGTCAGACAAGGGCAACAAAGTGCAAATCCCAAGCATATGGCCGTTGAGGCACACATAATACTCGATGCAATCCTCATAAGCACCCAACCTGCAGCTCGCACTTTGTGGCACCATTTTCGCTTGGAGCATGTTCCACAGCTTTGCCTTGCAATAAGGGCACACTTCTTTTGGGTGGAATGGAGCTTCCCTTCTGAGAAGCATCTTCCGAACCTTTGACATTGAAAATGACTTGAAAACTCCACGGAAAAACCCAACATCCCCCTCGTCCCCTTGGTCAAGGTGTTCACAAGGGTCAGACACATACAAAACATCTGATCTGCATTGAGGTAGAAGAAAGCTTTTCCCTGAAGTCCTAGAGAACCGGGTCCTATAAACAAAATGTCCTGGGATTTGAATGCTATTGAACAAGCCACCCTTGCTACATCCGGAACAGTAAATGAGCAACTTTCCAAGTGCCCTCCAATTGCCATCTACACTGTGACTCCCACTAGATTGGAGATCAAGCATCATCTTGGGGGCTCTGGTCCGGCAAAATCCCTTCCACAATACTCTTTTAGCCAGATCATCAAACCATTTGCATACGCATGACAGGGTGGCAATCAATTTAGGGTTCCAGTTCAATTGCTGGTAAACTAGGAAAATCACCTCTTCACTTAGGTGCCCTTTTGTGCATGCACAGCTTGACGAGTGTATGCAACGGTATTGCTTCGTTCCAATCATTGTACTTGCCTAATAATGAAGAAACAGATAATGGTCAGAGTTTTAGTTGTCTCCCCAGCACCAAATGATCTTGGTGATCTGAACATATTACTAGTGAATATGACACAGTGACGCCCACATTATTGAATCAAATATATCATAAATGTACAGAATATGATCACAATGGATGAGGTTAAAGTTAACCTGTGATCATCAGGACTCGGGAAGGCGGGAGATGGAAGATAAGAAGGAGAGGACTGATAAGAAATAGAGCAAAATATAAGTTTTGAACAGTTTAAATCCTTTGAACAGATTTATGCAAAATAACAGGGTTAACATGCAACTGCAGCATTAGATGAAATAAAGTAAATGAAACTACACACCAAAACTAAAACTGCGAAAATTTTATTCTGATGGGTTTCTTTCTGATAAGTTAACCTTCAAGCAGTTTCAAAATTCTACACGTTTATAAATTACAGCAACTATGACATCTTCACCTTGAACCAATATGAACAACATAAAAAGCGAGCCTTAAACTTGCCTTCGCAGATCGGAAACAGAAAACCGTATTAGCTCATTTTTCTCAGCGCACGTCCTTGAGCACCCAAAATTTCAGATCCACAATACCTTCTACCACAAAAATTAAAGCATTTTCGTTCAACCCATAAACAATCAGTAAAACCCAGAAAACTTATAATTATGTCCCGCATCTGCAAAAGAAAATTATAATTGTTGTCCGATTTAGGAATTCCCCAAATTAAAACCTCATTGATTTCGACAAGCAGGCAATTAACTTAACCGAAACCCAGATCAAAATCAACCGAAACGGTCTGGTTTTGAACCAAAAAGTGAAAAAATTGAGTAGATCACAAAAAAATGAAACCCATACCTCTTTTGACGTCAGCTCCAGCCCAAGGAGACTACTTTGCAAAAGGAAGCTGAACCAATATTAGGGTTTTGCAGGGCAGTGGGGAAGCAAATAGAGGACGGGAAAGGAAAGAGACTTGCAGCACAAGAGGTGGAAATCCCCTTGATTTTGGTTTTTCCGTAAGGTTAACTGGATCCTGATTCTGACAAAGAGCGGAGCATAATTTCATAGCTGCCCATTGGAGGACTCTCTACAGGGGTGGTGATGGAGCGTGCGCAGGACTTGGCTAGCTGGCACTGTGGCAACGAAAGAATTATATATATAAATACACATATGAGAATAAGGAATAATTATATAGTTTTGGTGAAAAACGGTTTCTGGGACAAATTTTATGAAAATGAGTACATCCTCCTATTTTACTTATATTCTTTTCGTGCATGCAAATAGAATTTTTAGTACCGACCTCGGTGAGTGCTGCATATGTTCACATACCTTGGTCAATGATAAATATATATTTATCATGTATTTTATAATTTTGAAATATCAAATTATGATCCAATCTCATTTTTTTTATTAAATAAAATAAGAACATTATATCTCAAATTTTTCACTTCATAAAAAAGCACCAAAAAAAAAATAATTACATGATAATTTTGTTTTAGAAATACCAAGGTTCACTATAAATGAGGACAAAAAAGGGTAGGGTTGTAAACTTTAAGATTTAAATTACCTTTTGAAACAACTTTCTTGATTTACCCTGCTTTCTCGCAGTTCTATCTTCTCCTAACTTCCTTCATTGGTGTGAGTTTCAAGTTATGAAACAGGCCTAGCCTAAAAAGATAAAAATGATAAAGGAAACATATTCTGAAACTTTATGTTTGAATATATTAATCATAATTATTGAAAATTATGAAAATCAAACATAAACTATATTGAATTTTCAATGCTTCTAATGAATATATGTTCAACATTTATAAATATCATGAAAATTAATAATCCTACATACGTTTTAATTTGACCTCAATCCGTATGATTAAAATTACTTAAAAATAGATTTAAACTGATTACAAGAGTGGCTGGAGAAGAAAATTTGATAAATGCAATAAAGAGGAATCGACTCTCATTTGAGGAGACTTGATAGCAATGATGAAATTGTGATAATATAAAAGTTCAGTATAGAAAATGAGACAAGTCAAAGTTCAGTGACCATTTTGAGATAACACTCAAAGTTTAGTGACCTTTTATACAATTTATCTGCAATCGCTATCGCATACACCAATATCTTTAGTATTTTGTTAGTCTTTGCAAGCGCTTTTAGAGAATACCTAAACTGTTTCCACCGGCTAATATATATAGAATATATTTATGATTGCTAGTTAATGGGCTATAACCTGTAAGACCCATCCAACTTAATCCATATATATATATATATATATATATATATATATATAGTATATATTAGAACATATAGATATTAGGATAAAAACGCTATTAGTTTATTAAAAATAAACACTAGTTTTAAAACAATTTATCAACCGTTGAGGCTAGCAAGATGGTTTGCAATTTTCCATTATCAACTAACTAGATGTACAAGTTCAATCGGGCTCCTTTGCACATAGGGCAGGAAAATGCACTTTGTAATTCACCAATAGGTGGTTGCATATACACAGACATATCCTGACTATTTATTGAAGTTATATACTTACCAAATTTATTTAAAATAAAACTTCTTAAAATAATGCAGTTTGCAATTGAATTCCGCATGCTACAATTTTGTATAAGTCAATATCAATATTGTATATTAGACATCTGACTCCCCTCTAATAACCTTCCTATCCAATACTTTTCAATACACCTATTTTTTTAAACTTTTGGACAATATTTAAATTTTTTAACTATAAAGATAAAAAGAAAACATAAAAATATATACATAAATTTTTTAACTATCCATTACTCAAGTTCCCTTTGAATAATATAAACTCAATTCTTCCATAATATGGGTGGGATTTCGCTTGAATTATTTCAAATTATAATTCATTTTTTTTCCTTTTTCTTTTTTAGGTTTTTTATGAAGGAATATTTAAAAGAGTTGTCATGATTTAGGTCATTTTTAGGTAGATTCTATTAGCTTTGAATTTAATTTTAATAAATCTACCTTGTACATTTTCCTTCCAAAAGATAACAGGGTCCATCTAAAGTTACTCTAAATCACGTGGTTCTAATTAAAACTTCATTCAACCAACACAAGTCATTTACAAATTTTCTCATTTAAATATTGCCCAAAAGTTTTAAAAAATATTTGTATTTATAAGTATTGGACGGAATGGGAGCCATATCCAATGCATTCCTCGTTTAAATTTTAAACGGCCAAAACGTCACAACTTTCATGATTCCCAACTTCGTCCTTGTACTTCCATTTTGGGCAATTTCATCCATAACCTTCCATTATGTTCTCAATTTCACCCGGGTGTAGATGGTCATTCATTCTCCGTTAAGCCCCTTTCTTCGGGGGAGGGAATTGATACGATGCCGTTTCAAGGAGGTCGTGAATTTTGCTTCCCTGGTATTCTTGTTCTCTCCCACTGTGTCTGTGCCATTGAAATCAATATCCGTGTTCACAGGAAAAGGAGAACTGATGATGAAACCCAAGACCCTCAGCGTAAGCTTTCCTTCAATTTGATCTATGCAATGAATTTTGTAGCTCTTTTGAGGTAAAATTGCTCCTACCTCGCAGTCTCATTGGAAGCTATATAATAACAGCTCTTGTTCATTATTTTTAAGTTTAAATCCCCAAAGTTCAGCTCTTAATCTAATTTTGATAATTGAAAAAGAGTCCTGAAATGGTGGACTTCGGTGGCAGTGGTTTGTTTTCTTCAGTGAAAGGGTAAGTTGTAGTTTAATGCTTGCCTCAGTCTTGTTAGGGCTTCGAAAACCCAATTGGAGTGTCCAATTATGGGAGAATTGTTGAGTAGCTCTAGTATTCTAATATCAAATGGGTTATGTTGCCGACCCCAATCGCATAACCCAAATCGTGATTATGGCATATGCTCAAGGCATGATTTTTTCTATCGTTATTTGTGTCTGGGCTCATCAACAGAAAGGAAGCGTTTTGGAAGGCTTGCCCTAAATCTGACTTCCATTTTTAAGAATGGGTTTAATTGTTTAAGCACCCAGCAATGGAGAAAGTGGCAAATGAATCAATTTTACGGGTCTTCAAGGTTAGATAAACAAATCATGGTTGCTAATGTCGAGTCTGAGTTGGTTTGTGAAGAAGAAGAAGAAGAAAAGTCTGTGGTGTTAGGAGGAAAGGAAGATTTCGATAACGATTCTAATGAATGTGAGCTGCCACCCTGGGGAAATGTTGGAGTTAACAATGACTCAGCTTTTGGATGTGGAGATGCTTCCCAGCCTTTAACTGTTCCTAAAGAGATGGCCCATGTATATGGAACTGGAATACATTTTCTGGAGGAGAGGGATGAAGTGGTATTATCAAAAAGGCTCTTGACACTAAGTAGATGCAACAAGGTAAGAAGTGCATTGGAATTGATTAGGTCCATGGAATTATCTGGTCTTAGGCCTAACATGCATGCTTGTAATGCTTTTCTTACTTGCCTTTTGAGGAAGTCCCAGATTAATGATGCCTTGAAAGTCTTTGAGTTTATGGAGCTTAACGAGATTACTACAGGCCACACATATAGCTTGATTCTTAAAGCCATTGCAGACACTCAAGGTTGCAAAGCAGCTGTAGAAATGTTTCTAAAATTGGAAAGCCAACGCAAAGTCAGGAAGAAATTTGATGCGGTTGTATATAACACAATGATTTCGGTTTGTGGGAGAGAAAACAGCTGGATTCTGACCGAGAGAGTCTGGAGAAGGATGAAGGAAAATGACAAAACCGGAACATCGATCACTTATCGCCTATTAGTTTGCATATTTTCTCGTTGTTCTCGGAGTGATTTGGCCGTTGATGCATATGCTGAGATGATTCACGGTGGGCTAAAACCAACCGAGGATGCAATGCAAGCTGTAATTGGTGCATGCGCAAAGGAAGGAAAGTGTGAACTGGCACTAAGTGTTTTTTTCAGCATGCTGAATGACGGGTTGAAGCCTACTCTAATTGCATGCAATGCAATGATTAACTTACTTGGGAAAGATGGAAAAGTTGAGTTAGCTTTTAAAGTTTACAGTCTCACAAAAACTTTGGGTCATGCGCCTGATTCATACACATGGTTTGCACTGATTGGTGCTCTGTACAGGGCAAATCGACATGCAGATGCTCTTCAGTTGTTTGATAGGATTAAAAGAGAGGAGGGCAATCAATTGAGTCTTCACTTGTATAACATTGCCTTAATGTGTTGCCGAGGGCTTGGTTTATGGGAGAGAGCTGTCCAGCTCTTATGGCAGATGGAAGCTTCTGATTTGTCAGTTTCAACCGCATCATATAATCTTGTTATTGGCGCTTGTGAGATTGCAAGAAAGCCGAAAGTTGCCCTTCAGGTTTATGACCGCATGGTAGATCAGAAATGCATGCCAGACACATTTACCTATTTGTCGCTAATGAGAAGTTGCATTTGGGGATCTCTTTGGCCTGAAGTGGAGGAAATATTGAAAGTATGTGCAAATTTCAGAAACCTATAATATTATATCCATTGTAGAGACATTAATAATAATTCACTTTTTAGAATATATGTCTGTGAGATATTCTATATTTTCAGGTTACTTTCAAATACCAACTTGTACTTTTGTTTATTATTATATGACTTTCTTAGATTTGATCCAGCAGAATATGTGGTTTTCTTTGGCTCAGGTCCAGACTAACTCCAAATTTAATACTTACTGATTCAAATTTATTTTGGTCTTCGTGTCCCAAAGAACTTATTTTAATTTTGCAATGTTTTTCTGTCAGCAGGTTGCACCGAATGCGTCTCTTTATAATGCTGCTATCCATGGAATGTGTTTAAGACGAGAGGCTGAATCAGCAAAAGAGCTATACATGAGAATGCTCAAGATTGGTCTCAAACCTGATGGAAAAACACAGGTAATGATGCTTCAGAAGTTAGCCCGAGATTCATATGGAGAAAGAACCAGGTACTCTTCTCGTCGTAGAAAACTTACAAAACGGCGCTCTTGACATGAGCAATTTCAACGACTTATTAACAAAGGTAAGAAGGCATGTTCAAAACATTGGATTGTCGATAGTAATATTGAAGTGTTGATTCGTAGGATGCCTCAATGACATGTATGTTTGCACATGATGCTCTTTTTTATTGGTAAATAGATACGCACCCAATCCTTACCTTGCTGAGCACTAAAGATTTATTATACATGCTAGTACATCTAAACTATGTAACAGGGGGTGTGTACATGATATTCTTTTTATGTATATAGTTTCCTGGTCTTTTTTCCTCTTTAGCTTTTTAGCTTGCAAAGAATAGATTTCTTGACAAATTTATGCAGTTTTTTTTTTTGCTAGGACTCAGTATTGGTTAATTCTGCCATTAACATTGTCGCAAACCTTCTCTTTGAAAGTTTTATTCCCAGTGTCCTGTCTCATCTCCATCAAAAAAAAAAAAAAAAAAAATTATGGGTTTTCAGCCTACTTATTGTTTCTTTTATTAAAAGCAAACAAAACCATGCGAACATTGGCGTGCTGCAGGTCCATAGCTTACATTTGCGGGCTAATCCTAGGAGAATTTCGCTCACATAATCATACATCTCTTTGCCCTTCGCTTCCTCTTTTATACAAGATCTTGACCTGGAATTGCTTGTTCAGGAGCCCATATCAAGTATTTATTATTTTTAAGCCATTCGCTACTTCTATGTGAAGGGAACTTTACAGTGATCAATGCAAGTATATGCTTTTTATGGAAATTTGCTTCTGTAGTTCTGATTATGTTGTTTATAATCATAAGACATATTCCGTCATTGATTATGTATGAGAATCTACGGGGATGTAGCTGTAAGGATCTTCATTTCTAAATCACTGCTTCTTAAGATTAGTTTTCTTCCCAGACATCTTTTATGAGCAGTTGTGTGGGGGCATTGAGTTGAGGAGGCTCTTTTTCTTTGTTGAGGATACTCATCCAAACACTTCTTTATACATCCACAAGCATAAAAACTGGACAGAAGAGTACATTGCATTTGGTGATACACATTAGGGTGTTCAACAAAACAAATTCTTTGACTCGATTAACAACCATGTTCGATGGAAACCCCCACGAATTAATTCATCAGTTGCAATAGCTTTGATACGAATGAAATATAAAGGAAGAATGCACGCATGAGCCTGTGACGGAAGAGTAATTGAAGACCTGAAAAGTTGAAGAGGGTAACTAAGCCATACTTGAAGTTCCCTTTAGACTAGTTATGGACGTAATGAATGTAAGGTGCTATTTACAAAGGCATGCAAATCATGCCTCTAATGTGTGCTCAAATGCCCAAATCTACCCTTTCTTTTAGTGCTCCGAACTCCAATAGAGTTATTCAGTATAGATTCAACACTTTCCATTCTCCAATTGTACAGAAATTACATGTAATTCACCATACGGAAACAGAAGCAGAAAATTCCAGTAATTACACTGTAGGCAGAAACATATTACTTTGAGCCGAGCATTCTATAACCATAGTTATTTAACTTCAGAGTACAGTACTCAATGACTTTGCTGCAAAAGTGCTTCCTTGTCTTCAGCGGAAGCATCGTCTGAATCAGATTCCAATTTCCTGAATACCAGCTTCTGTAGGGGTAGCTGGCCATTGGCAGAAGCTGTGACCTCCGTATCGATCAAAATCGTGTTCTCATCCTTGAGTTCGCCTCTCAAGATGCCCCTGGCGAGTTCATTTTCGACATTCTGTTGGATCACACGCTTGACTGGCCTCGCACCATAGTTGGGGTCATACCCAAGGCTTCCCAAGAGTTGCACCGCAGCATCACTGACCACAACTTTAATTTTCCGGTCCGCTATCCTCTTCTGCACTCGTTCCAACTGGAACACAAATGCAGAAGTTAAGAAAATTTTATGACTAGTTTGACTCATGCAAATGGAGGACAAATTGACAGGCTTAGAACTCGTTTCACAAAGAAAGAACTGTAAAGTATGAAAACTAGTAGTTTAGTAGGGATTTAACCCCATGTCTGGTTCTTAGTAATGACTAAAAACTATTCCTATTCAGGGCCTACTCGAGCCCATTCAAGGATATAATCAATTCCACCATGACCCAAGGAAATATTTATCCATTGCCTATTCTATTCCCATGAATTATCTACTCCATTCCCTCTCTATTCCACCCAATGAATCAAACACGCCTTAAAAAACTTTTGGACGATACGCAGAATAATAGGGGCTACCACCCCATTATCGACTACAAAACCAATGAATAATCAAAACAGCCACAAATGAATTCATTAACAGTGAAGCAACTAACCTGTAACCTTACAATACTGTTGATCTGATCACGATCCAAGGGCTGGAAAACTATGTACTCATCTACCCGATTCATAAACTCTGGACGAAAGACAGTCCTTGCAGCCTCCATTACTCTCTGCTTTATAACTTCATAAGCTGATTCCTTGGGAAAAGCCTCATCATCTGTATTGAGTATGTACTGTGACCCGACATTCGAAGTCATGATAATCACTGTGTTGGTAAAACTCACAGTGCGGCCCTGTGAGTCAGTCACCCGACCATCATCGAGAATCTGAAGGAAGACGTTGAACACGTCAGAATGAGCCTTTTCTATCTCATCAAACAAAATAACTGAGTAAGGCCTCCTGCGAACTACTTCTGTCAATTGCCCTCCCTCCTCATATCCTACATAACCAGGTGGGGCCCCAATCAACCTTGAAACAGCATGCTTTTCCATGTATTCACTCATATCAACTCGCACGAGGGCTTCTTCAGTGTTGAACATATAGGAGGCAAGAGCTTTGGCTAGCTCTGTCTTCCCAACACCTGTGGGACCCATGAACATGAAACTAGCAATCGGACGGTGAGGATCTGAGAGACCGGCTCTCGATCTCTGTATGGCCTCGGCAACTGATTTTACAGCCGGGTTTTGACCCACAACACGTTTATGTAGCTCTTCCTCTAAATGTAACAGCTTCTCTCGTTCCGATTGTTGTAGCTTAGAGACAGGGATGCCTGTCCATTTACTGACAATCTCAGCAATATCATTCCCTGTAACTTCTTCTCTCAGCATGGACTTGCCAGAACTCATATACTCAGCCAACTCTTTCTCAGCATTTTGAAGTTGTCGCTGCAAAGAGTTGAGGCTTCCATACTTGAGTTCAGCAGCGCGATTTAGGTCATAGTCGCGCTCAGCCTGTTGGATCTCAAGATTCACCCTGTCAATCTGCACTAACAAATGCAGTCAGTCATTTATATAGTATCAGAGCATGGCAATTTCCATAACTCCGCCAAATTAAGAAGTAACTATAAAACTGATGCATCCAAGTTTCCCTTCATACCTCTTCTTTCATTGACTGAATGCGCGTCATGACAGATTTCTCATGCTCCCACTGCTCGGTAAGCTGTGCTTGCTTTTCCTTTAAGAGAGACAGCTCAGTCTCAAGGCGATTCAACCTATCTTTTGAAGCTTTGTCTGTATCATTCATGAGGGAAAGCCTCTCCATCTCCAACTTCACTACAGAACGGTTTATCTCATCAAGAGCAGTAGGTTTGGAAGTTATTTCCATTTTCAGTTTTGCAGCTGCCTCATCAACTAGGTCAATAGCTGTAATCAAAACAAGCACATGAATACTTATGAATCAGCATCTTGGATCATTAATAAATAACACACTAATGCATATAAACCAGCTTAGACGCATTTCAAATTTTAAGCTAGATGCACATTGTAGCAGAATACGAAACCCAATGGGCTAAAATTCAAAAAAGAAACATAGCCCGAAAAACCTTTAGAAAGATTATAACTTAACGTTCACTGCATGCCTCATCATCTAATGCAGAGTCATTTCATCCCTCAGTATTAACACTACACAGGTCAATCACCCACCTCAGAATTAATGAATCAAATGATAACAATGACAGAAGCTACTTGATCTAATTAGGAAAACTAGCTGTCAATCAATGCAAAATCAGAAAACATCAAGAAGCCTGAAGATCTGTAGCAGGTCAGAAATTGAAGTTGTAGTACTACCTAAGTTTTATCAACTCTGAATCTCCACATTAAAAATGTTATACACGGCAAAGGTTTTGATTCAACTTTATAAGGCTTTGCCTTTTTCCTCTTTTTGGTATGGTGTTGAGAAAGGACGCCAACAAGCCAGAAAGATGCACATTAAAGCATATCAGGATTCAGCCAGGTCCCATGAAAACATTGGCCTCATCAATTTTGAAATTTTTAATAAACTTTAGTTCCAAGTAGATGTGAGAGACATTAAACTCTTGCCTTTGTCAGGCAGAAATCTGCCACTGATATAACGATCAGAAAGAATTGCTGCTTCTACAAGAGCACTGTCAGAAATGCTGACCCCATGGTGAAGTTCATATCTCTCGCGCAACCCACGCAAGATAGAAATTGTATCCTCCACAGTAGGCTGATCAACATAAACCTGCTGGAAACGACGCTCTAAGGCTGGATCTTTCTCAATATATTTACGATATTCATCCAGTGTTGTTGCACCAATGCATCGCAGCTCTCCACGACCAAGCATAGGTTTCAATAGATTGCCTGCGTCCATAGCACCATTGGTTGCACCTGAAAAGTGAACCAGCAAGTCAATTAATTCACTGGCATGATTTATCAAGACCTAAATACCACTCCATTTGTAAAATTAACCTTATTATGCCGTAAATTATACTTAAGAAGTTCAGATGAACTCAAGGGTGCTCCCAAGACACTTACGATAATAATGATAATTAATTAACCAGTACATACTCAGACTAAATTTTCTGCATAAAGCTACAAAAGACTCGAATGACTGATCATTAAATGTAAAATCAAGAACTTGAAAAAACAGCGAAGAAATTCACCTGCCCCAACAACAGTGTGGATCTCATCAATGAACAGGACAATTTGCCCCTCAGAGTCAGTTACTTCCTTGAGTACAGCCTTCAGCCTGTCCTCAAATTCTCCTCGAAATTTCGCACCAGCTATGAGCGCACCCATGTCAAGAGATATCAACTGTAAAGCACAAGAGAATCACATTCATACATAGATTTTGTAATGGACTAACCTACTAAGGTTAAATGGTAATCATAACAATAACAACAATGACGATTATCATGATGATGATATTGAAAACAACCGTTGTGGCACTGGTGACAGAAACAAAGAAAATTCAGCAGAAAACACAGACCCTACGGTTCATCAGGGCTTGAGGAACATCTCCTTGAACAATTCTCTGTGCAAGCCTGTCAAAGAAGCGTATAGATAATGCAAAAATCAGTGAGATAGTATGACAAGAAAAAAAATACTGAGAAAGCATGTAAATGCATTCCCTCCTTGGTAAAGCACAAGGATATGTGCTGAGACCTCAAAAAAGAAAAGGTCATAATCTTGAAAGCTCATTTTCTAGCAGCTAAAAATTGTTCAATGAAAAGGATCATCTTCCATATTTCTGTCAAAGACAGCATGCCTATTTCGCCAAGGTAAACAAGTCAGACAACCCTTAGTCCACCTCTGCCTATAGAATGGCATCACACTTGGCAGATCTACACTCTCACGAAGCAAGGTACACGAGTTAAACTCATTAAAGATTTGCCTAAGGTAGAAGTTACAATTCGGAGATGTGTACGAGATGACCTATCAGTAAGTCAGTTAAGAAGTTTGCTATTGCAAGATTATAGAGGAGCTAAGCCTAAAAAGACCAGAGACTCAGAATCATCAGTCATTGGAATACTGGATCATTGATCTTCTACTTAAAACCATAAAGGCAAGCAAAACACTCAAGCTTTTACCCTTCAGAAATCGCAGTTTTTCCCACCCCTGGTTCACCAATTAAGACAGGATTGTTCTTCGTTCTCCTTGAGAGGATCTGGATGCATCTTCGAATTTCATCATCCCTTCCTATGACGGGGTCAAGCTTCCCAGCCCTTGCCATGGCTGTCAAATCCTTTCCATATTTTTCCAGTGCTTCGTATTTACCCTCAGGATCTGCAATATAGTGAAAATTGAGAACTTCCTACTTAAAAAAGTGAAAAAAGTAGGTTCATTATAATATCTAGCAAAATCAGTTCTAACACGAATAGAGAGAAGTTAGAGACACAGCAAAAGCACAACTGAAACAGTTAACAGGAATCAAACATACAATAGGCCCTGCAACACCCGAATAAACCTTTAAATAAATGCAATACCATAAATAATCATACTATCACAAAGAAAGGGTCACATAACAATAGAAATAATGCCCACATGCATCGGAAAAATTCAGGATTCAAGCAGAAGTGTTTTAAAATTATAAATCAGCAGCCACCCCAACCTATAGTTTCGTGATACATAAAAAATGGAACCAGAGAGACATACTAGGGACCAGCAAACCTCAAGAGCATAAACAGAGAAATTAAGCAACGTGTAGCTCACAAAAGAGAAGCAGATGTGGAACTTCAAGTGTATTTCAAGTTCTATGCATATAAGGGCTAGCACTAACACAAGGAGGTTCCCTGCTTGTGGTAAATGGACCACTGAATTAAGCACAAGCAGTTATACGGTATTTCAGTGTGAACATATTCACCTTGATCAATTACTGTATTGTTTCCTCTTATAGCCTGAACTGCAGACGTTAGAGCTTTCTGTGAGATTTGAAAATCCCTGAATAACTGCTTTCCAAATCTTTGATCTTTTAAATAGCCAAGCACTAAATGCTCAACCGACACAAATGAATCCCCATATTCTTTTTTATACTCTCTGGCACGCTGAATTAGAGCTTCCAAATCCTTGCCTAACATTGAACCAGCTGATTCACTGATAACCTGAAATAACACATACAGAGATAGAACATAAGCAAGTAATCAGCAATAACTTACTAAGCAGAAGGAAATGGTGCCAGGTGTGTCAATCAGATCCACATTATCAGCCTTGAACAAGACATCCAATCTCATGGATGGTCCAAAAAAATGATCATACTTGCTCGATGACATGCACATGTACCAGGGAAGTTTTGATAAACGTCAAGTAGAATGCAACCAAAAGCAGTATGAGTTTCGTATGGTACCCGCTCTTTTTCCGGCAACTACTGAGCTCAACAAAAACACATCAAATACCCTCTCATTGTTAGATCAGGTTACAGATTATTACCAAGGAAAACCCATTTATAAGATTTATTCCATAATTAGGATAAAAAATAAGTTGTCTACTTACTCTTCCTTGGTAAATGATAAGTTGAGAAATACACATGCACACATACTAACAAACAAGAAGAATAAAACATCAAAGGGAAAAACTTAGTAATGGTCACTCAGGACACAGGTCAGGGTAGAAACTAACTCAATTATTTTTATAACGTTTCAAGAGAAGCACCCAAAATTCACCAAAAAGCGTAAGAGGTTCACTTATTGAGACTACCTTCGGTTGGCGTTGGATAAAGTTGTCAGTAGCTTCCAAAAGGCGCGTGTTATCGACCCCAACTTTGGAGAAGATGCGGCGAGCAAGCCCATTCTTCTGCTCCAACAATGCCTTCATCAAATGCTCAGTCTCTACAATCTGGTGCTTGTTTTCTTTCGCCACTTCTGGACAAGACACAATCCCTTGCCATGCCATTTCTGTGAACTCCTGTTGAGTAATCTGTCGAAATACAAGAAGCCTAACTTAGTACACCATAAATTTCATCCACATTAGCGAAACATACAATGATAAATGCAATTTTCCAGGGCTGATACAGTAGCAATTCAAGCAAATTCTAAAACTTAATCGAAAATTATCAAGCCGCGCCATACAGTTTCCAGGCATAGTATTCAAATGTCAACATCTTGGCACTGGGACCATCCAATTTATAATCCATAGCAACAAGAATTCAACATCGCATACAGAATGCTCACAATGGATATAAATTCAACAACAGAAAAAATTCCCAATAATCAAAACCACGGTCTGGAAGCTCTCAACCAGTTCTAAAACTATAAAAATAAAAAAAAATAAAAAAAATAAAAAAAAACTTACCCTTCCATTGGAAGCATCACAGCGAACAACGCCAGACCTCAAGCCCTTCCCGGAAATCCCGAAACTTTTCGTCTTCGCCCCGAACACATCGTTCTTCCTCAGTCCCAATGACTTTGGGGCGGTGAGCGGCCCGGGCTTGGAAGGGAAGTTCGCAAGGAAAGCTCTTCTCTGGAAACCACTCGACAGCGATGGCGGGAAGCGAAGACCAGCGACTGCGGAGGACGAGGCGGCGGCGGCCATGGGCGGAGCACGGCGAGCTTGAGTCTCTCTCTGCGATGGGAGAATGGATGGGCTTGCGTGGGACTGGAGACAAGGAGGAGGGAGAGTGAAGTGTTTTAAGTTGAAGGAAGGAGATTCTTCTGGGATGTTCTATGAGGGTGGAGGTGGTTCTTTTTTTCTTTTCTTATTAATGCTCTTTGTTTTTTTTTTTTCAAACAAATATATTTTTTTGTCGTAAATAATAGATGACATATGTGTTTGTTCAAGATTTATTATCACCATTTTATTTTTATTTTTTTTTATTTCACTCTTAAGCTCCCCTCTACAATGAATTTATCTCTTACCCATCATTTTCATGAAATAATCTAGGTCAAATTCTTTTCAAAGAAGAAAATAGGATAAAATAATAATCCGTAAGGTACAACCTTTGTTATAAATAGTATTGTCTTATTTAAGGTACAACCTTTGTTATAAAATATTATTTTTTATTAATTAATTAATTATATTTGCTGGTGAGTAAATCATAAGAAAGAACTCTTATTAGTACTGCTTTGTTCAGTGTTATTTTCTAAAACCCAAATGTTAACATTTGTTTGCGGAATAAAATAATAATCCATAAAAATTGAATAGATAAAGCTCATGAGCCATGGGTGGAATGAATATTATTCATTGGCCTAAACAGTTCTCTAAGCTCCGACACGGATAAAACTCGATAACTAGGATTGAAATTGCTCATGAATCAAACGTGACAAGTAGGAAGCCTTTTTTTTAAGTTACCCTCTGATTGTATGGTGGGAATGTGAGGATTGGGGGGTGGAAACACAAATGCAACATAAGATAAAAATGAAACTTTTACATAATTTTGTTTCCTTTATAACCAAAATAAAGTTACAAACTTGAAATATGATGATTATAGGACATGAATCTGTGAATGTGAATGGCACTTTTTTATAAGCCAAACAATCAAGAGGAAAAGGAAACAAAATGTACTTCCAAATGCATGGGAAAAAAAAAAAAAAAAAGCAGCCATAAGAGGAGGGTCTTGGTTAGTCAAAGGCACTTGCACAATTCAGCTCAGAACCAACAATCTCCATCTGTGAGGAAACAAGTACAAAACCCTAAAAACTCCAAAGAATGGTTCGATAACAGAGAAACCGATGCCCTGGCACGATGAGTTAATTACCTGCAGATGATGTCTCGTCCAGCAGCAGCAGCCAATTTATAATATGACACAGCCGCACCTTACCTGCTTGGGTGTTTTTGACGAATTCTTTTCTGTTCCAAGACCGAAAATACGAACATTGAACGACTAGAAATGGCAGTAGTAATATATTCAAAATAGTCTGTAGTTTGAAAAATGGTTGGTTTGGCTGGTATTTCCTAAGCAACAAGCGAACAAATGAGTTCGCTTCATGTTAAGTTCTATATACTATGACTGGAGTTATTTTTAATCAAGGAACTTCGTTGAAAACTAATTGAGTTCAGTGGGTTTCCTTAAAACAGTATCTTTTTTTTTTCTCTGCTTTGATTTTAATGGAATTAGGGTTTCTAATGGGAAAAAAAAAAAAAACTGCAATTTTTATTGTACTGTCTGGGATATACCAATACCTTTCTCTAAAGACGGTTGAACAACAACATGCATGGTTGTTGGTTCATCGGGAATATCATATAACGGGCTTCTACACTCTCCAACTGTCGTATTGCTCTCGAGTATTTTTCCTGCACTTATTAGCTTGACATCTTTTACCGTCTTAGGGCCATTCTCCTTCCCTGATCAAATAAAAGGAATGCAGGAAATTGTAAAGACCAAATTCAAATTGAAAGAAACAACTAGAACGACTTTAAAGGGAAAGCAATAATGTAACATACAGGAACAACTAAAACAGGAATTTATCACAAGAACTTGAATCATAAGACCAAATAATCTTTTTAGCAGGATGGGTGTCTTTAATGCATGTCAAAAAAAAAAAAAAAAAGAAAGAAATAGTTATCAGCATTCAAACCTCGCTTTGCAAAAAATGTATAGAATAGAGAAAACACAGAGAGTCATACACATCAGTCAGCTATTCTGCAGCTCTATTGTTGAATCTGATACACTTGGCCTAAGAATTACTAACATTTAAGGAAGACCCCTTCCATACAGAATGCTTTAAACATGATATACCTCAAGTAAGGCTAGCACAACTCATCAATTTGCTTTTGCACTACCATCAAAGCTACCACCAGTTCTCACAAGAACAAAATTGGCAACATACATGACAGCTGAGGTGGTTAAAAATAGTTTGATGAAAGCCAAGTTCCAAACAAGGAATTACTGCTTTTGATCAGCCACATGCCCCAAAATAACCTAACAGAAGAAAAGCAACTGGGGCACACAAAGATAAGGAGACAATGTATTGAAGAAGTCATGTTTTGGGCGGTGCATTGTTAATTTCAACAACTGCACCGGCAGGTTTAATATGCAATCGACATATAGAACAGCAGAGATCTAAATTATTGACTAATGGTGACATACAGCAGATAAAATTACAAACATGCTCACTGAACAACTTCCGATTCAGTGCTTTCTGTATGTCTATGAATATAAATGATAAGGTTGAGTTTACCCCAGCATAGGACCTTGCTCTTACTGTGATTGAAGGTAAATATCCATAATAACAACTATACGACCAAGCCTGCAATCTATATATTGTAAAGAAACCAGTACTTTGGCAAAGCCAGATTGACTGTAAGAGTGAACAAACCTTTAGGCCATTGAGCAAGGATGCTTTCTTTCAAGTTTGCAACAGTTGTAGCAGCAGGAAAGATTTTGGGGCCAATATCAGATCCATCAGTCAACCGAAACTTGATCTCCAGTTGATCTTGAACTACTCCAGACATAATTCAACAATCTAAAAGACTTCAGATTCCAAACACCCAAGATCTTAACTTGGGTCCTCCAATTCTTGATATTACAGATTAAAACCCCCACTGCAATGCGTGCATTTGAGTCTTTGATATTATAGATCAAAACCCCCACTCCAATGCGTGCATTTGAGTCTTCATATAAGTCAAAAAATCACAGCACAAATCCTCAGGCGGATATTCTGAAAGAAGAATAAAAGAATTACCAAAAGTTTGGACTAAATCAGGAAAGAACTAGATGCAGGAAAAGTAAACAGGAAATTGTGCGTGTAAGGAAAAATAGTAAAGGACCAGGTTTCAAATTGAGACATCATGCGCCCCATGATTCATCCTAAAATATACTACAATACAACTTTAAAAAATTAAAAATTAAAGATTAAAAATGGCTGCAACATGCAAAGGAAAGAAGAACGCGCAGAGAGAGAGGGAGAGAGAGAGAGAGAGAGAGAGGAAACTTTCAATAAAATCCATCGCCATATTTCAATGGGTACTCTCAAAATCACGAATCCAATCAAATCCCCAACTGGATCATCTCATCTCCAGATATATACTTTCTCAAACCAAAACAAAAGTACAGAATACACCACCAAGAGAAATCGAAAAACCTTCATGGGAAGTGCGATCCGACCCCGAAACTGATCTGGGTTCCTCTATGCTTCCAATTTAAATCATCAAACAGTCGTGGGCAAAAGAATCGAAACTCAAGAGAGGGGAGCGGATGCGTTGGATAATCAATACCCAGTAATGACAATAAAGTGATTGAGGAGATGATCAATAAATTGCCCAGAGCCGAAGGGGTTGTTTCTCGGAGTTTTCAAAGTCTCCCAATCCCACCAGTCAATGCATCCATTTCAATCCCCTTCCCCTTCCCTTCTTCCAACCTCCTACGACTATGGAAATTGACAAAACCCCAACTTTCCATTCATTCTTCCCTCACAAAACACTAAAAGATTCGATCACGAACACGACTCGCGCAGCATTCTCTGCATCTCGCTCGCACAGCCTACCCGTGTGCATGCACCATCATAGCCGTCCTTTCAAATCGCAGGGCCTACGTAATTTGACTCCACATTTTCATAGAGAAAAATATGACCTGGCGTCAAGGAATTTTTCGTTGTCGTAGTAATAAAGTAAATTTCATCCTAACTCATCAGTAATTTTATTTATGCTGCCAGCAGAACATTTGGTGTAAGCTTTTTAAAAAGGCTTTATTTATTTATTGTTATTGTTCCTTTTTTTGCAAAAAAAGAAAAAAGAAAAAAGATTATTTACCAATCAAATTAAACATGATGATGGAGTCCAAACATGGTTCAAGGGATTATGGGTAAGGCACTGTTGGGGCTGTCGGTGGACAAATATGACGCAAATCCAGTGCATTGCAGGCCGCTACTGTGGACGGTCAAACTCAGCTGTTGACAACCAATCACTGCACAAAATAAATGATGGAAATTATTATTATTATTTTATTTTAAAAAAGTCTAAGTAGGGCGGCTTGATAGGGGTGTGAATGCTTCTTTGATTTGACATAAAAAAGGAGAACCTCCCATTTTCCAATTTCCCTTAAGGGTGATTTCTTGAACCGTACAGTTTTTTATTTTTTATTTCCAAATTATATTTTATAACTCAACTTTTAATAAAAATTACAAATCTAACTCAATTTTTACTATTGACTAATTATATCTCAACTTTTTTAAGGGATACAATTATAGCATAATCTTTAATTTTTTTCTAATTTGTCTTATATTCATAACAAAGTTTTCTTTTTCTGAAAAATATTCTTTAATAGTAAAATTATAGATTTCATAGCAAAATTCTTCAAATAATTTTCTTTTACAAAATTTTATGGTGAAAGAAAGTTTATAATAACCTATTTTCTTTTATTTTTTACAAACATTTCCCCCAACATTCTTCTTCTTTAAACCTTTTACTTTTTACAAATTTGAACTACGGACCTTGTATGCTATAGTTATCACAAGGAGGAGTCACACATCAATTAAAATAAATTTTGTTACTTAAGCAGGTCATAAATTTTACCATGGAAGGTCACATTTTTTTTCCTTTTATATTATTGAACAAACATTCTTCAAACATTTTACATTTTACAAATTTTTTGGGAGAATTGTAAAGAAAAATATTGTAGGTTAAAATTACACTCCTTTGAAAAGATTGTGATATAATCGGCCAATAGTAAAAGTTAAACTAAATTCGTAACTTTCATCAAAGGTCAAGCTATAAAACATAATTTGGCCTTTTCTTTTTGGTGGAATTGCACCATATAATGATGGAGTAATGCTACTCATCCCGAAAAAAGTAATTTTATTCAAATTCCACCACTCACATGTAAGAATAAACCCCACACAGTTCATTCATCATATGTTTAGAGTCCATCTCTACATGTTAGTGGTGGAATTTGAATAAAATTGCCTTTTTGAGACGAGTTGCACTACCCATAATGATGGGACTCATACGGTGTTAATTATTAAATAGAGCTTTTTCTTAAATAAAATCAATAGCCAAAGACCAAAAAGCAAAAATAGGGAACAAGGCCTCAGTCAAGCGGATGGACCACACCATGGTGTGGAGGGAATAAATTATTACATAATAGCAGAATTAAAGAGTAAAATCTAGGAGCATATGAGGGTAGTTTCGGGAATGTGGTTTCAAAGAGGGATATTGGAAAAAAAAAAAAAGAAATAACAAATGTTTCACCGCAAAAGAGCAATCAGTCCATCATGGATGGCATGGATACAGATGATAGAGCAATGAATCTACCTTTGCTTAAAAGATAACATCTGAATGTTGTCTCTCTCCTCTGGTCAACAACAAGAGACGATCAAAAAGCTTCTGAACCGATTTAAGCAAAAGGAATAAATTAATAATAAGAGTCTTCATCTCAAAACAAATCCAACTTAAAGGAGATCTTCTGAACGATAGGCACAACAGTACATTGCAAGATTGGCTCACTTCATCCCTCGGTAATACTGCAGCCAGATCTGCCTTGTCCCAGCAGCCATGCATACCCTTTTGCCGATAAATCCTGAAATCCGAGTGCGTCTCCAGCATCGGAACTAAGGAATAATAACACGAAATGGTACTAGGTTAATGGAACCGAACATGTATTTCTGTATTTCCTACCCCCAAATGCAAGCCAGGATACTTGTTCATGTGGACAGGGGTTGTGATGACTCAATTTGGACTCGATGAAAGAAGAGGGGTTTTAGGTCACGGGACCTGTGAGAAAAGGAGTTTGGGTGTCGTAGAAACCTCCGGCGTTCTTCAGCTAATATGGTGTGGATGAAAGCCTGCAGATCCCTAAAGCCAAGGCCTCCTTCCTTCTTTGCTTGCAAAGATTATTATCCAAATTCAACCATAGACTTTCCAATATCTTTACTTCTTCACTTGCAGTAATGCCTAAATCACTGATAGAAAAAGGGTAGGCTTACCTCTTGGTCCAGGAGCTTGAGCTGGATGATGCATTTGGAATAGTGCTGCATAAATCGCTTCTTCGGCGAAGCGGCTCTGTGAAAACTCATTCATGTTGGTACTTACTTCCGTCTGCAAGGCCATCATTTCGTCTGCAACTCATTCATGCCGTGATCCCCATTTTATAAGCCAAATGCTCCCCCCTCCCACCGCCTCCCCCACCTTCCCAACCTCTCTCCCTCCTAGATAACCTATAATAGGAGTGCCCTGAATGTTCTTCAGAACAAGGCCAAGAGACTTCCTATTCCCCAGCTTTACTCTAGTGGATTTGAGTTCACCCTCAAGCTTGCAGTTGATGCCCAAGCTGTCCGTATTACCTCCCCGCATTCATTAGATCACATTGCTTCAAACCTAAAAGGCCTCATAGGAGCAGGAATAACGCAGCCCACCTTCCAGTCGATCAAATCAACAAGTAGCAGAAGATGGTCAGATGAACACCAAGTGAGATATGGTGCTTTATTTCTCCTAGGACTGACTCACAGCCTCTGCTGATGATCAGAAATTCTGATTCTTTCTCTTACACCCAGGGGCAGTTTCCACAGCCAAATTAGGATTAGTCATCATTCCCGCATTTTCCTCCAGTATCCTCCCTAATAGAGATCTTTGGTAGCCCCACGGGTTCTCGAGACTCATTTGGGAGGGGAACCTCTTTCTCTATAGTCCCTGCTTAGGGAGGGGGAACTTCTTTCTCTATATGCCCTAATTACTATAGACTAGGAATTGCTACCAGATCATTTCTTTTCAGAGCTCATATGCAGAATTAGTTTCAATCTACCAGGAAGACGACTTACTGGTAATGACTGATCCACCGCAGCAGCTGTAGGCACTGAGTTCCTTTCCAGCTGGGCCATGATCAGCTTAGTTGAAGCTTGAGTTGTTTGTCCCAGAAACAGAAGTCCTCAACCAGAGGCCATGTTGCTTTACCTTCTGATCATCTTTCATGCTTCAATTTCCAGAGTCCTAGGCAGCCTCGCAAAATAGGAAGCTTTTCAAATTGGAAATCAACCCACACAGGATCCCACTGACCCGCCACCATCTTCAATCCTCGACCCAAGGGTTTGGTGGTGTTCAAGAAGACTTTAATCCCTATCACTAGATATGAGTTAACCTTCAATCCAGACACACTTCCCTTCCTCCTTCGTGAGGCCAAGCCCTCGTAAATGATGTAATCAGTTCTTACATGGGAACGAAATTCAAGAAAGAGGAAAGAAGTAATGTAGAACGGAGAAATTGATAGAGAAAACAAAGGAGATCGAGATATGGAAATTCACAAAACCTCACTGAACAGGAGAAAGAAACAAGAAGAAACCCAGAGCCGGGAAGCAAGAAAATATTAGATCACTCTCTATCGCAAATAATAAATTATATAGTAAAATTAACAGAATTAACTCATCACAAACAATGTAATCAATACCATTTTTTTAATTTTTATGTTGCATGCTATACCAAACAAGAATCAAATTTGATTAAATTGAGAACAATACAATTATATCAGAATTTGGTTCCAAACAAAGCTGTAGGAAATATCCTTTGCCAAGAAGAGGGACAATAGACTAAAAACTGAAGAAAACAAATTCCTGCACATTTTAATGGTTCTCATGAACCGTACATAACAAATATTGGCTTATACATAAGAAAGGGCCCTCCTTACAAATGAACCTATAGCAAAGCAATTTCCACCACCTACTCCTAACATAGCAATGATGATATCCAATCAAGGAACAAAAAATTTGAAGGTGCTACGAGAAATAGGAACAGAAAAAAGTAATAACAAAAAAAATGAGGAAACGTTTCTGGGGACAATCTGGGAGCCTCGCAAGAAACTGGTCCCACCCTTCTTCCCTGCTTTTGTTATTTTTGGAAGTAGTCATAGCCTTCCTTATACTGCAACAGCCTGCAGTGCATCTCCAACATCGGCATTTTTTATCAGGCAAAACAATCGCTACAGCCCCCCTTACGAACACCAAAAATGTTCCAATCTTTTACCACCAAAAAAAAAAAAAACAACGCATCGCTATGTTACATGAAAGAATGAATTCCGTACCCATAATGAAGATGATATCTTTTGAATCAGAACTGCAAGTGAAAGTAGTGAACCTGGACCCCAGAAGCATTATTCTTCCAGCCAAATCTCTGTTTATCTTCAAAATATGGATCTCAAGAAAGTCCTGAGCCGAAAAAGAGAAAATATAGGTGACGGTATTGCTTGTGTGATCTATTACTCTGCCAGCTGATTAATTATGAGTCCAGTATGTGGCAATTCCTCATAAAGTCGCTGGTGTAGTTGATGTACTTAGTCCAGAATGGTCTAAGATGATCAAAACCAATCTGCAGCCATGGTTTTGACTGGCCATTGTAGTGGATAACTGCTGCCCTTTTGACATCCTCAATGTTCGTATTATTCTGGTATCCCAAGCCGAGAAGGTGCCAAGATGGATCAATCGGGTGAACATAGCCTCTAAACGCAATCAATGCAGGTGGCAGGGTTCCCAGTTTCCACATTGTTAGGTTCGACTTCAAATTCTGCAAGATGATGATCTCACGTCATGGGTAAGAAATTGTTTATAATCTGCTATTTACAGCAATATCACTGACCAGAAGTAACAATGTACTGAACATAACTAAAGAGTACCTAAATTTTTTGGTCTTAAGCTCATTGACATTGGAGAAATGCACTAAAATAGGGTAAGAATAGTATGAGTCATTGTTCAAGACTCAAATTTTCAATAAAGAAAAGCATCAGTAAGCTAAAAATTCACGTAGGAAGGGGCTCAATTCGGTCAAAATAAGTAAACTGCTCAACATTTCTAAGTCAAGGCATTTTGCTTTACCAAAATTCAAATTAAAGAAAGAAAAACAGAAAAACTAAAAAAATCAAAAACAACCACCACCACCACCAAAGGGAAAGAGAATAACCACTAATGTACACATAAAACGGAGCATGGTCCCACTGCCGAGTGGTTCGCATAACAAAAATGATTACGGCATGTCATAATGAGGAAGATAAGTTTTAGACAAATAAATTGGCGGGGCACTTCGCCAAATACAAAAATTCCCTCGTTTTGTAAGCTGTCACTATAAAGTGGATCGGCAGCAGGAGGAAGGGAAGCTTTACTCAGTACAAAAAAGTACAGCACGAGATCTTACCTCCTTCAGCCATGAGTGGTAAGTATCTCTTATATTTGTCTTCCTCCACGCATGTAGATCAAAGATGTTCATTCCATAAGCCCATGCACATTCATTAGGGTCCAAATTCTTTGCTATGAGGGGATGAGAAAAGTTAAAGTAATTCCTGAATCGCTTAGACATCACCCACTTGTCTTCACCTATACACGTTTCTACAGCTCCATTCACCTTTTCCCCAAGATCAATATCCCATAGTGGAGACAGATCGCGCTGAATTACAACATCATCATCTAAAAATATTACCTTGTCGAGGTTTGGAAAGAGCTGTTCAATACATATAGTCACCACAGTTAAAATAACTATATATATGTAAATTATAAAAAAGCAAACATGAAAATGATGTAAACAAGCACAAAACATAGCCACCACCGAATTACAACATTATCATCAACTAATGCTAGTTTAGAGAAGGGCTCTTCAATATACATAGTCAGCATAGTTTAAATAACAAAATATGCAAATGAGAACAAAATATGTTAATCGTCCAATAAGACACCACATCCAACCACAAAAACCAAGGTACAGCTCAAGAAGTTACTTTCAGCACCGAAAACCTAATCCCAATCCGAAGACGGGACTCTCAACACCACACTCCGCCTCACCTGCAGGCACAATTTGGCTCTGCACGTGCACTACATAGGAACAAAAAGGATCATTTCAGCCAAACACAATGTGGCAACTCTTTGACCAAACATAAGACTTTAATACCATTGCCAAGTTTAAATCCCAAAACCAATTGGCAACGAGCAGCCCCAACCCCGAGTCGAGGTTCTCAACAGCCACAACATGTTTATAATCTCATTTCTACTAATTACTGATTGTCACACGAATTTTTCATTGTATTTGTTAGTTTAAACAAAATGAGCATACGCTAAATCCTCTTGCAAAAACAAATCTATCCATGGAAATGTCATAATCCTAGAATCTTACACCACCATCATTCATTGATGATGTATAATGATGCATCTGCATGTTTATGTGTATGTGTGTGTGTTTGTGAGAGAGAGAGAGAGAGAGAGAGAGAGAGAGAGAGAGAGAGATGCCCTCAAATAAGGATAAAGCATCTTAATGGTAATCCAATACTTCCTTCAATAAAAGAAAATAAATTCTGCAATTACATCTAATACCTCAGGTAAATATATGCGGAGATGATTGAGCAATGAAATGTACTTTGAACTCCTAGCTTGCAGTCTCGAAGCAAAGACTCGTGGAGTAGTTTCACTTAGATTGGCCCCAGGAATGTGATTCCCATGATAGTAATTCCTCACTAAATTATGGCTCTCTACGGCTTCAAGCACTGGAACATTCTCTCTTGTTAACCAGTCAAACTGGTGAATGCTTTTCACTTCAATGATTGCAGGAGAAACAGAGTTTAGTGCAAACCATGAATGCATACCAGCATAAGTTTTTTTGTCTGTGATGACATGAAAGACAATTTTTTCAGGGTTAAGAGACGACTGAACCGCAGAAGCAACCACAACTGAAGCAGCTAAAATGTTATCCGTCGACAAGACGAAGTGATGATAAGAGTTATCAGAAAGCAAAGGAAGCAATTCTGGAGAAGGTAGCTGTTTGCGTGCATGAGCACTGGATGAATATTCATCAGTCAAACGTAGAGAGAGACAGTGGATGCCTTTGGGGATGGAACTTGCTGCAAAGTGTTTGTTTGTCAACTCTGCCAATTTTGATTCCTTGTTCTCCCTTTCAAGTTTCTCCATCTGTGCAAACGAGCATGAAGTTAATAATTTTTTTTGAATAATAGATAGACAAGCACCAAACCTAGTAACTACAAGGATTTGTCCTTATCCAGCACCTAAGATTTATCGTAAATGCTGGTACAAGCTGGCTCTTTATTAACAATCAATTTCTCAATATTGAATAGAAAATTAAAAATCCAACTTTTTATTTATGTATATTACTGAGACTAAAGTTATTACCACATAGGTTGTTACATAATAGTAAAAACTAAAAAATGCACACAAAAATGGAAACAAGAGATCATAAATGGTAAACAACTTCTCTAATCACATAAAGGCATCTCCTGGAAAAAATCCTCCATTGTACCATCAAAACACAAACACAACCCACCCCTCGCAAAAAACTATAATATCAAAAGGAAGAAAACCAGTAAATCCACTAATATATGTGAGAAATATATGCAACATACCATTGCCTTTAATATGACAGCAAATGTCCTTGCATCATACTGACTGCTTTTCATATCAGAAACAAGTAGACTGAATGAATCGGGGAGCTTCAATCCTTTTGGAATATCCTCTGCATTCACTTGATTGAGAATCTTGCAAAAATCTCTAACAAGCCTCTGCTGCACCATTATCAGCACGAGTAAGCAACTTAAAACTATAAACATTTATGTACAGAAGAGGGAAAATAAAATAGTAGGTACACAGTATTATGTAGGAGGCGAGAACTATAAAAGAGTTAGTTACCCCTGTATGATCAACCCGACCAAGAAGCCTGGGACCCAATCGCCTACCTAAACAATCTGAGTCAAAAAACAAATAGTACGAATGGAAGTTACGGCCCAAGAAAAGTTTAAGCTCAAAACAGACAACAGGAAGCAAATATGCAGCTAATGCATTACAATTTATAATCAGGCTGGCACTTTAAACAATAAAAATCACAATGGCCAAATTCAGAGTGAGAACTAAAATATGAAAGGGAACAAACTGAATAACCATAATCAAGAGCTCAGAAGCCAAAATGAAAAGTGGAATATCAAGCACAAAAGCTGGATAGAAAGATGAGGGGGGGGGGGGGGGGGGGGGGTGTTGTTGGGAGGAGTGACGGCATCAATGGCCACACTCTAGTGCGACTTTAAGAATTAGAAGTGAAAATGGTAGAAGAACTCACGTAACTCAACCAAGTTGCTCAAATACAAATACACAAATAACGAAATGCTTCAAGGTGTAACCAGATTTTTGGAATCCGATAGGACGGCTTCATAAATTAGTGGGTGTTTTTCCCTATCAAATAAATGAAGAGAATTCACGGAGAAAGATTTATCCACTTCAGATCCCAATTGGACACTAAATCACTGACAGGATACGGCAAAGGCAACAGAACCAAGATGTGACGTGCAAATCAAGATAACTCCTAGCGAATCATAATCCACTAAACCAATAACCCATGGATGGTTACAGTTTTAAACAAATCAGACCAATCATTAGTAACTACAGCACTGCCATTGTCTTCTACCTCCTCCATTGAATTAACTAAAGAAATCAACGCAATGAAAGTACTCCACGTAATTAACAACAAAACCCAAATCGAAGCAAGATCCATTTTCAGACCCATTCATAAGGATATATAATCAAAGAATCCTAGCAATGGGGGATGAATCTTAGTACCGAATGATGAGCACTTGTTGACACCTTCAAGGGTAACAACAGCGGTTAGAATGAAGACAAAGGGCAACAAGAAGGCGAGGATGAGAATGGTCTGAAAGAGGGTTCTGTAAGAGATGTGGCGAGCTGCGACCTTGATCTTCATTAAATCAATAAACCCATTGCTGCTCGAGATCGTGATGCTTCTCATACTAGGAGATAAATGAAGCTGCATCGTGGTTTACGCAGCCTCGTCAGGATCGATAAAACCCTAGAACCCACAACGACACTCAACATCAGATCCACCGCCCCAGCTCCCGAAAACCCGCACCGGTTCTGAAATCTGAGATCTTTCCTTAGAATCGACCGTATTGGGTCCGTTAGGAGCCCGCATTGGATGATTCCACGAACCGGGCTTTGTCCTTGTCTGTTCAAAATTGCAGGGAGAGGGTCAATGGATCAAGCCGCCTCCGTCTCCCATTGATCCAAGGCGTGTACAAGCAAGAAAGCTAAACCGTGTATTTGTTCTTTTGTTCCATACGGTGTTCTTCCCTGATTTGCAAGTGCTTCTCGTTGGTCTCTGTGTGTGTGTAATTTCAATTTCTTGAAGACCAAAACGAAAATTAAACAATTAAATTCGTGGGTCAAACTCAAAACCTTGTTGGATTAGAGGAATGGAGAGAAATGAGTAGAGAGAGAGAGAGGGGGGGGGGCAGTCTCGTTTGACCTGCAGATTTGGGGGGTAAAATTTTGAGGAGCTAAATAGAGCTGGCTTCTCATCGTAGGCTCGTGGCCGAGCATTTTCTTTGGAAGAAGAATTTTGTGAGGATTAAGATTACCTAAATTTAGAAAATTTATAATTTTATGAATGTAAATAATTTTATTCATTTATTTTAAAGATAGCATGAATTTATAAATTAAAATAATTTTAATCATTTATTTTACTTTTAGTTCCTTTCTCTATTGCTCTTTATAATTAATAGTAGAAATTGTCTAATCACGTATTCATGACTTTATATATTAGTTTATTAGATTCATATCTATTTTGCAGAAATTACCTACAGTCAGCTGACTCTTTCTTTTTTTTTTTTCCTTTCTTTCTTAAATAATAATGTCATTATGAAGGGACAGTGAGAAAGTGCTAAAGAGAGGATGTGATCACTTTTTACTATTTGTGAAAGACGAATAAAAGACTAGCATGTTAGATTTCAGAGGTAATTTAAAATATAAGAATAGGCGTGTAACTGTGGAGATATAGATGGACTATTTATGGAGGAAAAAAAATATATAATACAAAGAAGTGATCCGAATTTATTTTTACTTAAGACATGCATTGAAATCTATGCATTATTAATTATTTTAATGATGGACAACGCTCACATACAAAATCATTGATGAAACGAATAAACCTATCCATTCTTAATAAATTCCTCGACTCACAATGTTTGGCTAGATCTACCGATTTACATGTAGGTTCCATCTCATTGTACATGTGTAGGAATTTATCAAGATTAAATTTATTTTAGACATGAGCAGCATTACTTCTCTTAAATTAGATTTTGATTACCATAAGTTGATGCGAATGCACTCAATGAGCTCTTATATCACTGTTCTTTTTAATATAAATTTTACTACTTTGAGATTTATAATAAACATAATTATATATTTTTCTTTCTTTTGTAAAAACAATCAAAATTTTTTCTCGGACAAATTAAATATATATATTTTCACCCTTTGCACTAAAAGGGGATTAGATGGGTAGAGTTTGTACAATATGGTAGAGGGAAATGGAAATTAAACCACCATGAAATCTAGTGACTACTTAGACTCGAAAACAAGACTTAGCACATAATTATAATTTGATTGGGCAAAGTAAGAAGAGGAAGAAGCAATAACTCCATAATCATTTCATTATAAGATGCACGTAATAAACAAGATTTAGCAGCAGCAACTATTTCACATGTAAACGAATAGAATATAGATCAATAACTAAACCTCATAGAGTTCCATATTAAACTAATGATTACATAAATGGTGATGTAATTAAGGTAATATTGTCATACAGCCAACATGTTGTTACACAGTGGAAGCCACTTGACATAAGGTTCACATCAATGGACCTTCCATGAGATTTCCACATGGTCATCTCACATCACATACAAATCAAATAGTGTGAAGGAAAGCATGCAAGATCTGAAATGTGGAAGAAAAAAAAAAAAGCTCAATTCACTTTGCACTTCTCCTTCCTATTTTGTTTACTTTTCTTTTTATTTAACCCCTTCTCGTTCCCTACTTTTTCTTCCTCCATTACAATTTTCCTTTTTTCCGCTCGAGGAAAAGAAGAAAAGAAAAATATAACCTTGAGCGAGCGAGATGAAGCTTGTTATCTCCTCGGCCAGGGGTGACGGACCACATGTGGGCTCACCATTCCTCATGAGGGATCGGGAAACTTTGATGGACATTCTTTTCCCAGTGCCCAGACTTTTTTCTTCTGATTATGACAAATATTTATGCTGTAAGGAATAAAGGAGCTGTCACATTTATATACTTCAGTGCAATTTCACGAAAATAGGGATTTATAAAAGGGAAGAAAAAATGGGTTTAGAGAATGCCTGAATCATGTGCTTACACAGTGCACAGTGGGTATGCCACAGTGGGTGCACCACAATAATTTCAAAGGGAAAATATGCCAGACAGGAAGTAGGAAAGACTTTCATGTGTGGGAAAAAAGGCCACTCATTTTCAAGTGGTCTTTCATGGTCTCCTCCTGAAAACAAAACAAATACACAAAAAAATCTACAGGTTTTTTGCACTTTTTTATTTTTTATTCTAGCAGCATATATATATATATATATATATATTGTCTATATTGGGAACAGAAATAGGGAGCTCATCACTTGAATGAAATACAAAATGTATGAAATTCAATCATGTTGGCTTAAACACTAATGTTTGGATGATAAGAGTGTTTGGTGGGAAGAAATGCTTGAAGGAAATGAAGGGAAAAAAAGGATCCCCCCCCCCCCCCTCCCCCCTTTAACCTATGCATCTTTACATTTTTCATAATCCAAACACAACCTTAATAAAACTTGACTTTTTTTATTTTTTAAAGATTATTCTGCACTGACAATCTCCAAGTTTAGGCACTTTCATGCTGAGCTTTCTGGAAGTCCTGCAAGCAATAAAATCTCCACTTGAACACTAGAACCTCTCTCTCTCTCTCTCTCTCTCTCTCTCTCTCTCTCTCTCTCTCTCTCTCTCGTATGTGTGGAGCCATCAAAGGGCATATCCTCTGCTGAGAAAAAGCAAAGAGCACATGGCAGACAATAGTTGGAGGTCTAGTTGATCTGATACCTTATTCTGGAGAATTTAAGCAATCTCAAAATTACACAGCAATTAAGGTCACAATCCCATGTCTCCAAACCCCCTCGTCTCTCTCTCCCTCCCTATTATTCCTCCTCCGTTTTTCTGATACGCATCATTTAGTTTGATTGGAGTTTATCTATTATTGGTGAGTACTTTACTGCTTGTGCTCGACCTTATTCTTGTAGTCCTGAGTTGAATGCTTGATTTGTTTTCCTAGTTAAAGTAGACATGCATCGGAATCACCAAACAAAATCAGGCTTGCTTGCCAGTACAGCAAGAAGATCAAACCATGCTTTTAAGATATAATGTAAAACGATATGCCTTTTAGAATAGTCTTCAAAAATCTTAAAAGACTGCATTGATGTTATATAGGTAAAATGATTTTAAATAAAAAAATTAAAAACTTTGAGTACTTATGCATCTATTGTGGAATAGGAATTGGTGACAGTTTATCACATGTTATATAGGGACTATATAAGGTTAGACACGCATTACAATGGGTGCATCCATTAATTTTGGGTAATCAACTAAAATAAAATGCTTCTATTGCTGCTATACCGTTGTCCCAAGTGGGTTCTGAACATAATAAGTGAATGGAAGACATCATCTTTGGTAAGGAACAACTAAGAGGTCAATATTTACAGTCTACCACAGGCGCTGTTTGATGCCATTGGGCTCTCTTGTATCTGAGTTTCATGCTGGGGAATCAAATCCCAAAAGAGGGTTCATAGCTGACAATTCAAGAGATTTTATTCTGCTTCATCTAGTTGCATCTCATTTTAGTTTGCAGAGACATTATCATATCCTCAAGTGTCCATAAGAGACTACAATGAAGTACATATGCAAGAAGCATAGATGAGGAAAAAGAAAGTTGGTGCAAGAAAATGTAAGGTGAAGACTGCAATAAGAACTGGATCCCATCAAAGTTCATTGAAGCAAAGAAAAATGGAATCAATGAGAATAACTGCAGGAAAAATAAGTGGATCAAAGCCTAACCTGAATTCAGATGGCCACCCGCTCTTCAGAAAGTGATGCTTTATCCTAGTGCATTTGTTCCATCGTGCACCATAATCTGCCTTTCGTAAAAAATACACATGCTAACAATGTAATCAACTAAATTGACGACATAATTATTGCGGCAGAAGGAAAAAGGGAGGAAATGGCAGCAGTTCCTGCAGCCAAGAAGAAGAGAAGGGAGTGCACATGAAGCAATTGACAATGTACAAAGGGATATAAACAAGTGAATAAAATTTATTTCTTTAACCACAAGTAGGGATCGGGATTCAGTTTATACCATAAGTAAGTTTTTCATGCTTCCCCAAAGAAATCACTGAGCACGGAAAACAGGAAACAGATAAGGAGCTAAGAAACGATGACATTGAGAAGCAAGAGGAAGAAAAATGTAGAACAAGCTATACATTCATATAAAAAATTTAATAGTAAGTGTGTGTGTACCTGCAGGCATCTAATTGGTGAACATTTATCCAGTAGGATTCCCCATCCCCCGTACAAAAAAGAAAGAAAATCAAGAATTAGAGGGGGGGGGGGGGGGGGAGGGAAGGCACCATCTTCAATGACTCATGTGATTTACATCTAGCCGCCATAGAAAAAGAAGTATTTTGACAGGTTCTAAAAGGGGATATCTTTGATGCCCACAGAGACCGTTCAGATGATTGAACGCAGTTTAATTAAGCCCCAAAAAAAAAAAAAACAATGTTGTAATATTTGAAACATTTTTACAATACATTAATAAATAAATAAAGAATTTATCAGCCGTTTAAATGCTTAAAATAACATTTACCTGTTTGAACACATCTCATGATACATAACAGTGTTTAAATCACTGATTAGGGGTTTGCTCCAAGACTAGGCAGACTGGTAGTTTGCAAAGCTGAAATGAGCTGATGACTTAAATCCGAATGTGGTCACCATGCTGGCATGTAAGACTTACCACAAAAGGATAAGCTTATCAACATTTAAACATCCTTAACAATAACATGGTTTCTGAACAATAAAGGATATGCTTCTGCTCATTTTAGACAAAGCAGTCTGCAATAGACCAGGAAAAACCAACTGCATATAAAGAGGTGTGAGACATCACAGACTTCCTGCAACCAAAGATCTGTCGAACTGAATATGCAAACAGAGAATAAATGGGATCTATATAACATCAGCTTGTCAATAATGAAAATCTTCCCCAGCTGCAATTAAATTTGAATGCAAAGAGCTTTCTTCTTCATAATGTCTGTAGAAAAATCACCCTCACCAAGATCAAATAGTTAGGGGTATAGATCTTCTCTTTTGTAAAAAAATTCACCTGCAAACTTGAATGTGATACTACTAGCATTAACAGCAAAAGGCGTCCAGATTTTCATGTATTTTTTATCTCAATAAAACTGTGACCTGGTTCTTTCCTCAATCCTATCTCTCTCATCATACGTCTTACATTCTCTGCTTCTTTCCATCTTCCTGCTGCTGCATACATTTTTGCCAACAACACATAGTTTCCTGTGTTTTCTGGCTCAAGCTCAAAAAGCCAATTGGCAGCCACTTCTCCCAGCTCAGCATCCCCATGTATCACACAAGCACCAAGAAGGGCACCCCAAACAGCATGATTTGGCTTATATGGCATTGTTTTGATTAGCTCATAAGCTTCCTTGAGCCGACCTGCACGACCCAGAAGATCGACCATACAAGTGTAATGATCAAAAAGAGGACAAGCACGTAGATCTTTAAGCATAAAATTGAATAAACCTAAGCCCTCATCCACTAAACCTGCATGGCCACAAGCATGTAAAACAGATGTAAAAGTGACTTCATTCGGTTTTACACCAGAACGAACCATGTCATTGAAAAGTGAAATAGCAACTTTCCCATTTCCGTGCACTCCGTAACTAGCGATTATCACACTCCACAAGAAAATGTCCTTGTACTTTTCAGGAACCCCATTAAAGACCTTGTAAGCAGACTCTAAACTTCCACACTTTGAGTATATATCAACTAAGCTAGTGGCAACTTCAATTTTTGAAAGAAAACCTGATCTTATTAGATAACTATGCAGATTTGTGGCTTGCTGCAGATCTGCAAGAACGGCATATGCAGGAATAAAGCTCATTAAGGTTGCAGCATTGGGCTCTACTTCTTCCATAAGCATTTGTTTGAAAAGCTCGATCGCTTCTCTTGCAAGCCCATTGTGGATACATCCAGAGAGAATAGCATTCCAGGGAACTGTTTTCTTTTTTAAAGCTTTCGTAAACACTTGAAAGCTGAGGCTGACATGATTACATTTTGCATACATGTCAATCAATGCAGTTTCTACAATAACATTGGATTCTAGTTCTTGCCTTATCACCCATCCATGTAAGCACTGGCCGTCCTTTACAGCACACAAATTGGCACATGCTGAAAGAAGAGAAGCCACAGTAACTGAATTGGGCCTTACTCCTTCAAGCTGCATCCATGGGCAAAGTGACAAGGCACTTCTCACATCGCCATTGAAAACATACCCAGTGACCATGGTAGTCCATGTCACCACATCCCTCTCATCCATCCTATCAAAAACCGCTCTAGCAGCATCCATCCTACCACACTTGGCATACATATCCACCAACGAATTCCTCACAGATATCTTCTCCCCCAATCCGCGCTCTTCCACATGGGCATGAATCCCTCGTCCTACATCCAATGCCCTTAAATAACTGCAAACTGGCAACACTGAAACCACAGTCGCGGAATCAGGTTCCACGTGCTCACGCCTCATCTGAATAAGAACCATCAAAGCCTCCTCCGCGCACCCATTCTGTAAAAACCCATTTATCATAGTATTCCAAGTCACCACAGTTCGCTCCCACATGGCATCAACAACCCGCATCGCCCCTCCCTTCTCCCCACAATTCATATACATTGCCACCAGAGAATTTTGCACAAAAGTGTCCGTATCAAACCCACCCAAAACCGTCCTCGCATGAACCGGAACACCCATGTCAAGCGACGACAGTTCCCCACAAGCCTTGATGACCACCGGGTACATAAAATGGTCGGGCCGGTCCCATCCAGAGGAAAGAAATTCAACAAACATCTGGAGGACACTCAAAGGCATACGACTGCGAGAGTACATTCTCATCATGACGTTCCATGTGAACATACTTCGGTCGGACAATTCATCGAACAGTTGGCGTGCGTTAGGGACGCACCCACATGCTGCATAGGTCGCCGTGAGGGTGGAGAGGAGGTGGTGCGAGAGGGAGCCGGAGGTGAGGGTGCAGCCATGGAGTTGTTTGGCGGCTCGGAGTGCTTTCGTGTCGGCGCAGCGCTTCAAGAGCGAGTCGAATGGAGGTGGGGTGGCGGCGAGGAGGTGCTTGAACTTGGGTTGTGATCGCGCTTTCATGAAGCGCCTATATGAGATTTGTCGCGCGGCAACGGTCCCACAGATACCTGAGTTTGGTCTCCCTTTCATTTATCATCAATGTGAAATACTCTGAATTTAATATTTTTAGCATTTTCACATTTCTCATTTCGGCGCGTTCCGGACGAATGCCCGAAATTGCGCATACCCCATTTGCTAGGAATAATAATTTATTTACAATTTGTATAATTACGTTCATTCATTTACAAAAATTAAAAAAAATACATTAATAATTCAATGAATGATGCTAAAAATGTTGTTATTTGGGGATTTAATTATGTCCGATCAAAATGAATCGCATTGCATGAAATACAAGTAAATTGTATAAAAATTGATATTTTTCTTTTGAGAAGTTAAATCATTAGAAAGGGAAGGCAATATGAGATTAGAGTGGTTAAAATTCAAACAGTCAATTTTTACGCTCGGCTCTAGGCATTTAAATAGTCAAATTTTACGCTTGGTTTTAGGTACTCTCACGTAGCTTACTCGAATGAAACTTTCAAAGCGTGTTACTTCATTTATAAAAAATTAAGGCGACAATTTAATTTTTAGCCTGTTCACTATGTTATTAAAATTTTCTTTGCATCACACATTCGCAAAAGAGTCATCCCTCACAAGCAAATTATTTGTGACTAAGAAAAAATTGAGCAAATTCCGGGATATACATTTATTAAAAGAGAGGGTATGGGAAATTTTACACATGCACTCTTCAAGTATTTTTTTAATGTTTTTATGTAATTTTATACTATTATTTGATTAAAATAATTCTTAAAAATAATTACATAAATTTTGATATAAAAAACATGCGAAGGGTATGTAAGTGAAATTTTATGGGATGATAGTAGGGTTTTTTTTCCTCTTCCTTTTTTTTTTCACATTTTTCCGTTTAAAGGCTATCATGTTGGAGTTATTTTAGGTTTTATTTTGTTATATTAAACGTTAGGGTTTAAACAAAATTTCCTTCTTCCTCTTGAAGGCCCTAGAGATTTTCTTCGAGGCCGTCTTCGTTGTCGCCTAAACCCCCACGAAATGCAATCCCTGCAACGCTTATCCACGTCCAAAACCCTAACCACCTGCTTCCCCAACCCATCTTCCGGATTCGTGCAAACCCTAATCAATCTCAGACTCTTATCTGGGAAATCTACATCCAACAACAATGCAAATGACGAATGGAACGATGCCTGGGAGTCCGCGTGGCTCCCCGAAGATCTTTCCGTCAAGTCCAGAGCTCCGTGGGAAAACGATGTCACTTCCCCGATTACTACCGATGTTTCGAATTCAGAGTTACAGTCAGAAGTCGATGCAGAGACGAAGGCGTTCGTGGAGGACATGAATGAGAATTGGAGCGAGAGAAGGAAAGCTCCCAAGAAAGAGAAGTCGCTCTACAGTTTGGAGAATGTACAGAGGGATTACAGGTTGAAGAAGCAGAGGATTCATGCCGGGTTGTGGATGAAAGAGATTGAGAAGCAGGAGGAGGCCAAATTGGGGGATCCCGCTGCAGGTGATGGGGGTGGGGGAGATGATATCCAGAGATTGCTCGATAGTTGCTCTGAGTATGTTTCATGTCATCTTCGTTCATTTTAGACAGAAACAATTAGAATAAATGCTTTTGGCCTTAACATAGAAAAGATCAGGTTTGATTTACAGCACAAATGCTTATGTTTTTAGGCTTTTAGTATGGGAACTTTATTTTTTTATTTTTTATTTTGTCACAACCAACTACCCAACCACGCAAGTATTCCAGTGATTTCAGAAACAATATTGAATTGGCCAAAGCAGTTCACATTTTCCTTAATGGATTGACTGGTTTGTTTATCTTAGGTGCACCGTTATTTGCAGCATTATTTCTGTGAGGGCATATCTTCTAGTTTGGCAATTGTTTATTAGACTAGGAACAACAGCACTGCATACCTGAATTCCTCATAAATCTGATGGTGTGTGTCATGGATACATCAAAGTAAAAGAACTTGCTTTAATAGCATTTGAACACTCAGCCGAACTGAGTGACCGAAGAAACATTCACAAAAAAATTTATTGATCTGAACATAGATGAGGTCATTGATCGGATCCTAAGGGCCTGGAAGGACGCTGAGTATGGCTGGTTAGGGTTTCATGAGAAATGTGTAGCATATATTTTTTTTAATGGCACAAGACAAAGATAGGATTTTATTTTCATCCAGCAGCCAAATCCCCTGTGAATATTAAGGGATTTATTGCATTTAAATGTATAGTTCCTCAACACGCACATTAGAGATTTTATTTTTTATTTTTTTTCCTTGTATTCTTATCTATTTAATTTTCACTGGCCTTCTGATTCTGTGCTAGCTTTGCTGGTATTACATCTGCTTTTTCTGTCAGTCTTCTCTTATCAGTGACCTTGCAGCTTTGAAAATTTAGGTCCTCAGCATAACCCATGAAAGATTTAGGTATTTTGCGGTTTAATTGTTATCATTGATTGCTTACTAGAGTATTTTTGGCTTGCTTTGAGGTCATTTCATCTGTTTTTATGTTAAAAATCATTTCTGTTCTGTTGTGTTTCACCCTTTAGACCTCTGTGAACTTCCAGCTTTCTTACATGTTTTCGCAGTTGTAATAGCTTCGAAGTGTACTAGGTCACAGAATCGGAATAGCATTCAAGGGATCCTTTCAATTGACTCGTTTAGTGCAATTACTCCAATGGATGCAGGATCTTTGACTCTCCAAACAATGACTCGGTCAATTTGAAAGTTCCTAGCTCGTCTGAGTTGAAAAACAAGCCTGATGGCTGGGAAACAACATCAAAGGCTCAAGATGGGAATATATGGGAAATGTCACAGAGGGAAGAAGACATCCTCCTCCAAGAATTTGAGCGTCGAATTGCATTCTGCAAATTCCAGGTGTGCTAATACCTTCAGATCCCCAAACATATTCATTTCTCTTGTTCAATATTTTTAATCCTGTTGACGACATTATAGCCAACTAACAGAAAATTATATACCTGAAGTATCATGATTTGATATTTCCTTGTTTGATCGTCAATACTCTGTAGGTAGCTGTACTTTGTAGAGTGATCACTTTTATCTATGCAGTTGTAATAAGGCAATAGAACATTAAGTTGTACAAGTAATAAACTATAACTAGGCCTTAATTCAAATTAGATACCACCAAAAGCCTAACCTTCCATGTGATTGTGTATGAGTTTTATTTGAACTCCGGGTGAAGTGGAAGATTGGGTTTTGGTACTGTCATCCAACTTCTTGAAGTTAAGGTTTATTATAGTTTATTAGTCATGATTAGGAAAGTGTAGGTGGGAATTGTTCAGAGAACAATAAACCAGGTATTCTGGTAAAAAGCATAAAATAAAAATCCATGTTCAAACAAAAGTTTTGAGTATTTTTCCTGAACGCCTGGGGGGGTCATCATATGAAGCAGATGCAGTAGATTTATGTTTAACATGAGATCCAGCAGTCTTCATAATCATACATGCTCACAACAAGGTGAGGACTGATTTGGCATATGGGAATGAAACGAAATACAGTATCATGGTAAATCATGTGATGCCAGTCATAACTCTCATGCTGAGAACTGATTGGGGAAAAGACAAAGCAAATGATGTTATCAAATTACTTTTGCTGTTAGTTTCTTCAGCTTTCCTATTTTACATGAACTGAAATTCATGCGCAGATAGCAAGTTTCATCAAAACTCACATATTCAGCCGGAGGCGGCCAATTGATGGATGGAAATACATGATAGAGGAGCTGGGTCCAAATGCAAGGAAGGGGAAAGGTAGTGTTTCGAGGTTACCCAATTTTTCAGATGCTTCTACTCAGCCTTTCAAGGAGGAGAAGATGGCCATCGACAGTAATCTCACCTCCTTCAAGGGAAGGTAGTTCTGTTTTGAAATTGTAGCCCCCCAAAGAGAAAATCACTGTTTTCCTTCTATGTATCTACAAATTATTGCAGCTGAGATGTTGACAGCTACTTGTTAGTTCACATAGCAATCTTCATAAGTGATGGCTTTTTACAAACGATAACTAATGTCATTTTTGGTTCATGGTGTTAAGTATTTCATTCTCGGTGTAATGTCGGGAGATGGTCATCATCTATTTTGGCTCGTGTTAGAGCTTGGAGCAGTAATCTTATTCTGACCTAATCTGAAATATTCATGTCACTCATTTCCTAGGAAGGATAGGCAGTATTAATCTATTCTGTTTCTATGGAACAACAGTTCCATTTTCATTCTAATTCAAATTTGAACCAAACATGTTCTACACCGTAAGACAAAAACGAAACCGAAAGAAAACGTTTTTTTTTTTTTTTTTGCCCCACTGAAAGGAAAGCCTAAATCCAAGTTAAGATCAAAGTCATTGAGAGATTGCATGTTTAACTTACATTAGAGTTTCATTTTTTTTTTCCTTGGTAAGGAACATATCACTTAATTCAAGAGCATACTAACTGAAAATAGAACTCAATGGTGTAATAAGGTACTACTAAAAATAATATTATCATTCCTTTATTATGAATAATTTACTTATTTATAAATTATTATTACTTTATTATTATCATTGTCATTATTTTCATCATAGATTATATGAGAGATGTACATGAATGAAATTTTTGTCCATTTATTTATTCATAAGGGTAGTTTGGCTGCTCTATTTTATGTACATACTTCGACTTAGTCAAAATCTCACATCATTCAGGAATAATTTTCTTGCACGTGTTCATGTATATTGTATGAGTTTTAGTATTTCGAGGAATAAAATCTCTCCCTTTGTAAATTAATTTCCTAGATGAGCACATTTTAATGATCATCTACGACCACCCTCACTATTTCCTTGTTATCAGTAAAGGGCTTCCCTGTACTTGTCAAGTGGTCAAACATGAAGAAAACATAATTTAGGAAAGTAATGCAGGTGGTTCAACTGGTTAGAAGAGCAAAGGAGTGATCATGGCAGAAACAGTAGCGCATCCCCAATGACCAAAGAATTAGGTAAGCAAGAGCAAGATGGACCATGAATAAGAAGAAACTCTACATTAAAGCTGTTAGATTGTGTACAAATTTCAAACTTACCCTAGACCTTCTACTGGCTCCTGCCATGATTTATGCAGGCTAATTCAGAGCCTAGTTTGTTCAACTTCATGAACCAATGTCTTAACAAATGTATTCAGAGCCTAGTTTGTTTAACAAGTGCATTCACAATAAGCCCCAGCATTCAATTTTCACAACACATCACAAATGAATTCAGAGCCTAGTTTGTTCAATTTTATGAACTCATGTTTAACAGAAGCGTTCATACGCACAAACATCCAATTTTCACAACACATCACAAATGTATCCTAAGCTCGAATATCCAATTTTACAACAACAATGCAAAGAATAAATCGGGACGTCGTTCGTACTCAGCCCAGCGCGATAGATGACCCTCATAGCTTCTCTCTCTTGTTCATGAAGTCAGCTCTAGACTCCATCTTCACAGGCACTGGCGCAGAAAACACAAATTCCTCATTTGGCTCCTCATAATGAGGCCCCCTGATTACACTATAAGCTCCTGCTCTCGATTTTCTTCTAGGATCTCTTTCACTATCGCTGTTTGGGGGAGATTCTCCAGTCTCCATTCTTTCTTCCTCATCATCTTCAGTTCCCAATCCCCCAGCCTCTTCTAATTCATTGCATAAATTTTCTACAAGCTCTATCTGATCATCAATGGAAACTCCCTCTTGGATAACATCCCCCTTTGGAGGAAGGTTCCCATTCTCTGCAAATCTCACAGTCTTCTTCACCTTGGGTTGAAGCACTGGTCTTTCCACCAAAACCCCATTTCGAGCTTGTGGAAAACCATGCTTCCCATGAATGAAAATATTAGGGTTTTCTTCATCATCACTTGCAGGGTGGAATCCATTGGTCACATCATCTTCCTCGTCATTTTCACTAACCCTAGAAAATCGGGGAACCCTACTCAATTTCTCCACCAAAACCCTAGGCTTCCTGTTATTATGAACAGATCTCATGTTCTTCACCGCTCTCACTGAAGTTTCGCTTCTTTTAGCAGAAGGCCCATCAAGGAACTCCAAAAATCGAACGAGTTCATTACTAATCGACCTTCTCCCATCTCTAATCATCGGGTCACTATCCTATATCAAACCCAAAAACAAACAGCAAAAGCACAATTGAGGGGAAAGGAAAACCAAAAAAAAAAAAAAACGAAGTCAGATTCTTCAGATCCTCGCGTAAAACAGCAGACCACTTCAAAAGACGGAGAAGACGAGCGATTTTACCTTAATAGAGTCGAGTTTGAGAACCAAATCCATGGCTTGATGAGAGAGCGCTGCGCGATCGAGGTGGGTCTGTTCCGAAACGGAGGATTTGAGAGCATTGACACTGGATTTGACAAAGGCGAGATCTTTGAGGTGTCGGAGCGTTCTCGATCTGCGAACAAGGAAGGCTCGGAAGTGGGTTTGGATGGTCCGAGCCGCAACATCCCTCAGCGAGTTCGAACACCCAAAACGAGAATCGGAAGTAGAGAAAGAAGAAGAAGGATAGAAGCGGCCTAGAGAAGCTTCGAGGGCGTCGATGCGGCGGAGGAGCGCGGCCACAGCGGAGCGGGTCCGGGTCTGGGCCTGGGTCCGAGTCCGGGTCTGTTGGTCTTGACGATGATGGGGGAACTGGGAATAGTGATGGGGCGCGTGGGGCTTGAGGAGGTGTGAGTAAATGGTGGTTTGAGTCTGAGGGGGTTGGATTGGGAGGAGGTGGGCGGCGAGTGCATGGAGCAGTGGGTCCGTTTGTGGGGTCTGTGGTGGCGGAGGTGATCTGGATCCGCCACCGCAACAGCAGTTGCAGTCGCAGCAGCAGGCGGCAACGGCGGTGCGGCAGCTCCGGTGGTGGTAGTGCTGGTGGTGGCTAGGCGCGGCCATTCGGCGGGAGTGGGTAGGCTTTGTCTGCTAGGGATTTAAAAACCAGTGCCAGTGTGTGTGTGTGTGTGTGTTTTATTCTGACAGGGACGATGATGGGGGATCTGTGTCGCGTCACGTGCGCCACATGGGTCATGTTGCCCTTTCAATTTTGTTCGTTTTCATAAGCATCTTAACTCGAAAGTTGTAAAATGAGAATATATTTTGCAAGCGCGTGTCAACTACATGCGTTCGCTGTTATAGTGTGTGTTCATGTACATATTTATTTTTTAAAATTATTTATATTTTATAAATCTTGATTATACGAATTAAATGAATACATGGAGAAAAAAAAAAAGCAAAATATCTACCAACGCAGATTCAATTCCAAATTCAATGGACTGACTGAATGGAACAGTTGCCACTGGAAATGGGGCATTGCATGTAAAGAACTCAATCAACCAAGTAATTGAATTGTTTCTTATTAATATTTTAAATTGATAGTTAACGGGAGGCCTAAACTGTTATAAGTGAGAATAAATTAATGCAATTACTCTTTTTATTAGACAAAAGTATTTCCAACAATATACATTCATGAGTACTACTTATTCCACCTGAGAAACTTGAGTATTTTGAAAACTAGTTCGAATTTTGTAATAGCGGTCGACGAGGTCCACCTCTAATCTTGCACAAGAGGAAAGTGAAAAAATATTTTCAAACTCAAAGAAAGCCATAATTTATCATCTTCATATGGTCTGCAGGAGCTTGCTTGCTTAGCAAAGATTTTGACATTTTATTATAACTAGCCACATTACATGTGTTTGGCACATGTTCAGTGGCTCTCGATCAGTGTGAAATAATTGAAAGAGTTTACGTGTAAGACTATTAATAGTTGGAGATAAGATTTTTTATATTATTAGATGGCCAAATTGTATTTTATATTTTGATATTTAATAAAAGTTACAAATCTAACCAAACCTTTAATATTGGCTAATTATATCCCAACCTTTTTAAAGTGATACAATTCTAGCATACTTTTAAATATTTTTTAAATTTGGCCTATATTTATAATGAATTTTCTTTACAAATATTATGTCATGGTCAAATTCTAGATTTCATAGTAAAATTTTTCAAATAATTTTCTTTTATAAATTTTTATAGTGAAAGAATGTTTATAATAGACCAATTTTTTTTACAGACATTTCTCTCGACGTTTTTCTTCTTTAAACGTTTTACTTTTTATAAATTTGGACCATGAGTTTTGTATGCTCTAATTATCACAAGGGGTACAATTCTAGCCTAAAATTGCACCCCTTTAAAGGTTGAGATATAATCAGCCAATAGTAATGGTTGAGTTAGATTTGTAACTTTTATCAAAAGTCAGACTATAAAACATAATTTGGCCTTATTAGATTTAAAAACTATAAGGGAAATAGTTTTAAAAAGTGGATAAATTTTGAAACAATTAGTCATATTTGAATTTTAAAATTATCATTTTTAACTCCTATTCTTAACTTTAAAGAATTAATTAAAAAAAACTTTTAAAGCGCAAGTATGTAAATTTAAACAAATATTATAATACTTAAAGGAGTTAAAGGGCCTTTTAACTTTATCATAGTATAAATAGATATCCACAAATCGAACCCTTTTAATAAGATTGATGTCCTAGGGGGAGAAAAGCAAGTGCTCATTATCCAAATGTGGTTGTAAATTAAGTATTCGCTGGAAACAATAATATTAGCCGTTACTATTTTATAAGGCATCTTGATTTATTGAACCTCTTCATAACCATTTTTTTTTAAAAAAAAAAAGGCGCGCGCGCACTCACAAATAATCTGAATTCAACGTGGCATTGCTGTTCTTAAATTGACATGAAAATTTAACGTTAATAATTTCTTCCCAGTTTCACATTCTTTTCTCGCCTGTGTTTTCTTAAACTAGTAAAAAATTTCTTAATAAGAAATAATAATAATTGCATAGATTTTGGCTCGAGTTATTTAGATTTGTAAAAATCATGAACGTTGCCAGACCAACACCGTCGATGATGATCAACGGCGAGGGACGCATCGGAAAGGATCTTTACTGGGATCGGCCGCACCGGATCTCGTTGCATCCACCCACGATTTGACGAGATGGAAAGGATATAATTAATTAGTTGATTACGATTATCAATAATTGAGAAACGATATCACTAAATTAAACTAACGGTCCATTTTCTTCCGCTTCCGGAACGCTCCAAGGTGTACAGCTTGGACCAACCGGAACGCGACACACGCAACAGAAGTGCGCATATTCGGGATGCAAATCATTGTGTAGCATGACAACTGGCAAGTTGCAAGGGTTGTGAAGTTCCCGCCCGCAGAGGAGTACGGCCCCTTCAGTCTTTTACACGAGCTCCCCCGTGACTGATCGCATGGGCTGTAACTCGGAGAGCTCCGTGAGTCGATAAGAAGAGAAGACGAAGGTCGGAGTGAGAGCGAGAGAAAGAGAGAGAGAGAGAGAGAGATGGCGAATTCATCGTTTTGTTCGACGCCGACGCGAGCGGAGGTGGCGCTCTCGCAGTCGCAGTCACTCTCTAGATTGATCAATGGCGGCCCCGGGAGCGGCAAGTACAGTTTGTTCGTGATGAGGAACCCTGATTCTCGATTAGCGAGGAAGAGATCCCTTTCGGTGAGGAGCGTCTCCGGAGAGGCGAAGCAAATGGTGAAGGATCCGGTAACCACCGAAGAAGGTCCGATTTTATGTGCCATCGCTTCTTTATTTTATGATTTAAGTGGTTCTTTGTTTATTTTTTTTTTATCGATTGAGAAATCATTGTTGTTGTTACTGGTTTGTTTTCGATTCTTTGATTACGGCAGCCTGACTTTTCTCCATTGTGTCCATAATTTGTTTGTTAGTGTCGCTTTGTGTATAATTGTAAGGGTCTATGTTCTGCTGTATATCGACATAGGCTTGTCGTTTAAAACTTATGTCTGACTATACACCAAAAATGAAGTCGAGTTCAGTGTAACATACGTCGAGATTCATGTCAAGTGAATGACTGCTAGGGCTATACATATCAAATTATCGATGCCATGAAGAGGGAAATTTTGGAGGGAAATTTTGTCAAGTTCGCCTCTATAGATCTTAGACAAACAATGGAAGGCTTCATTCGGAGAAAAAAAAAGAAAATAACCCTTTGTATTTGTGTATGGTGAGAAGAAACTAAATGATATTTTAAAGAGAAAAGAGAGTATACAGCCGCACGCAATTTATGTACATCTGCTCCCAAAATGATGTTGTTTTGCTAAAAAATTTAAGTGCATGGGTGCATACTTTCATTTCTATAATTTAAATTGAATATCCTGTATTTTGGACTTGTCATGTTTGTGTTTATTTAGGACTCTTTAGAGGCTATGGGAAAATCCTTAAGCTACTTCGGATGTGCTTAGGGGCAGACACCATGAAGTTAAGTAGCTTAAATTAATTTCATGGGTATTTGTTGGCCTGGACCTATGGTTTTTTGGTGGACTGGATTAGTGAAACAAGGACTATGTTGTATTTGTCCCTTTCTTCTCTTTCTTGTTTTGTTTCATTCTGTCACTGCCCCACACCTCCCCATCCCCTCCCCCCTCCCCCACCTTTTATTGCTTCCATCATTGTTTTCAGCAACTTTTCGATGTGTCATTAAAACGATGTCTAAGCTTCACAGGAACACAGAGCCAGGACAATGCTAGTTTATGATAGACATGTGATTAGATTCACTCTTAAACATCTATGCAAAAGTAGTATGATGCACAGGTAATTCAGCATCTTGGTTTACAAGGAGGTCTGAATTGGGGTTTAGTGACAGAGGGAAGCAAAAACATACCATGTGCTGGTCTAGCTAGGGCTTGTTGGCTGGTGATCTGGCGGCTGGTTCGTTCTTAGGTCTTCATTGCTCTCTACAGTTTGAGGGTCCAGCGCTTCCCCCGGCTTGGGTTGGGTTGTCTTGGAACCTCTGGCTGCTTGTTTGTATTCCTTTTGGCTTTCATTATTGAATTTCACATTTATACAATGGAAAGGAGAAGCCTGGTGTCAAAGCAAAATGACATGTGTATATAAGTATTTCATCACTCTAGTACTCAGTATATTAGTCTCAGTTCTTGCTTCTTGATGTAGGATCATCAAGCGCTCAGAGTTCTTTTGCCATTGATGATGCTACATCGGTTGTTTCAAGTATCAAATATCACGCAGAGTTTACACCGTTGTTTTCTCCAGAGGGTTTTGAGCTTCCCAAGGCTTTCTTTGCGACAGCACAAAGTGTTCGTGATACTCTTATTATAAACTGGAATGCAACATACGATTTCTACGAAAAGATGAATGTAAAGCAGGCGTATTATCTGTCCATGGAATTTTTGCAGGTTTGTTATCCTGCAAGTGAAATTACTTTCATAAATTATTTATAATACAAGTTATAATTGCAAGGCATTACCATTTTGTGTATTTGATTTTTGTAGGGTAGAGCATTGTTAAATGCAATTGGTAATTTAGAGCTCGCTGGTGCTTATGCAGAGGCTTTGAGCAAGCTTGGACACGATCTTGAGAATGTAGCATCACAGGTATTCTTCTTTACTTTATTATTTGAAGTGGCGCTGCTGTGATGGAGAGTTTCTTGGCTTGTAGAGCAGAAATTCTCAAGTCATCATAACCAACATATGTGGTCGCTGTTTTCCTGTTTGCTGCATGGTTAATGAGTTTAGGCTGCATAATTGATGCATCATACTGAAGTTAGCTTGTGTAAATAATTGCACGTATTTATTTAAATCTGACCCAATTCAATCCGTATGCTCAACAAAAAATAAGGCTTGTCAGCTCTCAAAGACACGTGTCTGCTGTGTAGCAGAACCATGTGTCAGATGAAGAATTAACTTTAGATGGCTGACCATTCTCATAAACAAAACTCTCCACTTGATTTGAAGAGTTAAATTGGTAATATTTGTTTCTGATTTGGACATTGTTAACTAGAAATTTCTCTATTACCTGGTACTTGCTCCTTCCTTTTCAGCCACTTCTGTCTCTCTGTGAAAACTTCTGTCAGATTAGAAGCTTCTGTCATCTGAAAATTGTTTTAACATAAGCATTTCTAGAAAACAACTAGATCTCTATGAGAGGATTTTTCTAGAGCAGTTGGAGTTGCAGTTTGCTGAAACATTTCTACTACAAAATAGGAGCGTGATGCCGCACTTGGAAATGGAGGTCTTGGGCGGCTTGCCTCTTGTTTTCTGGACTCCTTGGCAACACTCAGTTACCCAGCATGGGGTTATGGACTTAGGTACAAGTACGGCTTATTTAAACAGCTAATTACAAAAGATGGTCAGGAGGAAGTCGCGGAAAATTGGCTGGAGGTATGTTTGATTTTTGTCGGTTTCATCCGGTTCAAGCACTTATCACATACATAATGAAGCACTTTTTTACCTAAGCCCAACAAAATTTTCCGTGGAACTGGTAGTGTTTCTAATCACAGCACGGAGAGCATATTTATGTTTTGGTTAATCACTACTTTCCTTGTTTATGCTTTTAGATGGGCAATCCCTGGGAAATTGTGAGAAACGATGTTTCATATCCTGTGAAGTTCTATGGCAAGGTTATTTTAGGTTCGGATGGGAAAAAGCATTGGATTGGAGGAGAGGATATAAGGGCCGTCGCTTATGATGTTCCAATACCAGGATATAAAACTAAAACTACAATCAATCTCCGATTGTGGTCCACTACAGTTCCATCAGAAGATTTTGATTTATCTGCTTTTAATGCTGGAGACCACATCAAAGCAAATGATGCACAAGCAACAGCTGAGAAGGTATGGACATTTTTATGGTTTCTACTATTTTTCAACACGATATTTGCATTTTGATCCATTCTGAAAAATTTATTGGTGTCGGTTAGTTTGGGGTGCCTGATATTGCAAAATACTGAAATGACTGAAATTGTGTAATTTATTAATTATTTGGATCAGTAAAGAAAATTGTTTCATAAGGGGCATTAAGTGGGTGCTATTATTTGGATCCGTAAAGAAAATTGTTTCATTAAGGGGCATTAAGTGGGTGCTAGCCCTTATGCTGAAACATATGAAACAATAGCTGAAATTTAAATCATTGCCCATATTCTGCTTCTGCTCTCTCTCTCTCTCTCTCTCTCCCTTTCTGTGCGTGGGATGGTATAGCTACACACTGAAGATACTTGGAACAGAGAGCAAGAATGGCTTCAATAAACCTGAAAATGCATTTGCTTCTTTCTATGCCTATCCACAATTCCTAATCTTGTTTCATCTGGTTTTGAATTCACCATAGTTGGTAGTTGCTTTCAAACAGTTTGTGAACTAGTTTGTAATTTCTGTTGTTCAAATGATACCCACAGCGGTCCATGAAAAAATGATAATGCTTCTTTGCTATTAGATCTGCTTTGTACTCTACCCTGGTGATGAGACAATGGAGGGTAAAATCCTCCGTTTGAAGCAGCAATACACTTTATGCTCAGCTTCGCTCCAAGATATTGTCGCACGATTTGAGAGGAGATGTGGAGAGCATGTAAAATGGGAAGAATTTCCTGAGAAGGTTGCTGTCCAGATGAATGATACTCATCCGACACTCTGCATTCCGGAGCTGATGAGAATATTAATGGATGTGAAGGGCCTTAGCTGGAAGGATGCATGGAATATTACTCAAAGGTACTTTGCTATCAGCTGTGGTTTATATATGCTTCAAGTGGGTATTATTTGCTGAAATCGAAGTAATTATGTGTGTAATTCCACAGGAATTAGATCATTACAATCAGTTTGTCTCATTGTACATGATGAGCAAAATCTTTGGAATAAACCATCATATTAGACTGGGTGCTGAAAATTCATCTGTAGAAATATCCCATTCTATTCTGCCTAAGTCATAGTTCTCTTTGGAGTGTCTTGCGGTTGACAAAGGTTGAATACTAAATATTACTGTTTGCATTTCTATTTGTATGTTCTAGTTAATTTCCTCAATACTCTAGGCTTATACAAATGGCAAATATTAACGATCAAGGGTAGTATGAAGTTGCCATTCCTCTGGGAGTCATGAATTGCTTGAAAGAAATTCAAGAATTTTGAACTTTTTAGTTTGGAGCTAATCATAAATGCAAATTGCATCAAATATAATGCAAAACAAAGAAGTGGTTTTGAAAATCTGAGTCTAGTCATTAAAAGACAAATGCAACATGTCATTATTACAAGTGGCAAGAAATACTGCTTTCCTAAACTATCTCCTTCAAAACCCTAATATAATCAGGTTGCATAGATGCTAAGAGTTCTTAAATGATTTTTTGAGCCACAGATATTTGTACTCTGTGGAGGTTGAAGCTCTATTGAAATATTCATCACAACCTGTCTGTCATAACCACTGCATAGAAATCAAATAGTTTCATTCGTGAAACTGTGGCTCTTTTTTTATTTGACCTGATTTTCTGGACTATACCCATTCTTCCTTCTGGAAAATTAAGCATCATTGAATTGCAAAGATAGTAGGTGTTAAAGTGAACTTTTAATAACAGATATCTCGACTCGGCAGAGGCTGACATTCTATTGACTTGTATTAATCTCATTCTGTTACCAGAACTGTGGCATACACGAACCATACTGTTTTACCAGAGGCACTGGAGAAATGGAGTTTTGAACTTATGCAAAAACTGCTTCCTCGACATGTTGAGATTATAGAAAAGATTGATGAGGAGGTAATTGAAATAATTATTTGAACCAAAATTTTCTGCTTTGTTTTTCTCATTTATGATCAACCTATGTGCTATTTGATGCATTTCAGCTAATTGATGCCATAGTATCAGAGTACGGTACTGAAGATCCTGACTTGTTGGAGAAAAAGCTGAAGGGGATGAGAATATTAGAAAATGTCGATATGCCTGCCTCTATTGCAGATTTATTTGTCAAACCGGAAGAAAGCAGCCTTGTTGATCTCAATGGTGAACAGGACAAGTCTGTTGAAGATAGTGAACCTATAGAAGAAAGTAGTGTGCTTGATGAAAAAGATGAACCTGAAGAAGAAAATTCGCAGAAGAAGCCAAAGGAGCCATCAGAACCAATTCCGGTGCCTCCAAAGATGGTTCGGATGGCTAATCTATGTGTTGTGGGTGGTCATGCAGTAAATGGGGTTGCTGAGATTCACAGTGAAATTGTCAAAGATGAAGTCTTCAATGACTTTTATAAGGTACGCATTGATATAGTTTTTATTGTTTTCTTTTTCCTCTACTTTGTAATTTCAAATTGTGCAAAAACTTTTTGTTAACTGTTTAATACTTTTGAAGCAGAAATGCCCTTGTTAATGAATTTTATTCAAAAATGGTGGCAGTTGTGGCCTGAAAAATTTCAGAACAAAACTAATGGGGTGACGCCAAGAAGGTGGATTCGATTCTGTAATTCTGATTTAAGTAAAGTTATAAGCAAGTGGACTGGTACAGAAGAATGGGTCCTAAACACTGAGAAGCTGGCAGAATTACGAAAGGTAATTCACTGTCACATTTTTCAATGTAAACTTTTCTCAATCTATATCCACTGTCCAAGGTTAACTGTGAATCCGTCTTCCTCTTTGTCACAGAAAATTCAGTGTATACTTTTCTTTTTCTTTTTTTTTTTTATTGAAACATCAAATGGAGTCGCAGAATAATATGGAATGGCATCATTCTAAGATGTTTTAGCTTGTTCAACTTAGAGAGAGAGACAAGAGTGAGGGGCTTTATAGGCCTAAGGCTTTGCGTCTCTAAGTCGAACTGCAGTCAGTTGCACTTTTTGCACCAAAATCATTTTAGAAATTATCTTTTTCAAATTATAAATTGAAGTAGGTGATCCTTAGAATAACTGTACAAGGTCATCATCAACTAAGCTATTTCTCAGTCACTATTTGATAAACTTAGTCATGATCGGGCCCATTTACATCTAGAATTTGGACTTTTAAACAGCTTGATTTGACTGAAGGCAAAGTGTGAATTATATTTTTTCTGTAATTTGAGATGATAAAAAATTGAAACTGCTATGATACATCCAAACATCTGGCCTACACCTTTGCTGTATTTCTGAAATAGGTTAGTCGCATTATTGAATTTATATTACTTGTCATTCTGCTGCTGCTGTTAAACCTGTTATTTGTTGTGCGAATTATAAAGTATGCAGATAATGATGAACTCCAAAATGAGTGGAGGGCAGCAAAATGGAGTAACAAGATGAAGATTGTGTCATTTCTCAAAGAGAAAACAGGGTATTCTGTAAGCCCTGATGCAATGTTTGATGTACAGGTCATGCCTCCCCTTCAACTCTTTATTATGTATAGATATTTACTTATACATAAGGCAATCTTTGATGTACAAATCATTTCTTGCCTTCACCTCTTTCTAATGTACGAATAGTTATTGAGAGAAATATATATAAGCATCAGAGGTTCAAGTAGTTGCTATTATTAGATACAATAGTGAAAGTGAAATCGCCAAAACTGAAAAATCCATGAGACACCTGAGAGAGCGTAACATGTGTCCATTAACTTTTATCAGGAAAAACTATGTATCCATTAACTGGATAAGTTTCTTGTAAAATTATGTACCTGCTATTAACTGAGAACTCTCGCACAGTTTAGCACCAAATCCCAACAACTCTAGCCAGCTTATTGTATCAGTGGTGCATTGTGCCCTTACTGTTGGATTTTAGGTGGTATAATTTATTTAAGATTTGCAGACCTTTTAAATGGATTTGGGTCATTTTCAGGTGAAGCGCATACATGAATACAAGAGACAGTTGTTGAATATCTTGGGAATTGTTTACCGTTACAAGAAGATGAAAGAAATGAGTGCTCTGGACAGGAAAGAGATGTTTGTTCCTCGAGTTTGTATATTTGGAGGGAAAGCGTTTTCAACATATGTTCAAGCCAAAAGGATTGTGAAATTCATCACAGATGTTGGGGCTACTGTAAATCATGATCCAGAAATTGGTGATTTACTAAAGGTACAGCTTTGTCGCCTGCCAGTAATTGACTGTCTGAAATTCATGAATTTATGGGATAACCACTCGTCAGTCTTTGGTTGACTTCGTATTAGGGATTTGTGTACTTTCCTTTTAAAATAAATAGCTGCATACAAAGAAATCACCATATCTGTTATTGCATGAGTATGCCATACTATTGAAATTGGTATTGCATGTATAGGTTTTTTACATTAAAAGTATCACGCTGTCTACTCTCAAATTACTTTTCAGTCAGTAGGACTTCAACCTGAGAACCTATGGATTGGATTAGAACTCAGCGTGCTTAGCTTTATAAAGATTAAATTATCATGCAAAAACTTGTTGGTAGAATTAGTGAGCGAGACTCAGAATATAATCAAAGAATGCTGAACTTGAGACTGTTCTTAAACTTTGTGTCGCTTCGCCATGGAAAGCCATATTGCTTGGTGATATATAGTTTTGGGTTGAGAGTTTGTCTGTGACATGGCAATTTCTGTGTATTAGTTGTTGTGAATGAAAAATATGAAGACTTGATCCCCGTTTATCATCTTTTTCTTTTTAGGTTATATTTGTTCCTGATTACAATGTCAGTGTTGCTGAATTGCTTATTCCCGCAAGTGAACTTTCACAGCATATCAGGTATATATATATATATATATATTTCATGTTCAATAATAGTTTTTGGTTTACAAGGAGTTGAACTGGTCGCACCTGACCTGGGTCCCAGTTATTGAATTTTGCTTATGCTTTTTACTTGCTTCATCTTGCAATCTTTATTTTTGGTGTGATTCAAATTAGTTAAAACTTAGTAAATGCATCAACTCTCTCTCTCTCTCTCTCTCTAGTACTGCTGGGATGGAGGCCAGTGGAACCAGTAACATGAAGTTTGCAATGAATGGTTGCATCTTAATTGGGACATTGGATGGAGCAAATGTTGAAATCCGCCAAGAGGTTGGAGCAGACAACTTTTTCCTGTTTGGTGCTAAAGCTCATGAAATTGCAGGTCTTAGGAAAGAAAGATTAGAGGGCAAGGTACGACGAACTTCTACTCCCTGAATCAACTCATGACCTCACTTGTTCTCCACTAACAATGTTGAGCTTAGGCCAGGTTTCCCACTAACAGGTTTAACTTCATGGAAATACTGGAGGTTACATTTTATTTATTAAAATAGATGGGAGAAATAAAATGTACCGTTTCTTTTAACAGTTCTTATTTGCTTCCCCTGGTGCTTGTTAACTAGTCAAATTTTTTCCCCCTCTAGTTTGTACCTGACCCACGTTTTGAGGAAGTCAAGGAGTTTGTCAAAAGCGGTGTTTTTGGGTCTTACAACTATGATGAGTTATTGGGGTCCTTGGAAGGAAATGAGGGTTTTGGCCAGGGAGATTACTTCTTAGTGGGCAAAGACTTCCCAGATTACATAGAATGTCAAGAGAAGGTGGACGAGGCATACAGAGACAAAAAGGTGAGTATACATTGATGCGCATACAAATTGTTTACTGCTTACAAGCCTTGGTGTGTCCATCCGGTAGATGGGCACTTAAATCTCCAAGGGAACTGAATTTTTTGAATTAATATCACTGGAGAAACATGGTAACATATTTTAAAGCAAAAATGATGTTCTTCGCTCCAATTGGTTGACATATCTGCATACTAAGTCTGTTGGTAACAGTTCTCACACTTGAAATATCTATTTCGTAATTCCTGTATATTTTTAGTAGCTCTCACGTATAAAATAACTATTTCATAATTCTCATCCTTTATCGTCTGAGATGACAACAATTTGATGAATTCTGCTAATATGTGAGAAACTGGTTTTGGGCAGAAATGGACAAGAATGTCGATCTTGAATACTGCTGGCTCATGTAAGTTCAGCAGTGACAGAACGATCCACGAGTACGCCAAGGACATATGGAACATTGAACCTGCCGAATTTCCATAGAAGAGTAAACTAAAACCAGGTGATTCTGAATGCTCAACTCACCATGCATCCTCTGCTGTCTCCCCTTGGTGGTATATTCTGGGGCTCAAGTATATTTCCCTTTTTTTTTTTTTTCCCCTTTTAGTGTGGGAATAATTTCCAGAGAGTGAAGCTTGCATATGAAGAGGCATGTGCCTGCAGACATTATCAGCCGCCGATGATATTTACTACGAAATAAAAGTCGGTGCCCCCAAGCCGCGCTTCTTTTTCTCATCCTTCTGCACACCCATTTCAACTTATCTGGGTTTTCTTATGGCCCCCAACCCGGATTGTTCGAAGCTGCTGAAGCATTTGCAGCGGCAGCTACATGCATTTGCAGCGGCAGCTACATGCGCATCCAATCCATTTTGCTTTCCCCTTTTCTTGTTTGTGTTCCTCTACCAATGTATGCTGTTACTATTTTTCAGTTAAACTTTGAACTTCACAGATGCCACTCCCACGACGAACGGAGGCGGCTAAGGCACCCTTATTTACCATAAGCTCACAATCACCTTTCCGTGGGCTCCCTTTGAGCTGCGGTTGTAGAGGTTTTGAAGGGAATGTAAGACCAAAAACTGAAACAACCTGTAACAAAGCAAGCCTTTCTTGGACGAACCGTAGAATTTGTACAATTATTAACGAAATGCCTAAAGAAGCCATGCCCCTTTATGGAGTTCTTTTTAATTTTAAACTAATAAGAACAGAGTCGTTTTAATTTAAATTTGTATATCTAGAAAAAAGTTTATTTTAGTTTAGGGAAAAATTTTAGGAGATCTCCCTGTGGTTTGAGTCATTTTTTAAGAGATCTATGTAGTTTAAATTTTATTTATCACACCTTTTATATTTTCATATTGTTTTCAATAGATCTCTTTCATTTATTTGTCAAACAATTTTGTTAAGTGAGGGGATGTATGACAAGTTATTAAATTTTTACTTCATTATTTCACATGTAAATTATTAAAAATAATAATAATAATAATAATAATAATTGAAAAAGGGGAAAAATTTACAAATTCTAAACATCTATGTCTCAATTGAAATTTTGAAAGGGGAATGTTGGGATTTTAGTGTACTTTTTCTAAAATAAAACTTTAATTCCGTTATACACACACCTTAAGAAAAGGGAGCCCTCGTCTTTCTTATTTTGCTACTTAGATTTTCTTTTCTTTTTTTTTCATTTTTCATGTATTTTTCAAATTTAAATATTATTTTTAATAGTTTATAGTTAAAATAATGATGTAAAAATTTAATATAAAAAGGGTTTATTGAAAATAAAATAAAAGTTCATAGGGTATGATAAACAAAATTTAAATCATGAGAAGTCTCCTAAAAAATGATTCAAATCACATTGAGTCTTTTAAAAAAAATTTCCTTTAATTTATAATCCCCTAAAATTCAGATTTTTAATAAGAATTTCTGTTAGGGAACAATGACGCCAGAGAGAGATGGAAGAAATTGATGGACTAGAATATAATTTACTATATATCTGTAGGGCTTTACTATAAACTGTGAGGGGCTTGGTTAGTGTTTCTTGTTTTTAAAACTTAAGGTCGAGAATAATAGAATCCCCAACAACTGTCCTAATTAAGCTCTTCCTTTTGTAGGGTGAGTTAAGTTTAGAATCATTCAATTGTTTTAACGTCATATATTTAGATCATTGAAATAAAATAGAAATGAGAAAAATAATAGTAAAAATTTCAATAAGATGATTATAAGATTATTACCAAGTGAATGGACAATGATTACGATTCCATTCCAACAATTTCACTCATGGCATTAGGTTAAAGCTGAAAGGTAATCAAGCTGTTTCCGCAGAATTGGACCCATAAATCGAAACTAATCGCTGGTTTGACTCGACTCGCAACTAATCGCTGGTTTGACTCGATTCGCAACTAATCGCTGGTTTGACTCAACTCGCAGGAATGGAGAATAAAGTAGGAATCGCATAATAATTTAATATATAAGGAATAATATACTCCTGGATCACGAGCGAAGCGCAACTCTTTATGAATCATACAAATAATGGAAAGAAACCAAAACACAACTAATTTCGAGCATATTTTTTATTGGTTTGTGGGTCATCAAACTCGACCTACTAAACTTCACATTCAAGGGGATTTTCTTTTAAATGTTCTTTTTGTTTTTTTTTTTACGGTCATCAAATGGCAAGGATCAGAATTGAAACAATATCAAGCAAGAGGCTATTCTAACCATATTAAGAATTGGCAAAAAAAAAAAAAAAAAGGGACATATTTCAGTGTAGACAGAATTTCTATTGTAATAAGAAGCCCCCAAAAAACCTTGCAGATCTGCCAGAGGTTCCCAGCAACAGAAATTGTTTTTCAAAATCAACAGATGAAGAGTGTCAGAAAATTGGAAAACAGAAACTTACTTGGGAGAAAATAATGTTGTCAATTATCAGCTACCTACTGGAGAAATATTTCACCTCTATGCTATGTACCCTTCTCAAATGTGAGAGCTAACCATGGAAAGATCCGACCTTTTCAGCTAGGGATTAGACCCACCACGGCCTGAGCCCGACACAGTCATTCCCCTCATCCCCCTCGAAATCAACCGGAAAATTGAGATCGAGAGCATCGGTTACATCAGAGTGCTCCTGGCCTGCTACTAATGGCTGCTGTTGCACATTGGTGTCAGAGAAATGAGCCCTCTTATGGCCACCCAAAGCTTGGCCTGATTTAAAAACCTTGAAACAAACCGAACACTCGTGCCCCTTACTTCCCTTTTTCAACTCATGGCCACTCACGTTCATTTCCCCCACTTCCTTCTCACTTGAACTCTCATTTCCTTCGAGCTCGGTCTTTTCGCAGCTATGGGGCTTTAGGGGGAAGCACGAGTTGCGGCTCGACGCGCGATGACCCCCCAGCGCTTGGTGCGAATGGAAACACTTGTGGCATGTCTTGCAACTGTATTTCCCTCCCTCCTGCTGATTATCAAACAGTTCATAGCTATGACCCAACTCAGAATCAGCTACTTCTGCCTTAACTTTACTCGTCAAACCATCTTCCAGTTCAGCTTTCATTTTCATTGCACCGCAGACAATGTTTCCGGGCTTGGCATCCATCTTAGGGTTCTTGAACTCATCAGGATGATCATCATTCTCGAGGAACCCAGTCTCCGGAGCTTCCAAACCAACCTCCATTTTCATGCTACTCGCGGACCCAGAATCCAAACCACCAAATTCAGACCCTTCCTTCCTCAACAGTGTCCCATCTCCATTAGAGACAAAATTCTTACCCTCATTTTCTGCAATTTGCTCATTTGCAAGAGGCAGGTTAAAATTGGTCCAATCACGAATGCCCCTAGAAAGCATCATCAAACAGATGGCACCCTCTTCTAGCTCTCGCTCAGTCTCGACCTCAGAAACGGATGATGATGAACACAAAACAGGGAAAGCATGGGGTTTTGCAGTGATCTTATGCCTCGCCCTATTGGATCGCTTCTTCCGAATCGGACCCGAAGTCTCAGTATCAGATTGGCCCTCAGCGGAAGCTCTGAATCGTTCAGAATGGCATCTCATGTGGCCAAACAGAGCCCTACTTGAGAAAAAACCTTTCCCACATTCCCTGCAGATGTTCCCTTCTCCTCTTCTCGAGTGGGTTCTCATATGACCAGATAAAGCCCTCGAAGAGTGAAACCCTTTTCCACAAATTTTGCAAGGATTCTCTTGCTTGGAAATCCTACCCTTTTTCGAATCCGAGAACTTCCAAGATTTCTTGGGGTTCTCTCTGAGCCCATAAACACAGTTGGACTCGGTACCCATTTGGAAATCCTTGAGATTTTCATCCGTCCCACTTGAGTTCTCAGTACCGTGGCACCTCATGTGGCCTCCCAATGCCTTCCCGCTGAAGAAACTCGTGCTGCATAACTTGCAGACGTGCTTATTCGGTTCTTCTTGATTTTCTTCCATGGGTTCGAATGATCGACTCAAAGGAACAAACAAGAACTGGGTACCCAGATCAAAAAAAAAAAAAGAGACCTTGGCGCTCCGATTGAAAAGAATGTAAAAGAAAATGCAAGAAGCAGGGGAATCAGCGGATCGGAAGTTGTATCCACAGCTAATGCTTGTCTAGCAAGTGATAAATCTGCTTCACCGCAACCCTTGTAGTGAAAAAATGGGTCTCTCTCACCCACTTCACTGTTTTCTCACTTTCGGCGCTTCAGAATGTGGGAGCTAATTTCGTCGTGAAGAGATTGGCTCTGCGACCGACTTTGTTTTCTTGCCAGTTAATAGCCGCGAATGGGCGCAAAGGAAGAATGTAAAGAAGAGACAGATCGACGCGATACTCTCTCTCTCTCTCTCCCTCTTCTCGCACACACACACACACACTTCCCTCTTCACACCCAAAAGCTCTCTCTCTATCTGCCTGTGGGTGGGGCTATGGGGGTTGAATTGATGCCATATTTGGAGGAGGAAATCGTTGCATGGAATGAAAGCAAAGACACCACGAGTGTTGCCCCACTTGCTCCTCCAGCTACATTAAAGTCTCCCAAACCCTTTATTGAAATCATTAAAAAAAGTGATTGTTCTCCTATTATTAGCAAATATTAGCCCCCTTTGCCCTGGGTAATCGTGATTAGTCATTTGAATCGGATAAATTCTGTCCAACGATTGCGAGATATTTATTTTGATTCATCCCACCGTTGGACTTCAACGCTTATGCGATGGAAGGTCTAGATTCTCTCTATTTGTGGTGGAAAATGAACCGTTCATTTCTCCTTTAGACGAATATCAAATGATCTAAATGCAATCGCATCCATTCATTTGTTTTGTGATGATAAAGTATGACTTGTTTTTTAGTTTAAAATTAAAAGAACAAATTAATGGACAAGGATGCGAAATTTGAATAAATGGCTGAGATTGAAATTGACGGTTCATTTTCCACCACAAATGAAAAGAATCATGGTGTCTATAGGTGGTGAGGAGGCTCATCAAGCAAATCCAAAGTCGACGAAGGCACTCCCGCAAGAAATCTAAAATCTCAGGCTCGAATCATTGGTTGTTGAAACGCCCCTGGCCAATTCGATATCATTCTTAGAGATTAAATAATTTTGAAGACCAATAGTTGCTCTTTTTAACTAATTTTAAACATCTTACTCTTGCTTTGGGATTTCAGAAATCACCCATCATAAATTTAGATTTCATTTTCTTTCAATACGAGTTTGATCCGTGAGAATAGAAGGGTAAAGAACGTAATATACATCCGATTCAAAAGAAAGTAATGTATTTTCTGTCGATATTGTTTTGGGAGTTAGTCACACTCACCCTCTAACATCAGTATGGGTTTTTTTTTTTTAATTTCTTATTAGCATTTCTATTGAAAAAACTCATTTTGATTAAAATTTAGGCGTTTGATTAGTACTGTCTAAAAAAATCGAATATATATGCAAAAAAGCCAAAGAACAATTTTTTAAAAAAAGTTATAATAAACAGGCTTCTCCGAAAAGTAATTATGAAAAAAAAATGCTGCTCCTAAAAGCTATTTTTTTGCTCTTCGAAAAACAAAAATAAATAAATAAATAAGTCATAAGTTCATCCACCTAGTCCTTATATAGCTTTCTGATGAGTCTTTAAATAGTCTGCAAAACCTCCAAAAGAGAAGTCTTTAGTGGTGGAATTTTGAAGTCAAGCCAGACATAAGCAAACCAGGGGCACTGCTCTGCTACATAAGTAGACACATGGGGAGGGAGAAATATGGACAAAATCAAAATACGAGGCTGTAAATAAACATGACTCACATTTGGACTCCACCCCAGTGATAAACCTCAAGATTGACCAAACTCAGACCTTGATTTTTCCTGTGTTTAATGAGTTGCCAGAGTTGGAAGTATAGGATTTGATATGGGTCTCTTTGATTTTTTCAATATGCCTGCCCCCCTTTCAAACGACCTGCCTACTACGGCGAAGGTCAGAGAGTCGAATCTTCGTTGCATTGAAATGTGAAACAATTTCTCATTTTTCTTTTTATAGACTATCAGCCTCATTTTGTAACAAAAATTTAGATAAAATAATATTGTAAATTTATAGGATGTCTAATTCACACATGAAAAACTGAAGTTGATTCTTGTAAGATTTAGGATGCATCGTTAAACAATGGACTTGACTGCAGGGAGATTTTTTTTCCACTTATTTTTCCTTAATTTTTTAAAAAGTCAAAAGCTTTTAATTAAGATCAGTTACACTTTGTGTCATAATTATATTATTAGTATGGGGATCTGGGAATATGGTGTAATCTTGTTTATTAATTAGTTAGTTATCTATCTTAATATTAAGTTGCCATGGGTCTGTTGTCATGTGTCGCAGTACCCCCCAGTGAACAGGCTGTCCAACATGCCTCAATGCAAGAGAACAAAGTGGGCAGCCTTATTCAGGATCAAGCTGGCTATGCTATCCTTAGTGCATGGAATTGTCTTATTACTGTTCCAAACCATTTATTCTCTACACAAACAAAAGGAGCAAAGAAACCCCATCTATACTATACCATGACCCAATATCTAATACAAACTCTCTTCTATCATGTGGATGCACTCATAATTAAATGGCTACACCCCAACCCCAACAATCATAAAACAGTTCATCATCCAATCTCACAGCAGATACTGCCATGAATTGAATTTTTCTTGCCCCATTGGGCAATCTTATGGCAATAATAGCAGCAATAATTGCAAATGTTCATATAATCCGAGCAACTGCAACATTTTCCATTCAAGCTAATTTTGATTCTTGGCTTAGAATGTGAAAGCAGCTTCGAGATGTATCTGAAATTTGAAAGGATCATTCATGCTTGGCAACATTTAGGCAATCACAAGCTCATATACCCAAATTAAACAAAAGGGGGAACAGAGAACTTCCTCCTCTAATAGTAAACAGAAGGGGTAGAAGTGAGTTTTGTATGACTAAACTGCCCTCAACTGATGAAAACAAAGCCCACAGCATGGTGGAAGTGTGCAGCAATGACAAGTCATGTAGCTATTCCTTCCAAGCATACATTGACTACCCTGCCTCCCTCCTTGGAAGTTATTTATTTATTTATTTTTTAAAGATTTTTTTCTTGAGAATAATAGGAAAGAAAAGAACTCCAGAGATGGCAGCAGCAAACAGAAGAGAGTCAAATTAGTTCTGCAGATGTGAGTTAACAAAACTCTCAGGTGTTCAGAGCATTAAAGCAATCTCACTATCATATCGCCACGGGATTAAAGGCACAAGAAGACTACAGTACAGCACAAAACCTTATATTACTTGTTAATTAAAATCTATGGTATGGAAAAGGTGCATGATTCAAAAAGATGCATAGTAATGGAATGAACTAAAAATGTGCTCAATTTCAGTCCCTTGCCGGAAAAAACCTGCATTTATTGCTTTGAAGGGATGAGTCTTTGAGTTAAGCAGCCATGGTGGGAGGAACCTAGTAAGTTGTAGGGTAAGAGTGACAGAAACAAATGATGAGATTATCCCAGATAGAGAAAATGATTCACAACTTATTTACACAAGAAGTTACTTTCATGCTTGGTGCTTTCTGAAGTAAGCAATGATGAAGGACCAGCATCAATATATGTGTCATAAGTTATGTGGGAAAAGACAATAATATAATGCATTTTAGTTTCAATAAACCAAAGATTTCATCTGCAATGCTTAAAGGCTACTCATACAAAAAAAAATTAAAAAAATAACAAGCTTTGTTTAAGACACAGTTACTGTTTGTGGGGGATGGTTTGGGAAAGCACCACACCACGAGTTCTCATTCTGTTTATACCTTTGCTGCTGTCTCAAGCCAACATGTCTGAGAGGCAAGGGTCGGCTGTTGCCATTCACAGTAGGAATAGAGGTCTAGTTAACCCTACTCCTGTGAATGATGGTGATTCTCCTTAATCCTCAAATAGATGACATCATCATCATTTCCCATCCTCCCATTCCCGGCACAAGTCTGGAAGAGACCTTAAACATCTTCATTCTCAATATATGCTGGATTTTCATCAAAGGAATAAAAATGCCTATATTTGAGTTTCAGTTGTAATGGTAAAAGCCACTCTTCACATGATTCTACCCCTAAGCTTATCAGTCGCAATGAACAGGTTGTTGGGTTCAATAGCCTCATATTTGACTACATTTCGCGGTAGAGAGGACTCATAATGGTTTTTTTTTTGTTTTCTCTTTCCTTTCTTTTGTTGAAAAAATAAAAGGCACCTTCTCATCGGATAACTTTGCTACTGAATTTATGCCTTGCGAGCTACAATTTGTCCAAGAGAAGTATTCATAAACCGAAAATGAGTGCTCAGAAAAGCAAAACATAACAATTCAAGCATCAGCAGCATTCAGAAGAAAAAGGACCCTTGAGCCTTTAATTTAGAAGTCACATTCATTGAATGCTCTCCCAACAAAAGTACTCAAGTTTTTTTCCATTTTTCTTCCACTCTACCGGTCTTCTTTCTTTAATTTCTTTCTTTCTTTCAGGAGGAATCAGTGTGTGTGTGGTGGGGGGGGGGGGAACCATTGTGTTTGCTTTGCAAAAGGTATGGTGGCAATTCCAGAACCTGTGAATAAAGGTTAAGTCAACATGAAAGCTCCCTCCCAGCATCCATAAACTTCAATCACCTTCAAAAATGTTATTTCACAGCAGAGCCATGCCATCCAACTTCTGAAAAATATGTAAAGAAAATTGGTTTTCTTTTCTGCTGTATGATATGGGCCTGTAGTCAACAGTTCCCTAAACTCTTAATACGCTCCAAGCAAATATATTGAACAGAGTGAAGACTGCGATAACGAACACAGATCTAAGCTATATCGCTTGGTAAAAAAACAATAATAATAATAACCCGGGGTAACAATACACCAGGCCAATCCAAACAACTCAATAAAACATATAGAATCCATAGGAACAACTATACAGATCAAATCATTGTATCAGTACAAAATGCACCTCTTAGTGTTCACATGTAGTTGGGTTCTGAGCTCATGAAAAGTAGTAGTAATAATAATAATAATAGCAATTGCGAGAGAATACTGAAGATGATGGTCAACTATTGCAGAATCTCTCAATATAATGGAAATGGCCATTAACGCACACACAAATTTAAGATGAGTTTAAGGAACAAGCATGTGGGGTATGGTATCTGGCTAAGACCTACTACCAGACGTCTAAAAGACAGTGCGTCCCAGCAACAAATTCCACCGACTTGTTCTAGTTGCCAACGAGTTCAATATTGGCCTAGCAAAAAAAAAAAAGTTCAATATTGGCCTAGTTTATTATTATTATTATTATTATACTTCCATTACTTTTTGGGGCTCTGGAACTTGTTTCTTCCTCCTCTGTGACCAAACTGCCACGAAAAATATGTCAACAAAAGCCAAAAACAAAGTTTCCAGGGAATCCAAATGAGAAAAGAATTTCATCTTAAGTGAGGTTTTTCATCAGAAATTGGGACAAAATATGACTAGAACTTTGACAAAACCAACATGAAATTTTGATTCCGCAAACAAGAAGGCAGGTTCCTCTAAGAACACAAGTGACAGACAGCGATATATCAAACACCACGAAAGGCAAAATACAGCCTTTTAATTAAGCAAACCTGTAATAGCAATAGTCCTGGCTAGGAGGGAAAGTAAGAAAACATTAGAAGAATATTGAATAATAAAACTGAGTGCCTCAAGCTGTAGTCTCATGTAACCCCCAGAGGAGCGACTCGATGCATCTTTTTTATGCCACAGCAGGCATGTCCTTGAGCCATGGGTCCAGCGGCTTACCAATTGAGTATACTATGAAACCAATCTCCCTCAGCTTATCCACATCCATAACGTTCCTACCATCAAACACAAAAGCCGGTTTCTGCATGTTGTCATATATCTTTTTGTAGTCAAGTGTCTTGAACTCATCCCACTCCGTAAGAATGCAAATGCCGTGAGCGTCCTTTGTCGCTGCATAGGCATCCCAAACCACACTCACTTGCTTCACGGTAGAGGGACTCATTGGCTGCAGGTGGATGGGATGGTCCCAATCAAACTTGTTCATTGTCAGGTCTCTCTGGATCTGATCCTCAGTGACCTGTGGGTCATATATGCTCAGTCGGGCCTTATCTCCTAACAGACCCTTGCACACATCAATGGCTGGTGTCTCCCTTGTGTCACCAGTATCCTTCTTGAAGGCAAACCCTAGAATAGCAATCTTCTTGTTTGAAACTGTGTTAAACATGGAGGCAACAACACGGTTCACAAAACGATTCTTCTGGTAATCGTTGACCTTGATGACTTGCTTCCAGTACTCAGCCACCTCTGGGAGGCCATTACACTCACAGATATAAACTAAATTTAATATGTCCTTTTGGAAGCAAGAACCACCAAAACCAACACTAGCATTCAAGAACTTTGGTCCGATCCTTGTGTCCTTACCAACAGCATAGGAAACTTGTGTGACATTTGCCCCAGTAGCCTCACAGAGAGCTGACATGGCATTCACAGATGAGATCCTCTGGGCCAAGAAGGCATTGGCAGCAAGCTTTGAGAGCTCCGCAGACCAGAGATTGGTGGTTATAATTCGATCCTCAGGGACCCACTGGGCATAAACATCCTTCAATGCTTGGACTGCTTTTGCGCCCTCCGGGGTTTCCCTGCCTCCAATGAGAACCCTATCTGGTTTGAAAAGATCTTCAATTGCTGTCCCCTCAGCAAGAAATTCTGGGTTAGAGAGAATTTGATAGTTAATTCCCTTGCTGTTGTGGGTCAGAATTTTTTCAATTGCCTCAGCTGTTTTAACAGGAACGGTTGATTTCTCGACTACTATTTTGTCGGATTTGGATACATCAGCAATCATGCGGGCTGCGCTCTCCCAATACGTTAGGTCTGCAGCTTTTCCTGCTCCAAGGCCTCGAGTCTTGGTCGGGGTGTTGACAGAGACAAAAATTATGTCTGCCTCTGACACATGTTTCTCCACATCAGTGCTAAAGAAGAGGTTCTTCCCTCGGCATTGCTTTACCACATCATCAAGCCCTGGCTCATAGATGGGGAGCTGGTCACTGTTCCAGGCAGTGATCCGGGAAACAGAAATATCAACAACTGCCACTTTGACATTTGGGCACTTGAGGGCTATCACTGCCATTGTAGGGCCCCCAACATAGCCCGCTCCAATGCAGCAAATCTTCACCATTTTCCTTTTCTATATAAACCCTGGACACAGAATATCATATATCAGAAATGTATTGAATATCATAAAAAGAAATTACATTTCACTCAGGACTTATGAAGCCTAGTTTCCTTCATGCAAAAAGCTGAAACAACTGTTCAAGATAATATCAACGCTATGCACTTCAACCATGTGAGAAAACAAAAACGCGGAGGCTTGGCTACTTATCTCAATGCGAATCAATTAGACCAACCAGCAAACATCTAGAGCGCCGACTAACAAAATTAAGGTGAATCGGATCCGAACCAGACAAAACACCCCAAGAACAACAAAGCTCAGATATGCGACAAGAGCAACAGATGGGGATAGATCCAAAATTCAAAGAAGCATGACAAATTGGCGAGACCTTATAATTTAATCGTGGATTCAAATCAGATCCATCAGCAAATTTTTCTGACATGAAATTCATCTTGAAGCTAAAAATACATCCAGGAAAGAAAAAAAACATACAAAACAGATCACGCATCAATCGCATGGACATTAGATCCGAAAAAAAGAAATGCAAAAAACCCACTAGAGATTAACAAGACCCATAAACCCAAATCCTTCAATTCCGAAAAGCACACTAACAGAATCCGACAATACCATCAATTCAAGCCAGTCAAGGAATCAAGGACACAAAATCAATAAAACGACGAATGGGGCCAAAAAAAAAAGAGCAAAAATTGATCATTTCGAGTCGGAATTACCTAGTGAAATGCTGGAAGAACACTCAAACCACCAAGAACAGGGTAGAGATCTAAAGAGAGGAGAGGAGGATGAATGAGCTGTTGAGCTGGATTCTTCTAACCATACACGAGACGGAGGAGAGGGACGAACCCCTATATATATACGAGACGGGAGCACACAAGATCTACCCACTGACAACTTTCTCCCACCGAAATGACGATTTGATGCAGCATTTGCTCGAAAGAAGTTTACTCAGTGGCGGTGAAAAAAAAGGGTATAGATGTAAAACTGCTTTTATCAGACCCCGACTCAATTTTTATGTTCCAATTCAACTACAGATCAGCATTTTTGTAGCTGGAGACTGGAACTCAACAACAGCGTCTTCTACGCGGTTTCAGGTTGAAGTTTCTCCGACTCTTTGGACCTTCCTAGATGTTGCTCCTCCATTCTGTGGGTGCAAGAGATTCTCATTTTTGATTTGAATGTAGTTGTTCAATTACGAGTATAGTCGTTTGTAAGGGCTTGGCCGGGTTCGATAGGATGGTTCTCAAAGAGTTCACACTTTAGAACATGCATATGGGACCATAAAATATCCTGATTTTTAAGTTTTGGATCGTAAAAATGATTTTTTTCTAAGATTGAATTTTGAAGATACTACTTAATTAGCAACTGTGTGTATTGTATAAATATTATACAGTGTTTCATTGTACGTTTGATGTAACATTAGAATGAACCCAAATTTAAGCTTCGAAATCTTTACATTATAAGTATAGTTGTTTGTAAGGGCTTGTGCGGGTTCGATAAGATGGTTCTCAAAGAGTTCACACACATTATATAATTATTAGAGCATACGTATGGGACGATAAAATATCCTGATTTTTAAGTTTTGGATCCTGAAAATGATTTTTCTAATATGGAATTTTGAAGATATTATTTAATTAGTAACTGTGTATTGTATAAATATTGTACAGCGTTACGTCATACGTTTGCAACAACATTAGAATGAACTCAAATTTAAGCGTCAAAATCTTTACGCTATAGTTTTACTTTTTCTTTTCCTTACGCTTCGTCAAATGAAGAAATAGGTCTACCTCTAGGTTCTCATTTTTGAATAATAAATGCATCCTTTGCTTTAAGATCCACCAAATTCAAGCTTTTATTTAGCATGCCATTCATGCATTGGATCAACCCTAACTTGAGGTCCTTGGTTATTGAACCCTTTATTGCGTTTAGATGGTAGAGAGGGTGTTCTGTGTTCGTACAAAAACCCACATGTAAACAAGTACATCAAAATCATAACAATCGCCAAATTTATTCAGTTGTGGAAAAGTGTAGAGCAAGGCTTAGAAACTAAGACACAAATTGCTTGAAAAATCAAACGGTAGGCTTTGAGTGAGTTCAAAGCTTACAGCTGGAAAACAATCAAAAGGGTCCATGTACTTAAAGGTCAAAGTGATGATGACTCTCAGACTCATGACGGTGCCTACACAATTTCAGCGATTCAATTTAAAAATGGCAAAAACACTAAAATATTTTTTGATGGTAAGCAATTTAGTTCTTGAATTTTTATTTTCTATTCAATTAACTTCACTTTTAAGCGGAAAGGGAATCAAGGTGAGGTTAAAGGGGTTTGAGCAGAAAAAGAAGAGAGGAAATAGGGCTGGAAAAAAAAAAGAGAGTTATATGAACCTAAAGTCGAACACGTGATCCTTCACGTGGGCACATACCAGAATGCTATGTTAGCAATCGGTGAAATTTTTTAACATTCGCTTTCGATTGATTAAAAAATGAAAGTTCGAGAACTAAATCACTTACAATTGAAGTTGAAGAATTAAATTGAAAACAAAATAAAAGTTTGTGAGGGCATTTTTTTTCCTACTAAAAACTAACGACATAATTAAGTAACAAATGGAGTAAAATTGAATGAACAGAAGAATAAATGGGACTAGAGGCCCCTCACCTCACCTCAATTGGGCTGAGGGACTCAGCGAACAATGCATAAATGAATCATCTAAAATTGGAAAATTCATAAATATTTGAATTTCAATAATCTTGACCATTTATTTTTTATGTCTCTAATTTATCTTTCTACTTATTTTGTACAATTAATGGTTAAAATTTTCCAATTGACAAATTCATGACTTTACAAATTCAGAGAATTTATATTCGATAATACCGACATTTAATTTGTAAATGAAGCAATCAATTAGTTGCAAGTAGTGATAATTTACCGTAGCAAAATCGTACAGACGGGCATATTCATTGAAATTTTATTTCCTAACCTTCCAATGTGCCCTAATCATCCATCTTATGATACACTTAATAGGAAGTTAAAAGATGAAGTAAATAGACAAGGTCTAAAGAGTTCTCATCATAAAGCAAGAACCTACTCCCGCAGTCATATTTGATTACCTCATTTAAGTAGTCAATGAGGATTATCGAACCCCTAGCAACAACTGCATCATCCATTTATTAGGTAACAGCAATACAATCACAGTGCATTCAAACAGTAGCATAATTATGGAGGAGCAATTAAACTAGCAACTGTGCTAATAAGTTCCAGACTTCTGGGAAAACAAGCGAAAGCAGCTGCTGGTATCAAGTAGAAACAATACATCAAAATGGTCTATCAAGCGAACAGTCAACATTTGAGAGCACCAAAAATTGCTCTAGAAACAGACAGAAACTACATCGGTCGAACCAAATAGGAAACCTACAAGTAATCATAAAATGATGGTATGATCGATCAGTTCAACCATTCATTCTTCAAGGGGTAATGACAATCCTCCCAGCAACTTGGTCAAGATCGCGTTGGCCACTGGATGTAATTCTCCTTCCCCTGTTGCACAAACAATTTGAGTCAAAATCTGCAAAAACCTGTACAGTTTAGAAATCATGGCACGTAACTTCAATTATCACTGCCATTAACCCATGGTGCAAAAAACACAAAGGCCATGACATGAAGGTTAAAGAACTAGAAAGTGATCTGTGAAGAAGTTAAATTTTGTAGTTTTAAACAAGAGTAAGGAATAGAGGCATGCTCTCACCCCTTTGTGTCAATATCAACGATGTTCATTTTCTCCAATTCTTGAAGAATGTGCCTAGCAACTGCGCCACTGCTCTTGCAGAAATGGCGAGGACGGCTACCATTCCTCTTGCTCCCGCCATAAATCCTCCGGAAAGCACCAACTCCTAGGCCGTGCCTCAAGTAGATTTTTCTAGCCATGGATGCTGCAATCAAGATTGCAAGTGCATTTACGTCATAATACTAACAATAATAATAACCAGTACATTTCCAAATTAAACAATCGCCAAAACTCATATATGCCCGATCCAGGCAGATATATTTTAGTGTATATGTAGGCATGTCATGTGCGGGTGAGAGGGCAGAGGGAGAAACCTACCAGCTCTGACATAATACCAATCAGGATCGTATGGTGCAAGTTCCTTAAACACTGCAGTCTTCACAATATCAGTCCACTGAGGAAGCTCCATCTGCACTCGGTCAACAAAAGAATAATAAACATAAATTTAAAGATCATGACAAAACATTGTGGGAAGAAAAAGCTTTTTACTGGTAATGGTGAAATACACACACACACTCTGCAAGATTACCTAAAGACCATGCTTAGCATCCCTATTCAAAAGAAGAAGTTATTGGTCTCTATATACAAATCTGCAGCTACTTTATCATGCTTCAAATTCGACAAAGTTTGAAATGAGGGGTCCTCGCAAAGAACCAGGTCATCAACAGAGGTATGCTGCATTAACCAGTGGTACGCAAAGGTCTAATTGACTGAGTAGGCAGTCGAACATGTAGCCACATTGGTTTCGGTGTAGACTCTAAACTACCACAACATAAATCTCGTGTAGACTCAAATCATTTCATTAACACAAAAGATTTACAATATGTTTAAATCTGGCAACTAAAAAGCCCGATGCATACCTTGTTGTCTTTCAAAATTATGATGATTTAATCGCTGTGGATACTGCTCAAATAGGTAGTTTACAATAGTGACCTAACACAACCATACCAAAGGAACACCACACTCCGTACTTACAAAATATACAGAATAAGAAACATGACACACCAAACGAGCTATCTTTGTAACTGTACTAGTTATGGGTAGTCATACTAGCAAATGCACGCAATACATCTAGAAACACCACTATATAATCCAAAACAAATGGTGAAAGAATATATTCTTTCAACAAATTAATAAAAAACAAGCAAAGATAACGATCTCTAGAGTGCTATGACCAGCAAAAGTTATATGGCTTCAATCTGACACAAAATTTTCAACCCATTTCAGATTGCCACATCTAATCGAATTTTCTACCTTCTCATTGAGAGTCCATTTTCCAGAGCGGAAGGATTCGTAGAAAGAGAAAAACCTCTTGCAATAGTGAAATACCTTTCCGGAGCGCTTGAGATGCGAAGCGTAGGCCTTGACGAACTCGTGGGGAGAGACATCCTTGACAGTTCTCGCGGTGGCCATTGTCGAAGCAATCGGGAGTTGCAGAGACCACGCTAGGGCAAAGAGGAGGAAGGCGATCACTGGCGCAACAACCTAAAACTTCGCTAGGGTTAGGGTTTCGGCTTCTAAATGTATATATATATATATATATACACTGCTGCCATTGACCGGGTCGGATCTTGCGTGATCTGTCGACCCGCACTTGATCCTCATCCGTCCCGTTCGGGTTGTCCCTAACTTGAAATCTGGAGCAACCATACGGTATCTAATAATACCTACACCGACCTCCCATTAAATAATTTTAAAAAACCTTATATTGTTTCAAAAAATAAAAGATTTGCCTTTTAGGTACTTTTTAAGGGGAAAATTCCGTAAAATAACATTTTAAAATCACAGAATTAAATAATTTTAAATTTTTATTTATCAATTTGATATGGTTCCAAGATATCATGAAATAGTGCATGCAACATACATACTTTCTTTTTTTATATATAAATTTTAAAAATTTGTGTTATTTCATGAAAAAGGGGATAAGCATTAGTTCAAGAAGTGATGCTTCTTACATGATACGTCAGTTTAGACTTAGAATTGAAGGCCACTTGTTTAAGGGTGATTTTTTTTCTTTTCTTTTTTTAATTTATAATCAAGCACAAATTTGAAAGTCAAAAAGAAAAGAAAAGAAAAGAAAAATTACACTAATGGTCGTTACAGTTTGGCCAAAATCTCGAAGTTTTCCCTAAAGTTTTAATTTTTACAAATTACCCTCTTAACTATGGAATAATGCTCAATTTTCCCTCAATTAGGATTACTAGACAGCTTATTCTCCTAATTATACTAATGCCCATTCAAGTTCACTTAAAATTCTCCCTTCAAGTTTTTAATGGAAATCTTAAATTCTCTCCTCGAGTCCAATTTCAGCATATAATCCCCTCAATTCAATTTGAGGAGATATTATCCCCCTTGAGTTTAGTTTAAGTATATAATCCCCTCATTTAAAAAAATTATAATGCATTTATCAAAGTAAACTTGAAATAATATATTACAAAAAATCATTAGACCTTCTCTTGTTATAATTATTTTGAATATTTAAACTCAATGAGAGGCTTATGCAACCAAATGTATGAAAATTGGCAACGCAACTTTTTTTTTCATTTTTATTTTCATTTAAATTGTACCATTTGAATTTATAAAACAGATTCAAAACATAGTCATTTTGGGAAACAATACATATAAACACTTTTTAATTTAAAAAATTTATTCCAGAAATATGAATTTAAATGCTATTTTCAGTGAAATTCTATTATTTCAAGTATGCTTTGTTAAATATATATTTTATATATTTTGAATTGCAGGAATTATATATTCAAATTGAACTAAAGGGGAGAATGTGAGATTTTTGATAAACTTGAGGGGGTATTATTGTAATTACAAAACGGATCCAAAACATAGTCATTTTGGGGGACAATACATATAAACACTTTTTTCTTAAGACATTAATTTTAAAAATTTATTCTAGATATATGAATTTAAATGCTATTTTTATTAAAATTTTACTATTTCAAGCATGCTTTGTTGAATATATATTTTATTCTTTTTAAATTGTGGGAATTAACTGTTCAAGCATTATTTTATTATCTATAAAGCTATTTATCAAAATTAAAACCTTAAGAAAACTTTAGAACTTCGGTATGTAAACTTAACTAAAACTAATATAATTATAATTATCATATCAGAAAGGGTGCAGGAGGAATCAGAGCTGAGAGAAGCTTTGCTGAAGCATTTCTTTCCTTGGCTCTGCTCCCACCTCCCAAAACCCCAGCCATGGCGATCAAGCACCTCCTAGCCCTAGCTCGCCACTCCCACCGCTCCTCCTCCTTCTCCTCGCTCTCCTCCTACCTCGCCCGATCGGCTTCCACCTCCACCGTCAGCCACGCGCCCCCGCCCCCGTCGCCGCTATTCAGCCCCTCTCCGCCGGCCCCCAATGTCATGACCTACGACCGCCTCGCGGAGGACGTCAAATTGAAGCTCAAGAAGCTCCAAAGCCCCGACCCGCGGTTCCTCCACCACGGCTCCCCCCAACCCGTGCTAAGGGATCACTCCGACATCCTCTCCGCCCCGGAAACCCGAGTCACCACCCTCCCTAGCGGCCTCCGGGTGGCCACCGAGTCTAACCTCGCCGGCCGCACCGCCACCGTCGGCGTCTGGATCGACGCCGGGTCGCGGTTCGAGTCCGAGGAGACCAACGGCACCGCCCACTTCCTCGAGCATATGATCTTCAAGGGCACCGAGCGGCGATCCACCCGCCATTTGGAGGAGGAGATCGAGAACATGGGCGGGCACCTGAATGCGTACACCTCCAGAGAACAGACCACGTACTATGCTAAGGTCATGGACAGGGACGTGCCAGTGGCGCTCGATATACTCGCGGATATACTGCAGAACTCGAAGTTTGAAGAGAATAGGATCACTCGGGAGCGCGACGTGATTCTTCGTGAGATGGAAGAGGTAATACTGATCAAGCTTGGTGCTTTACTATTTCTAATATAAGCAGTGGTTGATTGAAGATGCCTTTAGGAGTGTTTGGGGTTCTGATAGTTGAAATCCCATCATGGGTCTATAAAGTTAATCTTTCACTATGAGCAGTTGCTTTTAAACGAATTTTCCCCCTTTTTTCATGCCATGGGTTGGGCGCTATACTATCTTACAACTGGCGTGGGTTAGGCACTATACTATCTTACAACTGGCGTTCTGATATTTTGACAGCAGTAATGTGATCATTATTTTTCAGAAATTGAAAACCTTTCCCGTGCTTTAGGTGTGTTCTTAATTCTTCTTATGCTTGCAATGCATGTGTGCCTCTAGGATATAGCTTATATTACTGCCTTTAAGTATAGTTTCACTTTGTTGTTCCATTCTTTTTAAGTTGCTAGCTTAAAGGACAGGAAGTTTCGATATAGATAAAATGAATGTTGCAGTGAGTTGCATGTCTCTTGTTATTTTTTGTTATTAGCGGCATTAGTTTGCTGCTTTTATTTATTTATTTATGTGTTTATTTCTTGCATTCCACAGATTGTTTGATTGTCCTTTTGTTTGGAATTAAAAAGAAAAAAAAAAAAGAAGCTATGTTTTGATGTTCACAGATGTTTTCTGAGCATTTCTAATTAGAGTAGAGGATTGATCTGACATGTATTCTCTAATTTAGGTGGAAGGACAGATAGAGGAAGTTATTTTTGACCATCTGCATGCCACTGCGTTCCAATATACTCCAATGGGAAGAACTATTCTTGGTCCAGCTGATAACATTAAGAAAATTACCAAAGCGAATCTTCAGAACTACATATCGACACACTACAGTGCTCCGAGGATGGTAACCAAATGACTGATCTGGCCTCTCTTCGTCTATCTGTTTGTTTTTTGATATTTTCTTTGCACTTCATTTGCCTTTCACACTACATTGTTCTTTAAGGCTCACTTATAATGTGGTTTCCCATGGGCTAATTTATTTGGGATATGCATGTTAGGTAATTGCGGCTTCTGGAGCTGTAAAGCATGAGGATATTGTTTCTCAAGTTAAGAAATTATTTACAAAGTTGTCGTCAGACCCAACTACAGCTTCTCAATTAGTTGCTAGTGAATCAGCAACCTTCACTGGTTCTGAGGTTTGTGAATGTGATTTTGGTGCTTTCATGTGATGTTATTAATTTCTTTCCTCCCGGTGACTGACATATTTTTCTGGATAATTATTTTCTTTGATAAATCAGGTCAGGATAATAAATGATGATATTCCTCTTGCACAATTTGCAGTTGCTTTTGAGGGAGTTTCTTGGACCGATCCAGATTCCATTGCATTGATGGTTATGCAGTCTTTGTTGGGTTCTTGGAATAAAAATTCAGGAGGTGGAAAGCACATGAGGTTTGTGTAATTATAAACTCTATGAGGTTTCAGATTACATTTATGAATAGTAGGCTTGTGATTTTTATTTTTCAAGCATGCATATTAATTATATGACAATCTTAATACAGCTCCGAGCTTGCACAGAGGATTGGTATCAATGATATAGCTGAAAACATGATGGCTTTCAACACCAACTATAAAGACACCGGTCTGTTTGGTGTCTATGCTGCTGCTAAGGTGAGATCTCTGTGTCCTGGATTTTTTCATAATTCTCATAGATTAATTCCTTTTAATCTTTTATGGGTGAGGTATTTAAAGTACAGATAGTTTTGGATTCATAAAAGAGTGTTCTATCATGTTAAACCATCCGATTCTCTTCACATACCCTGAATTCATTTTTTGAGTATAAAACCTCGCAAAATTTTTGATTAGCTTATTCACATTATTTAGTATGATGGATTCTTTTTCCTTAATTTGGTTTGGATGTATGCACATAAATTCATAATTTTATAATACAAGCCATAATATTTTGTTTGAGAGGCTGTTTTGTAGTGGGCGTTCTAATGCAATTTTTATTCTTATATTTTTCATTTGATTCTCATTAGCATTATAAAATAATATTATTGCCTTCTTATTTTTGTTTTTATTATGATATTTACACTTTTTGTGTCAGCCTGATTGCTTGGATGATTTAGCATATGCAATAATGTATGAGATGAGCAAGTTATCTTATCAAGTTTCAGAAGAGGATGCTACTCGTGCGCGTAATCAGGTAGCTACTCTTTATTCTACTTTGTGTTGATAAATGGATACTATGACTTGCTTTTCCTGACCTCAGAATGTTAGCGGGTTTAGGAACTAGTTTATATGTTTTCCAGATCGAGCATTTCTTCAGCATACATATTTATTTGCCAATTCAGCCTCACAACTTAGAGTCATCTGTTTGCAGTTGTTTATGTAATCCATCAGTATTCTACATGGTTGCTCTTGCCGCTGTTTTTGTTAAAGTTTCAGTCAGATTAGTTTATAGATAGTCTGATAGAAATAGCATGTATGCAGACAGACATTCTCAAAAAAAAAAAAAGTGCCTAATTTTTTATTAGAATATTCAGCTGAACTTGTGACAGACATGGAATCCAGATGTATTGCTGTTAAAATTGTCAATTTTCCAACTCGATTTTTTTTTATTCTTCCTTTCATTTGGCTGAATCAATTTCTATACCATTGAGTAATTGAAAGCTACTGTGAAAATTTATCAATATGATTTTGTACTTCTAAATGACATTTCAATATAAAGCAATAAAGATCATATATCGACTTTGTACAAGTTGTCAATCTTGCAAAAAAAAAAAAATTAAAAAAGTAAATTATAAAACTCTTGCAATGCTTATAGAACTTTAGCAACTTTCTTTATGTTTTCTTGCAGCTAAAGTCTTCTCTCATGCTTCACATGGATGGGACCAGTTCCATTGCTGAAGATATTGGACGTCAGGTAAAAGAATATATTTTTTAAATCAAAACTGTGTTAGCTGAGGTAAACTTCTAGATAATGGACGGGAACCAGGCCCATTGTTTCACATGGTTTTACTCGTGAAGCATGTCTGATAGAAGTAATAAGAGAATGATTAGATTTCCCAATAAAAAGCAAAACTACTAGGTCATATCTTGTAGCTGAGCTGGTCTAATGACATTTTTGTTTCTGTTTGTTTTATTTTTACATTATCTCCAGTTATGTTAGGACCATATGGAATGGTATTTTTGGACCTTCACTGTATCAGATGACCATTACTTATGACCCACATGAACGTGCTGGTTGACACTCTTAGTAAGAGCTGTCTGGTAGACATTCTTGCATTCCTTGAGGACACTCAAGTCTCGTATTATGCTCATGCAACAAATGCAGTTGACCCCTTTAGTTGATCTTATCTCCGTGTTAGGTTACTTTTGGTTACTTTTGAAATCCCCGTCTCTTCTTCTTATGCCAAACATTTTCTTCTTTTTCTACCCAGAGATTGGGATTCAGTGAGAGTGTGTCCAGGCATCTCATTCTCTAGAACAATAAAATTGCTGTGCCAATGATGACGGCCCTGTTGGAACTTCACAAATCTGGATTTTACCTATTTAAAATAAAAGGCAGCCCATGTATATCATGTGGTTATTTTCTACAACTCATACTACTTGTGTTTGCAGCTTCTTACGTATGGCCGGAGAATTCCGTTTGCAGAATTATTTGCTAGGATTGATGCTGTTGATGCAAGCACCATAAAGCGTGTTGCCAACCGGTGCATATTTGACAAGGTAAACCTTTTATACAATATGTCCTCAACTGAGACATAATTAGGCCTGTCAATGGGTGGTTCTGGGTGAATCAGAGCAGGAGCAGACAAGAACTAGGTAAATTAAGAAATCATCATGAAAATTATAAAATCTTTGATCCTTGACCATCAGGACCAGCGAAACTCACCCCATGACAGGCCTAGATATTTCTAGGTTGAATTATAGGCTCGGCCAGCTCTGTCCTTAATAAATCTGTTCGTTCTTAATTGTGGCATGGTCTTTTCAGGATGTTGCAATTGCCGCCATGGGACCCATCCAAGGGTTACCTGATTACAACTGGTTCAGACGTAGGACGTACTTGAACCGTTATTAGATTGCTTTTTAGTTTCCGGGTTGTTACAACTCTTGCCATGGGGGGCTCGAAGTTTTGCGGCCCAAGTGGTTGCTAGTTTACGGCCCATTTTTTTCGCTTATCCCACCAACTTATTTATTTGGATCATCTCACATATTTTAGCTCCTTGGAAATGCCTTAGGTCGCGGCTATTTTTATTAATTTTGCCCCAAAGCTTTTGTTCTATAATGGTTCTTGAGCCGGCCAAACAAAATTTCCTGTTCATCAAGCCTCCAGCATCCAAAAGATGTTCATGCGCTATTGTAGATGCCTTACTGCCACATTTGGCAATGATGTTACATTTCTTTTGAAGTAATCTTTCTCATTAATATTTGCAGTAATTTTTCAACTATTCCATCCTGCCATTTTCCAGTACACATGGAACTGAACAATGGCATCTGAGTCTGTTCATTTGCCATCACCTTTTACAATGAGGTGTGTATGATGATAGTCTTAATTAAGGGTAAGTTATGGTTAATTCCCTCTGCTATATTTACTTTAGGTGCTATTCTTGAAAGAACTGTTTCAGTCAGTGATCCCAATTTCTTTCTAATGTACAGAGTTTTTGTAATTGGTTTATAAGGACATTTATAAGCATATCACGAGGGAATTTATCCCTCCGCTTTCTTATATGAAGATTTTGTAGGTCACGGTTGCGGACATCCTTTTCGTGAAAACTGATCTCCCAAAATGCTATATAAAAATATTTTAGCCAAATGATGCTGTTGAACTTGCTAGGACGAATGAAATGTTTGATTCATTGAACTAAAACATTTAATCTCGTCATTCTTATTTGATTAAAACCCTATCAAAGTTTTCTATTCATAACTCGGAGAAGACGATCATTACTTTGTTACCCGCCCGTTGATGGATTTGATGGTCCTTCAATAAACTGATATATGTTCAGTACTCTTCAATGTATTTATTTTTAAAATTTTGAAACAGTATTTAAAATTTTTAATCATAAATATAGGAAAAAAAAAAAAAAGAGCAAAAATACTTACCTAAATTTATTTTTAATATATTTTTAAATCTCATGAAAATTATCATATTCCTACAACTATGAAAGTTATTTAAATTCATATAATTAAAATGATTAGAAAAAAACTAAGAAATTTAAAAAATAAGTATATTAATGAGTATTAGATGAAAAGTGTGTCTTAAGAGGAAATCAGATCCTTGCCCGTTACATCGATTTGTTCAAAGCATTCGTATTCAAGTACAACTTTCACATCTATGTAATCTAGTGAGCTCTCACATCTTACGGTTCCGAGATAAGGTGGTGAATGACTGACCAAATATTGCAGAGGTACACCACGAAACCACAACATAAGCATCGCGTGGGTCACAAATAGGAGCTTCATGCTTTAATGTCTGAGTTAAGGGCCCGAGTCGAAAATGGCTACAGAAGGAAAGATCTTACGCTTGGTACAGAATACATAGAAGGAACAAAAATGAAATTCCTTATGTACACACAAGAAGAGGGGACCCCTATAAAAGACTAAATTCTAATATATTGAAAGTGAGCAACCTAATTCCCCTTGAAGGGAATACAAAATGAATCGCAAGAATGCCAACTGAATTACAAGATGGAAGGAGGTACAGAAAGCGATCCTCTATCAGAGCCAATGAAATCCTACGGCCCGATTTCGCTTTTGTTCTACCATTTTCCAGATTTTTGTATCGCCCCTTTACATGCTTCCCTAACCGTTCCTCCACCCCTCGCTGCAACTTAATGTACATGTTAGCCTACCTGTAATCTACTTACAACTACAACCTCTGCCGGAGAGTTCTACCGCTGCCCCCTTTCCAGCCGCTACCACTAATCCCCCGGCTCCGAGATATCCAGTCTTCATCACCATCATCGTCAGGATCTTCATCATCCCCACCACCCCCATCATATACACCACCCCCAGTGGTCGTACGGCCATATTTCCCTCTTCTAGGAGGAGGCCGCTTCTTCTTGATGTTTGACATGTAGGCCGCATAATCAATAGTGTCTTCCTTTAAAGCACACTTGAATTCCTGCGAGTCATTAAAAGGGGGAAAACGGGGGGAGAAATTAAGGCATCAGAGGACTCCCATCTGCTAAGATCTTCTAGGCATTTTAAGAGCAAACAAAAACATTAGTTTGAATTTTATAGGACAAAACCTTCCACATAAGGCTCCTCTCCGCTTGTTTTAACATGATCCAAGTTAAAAATGAAGAATAATAAAAGATCACAGCATGCGAAACTTCTGAGGCAACACACTAGAGGACCTTTGGTCTTCTCCTAAGAATCTTCTGAAATTTTGACATATCAACCTTATTTAATGTTCTCAGTCTTGTTCTAACCATATCAATAAGTGATATCTTACCAGTATTTCTATTATAAAAGCATGACGTCCAGCAGAAAAAGGCAAAAATGCAAACTTATACAGGCCAGATTACCTGATATCTTTGGACAAATTCTTGGTAACTCATCGGCAAATCGACACGTGTTTCACTGACGTTGAAGGGGATGTTCTGTCTTGAGAGTGCCTCCCCTGCTTTTATGGGTTCATTTGGAGAATATGCCTGGTCAAAGAATCAAACGCTACACAAATTTAGGTTTGACGGCCACAGTCTGAGCTTATGCAAGGCACTAAAATAGACTAACGGCAGCAACAAATTCAGATCAGTACCTGGCATCGGGCATCATTTAAGCTATGCACAATTTTTAGGTGCCTTTTGAGCTTTAGGAGGAGTCCTAGTGCTGTCGCTGCTAGGAAGTCGGTCTGCAATATATGAAACCTATTAAAGGCTCAATTCCCCGAGATGTTTAGAAGTGAAGCAAGCAGAATTGTAAAAATCTGGCATAAAATCGAAACTCTATATTTCACAATTGTTTAGATCACAAAGCAAAGGAGCGCTTTAGAGCTATAAGAAATGATGGAGGATATCAACAATAAGGAGTGCCTTAAAGCTGTAAGAAATGATTGAGGTAATCAATAACCCAAATGTATATCACGCAAGAAAAGTACACAATGGTGAAAAAACCAGAATGCCCCCAGCAAATGCACATAAAAGAATCAACAGCAGCAAAAATCGCAAGAATCACGCTACAATTTTGATCCATGTCTGAAATCATCTCGCACAAGGTGTTGCTAGCAAGAAAAGAAGTGATGGGCATTCATCTAAAATGTACAGGTGGCAAAAACACTGGAACATTAAGTACCTGGATTTTCTGCAAATCATCTTCAGAGAGATCATCAGAATCACCAGTGCCCACAGAAGGGATTTTTAAATCCCCACAAGAAGTGTTGACAGAAATAGGCTGATCAGTCGGTTCTTCTTGAACCACCCCATTTTGAACGATTTCACCACCGTGAGAAGATCTCTCAGCAGGTCTTTGTAACAAATGCAAGCTCAAGGCTTTCATATTTGCCTCAAGTGGTCCTGCCCTAACTTGTATAACTCGATTTATAGTATATATCAAATAAAGAGGCTCATCAGGCAACGTAAACGGGAGTAAAGCAAGTAATTCTGTGCAGTACCTGGAGATAATGGAACAAAAATTTTAGTTAATATTGCCCAAAAACAATAACGAAGAGCATTGACACCAATATTAACTCACATGAGAAAAGGAATAATAGAACCACTCCAACTTGGAGAGTCAAACTTGCGAACGACAGAGTACATAAATTTATTCCTAGAAACACGGTTTGAGCGAATAAGCCTATAGATTCGAGAAATTCCGAGCCTTGCAAAATAACAGCCTCCATCTTGCTTCCCTCTCATATTTTCATATGCCTTGGATTGGCCTTTAGAATTCGAGTTTCCAGAACTGCTACGTACAGACTGCAAGAAGTTGAATGACATCTGAAGACCATCACCCAGACGACTTTCAAAAAAAGCAGGATACCTAAAAACAATGCTTTTAGTAGTTGGCACAACCATATTAACAGGGTATTAAAAATCTGAATTCCAGGTATAGGACAGTACTTGTCATTCATATTCATTAGCAAACTATGAGCCAACTTTGAGTTCATCTCCCACGGATCTGTTTCAAGTGCTATCAGATATGGCACACAAGTAATTGGGTGAACGAGACCTTGACGTAACACAACTTCCACAATCTGCAAAAACATAGTAGCAAAGCAAGAAACAAGGCTGAAGGTTACACATGACATAAGTATTTTATTTATTTATTTATTTTGGTAAATTACACATGACATAAGTATTTTTTTATTTTTCTTTTTGGTAAATCACATGACATAAGTATTTATACCCAAAGAGAAAAGGAAATGTATAAAATCAAAAATCCTAAGAGGAAGTTTCCTTGATGGTCTTTGCCTGCTCAATTTTGTTATTGCTTCTCTATCTTTTTTTATTGTTTCTGCCCTTCAGGAAGGAAGGAGGTTGAGTTTGAGAATTTGACACAAATTTTGTGGAGGATCTGTAGATTTCAAAGATACAGATAGCAACTAGCCCTGCCAATTTAATTGTTTACTATATTCTTGGATACCTTTTTTAGGGGGAGGAGGCAGGCAGGGAGCGCCTATAATAAGCCCAAAAATCACGTAACTTTTATGCATTTAAGAAAAAAAAAATGTTTCCAAGAAATTAGCAACAAATGATAACACAGAGATGTAGTGAACTTTCTTACCTTGAGAGCAAACTTGCGAACTTCTTCATTGGTGTCTAAGCATCTTCCTAAAACACTATTCCAGTACAGCTGAATTATTCCACCACATATATTAGTGTCACCAGCCCCTGCAGCCACAGGTACACTTTGACCACCATCTCTGGGATAATGAACTACATTATTTTCGCTGGCTGATTCGGTACCCATTTGACTTTCAGCATCTAGGAGATATTCCTGCAAGTTCTGCAATGCTTGAATCTGGCCAACAAACTGGTTCAGTCTAAGCACCCAAGATGAAGCACCAAAAAATGTAAACTAAACCATTACCTTAAGACGACAATCAGTATCTGAGGATAGTGTCACCTCCAAAATCTTTCCAATATCTTTTTCCAGCATATATTCAGGCCTAGCAATTAATACAAAACCTAATGCCTGCACAGATTAGTACAAATCAAGCAACTTAAGTAATTGAACAAGTACAACAGAAAAACCAGAAAATATCAGAGAAAGGTTTACCTGCAAAGATCTGGCCTTTATACTAAAGTCATCCACATGAAGATATTTCATGAACAGGCTGAGACTGCTTACAACATCTAAATTAGTGTTACTGGGTCTGGATGCATGCAGCAGAGAATTACCATAGCGGATCAGCAACCCAAGACAAAAAAGAGATCGCCCCACTTGCTGGAATTTTCAAAAATTAAAACTTTGTATAAGAATATGTCCTAGTCACATGCACACATGTTATAGAAATAAATGCGGCAAAACAAAGCCAAATCAATTATTGTCAACCTAAAACAAGAGATAGTGATTGTTAAATTCAATTGGAGCGACAAGCATATCAGATAAAATCCCGTGTTTCATTTAGCATGTGGTTACAGAAATTGAACAAATATTTTAGACGCGAGTCTATAAGTGGGTGCCTAAGCCATGACATTTCCAAAGCAAAAGCTTGCAAAACAAGTGTCACACCCCGAATCATGATCCCACCACAGGTGACGCCTCGCTCAAAAGGGCTAGCAAGGTGTTCTTGACGTCCTAGGCATGAACTTGCAAGCCCATCCACAATTCTCACTCTTTTGTTATGGGGCAGTCTATTTCAATCTTCCCTACTAAATCACGTGACATAATTGTCGTAACATATCATATTACCAGTTTTCTTCTCCTTAATTCCACCGCATACTCAGTTCATGCATATTCAATCATAGTTTATTGACCTGATTTTTCCATAGAACCCACTCCTTACTCTATACCGCCCCTTGATCAGTGCTTGACTCTAAATTAACAGCATTCCACTCCTGCTGCGAATCTCAGTGCCAAGGTCTTACATGTTAACCAACTTCCACTGCCTTGTCCCCGATCGGCAGCCTACTGACAAAGATTTGGCTCTGATACCATTCTATCGTGTCCTAATCAGTACCCCACCACATGACAATGCTTCTGACAAAAAGGTAAACCAAGAATGTGCTCTTGAGGTCCAAAGCATGGAGTCAAACATAATTGCCATTCTTCCGATCTGGGGTGAGGTGTTTCAACAAATGTATAGCCACCAGAATTATAGTCACCTGAATCCCAAATCATTTCGGAATGTTGACAGAAACAAGAACATAAGACACAACTTATCTCGAAATGAGGAACAATAGAGACTTCCTATGAATGCTTCATTGGAAAGAAAAGACATTCACACAGAACCATGAATAGAATTTTGAGACTTACATAGAAGTTTTAGTTCATGAGATAGAATCCAAATAACATGTAGTTCTTCAGACCAAGATTGAGAAGACTCTTGGCATTGACTTATGATACCAGATCATTATTTTACAGTTCAATCATCATGCCACACTAATCACATTTCATTAGATTCTTGAAGCAATCATTTATGCATGTCAAAGCAAACAAAATGATGTAATATTGAAAAACATAAAATTCAATAGAACCACAACCTGCTGGTTTTCGAGCCCCAAAGCATCCAAACGCTTGTAGAAAACTTGAATAAGATATTCAACTACAGTTGAACCTTTTCCTGCTAATTTGCTCACTGAACAAAGGCACCTACAATTAAGGATAGAACATTAATCCTTACCAATAAAACAGCAAGCACTGTTGCTCTTCATTCTGAATGAAGGCAAATAGAAAAAATGCATGCATTACTGACAAGGTCTTATCCTACTACAAGAATTTAATAAGGCCCACCATACTATTAATATATTATTTAATAAAACATTGTAACTGTTTGAAATATTCTATTAATTAGTATAATATCAATATTGGACTCTGTGTTTTTAATTATTTCGGGCTTTGTATTCTAGACATGGTTTTAAATAGCGGTCACGACTACCATCACATAACGGTTGTGAGTGTAACGAGATGCGAGCATAACGAACGTGAATTATAAGGCACGACGTACGACTATTTTTCTTTTTTTAACATTTTAAGTTTATAAAAATATTATAAATGATTTTTACATCACCTTTTTTTGTTAATAAAAAATAAAAAATAAAATAACCAAACCACATGTAGAAATATCTCTCATTCACTATACATCGTCTTACTTTGTTAATAAAAAATAAAATATAAAATATAAAGATCACATGTAGAAATATCTCTCCTCCACGATGCATCATCTTATTTTGTTAATAAAAAATAAAAAATAAAAAATAAAATACAAAAATCACGTGTAGAAATCTCTTTCCTGCACTTTACATCAACTTCTTCGTTAATAAAAAATAAAATACAAAAACCAAATGTAGAAATGTCTCTCCTTCACTTCACAATGTTAAAAATTATGCAATTTTAGGAACATAAAACTTGCCAACAATCCCAAGAAAACGAGCTAGTCCTGAATCCCGACAGCACAGTAAAGGAGGCTGGAACCAATGGGCAACAAGTTGAAAGCAATGGCAACTAAATTATTAAGGTTTGCATTTTCTTTTTCTTTTTTTTTTTTCTCATTATTCTGGCCGTAGCAAGCGTATCGGCCTTTTGCGGCTGCTACTGCCGTGAATCGCATGCAAACCGCTAAAGCAGCTTGTAGCAGTATCGGGGTTCATAGCAGCCGCTTTTTAAAGCCATGATTCTAGGCCCATTAGGATTTTGTATTCTGGGACCTTTTATGTTGTATTATTCAAGTGGAATAGGATTTCCTAGTACATGTGTACTTCTATTATGTTACCTTGTTCAAGTGGGACAGAGTTTCCTAGTAACCCTAGTATTAAGTATCATACATAGATAGTCTTGGTGCCCTTATTAGGGCAACCGACGTCTCTCCATAGAATTCTCTCTTCTCTAAATAACTACAAGGTATCAAAGCTTTCTTAAAATCTTGTGCTCCCAAATAGAACAGTCAGGGCTGACTTAGTTTCAGAAAATAAAGGGGAATAGTTTTTAGTCTTCTCTTATTCTTGATTTCTAATAAAGAACCAACAAAGGTGAGGGCACGGAACCAAGAGTTTAAGCCTAAGTATTTGAGTTCTTTCAGTAATGAGCTACCACTGATGTACCCTCTGTTCGGAGTTATGTTACTGCCACAAGTTGAAGACGTTATTTGGTCGCTATTCATTGGACTCCTATAGTAATCAAAGACTTACCCTAGTACTATTCTTAGTGGAATAACTCTGTTGTGTTCCTATACTTAAATTTGTTACATATAACAAGTATACAGGTTAGGCATGACTAACATCTATGCCTAATTTGAGGGGGAATATTCGAAATATTATATTAATTAGTATAATATCAATATTAGACTATGCGTTTTAAATATTCCGCACTTTGTATTATGAGCTCATTAGGGTTTTGTATTCTAAGCCCTTTTATGTGTGTGCTTCTATTATGCTGCCTTGTTCAAGTGGGATAAGATTTCCTAGTATGTGTGTGCTTCTATTATGTTGCCTTGTTCAAGCGGGATAAGATTTCCTAATAACCCTAATATTGAGTATTATAAATATATAGTCTTAGTGCCCGTACTAGGGCATCCAATTTCTCTCCATAAAATTATAAGATTTCCTAGTAACCCTAATATTGAGTATTATAAATAGATAGTCTTAGTGCCCGTACTAGGGCATCCTATTTCTCTCCATAAAATTCTTTCCTCTAAATAACTACCGTAACACTACAACACGGACAAGTACAGCATTTCCATAAGAAAGGTTTCAACATTGGATCAAATGGGAATACAAGTGATCTGCAATTGCACAACCAAAACCCTACATTAGAAGCTACAATGCCCAATGCACATTCTACGAGTTCAGCAGCGGCAGCAGCAGCAATGCCCATGCATCTTCACTAACTTCAGTCAAAATTAATCTCATAAACCCTATTATATAGTTTGACCAATTTTTTACATTTTTCGTGCGTGCTGCCAGCTTCAGAATTGTGCATGTAATTACTCCTCAACAATTTGGTCAAACTAGTGTCCTTACATCTAAATGCTTTTATAGAATTAATTTTCTACTTATCTTCCTGTCATAAGCTTCTTTCAATTGATCATGTAAATTCTACAGTACCAACAGCAGTCACCACAATGTCCATGCATCTTCTTCAAAGTTTACCAAGCACCATGACTTCTGTACAATACACAAGAGTAGATAACTCCATTTTTATCATTATTCAATTATTTTGCTGACTTTGTTTACATCAATCAAAGCCTCCAAAATAACACTCAGATGGTTTTCCACTCATAAAGCTTAAAGGATACTGAGTACTAAAGCAGGACTCAAAAGTAAAAAAACCCCAATTTGAGAGTAGAGTGCTTCCAGCGCAGCTACATGTGCATATGTCGACTCTTTTGATGTGAGAGGTACACCTATAATGCACCCACACTCAAAAATGCCTTACGTACTAGTGTCTAACACTCCTGACACCAATATGGGCGCGACATGTCCAAGACACGCGGTCAATGCGCCCGACATGCTGGCCCCTTCCCCCTTCCTGACGCACAACCTCCAACGAATACAACACCCTCCAGCAATAACGACACTCTCTGACACCTCTCCAGGTTAGTCTCTCTCTCTCTCACCCTCCCCAAAAAAGTGTTACCTCATCTGAGTGATTCTCTTCATCCTTCCATCCTTTCTTTTTCTGGAACCCTAATCTCCTGCAATTTTCTACTCATGGAAGGAACCTTAAGCTCCCACCATCCTCCACTTCTCTCTTTCCGTTTCTTGTCTCACCTAGCAACTAATTTTGTTTGTTATTTGTTTGCTGGTTTTTCCTTTTTTTTTTTAAGATGGCTTCTACCGCCAGTGGAAGTAGTAGTGCATGTGTCGGCCAATGTGTCGAAATTGTTCATGTTTTAAAGAATCGAGTGTTGCGTGTCCATAACGTGCCGTGTCGCTGTACCGGTGTCGATATTGGTGCATCCTAGAGGTATGCACATTAATTTGTAGAACTTCATCCCCATGAACTACTGCAAAGAAAGAGAATCAAAGTGCAAAACAAAAAAAATGGAAGTGCAGGCACACACATTTGCACACATCGAGTTGCATCAATTGACACAGGACTGACAAGTAAAACTGCAACATAAATTACTCACACTTACATTGATATACACCAATCCAACAATTAAAATATAATAACTAATTACAATGACAGTAGTAGTGGAAACTATTTTAAATTAAATAATGAAGAGAAAAATCAACATACTTGATGCAAGCATGGACAACAGTCAAGAATGAATGACGAACAACCATCTGTTTAAGGTCTTGTTCAAGTTCTTCAGCAACAGTCTGTGGAAGCTTCCGTAGCAAGGGCAGAACGGCATCTATGACAAAAATTATACTCTCTTGCAGGCTCGCAACTAATCGATTATCGACCTGAACACAGGTGGAACAGCAAGTTAGAGTGAGGGCATGCTCTGACTACAAATCTTACATACACTTGCTTTCCAAATTTTTGAAAGAAAATGAAATGAAAAAAATGCAGCCACAAATTACTGAAGCCCATAAAAACCGTAAGTAAATACAAAAACATAATACCTATCGTTTCAATGAACATGGGCATACATGTTCACATACTCGAACAAACAAACATATACACCTACATATACTGCATGTTAAACAAGAATGTAACAAAAATGCGTAGACATAAGATCAATTTTGAAGTTGCAAAATCCAAAGAAACTACAAGGTTTCTGTCAAATATATTATAAGAACAGAAACCATGGGTTCTCTTTTGCAATGAATAAAAAGGTACTTGCATAACTGCCTCATTGGGTTCTCACCAGAATGCACTTAAAAATGAAAAATACACACAATATAAACAGAAATCTCTTAATTGCAAAACCAACATAGAAGAACTGCAACTGCAGTTTCAATCGATATTAAAATCTTACAAATTTTAAATTAGAGGTAATCCCCCCCGCCTCCTTTCTCTGTTCTTGAAAACACAATAATTTGAATTCAGAAAATTCACTTATGGCACACGTATGCAACAGCTAAACAATCGATAACCATAGAAGGCCTGATACGAATTCTATGCAATTCTAGACTGAGCAGAATCAGAAATTTGGAAGGAAGATGCATAAGATACTAATTTTTTAACCAAAAAGATGTAATTGATTGTCACCTCAAGTCAATAAAATATAAATAAATAGTTTAGAAAATTAAATCTAATTTCATGTTCCTCAGGTATGCATCTGCACTTATGCATTAGGTGTCTTTTGCGCCTTAGTGTGTCTTGGTCATTGAACCATAGGGAAAGCCACGTCAATGCTAATTTCTCATAGGATCTAGCGCATCCACATCTTCTCATTGGTTGCAAAAAAAGAGTTTTCTATTCCATAAAAATTTGAAAACCAACAAAATAGATTGGGCTCCAATAACCCCTCGAAAGCCTTAATGTATGGGTGAATACATATTGTCAGGAGTTTTTCAAATATACTAGGGATCCCTCAAAGTAAACCATATATAGCGGGAAAAAATGGTGCTCAACTTTATGTACAAACTAAATCCAGTAATAGTGATTTCCATTCAACATAACATGTGCAAGCAGCTTTGGCTTGCTTCCTGAACACATAAAATATTAGGACTGACATCCCATTTTTCCCAAACAATAAGAACGAATGATTTTTAATTTCCACTTTCTAGAACACCAGATGCAAGGTTTAGCAAGCCTTTGAAGCATAAGTAGCTGTAGAATTCCTGAAAAATCCATCCAAGCAACCAAAGGAACTTGGCTTGAGCTAGTTTCCAAATTTAAGCATGTTAAGACCAGAAGGCCATTAAACATTTAGTGGACCTATATGTGAGTTTTATGCCTATCCGCTAAGTGCCAGCTCCAATGTTTTCTTCATCCTTACACGTTTAAAGATTTATTTTTTTAATTGGTATACGTCAGATTTATAAAGAAATATCATTTCCAAGTGTCATTTATACATTGGTTCTAAAACAATGGACATAGTTCCTCAGGAACTAAGAAAATCAGACCATAACAGGTATCTTGTGATGCTACAAGTGTGATCACAAAAACTGTGTTTAACAAAGCTAAATAACCATGGATACCTGACTCTTAAGATATGGTTGTAAAGTGACCACAAACTGAGAAGGATCAGAAGCTGGGGCACACAATGTTGGATCCACAACACAAAAAGCATGCAAGGCCAAAACATAAGGAAGGGCTTGCATCTCAACTTCATCAGCATTCATTTCCTCTACCTGTTCAAGTAAAACCTTATTAACATAATCATCTGATTCTACGAAGCCAAGCACAGAACATTGGACGCAACTAAAAGCAACACACTACCTGCAATATTCTTTCTAGCAAGCATTTACACATTAATTCACAGCGCTTCCGTACTGCTGCCAGTGAAACGGGACTGATTCCAGCAGCTTTAGACGATTGGGGGAAAAAATCAAGCGCTAAGTTGCGTTTGACGATAGTAATGAGAAGTTGATGATTAGGCATCCTCCTCAACATTTCAACAATCTGCTCAGTCTTTTTAGCCACTTCTAATGGAACTGAACTACCATTTCCAAAATACTGAGGCTGCGATCCAGGAGGCTCCTCAAACCAAAATTCATAAAATGTCTTGCACACAAGATCCTGTGAATTACAGTAAAAGAAATAATTTTTGCTTGAAAGAAGAAATGCAAATGCATGAGTACACATGTTTGCATGCATAAGGTGTGGTGGACAGCTCCATAAAATATCAAATAATACAATTTGCAGACTTGAGCTAAGGAATAACTGAGAACGTGCAAATAAGTTAGTGCTTTAGATTATAGGCTTAGGGATTCAAGTTGTGTAAGGAAGCTAGAAGTATTTGGATTAAAGGTATATCTAGAGTATATTATGCTGAAGAAAAATGAAAATCAGTCAAAAACAGAAAGATCGGGGGGTCTGAATAGTATGCACAAACGTAAATTAAGAGCTCTCTAATTCCACACAACACAAATTCAAAGAAAGATGAGGTAGGCTATGAAAAACAGTTTTTAAAAAATCCTGCGGCCAGAACACATTTGCAAGGGGTTTAGCAGTGAAAGAAATCAAAGCAAAAAGATTTAGAAGTATAGAAACAATCAAGATACATAGTTCATCGCAATGCAGTTCTTTTTCCTTTTCCTTCTTGTATTTTTCTTTTTACTGCGTATACTGTTCCTCCATTGCAAGAACAAATTTTTCCCATTGCAAGTACTGTTCCTAGGTGGATATGTTACGACACTATATCATGGTATTAGAGAACTTGATAAAGATCCTTTTGAATCAGATAATGATTCAGAGGAAGTAGAGAAGGATATAGCTTTTGAAGGTTCGGATGAAGATAGGGTGATATTTATAGAAGGAGGTTCCAAGGATTGGTGAAAATATTGTGTTATGTAAACTATGAAATGATATAATTTATGCAATTTGTTGTACTTTGATATGCTACTTCAATAATATTGTATGAATTTATTCAAATAGTTATATGTGAGTACTATCATTTTAAACAAAATAAAAAAAAATCCACCTAGCCACCTAATCCCTGCTCAGGCAGCCCAGGCGCAGAGGCAGTAGGCTGAGCACCTAAGTCTGCCTAGCGCTTTTTAGAACACTGCTCTTCTTTGCATTGTTTGCTTAAATAAAGGGGTGAAGAGTGAATTCTAATAAAAAATTTGAAATTTTTAAAGATTCATTTGCATCCCAAGCCCTAGAACTATCAAACAGGAAAAATGTTAATATGGGTAGAATCTATAGAACATAGTGAAAATTATGCAATGCATGTAATTTCAATGTAAGATTGCATCTCACTACCTGAATACTAGCTTCATCATCACTGACACGAGAAATAATCTCAAGGCAAGCATCAGTATATTCAGAAAAGTTTGCATTAGAAGCGCACATCTCCCGAATAATCTTAATGGCTCGTTTTCGAACACTCACTCCAGTGTCTTTTATTCTCTCTGCAACCTTCTTGAAATACTACAAGACCACCCAAAATAGGGAGAAGAAAATATAAACACAATGGTATAGCATTTTCAGGAAATCTGGGATATGAGGGATTTAGTTGACATGCCTGTGGGCCAACATCAGGATGTGAAGCAATGTGCCTACCAACAAGTTCCAGTGCAGCTTCTCTTACAGATATTGCAGAGTCACAAAATCTTCCTTCAACAGCCAATTGGACATTTTTCTCACGCAAAACCTCTGGATCGGCTTCCACAATAATACTAACCTGCAAACATAGTATAACAAAACAAATTTATAGAGGAAGAACCTTTGAACCAAAAACAAGATTAAAAAAGAAACAACGATGTGTTCTTTAAATTTTTTATTTCACAATCAAAAAGGTCAAGTTTCTGCTTACCGCCCGCAATGCTTTGGCACGTATTACAGGAGAGTTTTCCCTTAAGCTTACCTGAAAACAAATAAATTATATGAATATATACTGTTCTACGATATGAAGAAAGAGGAAGTGTGTGTTTTCCAAACCAGAAACATGAAAACAGATCCTACAATGGATGTTAGAATCTTATGATTCACCATCAAAAAGGTATCAGAGTGTGAAATGATTCAATCCAATTCGTAGAGTTGAAGGATTCAGTGAAACCTCGTGTAAGCTAAATCTTTTTTTTTTAAATGAAAATTTTACAAACCAAAAAAAAGCATCAACAGGCAGGCAAGGCCGCGTACAAGAAGAGCACAAGAAAGTTGGGTTGTTGAATAATTGGTAAAGACCTAAATAACAAGTAAAAATGGAGCCAGCGTAAATCTGGCGTCATCCAAAACAAATATAAAAAGCCTAAGAAATTTTTCCCTCAAATGATGCATATGAACAGAGGTTATAATGACGTAGGAGAATTTTTTGAAGAAAAACATGGCCTTTATTAGAAGAATAAGAAAGGATTGGTGAAGTACTAATCTTCCTGAGTGTGTTACTGGATCTTACATTTCATAATTAGATTTGATCCACAATTGAGAATATAAGTTTTTTGATTCATGATTTGATACCTATGCCTACGACAATAAAGGATTTTGCCCCAATGGAAAAAGTACCAAACTTTGCCTAATTTTCAGCATAGAGTAAGCAATTCATTTAACTGACCAGAAGCACGTGAAGAATCTTATCAAATCCTCTGGCAAAAGAATTATTCTGTCCTAAGGCCAAGGTTATCTTCTTGACTGAATTCCTTGTCAGCATCGAAGATCTAGACCCCGAGTCCCGTGCAATAGCAATTGCTTTCAGTCTTGCAATGTAGTATATGAACTTCTGTTGGCCATTGGGATCATCTTTGTACCAGAGGCAAAGATAAAACCTGAACAATGATATACTGCCTACAGCATCAATATAGTCACAAAATCACCAAAAAGAAAATGACAACACTGAATACAAACCAGCGAGCAAAGAGATGCACATCATCAGGAGAACCAGTATCTTGGAGATAATTCAAAAGCATCTGTTGAATCATTTCAACTTTCGTAATTATGTCCGTAGCTTCAGAAGCCTTCTCTGAAACAGATGGGTCCTTTAGTTTATCATTCTTGTACTTTGGCTTGTAGTAGGCTTGTAGGAATAGAAGTTGCTTCTTGCATTGGCAAAATTGGCAATACCAACCACAGATAGAAACTTCATGTTCTGTCACACCCATGCACTCGCCATGAAATGATCTCTGACACCCTTGGCACACAAAGAGCATGCTTTCAAACTGCCCATTCAAACAAATTGAGCACGCATCTTTTGGGTAACTACAACCAGGAGTGTCCTCACAACCTAACTCCTTTGTTATCCAAAAGTTGTCCCTGCTGCAAAGAAGCGCATTATGCTTCAACCTAGCAGCAATTGTACCAAGAATGTCAATGGCCATGGATCGCGCAGAGATGTCCTTAGATTTTGGACCAGCATTCTGAAGCAGTAATACACAAAGAACCTGCAAATAATTCTCCCATAAAATGAACTGAGGGAAACTAATCAACAAAAAAAAAAAAAGCTAAGAACATTATAACTACCTCCAGAATTGGAGCTGAAGCTGGATATTCTGGTAGATTCAATGTTGCTAGCAAATCCATGACCAGATTCTCCATTGTCACCTTCAACTCAGATGCATCCTGAGATTTTACATTCGTAAATCGCTGAAGAACACGGCTCCAAAAAAGGCAACAAGCCTCTGTGAGAGATCCATGGCACATTGTTAGGTAACTGGAATCAATTGAGATGTCTAAAAGGGGATTCCCATTAGCTGATTGCCTGAAGGCCTCAGGAAGGTTTGCACTACACTGAACCAACTGTATTAGCAAAGCAGTGACCATCTGGATCTGTGTCTGATCTTCATCAGGTAGGTGATAGGCTCTCAATGCTCGCTTTGAGGATGGTAACTTCCAAAGCAGCTGAAGTGTTTCATCTAATACATATGTGCGATGCTCTTTGTACGAATAGAATACCTGTAAAAAAATTATAAACATGACATAGGATTCATTCAAATAGCAGTAAAATACCTGTGTATCATAAAAGCTGTCATATAATTTCATACCCCACTAATCAAACTAACTGCCTTCAATTGCAGTAGCTGGATATTATCCACTAGGAATATCGTGAAGCAGGTCTTCAACAGTTGCAAGATGCAACTATCTGCTAGGTGTTCTATCAATAACAAATCTTTGAGAAAATCAACTATAGTGCATAATTTCTGAACCACAGCATTCACAGCAGCAGAGACCCTGTACAAAAATAATTAACAATTAGAAAAGAGCTCACTTTGGATACATTAAAATTTTCATTTTAAAATTTTCAGCTAGACAAATTGTGTTTTGCAAGCGCACTTATTTGCTGTAGTTTTCCTAACTTTAGCACCCTTTACAGTACGCCGTCTTTTGCCTGCAGAACCAAAATCAGCATAAGCCTCTTCGTCTTCATCACCTGAAAAATGAAAAAAAAAAAAAAAAAAAAAAAAAAAAAAACACTAAGTAGCTCATGAACACATAGCAATGCAATGTGGTATCATGCAAAATATACCAGCACAATCATCAATGACTATAAGAACCAACAGTACCGTAAGCAAAGAAAGTGGCACATTTTTTAAGACCATGCACACGTGTGTGTATGTATTATATATGCACAAATACACACACACATCATGCAATCAGGAATTCAAAAGGTAAAAAATTAAACATAAATCAGGGAAATTTTGTTTAGGATACTAAACATTCAAGTTTGCACCCTATGTCAAAAAGCTTACCATCCACTACACAATTTTCATTTGGTTTATGCAAAGCACGGTATGACGAATCACAAGCACACATCACGTCCGTGATTTGATGCCGAGAAAATTCCAAGATTCTTTCAATACCCTGAGAAAGAGACAAGAATAGAAGAACTTGCATAATCAAAAGAATGTGGACAACAGTGAACAGTAGTAAAACCAACACCAATAAATTTGACCAATAATTTCACACCTCTTCTTTATATATCTGCTTTGGCATGTCATTATAAGCCATTACTGCTACAGCTGCATGAACGGACTCCAAAGCACAGAAAACTGACGAAACTACATCTGAATCTGACTGGCATATATCAGAAGAGTTGGTAAAATGGAGCATTAAAAAAGTCCAGAAAGAAAAAGAATAAATAAGCACTAGTAAGTGAAACTGAAAGCAAACAGTCACTAAGTTGAACTTCACTCAAAAGGGAGAGGAGTAATTTATAACAGTTGCACAAACAAAATTTAATCTAATCAAAATTCAGGGTCGCACTCAGTTATGACTAGTACAGGCCAAGGAAATCCAAGTAGCACTTCCTTACACACTGCTTGGGTTCAATCAACAGAAATTAGAAAAGTTTCATCTTCAAAGTTCTATTTTTTCAGCCACTAAGCCTATTTAACCCCATTTTCTAAGTAGTCATCTAGCATCGCCTCTTAACCAAAGAAAAAGAACTTAATCAGGAAAATTACATGTTATAACACAGACGAGACATCAAAATAAACAACCATGATGAAAAATCTGGGTGACGAAAAGGGCACCTATCAATAATCCTATGACGCACATTCCCAAGAATGCAGAAACATGAGGGCATACCCTTCCACCTTCACAAAATGTCATAATTAAACTTTCACAGAAGACTGCATTTCAGATTAAACCCATGGACCTAGTAGAACAAAACTCGAGATAGAGCACAACTGCCATCAGCAGAACAGCTACTCAAGTTCAGGCTTCTCAAATTACTATTGCAAATATGGCATGTCAAAACTCACAAAATCTAAAATTTATCAAGTCTCAAGCCAGTATAGACAGAAGGAACAGGCAATGTTTGCAGGTGATAACAGAACAAGCTTGGCAAGCCTATAAAATTCAGAATTTTTTCTGTGTTGTATCAGAATTAAAAAGAGATTTACTAAATCTCCATTTATTTTCTTTTCAAATAGAAATCAAAACAAGCACACAAGAGTGAAACCATATAGAGAAATTAAAGGTGTCAAACCCTAGCACAGAAATGAAAATGAGGGATCAAACTCCGAGCATGCTTAAGAGGGGCATTGACCCAGCACAAGATAGAATAAGAGAAAGCTCAATGTAATTTAGCAAGAGTTCCTTTCTTTATTCTTTTTTCCGCTATCAAAAAAGACAACTTCCACACACAGGAAATCAAGGGGGGTAATGTAATTCGCCAATAGCGTCCTCCATATGATGAATACAAAATACAAATGATGGCAACTAAGGAGAAACCATACACACACACACACATGTATCATAGCAACCCAGTTAGTATATAAAATGGTAGACCACACTGCTGACACAATGAGAAAATGCAAGACCTTAACCTACAAAGTGTAACTTACATGCTGACATTCATCTATAGATAAACCTTCTGAGCAGTGAATTTCGTGATCTAACACCCTTAAGAGTCTTACTAGAACATCCACAGGAACCAAATGTAAAACTTTCTTTGCACGGATACTCATGATTTCATTAACAAGCTTCCGGAGATCAGCAGCCGACAATGACATCCACTCCACCTCATCCCTACCATCACTAGGAATTTCTGCTTTGTCACAAAAATCCTCCAGGGTTTTACAAAACCCAGTGATGGTGGCCTCTGAAGAAATATACATTGCAGCTCCATTTATCAGTGAACATGCATAAAAGGAGAGGAAAAATTACGAAACCAAAAATAATGAACCAATAAAGTAACCTTGAAGCTCAGAAGAACTTGGTACAGTGGATGATGAAGTTTCATTGGCTCCCTTCTTTTTGACTTTAGCTTTTCTAGAAGATGATTTAAATGTTTCCTGCAGTATCACTTTCTAGCTTCAGAACAGAAACATCCAAGCATCTGTTGTTAAACCAAATAGATACATACATTGACAGGAGCATCGTCAAATTGATCATTATGGCTTCCTCCGTTGTCTCGTTGGGCTTTACTTAAATCAGGTACATTCTGCTCAAAGGATTTTCTTTCAAAAACTGTACTATTATGGATCTGGTCCTTGATGGGACCTGAGAAACTTGAAAAATGCAATAAACAATAAGCAGCAGCACATTAAATTACTATACCAATATTCACTCTTAAATATAAGCAAAAAAGGGGTAACAAAGAGATTTGTGCCTCGCTAATGAACAAAAAGTATAAAATAAAATAAAAACAATATGGCATGTGATCAAGTGCCAATAATGCAAGTTGGACACCTATATACTGATAACCAATTGTGGGAATTAAAACAAGTAATTGATCAGACCGATGCAAACACATAGAACAGAAAACAATGTCATCAACGAGATAGAAAAACACAAACCACAGCTGGTTGCATCCTAAAATTTGGAGGTCAAGATATACAAAAGTAGTTAAAACACGCCATCTCCAACAAACAAGCAGATCAGAATATACAAAAGAAAATGTATTGTCCCTCCACGATATGCACTTATTAGGTGTCCAATCCTAAACTTCTCAAGCATCCTTTAATATCCCACATAGTTGTGTAACAAAAGAATTTGAGTTCAGCTCTAGGGCATGTAGCATAATGCTTCTACAATGAAATTATCTCTCTTTTGAAAGCAAATCGAAACTTGAACAATACTTGAAGGTAAGCATTTTATAATTCATGAAGGCAGACAAAAATGTAAAGAGATTTTCAACCATCAATTCCATCAAAAAGATTTTGATTAGATAATTTTAATGCATTCAAACAAGATCAATAAACTTAAATACAATGGGAAATGTCACAAGTTTGGGTGAAATTAAACTGAGAGAAAGGAACAATCAGGATTATAAGGCCATTCCAAAACAAGTGGGGTTTGCATTAGGTAACCTACCTACCAAGGATATTCGGCTTGAATGCCCCACCATTAACCTATTACGGGAAGAGGATAGTAAGAATAAAATTCTAGAAGCGCAAAAAGAAAATGCAAGAATGCTCTCTCTCCCCAAATGATACACCCTCTCAACTTTCAACCACTTTCCATTTTTGCCAGCGTTGCATAAAACCATATCTTCCTTTCCATTGTTGTGACTATGACCCCCTTACGATTTTCCCTTCACTTTTCCCCTTTATCTACTCTCTTGTTCCATAGTTTTGAACCTCCTATCTCTTACTGCTGCTTTAGCTCTTATTGATTTATGAGAACTGGTTTTTCTCTACTATTTCCCTTCTGTTTTCCATTCCCAGCCTCCAGCCTGCAGCCTGCTAATCATTGAGAGGTTTCCTGGAAAATATCTGACTACAGAAGAGTTTCTCTGCATTATATGATGCTAGGTACTAGCATTCATAAAACATCTCACATATCATGCCCTAAATTCATGTTAAGATCAAATGAAACTGAAGAACCATTCTCTCTTCTTTTTTAGATTGAAGAAAATCTAAGCAAAATGGCCCAATTCTAGCTTAAGAACATCATGCTACCTCTTAAAACAATGAAAGCAACACAAACAATTTCAAACCAACTACTAGAATATAGTCAAGTACCAGTTCATTAGCAGGTGAGTGAAAATCAACTCAAGAAACAAACAGAAACAGTTTATGTGGAAAAGGAAAAGGTGCAAAATGATGCAACTCATTAAATCAAAGCATCTTGTTTACCTGGAGTTGTGTACTCAAAAGCTTGAGAATTGTAATGGCGAACTTCGTCATAAAGAACTACAGGCTCCACAAAACCATAAGTTGGTGGAGGTCCATCACCTTTAAGACTCCTGCAGGTAATACCTGATAAGACTAGGGGCACACGAAGCAGAACAAACATGATACGTAAAATATATTCAATGGAAACCAAGACTGCTTTAATAGCACATAATAAATAAAATGATAATTTTACTTCAGATGAAATATATAAACACTCGGTCTATATCATCCATTTAGAAATAAATAAATAACAATATCTTTAATGCCATCATTTTATAATTCTTCTAATAATCACAACATCATATTACCTCTATACGTTAAAATTCAGGTAGGCTACAGTTAATTGGCTCATTATTCAGGGGTCTTTTGTAATATCCAAAAACTGATCAAAATACTCCATCGAATATTCATGACATCATTTTTGGCCACTATTGTGGTAACATCACTCATAAAATCCATCCAAAACTTATAAACCAAGTTCAGTTGTATGACATTCTTTTCAAAGATATATAAGGCGTACAATAAGAAATACACTAGGTAAAACAAGAAAAGGAAACTGGAGAGAAGTAAATGTTTCGAACATCAAACCAATCCCTCCACGCATTGGTGAAAACAAAAAACAAAAAAAAACCACCCAACAAACACCAGAACCATGAAATCAAAAGGAAACATTAATACCAGCTTTGTCCCAATGTAGCCCAAGAGGTAACTATTGGTTCTTGAACGTGCAATCACTCCTTAGGAGATGCAGTCTTGGTCCTTGTATGGATTTCTTAATATAGCATATGTACATTCCCTTCTCTTAATCCATGTTTAGCATTCAAGCAGCATACAATGATCAGGACTATATGAACGACACATGGATCTCAAAGTTAGAAGCTTAAAGCAATAGCCTCCAAATATACAAACACAGATAGACCAGAAAACACCGCATTTGACATGCGCAATCCCATCTCTGCATTCCATTTCTTGCATGGGGGGACGCAAAAATAACATAAAAGACACAGAAAAACTGCAAAATATAAGATCATCTGGGATAAAATGAACCTAACTCAAGCACAGCTATAAGAATGAGTGCAGCTGTTATTTCAACTTGTTTCATTTCCACTCAGTATGCTTCAAATTTGATTAGAAATCATAAGTCGTCATAAGATAACTATAAAACTTAAAGAATAACTCACTTGTAAAATTTCCTGTCTAAAAACTACAAGTGATCCGAGTCACGGTTTTGAAGAATTAGTGCAATCTAACCAGATACCACAAGAAATATTTTCAGGAAAACCTACTGAAACAAATATATCATGATAACTAGAAAAAGAAAAGTCCAATAGTTATAACCGGTGATGAAAAAGAAAAGAAAAAACCAAAAGCAAGATAACAAAAGAGCAGGAGTTCTGATAGTTTCAAGTCAGTAATGGTCATTTCTGTACAGAATAGTGATCATAGATGCCCTGCCCATAGAAACTAGCTTACACACACTTTAAATAAAAGTCTACAATTACGAAGCATTTATAAATCTCCAGTTCGTAAAGAAATGGTCATCAAAAAACTACATTGCAAAAAATTTCATCCAAACGTCAAAAGAATAGCACCATCTGCAATGAAACCGCCATTTCTATCTTAAGGAATTTTGTCAAACAAGGACATCAAACAGTGGAGTCGGCAAAAAAGTAAGAATAAACGAGTGATTTATGCTAGAAATATCAGCTAGTTCCAGCTCCTAAAGCAAAATTTGCAGCGCAAAATGCAACACGAAACTGCAGAGTTCAAAAAGAACCGCTTACAGGTAGGAGACATCGGCGTGACGAAGCAGATCAGCGATTGTGCCGGCCTGAGCAAGAACATCGTCCCGATTGAGCGATCTCGGCTCGTCGAACAGTCGGAGCTCTTGATCGACAGCGCCGCAGAAGACGGGGAGCGAGGGGAGCGGCAAGCACGGGGCGACCTCCGAGTGAACGGTGTTCGAGAGCCCTATGCCCGTGGGACTCGAGCCGCTCGGAGCACTCATCGATTAGCGCTGAAGCAAAACCATCTACGAAGGTTCATGCAAGATCGAATTGCAGTCAGTAAGATGCAAATCTAGGGTTTCGGCATGGGATTTTGGCTCGGAGGCGGGAAAAGTTCATAACAAATTCAGAAGCCCTAGGAGAGAGAAAGTGAGAGAGAGAGAGAGAGAGAGAGAGAGAGAGAGAGAGAGAGAATGGCGCGGAAAGGGTAGGGCGAAATTCGGGACAAAACCGGCGAAGATGAAACGCCGGACGTTGGGATTTATAACAGTGGAAAGGAGTTCTTCAAACGATATTACGGAGTTAACCCTCGAGCGAGCCTGTCGCCTGCGAATATTTCCCCCAACGTGTTGGCTTCGAAGAGAAGCTCCGCCTCTTTTGTGCTCTTTTCGACTAGATTTGAATCTTGGCATTCATGCAACGAGTAATCATTGATAATTATACATGGGTTTTTTGTTTTTCTGTTTTTTTTTTTTTGGTAATTATAGATGGATCATGTGAGTTAACCAATATACTTTTTCAACATTTTTATCAAAATAACATAGTTTCAAGGGCGTTAATTAGATTTAGTCTACACAGTTTTTCCATTATAAATTTAATAATATACAATTAAGGTGACAAATTTCGTGCACAAATTTAGGAGATATAAAAGTTGTAGTTTAAAGTGCCTAATAAACAACAGAAGAAGATGAAAAAGCGAAAAGAAAAATTTTAATATGAGTATGCAAGGTTGATGAGTCTTTAAGTAGATGACTTGTGTCAAAATTATGTTTGTTCATATAGCAATATCACCCGTGACAAAAGCGACTCTCTCGTTGACGCTAGAATTTCAATATCTAGTCATATATTTATATAACTTTTTAAAAAGTATTTATTATTTGATGTGTTATAAAAATGGGATATTCGTAAATGGGATGTTCGTAAATGAGATTTAAATCTCATGAGATGCACGAATCATTTAATTATCAATAATTATAAGCTTAACGTACATAATTAAAGTGATAAAAATTTATGTTTAAAACAAAGAAGATCCCAAATTTGAAGTGCATAAAGGAGAAAATAAGCTTGATAGATAAGTATTTGAAGGTGATAATCATCAAAGAGAGTTTAATAGGACTGCACAAGTTTGAAAAGTCTTAAGCAAATGGTGTACACGTAGCAGAAATAAGTCATACACATTGTGGTATAGAAACAAGTCATGTGAGGAAAATAAGTTCTATTTGTTATCACTAGAGTTTCATTTGTCCATTATTATGTACAGAGGGAGATTTGCAAAAAAAAATATTGTTAAAATGTCAAAGAAATTGAGGAAAATATAGCCATGTTATCAATTGATATATATTCAATAATATTCTTCCATTTCTTACGGTGGGAACACCAAACAATTTATTTATTGTGTAATGCTCAGGTTCATATCGAATTTTATATATTCTTCAAAAAGAGAGAGAGGAGATTCTCCCCGTCAACCCAATGGGCTAGTGTCATAGTAAAGGACTTGTCCTTTTATGACAAGATCTTCGATTTGAATTACACGAAAAACTCGGGTTTTCTTTGGATTTCCTTCTTAATCAATGACAATTGCAGCGCCCCTAGGTATTCTCTACCCTACCCACCTGTGTCGGTTTCGGGTACAGGTACCCTTTTGTTGAAGGTCGTTCGAGCTTTTCCTGGGAGTATGACATGGGTTACTCCAGCGCCATAGCGTCTAGTACTCGAACATTGGCTCGAGGTATTTTCTCTACCCCTTCTTACCCTGAAAAAGCAGGGTCACCATGTGTCATTGAACTGATAACCATCTTTCGGTTAACCTATCCTCCTCCGTCCCTCGGGACCAACAAGGGGTAGTGCAGGAATATTTACCTGTTGTCCATCGACTACGCCTTTCGGCCTGATCTTAGGCCTTGACTCACCCTCCGTGGATGAACCTTGCGGAGGAACCCTTAGGTTTTCGGGGCATTGGATTCTCACCAATGTTTGTGTTACTCAAGCCAACATTCTTGCTTCCGCTTCGTCCATCGCCGCTCGCGCAGGTGCTTCCCTCTAAGGCGGATCGTTTTTTAATCCCTCCTTTCAATGCAAAGGGCAAAAAAAAGAAATATTGTTTGTCTAGAAAAAATTTCGATTCTTTTTTCATCCTCGAGAACCCTTTATTAGTTTCCTCTTATCTTATATTTAATCCCAAAGAAACCTACTAAAATCTCATCCAATTTAATAATGTTAGGGTTATCATTATAAGGATGAAAATAAAAAATCAATTTGAACCGTTCTAACTATTTTAAATTTTTGACTCTATAAACGATAACTCAGACATTGTCAAATTGTGTGATATTTATTAGGCTTCTTTGTTGCTTTGTATTATTTCAATGTGAAAGGTTGAAATTTATAGATTTTAAGCATATATATATATATATATAAAGTTATTTAAGGACAAGCAGATAACAAGCCAGCTCCACAAATCATAATAGCTATGGTCGGTCCTCTCACCATACATTTATGCAGGGATCATTCTAGTCATGATGCATTTATGAAATGGTGTGTGATGTACCCATCACTTCATAAACATTAATACAATGTGGCTCGCCTTAAATATTTCTGTAGTTGTTATACTTAAAAATGCAATGGGAATCTAAAATATAATTGAGACAAATACATTTATTATGTAATGCATGTATGTAAGGGGAACATGCTACATCTCATTTCAGATTAAAAAAAATATTATTTCTATTGCCACACCACTTCAACTAGTTCATATGAATTTATGTGGACCTACGAAAACGATGAGTCTCAGTGGAAAATACTATACTTTTTGTGATTGTCGATGATTATGCTAGATCTACTGGACTTTATTTTTAACCCACAAAAGGAATGCATTTAGATAGTTTATCATTTTGTGTGAAATGTTTGAAAATAAAAAAGCAATCTTCAATCGTATGCATTAGAAGTTATCATGGAGGTGGATCTAAAAATCAAAGGTAAACGGTAGGGGTGAAGCTAGGCACCCTCCCCAGCTAGATTTTTTATTTTTTTTGTATAATTGTGAATTTAAATAAATAATAAAGTGAAAATGGGATAAAATGAGAAATTTCAAATTTTAAGTTAGTTTTCCAATTCATTTCTCTCCCGTTTCAAGCATAATCTCATTCCTCCCCCGTTTGAAGCTTACACTTTAGCCCTCACAATCAACTATGGGTTTATTTTTTTTATAGTGTCGGTCTTCGCATGCAGGCATGATTGCACACAAAACAACATTATTTTTATGAAAATTTGTTACTTTTATAAAATTATTTATCAAAACTAGGCCGTTTTAAGGGTATAGTTGTAACTAATTTGGAATATGGACAGTGCATACTAGATTTTCACATTAGCTTTTCAAAGTTCAATGTTCTTTGGTTTACTAATATGGTTCTACTTTTCTTCCTATGCTCTAATTTGGTAATATTGATGTATATTGCCAAAAATATTGCTCGTTTAAATTGTATAGAAATTTTATAAAATTATGGTTTTGAGATTTGTATAAGTCTGGTTTGATAGTTTTGATTTAAGTTTGTTGTGCTTGATTTTGTCAACTAATTAATTAAACTGTATAGCTTTTCCACTAGTTATGAAACTATCACCTTCAAAAAAATCTCCCGTTTATGCAAGTCTTCCCGTTCATCATAGATTAGGAGCTCAAATTTTTATTTTAAAATATTTTATTTAATCTCATTTTAATGTATTGAAAATTTTATATTTATAGTTATGATAACATTTTCTATTAAACTTGAATTTTTATTTGAGTTTGTGTATTTGACCAAACATATTTCCGACCCGCCAAAAATGTGGAGTCTTGGCTCCGCCACTAAACGGTAATGTAGGTAATTGTTATGGTACGGAAATTTTTAACTTAGAAATTAAACCTCAAGTTCAACTTAAATAAATGAAATAACATAATAAAGATAAAATTTTGAAGGTAGCGAGGGAAGAAATCATTATATTATAGCTTCAATTAGGATAGTTGAGATGTCCATAAATTTATATGCCTATATTTTAATGTATTTATATACTAGAGATAGTCGTTAAGCAAATCAGGTCGACCATGAGTGGATTAAATATGGGTCATAGGTCAACTCGGACGAATCAATGGTGGGTGAAAATTATTTTTATAGGTCGAACCAAGTCAAGTGAGATAATGAACAGGTTGGGTAGTTGGAGAGTTTGGGGCTCATGGGCTCACTATTGGTATAGATTTTTTTTCCATTTTTAGTATTTCATTTGACGCCACCAATATTTAGCAAAAGATCTAATTTTGATTCCAATAAAATATTAAAAAAACTTAAATAAAAATAATAACTAGACAAATAGTGAGGTAGTCAAAATCAGTTACAAACGGACGGATTAATTTTATTTAATGGGCGGGTGGAGGGTGGGCCACGAGTTAACCTTGCCCGCTCTAATTTATACTAACCTTCTATATAAAATACCCTGACTTAAACGGGTGCATGAAAAGTTCTTTACTCCTACGGTGGCCCTTTAATTAAATGAAAATAAGAAACATATTAGGCATAGTTTCGGTCTTTAACGATTTCCCTTTCCCAGTTCACGCCCGAAACAGAAACGCCGTCACTCTCCACTCTTTCCCGGTCTTCAGGGCTGAAGAATCATCGGACGCCGCTAACCTAGATCAAGTCACACATTTATTCAATGGACTGTAGTAAGCCCCACTCTTCTCTCATCTCAGTCATTCGATGCTTTTGTAGAATTATTGTCTATTGATGGTTTTGCAAATGATTTATGTGTTGAGAAGATCATGCCGTCAAGGGATCAGAAGTTTTTGTCGGTGGGTTGCCTCGTACTGTTACTGAAAGCAAAATCCATGAGGTCTGATACATTTCTCAGTCTAGGGTTTTTGAATTGCCATGCGCTTGGCGCTAAATGACATGCCGATTTGACCCTGGATTCGAATTCTATTTTTCAGATATTTGACAGTTGTGGGGAAATTTTGGAAATACGTATGATGAGAGACCAAAATGGCGGCTCAAAGGTTTTCTCTCCTTTTTCTCCCCGAATTCATGCTTACTTGAGATGCTCAATCTTTCCGGCTTATTGAATTTACCAAATTGTTTCTCGTGTTTTGGGTTATTTATCATTTTTACAGGGATTTTGCTTCGTTCGTTTTACAATGAAAGAAGCTGCGGCTAAAGCAATAAGAGAAAAGTCGAATTTCCTGGTAAAAATGGATACTGGACGAACTTGTTATGTGGTTCTCAAATTTGCAGCTATTGGTTTTTCATTGTCATTGATGTTGTTCTGTATGGAGTTTATTCTTCAGCTATTTCTGTTGTAGGGGCGTTATGGTAAATTTTGTCTATGGTTTAGAGATCCCAGACACCTCAGAGCATGGATATATAAAGTTCCTTTTATGTCATTTATCCTGTGAAGAAAGACAACTAGCTGGGTGATTTTGTAGGACAGCGTGTTCTATGCAAAGTTTTCCTAGCTTCCTTGAGGGCTTGAATGTCATCAGTGGGATTACTCTTCATATTCTTGCATGAACTCAAGTTATTTTAACTGTGGCTTCTTTAGTGGCATTAATATTATAATTGTCCTTTTGATTTAGAGATATCAGGACATCAATAAAATTTTGCATTTAATTTCTCTTTTGAAGAGAGCACTGACTAGCTTTTAGGAAAACATTGTTCAGGAAAACTTCGTGAGCATGCCCTTATGTCTGGATTTGGGGGAATTGTTCTGTGTGGCTCCATTTGTCCACATATCATAAACAAAATTTCCCATTTATTATTTCATTGTTTTTACGATTGTTGTGGAAGCAGTAAATTTTAGCATGTAAGATTCCCAGTTAAGTCATTGTCAATCTCCTTTGGATTTTATGTTTCAGTTAGAAGGCAAAAGAATCGGTGTTCTGCCATCAAATGATCAAGACTCCATATTCTTGGGAAATCTTCGGAAGGGTTAGCTTCACTCTTATACTTTACTTTCACCCGTTTGTATTATTCCTTTTCTGGAATTCCCACCACTAAAAGCATGTTCCCTCAGCATTCTAGAAGCAGTTTGTTTGCGTGGATGCCAAAATTGACTGCTTTTGCCAGAAAAGCAAGAAACAATCATAGATTTCTGATGAGTGAAGCTTACCTAATGTTTTTACTTGTTTACTGCTATTTATGTTAAGAAAATAATTCTCTTAGATCCATATGGATCTTTCTTCTTGTTAAGTAGTTTCACTTGAGACCTGTCTTTCTCTTCCAGATTGGAGTGCTGATGATTTTGATAAATTGGTGAATCAGGTAGAAATGCTTGTAGATAGTTTCTTGAGAGCACCTGATTTATTTTAAATGTTTTTTGTTAAAGAGTTCTATTGTGCTGCAGGTATTTCAAGATGTTGTGTCCATTGATCTTGCTATGCCTTCAGGCAATTTAAGTGTCTCTGCTGGTCATAAGCAACAAAACCGAGGTTTTGCTTTTGTGAAGTTCTCATCTCATGCTGTAAGTTTGTCTTCCCTTCTCCTCTGTGTGTCATGTACTTAAAAATCTATATACTGTTTTACTGATAGCAATTATTGTAGCATTCAAATGACTTATCTGCTGCATGTCAACTCATACAGGATAGAGGCTCAGGTTCAAGGTTTTGCATCTCAATTTCAGCAACGGTTTTGACCCTAATCAAAAGTGAAACAAATTAAAAAGAAAAATCAAAATCTTGTTGAAATTGATTATTAAAAATCCTGCAAATGGCTTGATCTCAAAATATTATCTCAAACTACACTCCAATTTGATCAATACATAAAAATTAACATTTTCAAGTTCAACACAAGCATTCTGTTCACATGATGATTTTAGTTAAGAAACAGTTTCAACGGTTAAATCTTTACAAAGTTCTATACTGAATGGCTTGATCTCAAAATATTGTCTCAAAGTGCACCCTGATTTGGTCAATATATAAACGTTGATGTTTTCAAGTTCCACCTAAGTATTCTATACACCCAATAGCTCCATTTCTATTAAGAAACTGTTTCAGCATTTAAATATTTACAAAGTTCTATTAAATCATTCAATCATTAGTGAGAAAATATATCTTGCCAATGAGCTTAATTTCCTTCACGCTTGCTTGTAGCCACATTTCCGTTATGTGATCTTACTAGTTCATGTTTTAAACCTGTATGCTGGGTTGCTCTGATTTTTTTCCCTATGTTCTCATTCTTCACTGTTCTTATATGAAGGACGACATGTTTCCTCTTTTTCGCCAATCTTTTTGTTTTTTGTTTTTTATTTTTTATTTTATCAAATCATGTAGAATTGTTTCTTGACTTCTTGGCTTTGTTTATCTTACTGTTCCCCTAATTCTTCTTCTTTAAATTCATATCTCACTAGAAGATTTTGTGATTGATTTAAGACAAAACCTCTGGTTTATAAGGGCCTGCATTTCAGACCCCGTGTTAGGTTTTCCCGGATACCTCCCTGTTGCCTTGTTATGCTGTGCTTGTTTTAATGATGGTTTCACACCCATTATTGTTCTTAGCTGAAATAGGCCTCTTCTGCCACAGGTTAATTTTATTTTGGGGAATTATGTTTTATAGACTGTTGGTCAATGGTGTTATATCTATGCTGCTTTTTGTTACTACTATTTTGATTGAGAATTGGATAATGATTTCTAACCATCCTTGGGATATATTCATGGAATTTTCTACATATGATTTGTATCACCTACTTGAAAGTTTTTTATTTTGCATATACCCATTCTTAATTGATTTTCTCTGATCTTCTCAATCTATTTTCATGTATATCCTGCTTGGAATTGACATTCTCCTGCCTTGATGAACTTATGTTCTCTAAGTTATCTCGTGATCTGTAGAAGGGGTTTAAATTTAATTTCCAGTTTCCCCATGCCGAGCATTAGTAGTATGATAGCATGATTCATTCTATTCTGTTGCTATGCACCTAGCTTGATAAGGATTCTGGCAAGCCTTATCTTCTTCAGGTTACCTTTGTATAGGATATGATCTCTTGAGCCCAGTAGTCAAAATCCAGTAAACATTAATCTTTGGTACTGCTTATGGCGGTCCAGTTTTTATTTTTATTTTTCCAAAGCTTTATTTTATTTTGAAGTTCTAACTACCTTGCAGCATCAAATAAATGATCACAAAAACCCAGCCTTTGTGAAATAGAGGCTCACCCATATTAACGGTCAATTGTATCATTAGTATAATGGAAGCGATAAAAGGCTACACTCTAAAATGTAAGGTTAGTTGTAAGGTGGTGATAATGCAACCATGCTTTGCTTGGGTTTGGGATATCTGATGCTGGCCAACCTTCAGCATATTCGCTTGGATTCATTCTTGTGGAAAAAAAATTCTGTAAATTGCCAACATCCCACCTACAGTCATCATTTGCTTATGAAATCTCGTTCACAAAATTCTTCCATATACTGCTGTCCAAATCCACTGACAGATACAATACCTTATCTTTGTTGGGCTTGTTCAGTAAATGCTGACACCACTACTTAGATTGTAGAAAATTCCATAATGAGACAAAATTCATATACCACTTGTTTGCTTCGAGTGTTGTAAAGTGGAAAATTTGCACAGTGAGACAGGTTGATTGTTGCAACGCATCTCGTTCCTTCTCACTAAGAGCTTCAGCACTGATGCTTTCACCTTGCATCTTTGCTCATTAATTGCCTCTGACTTCAAATTTTAAAATTAATCACGGGGCACATGTATCTCAAATGATTATGAACCTCTTTTGGGGGGCACGGGAATCCGATCCAGAAAATACCACCCTAGGTTTTAGAAATTTGATCCTTCCCCATTGAAAATGCTCAAAAACAGGCAGCTGCTCGGGCATATCGAGTGGGGTCAAAATCAGATTTTCTGCTTGGTGGTTGGCATCCAGTTGTGCAGTGGGCCAAGACTGAACCTGAAATTGATCCTGAAGAACTTGCTAAGGTGCGTGGCTCATTGCACATTCATCATCAGAATGGCTGTTCTGTTATAAAGGCAGCTGGTTTATAGCTTATTTCACCTTCTTGCTGAGTTGCAGACAAGGATAGCATTTGTCAGAAACCTTCCCACTGATGCTGACGAAGACTATGTGAAAAGACTGTTCGAGCGACTGGGGAAGGTAAACTGGCATTATTTTTCACACATATTTCATATTTTATTTATTCAGATGTATTTATCTTTCAGTTGGAGAAAGTGGTTGTGTCCAGGAAGGGTAGCTCCACTGCTGGGTTTGTCCACTTTGGAGAACGCTTGGTGAGTTTCAATTATTTCCCTTTCTTTCACACTAAGAAAGTAAAACAAAAATAGTTCTTTCCGTACCTCCATTTTCCTTTGGTAAATGAGCTTAATTTTTGTTTCCCATGCCATGATGATTTACAGTCGCTTTGTATCTGATTAAACTAACCATACCTGAGAGGGCTCTGGTTTTCATATGTTTATTTTGTAAGTTGCTATTCTCACCAAGGGGAATTTGTCTGGCTGAATTTTCCTTTTGCCCTTTGAAGTAAAATTTACTCCCATTTGTAGAGTGTTAAATTCTAGATGTTTCCATCCCAAAAGATTGGTTTTAGGTGTAGTGGTTGTACGATGTTATTTACTCCCCATTGTGTAATTGTATTAATAACAGGATACCTCACATGTGACATGATTTGAGCTAAATACATGGCCAATTTATGTTCCGTGATGCAGACTACACATGGTAATATTTAATCCAAACACATGGTGGATTGATCCATGTTAAAGTATGGAGGTATCCATCCCATAAAAAATTGGCTTAGGATGGATCTTATTATTAATTGGAAGCCTTGTGGATTTACTATAGAGGAAGTTTCTGCTATGATGTATAATGCGGAACTCTTTATCTCTGATAGCCAGCATTTTGACATCATATTTCCCTGAAAGCCTTCCATGGATTGGCTCAAAATCTTCTCACTGTCATATCAAAAGTATGAAGACATGCGCCTAAGAGCCTTCTGGGCCGAAATACCCCCCCCCCCCCTCTCCCCCCCAAACAACTCCCCAAACTCACACACTCTGGGCTATATCAAAAGCATGGAGCTACACGTGTAGCTAGTTCAGTCTTGTCATTCAAATACTAATCTTTAGATATAACACATGTAACTAGTTCGTCCAACTTATATGAAACCTCTATCTGTGCATGACCGTGAATTTGGTTCTCGATGGCCGTGTTGTGCCTGAAAATACCGGGAAAGGAATAACTGCATCTTAGTTTTGTTGATGGAACATGAATTTCAACTAAAATTTTGCAATGCCGATGAAACTTTGGCTGCTGCTTTTGGTTTTGGTGCTGCCCTTTTGTCATAGTAGTTGGTTACTAATGTTCACAGGATTTTGAAAAAGCAATCAAGGAAATGAATGGAAAAGTGGTACAAGGACCAAATGGTGGACCGACATTTAAGCTTCAGGTAATTTTAAAACTCCAAAGTGCTGTGGGTTATTAAATTGGTTTTGGTGTTGATAGTATTTTGGTTACTTCCAATTTATATGACTCATGGACATTATGATCACTTAAAAGTACTGAATTTTGCATCTATTTGATTTCAATGCTCTGCTAGCTTAGATAACTCGGAAGACATCCATCTCCACAATCATCTTTTTCAGTGTTATATTTCTTGGTTCTCTTTGTGGAAGCAGGTGCTGAGAATCGATGGAAACCCTTTGATGGCCGTCTTTCTGTTTCTTTTTTTATCTTATCCTTTCTATTTGTATTTAGTGAAGCCGGGATTTTTTTTTTGATTGTATAAATACAACATGTTAATACAACCAGCAATGTTACTCCTCTGTGACGGGTAGCAAAATGCCTGGTACAATAAAGACCCCCAACACTTGCGAAGCAGAGGGAGCCTTGTGCACTGGGGTCCTCTGTTTTTAGAGGGTAAACACACATGCAACCAACAGGTCTTGGGCCTGTAATGTTTCTCTCCCCTTGCACTTACAAGGGAAGTGGCCATTGGACTAATTACTTATTGGTAGTTTAGAGGTCTGTTTCAATGACCATACCTCATGTTCTCTGTCTTGGTGGAAAATCTACACTGGAAATCCTGACATTAATCTGTTTGTATGTTTTGGTATCCCCTTCTCCTTTGAGTATCTTATGATCATTGCAGGTTTTTTTTTTTGTTTTTTTGCTTTTTTACCAATAATACTTTAGTGTCTTATGTAGCCCTTTGGTTTTACTTACGATAATGGTCAAATAATTTGCAAGTCGTACGAGTGTTTGTCTATTAAGTGAAATGTCCCTCTATGCTGTCATTGATTGTTTTAGTTTTTGAGTTTAGTAGCTGCTCGCTGACCCTAGCAATGCTCGGTTGGATGGCATATGTTAATTTTGTTCATTTAGCCTTATCCAAAGCATTCCCTGCTGCTGTGTTAAGATTTATGCTTGTGGGTTTGCATTATTCTGACAGCCATATATCTTTTCTTTGTAAAAACAAGCTGAACAGATTCTTTTGGCCAACAGGTTGAAGTTGCTAAGCCTTTGGACAAAAAGGGGAAACGTGCTCGTGATGAATCCAATTGCAGACCTGCAAGTACAAGTCTGAGGGTTTCCAAACTTTCAAGGGTTGACTTGACATCTAACTCTCCTGGTCATTTTATGCCAATTGCTCCAAAAGTGCATCATTTAATAGAGGTTGGTTTCCTACCTCTGCATCCCTACAATATAATAGATGCATGCTTTTATATTGAGATGCGATTAATTACTGAAGGATTGATGCTTCTGTACTTCTCCTGTTTTAGTATTTGAACTGTGTTTTGCTTCAGAACATGAATTGCTTAATTTGTCTTGAAATGGATTGCCTTGCATGTTCTAGACTGGAATAGGTTATATCAACTAGTTGTGTCATGAAGGTAGATTTCTTCCAACATCTGCAGTATTCTTTTCTTCTCTTTTTCATTCTGTTGAGGTACCTAAGGTAATTATCATGATATTAGGAATTTGTCTGACTGAGTTTTGGTAATAGTTGAAGAATTGTAGCTTGAAGGCAACATTATTGACAGGGTTGAAATTTTGGCTATTCCAAGTGGACAAGCTTTTTTAATTTTATTGCTCTTTCCATTTCATCGTGATTCACTTCTACCGTCTGGTATCCAGGAGCCTGATACTGCGGATCCATATGAAGCTACTGTTGTCTCATTACCTGTGGCTGTTAAAGAGCGTTTGCTTAGGATCATGCGTCTTGGGATTGCTACTCGTTTTGATGTAAGTATTCATTTTCGTAGCTGAAGAATTGTAGCCCAATAAGAAACCAACTTTCAGTCTAATGATAGATGCCTACTGGACTGTTGTTTTATGTGTGCCATTTAAGCCTAGTTATAACTAAAATTATTATTTTCTCATTGGATATTAAATGTATCGTCATATTGTTAAGGATTGATATATAGTGAGCCCTGACATAACAGCTTAATTTTTTAGCTGGAGTGATTGCTTAACATGGTGCCAGGGCCATGATTAGTCCTATGTCTAACTTTCATTGTCTGTCCTACTATTCAAACTGGATGCTATTCTCTCCTAAAATGGGGGTAATGGAAATGTTTGTTATTTGTGTTTTCTTCAGGTGCAATCATAAGGCTTGATCTACTAGCCATTACATCTTAACAACTTAATCTTAAAGATTAAGTTTCCTTTAACACATTTTAATTATTAGGTTCAATTTTTCTGCACCATGTTTGTTGTACCTCTGGTCCAAGCTCTGGCTGTCTGGGTCCTACAGGTGCAATCTGGTTCATGAAATACTTAGATCTATTTGAGAACCATATTGCAACCAGATTTGGTTCCAAGCCTGTTCGCACTCTCAGTTGGTTTGGGAAGACCTCATCAAAACAAAAGAAATAGAAAGTGGTGTATCAAATCCATCACGAGGTGTCGGCATTGGTGGGGTTACAGAGGCAATGAGGAGGGTGCCGATGGCAAAGGGAAAGTACCAATTTCTTCGCTCTCATGTACACACATGCAGTGCACTAGGATCAGCAGATTTTCAATCGGTGCTGCACTATTTTTTTGGTTTGTTCTTTTCAGAAGCAATTTATGTTATTTTAGCTGCTCCCGCCTGTCATAAATTCCAATATTAAACTGTTGACTCATGACCAAAGAAGTGTTGCACTTACTTTTTGTATTCTAATCTCTGTTCTTTGGCAGATTGACATCCATTGCTTAAGTAGTCTCAATGAACTCCCTGAATCATCTGCTATATCTGTGCTTGACCAGGTCCTGCATAGTTTCCTATTTCATTGCCTGATTCACACTTTTTCCTTTCTAATTTGGTCTAGATTTTTCTACTTGCAATATAAATGCATCTTCTGTTTTCAACTAATTCTTTCCTGAATTCCACTTTTCCAGTTCTTGTTGTCCGGAGCAGACAGGCAGCACAAGGGGGCATATCTTGTTGGATTGATTTCTAAGGTGGGTGCTTCATTGCCTGGGATAAGTTCATGCCTCTGATAGGTAGTTGCTTTGTTGGGCTTTCTAAAGTTATTTCTTGACACTTCTTCATATACCTTTTTGTTGTATAGTACCAAGTTGACAGATTGAGACAGAACCGTTCATTGCAATTGTCAAGTTCTGGGGGAATTGCCTCTGTGGAGTCAATGCTGCCTAGGTCATCTGATAGGGTTCATTTGTCAGCTGTTGCTTCTCTTACTCCATGTGTGGGCATAACTGCAGCTAGGTCAGTTTCATTGTATTTCCCTTTTACTTCCTTTCATGTCAGCAGCGCAATGCTATAATGCATTATTGAGGGTTCAGATATAATGAACTGATCTAATGCATCGTGTCCATTGGAATCCTGCTTAGAGAATGGCCTGCTTCAATCCATCAATTACTTGTGTTCTTGGGTTTGCCTTAAATCAAGAATGCCTTTGGTCGTGATGATATTTAGCTAGGCCTTGTTTTGTCCTGGCATGCGGGAGCCTTTTGATGTTCGCATAATAATAATATTATTAAATCAATAAATCATTAATAATATATATTATATTCGCAAAGGCTTAGACCTCTTTGAGTAAAGGGACTCTAAGCTTCATAGGGACTAGAGGCTTCTTAAGAACGGGGAGAACCCCCATTTCTAAACAAGGGTAGTTGTCCCACACCATCCATCAACGGTATCTCTTATGCAAACTTAGTATTGTCTAGTAAGTGTCAGAAACTTTTGCTGAAATTTAGTTAAGCTTTCCCAATATTGGAGGTACGATTAATATCATAATTTATACTTTATGTGGAGTATCACCTATTACCTTAATGGATCCATCTTTCAGCTATTTCTTGCCACCCAACCTGGTTTCTTGCAGGCATGGCAGTCTCATATCTTCATCGCGAGTGCTTTCTCCCTATTCTTCACTGGGGTTGGATCCTCCTCTTTCCCATTTAATGCGCTATAGTCAAATGAAGTCAGTCAGTCCTGAACCCTTACGCCGAACCCCAGTTCCTGCATCTACTTCCACAACCCAAGAGAGATATCTGCAACGAGTACCGTTTTCTGCAAGATATGGAAATGTTGGGTTGGATCCTTACATTACGGCTTGTGTTCATAGTCGTCAGTCTGCCAACCATCAAGTTGGGCTGGATTCGTACGTTAAGGCTTCTGCTCATAGTCATCAGTCTGCCAACCATCAAGTTAGATTTGACCCCTTCACAGGTGAACCTTACAAGTTTGATCCATTTACTGGTGAGCTGATACAACCCGAGACTCCGTCTCACCCTGCCGGAAGCCGGTACTGGTGAGCTGCTCCCTCCTTGTTCTTGTACCATGTATGGAAGGAGACTAAGCTGATTATATGTACAATGCAAGGCTTTTAAGAACGGTGACATTTGTAAACGCCTAAAATGGTACTGAACAGTGTTGAATTCTTGAGTTAAAGGAGTTTTAGAATATGATCAATCCATGTTAGTGGATGGTTCTCAGATGAGCATAACAAAGACAAACATCATTTTCCCTCTTCATAATATTTGTCCCCCGGAGGAATAGTTTTTTTTTTTTTTTCTTTTTTTTGTCTCACTAACAATATTTCATTTATAAATTGCATTGGTTGTTGAAATTATTTGTACATTCCAATTTCACCCTTTGTGATGAGGGTCAAGAATTTTAGCGGAAAATATATAGAAAGGATGAAATGGTCAATCTATGTAGGCGTAGACATTTCTAAGCAAGTCATGAAGACAAAATAAATATAGTTTCAAATTACACTTCCTATTTCCCTCTCTTTCTTCTTGCTTTCTTCAAGCAATAGTCTTTTTCTTTAATCGAGGAACTAAGGGGGTTCTTGTTTGTAGGATTTTTCTTATTTTTGCTTATTTGAAGAAGAAAAGAAAAAGTTAATAAATATTTCGTTGCTCTCTATATAAGCGACTTTATTGATGGTTTCAAAAATCGATCTAGATGAATCAAAGTGCGGTCTCTATCTTCTATTTACTTTTTTTATTTTATTTTAAATGTAGTGGTCTTCCCCTATGAATATGGTACACCCGTTCCAAGTTCAAATCATATGAAAGAATAGGGGAAAAGAGAAAGGAAACAAGGAGTGAGAGGGCGGTGGACGGTGCACACAATAGACAAAACATGTGGGTCAGGTTACCAAGCCAAAAGGGAAGCGTGAGCTCACGATCGACTCACTCACCCCTTGGCATTTTTATGGCCACAAAAACAAAGGGAATCAAGTACGCCCTTGCACATGTAATTTTGATAGTTTGATAAATTTTGAGCATTGTTCAACTAAAATCGAGGTTTAATCTAAACAGTTAAAGTTAAACTTTTGAGTTAAACTTTTGTTAAAGTTAAACTTTTGAGTTAAACTTTTGTTTGGTCGGTAAAGAAGTTGCAGTTTTGACTTTTTGATGGACTCGTCCTTTGTTGGATGAATTTCAAAATTTATTAGCATGAGTGAAGAATGCACTTATAACTTTTTAACTGAATGATCAAAATACTTTTATGTGAACTTATGTAGCCCTTGCAAATGTGTTCTCACGTAAAGTAAAGTTTGCTGACATATTCTCATACAAATATATGAAGACGCTAATACGAGCAAATGAACCAACTTTACTTATATAAGCAAACTCACGTAAGACTTTAAATAAAGATCCTGACGATTAGGTTTGAAGTTTTATGCATGTCCTACTAACTTGTAAAGTTTGATAGTCATCCAATTAGGAATGAGGGAGTTCAAACTTGTATTGGATTAACAATGAAATCAACATTAAAAGTCAGGAGCTTTGGAGAACCTGTAAACAGGTACATTGGGAGTGTCGGTACATGTGCACTGATCCAATAGCAAGCCACTTAACCATGCCGTTAATGCATTAATTTGATGACTTCTACTAGATCGGTGCACATGTACCGAGAATACCCAAAAATTTCCCCCGGATCAACTAATTTGCCACTAATTGACATGCTTTTCTATATATACTAGTATTCTTTATTTTCTTAAGTCGGATAAGATTAACCGTATCTTTTGAGATCCATTTCAGAGGCACATAAAGAACGTGTTATGCCCAAAAAAAAAAAAAAAATCACAACTTTACATTGCTAAAATGAGTTCATAAAGTGCCATATGCATGCATTTTGTCCGTGAAGAGTGGGAAGCAAGCGTAGTAGGACAGATGAGACGTGCTGATAAACAAATTCATACAGTATGTGAGGCCAAAGAATAATCATATTACTTAAGAAAGCTCGGAGGCGCCATATCTGATACGAGTTAATCAGATTGTTTGAATATTAGATACTGGAGAAGAGAATGGAATAATAAAGCAAATGTGAAAAGAGGGAGAGGGAGAGGAGACAGCTGGCAGCAGATCAGTAGCATGCAGGGAATGTGCAGAACATGGTGTACATTTCATGGCCTGGGCTGCCTCACTTTCTCACCCACATGCTTCTGCATGTGCTCCCCATGTGCTCTCTTTGTTTTGAGAGAGAGAGGCCTTAATCTTGGTGGCCCATACCACCTCCACATGCTCCCTTCAGGGAAGCCACACACCCCAGAAACAACTAGATCATCACCATCTCCTCAATGACCTTCCTGACTTAACTGCCCTTCTTCTGGTCATTAAATCAACAGTTGGCATCTTTAAAAGCAAACAGTTTCTTCCCTTGCTAATGCCTATGATCTACTCTCACATTGCATATCCTCATCTCCTTTATTGTTTAATTTGTCTTTCCTCAAATGGGTACTCTTAGGCCTATGTAGGTTGGGGTTTACATGAAATCCCAAAATAATCAATTGGGTGGGATTGTTGGTTTAAGAACTTTTTGGAGGCTAGATAACATGATCATCTACCCTCTTTGATAAAACAGCATGCATTAAACGTGTTAAAGGACTATTAGTAGACTTTCCTTACCTTGTTAAATCGATCATCTTGCTCTTTTTAATCCATCCGCTCACAGGCCTTCCAATCGTGTGTCCATACAACCATAATAGCTATACTGCAATGTTTCATCTTATCTTCACTTCAAGCTCCATAAACTAAACGAATTTTTTCATTTTAACGTGATCTTTTATATTCTTACTACGCATTCACATTAACTTACGCATCTTTTAACTCATTATGTTTCTTACTTGTTCAACATCCATTTCCATGTAATGTTTATGTATTATATGACACTTATCTTTCATCCTATCCCAACATCTCCTCTATCTTGGTATACTTAATGATCACCCTAGCACCATGTGATCATCAAAATTTACTAAAATAGATCCACACCTTCTTATGTGCACTAAACTTTCACCCCTTCTGGACCTACTAAACCTAAAGCCTCAAGATTGTAATGCATATATTTCATATTTCTCTAAAGTTCTAATCTTGCATCAAGGCCAATTCTCGACCCAAAAATCACTGTTTTAAACAAAAAGAGGAAAAATAACCCTAACGATAATCTTTCTGATAGTAAAACTATCCATTCCTCTTTCCACAGCCACAAACATTTGTGAATACTCTCCCTCATGCATACTCCTTCTGCCATAAATTAATGAAAAAAGGTATTTTATTTTTATTTATTTTTTAGTTGTGGCTGGAAGATGGACCTCATTTGGACATAAGAACATGTGGTGTCACAGATAATGCTGAATCTAAACTAATTCAGCAAAAAGATGATGTTTGGGGAGGGGGTTATTTTGGGGAGAAAGAAATTGGGGGATTTGCAAACACCTCATGTGCAGGCTTTTTTGCTGCCTCCTTCCCATCTGTTTCCTCTTTTATAGTTTTCTTCCCACTTTTGCTTTTCAAGTGGGTTATAAATTGGTGTCCCTTTCTTTCCATATTTACCAAAACAGCCTCACATGGAAACATGTCCAGCACCACCTCCTTGTGACTATGGGCCCTATTTTTCATTTATTTTTCCCCATTCAGGAATTTTAAAATTGCACCCCTCCAGTGTCCAACTACAAAAAGTGTAGCAATTTCTCACTCATGACTCAAAGGACAGATACTTCACAAAACTCAGAACTGTTCATACATATAATGGAGAGATTTTTTTTTTATTCCCCATAAATTCCTTTGCATGATATACGTATGTTGAGATATCTTCTTGAATTAATCGTAAAACTTTTTTTTTGCAAGTAAAATAAATAATTTATTTGGTATTAATATTCAAAACTTGTCCTAATGCCTCTACTATGTATATATCCGCACACATGCTTATAGGTAGATGCTTTTGAATTTATTTAATATTCCATCATATTTGAATGATATATATTTATTTTCTTCTTTTTTTTTCCCTAAATTTTATTCTAAAATAAAATTCATAAAGCAAGATTCTTCCTACGCCCTTGGAGTAAAAAGCATCCACAAATTCTACCTCCAAATTTTTTTCTTTTTTTCAAGTTCACTTCTCAGTGGCACAGTTGTATTTCTCCGTAAATCCAGTGGTAATAAAATATAAATCCCCGACAACTCCATTGCCTCTTCCGATCCACCATAACTCGAGTCACTCGCTCTCTCTCTCTTTCTCTCTCTCTCTCACCATAGCCATGAGCTTGAAACCGAAAAAGAGATCCGGGAATGGCGTTCAAAGAGGAGGAGGAAGGAGGAGGAGAAGAAGCGGGTGTCTCGGAAGATCATCATCGGAGCCGCGAATCTGCAATTCCGTCGACGGCGGAAAACGAGATTTCTCCAAGGTTTCAGACAAACTGGAGGCTCTCAAGAGCCTCATCCCCGCTCAAACCAACAACAACGGCAACAATTGTAATGGAGACATAAAGGCCGATCGGCTCTTCCAGGAAACGGCGGATTACATCATCCTGCTGAGAACGCAGGTCACGGTTTTGCAGAGATTGATCGAGTTTTACGGATCCAGTAATGAGAACGGAGAAGACTCTGTATAGTTTGTATATCGCAGCCAAAAATTGGGGGAAATGAGAGGGGAAAAATGCCTGTCCTTTTCTCAGTTTGGACGGCGCGGATTCTGAATGCTGTTTGGTTACCGGGAAAATAGACGCGAGAGGGGGTGGCCACAGTTTCTGAGTATTTTCTTATGCAACTTTGAGTCTTCCCAGATTTTCTTTTCATCATCTTGCTTTCCGGAAAAAAGAGACTATTAGTCCGGACTCGACGGCGTGTCAAAAAGACTTGATGTTGCTAAGACTAATTCCCACTTATTTACGATTTTTATCAAAATTTTATCAACTTATGATGAACCCAAACAGATTGTTTAAGTCCGAATTCATGTTCCCCTTTTCTCCTTACTTATTTATCTTCTTTTATTGAAATCTTGATAGGATTTTATAGCAGAGATGAGATGGTGTCAGTAGTCGCATTTTGGGTTTCAAATTTTAACATTGGCAATGGAAGCATTTTAAATAAAATAATTTCAAAATATATTGTGTTCTCATTTATATTTTCGAAATATCAATAAATCTATTTATACGTAACGAAATTATATGAAAATTTACACGTTTTCTCTCATTTTTCATGCTCATTTAGCCGGTTGTGTTGAGATTTGTATGAGAATTGACATATTCTCTCTTATTTATTATTATTTTTTCATACTCATTTAATATGTTAAAATTTGCATAATAAATTCAAAATGTGCGTCACGGTACAAAAATTATTTCCTTTTTAAGTAGTTAATAAAAATTATCCAACTCAATATTTTAGTGAAATTGATCGGATTGCCCATTGATGTGCATAATTTTGCTCCAAAGGCTAAAATTTCAGTCCACATTTTAAAACCTACAGCGACCAGAAACCCTCATTCGAATTACACTGGCTTGGGCTTGCATTAAAGAATATCAAAATTTCTTGCTTTTAAGAATTGTGTTTCCAATTTTAAAAGAAAAAAAAAAGGTGTCCTTTAGTCTCCCAGCAAACATGGAAATAAATGAACTTTTCGTAGTTGTGGATGTAACCAAACCGTCTCCACTGCATCACATTTTGGGTGTAGCATGACACTTTTTTTTTTCTTTTTTCATAAATTAAATATATTAATCACCGAACCGAAAGATTATAAGGATCAACTCAAAAAAGTAAAGGCTAGCACAAGATACAGCCATCACAAAATAAGATACGATACAATAATACAAATCGGATGAAGCTCAATTTTTTTTCCTCATGCCACAGTGTATCACTAAAAGTGCAGAAGCGAGCAAACACAAATAGTGAAAACAACTATAAACCACAAGCAAACTCCTCAAGCATAGGAGTTGAACCTCAAAAGGCTTCCGAGCCGAGAGGCTTATCACGCACCCCCGCTAGGCTCCAGAAGTTAAACAACCAAAGACAAATGAAAGCCCCAAGGCCGCTGGAGTCTGGCAGTCACATCGTTCCTTGGGAGGCAACCCAATCCATAAGCATTATCCCGAACCACTCAGTAATTGGTTCTGCATAGCCCGAAAATTTGCCATCTTCCCCCGAAAGATAATATCATTACGTTCCTTCCAAATAATGTAAACGAGAGCCCGTGTAGCATGGCACTTTCATCTCCATGACATTCTTTCTTTTTTTTAAAAAAAATAAAAATCTGCACCATCCCAAAAAGGTGCACCGAGTAATTCACAGAAGAATTATGAAAATATTTTATTTATATGGAATGCAATGATATCGGATGTAGCCTCATGAATATTAATGAGATCACATTTAACTACCTTTCTGTTTTCCTTACTCAAGACACGCATTATGGTGATTATATATTGGGTGCAAATTACACGTATCATAATATGTGCTACATAGATGTAAACTGGGTCGAACGGCTCTTACGGATTTGAACTCATTAACTTAAAGATTCTCTCTATATATAATATAATGGTCGGAGACAACTGTTTAATTATTTCACATTCGATGTCTTGAGTATAATGTTGTAAGCTGAATAAATCATGGTATTGTACGCCAATAGTCTGCGGAAGAATCTTAAAGAGAATCCTCGTTGTAAGAAATGCATCGGTAGAGATGTTTTTCCACCAATCATTAAAGAGGACTAGCATGGCATGATCCATCCCACTTATTACTTTGTGGGTGGTCTAAAATCATGCCTCGTGGTTTCCAAAAGTGGGTGGGCGTGGGATCAGTTTCATTTGAGGGCTTCATTTAAGTGAGTCCATTGGGTAATGGGCCGGAAACACCATAGCCCACCCACGATCTGTTGTGCCAATTTCACCTCATAAATTTTCATGAAGATAGGATTTTATGCCAACTTCTTTGTTGAAACATCTCTAGGGGATTATGTATGGTAAGTGTGACCCTGCGCTCTCTATGATTCAATGGTTGCTGGATTTCCCATTTGATTTGTTCAGTCAGTTGAGGTGAGAAGGCTTCTATGAAAATGACTCTACTTTCTCTAGCATTCTCATAGTTTGTGGCGGCTTAAAATGTTTATGTTTGGGTTTTAAATAATCCATGCACTAATTCTGAAGATCTTGGCAATATTCTGGATTAGGACAGCGTGAGAGCTATGAAGGAGCGTAGAAGCTATGCATAGCCATGAACTGGGAAGGTGTCAACCCCAATCTTGCTAGTTTTTCCTGTGACAAATTTCGACCGTGACAAAAAGTCTGGCAATGTCGATGCCATTAAGCATGGTTTTGGATAGAATTCGATGTTGTGCGAAATGCAGTTTTGGATTCTCTTAGGGTTTCATAGAGGGGCTGAAGTAGGCTACCATGAGACAAAAGTTATTCTTTTTAAAGAGATTTGATTTAGAACTATTATATGTCCAAGGTCCAATATGAAATTTTTTTTTTTTTGTTAAGTATGCCTTGAATTTTGATTCGACTTATCCTATTCGGAAAATTTTGTGTAACCTGATTTGAAGAAAAAATGGGATTTAGTTCATGACGCGAACAAATCTAGCTTTATTTGAGGGTTTGGGGGCGTGAGCCCTTGAGGGAAAAAATTTTGGGTCTTTTTTTTTGCGAGCCCACTAGGGTTTTTTGCTAGGGTTTTTTTTTCCCTTTCACGAGTGTTTTCGACGAGTTTAAGGTTTTCTAAATTTTAGAGAGGGGCGAGTTCTTCGAGTTTTTTGAGTGTTTTTTGTTTAATCGATCGATTCCAACGATCTTGGACTCTTGTAACTCTCTTTGTGATAGTGAAATTTCTTCTCTCTTGCCCGTAGATGTAGATCACATTGATCGAACCACATAAATCTTGTGTTCTCTATTTTGATTTGTTCTTCGTTTTGTTTGGATTGTAATTTGTTCCCACTGCTTATCATCACAAATTTTAGAGGTCTTCCCTGGCTTTGTCCGTGCCAACAAACAATTTGAAATACCTTGACTTTTTTAGAACAAGTCCGAGTCAAATAGTAATGATTCGAAGCACTTCTTTTTACACTATTTTGGAAACCCAAATATTCTTCTTTTTTTTTTGGTCTCATTATTACAATTATATAATCGAGTCATTTTTTTGAGTATATTCATAATAAAAAGGGATTTATCCGTCTAAAGCCTTAATTCTAGCTATAAACTCGTTGCTTTGTTTGTATCTTAATGCATGTATTTAATTTATTTGGGGTTATTAGAGTGGGATCCACTTTTTGGGGAATATGAGTTGAAGCAATAATAAGAGTATTTCTAGTAAAACATCTTTTGCAATCCCTAGAGAAATAGTTCCCTAATAGACTAAGGGCTAAGTAATTCGACTCATTCACATCTAGACCATGAATATGTCAATTAAAAGGATAAAAAGGTATGTATGACAAAGTCTTATTTAAGCCTTAAAATTTATTGGATTTTCAAAAAGCAAACTTTGTAAGCTTCAGGTTTCAGTATGAGTAGTGATATGAACTGTGAATCTGGATTTTCAAAAAGTAAACTTTGTAAGCTTCAAGTTTCAGTATGAGTAGTGATATGAACTGTAAATCATTCAGATAGGCATTCTCTGTTCAAAGATGTTCATTCATTTTACAACTCCCTTTCAAGGAGAGAAAGTCTCTACACATACGGGTGAAGTCTCATTCGTGGATGAAGATGGAGTCAAGCTCAGGATAGGGGATAAGGATGGGGAAACATAGATTCAAGATTGTGAAGTAGAGTAATCATGAACGATGACCAGATTCATAGATATAGATGGGAGGACTTGCTGAGCTAGGACTTCAATCATATCAGGTCGGTGAGAGTTAAGCTTGTAACGCCTTGCAATCAAACTCTTTCGAGGAGCTGAAATCAGCAGGAATGTCCTCTAATGAAAACTTCACTTTCTCTAGTGTATTAAAGGCTTGCCAAAGTTTAGTTGATTCAGAGGATGATCCATTCACGAGTGAAGTATTACGCATGGGTTCGTATCAATTCTTCTCCGTTGGACTTGTATACTATAGGTGTGGGACCTTGGAGGTTTGTCATGAACTGTTCGATGATATGCCTAAAAAAACAATTGAATTCGATGATCACAGCATGTTCTCAAGATGGACAAAGCCATAAGGCATTGGAACTCTTTCAGAAGACAGGCATGGAGTCGAATAATAGGATAATGATCAGTTGTACTTATTCTCGCGCTACAATATAAGGACGAACCACCAGGAAGACATTTTTATCGGAAAAATCTGAAGGGGATTTAGTGGCTCTTACCAAAATCTTGAATCTTTATTTTTACTTTTATTTTTGTGCTTCCTAGTTCTCCTTCATTTTCATGAACATATACGAGGACAGATATTATACTATTTTCAACTCAAAAATGACCAAGGGGAATTTGCTCATCCAAATAGGAGAAGGGCTTGACCTGAACCTTGCTGGGCTGGAGAAGTTGGCAAAGATCCCAGTCGGCTTCGATTCAAATAAAATCAGAGAGCCTCGGTTGCTTGGGATTGACTCTGTCCTTGATACGTTTTTTCTGCTTCTTTCCGTCTGCAAACACCCCCAAGACAGGGTTTTGAGAAGAGGTCATGCATCGTGTATCGATCACTGAGTGATCAAAGTGAAAGACACTGCATCTGCAGAGGTAGTATTTTAGGCGCTGGGAGTGCAATCACATATCTCTGAATAAACCGCTTCCGTACAGCTAAAGCTATGCAAGAGGATGATGCGGTTTCTGCTGCATCTGCTTGCACCCGGCCATGGAACCTGGCAAAACGATTCATGAGCGAACACTTCTCCATCTCCTGGCATTCGAGCCTTATGTCTAGAATTGACACTGTTTTGTCCAATCTGTACCATTATATAGAGAGCACAAACGTTGGAAAAAAAAAGGTTCAGCTAACTGACCTTAAACAAAAAAAAATATATAAGTATGTGAGAAAATGGGTTGACAATTAGTATGGCATCAAATTGGGCCGTTTGGCTCCAGGATAGCATGTCCCACTGGCTATTGGAACACATACTGTAGTTACAAAATTAGGTTTGTACCTCAACAAGTCATTCTCCAGCTTTTTTCCTCTGTAGGTGAAGTCTTCTATAGCTTTTGAGAGATCATGGTTGTTGTTTCCCTTCAGCTTCTCAGATGTTCTGGGAAGAAATCCATAAACCCAAAAAAAAAAAAAAAAAAAAAAAACTAAATGTAAGCATATGTACATAGGTAACAGCTATTCTATGCCAAATTTATTGAAAGAGATATTTATTACAGCTGTGGTGTTCGCATTCCATTATATATTCTCTTCATTATTAATATTGTAGAAATCTAATTAAAAAATTAAAATATAAAAAACTTTCTGATAAGCCCTGTAGAACTATCCTTACATGGGGTTGTCTGAATCACTTCTCATGCAGGCCAGGCTGCATGAATCTCCTAATACTAATTTAGTAACAGAGTATAGTACACAAGCATGATTTGACATGGCATCTGCTTGGAGAATTGTGGGTGGTGAGGGCTGAAATAGTTGCTGCATTAGGTGTGTCGTCATTGTAAGCCTCCTCTTCGGTCGAACCATGGGAAAACCTCCTTCAATCACGCAAGCCCCATCCTCCATCTGCCATGAAAGTTTTAAGTGATTAGAACCAATTCAAGGTGCTATAGATTTAGGAAAGAGCTATAGGAATTCAAGTTTTCATAATGCCAATGTTTAAGGAGTGTACCCTCTCCACTAGACAATAAGAGGCTTGTTCCCAGTCTTGTTTTGCCAAGCTGCAAAATTGATTATGCATTAGAATATAACATGTGAAAGAAGCAATAAAACTAGTTCAATTCCCTAACATCAGGGAACATCCGAAGTTAGGCACCGGAGGATGAAAGAAGCAACATCATGATGTAAAATGTTACCCATATACTTGATAAGAAAATGAAGATAATCGCATTAAAACAAATGCTCAGATTATCAGAAAGACCTGAGATTTTGGAAGGCTTGAGAACCATTTTTGACTTCTTTATGCCATGGTAGAAGGACGGGTGTCATAGTTTTACGCTTTTTTGGTCTCATTACTGACAAAGTTTGACCAGCTACACCTGAAGTCAAAATATATGGTCTCGGCAGGTGATCCCTTTCCACCAAACTGGCAACTCTACTTGGGCAGGCAATATCAACATGACTAGCACTGGCATTCATTTGCTCCACGCAACTATGTACATGTGAATTCAGAGAAGGCTTTCCCAACAGAATCTGCTCCATGGCAATGCTTGCAATTCCTGAACTGTGCATCGGAAACCAGTATGGAGCCATTTGGACACTGATTTGGGAACTTTCCACCTGACAAGAAGCTGTTTGGGTATTAGTAAACTGTCTTTGAAGAACAGGTCCCGATGAAGCATGTACAGTTTGATCTGATCTTACCACTGACAAAAAGGTCTCCATTCTGACATCTCTAGAAGGATACGAATTAAGCCTTTCTGCAGTATCCATTTCACTATTCATGGGATTTTCAACTCTAATAGTATTTTGATGAAAGGACGACTGTCCTGTACTCAAGGCTGCCTGCTGACCACTACTCATGAATGTCTGTATTATTTCAGGATTCAAATGCACCTGATGCGAAGGATGCACATCTGGTGCATTTGAATCCTGAAAGCGAAGGATGCACATCTTGGTGGCTACTGTAATGTAATTTTCCAAAGTCCTGCTCGTGCAAATGAGTCTCTAGCAAGCTAGCTGCAGATTCCTTCCGTTGAATAGAATTACCTGTTTGTGTATCAGTCTCGGGTAATGCTAAATGATGGGACCTTCCTATTGCTGGCTTCTCTTCCTGATAGTCATAGCCTTTTGAATTCATAAAATCTGCACCACTAGATGATTCATATTCATCTTTTGGCAAATTTTGATTCTTCAGCTCCCTCTGAATCAATGAAGAGGTTTCCAGACTATTATTTGATAGGTCAATGGAGGGACCCCTTTGAAGTTCTTCAGCGGACAGATGTTGCTGAGAAGGTAGTATATTTGTTAATATATCAGGTGGCTTCACTAAGGATCCAGTTTGTCGAGATATCTGCAACATATCAGAAGGCTGAGTGGTATGCAAAGCCTCCCAAATTGGAAATTGCTGACCTAAAATTGGCTGAGAAGCATCTCGAGGGAGAGGGAGGTTAAAAGGTGGAAGTCTGCCAACTAAGCCAGGCAATGTCGAATGTGGAAATTGATGTTCCTGCACATTCTAACGTGTAGCGTTGATGGCTGTTTGACTAGATACACCATGCTTATCAAGCCAACAACCAGTTGAAAATGATTCATGCAGGGAAAAAAAAGGAAAAAGAAAGAAAATAGAGGGGGGAAAAAAAGAAGGAAAAAGAAAGAAAGAAAAGAACATGGCACATGAGACTGGGAGATAAGTAGAACTGAACCTTTTCTCCTGTATGAACATTGAGCTTTGGTAACTTACTGTTTTGGGGACACCCTGGGCCGCATCAAGGTGGCTTGAATTGGGTAGCTGCTGTGACTGAGGAGCCAATCTCAAACCACACTGTTGAGAAGCATACGATTGATTGTCTGCTTGAGCTAAAGATGCATCAGATTTTTGTTCTTTGGGAACCTTGGACAAAATGTGGGGAAAAGTACTACCTTCCTTAGCTTGCCTGTGAAGAGGCTCCAACCCATCTTGATTGTCAGATCAAAATCAGTTAAAAAGTTTGGAAAGAGCATGCAGTGAAGGGGCCAAAATATTAAGCTTGATTATTTGTGGGAAGTGGCAACAATTGTTTATACACATGCTTTGAAATTTACGAAATCCCATACTCTCAACTACCTTGTCTGAGTAGTCAAACCACAGCCACTAAAGCTATCTAATTTTCCTCCAGCAGCATATGTATTCGACCCAACATTGCCTCTAGAAGCCACCTCCATTAAGTTATCTTGAAATCCAGGCAACTCTTCCTGTAATGGACGACCAATAAGACCACTGATAAAAAATAAAAATAAAAGTAAAAAAATCAGTCAAAGCATTGTCAAAATTGACTGAAAACGTCATTCACCTTTTCCAAGCCCATGACACTGTCAGAAACTTGACCAGTGTAGTTCTCAACAAAATTGGAAGGTTGATTTTCGTTTGAAAGGCCTGTATTCTGAAATGTCAACCCACTCCACCCCTGTAAATCACTATCACTACTAGAAGCTTCTGCTACAGCAGACTGCAAGAGAGCACTGTAGCTTCCACTCTGACTGTAGGAAGAAACATTACTATGATAGTCTAGATGTTCCAAAGTATTCCCAAATCTTCCTGCACCAATGTTTCCACGCCTGCCAAAAGAAGCATCCAAAATATTTTCATCCATACTGAATAAGATCTTCTTTTCCATAGCATCTAGCGCAACCAGACCTTCAGAACACCCAACCCTTGTTGTTTTTTCACCTCCCCCATGCATCCCATCAGTTTCTTGAACCGATGCATTGCTTCGCGCAAAACTCAGCTGCTCAAAGTTTCCGGGTATGTCTCCATTATATAAAACCTGAGGAGGAACTTGTGCAAAAGAGTTTCTCTTCTGAAATCCCTGTTTGGATGCAAAATCTTCCTGATCTCCTGAAGAGAAGTTACTGAAGGGCATCTGTGCTTGGTTAAAACTAGCTATGGTCAACAAAGTGGCCGAATTGCCAGATACCCATTGAGGATAAGAACTTTGACGTCTTGCAGTAGGAGTTCCATATACAGACGCATCAAGCCATTGAGGAGATAGACCCAGTGATCGCAGGGCCTGACCCTGCTCTTGTGAATACATGGGTCCCTTGGGAACCCCTTGTGCAGGTCGAGAAGTGCCACGTAGCATCCCATTCATTGATACATCAGATGAATCATGGACAAGTCTTCCATTGGTTGTTGGTGGAAACTGATCACCAGTTACCTGTTTTGTAATCATAGGGAGCTGGTTCGTAGAATTTTGTTACCTTGCATTGCATCCCTAAAATCATGGAGTGCTAGCTCAAGTAATTTTTGGCAGATTGCACGTTCAACTTCATTTCCAAGGAGAGGGAGAACCTAGCTACTAAGACTTCCAAGATCAACATGAATGTTATAATGGCCTTCATATGAAGGCATTAACATGAATACATGATGCGTAACTCAATCTTCTGTGCGTGTAGCTGACATGCCAAATAAGTCCCACAATTTCATCATGCAACCATTCCAGTTCCAAATCCAAATGCTGAAGCACAATTTTATCTAGTGTTAAACAAATGGGTCACACAAACTGAAGCACAAATTGAGCAGAGGGTAGCCAAATCCATCTGCGATTACAGAATAAAAGTTGAATTATAAAAAGGAGGAAACAAAGGTAGTTTTAGCGGGTGATTCGTAGTGTCTTCTATTTTGGACGATGCCAACAAAATTGAAATAATTCCAGCATTAAATCTTCAGAAAGACAAGATAAATTATCTAGTGCATATAGAGCAACCACTTTAATCCTTTACATATATATAGCATCAAAAAAGAAAAGAGAGTCACATAAAAATTATTCAAAACAATTCGAGAAAAAAACACATGTTTACAAACTGAACTGGGGGTGAGCAGCTGCAAGATGAACTCAAACATAACTTGACCTCAAAAGTAGCAGATGATTAAAAAAGAAAAAAAAAAAAGCAGCTGAATTTTCACAGTGTGTGTGTGTGCATGTGATCTTGTTGAGGAAATTTAGGGCTTATAAAGTGTGTGAACTTACGATCAGACTGTAAAATTGTGGCAGCTACAATGGCACATTCATCCCCTGTAATAATTGAAGCACCCCATCTCTCTCTCTCTCTCTCTCTGTTCACTCTTTCTCAGTAAAAGTGGTTGTTGATTGTGGAACAAACGACGACATTAAGACAAGAGGCGAGATAAAGGCATCAACCGGTGGACTGTGGCTTCAACGAACAAAAGAAACAAAACGATGGCCCAGGTTCGGACCGAGCCTGAGGCCTGGCAGGAACGAGCCTCGGCTTCAGACTTGAGGCCCCAGGCACGAGGCTAAAAGAGGAAACGGAAGTTATTGTCGGGCGCGCGTGTTTCGCTCCGCATGTTCTCCGCCGTTGATCTAGACATAAAGTCGACGGTGGATACGCGGTCTGATCAGTCGATGAAGGAGAATGAGGGGTTAACCTACGATAAATAATATTGTCTGTTAGCTGAGCACCAAGGGGATGTAGCTCAAATGGTAGAGCGCTCGCTTTGCATGCGAGAGGTACAGGGTTCGATCCCCTGCATCTCCAATGTACTTCTCATTTTCATAAAAACCAATTTAATGAATGTTTGTTTTATCCTCTTTGGCAGACGACGAATTTTCGGTCTCTATCTTTTAAAACATTCATTGTTCACATTAAAGTTTAGTTACTTTTAATTATAGGTTTCATCGTAATCTTGAAAATTAATTGTTTTTTGGCACCATTGTGCTTGTAATTCTTAATGATGTCTCGATAGATTGAATTAAATAATAGGTTTTAGATGTTATATTATATGAGTAATCCCACTCTCATTAAGACTTCTCATCGGGTTTATTCCAAAATTATAACTTGGTATGCAAAGTTGATCGTAAGGATTAAAAAATCATTCAAAAGCCTATATTTTAATACAATTTGGTAAGGTGTACTCACACATTAATTTTTTTTTACAAGAATTAAGATTTAAGTGTTAATATTATCATTCATTTTACCCCATTGAAGAATTATAGGTATAGCAGAGGAGCCCCTTGCCCTATTACTCTCACTCCCTGCCACGTACACGTACGCTTAAACTGAAATGGTGTAATATTTACTAAAATGGCTTGTGTAGAAAAAGAAAAAGGTGGAACCATCTTGCAATAAACATATACTTTGCAACTTCAGATGCTACATTTAACTTTCCATTTTCATCGAAAGGGCTTGATACTTAATTTTGCTCGATAATTAAATTGGAGTTTCAAATGGGGGTGAAATTTAATTTAAATTGCATCCACTGAAATGAACGAACATAATAGGGTTCAAATTGATATATTTCAAAAACCCCGTCAGGGAAAAAGAAAAGTTTAAAATTCAGCCTAAAATGTGCCTTTGACAAACAACTAAGAAAGAAAAATATGGGCACAAAACATTGGGGGGGCGGGGGAAGTAATTTTTTTCCAAAAACAAATGGTTAGGTCGAACAAAATTTTCTTTCATAAAAAAATAAAAAAGAAAATAATATGTGCCTCGGCGCACGAGCCCAAGGCTACGTCATTTTACTAAAAAAAATTTATGGTATACTTAAAGTATTTTTTAAAGTAAAATAAGATCGTTTTAGACCTGAATGCACACAAGTATTGTGTGCCTAACTGCATGTTCTCTCTCTTTAGGTGGAATTAAATTTTCTTCCTTCACGGGCGCCTCTCATCTCTTCCATATACTCTTCTTTCGAACCTGGTTCTGTTTGTTAGATCATCAATGGTGGCCAAAGCGGATCATCCAGAGCAATAAATCTCTGAGGTTCTTGCAAGGTGGTCAGAACTATTCAATGCAATGTGCCAGAACGTGATGATGAGACTGGTGGCAAGCTCGGCAATTGCTACGCAGGAATGCATCAAAGAGTTGAAGTGTACAGTCTTAAAGCCAATTCTTGGACAGAAATTGAACCCTTATGTGCTTCTTCTGTGCTGCTTATCTATCCTTGTCCTCATAAATGCATAAACGGATGTGTTTTTTTGAATTGGACTGAGACCTAATAACAATGGTAATGATTAGATCATTTTGTTTGACAAGGCGAATGAGGCATTGGAAGTAGTCGAAGTTCCAGGGCTCGACTACTTAGCTTGGAGGGGAAAGAATCTACCTACACATTATCAACAACCATGTTGCCTTCCTTATTAACATGATGACAAATACAGGATTGAAAAGAGCAAACAACACATTTAATCTCACTCACAGTATGGCCAAAAGGGGCTGCTAGGCTTGGCTTTGATGCCCAAATTTCTGACAAGACTATTATAGAGTCAGATTTAACAATCAATGAGGAAAATCCTTGGCCTTTTGCAAGGCTAATCCCATGAAGAATAGTTTTAGCCTCCAACAAATGAATAAATTCCATTTGACATTCAGGAGAAGTAGCCACCATTAGAATATTTCCTTGATGATACCTAAGAACAATCCCCACACCATTTGTGGACCTACCAGGAGAAAAAGAGGCATCAACGTTAATTTCGACAAAACCACATGAAGGAAGTGACTAGCAGGAACTCCCCCCCCTCTCACCTAGAATGATTTCCCTATCAACTGGTAAAAGTCTTCACAATAAGTCAAAGCCCATTGAGCAACAGAATAAGGATTCTTATCAGCATTATCTTTAAAAATAGCCTTATTTCTCTCCATTCAAACAACTCGAGCCACTGTGAGAAACCCAAAAGCATTATAATTAAGGGAATTTTCAATAAACATAGTAGCCAATTGTTGAAATAACATGGACTTACAATGCCTTGTATAAACCAAAGTCGTTTGCCAAACCTTTGTCAACAAAGGACAAAAAAGCATAAGATGATTAATGCACTTAATCCCTCTACAGAAGAAACATGTAGTAGGACAATCAATACCCTTACATAACAACTTAATCGAGTAGGCAGAATATCATACAACACCTTCCACCTAAAAATTAGAATTTTGTTAGGTAGTAAAAAGCTTCCAAAGCTTATCCCATACAACTAGTGGTGAAGAAGAGGATGGGTGATCAGCACAACCCGCTTTTTGGCTAGCAAAATTCACTCTATAAAGTAAGCACTTTTTACATTAAAAACGCCTTTTGTTAAATCGAGCCAATAAGAGCATCTACCACCGTTTATCTTCGCAAAAGAATTTGCAAAATGGTCTTAGCCTCATGAGAAAGAAAAACCTTTTGAACCAAATCAAAATTCTAGCAAAGAGGATCAGATAAGATAAGCAAGTCAAGCGTAGCATCTACCTTTAAACCCTTTATGAGGGAAACTACTTCATATGTAGAGGGACTCGACAACCACTTATCTTGCTAAATATTAACATTTAGCCCATTCCTTACTCTCTATCGAAGCCCTGCAACCGAAACCTCTCGGGCTTCAAGGAAGCCTCTCTAGACAAATGAAGGTTTATGCCCTTTTCTTACCAAGAGAAAGGAACCCGGTAGGAAGTATCGGGCCTTGAATGCCTTGTTGCAAAGCGAATCCTCATTTCATAAAAACTTCTACCTTTGCTTGGCTAGCATGGCAAGATTGAAAGAGGTAAGGTCGCGTAAGCCCATTCCTCCTAACTTGCTATCACAAAGTTTGTCCCAAGGTATCCAAAAAAAAAAAAATGCTCCTCTTATCTAAATACATTTCCACCAGAATTCTGCAATGAAAGGGTTTAGCTTATCACACACACTTTTAGGAAGGCAAAAGCAACTCATTGCAAAAATCGGGATAGCGATGATGAGTTTGGACCTAGTAAGTATGTTCTAAACCCAAATGAAGATATTGGAATATTCCTTTTTGCCCCAAACCCACTATCAATATGTCTAGCCTATATGGAATCTAAATTTGGGTTGCAATTCAATTATATGGGCCCAAAGTGATTGTTGAAGTGGCAAACAAGCTTTAATGGTGCAAATTGAAGTGGCAGACAAGCTTTAATGGCACAAGTTTGGAGGGAAGACTTTGTCTATGGCTTTGATGGTTGTCAAAGCATGGGGAGTATGAAATCTACTGGTTTCTTTAATAATGGTGCATGAGGAAAACAAATTTCAAATTTCAAACATGAGGTAGTGCTTGCTTGTAGGCCTGTATAAAGGATTATTCGCACTTTGTAATAGGCACACTTGAAAGAGAATTGAAGTACTCTAATTTTCATTTTCCTCATACTTCCTATTGTCTCAAGCCTTTAAATTTCAAAGTTCCTACATTTCCTTATTTTCCGGCACTTCCTTATCTTTTTCCTTTAAGCTTAAGCCTTAGTTTATTATCATTTACTTTCCAGCAGCTTCCTTTTGTCATTTCAGCTCGCTCTACAACTCCACACGAGTCAATAACAAGTGCCACTGCATTTATAAGAATTCTCCTACCAGCTTTGGATAAAAGCTTTCCTTTCCATTTTTGCAATTTTTACATGATCTTCTCTTTGAGAATTAGGAAAGCCTTCTAGGAAGATCTACCATTAATAGGGGGAAGGCCCAAGTATCGATCATGACGCCTAATTGCCTCACTCTAAGCATATGCATAATAGTATCTTGTGCCGCATCTAGAGCATTTGAACTGAAACAAGGTCTAACTTTTGTAGATTAACTTGCTGCCTTAAAACCTGCTCATACACATTTAACAATCCCAAAGCTTTGCACGTTGGGTCTTCTTTCTTTTATTCCCTATAGGAAGAGCACTCTCTGTCTCGAAGGAGAGAATGTGTTTAATTTGGCTGAGGGGCCCTTCTTTATGTTTGGTTTTTTAAAAGGGACTCTTTCTACCTTGTATTTGGGGGGGGGGGGGGGGGGGGGGGGGGGAAGGGGGGCACCTCTTTTTTTGAGATTTCAGTTCTTCTCTTTGATATCTGAGTTTTGGGATTGTGGGATTTTTAATTAGTACATTATTTTGACTTTCAATTGGTACATTCTATGTGGTTGCTTGTCTTATTTTAACGTAATTGGATGGCGCATTAAGCTAAACCCAACAATTCTTTCATTTTGGTTTGACCATACTTTGAATTCTTTCATTTTTCTATACGTTTAATCTTCTCTTGTTTTGGGTAGGAAAATAATACCCTCTTGCAATTTGTCAAACATAAATAATTGAGTTGTTTTGAGTTGCTGATGGAATTGCAATTTGTTAGGCCTAAGCCGACCAAGTAGTCTTAATGTGGTATATAATTTAGAAGATTCCCCCCTCTTAATATTTCATTTGCAACACTCTTATTCAATCTCTTCCATTCCCATGAAATTATTTAAGCATCGAAAGCTATTTGCAGTCCACACTATAGCTTGTGGTCAAAATTAAGATAAGGCGCTTAATTTCAAGTCTTGTTCGTCTATTCATCTCGAGGTTTTTCTTTTCCTTTTTTTTCAAATTAAGTGTTTGTATTTTGTAAATTGGATAGTGAATCAACTAGAGTATTTAGAATTGAGAGTCCCCATTTGGTGGTTGATGCATAACTTTAGTCCCAATTTACAAACTAACCTAATTGTACTAAAGCTCATTTAACAAGTTTTAGATGTTGGTAAGACCAAAATAGAAAAGGATTGATTTAATTCTTATATCCTAATTTTCAATTGCATGTAAAGCAAAATTGAGAGTAAAAGACTTTCTCCAGCAAGGTTGCATTTGGATGGCGAAAAATTGTATAAGAATGAATTGATAAACCAATAAGAATATGAATGAAATGGTAATTTTTTCATATGATAAGGGAATAAATGACCATTTCGTTACTTTCTATTAGAGTCGGTGACCTCACTCGTGATCTACCAACTCACTTATAAAATAACCTTCGAACTATGTCTGTAACTCACTAGAGGCTTCGGGAACAAACAGAAGACATGTACGAGAATTGAATAGTATAACATAGGAAGATCTTTTATAGATACCAAATCCAAAATTGAATTCCCAATCCACTCATACCAACTCACTTATAAAATAATCTTAACCCTCTTTTAACCCACTACCTGTCTTGGCTCACCCAATCCATCCAATTATCGTTTCTAATTAGGAATTTTATATTCTTTTGGATTTAAAATTAGATTCTTTTTTACTAAATATTAAATGATTTCTGAAAGGGCATTGTCAAAGACGCTACAATATTTTGATCAAAACACTTTAAACATTATATCATTTTAACCAAAATAACATCATTTTAAGGGCCTCAATTCATAAGTTAGGAACTAAGACTCAGTTTAGTCACTTTTTTTTCTATGAAAATACTAAAATAAACTTTATTCAGCCAAAGTAATTCCTTGACCCGCCAAACCAAATGCACTCATCGTATGATCCGACCAAACCTGACTTGTAAAATCCAATATTGATCCATTCGGATTGACTCATTACCCGTTATGTTGCCAAAATGTTGCAACCCTCGTCATTTCATCCAAACAAACAAGTTCCCTGTACTTTCTCCACGTTGACTGCGCGGGAGAAAGGAAAGACCAATAATAAGTACCCACCAAAGTTTCGTTTTTTATTTTATTTTTTTTCTTTTGGATCTTATTAGTGCTTGCACGCTCCTATTTCAATCCTACCCCCCATTGTCCGGCGAAGGAACGATGACGGAGGAAGCTAGGGTTTCGTCCGACGAATCCATGCCCACGAGCGCGTCATCTTCGGCTTCAGAAACGTCAAAGCCAAGGTACCTGGCTCCTCGTCTCTGAACCCTAGCTTTGAGCTCTCATATCGTGCGATTTCTTGTCATGGGTTGTATAATTTATGGCGGCCTACAATTTATCCATCTGATTCTGATGGTGGGAGAAAAGATGAAACTAGAACTATTGATTCAAGTCGGCACCCGGGGGAATAGGAAAAAAAAAATTTCTTCATTGGTGAGATTGTCTAGTAGAAGTTCTGAGCAGCAAAGCTTCAAATTTTCATTATTGACCACTTTCATAGTTGTGGCATTCATGGTCTTCGATCCGCGATGTTTGGAATTTCTTTTTCTTCTTTTTTTTGATCGTTTTGATCGGGATTCCGCATTTTTGTAACGTAGAATGCGTAGTAAAGGCGCGAAGGTTTTTGAGTTTGTGTGTTTCTCTGTGTTCTTCATGGTCTATCTTTTTTATTGAGCTTGATTTGGAACGAGATTTAGCAAAATCCAGTTAGGGCCTTAGCACAATGCTGCTCATATATAGTGCCTATCTTACTCCCTAACCTATTATGCCAAGTAAAAGAAATACCCATCTCTCAACCCCTGTTAGTTATACCAGCAATGTCGATGCTTCTTCTGTAAAGTTATGAAAGATGCTCCTATATTTGACTTTAGTCTCGCTTGATGAATTCAGATTGCCTGTGTACTCATCATCTACTTTTCACCTGACCTTCGTATTTATTAATTTTATGAGAAGGATAGCAAAAAATGGGGAAAACAAAATTTAATCTCCTAAGATCATATCACCTGCAGTGCTTCAAGCAAAAATGTCAGTCTTCAATAAGTAGTGATAGTGGGTGCCAGGGATATTGCTATTTTTTGTCTATGTAACTCCTTTGGTATGAAATTGGAAAACATCATAAAATAGGGAACATATACTCCTAGTTTCTGAAATTCTGCTGCATATTGCAGGAAAAAGAGGAAGTGGGATCAACCTGCTGAGGCTATTGCATCAGTTGGGATAGCTCCACCTGTTATTCTGCCATTTGGCAACATGGGATCATTTGTTGCTCCCTCACTTTCAGTTTCAGGTGCAGGACCTGTTCCCGGTGCTGTTTTGATGAATCCTCTTGCAGCTAGCAGTGCAGCTGTAGCTCAAGTCTTACAGGTGCCTTCGATTAAACAACAGGCCACTGGTGCAGTTCAAAAACTAATTCAGGTGAGATTTACACATATTTGCAGTATTTATTGATTATGATACCAATATTGACTCGCTTCGTTTTTAGTGACAGTTTTCTATTCTTTTATGCAATGTTTTTTCATTTATTTTATTATTATTTATGATTCAATAGGGTTTTTTCTTTCCATGTAATGCCCCTCTGAAAACGAGTGTTTCCCGCTAGTTTTGTTTCCTTGTAATTTTAGAGCTCCTAAATGATGTATGTCTATTTGATGCACTATATGTTGGTATGGGCAGTTATGCTATAATCTGGATCTATAACATCAACTTGGGGGGCCTCGTCATGGTGTTTTTTTTGCCCAGTGGATAACAGATTCTGGGGCTGTAGGAACAAGGAGTATTTGTCACTTAAATTGATATCCTCTTATAAACTAAACAAATATAGTTTCTGGATATTTGGTGCAAATCCAATGCATGAATTGAATGTTGAAACTTCAATCATCTGATAAATTTTTTCTCACCTTTATTTTTTATTCATAATTTAATTTATTTTAAATGACGTTTTTTTTTATTAGCCAAAGATTCAAGATGAGTTAATAGCTCGAGAAATCATCATTAATGATGCTGAGTCCTCTGTTCGCTACAAACTAACAAAACGGCAGATGCAGGAAGAGGTAATTGCTCATTTGGTGACCAAAGAGGGGAAAAAAATAGCTATATCTGTTCTGTACCTATTCTGGTGGGATGTACAAAAGCTGATATGTATTATGTGACCGTGGTTTCCTGAATGACAGGACTTCCTCTGCTGCCAACTCATTAAATTTCCTATTTTTGTTAGACCATTTCTGTTCTTGGTTGTTCTTGTTTTTGCAATTGATCAAATTGATTGCTCTTGTTATTTTGTTTACAGATTCAGAAGTGCACTGGTGCTGTGGTAATAACTAGGTTAGTGATCAGATATGGCAGCACACAGTCATTTGTAATGGTATATACTTATGCGTTGGATGAAATGCATTTGCAGGGGAAAATATCGACCTCTAAACATTCCGCCTGATGGTGAAAAGCCTCTGTATCTTCACATTTCTGCTGGGGCCCATGTAATGTTTTTTTCTTCTGAAATATGGATTGGTTCTATATAATAGTTTGTTTTAAATAATTATGTTTTGTCATGATTTTTAATTTTATTTTATTCTTACGTTGTTTGAGGTGATCTTGATGACTTTTTAGCATATGTGCATCTTGAGATTCGTAGTATTATTTTCAATTAGTAAGATATTATAGGAACATGTTGACATTTGTTGGGAGGACGTAGAATACTGGAAAAAAATTTCCATATGCATCGCATATTGGAAACCTTTTTAAAGTAGTCCATGAGGTGTATAATGAGATAGTAAATTCTGGTTTCAGAACATTGTGCATTGAAGATTCTCCATGTGTAGGGTTGTTAACTTCTCGTCTGTGCTCAAGTTGACTGATGTATTGTCCAGCTCGAGTCAGACTACTTGAAAAGCCACATAATTCAAGTTTGAATCTCGTAATACTCAACTTGAGAACTTGCGAGCTTAATTGAGCATTATTAAACTATTACTATTTTGTTATATTAATTATATTTATTATTATGTATAATCAATTTTTTGTTAGTAATACATCATATCTTTAAAAAAATTATTTGTATTATATGTAACATCAAAATCATTATTAAGCCTGTGGTACCATAGTATTCTGGAGAGGGCGAAAGGAAAGCTACCATGAGTTTTGGTCTTTCGTAAGAATCTTTGGACCTGAGCTTGGGCTCATGTTAATCTGACTTAGAGAGGCGAGTTCGACTTTGAGTGAGCTCTGGACGAATCTATGTCGAGCTGCAAGAAATAAAATGGATCGAGTTCAAGCTAATCACATTGTAATTATTAATATTAGGTTTCTGCATGCTCTGTCTTCTCTGTTCTGATTACATTTATCTTAAAAAAAATTTCAATTAAGGAGTTTGATTTTGAGTTTCTTATGGGTCTCTGCTCTAGTTAAAAGAGACTGCCGAGCGGATTAAAGCAGTTGATCATGCAGCTGCGATGGTTGAAGAGATGCTGAAGCAGGGGGGCAGTTCATTGCAAGTTCCTTCTGCCTTTCTCTCAACATTGAACAATGGACTAAAGGTAGACATCATTTGTTGTTCCAAATTTTCTTCAACTTTGGAGGATTTAACATGGCTAACATGATGCTCGAATGGAATCAGGCTGCGCAGGCACTGAGCACGTGTGTGTTTTTGGGCTTTGATGCAGACCCTGCATTAAATATTGCTGCTCGTATTCGTGGACCAAACGTAAACCCCCATACCCTCTCTCGTGTCCGGTGGTTTTAGCATTTGATTGCCTGTAGGTTTAGACAGGATTGTTTGTTTAATAGGCATTGTTTTTGTTTAATTATTCTCTTCCAGCCTACCCTTCATGGATGGCTAACTTGTCTATTTTTTATGTATTCGAATTGGTTCCATTCCTCACTTTCCTTATTTTTGTTTACCATTTATAACATCTGATATTCTATGCTGTTTGATGTTTAATTTCTTGAAGTTTATTACTAATGATAAAGATGAGAGATTCTAATGTTTGAAGCTTTCTCTGACATCTCCATACGATTGGGAGAGATTGTTTTCGTGTTGCTGTGGTTTGGTTTTGTACATGCAGGACCAGTACATAAATCACATTATGAATGAAACCGGAGCAACTGTCTTATTAAGAGGGCAAGCTTCAGGGAATCCCAAAAGCTCACATGGAGATGGTATTATTGTGGTCAATATGCTGCTTCTTATGACAAGTGTCATTTAACCTATCTAGTTCTGCATTTGTTGTTCACTGTTGCCTACTCTCCATTCTTCTTGCAGAAGAACAGCAGCCACTTCATTTACTATTGACAAGTAATAACGCTAAAAGTGTTGAAGATGCAAGGCTCTTGGCTGAGAATCTTTTGGATACAATCAGCGTAGAGTGTGGTGCCTCCAGGTAATTAGGTTTAGATCATATTATGTGGCTTGATACTATGTATAAGCTGCTGAACTGGTTACATTCTTTAGTGAAACCTGTCTTAGAACTTTTTCCTCTAGGGAGAAGCAGTGGGAGTGTTTTAATTTGTTACATTGTTGTATTCTCTTCCAAGATAATTTCATTGCCATTTATTTTTGTAAATTGGTAATTTACTTAAAAATGAAGTTTGTCCAATGATCCAGTTTCCACATTGAGTGATTTAATCTATACCATAGTTGTATTCTCTTTGAGATAATTGAGTTGCCATTTATTTTTGTAAGTTAATAATTTAAATTTCTAGATTTTGCATCTAATTGAATTGTGAGAGTATGATAATCTATTTCATGAATTAGTAGAAACCACCCCCACATTTCTCTTGAGCCTCAGTTTCTAAGCCCAAATTCAATCACTTAAAGTTGAATTGTGTGTGATAATTTAATTTCCATTTGCTTAATCTAATATCTTCCCTCTATCATATCTGTGAAGCACTTATTTCTTTTTTGAATTTATGGCTTGTGTAAATTAGCATAACAATCATATTTCTTTATGATCCTTATTAAGGGCAAATTGTGGTTTTTTGGTCTCACAGGGTCGCATCATCTAAGGTCTATACAGCAGTTCCACCCCCACAGAAATTGTTGACTGGATCGCTTAGTGTAGCCTCTATTGTGCCACCGGTTTCTGTTGTACCAGCCGCTGGAACCAGCAACTGTGGACAACCGCAGGCAAACATGTTTTGCTATTCACAGCCTTCCTTGACCAGCGGTACAAGCTATAATGGATATGGTGGCATATATCCCCAAGCAACACCTCTGCAACAGGTTGCCCTGGCCCTTAGACAGTCAAATACTCCATTAAATTCTACGGCTTCTCCCACAACCACAGCAGCGAATATGATGGCAAAACCAATTGTCAGCTCCTCACCTGACAAGGGGAAACGACCTGCACAGAAAAGAAAGTTTCAGGAATTACCAGCTGCTTCAAAGGGCCCTGCAAAATCAGACCAGGTAACGGTGCATCTCCTTAGTCTATATTCGGAATATAGCTGTGAGGCATAGTGTTTTGCTCTTCATTTGGCTTCGAGTTTTTTCCCATAAGGAAAAAGCATCAAGCACAAAGAGAAATGTACCTCTTGGAAATTGACCTTTTAGAATACACTTCGCTAGATTAATTATCTATTAATTATTTTGATGATGAATGATGTGGCCAAATGTGGGAAGCTACTTATGGGCCCAAGTAACCATCATGAAATTTTTTATGTTGACTTGGGAAAAAATACAAAGGGCTTTTGAGATATTACAAATAGTAATTAAACTTCTATGGCATTTTGTAAACTCGATGACTCCTGATCTCTTTTCATCTCATCAAAACAAAAACAGCCTCAGACCATACACCTCTCTTCCAACCTCACATTCTCTGCTCAACCTGCTGCTCTCATCACTGCTTCTAATCTCTGCTTTAGACTTGTGCTAAGTTAGCTTCAAGGGTTTTATTTGTTTGCCCTAGTCTAGTTTTGATATTTTGATGACATAATTGAATTTTTTCTCTGGGTTTCTTCTTCCTCCTTTGTATGGTCAAGCATAGATGTGCTTCAACTGTCTATTTGGAGTACCAGTCCTTATATATTGTATTAACTGTAGAAATATGTTGAAAAACCTAGGGCTTCTTCTTCCTATACTTATGAGTTCCATTGGACCCAGAAATCATACCTTAGAAGTATCTTTTTGGGTTTTCCAATATTAGAAAGAAGAATCCACTTCAACTCATATGCCCTTAGGTACGGCTGTATATAACATAGAAATCACACTTGGAAAGGACGGACAATTAGTTAGAGCAGTGGTGCTATCACGAAACTGATTGCAAAAGAGGGGGAATTGGCAACATTAAGAATCTGTGTTTGAATGGTGTGAAAGGAATGAAAATGAGAATGGAATGCAAATGGGAATGGAATGATGGCCATTCTAAGGAAATGAACATTCCAATTTTATGTTATCAAACACGGAATCATAGTTGCCAGGGCGCCAAGGGGAACCTAGGCATTTCTAGGGCATGGATGCCTACACAACAAGGCAACGAGGATTTTTAGGGTGCCTTGTCCCCTAGGCGGTGGCTCGACAACCTTGCATGGAATGGGAATCAGCATTTCCACTTCCATTCCCACTTTTTCCCATTCAAACTTGTCCTTAGCGTTCACGTTAGTAGCTTTCATTATTAGAATAAAATCTATATTTTTGCATTAGTATGGCCATTCCTTTGTGCATACTGTGCGAATATTTTTCCCCCCTGTGCCTGTTTTTTACTTTTGACCAGTGGATATGGCTGGACATGGGGCAAGCCCTTCTGTGCCCCCAAAGCCCAATGCTGATGTAGACAGGATTTGATTTTAGGACCTTAGATGCAAAGGTGTTTACAAGTTAAGTCTGTACCTCTAATGTTTGAATCAGAGTGGGAAAAGCATTAATAAGCAGTTTTATGTTCCAAAGCTGATTGTCAAGCCTTTCTTGTCTTCCACTTTTATTCTTTACTTGGTGGACTTGTAGAATTTGTCTGTGAGGCTTTAGTGGGCTAATTTAATAGGAAAGATGGGAAGAGGCAGGAATATTGGGTTGATTGCTTGCAGTAAATAATTTAGTGTTTTAGATGTTTGGGATTAGGGTTTTATGGTTATATGGGTTCAGGATATATGCTAGGGTTTTGGGATTTCAAGGACTAGAATTAATGAAGAAAATTTCAAACTTAAAGAGACCAATGGAAGGAGATTGAAGTTTTGAACACTGCTCGCGAAAAATGCTCTAGAATAATAGGAAATTGAAGAATTGTAGAACCTTAGGCAACCCACCTAGGGTTTGTGAGAAATCCACTCAGAAGAAGGATTCAATCGTAGAAGATTCACTTATGATTTATAAGAATTACAATTGTTTTTGTGCTTGCTCATACCAATGCTGCTAGACTCTACTCAGACAATGTGCAAAGACTCATTACCAATACTTGGTATATGAGTAATTGTTTTTAGAGCACGGGATATGGGTCTAGTCATAGAAAGACTAGTCCCCACAACGAAATAGAAACTCACGACTGCAGTAGGAAACAGGGAGGAAAGCAGGGCCAGCATCATGAGAAGATGGAGAGGTTATTTATGATATAAATGTGTTTTAAGTGTGAGGATCAGAAAATGTGAGGAGGTATAATAATATGACATTTGCATATACTTATGGGTTGTAATGAAAGTATGTGTTGGCTTTCATTTTGAAGTGGCATTTGTCCACTTGAGATGTGGTTGGCTTGTGTCTGCTAAACATTTGAGTCAAGAACATAGTGATAGATTTTATTCCTGGACAAGCTTCAGGTTGCTGTAGGCAGCTGGCTTCTGGGTGTTAAATAATGTGTTCACTTATATTAGTTCTATTTTGAATATTTCCTTTTATAAAGTACTGTCGCATTGCAAGGTATACATCTCATTATAGTTAATAGAGACACTGGAGATAAAAGCTTTTTTCTCATTAGAAACACAACTGCATTTTGAGCTGACATCTGCTACTTAACCTTCCAGGTATTTTCTCTGACCTTCTATGAAGCTAACAGGCCGATTCTGGACTGGACCATTGGTTTATATGTTTAACAGGGTTTTTTCGATTCTGGAGGTGCAATAGTGCCGGTGCTTGCTGCTTCAAATTCCTGATCTTGGGCTGATTCAAGCTTCCATCTTGTCCAGTTCATTGCTGTGCACTAATGTGGTCGTCAAAGCATGCAGTACTGCTTGCTTTTCATTTTCGTTTTGCTCTCTTCTATAAACTCCGCCAGCCTGTTTTAAACTTCTTTTTTAACGAAAAACTTTTTCCTATCTGGAAAACAAAGGCCTCTGTTTGATGATGTTCATGTTTTCTAATTTTTTGTTTTTGTTTTGTTTTTGAATATTTCTGGAAGCCCCAACCCTTGAGACAAGAACAGAACAAACCAAATATAGTGATCTTGGTGTTTTCTTATTCAGAAAATTTTGAAACAGGAAAAAAATAAAACTTCTTTTAGCCTCTGCATACAAAACATCTCTCTTATGCCATCTGATTTAAGTTATGAGAATTTAACTCTTTACACCAATGGCCTGGTGGCGTTAGACTGCTTATTGTTAGCATCACATTTGGAGTGGTCTCCAAACCTGCCAAAACAGAAATCCATTTATTTAAACCATATTTCCCTCAAAAAGTTAACCCTTTTCTTTCCCTTGCCTCGTTTTTCTTTCCTCAATTTCTCCATTGTCCATTCATGAATTTTCTCTGTATTCTTATTTTAATGTTTTTGGGATTCATTCTTTCTGTCATCTGAAGTGTCATGTTGTCGAGTTCTTTTTTTCCTCGTTTTCTCTACGAGTGATATTGAGGAATTAGTTTTGGATTGTTTTGTTATAAAAAAAAAATTACAGGGATTTGAAATTTTGAAGCCAAACAATTCTACAGCAGAATTGGCTGTAAGGAACATTTCGACCATGCCAGCTCCAAAGAAGCTGGTGCAGTCGTCATCAGATGGAGTCATGCCACCACCCCCTCCGAGGACCATGGCTTCATCATCGCCTTCTAGGACTGTGCCTCCACCCCCTCCACCACCGAAATTCACCCCATCAAAACCTTTGCTGAAGGTGAATGAAAAGAATAATATTCTGAAGAAATCAGAGTCTAACAATGTGCCTGGTATTTTTACTAACTTATCCTTTTTTGCCAAGTTTTTTATTAGTATTATCTTGAATTCTATGATTTTGATTGAGAATTGGCAGAAGCTGTTTTTGCCTCTTTCTACACAAAAAGGCAGGAATTCTGAGATTCTTTCCCGTCGTAATATTTATTACCAAGTTGTCCTCTGATTCTACTTTGGCTTTTACCTTTCAGATACTTTGATCAAACTAATGGAATATGGGGATGAAGATGACGATCCAGAGGAAGATCTAGAAGAGTCCCCGAAGAGCAACCCAGACGTAGTGATGGCTCCTAAGCCATTCTGGGCCGTATAAATTGGTTGTGGCTAATTATGTGAAAGGTGCAGTGCTGGTCTAGGAATCTCCTTAGGAGCATATATGATGCAGGAGGAGGATAAATATATGTTACGCTCGGTCACTCGCCTCGACGCATCTGATTTTTTTTTTTTTTCTTTTGCTTATGCAATTTGGCTGCTGAGTGGCCTGGTGAGCTAGTGAGGAGAAACACACGGGTTGTATTTATGCCATTTTGTGCCAATGAATGTCTGTACATTCTTAGTATCATCTGTAAGTTCATTGTATGAGAATAGAACCTGCTGTTGTTCAAGAACAGAATGGATTTTGTTCAGCAGGAGCTGTGGGAGTCCAATTAGCGGGTAAGCATGAGGGAGATGCGGTTTCACTGCAGGCAGTTGAGCTAGGGAAGTTCGCGTAGTCCAGCTGAACTCACTCATTTTTTTGACACCGCATCATGTTCTCGCTGTTTTTAACTCCCCTGCTCTCACTGGAGTAAGGATAGTCGTGGACTTTGATGGAACAAGAGAACAATAGCCTGACAAATGATTCAAATACTTTGGTTTGGTTCGGATGCTCATTTTAGGTACGCATTGGTTCGGATGCTTATTTTAGGTACGCTTCAAGTCAAATAGAACCCACGCAAATCAGAATAAAGATTGTAAAATGAAATAAACAGAAAACAACAGGCTTACCAATACACCTTCAAACTGTCTCTATTATGAAAACCCTGTTCATGATTGAAGGTGAAGAAAATTTCATTGTATTTTTTTATAAACAAATGTACAAAATAGGGTCATTCTCTCCCTCTCCCTCTCCCCTGGCCTACGATCAATGCAGCCCCTTAAGTTGACCACTGGGATCCAAAAAAATGTCAATCGTGTCATCATGTGGTGAGGGTTGAGCCCTTGGAAGAAGGGACCCATCCAAAGCAACCATCACTCAAACTCAATCATCTTTCCCAACGTGTGCGTGCGTGCGTGTGTGCGCGATAATTATACATAATAATAACTCATCATCATCAAAAATCCGCACGCCCCCTACTTTACCTAATTTTCTCCTCCTTTTTCATTTTTAGTCTTCGATGATAATATGCTAATTGATGTTAAATTATAAAATTTGGGACTTGAATATGATGTTAGAGATTTCGAAACAAGTGATCTAATTTACCTTGCTAGATAAAGGCGTACCTTCCTTTGACGTCTCCTGTTTGAACCAATTTACATGAAATATATACGTATAGAAAATAAAATCGTACTTTAATATGTATTTATTATTCATTGCCACGAGAATACTTAATTAAGAGACCATTAATTATTTAATATATTACAGTGAAGTCTAAAGTTATATTCTCTATTCTCTTTAATTTATTTGTGCATTTATGTAGATATTGGGGAGGAGTAAAAGATCTTTCTAGGGAACGATTCCCTCGCATTATGCAGATTTGCATGATGGGGTAGCTGTTCTTAGCTGGGCATCCAAACTCAGAATAAGTCAAAATGAAAAGTCTATTCCTTCACTCAGCCTCTCTTAATCAATTCCTTGCCCATTGGGATGGGATGTTTGATGTAAGCGTAAGCAACAACTCTTTCAAGTTTCCATTTAATGCTGTCATTAGTCTTTTGAAATTGAAGTTTGAGCATGAAAATCATAATATAGATTACAAATCCTAGAAAGGAGTCTCAATTACTTGAATCACAGCAATTAAGATTCGATTCATTAGTCACCTCATCATTCATGATAACGATTGATCACAATTTTCTACGCTTGTTAAAAGGCAAGCATAGTGAGCTCCTTTTTTTTACTAGATTTTTTCTAATTTGACTAAGTTTTTCTGTACGCTCTAAGTTTTTTGAATCTACCTACAAAAACCCGACACAATAATTCTAGGAATTTCAATTAATTGTTTCCGTAAATTTTTGCCACCTCTAAGTGTGTGTCGTATTATACCATGGTGAGATTTTATCGTGCCAAGCCAAAAAAAACAAACAAGAAAAAAAAAAGAAACAAAAGATAAATTTCAAATTATCATACACAAAAATTAGTCATTCATGTTGAGGGATATGCTATTTATTTTTATTAAGTTGTTAAGACAATAGGTAGACAAACTAGCTAGCACTCATATAAATAAAAGCATTATTTTGTGTAAAATTGAAAAACACAATATTAAAAAAGAGCATAATTTTGGAAAATATACTCCAAGAACTAGGGAACAGACCCTGAGCAAGCAGTCCTTGGGTTGGGAATGAGTTACCTCTTTAGGGAGCCTAGCAAAAGAAATAAGGGACTACCTCTTTAGAGGGAAAAGTTAATGTCAACAGAAGTCATGATCATATCACCAATTGTCACCCATTATTGTTGGAGATTTGGGATACCTATATACCAAAATAAACCAAACATAAGTATACATTGAGCCCACTATACTACATTATTAAGCATCCTCTTCATAATTTTTTTTTTTTAACAAAAAATTCATTTTTATAGGGAAACATAGCATCTTGGATGATTACATAGTTGTGTGTCCTCTTAGGTCAACTTTATGAACCTATCCATCACCAAAAGAAGAAAAAAGAAAAAGCAGTGTCCCAAAAATGAGCCAAGCACAGATACATTTTGCACACGAATAATGTTTTTTTTGCTGTCTAAAAGAGGTCCAAAAGTGGCACCCTAAATAAAGGTTTTTTTTTTTTTTTCCTTTGCAAGGTTCTAACTTCAAAGTCACCTTGCCAGAACCAACCTAACCCAACAAAGTCTCTGAAAGTTTTTAAAAACTTTTCTTTGGCTTTTCTTAGAGTAGATACACGACTAATATTTATGTTAATCACATTTCGATTTTTAAAATGATTTTCTTAACAACTCTTGGGCATTTGTTTCTCTTCTTTTCTTTTCTTTTTTTTTTTTTGGGGGGGGGGGGGGGGGGGGGGTTGCTGAGAACAATTGTTGGGCATTGATTAAGACACAACTCATATAATATTCATACGTAAATAGCCTTTTATAATTTCCAGTCCATGCAAAATGTAAAAATTTAGTGAGTGAATTGTCTATCAACGACGATATTGATGGCCTAGAGGACTTACCCCTTGAAAATCTCATATTTAAAAGCTGATGTCATTTAAGATGGCAGTTTAGACTATCATTATTAGTAGTAAGCTACCATAATTCCCCAACTAGTTTTGCCAAATCTCATATTTAGTAATTTACTATGAATATTTATTATTATTATTATTATTAAGGTATGTACATTGATAATAATTCCTTCTACACTTTAGACTTTTTTAGTCCATTTTTTTGTGCAATCTCATATTTCCACCCGGCATCCCATTCGTGAGAATGCAATGCCCGAAATGTGACATTCTTTTGTTTAGTACACTTAGTCGAATTCCTAGGAATGTGAGATTATTATGTTTGGTGTAAACATTTAAATTCAATGAATATTGAAAATTTTCATTAATATCCATTTGTAATATATATAACAAATTATTTACATGATAAGAAAAATATTTATTTTAAATTTAATAGTAAAATAAAATTTTTGCCTATTATTTTAGTTTGAAGACTGAAGAATTTATTTCAAACATGTACAAACTAAAAATAGAATTCATACAATGTAATAATGAATTTCTAAAAATAGTATTATCAACTATTTATTATGAATAATATATTTACTACTTGTGTTGTAATTATTATTATCATTATTATTAATATTTTTTGAAAAATTATCATTATTATTAATATTATTTTAAGTTGTATGAGTTATGTACTTAAAATGAGAATTTTGTCAATCATTTCATTTATAATGGTAGTTTAGACTTTTTATTTTATGTTACATGCCGACCTACTTGGAATCTCACATGCTCACTTTCAACTTAAGAATGTTAAACCGTCATTTTAGAAATAGGAAATTCCAGGAATGTGCCGTTTCTGGAATCTCACATTAGAGAGCTATACCAAATGCTGGATTGTGATATTCTCGAGCAGATTCCTAATAGATTCTATGAAACAAACAGGCCCTTTGCTTCACTTGCGCATTCCAACCTATCCTGACTTCTCTCTTATTAAAAAGGTTAAGCCCTCTACTTTCAGGAGCGTGAAATCTTATGTTCCTAAAAATATAATAAGATTTCAGAATTGTACCAACCACTGAAATATGACTTTCACTAGCAAACTTTGTAAACCAAACATTATGTGCATATTTTTAGTACACCTAACAGTTTATTTCTCAGTTCATGTAATACATGACAAATCGTTGGCAAAAGTAGATCCACATAGGAACACCTAAACTCAAGCATAAACAAGGCTACGTACATAGGGTTGGGAGCATGAAAAGGGGACGTTGGATCTTTGACCATGATTTGAATTTTGAGATTTCTCTCCCTTGGCACAGTTAATGGCCTCAACAACAATACCGGAAGCCTTTAAAGATGGGTTGGTCAAGAAAAGCTGATCTTCCCATCAAATCAGATCTCACAAACTGCAAATGGACCGTTCATTGCATTAATTATTGTAACCACGATCTAACCCAGTCAAATTTGGACATTTTTGTTTACATTTAATAATTTGCCTAGCTGGGTTGCTTTTTGTGGGACTCTCCCTCTTCTTGTGTCAATGCAACTTAGGCATCATTAGCTCCCACATTTCCTGCACAAGACTATGAATGGGTGACTTAGCTTCCATGTATGTGGGCTTCTTTCTTCAAAATCTTTCATGGATTTTCATCAATCATGGGTCGTCTCAATAGGGTCAAAATTAGAAAAGACAGTATCGGAAGATGGAGCTATACAAAAATCATCATAATAACTTAGCCAAAAAAAAAAAAATCACCTTGATAGTATGGTTGCTCGTGCACACCTTTTAACTTCAAGCCTTTAATTATAATATAATAATTAACAAGTTGATGCCTGCCAAGTGATTATGAAACTGTCGTAATAGCTAACGGTCATCCCAGAGACAATGAGATACAAATTATCTATATCATAATTGGTTATGGTTGAGCCTATAAATAGACATATGCGTTATTATAATTCTTGAGCTAAGATATAATAAAGTATCGTGTTATCTCGCGGACACAGGCATTTGTTAAGTCACATCAAAATTCTCTGTGTTCGATCTTTTATATTTTCTTATCTGAAACTATCTGCATGGATTCTACGTTTATAAATCAAACCTAACACTCATTATAAACGGTCCATTTCCTATAACCGATTGAAAGCATCCTCTTATACAAGTCGGAAGATTGAACTGATAGAAAACTTCACCCTATTCAAACTTTACGTAATTGTGTCACCTCAACAAATCGGCAGGCATGTTATGAACATTGTGGACGATACCACTAGCAATCAACTCTAGGATTGGACGGTGATGGTGAAGCGCGGAAGTGACGGGTGATTTTAGCAGTCCCGAGTAGCGTGGAGGTACTCTACAGTAATAGTACAATGTATCTCACATCTTAGAAACTGTTTCTGACGTTTCCAAATTGCAGAACTGCAGCAATAAGCAGAAGACGGCAACTCTTTTACCAAACGCTGGAAGCAAGGAAGAAAATATCGTCACCATCATCCTCTCTCTCTCTCTCTCTCTCTCTACATCATCACTAATTTTCAATAATAATAATAATAATAATAGATAAATAAAATGTTGGAGATGGTTCTTTTTTCGCATTTTTAGTACTATACATCCTTCCTAATTAAGGCTTGATGGGTTCAAACCCGTTGTGCTTGCAGTTTAGGAGTGGCTCGCACCTAACCGTGCAAGACTAGGGTTTTACTATTGCTTATTTATGTATGTATATGTTAGGGTTTAAGTAGTTGCTTAAAGCATTGCATCATAAGTATCGAGTTTAGAATACTTACGCCGTTGCATTCAGCTAGTATGTATAGTATATGTCGAGGATTTTTAGGTTAATAAACTCTAACCCGTAAGATCCAATCAACCCAGTTCATATTTATGTAGCATATATTAAAAGATATAAATTATGGTATAAAATTTATTCTCTTATGTATTAGGTTAATAAGCTCTAACCCGTAAGATCCAATCAATCCAGTTCATATTTATGTAGCATATATTAAAAGATATAAATTATGATATAAAATTTATTCTCTTATGTATTAGATAGACTATATCAGGGAGTAATATGGGAAAGTCGTACTAAAAACCTCTAATTGCAAGATGTGATATATTTTTAAGTGAATCAGGATAAGTGTTGTCTCTCTTTTTTCTCTTCTATGTGATTACTAACGGGTCGAGTCTATTCTATTGCGGGAAGGATCCCCCACCGAAAATCCCATTCCACTGGTTTTTTTCTTTTCACCATTTGGTTTTGAACAAAAAGACAAAATCCCCAATAAGGCCAATGGGTTGAACTTTAGGTAGGATTTGTTCAATCCCAACCATATGCTTAAGGACTTGATTAAAGAAATTAAAAAAAAAAACCATCTTCATAATGATGAAATTTGCATTTTTCTAAGGGAGAATATTGGGGTGAACTTCATTGAATTCAAGGAAGTGAGTGCCTCAATGCATTGAAACCCATTGATTCTTTCAAGGTTTGTGCAGGTTTCTGCAGGAGAAACAGGAACACAGAGCTTTCCCTCTCCTGAAGAATAGCCTCTTTTATTTACGTTTCTTCTTTTTTTTGGTTTAATAGTAAAAAGGATAAATAAAGAGGGTAATTAAGAATCAGCAGCATAAGCAGAGTAGTGGTTCGACCCAACTAACCTCTGCTGTGCTGTGGGGGAAAATAATGCACCAACAAATTCAATCGGTAGGTACTATCCTCTCCTTAGAAAGCTAGCCTACAATTATAAGTACAAGGACCATCCAAGACTTTTTTTAAAAATTTTTTATTTTACATACCCTAATGGGATTTTTGATTTTTAATTCTAACCTTATTTAGATGAATAATAATTATTCGATCATTTGCATTGCACCTAATTTCAAGCACGAAGGAATAAAGAGGATTCCAAATTTGAAGAGAACAATTAGTTCGCCGTTACGAACTAAAAATATAAAGAATTCAATAAAATTGTAACTCAATTTGCACCCCCTCTATTCATAGTAGCTCCGGATTCGAAGCCTCCACGGATTAATAATGGATAAAAATGTGCTGTTTTTATACCATTTGACTTTCAATTACAGCCTTAATTTTTAATTTTCTGAAGATGTTCGATTATAAAAATGTGCAGTTTTCCAAAAGTTGTGCAAAGAGACCCGGCTGAAAGGTGCAACTTATACGAAACATGTAATTTTGACCCGTAGAGGGAGGAATCGTGTTGAGACCCACGCACGTGACATGCACACCTGACTCCTGGAGATTAATACTTTAATATGTGAAAAAGAATTTCTTTCATAATTGCAGCTTTTATAATGAAAATTTTTTACTCTCCTTCAATGATCAACGATAAAGTTAAATTATACCGGTCTTAAGCCTATATGCTATATCTTAACCATCCCCTCCCTTTTCTTTTCAACTCGTAATCTGAAGGGAATGATTTTGTATTATTTTATTTCACAAATTCTTAATTAATTCTTTTTTTTGATTTTCTTTCGTCATTCATATTATCTTTACCTCCCTTTCTTCCCTCAACTCTCAATCAAAATGAACATCAAAATACGGTACCATATCAAAATACATAAGTTTAAATTTACCCAAACTTTATAAGTAAATGGTGTATGTATCTTATGGCATAAGAATATACCTTTGAATTTTTGGCACAAATAAAACAATATAAATACACAAGTGAGCTAGATATAGCAGTAAGTTCGAGCCTTGAGCAGTGACAAGTTCAGGGCTCAATCCTGCGAATATTTACTCGGGGCCTTTTAGTAAGGTTCGAAAGACAGAGTTGGGCTGGGTATTATATATCTATACATTTAATTTTTAAAATTTTTTATTCATGATCATGATGATCATCATCACCAATGGCCACACCACACGTTATCTTCATTATGGAAAAGCCACTGCGCTCCCCTCTCCCCTGGCCTCCTCGCGTGCACGTTAAGAGAGAAGAAGAAATCCTTTTACTTGCACTCTACTTTTTTTTTTTTTCCTAAAATAAAAATGAATGGGAGGTATATTTCTATAGTGTATTACAAGTATGTTGTAAATTGGGTACACTATTTTTGATCAACATAATACTTTTATTTTGCGCCATAGATGGCGAGAGTCAAGTAGTCAAAAGCATGATTAGCTTACGCTCTGATCCGAGTAGCATGGGGCACGTGGAATCCCGTGTGAATCAAGAAAGCCACCCTCCAAGGCTAAATACTCTTGAGTGACCGATAGCGAAGTAGTACCATGAGGGAAGGGTGAAAAGAACCCCCATCGGGGAGTGAAATAGAACATGAAACCATGAGGCCTCCTTTCAGAGGCGGGGGCTCGAGCCATCAATGAGATACCACTCTGAAAAAGTTAGAATTCTAATCTTGTGTCGTGATTTTTTCCAAGGTATAGTCTCGGGTAGTAGTTTCTATGAAGCGTAGGCCTCTCAAAAGGTAACGAAGGCGCGTAAAGATTTTCCCGAGCCGGACGGAGACCTAGATTGGCTGCAAAAACCATATAATTCTTCCCTGTTAACTGTCCAAAAGCAAAATTTCATTACTTATCTTTTGACAGAACGATATAAATGCCGGTTAGCGAAATGTCATTCATGTGACCTAAAAAAGGATTGGAGGGAGATTCAAATAGACTATTCCATGAGCCATGCGAAAACCATGTGATCCTCTTCATCAAGGTGCTGGGAAACAGAAGTGTGCGACTCAAGTGTCACACATGTGATCTCGTAGAGGAATAAGTGGAGATTCAAAGAGACGTTTCCATGAGCCATGCAAGAGCAATGTGATCCCTGGCCCCGGATTTTCGTAAAAAACAAAATTTTGCTCTTGGGCACCCCACAGAAGGCGAAAAGTCTAAAAGCCTCGATACAACAATAATGGGAATGGTGGTCGTTGCTCTCTTCGGTTTACGGTATAATGTGTATCATTTTTCTTACTTAATGTATTTTTAAAAAATTTGAACCGTATAAATAAAAATAATATTCAAAAATACATATGCTCATTAATTTTTTATGAATATTTTTAAGCTACAATTTTTTTTTTAATTTGAATGAATAGGTTTAATCATGTATATTTTTATAAATTTTTCAAAAATATATTGAGTGAAAAAAAATAGTATAAATTTTGAACCATGAACCGGAGAGGGGGAGGGAGGGGATATGTTTCCTTCATTTGGCGCAATCCATGTAGGCCAAGTACGTTTCCAATCCATCATTTCCTTTATTAATTTAATTGGAAGGTTTTCACTTTATCCTCCTCACAGAGAAAATAAATAACAGAGTCATAAACCCCCAAAAAAAAATCTTAATTTATCTTAATCATTAAATGCATCCAAAAATTATGGTTCAAAAGCAGCCAAAAATTGGTCAAAGGGCAATTTTGTCTTCCCAAGTGTGGGGTGCTCCCATTCTTTTCTTTTTTCTTTTTTTTTTTGGTTGTTAGCAGTGGGGTGTCCCCATTCATTAAATGGCCGGGGTGCCCCAAAAATCAAATCCGCATACTGGAGTAATGACATCCGCTCCTCTCTCTCTCTCTCTCTCTCTCTCTCTCTCTCCCTCTCTCCCCCCATTGGCCTATATTAATTCGTGAGCGGCAGCTACACTTATACTTCCCCTCAGCACAGACAACTAGGGGGAGGGGGACATCTTCATCTTCCATTCTCGATTCTCCAACCTCGTCCTCCTATTTTTCTAAAACCTTAAAAATTGTTATTAATTGAATTTGTAGTTTGTTGGCGGGCGGTGGTGGAGGGGATGGGGAAAGTTGAAATCTGTTTTCCCATGGCGGTGATGTTTTTGACAGCGGTGGTGGGGCTGCCGGCGGCGGAGCGGGCAGCCGACCGGATCTCAGAGCTCCCCGGGCAGCCGAAGGTGTCGTTCGGGCAGTATTCGGGTTATGTCACGGTGAACCGAGTCGCCGGGAGGGCCCTTTTCTATTGGTTCACTGAAGCTCTTCATAAACCCTCCTCAAAACCCTTGGTTCTTTGGCTCAATGGAGGTCTCTCTCTCTCTCTCTCTCTCTCTCTCTCTCTAGATCATTGTAATGCTAATTGCTAATTACATTTTAATGCTTTTTTTTTCTTCCCTTCATGTTCTGATAGCTACATTAGCTCCAACCTATATCAGAGATATTCTAAACCGGATTTTACTGTTTCATAGCCACCTGTTTGTATTTACCTTCCCTCTATTTTTTTTTACTATTGAAGTTAATTAATTAAGAGTGGCATAATTTATTGGGAATGATGGTTCTGAATTCAATTAGAGCATCATCCTCAATAAAACCCGCCGTTCATTTGATTTTACGTCGACTAAAAGTAATTCCCACCCATTAAATGTTGAACCATTCTAAAAAAAATTGATTTTTTTTCAATAAAAATCATTTTTGGGCTCTGTAATAATTAGTTTTTGGCTCTTTGCTTGGTTTTGTGGGGTTAAATAAATCTGAGTGAATAAGGTCTGAAATTATACCGTTGGGTAAAGTGCAATTTGCATTTAAATGAGTTGGCATAATTATGATGAGGATGAGAAATTTAATACATTGACAGCAACAAAAAAGAAAAAAAAAAAGCCATTACTGTGTCAGCTAAGCTATACCCTTAGCCAGCTTGCTCACCGACCAGTCCCAATCATCCCATTCTCCAAAATTTCCTATTTGTGAGTCAAAACGACGTGCATTGCGGCCGTTTTACCCCCCAAAATTTCTGGGACGATATGGATACGATCAAGCATACACACAAACACACACGAACGCATTTTTAATAATAAAGGTTCCTTTCGGATAAGGTGGATTGGTCGGTCCCAACCGCAGATCTTTTCCAACTTATTAATCACTCGAAACTTCACTGGGACCCATCATAATGATCAACCATCATAATAAGTATATATATATATATATATATGTATGGGCGCATTATTATAATCATGTATAAATGCAAGCATAAAATAGGTAAATGTTAACACGAGTTCGTGTTAAAAATTTCACGCGAATAGATGAAAGGAGCGCGAGAAAAATAGGAAGACTTACTAATTTACATATAATTTAGTGGTTCAGAGGATCTTTATTTTAATATTAAAATATAAAAAGATCTTAGCAATACTAACTTTTATTATATAGATCTTTTCACTCCTGGGTGAAATTTTCTGGACGAATCTACTTATTTTTGTTTATGTGTTCATATATATATATATATATATATAATATTAAAAATAATAATATAATATAATTTATGTGATCTTTTATTATAATTTGTTCAAAACGCACTTAAAAAATAAGGTTGCGGAAAGGATGTCTTCCTGGGATCCGGTTAAGATAAATCAAGTTGTAATTTTGGGGCGGGAGAGAGTGGGCTGCGTTGATATTTATTTGTGTGAATTGTGATGAGTAGGGCCAGGTTGTTCGTCCGTAGCGTACGGTGCGTCGGAGGAGATCGGGCCTTTCAGGATCAACAAAACGACGTCGGGTTTGTACCTCAACCGGTTCTCGTGGAGCACCGCGGCGAACCTCTTGTTCCTCGAAACTCCCGCCGGCGTCGGATTCTCGTACACCAACAGATCCTCCGACCTCCTCGACACCGGCGACCGCCGCACCGGTAATTTTCCATCTTTATTTTAGTTCTTTTTTTAATAATAAAAAAAAAGTAGATCAGGCTTGGAATCCTTCTAATTCCCAAATTGATGGACTGTATTATATAATGTTGCTAAATTTTTAAAATTTTTTTTATTTTATGGGCTTGGTGAATCTCGATCCCGACTCAGTTGAACACAAAATTTCTTTTCATAACTCCCATAGTGGTATCGTTTTAGACCTCAATTGTGTTAGGGTTTAAATAGTTTGCTTAAGCATTGACATCCTACCTGCACCCAGTATATATGGAATATATTTAGGGTTTATGGGTTAATGAACATTAACACTTAAGGCCCATATAGTTCGGTGTATGTATATGTAGCATATATTTAGAACATATATAGTAGAATACTAAATATCCTCAACAAATGTATGGATAAAATGAGCGTGAAAAAAATAAGAGGAAGCTTTCAATTTTCATATATGTGTTGGGTTCTTGTCTATGTTGCAAACTATAGAGAAATCTGGATGGTTGTCACTGTGCTTTTGAATATTTAGGCCCTGTGTTTATATCTAATGAAATTATATGAAAATTGAATTATGTTCTATTAAGTTTTTTTCATACTCATTCAATCCGTAAGGTTGAAATGCACGTAGATTTTGTTTTCTCTTTTTGTTAATATATGGGTAATTGATGGGTACAGCGGAGGATTCGCTGGAATTTTTGATTCAATGGCTGGAGAGGTTCCCTATGTACAAGGGGAGGGAGTTGTATCTGAGTGGGGAGAGTTACGCAGGACATTATGTGCCTCAGTTGGCCAGAGAAATTTTGATGTACAATGCGAAAGCCAAACAGCACTTGATCAATCTCAAAGGAATCCTGGTACCTACTGCTTCTCTTTTGATTTTGTTATATAACAAAGTTTATTAAGTCAATGTTGAAGGAACACTGTATGAGTTAGGATTGCCCATGTATGTTGTTTTGAATGAGCCTAAAGTGATAAGAGAGTGCCACTTTTCTTTCACTACTCTATCGAATAGAACTTCAAGAGTAGTAGGCATGCTTGTTTAATCCTCTATTTCGATTCTAGTTCATAATGATCAAAATCGAGTGATGAACTTCAAACGAATTATTTGTGCGTGTGTGTGTGTAGGTGGGCAATGCTGTGACAGACAACTACTACGACAACCTTGGGACGGTGACATATTGGTGGAGCCATGCAATGATCTCGGACCGAACCTACAAGCAGCTCATCCACAGCTGCAATTTCCGGCAGCAACAAGAATCAAACGAGTGCGAATCCCTCTATAGCTATGCTATGGACCAGGAATTTGGCAACATTGATCAGTACAACATTTATGCTCCCCCTTGCAATGTTAATTCTGACACCGGTCGCACCCGTGCCCCCCTCAGGCTCCCCCACCGCTCTCATCTGGTATACTTCCGTTTCTTCAAAGTCACAAATTTTGTTAAGTATATCAGCAGCCCAATCCTCATAAATGAAGTTAGAAATGATCACTGTTTCTAATTAAGCGTATTTACGCTCAAATGGCGCCATTTTGATACAAAAGTATTTTAGGATGCATCTGTAACTAATTACGGAGAGTGGGGCTGCTTAAAGGACTTTCTCTTATATTTTATGCTCACGTCATAAATGTTTAAGGATGTAGCTTTCGCAAAACATGATTTTGCTTTTGGATTCCCTGAATAGATTTTCCGGCGATTTTTGGGGTATGATCCATGTACTGAGAAATACGCGGAGGTGTACTACAATAGGCCGGATGTACAGAGAGCTCTCCATGCTAACAAAACCAACATTCCTTATAAATGGACTGCTTGCAGGTAAGCTAAACCCAGTAGCCTTATTCTAATATAATCACTTAGGCGCTAACATATGTTTAATTATGTATCTGATTATTTTGTACGTGTAGTGAGACTTTGAACCGAAACTGGAATGATACGGCGGATTCGATTCTCCCCATTTACAGGGAAATGATTGCTAGTGGTTTGAGAATTTGGGTTTTCAGGTTGGCAATCCTATATATTTCTTTATGGATTAACAAGTACCATAAGCCACTCCTCTCACTGACTAATTCCTTATTAACAAGTATTTCATAAGGTATAAAACTCCTCTTTGTCGCAGCGGTGATGTCGACTCGGTGGTGCCGGTGACAGCCACAAGGTATTCACTTGCGCAGCTCAAATTAGCTACCAAAGTTCCATGGTACCCTTGGTATGTCAAGAAACAGGTTAGTAGCAGCTGGGAGAAGCTAATATCTCCACTCGTCTGTTGAGTAAAAACTCTTTAGGTATTTGGCAAATTTTCGAAAAGCTCAAAGCAACTTTTTGAAAAGTCTAAATATGCTCATGAAAGCCGAGTTCCAAAAGTCAAAGCATCTTATCGTAAGCTCCCCCAAACTAATTAACTCGGCCATAGGCCAAGGCCAAGAGGAGGTCCAACACCTCCTCCCGTGATGTATGCATTAGGCCCCTAGGATCCACCTAGGCCTTCTCCAAGCCTTGACATGGCCGATTAGTTGAGACCTTAAGTGTGGATATTACTGAAAGTTTTATAAAGAAACATGGACTTTATGAAAGAAAAGTTGCTAATATTCATTTAACTGTGGGGGGATATGGTTTTGGAACTGTGGAAGGTGGGAGGATGGACAGAGGTGTATGAAGGGCTAACATTCGCAACAGTGAGGGGAGCAGGCCATGAAGTGCCACTTCTCAAGCCCAGAGCGGCCCTCCAACTCTTCAGGTCATTTTTGAAGGGGGAGCCACTCCCAAAGTCTTGATGCTTCAACTTCTCCTCATTCTCCAGACACCCATTGTTGTCACGTTCTACTATTTCAACACTCATTCCTCCGGTTTATGCTAATTCTAATTGTTAAGGTGGGGGGGAAAAAATCAAACTCAGAGAGAGAGAGAGAGAGAGAGAGAGAGAGAGAGAGGTATTAAGACTGTGTTTTAGGGTGATTTTAGAGGGTTCAATTGTGCAAAAGAGGAAGGAATAGGAAGGTTTTCTTTGTAACCATGAGTTGAGCAACTCAAACTCTTTATACTTTTGTTGAAATGATAATCTTTTGACAGTTTTAAGGGTACCCTAGGTTTCAACCTCCTTCCCTGTTTATTAGACATCTTCTGTCTATATTTGAAGTCTGAGAATGGGATCGATCGTCGCAATTATTTACAATTTCTTAATGGATGTCCTAACTTATTTTTGGGCTCGATGAATCTAGCATGACACGGTACCTTTTCGTTATTTTCGCTTGCATCGAATAAATTCAAGATTGGTGGCCCCATAAGTTAAAGAGCCCTAGTGGGTCAACGTTTATTAGGAATGTTGCTGGATGATGGACTAATTTTTAAGATTGCCGGTTTTTTATACATTATGAGTTATTAAGAAATAAAGAAGCTGCAACTTGCAAGTGGGAACATGTAAACAAATCTTACCAAATGTTCACACTATAGGTTCTTTATTCTTCTACACCCCATTCTCCTGCATGGTTAAAGATATTAAAGAAAAAAAAATTTAAAAAAGGGAAAAGACCCTTTCACGATATTTGGTTGAGGGGAAAAAATTTATATTTTAGAATATAAGTTCTATTTTCCATCGCTCGCTAACTAGAGAGGAGCAAATAGGAAATGTCAAGACTAAAATACCAAAATTATGTTTGGATGAAAAATATCTATATATATATATATTCATCTAAACATAATTTTGGTATTTTGCAACGCACTGTTACTTGTACACCCGTCATTTAAATAATATTGGTACGATAAATTTTAAATAATTCTTTTATTATTAATTGACAAAAAAAAAAAACCCCTTTTAACCCACATAACTAAGGGAACTTGAACCTAGGAGGGAAGCTTCCTCTTTGATAGTTTCCACTTAATTATAACTTGTAGAGTCTTAACATGGAAGCTTCCATCCCAGTATGTAATATTTGAATTTCAACGATCCAACAGTTCAAATAAAGACACGTGTCCAAACAAATTATTATTATTACTGTTTCTGAACTTCATTATTAGAGTCTAAAGTCTCTAATAGTAAAAAAGTGAATTTCAGCGGCAGCAACTTTTCAACACGCAGACCTTACAAACACTATACATATTATATCGTCAAAAGCTTAGGGGTAGTTTCGCCCTTTCCGAGACAGCCGTCAAATATTACATCTTTGAAGAAATGGAAACTTCAGGGAACAAGATTTTGTCCCAGTGATGCTTTTTATTTTATTATATATATTTTTTCAACTTGTGTAGTTTTAACCTAATTTATGTTCATAACGTGTCTTTGTCGTCCAATGATTCTTGGTTTCTTACTTGTAAAAACTACACAAAAAAAAAATTCTACGAAATAATGAGAGGACTTACTAATTTCATAGTTTGATAATTGTTTAGGTTCACATCTAAAGAAATATACATCGCTCTCTATGTCTTCCCATTTTTTACTCTTTAGATGAAAATTTCATGTATAATCGAAGTGTGAGAATATTTAGTTGTCGTATGTCTGTTAAACTTATATGTGAAAATTTATTTTTTGCGTTAGGTAATGTCGGCAAGATCAAACCGTGATCCGTCAACCAATCTGAGCATAAGATAACTTGATCTAACGTTTCATAAAATAGTTTGGGTAAATTCTAGCCATGGTCACTGAACTATAAGGTCAGCTTCAGAATAGTCGGTAAGCTTTAATTTGGTGTAAATATCCTATTGAAATTTGAAATTTGTATCAATTCCGTCGCTCCACCTCACATTGGTAATATTTTCACTAATGGCATTGACTTAGCATGCTTTTGTGGCTTGAAATGAACTAATGCAGTAAGTTTTGTTTGGTTACCAAATCTAGGGGTCATTTTCAAAATGATCACTGAACTTTGTTTTATTCAAATGCTCTGTCTAACTTAATGAAACTTAAAAGCAAAAAGTGGCACTGTAATATAAGTTGATGGAACTTAACACTATCATGTTTTAAGTGTAAAATTATAGAAGAGACCAAGCAAAAAAAACAAAAGTTGCAGAAGCCACTAATCTTCTTTTCCCGTCATTAAATTAGGGAGAACAAAGCAAGGGACAACAGCCGTTAAAAATTTGGGTGTGAAAATATAATACAGAAGAGGGAAACGAAAGAATGGGGAAATAGAAAATCCTAAAGAGCATAAAATGTTTAAGAATTGAGTTCACACTTACTACATCATTAAGTCAAATTAGCATCACTGGCAAAAATATTAATCGTATGAGATTGAGTGATAAAATTGTAATAAATCTTAAAATTTAGTGACTTATTTGCATCAAATTAAAGGTTACTGGCCATGATGAAACCAATCCCATGGTTCAATGATCTGACGAAATTTACCCAAATAATTTTGATCCGCGCTCGCGTTGACTCGTCACCCAATTTAAACGCGCTCCGTGTTTGATACACACGTAACCCGTTTGGCCCGTTTATGGAATCACAAGTTGAAGACGACATTATTGAATATTGAATATCAGCAATTTCTTCTCGGTTGCGTCGTATAGGAGCACGAAAAAGTTTCTCTTCCGCGCTGATTGACTGGTAATAGAAATGAGGGTCAATGCCCACAACACGATGATAAGAAGTACAAGCCCCGAGTGAGCTCGCAGACATGTCTTAGCGACAAAGTTCCCAGTCCAGCGTTACCCCTAGTCTCTCGGTTTCATCGTAAAGGTCAGTTTTTTTCCTTTTCTGGGTTGTCTTTTTTCACTATTTTCACTCAAGCTGTACCCTTCAGCACTTGAAGTTTCAAGAATTCACCTTGTGTGCCCATTTTCTTTGTAAAGTTATGCATAGATCTAGCTTAGGGCTCTTCACTAGCAAGTTCTGTTAAGTCTCTTTTGTAAGAATTTCACCTCTTCAGCTTTTCTTTCTGGGTTTTGAGGCAAAATTTGAGAAACCCTATATTTTATGTTTTTTTTTGCAGCTGATACAAACTCGCTCTTGTTGTGTGGTGATTTGGGGCCTGAGCCTTCTCTTATGCTTTCTCTGTGACTCCTGGTTTGAGTAGGATTGAGGTTCGAAGCAGTAGATCTGCAGTAATGAATTTCACTGTAGCTAGGTGGGATGGGTTGGTTTCTTTGAGTCCTGTAAGTATGGGTATTATGCTTCTGTAAGAATCCCTTCTGGTTCTGCCGCACAATTCTTGGGAACTCATACTTGTATGATTGGGTGATTTTGCTAACACTTAGGTCAGCTTGTTTTGGACTCACCCCAAACACTTTCTTTTTGGGTATTTTTGTTTTTTTTCTCCTTGTTCCTGAACTCAAGCTTGAAGTTGGCCTGAATTGGGTTAGAGTCGGGTTTTCAGTGGTCTTACAGTCTTGGCCTTCTCTGTGTCTATGGGGGACTCAATCCCTTTGATCCCTGAATCTGATGGAGGACACCTGGTTGCTGCAGCCCAGCAAATTGTGAAGGCGTTGGGGTCTAAGAAAACCCTCACCGATGGTGAGAGGAAAGCCTTGACCGAACTTAGCTCCAAATTTTCTACTTTTAACTCGTTGTCTTCCAACGAAGACAAGTTTGAGGGAATTGGCGGGACGGAAAAGCGGCTTAAATCCATCCAGGAGAGGGTCATGAGCAGGGTAGAAGATCAGTCGATGATATGGGACTCAGGTCCCGAAGAAGCTTCCCAGTATTTGGAGGCAGTGGCCGAAACACAACAATTGATTGGGAAGCTGTCGTTGAGCAAGGAGGAGAAAACACTCGAGCTCCTAGCAAGAGCTTATGATATACTCCGGGCATCAATGGCAAGGCTAGAGAAAGAGTTCAAACACATACTCATTCAAAACAGTGTGCCCTTTAAGCCTGATCACATGTCTTTCCGTTCAAATGAAGAAGACTCTGCGAGTAGGATGTCAATTGCCTCCTTTGAGGATGAATCACTTGATGAAACACCCCACAAAGAGAGTATCAGCAAGGATTCGCCCGAATTCATCATTGAATTAGTTCGGCCAGATGTGATTCCTGATATCAAGGGAATTGCAAAATTGATGTTCGTTTCCAAGTATGAGCAGGAGTGTTCCCAGGCCTTCATATGCGTCCGGGAAAATGCCTTGGATGACTGCCTCCGCATTCTCGAAATTGAGAAGCTGAACCATGAAGACGTGAAGAGGATAGAGTGGAAAAGTTTAAGTCCAAAAATGAAGAGGTGGGTGTGGGCTATGAAGCTCTTTGTGCAAGTCTATCTTGCCAGGGAGAAATGGCTCCACGACCAGGTTTTTGGGGAGCTCGACCATTCCATTAGCTTTGTCAAGGCATCAGAAGCTTCCTTAATGCATCTTCTGAAGTTTGGCAAAGCCGTCGCTGACAGTCGGCGGGAACCAGAAAAGTTGCTTGGCGTGCTTGACATGTACGAAGTGCTTGAGGGGCTTATTCCTGAGATAAAAGCTTTATACCTTGACAAGGCTGGTTCTTCGGTTAGGACTGAGTGTAATGCTGTTCTAAATAGCTTGGGTTCTTGCATACGAGATACCTTTCTTGAATATGAGAATGCCATTTCTTCAAACAGATCAGTAATCCCTTCTGCTGAAAGCGGAGTCCAAAAACTCACTCGCTATGTTATGAATCACATCAAGACTCTGATCGACTACAGTGCAACCCTCAATTTGCTCCTCTTTGATGATGCAACAAAATATCCTCCTTCTAGCGTTGTTCCCCCAATGACACAGCACTTTCTTTCCCTCATTTCAACCCTAGAATCTAATCTCGAGCACAAATCCAAGTTGTGCAAGGATGAAGCATTACAGCACTTCTTCCTGATGAACAACGTACGCTACATGGCCGAATTGGCAAAGAATTCTGAGCTGGGGTCCGTGCTTGGAGATGAATGGGTACGAAACCACAACTTGAAAGTCAAAAAGCATGCAGTGATGTACGACGCAGCTACTTGGAATTCAATCCTCGCTTTGGTAATGGAAGATGGGCTTCAGGATTCAAAACCCCACTCAAGGAACTTGGAAAAGCTTTTGAAGGGTAGGTTGGGGAGCTTTTATTCCGAATTTGAAGAGATATACAAAACTCAAACCGGGTGGTATATCCGGGATCCTCAGCTCCGGGAAGACACGCAAACCTTGATATGCTCAAAGGTAGTCAATGCTTATCGAGCATTCGTCAAAAGGCACGCTAATGACATCAAGGAAAAGTATATCAAGTACAGTCCGGAAGAACTCCTGAGTTACGTCTTGGATCTTTTTGAAGAAAGCCAAAGATCTTTACCGAGTTCCCACCGATGGCGATGATGCTAATACATGTTTCGATTTAATGATTCAAGCAAGATAGGTGTTTCTTATTTACTTCTTCTGATCATGTTTCCACCATCTGTGACTTATGTATTAAAGTTGAGAGAACTACATTTTGGTAGTCCTTTGTGTTCATGATTCTGTAAGTTGTAATTATGTTGTATTGAATGAAATGGATGGTTTGGTTGCGTCTGTTGCTTCTTATACACAGAAACTCAAACAACGAGGATAGTCCTCAAAAATGAAAGGAACTGAACAGGTCGTCTCGAGGCCAACGCAAAGTCGGTTCATGAATTTTGACAATGGAGAGCATCTTTTCGGTGGTGGTGGGGGTCTCCTTGGCGGCGATTGTGGCTCGCAGTTTCCCACCCATTTCGTCTTTTCTCCTTTTTCTAAAGGTGTTTGCTTTATGGTTGCCGTGGTGCTCATCTCCTCCTCCTTGCCATGATTTCATATTTTAAGTAATCTGCGATGCAACGTTAAAAGTGTTATTAGCTTAAGGGGCTTATCATTATAGATCAAGGAAGCTCAGTGGAGATATAATAATATGGAAGGGGGAAATCTAAAATGGTGCTATGATCCAAGATGACGACAGTCATTTTTGGACTGTTTTTTTTTTTTTTTTATGGAAAAAATTCATAAAATATGGACGAAAATTGCAGTATATAGCTTAGATAATTGAGATTATACTAAAGCATTTTGAACCATCGGATTCAAAAATAAAATAAACTGGGTGGCCACATCATTTGACTCCACCCAAGGTTGGGTTTGGCTGGCAGTGCCCAATTATTTTTAAAAAAGGGGACCCTAATTTCGACCGTTGCAGTCCCACGCCCCCGAACGGTCACCTCCGTGCTCCGTCTCTTACTTATCCTGTTCCTATTTATTCTCACCGGATTCAATATTTGTTTCTCTCTCTCTCTCTGTGAATTATTGTCTTCTCGGAAAGATTAAAAGGCCTAAAACTCTAATTCCATGGAGAAAGTGATTGAAACGCCTCCTCTTAAAGATCCAACTCAATCAGAAGACACCCTTCTGGGTTTCAAAACGCCACCCCCACCTCAAAAGCAAGATTTGGATGAAAAATCGCATCTTTCTGGCACCGGCGATACACGCAAGCCCGGTGCTCCTGACCGCCTAAGCGTCCCAAAGGCATTCAAGTACCCAGAAAGGTAACACAAGTTCTGAGTTATGTTACTGATGATCTTACTGAGCAAGATGGTCAAATTTCCTTTTTTTTTTCTTCCTTTTATGGGGTTGTGTTTGTTTGTGGGTAATCTTGTGCCGAATTAGGTACAGAAGCCCCACCGATCTCATGATGTCTCCAATTTCAAAGGGCCTTCTTGCCAGAACCAGAAAGGGTGCCCTGCTGCCTCCTTCCAAAAATCAACCCAAGGTAATATTGTTCCCTTGGGTGCTTTCTGCAATGACAACTGCAGTAATTTTGTTCTCACTACTGTATTTTACCTATGGTGTGCTTTGACAAAATTGCAGATTCAAGATGTCGGGATTCTCTGAATCTATACTGGTGTGGTTCAGAAGCTGGATTTGAATTTCATTTTTGTTTGGTTCATTCTACAATCGTAAATTTGGGACTCGTGACGAGTGATGACTGTTCTATTTTGTGCAATATGCATTTAGTATTTGTAACAAGGAAGTAAGTCCGGTTCATGCAGTTTCTTTTGAAAAGCATTTCTTGCTAATGTCGCAGCCAGGATCAGATCTATGAGTTCAACTCGAAGTTTGCAGGAATTTTCAGAAAAGCTCAACAGAAGTTCTCATTTTTATAAAAGCTTACGGTTCCCCATACTCTATGCGTGGGTGTTTGGCCTAAACGATCTCATTTTGATAAAAAGTGAATCATCCAATACATCACTTCTAATGTGCCACAATAGTGGCATGGAATAAAGCGTTATTTAAGATTTATATCTACATATTGGGTTAGGAAGGAGTCTAGGTATCTTCAGTTCAGATCCTAACGTATGTTCTCCTTAAACGATATCGTTTTGATAAAAAGTGAATCATCCAATACATCACTTATAACGTGCCTCTATACATAATTGACAACAGTGGTACAGAATAAAGCGTTATCCAAGATTTATATCTGCATGTTGGGTTAGGAAGGAGTCCAGGTATCTTCAGTCCAAATCATGACGTAGAAGTGGCCCAACTCGATTGTTATACCTAATTATGTTTTATAAGTAAATACACATACGCCCTATTATTATATTTAATCCTAGATTATTTATCTATGGGACCTTTAATACTTTTGTTGTTTAATATCACTAAGGAAGGGGGGGGGGGGGGAAGAAAGTCAGTAGTTTATTATGATCAAATAAATAATGACATAAAAATGAATGTAAAGCTCTCCATGAAGATCCATTAGAAATTAATTGTTTGCGGGTTTTTGGGTGAGCTATAAACTCGCCAATTTTTGATTTGGGGGTTCATGGTATTAAGACGGCAGTGGGTAAAACCCAAATTTGTTGAAGAATTTGCAGGAGGCAAATCTGATGAATGGACCATGGGTCTGGATGTGAGGAACAAGGGAAGAGGAAGAGAAACGAGGCCAAAGACTCAGGAATAATGGAAAAAAAAAAAAAAAAACAGTGGGCTGAAGGTTCTGTTCACGTTAGAACAAGAAGAATTGAGGCTTATTGTTGTTAGGGGCCGAACCCATACGGTTTCCTACCTGTCTTCATGAGAAAATCAGGCTTATGTAGTTCTTAGGCTTAATGGAGCCGTCATTGACTTGGTCAACGGGACTCCAATATTTGTAAAAGTGATTAGGGTGTTAATTTTCCCTAAGGACACGAAAAGGGACAATATTAATTCATTACAACAATTGTTCCTCTCTATCATGCACCCAAAGGCTAATAATATATATATATATATATATATGATGGCTTAACATGTCTGGGCAGCCGCTCTGTGAGCATGATCTGTTGTTTAATACCTATAAGTAAATCACAGATCCAATTATGCAGTTTGATGAGTAAATCTACAGCTTCATAAGTGAGATTAAATGAAACAATCACATAACCTTTTGGTGATGGATCTAATCTCAAGACTCAAAATAATTAAAGCCTGAATTAAGGTGTCATTTATTTTTACAGCCCTGTTATTCAAGAAAGCACGCACTCGTTTTGGTAAATCATTCTTTCACTATTTACGTTGAAGTTTAAGGTGCATTTTTCTTCCACGAGATAGGCTCTGTTGGCACGGTAGCTCAGATTTGACCTTTTTTTTTTCTTCTTAATCATAACCTTAGTCCTTAAATTGATAATTGCATGGAAGAGTTATGTGCTTTCACCGGAAAAACCTACATGGAACTGTGTTACTGTCATCATTCATGGCAAAAGCGTATGTTGACTTGCAATTGTTTTGTATAAACGAATTCGCTAATAACGCTGTTAGTTTTTCTATTTTTGTTCGGCATATTTGATAACAGAAGTCGAGGGTAAATAATTTTTCATGCGGGTTTTTAGTGAAATGACCCTCACCGAAACAAAACACAGAACACAAAACACAATCATTGGTTTGGTTTAAATTTTTGCGCTTCAAATTTTTTTAATTTTTCAAACACGTGTCTTTTTGGTGCTCTCGATTACTCATCTTTTAGGTAAGACCACCTCTTAAATAATTCAAAACAAAGGCAAATCTCGACATTATTATGTCTATAATTCTAGGGTTTTGAAGTCATTATTTATTATTTGGGAGGTGTTTCAAATGGGTAGAACACAGAAGCCATGCTCAATCCTCCATTGTCTGCTCATGCCATGGGTTGTCCCTTTCATGAGTTCCTTTTGCAGGGTCTCTTTATTTCCCTTTATTTTTATTCTTAGGTCATTTGTCTACAGAATGTGCACAATTTCGATGGATGTATTTGACTAATAAAAGTTTAATAATCTTTGATTTCCAAGCCAAGAAAATCTAAAAAGTCATTATTAATAGGTACCGTAATTACTAATTAAAGGTTCGCTAAAACAAATTAAATGCACTAAGTCAGACCATTAACACTCATTGAATTTTCTTTTTTTCTCTAGGAAACTTCAATGTCCAAAATTGATACGAAAATTCAAAAAATATGCTCATCTAGCCCTTCTCAAGACATGATTTAGAAACAAAAAAATAAAATAAAAGATAATAATAAATATTGAGGGTCACTATTCTTAATTCGGTGCAGATACGCCCTAAAATGATAATTAATAAAATATTAATATTTTATAATACAAAATTGAAAAATATTAGATATATTAAATAAAAAGGTTTTTGAAATGGCAGACCACTGAGAAAGGAGGAGGAGAAAATACAGGATACAGAGGCACACAGACAAAAACGAAAACGCGGTTTCGTGAAAAAAATAAAAATTAAAAAAGAAACGAAAATTCCACTCTTCTCTCTCTCTCTCTCTCTCTCTCTCTCTGTTTCTCGGTCTCCCTCGGTTTCTCTTCTTCCAAACAGTACCTAGGGTTAGCGTCTGAGCAAAACCCTCAACTTCCCCGGGAGTTGTGAGAGGATTTGATTTCTGGGGCTGTTTTAGGGGGGAGGTGGGTGCTTTCGAGGGTTTCATTCCGGTGCCCATATTAATGGGTATTTCTAATTTTATCAAATGGCACCGCCTTTTCAATCTGTTCTTCCTGTTCCCAATCTTGTGTGCGGTGTGCGGCGGCGAGCTCGGTGCGGACAAATCGGTACTACTGCAGTTGAAGAGCTCGGTTTCGGATTCTTCGGGGGTGTTGGCGAGTTGGGATTTGCACAGCGCCACTGATTTCTGCTCGTGGCATGGAGTCTCCTGTGATGCGAATTCTAGGGTTTTGGCCCTGAATATCACCGGCGGCGGCAAAGGTAATTCGACCTCCTTTCATTGCCCTGATGTAGCTCAGTTTCCCATGTATGGGCTCGGTATTAGGAGGAAATGCTTGAATAATAATGCAAAATTGGTGGGGAAGCTGTCTCCGGTGATTTCAGAGCTCACAGAGCTTAGGGTTTTGTCATTTCCTTTTAATGCGTTGAGTGGTGCGATTCCTGATGAAATCTGGGCTATGGAGAAGCTGGAGGTGCTTGATCTACAGGGAAATATGGTCTCTGGGTCTTTGCCCCATCAAATCGGAGGTTTGAGCAACTTACGAGTTCTTAATCTCGCATTTAATAGGATACTTGGAGAGATACCGGCTTCCCTTTCAAACTGTGTACATCTGGAAATCTTGAATTTAGCGTTTAACCAGCTGAATGGAACGATTCCACTGTTTATCAGCGATCTGCGTGAGTTGAGGGGGCTCTACCTGTCGTTCAATCAGCTTAAAGGTTCTGTTCCGATTGAAATTGGAAACAACTGTATGAACCTTGAGCATTTGGACCTGTCCGGTAATTTCCTCCTTCATGGAATCCCAAGTAGTTTGGGGAACTGTAGTCAGCTGCGAACACTTATGTTGTATTCTAATTCGTTTGACGAGGTTATTCCCCCAGAACTCGGTCGTCTTCAGAAGCTCGAAGTTTTGGATGTGTCTCGGAACAGCCTCAGTGGGTCCATACCTTCGGAACTTGGGAATTGTTCTCAATTGACTGTGTTAGTTCTGTCAAATCTATTTGATCCAGCCCCGAGAAACCGGAATCTTAAAGCAAGTTCTTCATTAGTGTACTTGAACTCCTTTAATGATGATTATAACTATTTCCAGGGAAACATTCCATTGGAAATCACAACCCTTCCAAAGCTCAAGGTAGTATGGGCGCCAAGAGCAACTCTTGATGGCATGCTTCCAAGCAATTGGGGTGCTTGTAACAGCTTGGAGATGGTTAACTTGGCTCAGAACTTCTTCCATGGAGAAATCCCTGAAGGGCTTAGTCAATGCAAGAGTCTTAAGTTTCTCAACTTAAGTTGGAACCGACTCACAGGAGAGCTTCTTGACAAACTTCCAGTTCCTTGTATGACTGTGTTTGATGTTAGTGGGAATCTCTTGTGGGGTCCTATTCCCAAGTTTTCTCACAACCTTTGCACGAGACTTTCCTTAAGGAGGTATTCTTTTGAGCCTGAAAACTTGTCAGCAGCATATCTATCATTCCTTTTGCGCAAAACACAGGCTGGAGCTCCGTATTCGTTGGTTGGAGGAGAGAATGGTATTGTGTTCTTTCATAAGTTTGATGGTAACAATTTTACTTCCCTGAGTTCGTTACCAGTTGAAGCTGACAGATCAGGGAAACCAATTGCATACTCATTTTCTGCTGGTGGAAACATGCTCAACTTTGAACTCCCTGGAAATTTATTTAACAGCTGTGATGAAGTAAGTGCGATGATTATCAATGTTGGCGAAAACCGAATATATGGTCAACTTCCAGAAAACATCAGTGCAATATGCAATTCTCTCAAGTTTCTGGATGTGTCTGGGAATCAGATTACTGGGTCCATCCCACCCCGCATTGGTGATTTGGTTCATCTTGTCTTTTTAAATTTGAGCTCGAACCAGTTGCATGGTCAGATTCCAGGTAGTATCAGCCATATTAGGGGTCTGACGGTTCTTTCATTGGCTGATAATAACCTGACTGGCCCCATTCCTTCATGCCTGGGCCAATTGCTGTCCCTTGAACTGCTTGAACTGTCGTCAAATTCCATTTCTGGTGAAATCCCAGAAGAGATCGTGAACCTGAGTAACCTCTCCACTCTTCTGCTTAACCATAATAAACTCTCGGGGCACATTCCATCCAATTTGGCGAATGTGACGAAGCTCTCATCATTCAATGCTTCCTATAATAACTTGTCTGGGCCGCTGCCTTTGAATGGCAACTTGAAATGCGAAAGTGTTATAGCAAATCCATTTGTTGGGCCTTGCCCCATGTTCTCTGTGGGAGTGCCATCTTCAGACGCACGTGGAACTGGGAACCCACAAAATTTTGCTGCCTCACCGCCAAGGAATCCCACCTCTAGAAATCAAAATAGTGGTTTCAATTCAATAGAGATAGCATCTATAACATCTGCCTCAGCCATTGTTGCGGTTCTGTTAGCTCTTGTTATCCTCTTTGTATACACTCGGAAATGGAAACCAAAGTCTTCAATTCTCAGGTCTTCCAGAAAAGAAGTCACGGTGTTCTCTGACATCGGGGTTCCACTCACGTTCGAGACTGTTTTGCGAGCCACAGGGAGTTTCAACGCGAGCAACTGCATCGGGAATGGAGGTTTTGGTGCAACTTACAAGGCTGAGATTTCTCCAGGAGTGCTTGTGGCAATCAAACGCCTCGCAGTTGGACGGTTCCAAGGGATTCAACAGTTTCATGCGGAAATCAAAACCCTGGGTAGGCTCCGTCACCAAAACCTTGTGACTTTAATCGGTTACCATGCCAGTGAAACGGAGATGTTCCTTGTGTATAATTACTTGCCGGGTGGTAATCTAGAAAAATTCATCCAAGAAAGGTCTACAAGGGCTGTGGATTGGAGAATCCTTCATAAAATAGCCTTGGACATTGCTGGCGCACTCGCATACTTACATGACCAGTGCGTGCCACGTGTCCTCCATCGGGATGTCAAGCCCAGCAATATTTTACTGGACGATGATTTCAACGCGTATTTGTCGGATTTCGGATTGGCCAGGCTCCTTGGGAATTCAGAGACACATGCAACAACCGGTGTGGCAGGAACCTTTGGGTATGTCGCTCCAGAATATGCAATGACATGCCGAGTTTCTGATAAGGCCGATGTTTACAGTTATGGGGTGGTTCTGCTCGAACTGTTGTCGGACAAGAAGGCCTTGGACCCCTCATTCTCTTCCTATGGCAACGGTTTCAACATAGTGGCTTGGGCATCCATGCTCCTCCGGCAGGGCCGTGCCAAGGAGTTCTTTGCCGCGGGGCTGTGGGAGGCGGGTCCTCCTGATGATATGGTGGAGGTTTTACACTTGGCCGTTATGTGCACCGTCGATTCTCTATCTACGAGGCCTACGATGAGACAGGTTGTGCGGCGGCTGAAGCAGCTTCAGCCACCATCTTGTTAGCATCTGTTTAGGATCATTGTAATTTGTAGGTGAGCCAATTTATGTCATTGAATAGTCGCTCTTGTTGGGGTTTTCCTCCCTTCCCTTGAGGTCTGAATTTTTAGGTGCTCCACTTGTAAATTTTAATATAGGCGTTCCCCATTTTTATTTTTTATGCCATTGTTCTGATCTGGGGGGGGCGCTTACCCATGAATCTGCAGAAGAATGCAGATCTCTAGCTTCCACTGAATACGCTTATATGAGCTCTTCTTCTTGGTTTTTTTTTTTTTTTTTTTCTCCCCCACTTGTATGAGTTCCATTTGTTGTTCAATAATGATACACGAAGATAGATGTTTCCTAATGAATCACTGTTTTATATTTGAAGCTGGCAGTACCGTTTGAGATGTGCTTACATGCAACTCCATATGATTTCACATTACACTATCATTGTTTCCAGATAAATTAATATCATAAAACACTCCAAAGATATACTCTATTTCTTTTGAACTCTTAGAACAAGAGTTCATCGATAATTTAAAGCAAATAAGATAGTCGAGTCATGATATATTTTACAGTAGCTCTACTAACAAGAATGTTATCGTCGAAAATGAACAAATGCATCAGAAATCTCGCCGAAAGAATGTTGAATGCGGCTTGAGCAACGAGGATTCTGTGCCAACACCCTTTCTGTTCCCAGCAAAGAGCTCACTCACTCTACTGAATTCAATACAAATCCTCCTCCATTTACCAAAGAACAAAGGGGGGAAAAAGGAAACAAAAACAAAACAAAACAAAGCAAGCTTACACAGGCTTCCATCCTTTCGCTTTCCAAAGGGGGTGGGAAAAATGGTCGCCATTACAAGAAGGAAGTAGTGTTCACCACTATATGCTTAAGGGGGTGAGCGACATCACCGCCTCCAGCGTGCTTCACAAACTCCGCCGGAGAAAGGAAAGTACCATGGCAAACACACACAATCCTCACTTCCTCCCCCTTCTTATACCGGTAAAGAAAACCTTCTATTCTCTTTCCGTTTGGTCCGTCCCCTATTGTCGACACGCACGGCATGTCCTCTATCACGTTCCTTACAATCGTCTCCTTCGTTCTTATTTCTCCACCAAGCAATTTCTTGGATGGGCTGTTCCCGGGGGTTGCTGAGGGTTTTTGCTCCTTTTGTTGTGGCAGAGACTGGACGCTGTTGGGGCTCCTTGCTTCAATGTTCTTGTTCATGTCTGCAGTGTAATCAAAGGTTTTTAACGAGCATAATTTGTTGAATTGGCGAATTTCACAGAACATATATAGAAGCCTAAATCAAGTGAGACTGAAATGGATACAAGTGATCTTAGCATTTGCAATCCCATAAATGAAACATCAAAAGAAATTAAGGACATGTAAATGTGCAACAGATCATAAAGAGCAAGAAACAAGGACCATGAGAACATCAACATTTCAGTGTGATCCAACTGATCGCACTAAAAATGGATAAGTTAAATATAAGCCAAGTATGAATGACATCTGTTGCAAATATAGAGCAGAAACTTCTATTTACACTGCCTTTACAAGCTAGAGAGTAATGTGTAATTTTAACTAATTTCCCGGAGTAAAATTTAGTAGGATATATACATAATATGAACCCTGCTAATTTGTGGCTTTAAGCCTTAGAGTACAATTACGATGAGTAGTTCGAATCGCATTACATTTTCAGTTGGCTATTTCAAAGCAATAGTTTCAAAGAAATATTCATGTACAGTCCATAAATTATCTAAATTTGTTCAAAAAAAATTGTCTATGTCGTTCAAAGGTACAAAGAACGCCTCCAATCCAGGTTCAAGATGAGGCTAACAAGACCACAGTAAGGAACCATGAAAACATAATGCCAAACACGTCACAGACATCCTTAGAACTATTGAACACATTTCCAGTATTACAAAAGATTAAAGAGGACTAATTATCAGAAAAGTGTACCAACTGCCTCTTTTCCCTTCAAGTGTAAAACATTCCTTCCCAAAACAAGGACATTGTTTTGTGAATGAATGTTTCACACGTGACACACAATTGCAGAGGCCTAATGGTACTACTTGAGCCAACCCTTCCTATACCATCCAATGCACCTAGAAATAAGTGGTATAACTTCACAAAAAGTCAACCAACCACAGTAAGTAAATTTTGACCAGTTTGATTAAAGCATAACTATGAGTACCCTTGTGGTACGATACCATGTTTTCTTGTGTGTCTCGTCTCTTTAAAAAAATGAGCTGGTTTACAAGGCACTTGCACGTCTCGATGCACATGATCCACATTCCCGGCAAAAATTTAAGTATAATAAGGCAACCCCAACTCCATATCAATTCAACTAAACCCATCGCTAGGGGAAAGAGTATATACGACGAACAACAAACCAAGCTCCTCCTCTTTCCGGGATAAAAGGCGAAAAATAATTGCTTCACAGCTTTTCTACAGTAAACAACAATGATTTCAGTAAGGGGCTTTGTTTATGCAGTATTCAGAAAAACTTTAGAAATGAGAATAGCTCCTCCATTTTCTGTGGTGAGCAATAAGTAACCGCAGCTTTTGACAAGCTTCTGCTCAAACCAGTTCTACTAGAAGCACGTTTCATAGTAAAAATGGCACAAACCCCCTCTTTGATATATGCATCATATTGCAAAAACACAAGAAAAGATAAATAAAAGCTCATAGAACACAAGCCCAAGTCGCAATAAACACATAGCAATCAACTCGTAAAGCAAATAACTCCAAATACTTGGTACACGCAAGTTCAGTGAGTGAGTAATTTAGGCTTTAATGCCACTTCATTCTAGTAGTTTCTCCCCTAAAAACATCCAATCTTTGGCTCCATTTGTGTAAGCATTTTCGAGGAAGCAATCTCCACATCATTCAACATTTAACACATCAAACAGAACATATGGCTCATGCAAATGCTTTCCCTATGTTTGCTAAGCTGTGTTTTCCATGAAAACATTATCAACAGTTCAAAACACCAACGAAAACATCATCATTTACCAACAAAACATATTTTAGCAACAAAACAAGAACAGGAATTGCTCATACCTCGAGCCATTTGGCTATCGTAATCCGAAACCAAAGACGAGCCACTGCCACTGACGCTCCCCGGCGATCCATTTGATCCTTGCAATGACGAGGGTGGCGCCTCGGCTTCACCGCAGCTGCTGCCTCCACGGCGGCGGTCCAAGGAATTAGGCCTTTCGGGTTCCATCCCTCGGCCCCAATTCGACATCCCTAAAGGCCTCCTAGACTCCCCCATCACCCCATTCACAATCTCACCTCTCTTATCACCGTTGTCATTCGAGCAATACACCCCATCCTTCCGGAAAACCCTCTGCTTCTCGTCTCGCTTCCGCTTCGCCTCCATCCGACGCAGGCACTGCAACTCCTTCCTCCTCCGCCGCCACTCCTCCGTCTCCGCCGGCAACGAGCACGTTCTCGCCAGCGGCGCCTCCGTGCACTCCGACGGCCGCATCCACGTGCCACCGCCACTGCTCCTCGCCGAGTGCAGGAAGAAGTCGGATATGGAGGATGAGCGCGTGAGCTTGCCCGCCTTCACGGGGTCCACCCCGAACCTCCCGTTCAGAGATAGCCCCAGGCTCAGCTCGATCTCATCCTCCTCCTGTTCCAGTTCCTCGTCCTCTGTTTCCATCTTGATTTTTCTCGGAGGATGGTTTCCCGAGAAAAATCTCTGCAGCAGATCTCGCTGAATCCCCGCGACCTGTAAGGAGATATGCTCTATTTCACCGCTCCTGACTTCATTAGCTTCCGCCATTGAAGAAAAACCCCACCAAAATGTGGAGATTTCCCTATGCCTAAACTTGGTTCAAGAACAAAAATTACGGCATAAACCCCACCCCCCAATAACGAAACAAAAATAAAGATTCAAGGATTGGAAAAAGCTTATGACTTTCAACTACTCACTGAAGATAAATCGAACCATCGTTCCCGGAAGACCCACAAACCAGATTTAACCAAATTTCATCGAGAAAAAGAGAAAATAGGGGGAGTGGAAAAACAAAAGCCCATCGAAGAGTTGATTACTTCGAACCACATAAACGGGAGTCCTAGAATTCCTCAAATTTTCCAAGGAGACGACGAGAGTCGGAAGAACCAGAGAAATTTTCCGGGACCAGGGGAGAGAAAAATAGAAAGGAAGAAAAGAAAAGAGGGGAGTAATTTTGGCTTCTGCGAAGAAGGACGCAACCTCGTGAAATGACGAAAACAGCCCTAGATCGGCTCACGGAGAAGCGACACGTAGGCGTGACTAGAGAGACCCACGTGGGTTTGACAATCCGGGGGACCTTCAGGGCCTCACCAACCACGCGACTCCACGTTACCGCGCTCCAGTCCGGAGGCCTCCCCTGACTGGCTTAGAATGAACACGTGTTCCCCAGTCAACGACGCGCGGTCTTTTAATCCGCCACGTGTTCCGGTTCGTCTCGACCTCGTAAAGCTGCAGGGATCTGTCCCTCTGTTTATAGCTGGCTTCCAACGAGCCTGTGCCGTGGAGGCTCGTGCTTGTGACACGTGGAATATGCCACGTGTCTTGTCGCGTTGTGCGCAGAATGATTGATTAGGGAGCGGAGGGCAATTCCGTACTCTTGTTTGCTCTTTCACTTTTTTCTTTTGATTGATTGTGAGGAAAAATAATGATCATGGTTTTAGTTTGCACAAATTACCTATTTTCTTTCATTAAACTTAGGAGTAATGCTAATTTAATCTCTTAGAACTCAAATTAAAAGGATAAAAGATTAGGATTTTTGTGTTAAAAAAAAAACGTGGGTAGCATTATGACTGAGGTGTCAATTATAAAGGTTCTTACAACATTCGTTTAATCAAACAATATTTTTCTTTTTCTTAACTTTAAGAGAAAGAAGGCTAAGAAGGGCTTAGGACTGATGAAATGAAGAAGAATGAATGGGAGGTGTTGGAGGAAGGACTGATGAACTACTTGTGTGAGCTTTCGCAGATGGTGTGCTATTACAAAATCGATTGTTAACGTAATCACTGATGAAGGATGCTATGAAACTTAAGCTCATGCTATCAAAGGTAAACTCTTTCAGAATTAAAGGGGTTTTTATAAAAGCTCTTTCGGAATTGAAGGGATTCTTATATTTGAAAGTGATAAATTTTATCTTTAAACTTTATTGAAAATTATTAAGATTTGGTCGCTAGACTAATAAAGATTTTGGATGAAAAAGATATGTAGATTATTATTTTGATGATTTTTAGGAAATTTTACAAAGGAGAAAAATAAGTAAATAATAAATAAATTAGATATTTTTATTTGTTGATTTCTATTTTTTAAATGAACTACTATTTCTTGGGAGAATACACACATTACTTTAATTATTATTATTATTATTACCTTTTTATGCTTAATTTCTCCTAAAATAAATTATATAATTATTTTCAACTAGATGAAAAATGGATATCTAATTAGGAAATGGGTGTTGTATAAGCTCAAATTGCAGGGGAAGAAAACAAATTTTGAATCCATACGTAAAGCCTCATTTTCCATCTGAATCTATTAGTGCCGTTGGTTTTAAAATCAAATTTATCACATTTTAAAAACTCAAAGGATGAAATTGCCTTGCCTTTATTTAAACAGTAAGAATTAAATTAGTACAAATCTTAAATTTAAAGGACTGAAAAAATAATTTTCCTGTTGCCTTTATTTATTCGAAATTTATGTTATCATCTGTTTGGAGAAGGACCTGATGAGTCCAATGAAATAACAATGACTTTTGACATTGAATAGAAACAACACGCACAAAAATTATAACGTCAAATGAGAAAGTAAGAAGCTATAACTAAATTTTTTATCAGAAAATAACTCTTTTCAACAAGAAAAAAATGATAAATCAATGCAAGAGGTATCTTGAAACAGTCAATCAAGTGGTGTTGCCGCTTTATCACTACTTGCTACTAAAAAGATTTTTTTCTCAAGATTCTATGCAAGTGGTGTTGGGATAAAAGTTTGAAATTTTTGATAAACCTATATAAATCATTGTGTCTTTCTTCCTTTCTGCAATTGCTTTGATTGTTTGGAAAGAGGTGAACAAAATGTTGGGAAAAACTGCACTTCCCACCTTATCTGAACCTATGAGGAAACGACCGAATACACGAAAAGCAATATATATCGACAATGATATCAACAGATCCAAAAATTCAGCGACAACATAAGGATTTTTTACATGGAAAACCCTTCCAATGAGAAGAGGAAAAACCACGGGACCGATCTCGGAGTCCACCCAAATCTCCACTATATAAGTTTAGGTACAAAACCTAATTCCAACTAGGAAAACAGCCTAGCTATCACCAAAACGTGATGGCAAATACCATGATTCTCAAAACACAAGAATCATCCAACTATAGTGAAGAATATAGCACAAGAGAACAACACCAATAAGGAGAAATCAGAAAAACCTGACCCAAAACGTAGTAGCACGTTCTGTCACAAAATTGCTACCGTAGGAAGCTCCAAACAACAATCCAACTGTCCAGAATGTAGAACAATGAGTCACGAACATGCTGATAAAATTTCAGCAAAATCGGACCACGGATCGACCTTCGATCGCCGGTTTGATCAAAAGTCGTCAGGCTACTTAGAATTTTGAATCTCTCTTTTTCTTCACCGCTTCTCTTCACACTCTCTCTCTGGCTGCGCACGCTTCCCTTAAGGAAGCACCAGCCCTAGTGGGCTTCAAAAACAAAAGGCCCAAAATTGGGCTGGACCCAAAAGGCTAAGGGCCCAACAAATCTCCCTCTCCAGCCCAATGAGGAGATTCCAATCAATGATTCAACAAATAGAATCCATACCGGCCAAAAGCCGACAAAACTCGAACTTCTCTTTAGGCAGCGCCTTTGTCATCATATCTGAACAATTATCCTTAGTGTGAACTTTCTGAAGTTCCAAAGCCTTGGCTTCTAATATATCTCGTATCCAATGATACCTCACATCAATATGCTTTGATCTTCCATGAAAAGTAGAATTTTTCGCAAGATGAATAGCACTTTGACTATCACAAAACAATTCATACCTTTCTTGAGTAACACCAAGTTCACGTGTGAACTCTTTCATCCAAAGCAACTCCTTGCAAGCTTCTGTTGCTGCAATAAATTCCGCCTCAGTGGTAGATAAAGCAACACATTTCTGCAATCTTGATTGCCAAGCCACAGCTCCCCCTACAAAGTTTATCAAATAGCCTGATGTAGACTTCCTACCATCTACATCCCCTGCCATGTCTGAATCTATAAATCCAGCAACAATCGGCTGCTCACTCCCAAAAGAAAGTCTCAAACTGGAAGTGCCACGGAGATATCTAAGAATCCACTTCAAAGCTTTCCAATGTTCCTTGCCAGCGTTAGAAGTAAACCGACTGACTACTCCAACTGCATAAGCTATATCCGGCCTTGTGCAAATCATTGCGTACATCAAACTATCCACTGCGGATGCATAAGGAACACTTTCCATGTCTTTCACATCTTTCTCACTCGATGGACATTGTTTTTTGCTTAGCTTAAAGTGTGTAGCAAGAGGAGTACTAACCACTTTAGCTTTATCCATTTTGAACTTCTGAAGTACCTTCTCTATATACTTCTCTTGTGATAACCATAACTTTCTGGCTTCTCTGTCACGACTTATTCTCATACCAAGAATCTGCTTTGCTGGCCTTAAGTCTTTCATTGAAAAAGACTTGCTCAAATCTCGCTTCAACTTCTCGATTCTAGAAGCATTCTGACCAACTATTAGCATGTCATCCACGTAGAGCAATAGAATGATAAAATCATCTTCTGAGAACTTTTGCACAAAAACACAATGATCTGTAGTTGTATTTTTATAAGCCTGCTCCCTCATAAAAGACTCAAATTTTCGATACCATTGTCTTGGTGCCTGTTTCAAGCCATACAAGCTTTTCTTCAACTTGCAAACATAGTTCTCTTTCCCTTTCACTTTGAAACCCTCAGGCTGCTCCATGTATATTTCTTCCTCCAAATCACCATGAAGGAAAGCTGTCTTCACATCCATCTGCTCAACCTCTAGATCAAGACTAGCTGTTAATCCCAAAACAACTCTGATCGAGGACATTTTCACAACTGGTGAGAAAATCTCATCATAATCAATCCCTCTTTTCTGACTAAAACCTTTAACGACCAATCGAGCTTTAAAATGAGGCTGTGAAATACTTTCATCGTTCTTCAATCTGAAAACCCACCGATTTTTCAAAGCCTTCTTACCTTTAGGCAAAGTCACCAACTCAAAAGTGTGGTTGTCATGCAAAGAATCCAGCTCATCTTGCATGGCATCGAACCATTTTGCCTTATTCACATCCTCCGTAGCTTCTTGAAAATTTTCAGGTTCACCTACATCAATCAATAACACATACTTATCAGAAGAGTATCTAGCAGAAGGATGGCGGTTTCGAGTAGACCTCCTCAAAGTGGTGGTTGATGGGGCCATAGGTATTTGTTGTTGAGTGTCTACATTACCATTTATCTAAGCATCATTGTTATCTGTACCCTGCTGGTCATTCTGAGACTGATCCTCAGTTTGCTCATGAACATGATACTGAGTACCCTCTTCAACTTGATTGGGTATCTGTCTTTGCAAAGCGGTGGACGGGGCTGGATCAACATCACTTATCACATTAGAATCAGGAGATACCGTCTTCTCTGCCCTCTGAATATTTGATATAGTCTGATCCTCAACAAATACGACATCTCGGCTACGAACAACTTTCTTCTCAATAGGATCATAAAGCCTATGGCCGAACTCATCAGAACCATCACCCAGAAAGATGCACTCTTGTGTCTTGGCATCCAACTTGGACCTTTCATCCTTCGGAACATGAAGAAAAACTTTGCAACCAAACACTTTCAAATGGTCATAGGAAACATCCTTGCCAAACCAAACTTTGTCTAGAACATCACCATCTAAAGCAACGGTAGGAGATAAATTGATAACATGTGCCACTGTACTCAATGCTTCACCCCAAAAAGTCTTCGACAGCTTAGCATCTGAAATGAGACATCTAACTCTCTCCACCAATGTTCTGTTCATTCTTTCTGCTATGCCATTCAACTGAGGTGTCTTGGGAGGTGTCTTTTGATGTCGAATACCGTGCTCTCTGCAATACTCATCAAATGGACCAATGTACTCACCACCATTATCGGAGCGAACACATTTCAACTTCTTTCTAGTCTGTTTTTCCACTGAAACTTGAAATTGCTTAAATGCATCCAACACTCGATCCTTTGTCTTCAAAGTATAAACACAAAGTTTCCTTGAATGATCATCTATGAAGGTAACAAAATATGCTGCACCACCAAGTGTCACTGGCTTTATTGGACCACAAACATCTGAATGCACCAATTCCAATAAATCTGATTTTCTGGAAGGAGTATGACTTTTGAATGAAACTCTTTTCTGTTTCCCTGCCAAGCAATGTGCACACTTTTCAAGTTTTGCACTCTTTACCCTGGAGAGTAAATTCTTTTTAGCCAACAAGCTCATAGCCTTCTCACTCATGTGACTAAGCCTCTTGTGCCATAAATCAGTCGCACTACCATTTTCCACAACATTACACATGTCTTTAGAAATCTTAGCCTGCAACAAATACAAAGAAGATTCCTTCTTACCTCTAGCCACAATCAATGAGCCTCTGCTGAGTTTCCATGATCCATTATCAAAAGTGCTGCAATAACCTTCATCATCAAGCTTCCCAGTTGAAATCAAATTCAAACGGATATCGGGTACATGTTTGACATCTCTGAGAACTATTCTTGATCTATTACCAGCCTCCAAGCATACATTTCCCATGCCAACAACTTTGGCAACACCGTCATTACCCTTCTTCAATGTGCCAAAGTTTCCTGCAGTATATGAATCAAAGAACTCCCTCTTTGAAGTAGTATGAAGTGAAGCTCCACTATCAATGACCCAACTAGTCTCATTACCTGCAAAATTCACGTTATTATCATAGCAAATAATAACGAGATCATCGGTAGCTATGGCAACTCGATCATCACCATGTTGATCGCTTCTTTCACCATCATTGTTACCACCATTTTTCTTCTCCCTTTTAAGCTGATAACAATTCTTCTTAATGTGACCCATTTTGCCACAATGATGACACTCAACAGTCTTTTTCCATGATCCGGACTTGGACTTGCTTCGGCTCTTGCTTTGAGGTCTCGGGCCCTTATTCTGACTTCTCCCCCGACTTTCAGTGACTAAAGCTTCGGGTTGAGATGAAGAAGAACCTTGAGTTTTCCTTCTCATCTCCTCATTTAAAATACTACTCTTAACAAGTTCCATGGAGACAACGCCATCAGGAGCAGAGTTACTCAAAGACATTCGAAATGTCTCCCAAGAATCTGGTAGTGTACCAAGCAACCAAAGTCCTTGGACTTCATCTTCAAATTTAATATTCATGGCTGAAAATTGATCTATAAGTCCCTGAAACTCATTCAAATGATCAGAAATAGGCTGGCCATCCTTGTACTTCATACCCACAAGTTGCTTTATCAAGTACGTCTTGTTATTGCCAGTTTTGCGCGCATATAATGGCTCAAGCTTACTCCACAGAGTTCGAGCATGTGATTCTTTATTAATATGATTCAAAACATTGTCATCCACATATTGTCGAATGAACCCGCATACAACTAAATGTTCAAGTTCCCAATCAGCATTAGACATGTTATCAGGCTTATTATTACCAAAAACTAGCAGATGCATACGCTTCACATAAATCAAATCTTTCATTTTACCACTCTAGATATGGTAATTCCTCCCATTCAAATGAACCATTCTACTCAGAGCCGGTTCCATCATTCAAACAAGCCAACAATGCTCTGATACCACTCTGTTGGGAAAAACCGCACTTCCCACCTTGTCTGAACCTGTGAGGAAATGACCGAATACACGAAAAGCAATATATATCGACAATGATATCAACAGATCCAAAAATTCAGCGGCAACACAAGGATCTTTTACGTGGAAAACCCTTCCAATGAGAAGTGGAAAAACCACGGGACCGATCTTGGAGTCCACCCAAATCTCCACTATATAAGTTTAGGTACAAAACCTAATTCCAACTAGGAAAACAGCCTAGCTATCACTAAAACGTGATGGCAAATACCATGGTTCTCAAAACACAAGAATCATCCAACTATAGTGAAGAATATAGCACAAGAGAACAACACCAACAAGGAGAAATCAGAAAAACCTGACCCAAAACGTAGCAGCACGTTCTGTCACAAAACTGCTACTATAGGAAGCTCCAAACAACAATCCAACCGTCCAGAATGTATAACAATGAGTCATGAACACACTGACCGTCCATAATATAGAACAATGAGTCACGAACACGCTGATAAAATTTCAGCAAAATCGGACCACGGATCGACCTCCGATCGCCGGTTTGATCAAAAGTCGTCAGGCTGCCCAGAATTCTGAATCTCTCTTTTTCTTCACCGCCTCTCTTCACACTCTCTCTTTGGCTACGCACGCCTCCCTTAAGGAAGCACCAGCCCTAGTGGGCTTCAAAAACAAAAGGCCCAAAATTGGACTGGACCCAAAAGGCTAAGGGCCCAACATGAAAGGGTGCGCAACGGTATAAAGGCCAATTTCATGACATTATAGCGCAAAACTAGGTTCTTGGTGTTTTATTGGATGACTTTTTTTGAGTATAATCGCCTTGAAACAAACTTGTCGCACATTCTCGAGGATTGTAGAAGGTTTAGTTTTTTGGAGTTGGTCTTTCTTGCACTTGAGACACATGCATTTTATTTGTTACTTTTTTTTTTTCTTGTGTGTTGGGTGTGTAGGGCTTTCTCGTAAACATTTGGTTTTCATATCTACTCTTTTTCTCTTTCGGTGGTTTATCCTTTTGGTTTTACCTTGAAAGATTTTTAGGCATGTGATTCTTTTTGTTTGCTCCTTCAGAAGTCTGTCCCCGAGTGTTTTGTAGAAGTTACTTTTGTAGCTGACCTTTGTTTATATTTTTCTTTTTCTCATTTATTCAATTATTCTTTTTACCGTTCAAAAAAAAATTTGATAAATCAATGATAAATTTTGATTTTTTTTTTACCTTAATCAATACCATAAATAACTATTTGAACCATTTTTTGGAAGTTGAATATAATTTGTTGGGAATTTGAAATATATATGGGGCAACCTTAATGTGAAACATTAGAAAATCCTGTTTCTTCTCTGAAGAGTTGTGATGTTTAAAACGATAATAGAGGGTGGTGGATAATCATTACAGCCTAAATTAAATATAAGAAACGTGCTAAAATATAATGTAAATATAATATATTTCTTTTTATAAAAGTAAGCAAACCCACACCCGACCTGAAAAAGTTGTTCTTCAAAAAAATACGAATTAAATGTATATTAGAGTTTAAACGCAAATATCAACCACGACGTTATAATCAAACATCTAGTTGACATATACAAATTATAAATTATTTTTCAAAATTTCAAAAGAGATAAGTATAGTGTCTCTTTTTGTTTTATTTTTAATATTTTTTCACTTTAATCAAATGGTATTGTTTACCATGACATCATTCTCTTTCGGCGCCCTCAAAACCTTAACCTCAAAGACAACGGGGAAGATTCTATCGAATAATGTTTTTTAGGAAAAATTATATTGATTCATCCTTCAAATAATAACATAATAAAATTTGGGTGATTCACTCTGAATAATATTTTTATCAAATAATAATATAAAATCACATAAGTTTCAGTATGTGATCATTTTCAATATAAAGGAGTAAAGAATATACATGTATCAATTTTTTTTTGATAATTCTCCAATTAGAAAGATTTTACAATCCTTTTTTTATGTTTACTTGTACAATAAAATACATAAACTCACATACTTTGGAGTACTTCATAAGAACTAGAATGACTGAGTGACCTCATATTCATAGAATTGAAACCATTCATTCATGCGAGTGATTGAGCTCCGTTTCAATCACCCCCTCTCAACATACCTAATTTTTTCAAACCCAAAATAATTAATCTCCTCTTTCACACTTGAATATGTATGGTGGGTGAAGTGTCCCGAACTATTAATATTATTATTATTGGATAATTTAATCAATAACGTTTGAAGTGCTATAAATTGATTATAAAAGTTATAAATTGAACAATTCAACTTGAATTTAAAATTTTAATTCTATTTTACCGTCCTAATTAATATTAATTATCAAAAATAAATAAATAATAATAATGGGGTCTAATTCTTTTATTCACCAAAGATGAATGATCACAAAAATATCGGTTGCAAATTGCAGTTGGGCGAGAGTGGCGGAAGGGTCAAGTTGCACTTTTCTAGAAAAGAGTCGCGATGTGACCGGTGGTGGTGATGGCCACGTGGCAGTGCTTGTTCATTGGGACACGCGTCGCCTCCTGATGGGGTGTTAGGGGGAGCAACTTGCAAAAGGGGAACGTGACCAGTAGTGGGGTTTATTTTAATTTCTCTCCTAATTATGGGGTGGGCCCCCGATAGGGATGTCAGTGGGGGGGAGGGCGACGGTGCACACGTGGCGCGTCAGAAGTGGACCAAAAAAAATCAGAGAACGAAGGAGAGGCTCGGGATGGATTCAAGTTGGTTTCCACTTTTTCTTCTTCTTTTTCCTTTTCTTTTCTGTTTTTTTAATATTTTTCTTTTGTTAATTTTATTTCTTTACGAGGACCAACTTGTTTGGCCCAGCACTGACATCTGTCTGAAGATGGTGGGGCCCTTCTGATGCTTTGTGGATTGGAGGTAGAAGAAGACCCTTGAGTTCAATATTTGGGGATTCGGAAAATTCACAATTTTTTGATCGGATTTTTATTTTTTGATTTTAATTTTTCAAAATTTACCTTTTATTATAATTATCGATTGAATAAAATATTTATCCAACATTTTCCTATCGAGAAATCGAAAAATTCAGGCTGAATGTTTCTCCTAAATTATATTTTCATAATATTTAGGAAAAAAATTAAAGAGAAAAATATAAAATTCAGGAAAAAAACTTAAAATTCTTATGTAATTTTTGAAATTTCAGAAAATTATGGTATTTCAAATTTTTAAAAAAATTTCCTTACCAATTTCCTGATTTCTGAATTTTTTTAAAAATTATTTTCGTTTTCTGAATTTTTTTTTTAAATTTTCAGACTGTGGATAAATTTTTAAAAAATTTTGAAATTTTCCGGACTGTTCACATCCCTACTTGGCATGCATGCATTTTCATTTTTATGCATCTCGATTCAATTTTCGTTTGTAAACCCATCTGAAGCACATTTGGATGATCCAAATGGGGGAGGATAACGTGAACGTTAATTTGATCTTGAAGAAAATAATATGATAATTATTTCTATTTATTTAACATTCTATTTCCAATTTTCATCTCATAATAATTCAAATGCAATAATGATGAGAAATATAAAATTATTAATATAAGCATTTGTTGTGTTGCTAATGTTCTTGCGCGGCATTCCCTCTCTCTCTCCCTTTTTTTTTTAATTATGATGTGACGTTTACGCTGACGTTTGAATATTGTGAGTACAGAGAAATTTATTTTATACAGAAATATTGAGCAAGAATTAAAATATTAAAACATGCTAATTATTTTATTTTTGAAATAACAATTATTTAGGGGGCCTTCGATTCTAATATTTAACAGTTAAAAAAGAAGAAGAAAAAAGATAACAACAATTGACAAGGGGAGAGTATAATGGTTTTCCGAACCAAGTCCGGCTCCATTAGTTGGTGGGCTTTCGAAGAGGCCCAATTCATGGTTCCTCTTGGGCCCGAAGTATATGCCGAACGGCCCACCATGAGTTGGAAAATTTATTAGTCAAATACCTAAAAACGACGTCGTCTCCCATGTCATCCACAAAACGCACTAAGATCGATCGATCGATCGATCGTCTCTCCTCTCTCTCTCTCTCTCGATCTCCGTCGAACGCTCTGCGATCGATCACAGTTCCTCTCTCCGATCGGCCATGGCGGCTTCATCAGCAAAATCCTTCCTGCAGACTCTAAAGGGGTTCATGAAGAAGCCATGGGAGATCACGGGCCCTTGCGCGCACCCGGAGTACACCTCCGCCCTCCCCAGCGTCACCGATTACCGCACTGTCTGTCCCGCCACCATCAAGGTCAGGGCCATCGTCCCCACCTCCGACCCCGACACCGTCTACGACATCAAGTACTTCCCCCGGGACCAGCGCCGCAACCGCCCCCCCATCCGCCGCACTGTCCTCAGGAAGCCCGACGTCGTCAAGATGATGAGCGAGAAAACCTTTGATGTCACCGATTTTCCCCCGGTTTATCTGACGGATAAGGTCGAGGAGGACGAAAATGCCCGCGGCGGCGGGTACCAGAAATAGGTGAGCGTTTATTTGTTTTTCTTTTGTTGGTTGATTTATGGTTTTTGTTTGTTGTGTGGTTTCGGGAGTAATTGGCATCAGGGATTTGGTTTGTTATTGTTTTCAGGACTTAGTAGCATTATGCTTCTGCACGGTTTGCCTGCGTTTGTAGTTTCACGATTAGGGTTTGTTGTGCATTTTGTCACTATTTGGGGTTAGTCTGATATGTTTCTTCCGGGGATTTTTTTTTAGTTAATTCGGCGGTAATTGACTGGTGATCTATCTGATTCCCGTGGTTTTTGAGTGTCAGTATATTTTGAGTTTGGAGCTGTGGTGTTACTTAGGCAGTCATCAAAGCTTGGGGTTCATTTTATGCTTTGTGGATTAATGGAACTGAAGTATCTTCTTAGTGGTTCTAATGGATGTTTCTGATCCGTTGGAGTCAAGTTTAGCTTTCAATGTTAGACGAGACATGAGGTTGGGGTTGTTTGAAAATAGTTAAGAGTTCTAGTTTGTTTTTGTTTCTATAATTCTGAAGGGGGCTTCTAATGGCTTTGAGCTTTTAATGTATTGTTCTTCTTTAATGATCTTTATCAATTTACCGCTATAATTTGGTGTTTTTTTTTTTTTTGGGGCAATTCGAACTCCCTGCATTTTTGGTTCCTGGTGGCATCAAGGAAAGAGGATAATAAAGTAAGTTTATTATTATTTTTTCCTCTTCTTTTTTTCCGTTGGTTGGGTAGGAGGATTTGGAGGGCTAAGTTCGTCCTTCACTAACTGCTAGTAGAAGTTCTATTCATCGAAAACTAAGAATCTGAGGGAGTTGGCTTGTTCACTAGAGATTGGGCTGTGTGAATTCTCTACAAGTAATATCTCATAAAGTTGACAATTTTTATCCTAAAGCTGAGGAGATTAGGAGAATTTAGTCAAGTAAATTATGCAGATCCTTTTTTTCCCTGTTACCCTTGCTTGTTTCATCCTAAAAAAAACCCTTATTTCAGCATATGGCAAACATTCCTCCCACCAATTAAAATTGTTTTGGGGTTTTTGCCAATGAAATTTGGTCCGATCCTCCTTTGTTTGAGAAATTCTGTCTCAGTTACAATCTTTTTAGAGGATTGGTATAATTCATGATTGGCTGAGAAATGTTCGTTTGATGAAATTGAAAAGTATAAAAAGGAAATGGATCCCAAGAAAGTCGAGGTGATGGTCTTGATTGGGCCAAGTACAAGTTGGAATATAATGGTCCAATTAAAATATGGAAGACAAACCTGTGGAAGTTTGTTTTGGAAGGTGATCCAAAATGGCAGGGAGAACTTATATTGAGTTGGGTCGGAAGTGGGAAAACCTGTGTTTTGGAAGGTAATCCTAGAACTCAGGGAAAACATCTTATCATACGTTAGCTGCAGAGCCAGAAGAAGTGATTCCATATTGTTTTGGCTTGATGGATGGTGTTTAACTGCTCTTCTAAATGAGGTTGGTTCAGTTTGCTTGTAAGAAGAATGGTATAATCTTTCTTATATGTACATATGGATCACTGGGAAATGATTTGGAATGTAGTGCCAGAATTATCAGGATTGAGGGACACATTCCATGGTGCATTCTTGTTGGGATGACAGGGTAAGATGGTAGTATATAGAAGGTTGTGCTTAATGCAGCTTCTTATTACAAAACCTCTACAAAGGTGTGATGCCATTCACCTAGACGCACATGTTTTTCCGTACAAGAGGATATTTCTATCTTTAACTTCACAATGGGGCAAGGTTGGCTGATAATTTGTCACATTCTAGGCAGGATGGTGAGGACCCATTATTCAAGTGCTCGCCACAATCTTCTGAGTAAGTATTTATGTTGAAAGAAATAATACACTGAGAAAATCTCTTTGTAGAGTGGGTGAGGCTGATTCCGTTGCTTGTGTTCTCTTTCCTTCTAGTGGGTTACAAAAACTTATAAACCAGAAAAGAAAAAGAAAAAGAACAGCTCTGCTATTGGGCTTTTATTGAGGGCAAATAGATCATTCAGAATGTCTTTGGTTCATGGCTTTGAGGTCAAGCTGTTTTTATTATGGATATGGATTATTTGTCTTCATCCCATATCCTGCTTTAGTTTTTGGATGTTAAGCATCTGGTTAGATCTACACAAGCTGGTGCCTGGCTGTGTACAGTCAACTCTTAGCGTGTAAATCTGTCACGAGTCATTTTGGTATGACGGAATGGAATGAATTCTAAATGCAAAACATTTTTTTTCAATGGAATGCCTCAATTTATTGTCATCTCCATCATAGTCCCATGAACGCTAAAGCATTTGGATGAGCACTCCTTCGTGCAAAGTAGGAATGCTCACTCCCAGCTTTAGGTTTTTTGAACTATGATAGGAATGATAACGAAATGAGTAATTAATCACTTTTCTCGTTAAAATCCATTTCATCTTATAGTACGAAATGTAGCCCTAGTCTTTTTTTTTTTGGTTGGTCTTGCCCTACCCTTCTTTTTCCAACTTTTCCCTTTGTTTTTTTTTTTTTGTATTTGTATTTATTTTAGTTTTTGGCATGTGTTTGATTCCATATAAACATAACAACAATGATAATACTTTTATCTATTCCATTGTTTACAGGCCCCAGCACTATGGGGGTGATCCAAAAACCATTGTTTGTACCAAGTGGTCCTATGGAGATTGCTTCAATTTCACTCCTGCCATCATCATGAAATGGAAGTGTTACATAGCTTGGTGTTTTCCCCATCCTATAGCGTCTTATGCAAGACTGTGTTTTCCATTTCTGTTTTTGTATCATCTTGTTCGTCCAGGAGCATGTGGGTTCTACAATTGGGTCACTGACTATGGTGTCCAATTCATGCCATAAAGTTGAAAATAATTCTAGCTCGTTGTTTGTTTGTGTTTTTTACGGCCATTGGCTATGCTTGCACCACTCCTATTCTTTGCTGCTCTTCGCATTAGAAAGAAATAGAAATAAAAGGGGAAAAGAACTGTTCACTCCACCCTCTCGCTTCCTCCTCGGTCGGCCAACCACCGGCCTTGCGGCGACGCTGGTCGGACCCACAGCTGGACAAGCTTCCACCATCAATAAAATAGAGAGATCTTTCTATCGTCTTGAACCTTGTAGACCACCGATAAATGTTCCCAAATTGAAATCACATCCCTCTTATAGCCAAGATCATAATTCCTAATCCATTGACACCAAATTCCCTTTTGCTTGAATTGTGATACTCTTAAATTTTCATTTAATTTTAATTTGAAATAAGTAGTAAATATAGAACTGAAAATTGATCGATGAATGTGATATTTGTGTTGATTGAAGGATCAGAGTAGTAAAATGATGAATTTAGGAACCAAATAATTATTTAAAAATGGAAAAATATGGTGAAAAGTGGGATTGATGGACTTATAACGCGTGTTTTTTTATGTATGCATATGGTGGATGCGGAAGAAAATTACTTCATACGTATAGGATGCATTAATGTAATGTAGTGTATAATAACTTAACTTAATATAATATAAGATAACATATATATATATATATATATATATAGCAAATCCACGTGTGGGCAGGGGGTGAAATCCTAGTGACTAAGCTCACTACTGCTAGTCGGCTAGTCGGACATATATATATATATATATATATATATATTATATTATACTATAACAGCTCATAACATTCAATGTACAGCAACCATTGTAAGGAAAAACACAGAGAGCCGAGGGTTGCGCGGAAGAAAAGGAAGGGAAAAAAAAAGAAAGAAGAAGAAGCCGAAGAAGAAACGAGAAACAGAGAGAAAGCTGAAACGCGCAGAGGGGAAAAAGGAAAAAGAGAGAAGAAGAAGAAGGAAAAAAAAAAAAGATTAATCCCGACCCTGCGAGTTATCCAAGTAAGGATAATCTATTTTTTGTAAAGGTATTCTATTATTTTACTTCGAATTTGTTCTTTTGCGAGATATTTCAATCCTTTTGTTGAAATGTTTCATATTCCTTGATTATAGTTGAGCCTATTAATATTTGATTCTTATTAAATCCAGTTGAACTTATTGGTATTTGAATCCTATTTGCTGTTTCGGGCGTTTTTTGATATGTCTATATTGATTTGTTCAATCAATTTGTGGTTGTATGTATTATTTGAGCCTGAACCGTTGATTTGGCTATGAGTGAGAATAACCGTTTGAACCCACCAACCCAATTATTGCTATTTCAATTGTTGAAATCCCAAGTGTTGGTTTGAACGTGGTTGAATCTATTTGTTCGGTTCCACTTGTTATGTTGATTGTTGAATGTTGCGTTTGAACCTGTTGACTGAGATGAACAACCGCGGAAGCGGGAATGGAAGACCCCGTGCTTGGGTAAATGCACTCTTGAGCCGCAATGGCTGGTTGACGGGCCCCAATATGTTGAGTAGACCCCGTGCTTGGGTTAATGCACAAAAGTTGGACCCTGTGTCTGGGTTTGAACAGACACACCGTTCATGACCTTATGGGTCTCTTAGTGGTTGATGGTTCGAGCTAAACTATATTGAATTTGTTGTGTTGATCTTTCTTGAACTTGCACCTAATTGATTATCCCTTATTGAGTGTTCATTCACACTCACCCCTGTTGATTTGAACCTTTTTCAGGTGGGTTCCGTAAGAACGTGCCGTACGAGAGTGGTGGTGGTGGTAAAAGTTGAAGGGCCATTAGTAGTTAAACTTTTACGAGTTTGGTCGCTTTAAACTCCCCTTTGGGATGTGACTAATTCTGTAATATAGTATTAAGTGTGTTGTTTATGGTTTCTCTTTTGTGTTAATAATAGGGAACCATTTAGTGGACGATGGATGAGTGCACCCTTGTATAATTATTAGTGTGTTAAAAGTGGGGGTGTTACAGCTTGGTATCAGGGGTGTCACATGAATAAACCATCATAAGTTTATCAGTACCCAGCATTAACAAGTGTAAAAGGGTACAGGGAAGCAAAAACACGAGAGAGAAAAAGAAACGAGACAAGAAGATGAAAGATCGAAGAAGCATTGAACCTCACACCGTTACCAACTTGATTGAATCGAATGAAGGGCACTTTTGCAATCTCAATTTATCTCTCGTTCTTTTCTCCACAATCTAAGATTGTGAAATCAAACATGAAATTCGGGTTTCAAACCCATGTTACGAGTGGAAGAGAGGATGACACTCAAGGGAAGGTGGGTGGTGGAAAAAGGGGAGGCATAGGCAAAAGTTATACTCGTGTTTAGTGGAATCAGTACATATAATTTCTATAATTGCAACATCAACTCATAAATGAAGTGGGGGCAAAAACGAAGATAGAGGAAAGCAAAACAAAGTGGAAATACAAAAAAATATAAAATGAAGTAAACAAACCAAGCAAGAGTCGAACCTAACATTGGAGCCTCCCATAATAATTATATAATCACAAGGACAACACAGCCAGCTACTGCACTAAAGGCAAGACTTACCATAGGTTTTAAAAGATAATTATATAATCACAAGGACAACACAGCCAGCTACTGCACTAAAGGCAAGACTTACCATAGGTTTTGAAAGAAAACTAGAAGTGGAAAAAATTATAAACAAAACATTGTAAGCTGAATTCGAACTTGGCACCACCTCCCTTCTTGCAAAAGCACTCTACTAGGTAAGCTGCAAATCCAAGACAACATCAATTGTCCGCACTTTTAATAATGGAACTGAAGTGTTAGAGTTCAGGTGTGACGAGCCATTTAGCTACTTTACAAACTCAAGTTCATGAAACTTAAAATTCCAAATCGCGAGTTTAATAATTCTGCTCCCTACTAGTAGCCGTAGGTGTGTCAGCGAGCAGAGAGAAAGAAGTCATTAAATTCGCATTTTAAAACCATGATTTTAAAAAGTTAGGATATGTTGAGAAAGACCTGAAAAGGTGGGGCATGTTTATCATTGGTTTTCATAAATAAGGTATTTGAAGAAAAGCTCTAAAATGAGCCGGGTCATGTATTAAACTTCACCTAAACAATTTACATTTTTTATTTTACTAATATCTCATCCTCAGTCGATGCAATTTAAGTGTCAATAGCCCTATCATAAGTTAAAATTATTCAAATTCATAAATTTATAATTTTTTTAAATTCAGGTGATCCACATCTTTTTATTCCCTCTCCTCATTGAGTAGCTGAAGCCACCCTCATGTTTTCATCATAGAAAAAATTAAAAATATCTCACTTCCCATAGAGCATCTCTGCGGTGGTAAAGCAATCATAAATTGGTAGCTAATGACATTAAATCCGGTAATTGCAATCGTAAATGAGCAGTTAATGATACTCAATAGAATTTTGTCCAGGCTCAGTTTCAGGGGAAATTTTGCTCCTATTTCATGGGTTGGCTGATACGTTCAAAAAATTAAACGTATTTTTCAGTGTTTTCTAATATTATTTGGAAAATATAATTACTGTAAGCGTTTTCGTTGCTAGGGGTAAATCATTTTTTCCCGTGTTTTTCAGGAAACGTTTTACGATTTTAATAAATGTAAATAATTTTCTATTGATCGGAAAATATTTTTTATTGACTCATTTTCTTAAACGTCTCGAACACAAAAAAATATGGAAATTATTTTCTAGAAAATATTATTTTCCAAACAAACGAACCTAATTACTTTTTGGTGCTTGGGGTCCTACTATATTTGTCTACTCATATTATGTATTTCATTTAATATTGTGGGAATTATTATATGTATTTTTGATCTTATTTGATTTCAGAGCTTGAGTTTATATTACCATTGTAATAGCGAATACTTTTGATGGGCAAAAGGTCTGCTTGGTTTAAAATAGCACAAAATTATTTTTTCAAAAATTAAAGCTAATTTTTCAGTCATTTAAGTGAATTTCCAATTATAAGAATAGTGAATTGATCGGACACTTTAAACCTCAAATAGGTTATAATTTTTTTTTATTTTCCTTTTTAGAAATGCTTCGTTACCTGAAAGTCATGGATTATATTCACCATCCTCGTAAAATTCATCATATGTCAACCTCCCATTAGCATCTATCTCTTCTATCAAACTAAGCTCATATATATCACACATTTTGCTACGCAGAAACATATTTCACATGAACTTGCCATTTTTTGAAACACTATGCACTCATATTTCTTTTATAATTCTAGAGATTCAATCAAATGGACAAAAAATTAGTTTTTATAGTGTTTTAAATAAAATACGACCATCTTTGAGGCCGAAATTGGAATAATTCACTCCAATTCGAGTGCAAATTCTTCATTCTTTTCCATGACCCACTTGGGGATAATTTCACAATCAGTTTATTTTTCAATTGTTTTGATGTTTTTGAGTTTCACGATGCCGTACAAATTTGAGATTGAGAAATCCGATGGCCTTTGTTGGTTCAATACAGATAAGAGATTATTTAAAGAGAAAAACTAATATGCAGCAGCTGCATGTAAATTAGGTACAGCTGCTACCTTATGATGTTTAAAAAATAGACATAAATTTAGATTTTATTTATTTATTTTTTGCCTTTTTTTTTATGTGCATGGGTAAAGAACAAATTTGGGACTTAGAATTTTATTGATTCTAAAAGTCAAAAGAGAATGTGACTCAAAAGGAGCAGCAGATGTAAAGAGCGAAGCTTTAGGGGCCCAGAGCTCGAAGACCATTAGCAAACAGAGAAGCAAAGGTTTCCATTTTGGGCTCATCCAACACGAGGTCCACCTCAACCCCACCGTCGCCATCTCTGCTATCCGACAGAGCAATGGCTCCCGTCCTATCGATGGACGCAACCTCAACTTTCCTTGGCCTTCCCCACCCAAAGTCAGTGCCGTAGAGTCCGAACAGAGGCGAGCCAGCCACCGTCGTCACATTCCCTGTCCTAAAAACATTCCCCACTGAGGTCCACTCCTCGGGCTCGTTCGGGTACCCTCTCTCTTTCAGCTTCCTTATGGCTTCGCTAATGGCCTCCGCGGCCATGCTCACTCCTCCTTCGGATTCCAACTCGCTCACGGCCAAGTTCGCCAAGCAGCCTCTGATGCAGTTCCCGAAATACGTCTCCGGGATCGGTGGATTCCACCGAGATCTCAAGTCCGCAGCGAATCCGAAATAGATGGTGTTTTTTTCGATTCGACGGGTCTTGATCAGGCATGCCCATGTGTAGGCGCATGTGAGCGCGAATGTCGAGACTCGCGTGGGCACCATGTGTTGGTGTTTCTGTCTCTCAGAACATTTTTCTCGTAGCTCCTCTACGTGCGCGCGCGTCAGCACGAACGTGCCCCGGATGGCTCCTTCCGGGGGTTTAGGTTCGAACAATGCCATTACGGTTTTGCTTTTGGGGCCCAATAGTTTCTGTCGCGTGCCCAAGAGAACAGTTTTGATCCCCTTGGGGTCCCTTATCACCGTCCGATCGTAGGACGGGGTTATCCCCTCCGATCCTTCCCCGATTCGGCAAATAGAAGCCCATGATTTCAAGAACATAGTGGATGTCTTGCCGTCGACAACGGCATGGGTGGAGGATATTCCTATGCAAAACCCGACGTCGGGAAACTCCGTTATTTGCAGTGCCATGATCGACAACTCGGTCTCGGACGCCGGCAAATGGGGGATGAGAGGATGAGACTCGGCTGATCCCCGCAACCCGCGGCCGGAGAGGCGGTGGAAATCTGCGTCGGACTCGGCTACGGTGAGCGAGATGGCTGGTTCATCGTCGACACGGATGTAGGGTTCGTCGGATTCGGGCGGCCAGACAAGGGTTCCGGCCAGGGGGAGGAAGTGGTGGAGGGTGAGGGAGAGGGAGGCCTTGAGCTTTGGAAGGATGGAGTGTGAGAAGGAAGAGATGGGATGATGAGGGATTGAGTAGAAGAGTAGGCGTTGGGTTGAAGGGAAATTCAACCAAATCACGTCGAAGCATGTGATGGGAAGAGAATTTAGAGCGGCGCTGGCGGGGCTACGCGGCGGCGCCACCCGGGAAACCTCTACTACCTTCACCGCCATGGATAAGAGAGAGAGAGATGGACAATTGTATAGACTGATACCGTCAGCCACTTATAGACAATTTTGCATCGCCTAACATGGCTGACCCTTCATCCAAAGCAGGTTCAAGTCATCGGAGTCTTAGTTTAACGTCGCGTCTCTCTCTTCATTAATTCGTATTAAACAGTTTTCAGTTTCTTTTTTTAAAAAAAAATAATATACAGTGCATCGAAAATACATAAGACTCAAAGCTAGGTCGTTTTTGGATTTTGTATTACTTTTAAGCAATAAAGGCAATAGGTTTCCCTCCCAGCAAAGAAATTCCAGAAAAAAGAGAGCATTCTTTTTCAGAAAAAATTCTCATTTAGGGCATGTTTGGGGACTCTATTTCAGCTTTTTCTTTTTTTATTAAAAAAGTTGTTTTAGATAAAAATTAGAAGTTTGGCACATTTTTAAAATGCTCAAAATAAATTTTCAAAAAATTCAAACGTGCTCGTAAATGGGGAAGAAAAAATATATTTTCAAGAAAGCTATTATTTTTGAGCTTATCTCAATAGCCATTGAAGCCAAAAAGGAAAGGAAAACAGCTAAGTTTGGACAAATTGGCCCTCTAGGAGCCTTTCATTTTGATCCGTTGATATTGATATAATAAAGTCATTTACTTTCGATCTACTTGACTTATTAAAGATTATTTCAATACATATTAAAGAGTCAATTATGATGTATCCTTAATTATATATATATATATATATAATTTCTTTGAGCAACGTTTTACAACTAATTTTACATATTTAAAAATTATACCCTCAATCATGCATGAAAAAATATATTTAAGTTGCATTTATTCTTCTAGAACCAGTGTCACGTACTTCAACATAAACAAAACCAAGGAAGGAAATTCAATGGAACAAACTTTGGGACGTGGGTTCGCAAGTTAAGCTAACGAGAAAATAAAAAGTAGATAAATTATATTGAAAAAAGGGGCCATACCATGAGATAGTAATAATAGAATAATGATAAAAGATGAGTGGGTTGGATGAGTGGGGTGGACACAAGGGAGATTCATTGGCGAATAGTATGTCAATAAACACCGGGATGGATTTTTCTTCTCGATGCTCATAAATTTTAATTGTAAAGATTTAAAAGTTTTTAAATAATATAAAATCTCTTAATTATTATAATATTTTTATTTTATTTTAATCATTCGTAGATGATGGGAGTCTTGAAATTAGATAAAAATTAATATAATTAAGAGCATAATAATGCTGTGGGGTTAGGACTGGTTGCAAGGGAATTGGGGAATAATTCCTATATATTTTGTGGTAAATGACACCTTAAATCTTAAAGTTTGATTGATATTTGATATTGAACCTTAATTTTTTTCTTATTAGATTGAATCTCGAACTTTCACCTACGTGTTGAATCAAACCCAGCTATCAGCCCTGTCCAATTTGGTGGATGGAAAATGGTCATGTGCCTCTCGCGTGGCCATTTTTTGAGGGTAAAACCATCAAACCCAAATCCCCCTCCCTTTCCATGCTGCCCTAACCTAATCCCCCTCCCCCTTCCCCATGCCTCCCCTCTCTCGCTGCCTTAACCTGCTCCTCCTCCCCCTTTCCCCATGCTTCCTCTGCCCCGCTTGTGACACCCCACCTTTCTTACTCCAAACAGGTGTACAAAGGTGCACTTATTTATCGTCCACTAAATGGTTCCCTATTATTAATACAAAAGTGGAACCATAAACAGTACACTTAATGCCACATTATAGAATTTATCACAACCCAAACGACAGCTTAAAGCGACAAAAACTTGAAGGTTTAACCGCTTGTGACTCTTTAACCCTTACCACCACTACCACTCTCATGCGATACGCTCGTACGGAACCCACCTGAAAAAGATTCAACCAATAAGGGTGAGTGTGAATGAACACTCAGTAAGGGATAATCAATCGGGTGTAAGTCCAAGAAAGTTCAACACAACAAATTCAACATAAATTGGCTCAAACCATCAACCACTGAGAGACCCAAAGGGTCATGAACGGTGCGTCTGTTCAAACCCAGACACCAGGTCCAACTCGTGTGCATTAACCCAAGCACGGGGTCTCCCAAACCCGCTTACGCGGTGGTTCATCTCAGTTAATAGGTTCAAACGCAACATTCAACAATCAACATAACAGGTGGGACCGAACAAATAGGCTCAATCACGTTTAAAACAACGTTTTTGGATTCCAACAATTATAATGGCAATAATTGGGTTAATGGGTTCAAATGGTTATACCCAATAGCAGCCAAATCAACGAAACAGGCTCAAATAATTGATACAATCACAATCCGGATGAACGAATTAAAATAGACATGCCAAATAATTCTCGTAACAGCAATAAGAACCAAACACTAATAGGCTCATCAATAATCAAGGAAAATTGAGACATTTCAATAAAAGGACTAAAATATCTCACAAAAGAACAAATCCCCTGTAAAAGAACAGATTTCCCTTACAAGAATTAGATTACCCTTACAAGAATTAGATTACCCTTACCTGATACGATTCCAAAATTGAGTTATATACGTGTGTGTATATATATATATATATTCCCTCGAGCAGCTTGACTGCTTCTTCTTCTTCTTTCTTTTTTTTTCTTCCTTCTTCTTCCGCCCTCCTCCGCTCGCGGCTCTTAGCCTCCTCTCTCTCACGTTTCCATCTTCTCTCCTCTTCCCTCTCTCTCTTCCGATTCCCCTCCCCTTTCTCTTCCCTCTCTCCTCTTTCTCTCTTCCTCTCTCTCTCCCGATCCTCCCCTCCAATCTCCTCCCTCTATATATATATATATATATATATATATATATATATATATATAACCGCTCTCACCCTCCCTCTTCTTTCTTCTCTTTCTTTTTTTTTTAATCCTCTTCTCTCCCTTCCGCATACATATATATATATATATATATATATATATATATATAAATAAAATAACCAATCCCACTTTTCCTTTTTTTATTTAAAACGCACTCACCCTCGGCACTCACACACACTCACACACACTCCCACACTTATATATATATATATATTTATATAAACCCACCCACACACCTCGTCCCACACATATATATATATATATATATGCACGCACTCACTATATATAATATTATATTATATGCTATATTATATTTAATTTATATACAACATATATTTTCAGTGTAATGTACTCATGTCATTAATTTACACATCCACTTATCAGTCCAAATTTACCATTTATTTTAAATTAAGATTAACTGAAAATTCAGGGGTATTACACCGCTGCCCTAGCTTACTCCCCCTTCCCCCTTCCCCACACTTCCCATGTCCCAATGCCCTAACCTACTCCCCCTCCCCACATTCGCTGTACGAAGCCACAGAAGAAGAAGAAGAGAAAGTGAAGAGAAGTAAAGGAAAAAGAAATGAGAAGAAACCAAAGGCAATACAATCAAGCTCGATTCATCTGCTACTGTGGTGGTGCCACAAGGATGAAAACTTCATGGACAAATGATAATCCTGGGAGGAGATTTGTCGTTTGCGAACAGTTGCATAGTTGTGGCTACTTCACTTAGGTTGATGATCCTTTTTGTGAGAGAGCAAGAATCATCATTCCCGGTTTGATGCGAAGGCTTTGAAAAATGGAGGACGAATTAGCTAGGGTTCGGGGAAGACAACAAAGACAAAGGCTTATAGTTATTTTCTTGGTGTTGGGGTGGGCTGTTGTGTTTTGGTTTGCACAAGGTCAATCTAGCCAAGCCACCAATTGCAGAAATATACACTTGGTCTGTAATGCAATGCAGTGTATTGTGTTTTTGTTATTTTGTAATGCAATGAAGTGGTCTGTAATGCAATGTTTTTGTGTTTTTTGACATCATGTACTGTGTAATGTGGCTGTTTATTTGGTAATTTATCTAATGAAGTGTTTTGTTTTTGTTTCAATGATGCAGTGTCTTGTTTTATCTTAAAAAGTGATCACTTCTGTAATGTAAAGCCATTTTGTTTTAGTGGATTTTAGCAGCCAATGACATAGCTTGGAAATACAATCATTGAACCAATTTTCAAATGGCATGAGCTTATAATAGCTTACAAACTGGCATACACCAACACAGTACTACTTCACAACCAATCATTGAACAAATTTTGAAATGGCATTAGCTTATAGTAGCTTACAAACTGGCATACACCAACACAACACTACTTCACAACCTGATCTCTTTTGGACAATATAAATTCATTCAAAGAAAATATCATTATCATTACAAACTGTCATTGACATAACTTCATACAGCAACTAAGGATTCATTGACTTTTACAACTAAGAAATGATAATAAAACTTACAGCATTACAAAAAGCCAGCTTGCATCTAACACAACTTGAGGTCTACAATGCCCCTTTGCTCCCTTGATGGTCCACTTCTTCATTGGCTGTTACAATTTTTCATTGCCTATGAGGTCCACGACGCTCCTTTGCTGGTCCCTTATCACATCTGAAAATTTCTGGCCTAATAGAATTCATTTTTGCTGAGACCCCAGCTTAACTTTGTACAATATAAGCGTGTGGTCTAAACTTTGATTGCACAAATTGTGATCTGATGTGAGGTTGGGCCTTAGCACGTAGGTTGAAAGCATGTGACCTGATTTGTGCTTGCACAAATTGTGGTCTAATGTGAGTTTGGCCCTCAGCATGTTGGCAAGGAGCATGTGACTTGGCTTGTGCTTGCACAAACTGCGGTTTGATGTGAGTTGGGGCCTCAAAATCTGGGCTAGGTGCATGTTGCGAAGTATCAGCTTCAGCATGAGTTTGGTACTGCATTTCAAATTTAAAAAGAGATAAAACATCAAACATACAAATGGAAAAATCTAATACATTAATTAATGTACACAATGTGGAAATAACATAAAAGCTACCTGATATGTCCTCCTATTGTGTCCAGCTTTTTTGCATTTGCTACATGCTAAGGATATTCGATGGTGACCCTTGGTTAGCTTGGTGGTACTGCTGGATCCACCAGTGGGAGTTTCACAATCTTCTTCCCCTACCTTCTTCCTTCTTTTTGTTTGAGGTCTCCCAACTTTTGACTCATGAATTGGTGGACAAATTAGTACATTTCCCACTTTCTCCCACATGTCTTGGCCATTAAGTGGGTAAATCATGTTGCCATATGCTTTTAAATATGTTTCCTCAGTATAACAATGATAAACATATGGCTCAGGATCCTGTTGCATGTAGTAAATTGCAGCAATTGCATGCTGACAAGGGATCCCTGATAGGTCCCACTTTCTGCACCCACACGTGTGTTGCTCTAGATCCACAACAAAACTACTACCTCCCATTTCGGTACACTCAAACTTGTCCTCACTAGCCCATACACAAATGACCTCAGATGATAATTATTTCATTTTATCTAACTTCTTTGCTATCCTAGGACACAGACTGCTGCCCTGATTTAACACCTTCTTCATTGCTTCCCTCTTCTGTTGAAGTCTACTCATTAGATAACACCTAGTGTCTTCAAGCAATGCCAGAATGGGTTTCTTTCTATATTTCAGAATCACAGTATTGAAACATTCACAAATATTATTCAACAGTAAATCACACTTGCTAAAAACAGAGAATGCAGATCTTGAGCACTGGTTAGGTGGCCTCTTAGCCAACCACTGATAGGCTTTTTCATTGACACTCATCAACTCATCCATTATCCCATTAAACCTCCATATGTATGATGCCTTAGCTACCTTCCATATCAGCTCCTTGTATATTCTTCTTTTAAATTCATCTCTAAAATTGGAGTACAAATGTCTCACATAGAATCTGACCTCTGCTGTAGGAAGTTTCTTCTGGAGGGATGGAACAAAACCATTCTATTTATCAGTAATGAAAGTCCATGCACTTTCATTGACAATGTACAAGTCTTGTTTAAGCAACTCAATGAACCAACTATAGTTGTCCTTATTTTCCACAACAAGTACAGCATATGCAAAGGGAAATATTCCATCATTTGCATCAATGCCTACAGCAACAAGCAACTGACCCTTACATGCCCCCTTCAAAAAACAACCATCTAACCTAATAACTGGCCTACACGCCTCAAATAACCCCTTTTTACAACCACCAAGGCAAATGTAAATCCTTTTGAATTAACCTAGTCAACATCTAACTTGCAAGTGGTATTGGGATTTGTCCTCTTCAATTCTTCACAGTAATCCCACAGTTTTCCATACTGATCACCTAAACTTCCTTCTAATTTTTTCAGAATGATTCTCCTAGCCCTATAACATTATTGGGCTGAGACTCTACAAGTCAAATCTTGCTGCACTTTTAGAATAAATGCAGCAGGTAACCATGTAGGGTTAATTCTAAAATCTTCCAAGTATTTCTCGGCTATCGACCTAGCATTCACAAACCTAATATATTTTCTCCTGGTACATGTATGTTCTGAGTGATAAGTTTTAATCATAATTGTGTTCTCATTATTCAAGGCCGACCAAAAAATTATCCAAGGACAACATCTTAGCAAACTGCCCTTAATCTATTTTCCTCGCACTTTTGAAATTTTATTGCCTTTCCCCACTTCATAGCATGACTCTTAATAGCCTTTCTCAATTGCTTAACTAACTTAAATTGCTGTCCCAAGCTGAATTTTGGATCATCCGTGTGATCTTTTTATGAAAAAACATCAAATTTCTTTCTTTTCCTATCCTGAAACTCTCCATCTGAATTTTCTAAGGCACTACCTATGTCACTTGAATTACTAGAGTTTGATAGGCCCATATCCATATCTGGATTATGTTTTTCTTTGCCTTTTCCTTTTTCCTTTTTATTTAACCCACCCCATTCGGCATTCCCATCCACATTTTCCTTAAACAGTATGTCATCTTCCTCACTAAAGTCATATTCAGTATCCATAAAGTAAGTGTCAGTAGAAACATTATGATTTTCACTGTCCTTATCATGCCCATCCAACTGGCTGCCTTCAAACTCATAACTCTCATTAGAATCATAAATAACATTTACAGCATTAGATTTAGTAGGAGTAAGTTTATCACCACCTGAATGTTTAACAAATATGTCAACTTCTCTAAAGGGCAAAATCCTATTCACCATCCTCACGATATTTGCCTCCATTAAAATATATTCAAGGTCAGATGACAATGGTGCCGTATATTAGTAGGCACATCCTTTTTTATAGCTTATTCCTCTCATTATATGATCTAACTCTAGCAAAGACAAAAGATTGCCATCCATATTTGACACTTTTGTAACTGACCCCCGACATAACTAGGTCATTGGTCCCATCTCACTTCCCCCTCATGATGAACAATCAGAGTAATAAGAGGATCAGAATATTCTGCAACGACAATTTAAATAAAAACCAAATATAATTTGTACTATTACTATGCATATTTACCTATGTTATTTACAAAAAAAACAAACACAGTTTAAGAGTACATATCACTAAACCTTATAGATTCCATTGAAGGATTTGTCACCATACTCGCAAATCGAAGGGTAACTCCACTTCAGTTGCTGATGAAGTAGATTTGTGAAACCCTTACGATCCCAATGCTTCTTCTGCGGCTACATACAGTACTCCTAGGGGGGGAGGGGACAGATTAGGGCAGCAGGACTCCTGGATGTTGGGGAAGGGGGGGAGGGGGACTAGATTAGGGTAGCGGGACAGGGGAGGCGTGGGAAAGGGGGGAGGGGGATAGGGAAAGCGTGGGGAAGCGGGAGCAGGTTAGGGCATCTGGACATGGGAAGTATGGGGAAGGGGGGGAGGGGGAGAAGGTTAGGGCAGCGGGACAGGGGAAGCGTGGGGAAAGGGGGGAGGGGGATAGGGGAAGCGTGGGGAAGGGGGGAGTAGGTTAGGGGGGGAGGGGGATAGGGGAAGGGGGGAGTAGGTTAGGGTAGCAGGATAGGGGAGGCGTGGGGAAGGGGGGAGGGGGATGAGATTAGGGCAGCGTAGGGAGGGAGGGGGATTTGGGTTTGACAGTTTTAACCTCAAAAAATGGTCATGTGAGAGGCACATGACCATTTTCCATCCACCAAGTTGGACAGGGCTGACGGCAGGGTTCGATGCAACAAGGAAGTGAAAATTCGAGGTTCAATCTAATAAAGAGAAAAGATCAAGGTTCAATGTCAAAAATCGGTCAAACTTTTGAGTTTAAGGTATCATTTATCCTATATATTTCCTATGTTATTATCTGGCAAGCCTCTTTTACAGTTCTTTAGCTGTTTGTTTCTATGTTTTTATTTAACGGAATTGTCCTTTCAAAAAAAAAAACAAACTTCAACCTATTAGGAGTAGGTGAACGCTAAAATCTTAGGCGGGAGGAGTGAACTTCCTACCTTAAATTTTAACTGATAGGTATAATTAAAAAGTTCTGATAGATGTAAAAATTGATAGATGGTGAGTACATCATTACGTCCAAACTTTAATTCGATTAGATGATTATTCGAAAATGAAATCTGTAAGCTTTTCGCATACAGAAGGGTGATTCAGTGACACTAAGGTGGTGTTCGGTAAAATTTAATATTAAGACCTAAGTTTACAAAGAGATGTAACTAAAGCTATTGCATCTAAATTTACTATCCTGTTTGATTATAACATTATTGTATGATCTGAATAAGCTGTATTTTCAAATTTAACCTTATACATTCAAACATAACTATTATCTTTTTTTTACAAAGAAAATAGGGAAATAATTGAATATTTGTAATCATAAACAACTTTTCAAGTTAATTATAACATAATATTCATAGATTTTAATATTGGATCCTTCAATTCTCATATATTTCCTACATATTCATATACTATCAATTTTGTTATAATTTCAAAATTTTAATTTTTTTTACCTTTATTATCTCCTATTCCCGTTATGATTATATTATAATGGCACAGACACAAAATTTCAAATATTTACCTATTATTATTCGATAAGATATTTACCTATCACGACGCTATTTTATTAAAACACATAATAGAAAATAATGTCAAACTTCAATTTATAAAATAAATCAGAGGATTGAAACCCACCATTCTATCCTTTTATTTTGTTTTCCTTCAAGTTATTTAATTTTGTTTACTGTGTTCGGTATTTGTTTTTTGTTTACAAAATGTGCGGTCGTCGTCTTCTTTCCTTCCAAGAACTTGCAAATTTGGGAATTTTGGAATGGCTCTTCCACAAACCCAGATCGACCATTGAACGAATCGACTTACGAATCTTTCAAACAGATCGTGACTCGACCAGATCATCATCAGCCAAAACCACGAGTAGTGAGGAATTTCTATTAACGTGCGTGGGTCTCTGTTGAAAAGATCTGAAAATGGAACTGAGCCAATCAGATGTAATTCTTGGTCTGAATATGAGCTCAATAAGTCTACGACCGAATTACATTTATGCTCCATTTAGAGCTCATTGAGGGCAAACAAACGGTGACTAAGAAAGCTTATTACAAACCACACTGAATGTAAAAGAATCAAAACAGGGAGTCTTAACGAAACGGAGGGGAAACACAAATGCTTTAGGGCCTCAGAAGACCATCAGAAAACAGAGAAACAAAGGTTTCCATTTCGGCTTCATGCAACACAACACCCACCTCAACACCACCGCTGTCTCTGCTGTCCGAAAGCTCAATTGCTCCGGTTCTATCAATGGACGCGACCTCAGTTTTCCTTGGTCCCCCCCACCCGAAATCAGCCCCATAGAGCCCGAACTGAGGCGACCCAGCGAGTGAAACCACCTTCTCTCTTCCATAAACACTGCACATTGAGATCAACTCCTCGGGCTCTTCCGGAACCCCTTCCTCTTTGATCTTCCTTATGGTCTCGCTAATGGCTTCTGCAGCTACGCTCACTCCGTCTTCTGATTCCATGTCGCTCGCTGTTATGATCGCGAAACCCCCTGTGACGCAGTTCCCGAAATATGTCTCGGGGATGGGTGGACTTAACCGAGATCTGCCATTCGCGGCGATTCCGATGTAAATGGTCTTTTTTTCGGCTCCTTGGGTCTTGATTAGGCATACCCATGCGTAGGCGGTGGCGAGTGCGAATGTGGAGATTCGAGTGGGCACCATGTGTTCTTGTTTTTGCCGCCGACAGCATCTTTCGCGTAGCTTCTCTATGTGCGCGCGGGTCAACACGAACGTGCCCCGGATGGCTCCTTGCGGGGGTTCCATTTCGTGCACCATTAGGCTTTTGGTTTCGGCTCCCTTTCGTCTCTGTCGCTCGTTCAGGAGGACCGCTTTGATCCCCTTGGGGTCCCTTATCACCGTGCGGTCGTAGAACGGGACTAGCTCCGCCGACCATTCCCCGAGTCGGCAGGCGGAGGCCCATGATTTCAGGAACATGGTGGAGGTCTTGCCGTCGAGGACGGTGTGGTTGGAGGCCAGTGCGATGCAAAACCCGCAGTTTGGAAACACGGTAATTTGCAGTGCCACGATCGACGCCTCGGTTTCGGACGCCGGCAAATGGGGGATGAGAGGATGAGACTCGGCTGATCCCCGCAACCCGCAGCCGGAGAGGCGGTGGAAATCTGCGTCGGACTCGGCTACGGTGAGCGAGACGGCTGCTGCGTCGTCGACACGGATGTAGGGTTCGTCGGATTCCGGCGGCCACACAAGGGTGCCGGCGATGGGGAGGAAGTGGTGGAGGGTGAGGGAGAGGGAGGCCTTGAGTTTCGGAAGGATGGAGTGTGGGAAGGAAGAGATGAGATGATGAGGGATTGAGTAGAAGAGAAGGCGTTGGGTTGGAGGGAAATTCAACCAAAACACGTCGAAGAATGTGATTGTAAGAGACTTTGGAGCAGAGGAGCCCGGTGAGCTTTGTGCCGGCGTCACCCGGGAAACCTCTACTACCTTCACTGCCATGGATACGAGAGAGAGAGAGAGAGAGAGAGAGAGAGAGGGGTGATTGGATAGACTGACATCATCAGCCACTTATAGACAATTTTGCATAGCGTAAGGCTGATCCTTCCTAGAACATGATTCTTAGGCAACTCCTAGGAGCCTATTTTTGACTTATTTTAATAAAAAAATTTCCACCACAAAAATGGGCATTTGGCATATTATAAAATGCTCAAAACAATATTTCATAGCTTTCCGAGAAAGCTACTATTATTTTTGAGTATATTTCAATAGCTATTAAAGTTAATTAAAAAATTTTAGTATATTTCAATAGCTATTAAAGTTAATTAAAAAAAGTAATTCTCATTAGATCAGGCTTCCGATATTAACATGAATCTCATTTTGATCCATCTAGATTGAAGTATTGAGATCATTTATTGTATTTAGGTGCTTAATCATAAACATGCCCTTAATTATATAAATTTTATTTAAGTAGCATTTTACCTTTTTAGGACTAATCTTAGGTATTTGAAAATTAGACTCAATAATATATGAAAAAATATATTTAAGTTGCATTTATTCTTCTAGAACCAGTGCCACAAGGTTCAACTTTAGAAGATATTATTTATTAGTCATCATATATTCAAATTGATTTTGTGGACTTCTGTCTGTCGGCAAGTCCTTTTGCTATGATTACGCGTTCACTGTTTGTTTTCATGAAAAGGTATAGGGAAGAAATTCAGAGTAACAAACTTTGGGATTAAGATCACAAAATGCGTGGACCTCAAATCAGTGCGTGGAGATTCATTGGCTTATAGTGGGGAAATAAAATGCACTGATGATCTACTTTCTTTTCATCACGTTGACATGTTTTTTTTTCGACTCCACTTTAGCCTAATGATGGTTTGGGTCTAGATCTGAATCTAACTCGTTTCACACTCATTTAATTGGGTTGAATTCATTATATATGAGTCTTAATACAGACCCAAATTCAGACTTGTTTATATATTGTATATGGGTCAGATCTAGTAGAACTCATACTCGACCCTAGACTTGTTAGATAAAAAACTCATACAGTGTAATTAAAATTTTTTTGTTTATGTGAAAAGTTAGGAATAATAGCAGCTTTTGTACATGAGAGAAATGAGTTATTTGGGTTATTTATGTTTGTATTTTCTTTTTCACTTTGCTAGTTTATTAATGAAGATTTGGAATTGTAATAACTTGAGTTAATAAAAATTAATCGATAGAAATCATCTAATTTATATTATGATTTTCTATCTAATATTATAAATTTTTATCCATTGATATATTATTTGGAAGATTTCAAAATAAATATAGAAGGAGCCAATCACATCTCCACAATATAAAATGTAGAAAAAGAAATAAAAATTATAGAACCAGTAAACTAAAATTTAAGTCTTATAAACAGATATAGGATAAACACATTTATTCAATAATTTTAACGGATTTTCTATTTATTTTTTAAATGAGTTGGGTATAGACGTAAAAAGAAAAAATTAATGTGTCTAATACGGATTTGAATAAATTCAACCCATTTCAAGCCTAGTCGCACTCAATATTTTCCCCTCTATTTTGGGCAGATTCCATTGGAGATGCAATGTGGCAGCACATGGTCAATGATAAGAAATAAATATATTTTTTGTTTGATGCATATCGAGATCTGATGCGAATAAAAAAAATATTAATAAAATCAGCCTTGTATTTATGGCGGTGGTCCACCGGCAAAATTGCATGAAGGGGGTTTTCAGTTTTTTCATTTAAGTGGAGACCAACCAAGATTAAAACATTGATTAATTTCTCTTTTTATTTTATTTTATTTTTTTTACCATCCTATCGTATGAGCGTCAAGTGCAGGATTATTGTCAGCCTTAAAATATTTATTTAAAATAAAATGAGAAGGGAATTATATATTTTGCTCGGATGATGTTGAGTGACGAAAAACTATGTAATGAAGGCTTTGACTTTGTTGTATTTTTCGAGTTGACTCGGGGAAAAATTAAAGGAAATTTTACAAACTACCCTGACGGATTAGGTCACCGGACCAAGGCCCAACACCCATGCTCAATTTGAGCCCAGGGCTCACTCCATCTCAGGGCCCAAGGCCTTGATCCTCCCAAGCCCGAGGCTTACCTCCTTCTCGAACAGGCCCAAGACCCATACCTCACGGGATTGCGATAGAAATAAAATAAGAAATTTAAGTGTAACGAGAGAAAAAGTAAATTATCCAAATGAAAAAAGATAAATATATTTTACAATTAAAAGACAAAAAGTCGATTTCGTATAACACTGCTCTTCTACACCAAGTAAGAATGAAGGTAAGCCCAGCGTAAATGTCAAGAAGATCGAAAATAAGCGACAATTACTCATTAACTCTAACGAGAGAAGTTTTAAAGGCGCCCTTTTATATTTTAGTTACGTCTATTTATTTTCTAATTATAATAATTTAATTTTTTTTTTCCTTCTTTATTTTCACTTTTTATTTAGTAATTTTTTTAATAATTTCTCTTTATCAACTTAGATGAAAATTTTAAAATAAGGAATAATTGGACAATTTTTTAAAGCATAGGTGGTGTGCTAAAAGATTGACATTGCATAAGGCCTCTTCAAATATTTCACCAATATTTTTTTGTCAAAGGTACGTACGACGAGGAAGGGGTGAAAAAGAGAGGATAAGCTCCCGGCGAGGATCGAACTCGCGACCTTTCGCTTACGAAGCGAACGCACTACCACTATGCTACGGAAGCAATTGACTTTTGGGAGCAAAAGCTAATAAACACGTAATGAATTATGAGCATGCGAGTCCAAATTTTATTTAAAATCAATGAAATATAACTCGTTCATCTGTCTCTCTCCTCCCTCCCGTTACTTTCTCCTCGCCTCGCTCCAGCGCTCCCGGGGTCTTCCCGCTTCCATGGCTTTACGAGGGTTTTGGTCCCTAACCAGTTGAAGAAAACGTCCGTTTATTCAACCCAGATTTCTCAATGTTAATTCAGTGATAGCTTCGAATCTGATCTCTCCTCCTATTCACCGATTCTAGATTCAATCCAAAACTCTATAGTTATTTTATCCGGGTGAGTAACGGGTTGTCTGAAGTTTCCTGTTTCCGCGTATTCACTTGCTCCTCTTTACGTGTTCCTGCGTTTGTTTCTGAATTGAGTAGTATTATTATTGCGTGTAAGGCGATTTTGGGAACCTGTCTTGCTGGGGAAAAGTAGTTTTTTCCTGGACGCAGTGAAATGATAAGACATGTTCATCAATGCGGGACTTTATATGCGAATAAATGATAATTTGGGATACCTTACTTGCCGTGAAATGATAAAAGTTGTTGAATATGAGAAATGATGGTGGGGATAATCCAAAAGCTTGAAGTGGAATTTGGGTGGGTCTAGCTTTTGCCGTGCCATGGAAAAGGTTGCAGTAGCGCAGATATGTGAGAGTGAGGGGTTTCAGGGTTTTCAGCAGTCTGCTCTTGAGACACTGTCTGACGTCATGGTTCGCTATATTCATAGTTTAGGGAAAACTTCGCATAAGTATGCCAATTTAGCTGGTAGAACGGAGTGTAATGCTCTTGATATACTCCAGGGGTTGGAAGATTTAGGGTCTTTTCAAGGGTTTTCAGGTGCTTCAGATATTAACCGTTGTGTTGGGAACACGGGTATAGTGCGAGAGATTCTTCAGTATGTTAGTGAAGCTAGAGAGATTCCATTTGCATATGCAATTCCGTGTTTTCCAGTAAATAGAGATAGGAAGCTAATTCCAAGTTTTTTGCAAAACGGAGAAGAGCCTCTGAGTAAGCATATCCCCGAATGGCTGCCCACATTTCCTGATCCTGGCACTTACCTGCAGTCACAAATGCAAAATGTGAAAAATATGGATCCGTGTGTTGATATCACTGGACAGCCAAGACCACGTATGAATCTAGAAAGGTCATCACAGTGACAATTGGCTTGCAGTGGGTCAGAGGGACGTCCCTTTGTTGACTCAAAAAGCGCTGCTAGGAAAAAAAAAGTGGCAGAAAGTAAACCATTCGTTAGTTCGTCTCTGCTATCTCGAGAAAAAGAAGTGTCTCGCGTGACTCTTCCAACTAATCTTTTAGAGGAAGCAAGTGAAGAATGGCATGCTTGAGAAAGCCATTTTTCAGCACTGGAGATGTTTGCTCCAGCTATTGAAGCAGTGAAGCTTGGATTATCTGATGCTGAAGAGCGTCGGAATAAGGTATTTCTGAACCAGAGGTGTGCACCAAAATTTAAAATCGGGGTTGGCAGAAAATCGTTAGGAGAAGATTCTGATCCGGCCCTTTGGAGAAAGGGTGTTGAAAAGATTATCCACTGGCTTGGAAAAGACATCGAGAAGGATGGCAAGAGAAGGAGATTCTGAAGGAATCTTTGGAAAACCCACAGGAGTTAGCTCAATTGTAAATTAGGTCTGTTTGATCAGATTCTGTATTTTTGTTTCAGGAACTGGCAGCAGAAGCTGGTCTTGTACTTTCCAAAGACAAAGGGTGATATTGTTGCCTGCCTATAGGTATTACTGAATGAGTACTTCAAACTTGTGAAGGCAAGGCCACCATTTTAACAAGTTTTCAAGGTATGGGCCCATTAATTGTAACTGCTGACCCTGCAGAATAATGATTCTTTCTAATTCTAAATATTGTTCTTACATTGATAAAAACTAAGAGGGTTGTTGTCAGTGTTTATAATATATGTGTGGATAGTACATTGTGAAATTTCAATTTATGGGCATCTAGTGGTACTGGCATGTCTCATAAAGCCTTAATGCTGGGCAGGGTCAGGGTCAAGGGTATGAGTCCTTGTGCTTACTAAGTTGGGTGCGTTTGTATTTACCAACAAAATAAATTTTTAGTCAAAAAAAGATATTGAGATGTCTAGCTTCTTTGAAGGTGATCTTTGTTGTTTCCTTCACCAGATGGTGAATCTGTAAAATGATGTTATCACTGTCAGGATTCTTTGAGGGGGCCAGTCAGTGTACCTAACGTCAGTTTGTTGCATCACGAAAAACAGCCAGATTGGAGTACTGATATGCTACTTTTATGAGCTAAATGGCTAGGTGACTAATAACCATCTACATATCTGTAGTCAATGAACGTTAGAATCAATGATTTCTGGTTATGTATTCCTTCTAAAATGACCCCACAAGGGATATACTAACGAGTTCAAAGGTTGCTAATGCATGGCAAGTCTGGTAATATTAGTTGTAGATTTCTAATAGGAAAATGCTGTGGATACCAACAAGTTATACCTACTTTTGAATATGGACTGATGGGCATGACCTATATTTTTTTTGTGTGCGCATTTTTTATGGTTTTTTTTGATGATGACACATCAGTCAACATCCAAATGGGTGCATTTTGTTCTCCCCCTTAGCATTGCTCTTTTAATTAAAAAGGCTAAACCCCTGTTTGTGACCCATTAGCAATAAAGCCATCTATAGGTTTTCTTATTTCTGAATGTTGTGGTTCCAATAATGGAATTATTTTTTTGGGAGCTCCATTGGTTTAGAGTTTATTCGAATTGCTTATTCCCTTTAATGAAATGCAATAACTTTTAAAAACTGTTCCATGCATATTTTTAAACCATGTCGACAAGACATGAGTATCAGTTTTCATCTGTTATGTGTTCTCATGGCATCTCGTTGATTAATGTTTCTTGGGGTCACTAAATTTTCCACCAGATAATCAATTCCCAACCAGCCATGCTTGATTCTACAGAAAAGGAGACCTTTACTGGATCAGTAGATGAGTTCAAAAGAAGCATAAAATTTTCCTTCTCTTCCCATTGACTGACATTTATTTTTTAATTTCTATAGTAGTCAGAAACCATTGATGTTTGGCACTCTGTTTGTATGATTTGCACAGCTCTCAATGGAGTTCCTTGTGACAATTTGGTGAGTGTCTTTTAAATTATCAGCAAGAAGTTTTTAACCTCTAAGGTGTAAGTATGAGCCTTTCACTGCTTGAGAGATGTTGGGTCTGTAGTTTACTTGGATTTTCTAGCATTTGTTTTTGCTTTGTTATGCATTATTATTATTATTATTTTTTGTTTCTCTAATTATCATGATAGCATCTTTAATTTATTCTACTATCATTTATGTTTCAGATGCTTTGATTAAATTTTTATATTTGTGAAATTGATTTTTATTGCCTTTTTTAGGTTTAGAGCTTCGTCATTGTTAATTGAGAAAATGAGCACCATGCGTCTGACCAAGTCTGAGTAAGACGTAAAGCATGCTGCCCTTCTCCGAGTTAATTATAGAGCTTAGGTTGAGAGCTTCATCATTGTCAATTTTGAACATGAGCATACTATGCATCTGACCAAGTCTGAGTCAAGCGTAGGGCATGCAGCCCTACCCTGAATCAGTTGTAGAGCTTAGCCCAGTTTGAAGTGGTTACTAATTGAGGAAATGTAATATTTTATAATGCATGGCACTGAGATGCTTATTGGGTCCCTGAATCAGGTATCGGGCATGTCCACTTTGAAGTGGTTACTACTTTTACAGAACACTAATTCTCAGTACACATATTTGCTTCTTGTTTTGCTTCTCCCCCTTTCTTTATGAAGCCATTGTATTTTCGTGGCTGCCATAACTAGTTGTTTTTCTTTTTTTTTTTTTTTTTCTTTTTGTTGGCTAGAGAGGAGTGCCATTAAAAGCATAGACATTATTTGACTTAGCAATTCTGAGCAGACTGATTGTTACTGAGAGATAGTGCAGGTTCTTTCAGTTTGTGAAGAGAGGGGATTGAAAAAAAGGTGATTGCTATCTTATAGAATATACTTGTAAACCTTTTCTCTAATGGATGATGTGCTATTTTGTTGGTTCCTTGGCTTTAATTTATTGACTTTTATTGATTTCACTATAGAGTGGTCAGCTCTGCATGATTGGCAAGAAGTTTGTATTTTATGGTTTTTGGGACTTGAACTTGGAATCAGCTAGTTTCAATTTTCGCATGGTAAACTCCTCTTGCAAATCAAGGTTGGTCTGTTTCTGTAACTGGTGAAAATTGGGGCTGTAAAGAATTGTGGACCGGTTCTAAACTTGTCACGTTATCCAGTATAAATGCAACACGTTTGTGAAGTTATGCATTCGAGTATCATTTACTTTAACTTGCCTATTATATATTTAGGAATTTCATTATCTTTGTTCTCATTGACGGGGAAAGTGCCTTGATGTACTTGTTATTTTTTCTAACTTGACATGTGTGAGCATGTACTATTAAATCACTATTTGAGTGCCATGAACTAATTAGGGAAACATGGAAGCCTGAACTTTTCCTGTTGGGCTGTAGTGGTCAAAGGAGATGCCTTAAATGGCATTTAAGCAATTGTACAAAATGGTTTGTGATGAATAGTTATGGAGCATAGCTGCAGTGAGAATTAGTGGATCAATTTTGATTGTGCATTCATAAATTTGTATATCTATTTATCAGCTATAACGAGACCATATGTTATAAATTAGAAGATAATTTATTTACAACTTAATAAAAGCAAATCAAATTCCCATTGGTTATTATTCTTTTGAACGGAGTAAAACGCCAGTCCAAAAGAATAGTTATTTATGGGTGAAACATGTCTACAGAGTTACTTGGGAAACAATTGCCTGCATGGACCCCCAGGCCGGTCTTTCAGAGAGGTTGCTTCACCTTTCACTATCTCCGCTACCAGGTCCTTGAAGATCAACCGCTCAACATCCAAAACAATGTTTGAAACCTCAGTTTGAAGGTCTATCTGATATGCTGAATCCTCCCACTTGATACCTTTCAAAGCTTCATCTTCATGGCTGAAGCTGGAACCTGAGTTAGCTTGTAGCCTGTCAATCTCAGAACACACTTCATTAAGGAGTTGCTGACCCCATGGATTTCTCCTTGGCAACTTTCTTTGAGAGGACCACAACTCAGACGTACATGCTAAAGCTAATTTTCCAACTAAAATTTCATCAACTGTATCAAAAACTAGCTTCCTGTGGACTTTCTCATTGAGTTTTGTCCAGTTTACCATTCTGCTGCCACTTGGAAGTCCGCTGCTTCCCTTGGTTTGTTCTAGGACAAAGAACAAGTTGGGGTTGATTGTGTGGCCTGATGAATGTGGCTGAAGAGCTCTTAAATTTGGAGCGAGATCTTTGTGAAGTAGACTCGATGCTGAAAATATCTCATAAATGTAGCCGTGGTCCAGATTGGTGTTCTTGCCAATTGGTGCAATGCAATTTATCTTAGGTTCTTCATCAGCATAGCTCAGTTTCCTAAGCTTCTGAATCATGTCTTCCCTCAATTCTAATGACTTATAATGGATAATTGAGCTTAGAACCAGATCTGCATTTTGGGGCAAGCATTTGCGATCTGATAAATTATGGGTCTCATCCGAACTTAGAGTCTCATCATCTGGCAGAAGATGTAAGTAGGTCTTCAGCATGTGAAGCAGCCTATAAATTACAGTAAGCAATCTTGCATGCCCGTTTTTAAATATTATGGTTTGATGAACTGTGTTTATTGGTTTATGTCCTCTTTGTGATTTTTAAATTTGAATTTAACTGAATTACTAGATAAGTCTTACCTTGAAAGGTATTTGAAATTTTTTTCACTGGAGACGGCGAGTCATCCTCAGAGAACGTAGCACCAAGAACGGATACAGGGCTTGGTTGTTCTTGGATGGCAACTGGTACAGCCATTTTACCATCTTTGTTCAACTTTGCTTCTGTATTCTGAATGAGAAAAAGATTACAATGTTAGCCAGCTGTTTCGAATACCAATAGTAGTTAAATAGAGAAACTACAGTACCAGAGAGCACTTACGTCATGCTTTTGGTCACCGAGATGGAAGGTTCCATTGATGTTGTTGAGCTGAGCAGTGCATGTGACTTCAATCTGAGAAGCCAAGTTAGGCTGAAGAGAATCTCTATCCCTTTGGTTATTGAAGCTATTTGCCCCATTAGTAAGCTTGCTCAGTTCATCTTTGCTTTGTTGCCAACTGGAGGGTTTTGGGTGGAGTTTTCTACCACGTGAATTTGATCCTTGTCCCTTACTGGATAGTCTTCGGGTTGTGCTTACTTCATGTGATAGGGTGGTGGGATGAGCATGATTCTCCAGCCGAGCATGCTGTTGCAATCTTGGGCTTGTGGTTCCTGAGCTTCTTGAGCTAGTAGTTTCTTCTTTTGTGGAGTGTTGGGACTCCTTTGAAGCTTGTGTTGATCTTAAAGCTGTAGCACTTGTACCGTTGTCCATGGAATGGAACAATCTGCTAGAAGGGTCCTGAAAATGATTATTTCTTGGACTTCGATTTTTTGTCGCTTGCTTATCAGCCAAATCCTTTCCGCTAATAGCAGAATCACCAGTCTGGAGCTTGTGAAGACCTGGTAAACCAACTGCAACTACCGTGGAAGCTGGGATCCCTGATTTATTTGTAGCTTTATTTGGCTTCATAATCATTATTCTCTTTGGAGGACTAGTTCCCTTTACTCTGGCAGGAGTTGGGTGATCGTTTTTTGGGTTCTGTCGGTTGAATAATCTTGGGCTTTGATCTGGACTGCTGGAATTTGGGAATTTGTTTACCCTTTGAGACGGAACTTGTGAAGCTAGATCCTGCTTTTTGGCCTCCAGATCTTTAGCATTCTGCATGGCTTCAAGAATGTGTTTATGAGCTCTGAGATCCTTGCCAGATTTTCTAAACTGGATTTCGGTCAGCCTTTTCTCAATTTCACCATATACAGTTTTGGGGGAATTCGACTCAATCTGAGGATCCTGACACCTGGATGCTCTTACTTGAGAGCCCTCCCACCTTCCTTGCTGCCTCCATGGAGCTGTTTCCAGTGGAAACTTTGAGTTTGGGATGGACTTTGCAGCCGAACAAGTATTTCTTGAGCATGGCGACGTGGGATTCTCGAAGAAATTTCTTGGTGAGCCAGCAACCTGATTTTGCTTGCCTTCGTCTGTTGTTCTTGATGATCTTGAGGACTTATGAGATTTTCTGTCTATGAATGTTTTAATTGGGCATAGCTGGCCCTCCTCGATTGACATGGTGCCAGGAAAATCTTCCACGCCCATCAACTTTGCTACAAGGTTTGATGGCCGCTTATTACTTCCCGGTTCCTGCTGCAGGTTTGTGTTATTGGTAAGGCTTTCCTCAATTTCTCTCCGTAGATTGCTTGAAAGACACTTCGATTTCAATTCAGTGGTGGAACATCTTCTGGAAGCTTCTTTACTATCCAAAGAGAGCCGTGGGAGTTCCCTGAGTTTTACAGCTGACTTCTCCTTTGTTTCTCTTCCATCATAGGAGAACCGAGGACGATCTTTTGGTGTCAAAAGCCGAGGTCGATCATCCTCTCCATTAAATCTCCTGGGTGATTCATTGGAACCAGTGACTCTCAACTTGACAGATTTAGACAGTGATGGCCTCGGGGAGTCTGTGTGCTTCATTCCATGGCCTGCTGTTGCTTCTTTAGTCATAATCCTCACCGACAGTCCACGGGCTTCTTTGTACATTGAATCTTTGACAAAATCACGGAAATCTGGGGATTGCTGGCCTGAGCAGAATGAGGGCTTTGGTTTTTGGATCCCGGGCAACCCTCGAGAGGGGGTTCTTGGGGAAATGCATTGGGTGGACGATGATGGTTCTGCCTGAGTTGCTATATGGGAGTCTACAGATGAAAATGTTGACGAACAGGAGGAAGATGAAAACGAGGCTCCGGATGATTCAGTGGAGGTCCTCTGTTTCTCTTTGACGCCGCCTTTCTTCAAACTAATATCCTGCAACTGCAAGTCATGTACGCTTAACACTTTCTTCCTAGAATTTTTACCATCCAAGTGACTAGGGTTTAAATCCTTACCGTGCCTTCCTGTGATGCACTCTTATGCTCTGTTTTGTGCTGCCCCCTTTGACCTATACAAGAACAATACATGTATTTTTATTTGTAAATAAGAGCTTTTTGTTGAACAAAGGGAAGAAGAGTACTATCATATGCATAAACAAACCTTGAAATCATCCTCTAAAGCATGTCTTATTCTTAGAAGATTAGAAACATATTATGAGATTATGGTCCAACAAAGAGCAGTCAAATGCTCCCAAGGCAAGATTCATAGAGGATAAATGTTTAGGTTATAGAAAATGTCAAGGATCTTAAAGGAAATTTTTAGCAAAATGTTATCAAAAAATAAATAGAGGTTCTTTCTTTTACCCTAAATGTTTAGACTTTTTTAAATAACTTCCTTGCATTTGTATTTCAGTGTTTCCCTCATTCTTCATATTTTCTCTGCCCATGTCTTTTGTGAAATGTCACATGATATGGTTAGAGTTTGGAACTCTCAACACAAGCAAAGAGGAAAAGAAAATTGCATTTTCAATGAACTTCACACTTTATGGTTGTTTTCACAGTATTGGTTAAAGATTATAATGCAGTATTACAAAAACTGTAGTAATTGGAATGTTGCTTTTGGTTTGCTAGGAAGAAACAGCCTAAAAGACTCTAGTTCTGATTATTAACGCACTTGTTTTTCCATGTCAAGTCACAGAGACAATAAGAAAGAACTAATATTAGAGCTGAAGCTGAATTGATCATTGAAGAAATTGTAGTTGGATCAATTGAAAAATACCTGAAGGAAGCCTCTTGTGGCCGTGGCCGGCAATGCGCCGGCCCGCAAAGCCCCCGTTTCGGCGGTCAAAGAGCTGAAGTATGCCATTCATGCACCCTATCTGTTTCTGCAGACCTGGGTTTTCATCTGAGGAGTACATGTTTACTTCCAAAACCAAAACAATGTGAACTCTTTACAAGCTCCTCGCTATCTAGCCCAAGATAGCACGGGGTCCCAAAGCATTTTCCTCTAAATCCTCACAACATGCTCTGTTTTTGATGGTTTCACAGAATGAGGTAGACAATATCTTCTGTCAAAACCTAGAAAGGAGGGAAGGTTAAAGGGGAAGGGACCCAATAGCTAATATTCTTTGATAATGAATAAAACAAGGGGAAAACAGGGGGGTGCAGACCCAAGAAGAGGTGCTTTTGAGGGGTTCCTTCCTCACAGAACAAAGGAAGAAAAACAAGGTATGTGTCCCTGGTTCTGTTTCTGCTTTGGGTTTTGGCTTTCTCCGGTAGTGGATCCTAGAGGGTTTTGGGGGTCATCGCAGGGAAGATGAGGTGTAATATAAGGAGCCAGCATGCAAATTTTTATTAATTCTCTCATTATTATTATCCTTTAAATAATAGGCATATAGTCTTTTTTGATTATTATATTATCTTTTGACAGAGAAGAATGAGTTTATATGAATGGGTCAGGAGAGGTGAGAAAGTGTGGGTCAGGTGTGTGGGGTGGGGGCATGTGGCCAAAATAATGAAAGGGGGTGGGTGGGTCAGGAGCCTGGGGCACCCTAACACGCGCATGTGCCTTCTGTCAGGGTTGGGAAGAAACTAAGAGGTAGTGGGTTTATGTACTGGCAAGCGAACCCTCCTTGCTCACACTCTTCTTTTATCCTTTTCCTCTCATTTAAACCATTATATATATATATATATACATAAAAATGGAAGGGCTTGCCCATAAATTGAGAAGCTACCTTTGGGTTCAAGTAACCTTCGCTAGTCATTTGAACCGAGTAAATCTGAGATGAGTGATCCCAAGGATTGAAAATTGGTGGTTCAAAGTAGAGGCCTCCTGGCATGACTGCTGTGAAATATTCCAATAGTCTATTTCCTTTCCGTATGCGTGTAGTGTTTTTAATGCATTCAGAGCGGTAAGCATAATTATGTTCACGATACATGGCATGCATTATTGAGTAAAGTGAATTCTTATTTTTCTGCCATTCTCAAATTTCAGAATACTTATTGTATCTCCCTTTAGTTCGCATTGAAAACTCCTCAGTGATCCCTTCTTCTGGACTTAAGCATCTTGGCAGCTCAGGTACATATCATGTTCAATTGCTTTTTTTTTTTTTTTTCCTTTTTCGCTTCAACTATGCACAACAATTAGCATGGTTTTGCACTATATTGTTTACCCTAGTGAGACAAACATGTATGTAAAAATTTGCAAGGTTAAGGGACTGGATCATTACGATTATACTAAGTTGGTTGCGTGCATATTTACCGATAAAGAATAGTTACCATGGCTTTGGCTATAAGCTTGGATGCATTTACTCGGCTAAAATAGGGACAAGGAACTTTCACTTTCTATAGACCTTATGCTTTTGTTTCACTGAACAGTAGGATCATATGAGGATATGCATTAATATGCATGTTGCTTCTTGTTGATGGCCCTATGTTACACTCCAGCAACTGTGGTGGTCTATCTAATCCATAACATGAGAAAAGAATGATTTGGAGAGAAGGAGATGAATTAATAGTGGATGTCTATGCTGTGTTTTGCTATGGGGATGCATGAAAATAATTGAAGATGTTCGGATAGACCAAAAGAAACGTAGGTAGGCTTTGGGCATTATGCAATTTGCAAAGCACGTGGGTTTGTTGTTCACTATTAAGTTATGTATTTTTATTTTAATTTTAATTTTATGGGCATAACGAAATTTAATGTTTAGCATAGATTGATGAACCATAAATCGTGCATGTTTTTCACTATTAAGTAATATAATCTCTCCCTTTCTTTGAAATTGGGGTGTGTAGATTCACCAAAGATGCGACTGATCTCCAGGCAAATCTGGAGCAGTCTATCAAGAGAATTTGAGTTATTTGGTTAGCAATTTGACGCGCAAGAAAAATTTACTCTCTGTTTTCACTGTGGGTAAATGGAGTAGCTGCCTCGGAATCATAGTAATTACTTGAATATGGGGAAGCAAATTTACTTTATAATTGAGGATAATCTTAATTGTTTTTTCCCATCAAAAATTTTATGTTGTTATTATTGAGAATCAATTTATTCTGTTGCCAAACAAAAATGAATGTAGGCTCTCTCCCTAACAAAAATGAGTGGTGGGACTCATAGCCAAACCTCTACACCACATTTTAATTGTCGTTAAATAATGAAATTGACCCGTCATCTTCTTGTGTCTCCACCGTGGGGAAAAAGAAAAAACACAATTTTTTTTGTAAAGAAAGAGATAAATGTCATTATTCATAGATTCATTCATTTATTATTATTATTATTATTATTATTATTATTATTTTGTGAGTAAAAGGTTGTGCAAGGCTTATCCTTAGTAGACCCACAACTTATGAAATATCCTTTTTGAGAAGGAACCGTCTTCCTTGTTTATTTGTGCTTTTATACAATGTTGCGTTACCCACCTATATTTAAATAATTGGACAAAGATTATCACATGAATTCATTTTCAACCATGGCGACGGCATACAATAGTGCATATTTAAATAATTTAAGAGGGAAGTAGTGATGTTGATGGGTGAGCGAGGGGTGGTTATATATGCATAACCACACGAATAAAGTGAAGGAATTACATGTGGGATGCCTCGGATTTATACACAATGAAAGGGACCCCATCGCCTTCCTTAACTATGTTCCAAGGAAAACTATCCCATCAGTTCACCATGATTGGCCCATGATGTCCTCCCTTCTCCCTATCAAGTTGGCTATATGCATTAATTAACAATTATGTATGAGTTTTCTTAGTCAATAGCGGAGGGTCATGCAAACGTGTTTGAGTAATACTACATGAATATCTTTTATATATCCTTCGTATTGATCATGTGTGATTTTTTTATTGTTGTTTAATCAAAGCATTTCTAAAAAAAAATCACACAGATTTTGACATGTCACCGTCTCGATATAAGGGGTGTGTATATAGTATTCCTCAAGTTCTTGTCTTATGTCAAGCAAAATAGGTTGGTGTGAGAAAAAAAAAACAAAAGAATTATCATAAAAGATAACGAATTAACGTATGATCGCTTCACTGAAATCACGTGATTAGCCTTTCCTTTAATATTTGTAGGTGTATGATGTTCAAGATTCGGTCGAGATTTAGTAGGGATGTGTAGCATTGCTCTGTTAGAAAAGTATTATATACTAATCGGTATATTTACATATTCAAAATGAACTCAGATCTTGTGACGTCTAACTAAATTGTAAGTATTGTTACGTGCCTAATAAAAGGTAAGCCAAGATTCCATCTCATCGTTAAATTTTGAAAGAAAATGGCAAGTATGAGGTATTGAACTTCCCATGGATCCATGCTTGGGATGCAAGAAAATTATCCTCTAATTCGAGTTACAAGAAAGAGATCTTCAGTGCTGTACTCACATTTGTCTAATAAATGAATCATGATGGGTCGTTAGCAATGTATCTTATGGTTTTTAATTTGTTTTCACTGATCCAAGAAAGAACGTGGCTAGATGGTTTATTATCACGTGATCAAAGCCTTCTATTTTTATTTAGAGTGATTTCATTATCTAATGCACAATATCATAATATTAACAATTGCAACTACACTACAATTCAATCCATACACCCAATTAGCCAGATCATTGTAACTCTCAGAATAGAATAAGAACATTATTATGATTGTTAATATTTTTTGATGGAAGGTGTGTACCTATAATCTGTGTATTGCTTATCTTAATTGAAGTTGTCATTAAACTAATGAATAAAGTTAACAATATAGGTTAGTCGTCATAGCATTCGTAGCTCTTATCAACCATATCTTCTTATAAGAAAAGTTCTAAAACCCAAGATCAATTCAACTACCTAAACATCACGCCAATCTCCATTAAGGGCTCGCTCATTAATTAGGTACATCCTCGGAGCCCATGGGGTTAGTGAAGATCATGATGGGGTCCTTCCTTCAGTTACGTGTCGCAATACACATCATTGCCGTCTCTGACACAATTCAATTTTAATAAGAACAATGCATGGAAATTTCTGAACTGCAGCACATGACTCAACAACCCTTTTCTGATATGATTTTCAATGATGGGTACTAAAGAGATGGGCTAATATAACAGGGAATAGAAGAAAAGTTGCAGAAAAAGAATTTTAAGATGAAACTATACTGTGATGTGTATGAGACTTGTATGGGGAAGGATGATGGATCAGTGGGAATGGGGGAATTATGAGTGACTTGTTAATAGGGTTAAAGTCAACACCAACTCTGTGCACAGAAGAAAATGGAGACTAAAAATGAACAACACCCACATGTTAGCAGATGCAGCCTGCATTCTCCTTGGACCTTTATTTTATATCTCTTGTAGGGTATGAAATTGAAAGTGGGTGGGTCACCCCCAGGAAAAGTCCACAATAATTTGTTCAAATGGTTCATATTAATCATCATGATTCAGCACCAGCAGCTGGCTCTCCTTTGGCTTAGCCTCTCAATCTTTCTTTTTCCATTTATTTCCTCTGACACTGTGGTTGCAACCCCACAAATAATGGTTGCAGCTCAAAACGATGACCAATAACCCATTTCTAAGTTCTGGTGGAAAGCATGTGGAGTGTTTTGTCTTTGAAAAATGGAAAAAAGGTGGGGGGTGTTCACTGTTTCAATCTGTCAATTTGTATGCTTTCAAAAGGGAAAAAAAAAAAAGAAAAGGTCTATTCGCATGGTACATTTTCTGAGCTAGGCTTAGAGCAGAGCCTAGACAAGCTAGACTAGAGAGAGAGAGAGAGAGAGAACTGAGAATCAAAGATCATCTTTAACTTAGTGAGTTTCTTTTCTCACCATCTCCATATGTGATTCACGAAAAAGTTTGCCTCTCTTGATATATTTTCTGCTTGAATTGCTCATGATAAGCATATGCTAAATTCACCAAAGCACCCAACTCGTCACGGGACTGCGCTTCCAACTCTAAAACTTAGGCACACAGGATAATCAAAATCCAGGGTTTATATACAAAGTTTCTTATTTTTAAGATACCTTACATAATATTGTGCCAAACTTCTTTCCTCAACACTTTGTTTTGCAAACATGGCCTCATGCTTTGAGCCCTAGGCATAGGTCTTTTGAGTTCAGACCCCAGTGGACTGCAAACGATTCCTCGATGTACATTATTAGACTCATGACCAAAATCTCACATACCTTAATCAGTACCACGCATATATAGGAGTATTATGATGTTGGGTGTAGCAAACTTTACAGGGGGTATGAGCAGTACAGATTCTTATTTCTATCTATGCCCTTTAGGAAACCATAACCCCCCCAAGGCCTCTCTCTAGCTACATGCTTTAAAGCAATTATTGTGTGTTAAATTTTAAAGAGGCTAATACTACTTTTCTGTATTATGTGCATAACAAAATTAGTCTTAAGACTGGTCTCATATTAATTTGATAACTTAAATTTATTAAATCATGTTCATAATTTTTTTGTGTTAACCTAGATTTTTTAGATGAACCATATGGTCCACATGGCCCATTTACTTGACTGTTCTATTTTAGGTGATGTACACTGGCTTAGGCCAGGAGCAACTTCCTATGGTCCCACCCACTTCTAGTTCAACTTGTTGCCACTCCTCAAGTCCCAAAAAGCTGCAACAAGTACAGGTCTCCCACATTGATAGGGAATGCCTCTAAAATGTCAATCAGCTTCATGGTTAGTTCATGAAACCTCAACTGGGATGGAATTGTCTTGCAGTATATAAAACAGCAGAAGCATCAGTAAAAATATGGCAGATAAATTATCACAGAGCCATCCACTCTAATACAGAATGCCACAAGCATCAATGCATGACATAAGCACAAATACATTGCACATACATAAATAGATTAATCTGTTTGGGCTTCTGATACCCTAACCTAGAAGTTCCATGATGCAGTAGTCCGTTCAGTGATGGCATTTTTGGCCATTTAGCTATATTCCTCCTTATGTATGCTGTTGTACATCTTCAGCTGCAGCAGCTTTCTCTAGATAAACTCTTGTGTCACCTCCAGAACCTGCCATGAACACCAATTTGCCTTGGCAATTAGATGAACAAATGAACATAATTATATGGCAATGGTAGATCCCGATTCCAGTCAACATAACGTTTTCAAGAAATATGCTTCGCGACCATTGGACATATTTTACTGGCTTTGCGATCAATTTCATTATCCATTCCGATAGAATGCGAAATGGTGTTACACATGATGTTTAACTGGGCCTAGCACCAACCTTTTATGGTTGATCAGCAAAGGATCCCAACAGGCTGCAATCGGAGCATTAACTGTTCCGGTTATGCTAATAATTCATTCATGTGCAATGTTTTGGGAGTATCTCCTTAAAAACCAAGATTAGTGCCTATTCTCAAGGGTTCTGAATCCTGCAGCTCCCAGTGCAAAAAAAAAAAAAAAATCCATGCTTGAAATGCAAACAGTACAAGATTCTAAGCTATTCCTAATCAAAGACACGTATGCATTGAAGAATTTAAAGATAGCAGAAACAAAATCTAAATGCTTGTCCAGCGAAAAAGCAACATGTGTTTCATATTTCCCATTAAAGTCTACAAACCTGTCCTTTCCATTATTTTTTTGGGCCCTTTCATTAGAATTTCAGGGAAGTGGGCGGTTTTGAGCCAGCTTCAATAACTCAACACGAGAATGGAGCCACTGGCATGAAGAAGTAAAAGATCTAAAAATACTTGGAAATGCTTGGTTCAACTGTTCATTGATCGGGTGGATCGATATGCTCCGGGGGGTGAGTCGAGGTGTAGCGCTGCCCAGATGCCCGCATCAAAAATCTCTCAAGTAGGACTTCAGAAAAGCAGAACAATATGGCCTCTTGAAGAACTGAAAAATGAAAATCAATTACTTGATAGATATGACCAGTTTTGAGTACAAAATGTAGTTATAAACCATCCAGTGATACTCAATCAGCAGTTCTTAACAGCCAGGTTTCTGAGTTTATGTCTGCTTTATGCCCTTTAAACTATATCCACTTGCAGTTCATTTACATCTGAGTATCAGAAGATTTCTCCTTGTATATCTAATAGGTGCTATTTTTGAAAAGAGGGATTGTAGAACCCCTACAAGATTGCCATTTTCTTTATTTGGAAGCTAAGGACATCTATTGTCAAATCCACATATACAGAAGAAAACCTTTGTTCACTTTTGCCATAATCCAATATAATAGAAGGGGTTCCCACCGTTATCCATTTGGAGAACCTTTGCATTTGGATTGTGGGAATGGAATGAGAATGAAAATAGAACGACAGAGAAAAGGGAGTAGGAATGGAATTGTCATTCCCTCAACGGAATGACTGTTTCATTGCATTTTATGTCTTACCAAAACAATGAAATGGGGAATCAGCATTCAGATTCATATTTCCGTTCCCGCCATCCAAAAGATTCCTCAATCTTGCTTGCCATCAGCATGAAAGAACAGTTACAGTCACGTAGAGAAATAGACTGAGATGTTATTACCTTCACGAGTGAAGGCCATCGCATTCCTTACTCGACAGTTATACGAACAAATCAATGTTATGTCTTGGGCAAACTAGAGAGAGCATTCCCTCTTTTGCATGTCCAAGCATCATACCTGAAAGCTGAGGGAGCTTAGTAAAAACTTGCCAATTGAAACATAACCCCTAAAGGGACCAAGATTATCTTTACATGAACATATGAGCTTAGCAACCATATGTTTCTCAAAATGTCTTACACCAGTAGAGATCCCATGTTCTTCAACTGTACTTGGAATCCATGATAAGTATATCATCATTTTCCTGTTTGCAAAGCTCGCCAAACAGGCTCTTAGAGTAGACGGTTTTGTTCGATCAGTACCGGACAGGTCACCATTCTTAGGCAGAGCGGGAGCCGCATGTTCTAGCGGATTACAACATCCATTGCTCTACTCTAATTCTTCTTTCCCTTGTCTGCATTATGCTTACTTCTGATGTGCTTCTGACCATTCCCTTACCGTCTTTCCAAGTTCAATCTACTGAATGTTGCAGACTTGATTCTTGGTTTAGTAGTAGTTTCGTCGGAGGCGAAGAATCCATTTCCTAATCATTCATAAACCAATGATCAAATCAAACTGTCCAAGATATGCTTCAGCATTCATTCTGCCTATTGGGTACTGCAATGGCAAAGAATGAGACCATGAATAGACTATTCACGACATATACACTTTCTACTCCATTCAATTTATGATTTTTCATGAATTCTTATGCTGAATTTATAGGTCGACTGCATGCATATTTATTTGTAAAATACAAAGAAGATCGTACGTCTCATGGATCAAATTTAAAGTAATTTCAACCACCAAATTTATTGGATCTGCCATAACCCATCATATAAGACTGATATACACACCAACCTTGTAACTGTGGGATTCAAACTATTGGCCTTTGTGTGATAATTAGGATTTTTTTTGTAAACGCACCTCTCCTTTCCGTATTTTCTTTTATAGAAAATTTAAATATTTATATTTCAGTTAATAAGAGTTATGGACCCCTTCAAAATTTGTTAGATTCAAGTGAATTGAAATTTAGGGAAAATATCTAAAACACTCCCGGTGGTTTAGGTGATTATTGAAAAGATCTCCTATAGTTTTAATTTGTTATCACACCCCTTGTACTTATGAAAATAGCCAAGAGGTCCATGCCATCCAATTCCATCCAAATTGATAAGGGGAAATCATTAAATCATTGTATATAAAAAAATAAAAATATACTTTATAATTAAAATACAAAAACTCATTCCTCGAAACCTCTCCCGTTAGTTCCAATGGAGATCACCTCTCTCATTTTTGATCTTGTGATGCGTATTTTTGTAGAAAATAATATATCTTTTAATTGCAATAGTTTAATTTGTTTCTTTTTCTCTTAATTTTCATATTTTATTTTATTTTTAATGATTTTTTGTTATCAATTTGGATAGAACTGAATAATAGGGACCTATTGGGCTATTTTTATAAGTAAAGGGGTGCGATAGAAAATTAAAACTATAAAGAGTCTATCCAATAATTACTCAAACTCCTCGGAGTGTTTTATATATTTACCCTTTAATTTATTCTGTTCTTTTCTTCCTTCTTCTAAAACAAGAGTTTAGAATCAAAGAAATTTATAAGAGGGAAATCTTTGATTCATATGCTATGGCCTTGCATTTTTGAAATTTAATAAAAATATATAAGATTATCAAAATTGATTTTCTCTTATTATTGGACAGCACGCTTAAAGCACGTGCGACCGCAAATGATATATAAAGAAAATCGTTTTTATTTTTATTTTCCTTTTGGTTGAATTATAGAGGGTATGGAGAAGCTTTGGCCACGAAATAATAACACGTGTGGAAAAAATATGTTTAACCTCATTTCCATGGCGTCTACCTTCAGTCAATGGCTAATATTTTTAAAGAGAAAAGGATTTGTATTGTGATATGGTAAATAATTTATTTATCTTGGTAGCTCGTGATGTTTTGAATTAATTACATAAATTTTAATAGAAAAATAAAATGAACATAAAGAAAAAAATAAAAAGGTATTCTAATTTTCATACAATTATAAATCTCTTTTCCATTGGATTTAAATGTTCAAATTAGTTGTAAAGGTTTATTTCTGGTAGTCGTTCGTACCAAGAATGAGGACTCTAATAAATGATGAAAGTGTATAAAAGTTAGCGTATCAACTTATTTTTTTTATTTCTGATTAAATCTATAAAGTTGAAATTAAATAAATAAACATTAAATAATAATTTCGGGACACCATAATAGCCAATCGCGCCATTAACGCAATCTTAAAGCTATTTCAAATTCTAAATACCACTAGAAAACAAACATACATGCTCTAGGGATATTATGTATGGATATTTATTAAGTTGGATGTGTAATTCGAAAAAAAAAAAAGGAAAAAAGAACAAAAGAAAAAAAGAAATTGTATCTTTCACGTGATGGATATCTTTTAAACCCCAATGCCACGCGTTGCTTTTGTGGAGGATCGGTGGGATCATGTGCGTATCATGAATGCTATGATTACGCATGCCATATGTTCTTCATATATATATATAGTATTATAATTTTCGATAGTCATGTGCACTGTAGTTCATAGACAATGAAACCATATGACTTTTTATGATGCACTCTAATGAAGTAACACTGCAAAAATTGGAGCATTGACAGGGAAAGAAGTGGTCCTCACCGATCCTTCTTGTACAGATTAATATAAACAATCATGGGAGTGGTATTTCCTCCTCTCGTAACGAATTGAAAAGTTCATAGATGTTAAACTCATTGAATTCATGTGTATTTAACATTAAAAAAAAAAGGTAAAAATTAACCTTGAGTAGCTTAAAAGAGCTTTCAACTATATAACTTAATAGAAATGCCTCCTACGATTAGTACCACTTTTGAATTATAACACAGGTTTTGCTTTTAACCGGCTTTCGTGTTGCATAAATTAAATATTTGTTAATTAAGTAGCACTTAAGTTTGGTGCTGCTGTTGCACCTAATTTAGGTGTAGCACACAAATAAAAAGGAAAAAACAAAATAAAACTTAAAATAATGTCATTTTCGTCTTTTTATTTATACCTAACTTATATCGAGTTGCTGTATATTAATTTTTTCGAATTAAGTATGCTTAAATAGTGTTTTAATCCTTTTTTTTTCCTGGCTCTCAATTCCATGCAACCAAAGCTTACTACAGTGACTCACAACTTTTTTTTAGCGAACATCATTCTTGATAAATTAACCAGTATTAATTAAGCCAAATGCAAGTCAACATTTTGTGATCAAGTGAGTAAGAATGGTCATGGATAAATGAAACCCAATCAGAATAAAGTATAATTGCTGCCAAACATTCCCTTAACTGGCAGTGAGTTTTTACAACATTGATTATTAGAGCATTTTCCCGATCCATTTCCTCCGGACTATTAGCATCTTTTGAGGGGGGGGGGGGGGGGGGGGGGGGGGGGGGGGGTGGGGGGGGGGGGGGGTGAAAATAAAAAAGAGAACATTTTAAATATAATTAATTAATTTGTGCCTTTGTTTCGTGGGCTAATAGTGAACTAGAGTTCTAAATTGATTGTTGACATTTTCTTTCAAAAGAATGCGTGGGCTTTTTATAACATGGAGGCTTGTAACAAAAGAATCTTCTTAATAATGTGAAATAGAAAAAACATGCTTGGCTTAAACATAGGGAAAACAAACGCTACCCCCCCGAATCTTCTGTAACGATTATATCTCTACAACTATTGCGACTCATCCTTTTTATTTTTAGTAAAGGTTGAGAATGATACACATAATTAAATCAGAGTCCCTCCTTTCACGTTCTAAGTTTGTAAATTTTTATTTTCTTTCTTTTTTATTTTACTCCCCCTTTTGCAACGAGGCTCAAACTTCATGATTGTCCTTTTCTATTTTCTTTCTTCTTTCCTAATCTACTTCTCATCAGCTCAAACCATAACTTATTTTTTTTTTTGCATTTATTTTAAAACTTGTCATCACTTTAACTTGATATGCCGAAATAATTAAAAATTGAGCAATACTACATGTACATCCTTCACACAACCTTCACACCGGAAAGCTGTCGAGGCAGAATATGTGTGGTCTTTTTTGAGTGGTACTTTGGTCAAACAACAATAGAGAATCATACATATTCTGTCACGTGACCACTTTCGGTGTGAAGGTTGTATGAAGGATGTACAAGTAGTATTACTCTTAAAACTAAGATTGTCATCGTTGTTCTTTTCTGTATAATTTTTCTTTGCATTTTCACCCAACTCCTTTTACTTTTTCCTCCTTTGATTTTATCTTTCCTTTTAAGCTGAGTTTTCTCAGAGCACGAGCAAATTAGGGAGGAAGAGCAATGAGAAAATTCATAAATGCAATGAGGAGAAAAGGAAAAAAAAATCACAAACTTGATACTTAAAAGGAGGAAGTAAATTTTTTTCTATCGATTTAATTGTATGTCATTTCTAATTAGAACTAAATGAACCGCTGAGTTTAATAATTATAGAGGTACAAGAATGGCGGACGAATACAAAGAAATATGAAAGCTATGCGCCAAGGGGCACATGAAGGTTGTTGGGTAATTAATGCAAATGAAAGGAACAAAACTCCAAATTAATGAAGTTTTCAACTTTGTGAAAATTCGGATGATGAATCTTTCAAATTGCGCGGATTGCATGACGTATGCGATGCATTGGCACGCGATTCGCGCCGCCCAACACACATGAATTGTCCATTTTCATTGCCAACGCATAAAGTTGTGTTTACTCACTTCAATGACAATTGCTTCCTCTTGGTTTATTTATTTATTTATTTTATTTATAATATTTTTCATAAATTTCTGTTTCAATATTATAAGACAAAGAATACCTGGATTTGACGTGAAATGTAGAAGGTTAATCAGTGTTAGAGATCCTAAAAATCTTCGTTAACTTTATTAAGCTACCACATTTTGACTTCATGTGCTTGAATAACAAGCCAATGTTGTTTAATTACACATGATTATAATATTATATATGAATATAATAGACAAAAAATAATTATTTATGAAATTATATAAAGTAGGTTATAAATAGTTAATTTCAAAGGTTATAAGTGGACTAAGCATTATTGATTAAACTGAAATAAGGCTTGAATATAAAGTTATTTTATCCTGTAAAAGGCAATATTCTGAGCATGATGTATTTAATAAATCCGTAATAAATTATTTAGGATTAAGTCCACTCCGGCCATAAAAAGTTAGCTTCTTTAACTGATTTAACTGTTAATGCTTAAAAGGTAAAAATATCAAAATGCCCCTCAAACTTGCACTTTGTTCTTAATTTGGTTCTTCAACTTCAATTGTGAGCAATTTGGTTATAGAACTTTCATTTTATACTCAATTGAAAACGTATGTTAAGAGACTTCACCATTTACTGACATGACATTTCATATGTGTGCCTACGTGAAGGATCGCATGTGTGAATTTAAGTCCACATAACCCTCTTTTTCATTTCCAATCATATTTTCTCTCTTTTCTTTCTACTCAAATCCCTTTTCCTTTATCCTAACTTCGTTCCTATCCAATTGTGGTAAAAAATAAAAATTCGAGTACCAAATTACTCACAATTGAAATTAAAGGAAACCAAATTGAGAATGGGGTAAGAGTTTGAGAAGCATTTTAGTATTTTTGGCATGCTTAAGATGAGTCAATTGAACAAATCAAGCTGTTAATGCCGTTACTTTTAGATAGAGGGCGACGTATTTTTAAAAAAAATAAACTATAAAGCAAGCAAAGGATCTTCTGTATACAAAACCGTGTCAGATACGTCATTTGGTTTGGGTTAAATTGACATAATTTAAACATTAGTGTCAGATTGGGAACTTGATCCAATTATTTACAAAAAGGAACTCTTCAGACGAAAAATTACAAGGAGTCACAGTAGCTGTATAACGTAAACTGAACTTGAAATAAATTCTCAATCTCTTTGATTGAAAAAGAAAAAGAAAAAAACAGATTTAAGTGAAAATATTTAATTCCCATCCTCAACTTTGGAGGAAAGGAATATAATAAGATCCTCCACGTTGAGGAGTTTGGTTTAAACGGGCGAAGGAGTGGCCCCTCACTACCCACGACCTCCTCCATCACCCCCTCTAACTTTAACCCCCTCCTCCCATTTTCATTTTAATTTTCATTTTCAATAACAGAAAACAAAATTAATTGAAAGAAAAAAGTAAAAAGGAAATATGAGTTCTCTTGAAATAATATAATTTTACTAAAAATAATAAATAAATAAAATTTATTTTTAACATGATTAAGCGGTTTTGAGTCAAATTCACGTAAATTATGTAAGTTACCGTCTAATATTTTTTTTAAATAAATAAATAAATAAATAAATTTAATTTCCATTTCAACCCAAACCCTATAAAAGCCTTCTCCGAATAGCCCACCTCCCTTCTCCAAGTCTCTCTCTCTCTTGCTCTGTGTGCGACTCTCGAACTTCATCACGTTCTTCTACACAAACCCTATAATTCTCCCGATTTGATCTTGTTGTTGTTGTTGTTGTTGATCTTTACATGCAACTGCAATGGGGAATCTCTGCACGTGCTTATCTCCCAAGGAGGTGAAGAAGAAGAAGAAGCCTCTCAGTTCCAAGCGCTTCTCTAATGGCAACGGAGCTAGCGGCAACGGCGCGAGCTCCCGCTGGCCCCGGGCTCGATCCTCGCGCAAGGACAAGATCGACGATGCGCTGATTCATGATCGGGCGCTCGCGGCGGCGATCCTCTTCCAACGCCGCCAGCAGGGCGGTGGAGGCTCTCTCCCCTTCGATCGATCCGCGTCTCTCCGGTTCCCGGCGCCGCCTCCGGGATCCAAGAAGCAGTCCTCGCTGCTTCCTCGGAGTTCGAGCTCCAGAGCGAGGTCGCTCACTGATCCCCTTCTCCAACCCCATCAGCTCGTTAATCAGGTTTGGGTCTTTCTTTCGAGCTTCAGAAATGTTCTTCTGTCCTGCATATTTGTTTCCGTCATGTGTTTGGTTTGTGCTCAAGATTAATGCTTAATTTTTGATCAGTGCCGTTAAATTGAATATAAATCTAGGTTTTTTGGTCTTCGAAATATACGATTTTGATTTGGAGCAATTCTCTGGGGTACATGTATTAATGCCTCCCTTATTTGCTGTTACAATTTTGCAACTGTTTGGTAGTTGAATGTGATGTTTCAAGGACCGATGGTGATAGAGTTGTACTAGTGTGTTATTTATTGTGCATGACCATGAAACTTATGATATTTTGTACTGAAAACTGGAAACTGATATATAAAATGATCAATTAAATAGCTTGTCCACATCTGGCTTGGTATCATTGGAAACTAATGTATAAAGTGATCAAGTAAATGGCTTGTCCACATCTGGCTTGGTGTCATTGTTCCTATACTTATCTTAATTTTCATTTAACATGAAATTTATTGACTGCTAATCTTGGGTTTTTAAAAGTGTTATACTGTGTTGTTTCCCTGAATCTTGTCTCTTTACCTCAAATCGTTAGCTACAGTAAAATTATTAGGAACTAGGCTGGAACCAGTCCAAAAAACTTCAGTATGGAGTAAATACATGGGAAATAGAGTACATGTGTTTAACAAGCAACGGGGTTAGCTTTACATTATTATAAACACACAATATATGTAATCATAGCGAAGTTGCAAAGAATTTTTCCAGTTGGGGTTGATTCCAAATGGTCCTCTCTTTGTATGGACCATGGATTTAGTATTTTGTCTATACATAGAATATATTACAATCGTCATTTTGTTGTATAAATTTGTAGGCAATAATATATATATGCAGTTTTTAATTTGTACTCTGAGTCGTGTCTGATATGTACTTTGTTTAGAATCATGGTGAAATTTATAGGTTCATCACATCTTTTTTTTCCTCCAACATTCAACAGGATTTGAATCTTGAAGAATTAGAGACCAGCCATTTTGTCCTCATACATGGAGGTGGTTTTGGCGCTTGGTGTTGGTACAAAACTATAGCACTTCTAGAAGAAGGTGGATTTAAAGTTACTGCAATTGATCTAGCTGGTTCTGGAATCCATTCATTTGACTCCAATGGCATCACAAGTCTTTCACTGTATATCAAGCCACTGACTGATTTCCTCGAAAGACTAGCTGATGGAGAAAAGGTGGATTGGCTCTTTCTTCCCTCTATTATATATGATATATGCTGCTCTTACAGCTAGTATGTGTGAAAGAGGATAGAGATCTTACAGATAATGTCAGCATAATTAACCTCAGCAGAGTGCTTCTAACCTTTCCTTGAGCTTTAGGAGAACATGAAATTCTCCACTTGCTCTACGTACATATTCCTCGGTGCTGAGGGCATTCCTGGTTGCATGTTGACGGTGTGTTGTTAGAGGATCTGTGCTGCTTAAAAGCATGTGGGATTAGAGAAGTGTGGGATTGTGAAAACTGAGACTTCAGCTTTATATAGAATCATCTGAACCCAGCCATATAACCTGATTCCGTTAATTAATTTCTACAGAAACTCATAGGTACTTTGGAATTGATCAGAATTATGATGGCTTGTAATATTTGGTGCCATGTCTGGAATACTGAGATGTAGTCACACAGATTACAAATAAAGTTTGTGCCGGACAAGCTATAACTGAATTAGCACTTGTCAACTGGGAAGGCTGTACTGCCTGATCTGTAGGTGTTTGTATAGAGATTTTGTCCTCAATGTTTGATCTTTTATCATGCAGGTAATTTTGGTGGGACATGATTTTGGTGGTGCATGTATATCATATGCTATGGAGCTATTCGCTTTCAAGATTTCAAAGGCTGTTTTTATTGCTGCTGCAATGTTGGCCAATGGACAAAGTACTCTTGACATGTTTTCTCAGGTTTGACCTTTATTTATTAGCTTAAAAATTGACGAATATTGTAATTTCCAGCTTAGCAAATTAATTTGCCAATTTTCAAGAGTAAGTACCCTTTTTCACTTCACTAAATGTTTCCAAAATGTAGTTCAGAATTGATCCTTTTTTCCTTTTTCTAGAGTCAGGCACTTTAGTTCTTTTTCTATAATAATGACGTTTATCTAACCTTTTATACCAATTGTGATCAAGTTCCTAAGTGTAATAATAAATAAACAAACAGTAAAGTTTGATGGCCTTGTGGCTGTTATTCTTGTGTCTTCCTGTCTGTGAGATATATGTGCAGTTTATGTGGTGAAAAGATACAGAATTCCTCATCAATAAATACTTCTATATTGAAAGGGGGAAAAATGAATATATATATATATAAGTATTCTCTGTGCAAACACAGTCTATTTGTGTCTACTGATTATTGCTGAAATCCCATGGCTACACCTTGGAAAACAGGTTTAGCTTTGAGTCACGGATGCATATGTTTCACAAGTCTTCAACTCAACATTGTCATTGTACTGATTTGTTTTCTGATAAGCACCCTTAACTATTGCAGGCAGATTCAAATTTGATGCGGCAGGCTCAAATATTTTTGTATGCAAATGGCAAAAATCAGCCTCCAACTGCTATTGAACTTGACAGGTCATTGTTGAGGGAGTTACTATTCAACCATAGTCCGGCCAAGGTATGCTAGATATGAGCATTATAGGATTTCCATAATGTACTTCAAAGTATTCTTGAATCACAGCTAAAACACTCAATTAATTAATTGAACAAATGTGTTTTGACTTTAAATATATTAGAAAATTTTATACGTTGCACATAAAAGCACAAGTCCATGCATTCTGTGATTTAGGAGGGATGATAGTATTTTAATATGCAATCAAAAGTAGGTTGTAAAGGCTCAGGAGTGATGTGCATGCTAATATTTTAAATTGGCTACTTTGTGGAATAACCAATGAGTATCGATGATGGTTGGCTAGGTCTCTAGAATTAGTACTACCTAGTTCTTGGAGTCATTTTGGGGACAGACCAAGACTATGTTTGAGTACTGCTTTAATGGACAATCATGAACTGCAGTCTCATCTCCCTCTTTTAAATTGTTAGTGCGTTACTAGGTGAATATTAACTGGCGGTGCCCACCACTAAATAAACATCCGCAAAAAAGAGAGGATGAGATGATTTGATAGGGATCTACTGACCAGGAATCAGTGATTAATAATTATAATAATAATAGAATAAAAAATGTTACCATGTGTTTATGCGTGCTTGTTGATTCTATTTTGCCCCTACGGAGACAGGATGTTTCATTGGCATCTGTTTCAATGAGACCGATCCCCTTCTCACCAGTTTTGGAGAAGCTTATGCTTTCTGACATGAATTATGGTTCCGTCCGGCGGTTTTATATCAAGACTATGGAAGATAATGCTATCCCCATCGCATTGCAAGATAGGATGATAGACTCTAAACCTCCCGAGGCTGTTTTCCGTCTAAAAGGCGCTGATCACTCACCATTCTTCTCAAAACCTCAAGCCTTGCACAAGCTATTGGTAGAGATCTCAAAAATAACTTGAGCTTTTGGATGGAGCTTCGCTGACATAATCTAATTATCTCCAGAGATGTATTCTGTTGTCTTTAGCAATCATTTACTACCTCCAAAATCGTCTTCTAATGCTTTAACTCAGTTAAAAAGGAAAAAATTTCTTCTTTCAGTACAAAAATGGTGTTCTATATTTTTTTATTTTTCCTTTTCAGGCTTCTTGTTCTTATATTCGTCATTCCCAGAAATAGGTTCTTGTGTCGATAGGCTGCTCTTTATACAAGTACCTGTGCTTGTTTCTTCCTAAGGGGAATATTTATGTTCCTTACCTGTTGCACTTGTTGGATCCATTCTGTACTCTGTGACTGGCAAATCTTATCCATGACCAAACTTTGGGAGTGGAACGGTTACTGTGGGGATCAACATGGATGGATCGCGAATATTGTTGAGGGAAGGTAAACTATACTTCTTTTCACTGGCTTTAATAGATTATGGTTTTACATGTCAAACTCCTTTGAGTAGTGAATTTTGAACAGGCTAAGGGTTGTTTTTATTTCTGAACTCATCCATTACTTCCCTACCTGTACATGATATCACATAAAATAGAAGAAATGGAGCATTTGTTTTCCAACGAGTCCATATTGTTTTAGCAGTTGAACCGCGTGCTAGCTTTATCAATAATTACATTTGGGCCAGCGAAAAAGAAAAATGTTTTGGTTGGTGAAAATGGATGAGGATGTTCCTTATTTGAATAAGTTTGAAGGGAACGCTAACATTTGTGAACCCTAGTTTTGGATTGTGGATCAAGTTGTGCATGCTCCATTGCCGATTGAATGAAATCTAAGCGCCATATTTCAAATGACTGAACTGATGCATGATGCAACAAAAGGGGCGTCATGAGAAGCTAGCCTCAAATAATTCACCCCTTTTTATCTTCTAAACTTTGTAGAGTGGTGAAAACTGAATCAACAACGTTCACAAACCAAACCATGGGGGCATATGCCAATGTAGCTGTGCTCATGCTGCTTGCCAAGGATTTGGAGAATGCTTAAACATGGTGGCACCCGCGTCTCTCCCCAGACCACCCCCCTTTGTTGAATAATTCTACACATCCCTCTTCTTCAATAACATCTCAGCACCCGCGGTAAAGTTTATTTTCAGACTTAAGAGTAAAATTTATATCTGGGGAACCATCTGTAAGGGTCATGCATAGCCTACATTCAGGTTCGGTTTGAACATTGACTTCATCTTTCAAATAATAAAAGGATAAAGTGGGGCACACAAAGCATTTGGTACAGACTTACCTCCCTCTTTCTGGGAAAAATGAACTACAAGTATATGAAACTGGGAAAAAAAGAAGAGGAGGAGCCTTATTGCACAAAAAGGCATTGATAGAACAGTAAGTATCGACTCACACCCAAACCACAGAATGAATCAAGAAATTGAGTCAATGTGACATAGGGTGCAGTTTCAATAGAAATTAGTGGTGTTCTAATCATAAGAGACAGATTCTTGATTCGTTCTGTATTGGGTGTGAGTGCAGCAAGGCTCTAGATAGAAATGTTATTATTGGGTCCATTTGAAATATCAATGCAAAATGGTTTATTCAACGACAGTGGATAGTTGCACTTGGTACTCTGTTCTAACTTCTCTTTGAAACCGGAAAGGCACAAATCCTGAAACCGGGGAAAGATACACACCGAATTTCTTTGACATGCAGCTTCTATAATATAATAAGATTAATGGGATCATTAGGGCTTCAAAGAATTCAGTAACATAGAAAAGTTGGTATGAATCAAAAGCTATCCATGCATTACATTTCAAAGACAATAGAGAACCGTAGCCATTGAAAGACTCAGAGCTTTCAAAATATAACTCAGGAACGCAACTAAATTAAAGGAAAACATACCAAGCACCGAGGTTCGTCGTCATTAGCCAAATCTAAAACCCTAATAATTTGATGAAACAATTGAGCTCCAAATCAGATGGCATCAAAGCAGCAGCAGCAGCAGCCTCAAAACCCTAGTTTGGTGCGGCGCCAGTGCCTGCGCTTGGCATTGTATCTGACCACAAAAGTTTTCCTCACAAATTCAGGTAAAGAAGATTGCGCGACGCAGGATTAGAGTTTTGAGAGTAATGCTAGGGGGAAAAGAACCTGATGGTGTTGTCGGTGCGCATGCGAATCCAGTTTGGGATGGGCCTGTTTTGTCTCATCTTCTTCGCCAGCTTCTTCTTGATTATGAAGGTCTTGTGCGACGGCTACAGTACATCAATCACACAAGTTTCAGAACCCCATAGATCGATGCTGCAAAAAAATACAGACGAGAGAGCGAGAGAGAGAGAGGGAGAGAGAGAGAGGGAGATTACCATGGTAGCTAGGGTTTGGAGACAGCGGCGAGAGGAGCGAGAGAAGGAGAAACAGAGGAATGCGGCATTAGTCGTAGCCCATGGAATCAATCCTGACCGTCCAATAGTTGATGGTCTGACGGTCCCAATCCCTCAGACTAACCTTCACTCTAATCAATCCTAACCGTCCAATAATGTTTAATTGTCTTCAAGTTGTCAAATTTATTTTGGTGATTTGTTATTTATGAGTCCATAACGCTCATTTTAAGAAGTTAAGATATTATTACTATGTAGATACGTACAATTTATTTTCATTGTAATATTTTAAATTCTCATTTCTTTGATTATAAAAATTAAATTTTGTACTGTAAAATGTGAAAAGAATTATTATATTCTGAGATATAACCTCCAACTTCTTATAAAATATTTATTTTTAATATTTTTTTTATTAAACGTGGCTACAAAAATACAATAAGTTGTAATAAACTACTAATCTATATGCAATGATCTTTTGAAAAAGGAAAATTTAAATCCAAACTTTCGTATGCTGCTCTTAAAATAACTTGATTTATTAAAAGTAATTCCATGGATTCATGTTATCTTTTCACTAATTTTTTTATAATTAAAGAATAAGTAACTCTAAACGAATTGGCTAATTTTTATTTATCTAATTGACATTCAGGACAAGAACCAAATGCTTCTAATACTCTCTCGCCGGATGAATCAGTAATGGAACCAAACTCCTAAATACTCTCTCGCCGGATGAATCTGTAATTGAACTAAAGAGTATGTTAAGATAAAGAACGAGTAATTGTAAAACTTAGGGTTTCTATCTCCTCTCCTTTCCTCTCTCTCCCACAGCTCTTTCTGTATCGATTTTGTTTCAGGTTCCATCTCTGCTGCTGCAAAGAGCTCCGGCAATGGCGGCAATCGTTCAAACTTCACAGGATGATCCCGTTATCTCTGTCGTCCGATTCGTGTCCGAGCTTGCTTGGGCCGACGCTGGTCCTGAGGTACTAAACCTGTTTCTATATACTTGCCATTTTATTGCGTGATTTTCTCCAATTTATACATCCATATTCGAATCGAAACTATCTTTTGTCATCATTTCAGAAATTTTATTGTGATGAAACGTTATGCCTCTCTATTCTTATCTTCTTCATATTTTCCATGTTATGTTGTGTTTGGAACAGTAACTTGGACTACATTCAGAATCTTAGTCAACGGTCTTTACACAACATCAAGTGAATTTGGGGATGTTTAGAGAATTCGTAGACTGAGGTTCATTGAAGAGCTTTAATAATATTGCGCTCTAGTGACGGCGAGGATTAAAACCTTTGAGCTTGCCCAACTCAAGGATTTATTATCCATATGCATCCTTGTAAATCAATTTATACTGTACTGAGCCTATGCTCTTCTAATGTCAAAGAAAACAGTTGTATCACTGAATAATGTGTTTGGAGTGTGACATTATCTTTATAGGCTTTCACCTTTTTTGTCCCAATTTAGACTGTTTTAATGAAAGTGGCTGTAGCTTTACGTAATACATAATTTCTTTTTTTAATTGGTAAATTCTTCTCGTCTGTTTGGTTTAGATTGAGTCAAAAATACTTTTTCTTTCAAAAGGCAAGGGATTATTAGAGATTTCTGACCTACATATCCCTGACTTTTTAATCTTATGATATGAAAAGTGAATATAATGTTTTGCTAGGTACTTAATTCTGATGTCTAAATTTAGGGTGCTGAGCCACAAGTAAGCAGATTATGTGTAGAAGCTCAAGGGTGCATAGTAATGGGGAGGTGATTGGATCTAGCTTCGCTAATGCTCACGTCTGCTGACTTGGTATTTTCTAAAGTTTCTGAGAGAGGTACAACTATTGCCTCATTACGTAACTTACTCTCAAAAGTTAGAAAATAAAAATAAAAATAAATAAATAAATAAAGAGCTGAATAAGGGGCATATTAGCAAGCAGGTATAAACTTGCATGTACTTTCGTGCTTGTCTTAAGGTTTACTGAACAGATACGTGAATGAACTTTTGCAATTTTTATATTTTCAATAGCCATCTTAATCAGTGCTTAACAACATAGAGCTGCCACTGCAATACCTATAGTTTGGTTACTAATAATTCCTTCCTGTTCCTGCTAATATATATATATATATATATATATATATGTATATATGTGTGTGTGTGTGTGTATATGTATATATATTTATTGAGAAAGCTATATAGTATGACACTCTACCTAACTATATATAGAAGCACCCCAAATGGTGTCATATATGTGTGTGTGTGTGTGTGTCTATTTATTGAGAAAGGTATATAGTATGACACTCTACCTAACTATATATAGAAGCACCCCAAATGGTGTCATTTTGATGTATAATGTTAAAAATATAATTTTTTTTTATATAAAAAAAAACAGCCTAGTTTTGGGGCGCTTCTATATGCAATTATATAGAGTGCCACATTATACAACATAAGCCCATATATATAAAATTATAATTTTCCTAAAGATACGTGTTTGTTTGTCGTGCTATGCCCATATCTTGAGTGCATCTTCGCAGTTATTTGCGACTTTGTCACTAAATGTGGAAGTCTGGATGGAGCACTAGAGATGGCAAAGCTTATATCTACAAAAATCACTCAATGACCAGCTGATAAGCCTGCACTGCGCTTGAAGATGTAAAATCAATCAACAACTTCCATTTTAATGTATGGATCGTGGAGAGCACCCATCTCATGTCTTTCTTCTTTTTCAGCATGTTTAATCTGTACAACCTGCTGGGGAACCCCTACAGTTGAGCCTATGTTTACATGAAGGCTCTGAATTTGGCACTCAGTGGAAAAGTCACTGATCATGTTGTATTTTTTTTTTAAAAGGATTGATAACTTCTTAAAAGAGTGGAATCTCGAAATAGTGGACCAGAGAGAACTCTTCCTTACTATCCCTAATATTTTAAAAGAAAATAACAGGTACAAATTTCTGTTGATTTTCTTATTGTACTTAGCTAATTGTCATTGCTTATCTCTTGTTGTATTAATTATTTGTTGTTTGATTATCTAACTACGATATATATTTTTTTTTACCTTCCTTAGTTAGTCGAGCTCGGCAAAGGATTCGTTCAATTTTTTGATCAACTACTTGGCAACCTTTTCTGGTGAAGGTGCATATGAAATGGGTGAAGCCAAAGAAGAAGCTGTGCCAGCTATAGTGGAGTTTGTGAAATCACCTGATATGTTTCAGGTATGTTATAGTCCTAAGGATTTTTAGCGGTCCTTCTGTATAATTATTTTTTTTTATTTTATATTATTGCATGTTTGCTTTCGTTTTCCCTTTCTAAAGTTATCATGTGCACGGTGGGGGCACAACCTCTTTTGTAATTTTCCCAGTTTTTTTGGTAAGTTGGTCATATTCTGTTCCTCCATTTGCTCAATTACTTTTGATTGGGAAATCTGTAGCGTTCCTTAAGGATATTGGTCTGAGAAGGTTTAATTTGTAATGTTTTGCGTATTAAGTTTCATGACATTTTTTCACGGTCCTAAAAATATCTTGCATACCGTTTTCTTATAACCTTTGAATTCCAAATATAGACTTGTTTTACTCAGTTAAATTAAATAAAAGGGAACTGATGGCTGGAATATATCTACCCCTCCCTTTAAAAAAAATTAAATAAATAAATGAATTTTTTCAAAAGGTCACTTTTGACTCCTATCCTATTATCCAATGTTAAAATTGGGGTGGCCTTTATTTTGTTCAATTGAGCCCTTAAACTATCTCATTCTATCTAGTTTAGCTCATTTCTAATAGAATACATTAACTCCGTTTACTCATGTTTAGTGAGCACTCTGATGTGGCAAAAAAAAAAAGAAAAGGAAAAAAACCATTGTTGACTCTCTTTGCTCTTTATTTATTTGTTATATAAAGATAAAGGTGAATGTGAACAAGCTTTTGTGAATGATGTGAGGGGTTTCTTTTTTCTTTTTTTTTGGTGAAAAAAAACCAAGTAAATAAAGAGGAAAGAGAGAGTAAATAATGTTTTTTTTTTTTACTATATCAGAGTGTCGAGTATACATGAGTAAACGAAGTTAGTGTATTCTGTCAGAAAGGGGCTAAATTGGATCGGATGAGATAGTTTAAGGGCTCAATTGAACAAAATAAAATGTTAGGGGCTGAATCGAACATTAGGTAATTGGTTAAGGGCCGAAAGTGATCTCTCGCCTTAAATTTTTTGAGGCCTGGAAAAGCTAGGACCAGCATTATTCATCTGGCTCTTTGCTGCATGTGGAAGATATAGGAAGAAGAGAAGGTAAAGAGATAAAGAATTAGGGGGAAAGAAAGTAGGACCCTAGGAAGGAAGGAAATGAACGTTCAGGAGAAGATAGGGAAAACAGAGAAAAATCTCAATTTCAATCTGTTCAAAATTCCAGTCCCCTAAACCCCGAATGTATCAGATCTCCAAGGAAGTTATAGATAACTTAGGTCATCAGCAAAAAACCCATTTATTCTAGTCGCCAAGAATAAAAGATCCAAATAATATCCTAATTAATCCCCATGTAAAATAAAATAACAATCAAATCCTAAAAATCCAAAATAATAAATAAATTCCTTAATTTTTAAATTTAAGCTTCTGGCCTGAGCAGGCATTTTCCATGGGGATAGAATTTTCAGATATATATACATTAGAAAATAAAAGTGCAGGTGATAAATTGATTTCAATCTGTAGTGTTAACATGTGTATGGTTTACTTAAATTTGATAAAGTGCAGTCCTAATAATCGTTTATCCCGGTTCAAGTGGCTTGTGGGGGGCTGCTTGAGACTGGACGTAGTTGCCCCATAAACTAGTTATCTTTTATATAAACAAAATATTAGTAAAATTTAGCCTCATAAATAAAGGGAAAAGTTTACAATGTGATATTTGTCTTTTAAGGTGTTATATGTGTTATCTTGATAGCCCAAAAGGCTGGATATCAATTGACATCAATGATGGATTTATAAACAATTTATTTCTTCTATTTCTTCATTCTTGTTAGTTTCAATTTTTTTGCAGCTTAGTTCTGCTTAGATTTTCAGTTTTTGGCTGCTAGAGTGTTTCTTTCCCTGCATTGCAGTGTGATTTTCTGGATATGCCTGCTGTAGCACAGTTGGAGAAAGATGGTAAACATGCAGTGGTGTATCAGCTTCTGAAGATTTTTTTGGCTCAAAGGCTGGATGCCTACTTGGATTTTCAAGCTGTAAATTCTACTTCTCTTAAAAGGCTATGGTAGTATCTCAATCTTGTGTCGAGGGAGTGAGCAATGGTTTCTCCAGTGTTGGTGATTGTTTTTGATTTTTCGACTTAACAACAATGATGTAGGCCTTGTTCATGAGGACTGCGTGACAAAGGTGAGGTTGATATCCTTGGTAGATCTTGGCTGTCATGGATCTTGTCAGATTCCATATGCTCTTGTTAAAGATACATTACGAGTAATGTTCCTCTCCCCTTTTTGTCTTGCTACCTTTGCTTCTTCCGTTGATGCCTCATCAGTCTTATCATTGTAAGTTCTTTTGCAGATCAACGACGACAAGGTGGAATTGTGGGTGGTTATGGCAATAACCGCCAAGTTGATTGACTGTAAGATGGACCAAATAAATGATGTTGTAATAGTGAGGTGCATCACTCTCTCTTCTCCTGTCACTTTTCTATTCATTGTTCAGGGTCTGACTGACACATTTAATGTGTAGCTGCTGTGCTGAGCGTGTTTTTGGGCAGCATCAGTGGCAAACACTCACAACGCAGCTAGCCATATGGAGGGTAGGACACATTGTTTTTTATATTATATTTTTATTATCATTAGTTTTAACTATTCCCATGGTCATTCACATTAGTATTTTTAACGTATGGATTGGTTTACGTGGTGGTATGTTTCTTCTTAGAAACCGCATGAGCATTATTTGATGCGTGCGTGGTGGCATGTTCTTATGGTGAAACACTAACCAGTTAAAATGGGTTAAGATTTGGTATTTTCAATTTAAGATGGGTGTGGAAGCTGAAAGATCTTCTACTGAGTTTTTGTGCATTTATGTGCACTTGCATTTCTGATAAAAAGAATGTGTAAACATCAGTAATTTTAATTCTTTTAGTAGAAAAATTTAATGCAGCTGATGAGTTTTATGGTTCATGACTCTGTTTGCAGGGCAATATTGCAGATGTGATCGGCACCATCCAATCTAACAAGATTACTGATGATGTATCACAGGCAATTCAAGGTTTAGCGATTTGTTGATAGGTCATCATCGGCCACAAAGCTTGAGGCTCTTCCTATCTAAAATTTGTCATGGTACCATGCTTGCGGTTATCGCTGTGTTCATTAGAGCTTGTTCTGCTGCTATGGGAAATTTCGACTGGCCATCTTCCCTTTTGCAATCTTTTGTTGCATTTTGTAATTTCATTTACTATTCTGTGGAATACGGTAGATTTTTTCTTTTATAAATTTGCATTAGGAAAATTTTGATTTGTTTCTGTGAATAAAGAGCCCCAATGAAGAAAGACTTGCTGTATGTGTAGTTATAGAAAGTTAGTAAATAACTGTTCCAGAGTTCAATATTTCCTGGATTTGATGCATGCTGTGGTTGTCCCTGATTTTGCAGTGTTGCGCACGCTCGCGCACACAAATATATATATATATATAACAGTGCTAAGGAAGTTATAGGGATAAGTTTTCTCGTAAGAGCTACGGCATCTAGTGTTGACATACCACTGCAGAAAGAAAGGAGGTGTGACTATTAGATTATATGTTTGTCAAAAGAGTAAAGCTATACGACATCCTTCGCATTGAAATTAGTTATCTTGCAAAATTTATTTAGTTATGTATTATTATTTCATCAAGATATCTCTAAAAAAGAATCATATCAATTTTATCACGTCATTCTTTTATTGTTAAGGGTACATGGAAGATGTATAAGTAAATTTCCTTGAGTTCTAGGAAACATATGAGTCTGCCTCCCTCACGTTGCACGAGTTTAGCCCAATCCAAACAAAAATTCAAAAGAATAATAACACAAATTATAAAGCAAAACATGGATTAAATTGGAGGAGAAATGGCCCAAATTATAGATGAAAATTCAAATGATAGGCAATTGGATCTATACGGCTATCAAACAGAATCACGTGAGGAAATTATGGGAAAAAAAAGACAAACATATCAAGTATTAGCTCAATTGATAAAGATTTACTTCCTTGTAGCGGTGGTTGAGGGTTCGAACCTTTACTATATTGAACCGAAGAAATGTACAAATTGTACAAAATGTTCGTAAATATAGCAAAGCAATGGCACCAGCTTTACTTAAAGTTAAAGATAACTAATATCGTAGACTCTTTACCGTACTTTGGTTGGGCCGCATCCCTCCCCTGTGCACGGCTCCCGTATAAATATGCACGCCATATGTCTGCGACAAGAACCGCACAGAAGAAACCAGCACTCTCTCTTTAGAGGATATTGGGAGCTAACAAGATGAGTTTGGGGGGTGGGAGCACGAGCCTTTGTGTCATAGCCCTTGTGCTCGCGGTGCTCCTCTGCGCAGAATGTGCGCGCGGAGTTCTCTTCCAGAGCGGCAACGTCAATGGCAACGGCACGGACGGCGGAGCCCGGTGCAACGGCTGCACGAGCGAATGCCTCATGATGATGGACCTTGAAATGGAGCACTACTACTTCTCTTTCGAATATCATTCCGACGACGGCCATGCGGGGAGGAGGCTTGCGCCAACTCCCCATCCTGCAGACAGAGCCTCCAAGGTCCGAACTCAAGCGGTTCCTTGTGGTAAAGGTCAACGTTATGGATCTTGTCTCGGGAACAAAAGGAAAGGAAGCAACCCTTCCGAAAGTTTATATTTCAGTATTTACTGAGGGCATAATGAAATGTATGTTGGCGTGCAAATCTTCCACTCTCTCTCTCTCTTTCTCATTTGTCTCTTTGTTTTTTAATAAAAGGGAGGAAAAAAAGAGCATTATGCAATGATCAGCATTGCATAATATCTTTTTTATTTTCAGAGTTGGTTCATTTGCTTTAGAATCATCTCGTAGTGTGGTTGTTCCTGATTGTGTTATTCTTAAAAGAGTAACGTGCATTAGTTTGCAATAAACTTGTTTTCTCATCTCATTTCTTGGGCAGTGGGGTGGATAGAGCCTCAATGTTCGGTCTCATTACGTTACACCCACAATGGTATAGGCTTATAAATTAGATCGTAAGACACTTTAAAATGCTCAAATTGTCCAAACGTTAAAAAAAATAATGGCACGCGCCTACTGGCGAATATAATTGATTTATCCTTGAGAATCGACAGGGTTGTGATTTGTAAATGTGCCAAAAAAAAAAAATTATGGCAAAGCAATAGCACCCACTTTGTGAAAAGTTGAAGTTAGATTAATATTTTTGTTTCTCCCCCATCCTTTCTTTGGTTCACATCACATGTTATGTTACGGTGGAATCTATTCGTGAAAAAAACTTGGAGGATGGAGGTGAATGAGAAGAGAAGCTTAATTTATAATTAACGTGTGACATAAATGATACCATACACCATTAGTACACACGGGTCTTTCTCTAACTACTTTGAACATGCCTTACGTATATATTTGATTAATTATACCCCAACTTGGAGATGGAAAAGAAGAAGATTTTTCATAACTATCAAGTCCTTAAAATTGTAAAACTTACTCTTGCTTGAAACTCAGCTGGCGAGAACAAATCAAATTGGCCCCTTAAATTATTTGATTATTATTTGAGTAGTCATTTTAACAATTTAAATAAAGCTTTCTCATCTCTAATAAATTCCAATCTGGCGGGAAGAACCTTTAATGCTCACTAAGCTTTGAGAGTAAACGGTCATGTCCATACCCAAGGATATGAGTGCAATCAGTTATAAAAAATCTTGATTGAGATTAAATTTTAAACTAAATTTCATACATGTTTGATTGACTCTTAGCATCACAATGAATCATAATCTCCGTAGGTTTTTCCTTTTTTTTTTGTTTTTTGCTTCTTTTTTTTTTTTTTTGGGTTTTCGTTTTGCTTTTTATCTTTATCATTTTCAATTTTCTTGGAAACATATTGGACAACACTTGTGAGTGAGCCAATGAACAAACTATTTATGGATTTGGCTCCCCCCCCCCCCCCCCCCCCCCCATCATTCACTTTACCTCAATTACTGTTTACTTAACCTATTTTTAAAATTTTGGGACATCAATTAAAAGTTTTCAACTAATAGAATATGCAAAAAAATATGTTAATGTCTATTGTGCTAGTTGTATATTTTAGTATTTAAAAAGTATAGAAAATCAATATCTTTAAAAAATGTATTGACGTTTTAATGCTTAGTGTTTTTGATTCTCAAATTTTAGAAAACTTGTCATGCCCTATATTTTTATATGTTATTTAAATCCATACAGTTAGAACAGACAATGTAGTGGGGCTAATAGACTTTGTAGATGACCAATAGTTGAGTTAGAGATCCCACATTTTGAAATGGGAAGATATACCAGAATGGATCCAAAATCCAACTGCTTAACCTTTTGTGTCAAGTTGTGGCTCATCTAAGTTGTTTTACTCTCGGGACTAATATCAGAGCCAATATTTTGTCTTGGATCTATGTAGTCAGCCCTAAGATGCAGGGTTCCTACAAGAGGTGGTCGAACAAAGTGCACCCCGAATTCAACTTCCATACCTTCTCTTTCATGATTGAGGAAGGTCCAAAGAAGAGCTAGAGTGAGAGTGTGTGACTTTTCGTTTTTCTTTTTTGGTTTAAGGAAAGTTTGTTGGCTCCACATTTGAGTTAAAGAACTCACATCAAAAGTGAAAAGATATAATAATGTGACTAATATACTTAGATGACCTAAGAACTAATAGCTTAAGCTTTTTGGCCAAATTGAGGCTCATGATTTTGCTCCACGGACCCTCAACACTAACATCATATAGAAACAACATAAGACATACTTAGAAATTGCTCAATTGAAAATCATTCAATTATTATTATTATTATTTTTTGGGGGGGGGGGGGGGGGGGCATGAGTAGGGGAAAATGAGACATAATTTATGACAAAATATCCTAAATTTTATAAAATTATATATTATTTGCAGTTTTTTCAGTGAGTTAGCCAATTCGTCGATTTTTAATTTCGGGGGTTTAGGTACTCATCATTCCAAAGGGAGATGACTCTTTATATCCATTATCATTGGCAAGAAATACTTTGGATTAGGATGTTGTGAGGATGCCAATGGAGTGGTGGAGGAATAAGACCCATGTAGTTTTGGGGGGTCGTAGAGGAAGGGGGAGTAACCTTGGTTTTCTCTTCTTCCTCCCTTTTGTGGCTGTGGTCTCTGTTAGAGAAGTTCCCCTTCCTTTTGCAAAACCCTAGGGTTTTGCTTATAAATGGGAGGGAAGGATGGGGCTTGGGCCCAACATTCCTTCCTTATAATGAGAAAACCCTAAAAGGGTAAGAACCATCAGACCATGGGTTCAAAAGGCTTCCCAAGAAGAAATTAAGCCATGCACTCGGAAATACTAATGAGCCAGGGACTCGGGAAACGTTATCGAGATAGGGGCTCATGAATGAGGCAATTTTCTGTTGACTTAGTCAACGAAAGTTCGAAAGTGAGTTTATTTGGTTAAATGCCCAACTTCCTTCACGAACAATGAAAACCGACTTCAACATATATTTTGATTAATTTTTAATATAAATGTTACGATGCCACTATCCCACGTAAGCTTTTTTCCTGAACCAAAGTGTGATGTACACCTCTTAGCATGGAAGGCTATGAAAAGAGAAAGGGATCACAAACTCATGGACCTGACTCCGTCATCTTTTGAAGCATTATTGTTCCACCTGAGGGAGAGGAGGAGGACATGGGCCACGCTGAGTCATCTTTGAGTGGATTACAGTTTAGTTTCTCAAAAGAATGGAGGAATAACATGAGTCAAGCTTTTGAATGTCCTCTTCTACTTTAGTCTTGTCTCTCCTCTCCTTTTCTTTCTAGCTTTAGTTTATTCCCCCCAATTTCTCACTTTTTCATTTTTTTTTTTTGGTATTCTGATCGTCTGTTTTGAACCATTTTGAACCTTTTTTTTTAAGAGAAAAAACAAATAAAAAGAATTAAAGGTAAAAGAAAGAAATAACTAAATTGTCAAAATTCATAAATTCAATAAATTTTTTAAATTCAGATGATTCATATTTTATTTTATTTGTTTGGATGAGAGGCCTACAAATAAAGAGACGCACTGTAGGAAGTGCAAGATAGCAAGGCATGGCTCATTTTTCTTTTTTTTATCTTTTTTTTTTTTTCCTGGGGAGTGTTTAGAAAAGTAACACACTTGTCTTTGTTTCTTCTAAAGATAATCATTGTCGGTAGAAACAGACAACGAATGTTTAGGTAGTAATCTTCACAGGAAAACATTAGACCATTGCAATTTTCATTTCAAAATAAATTATCAAGAATCTGATAACATATTAAATTTTTTGTCTTAAAATTAAGTGGTGATAGCCGACGTAGTTCTAACATATTAATCTCTATTTTTTTTTCCTTTCCTCTTAATTAAAAAGTACATACACCCTCAACTTAGTAACGCTAAGTATTTGTAATTTGGATCTAACCCAGCATTAAGACTTTATTATATGCGTTAAAGTTTCATTGATCGACAGTTGTTTCGCATCCCAAAATATTGAATTTAAAGAAGCATAAATTAGATAAAAACTTAAATTATCACCAGTGAGTAGCTTCCCATAAACTCACATTACTTGGATTACAACACTTTACGTGGGGAAAAAAAAATTCAGTTTTATGTTTTCTTTCTTTCTTACATTATTTCTTGAGACAAGCTTGCACGATCCACATACATGCAATAGGCTCTAAGCTCGTTCACTTTCAACTTCTCAAGTTGTTCGACCCTGCATATATGAAATTATAAATTCTGTCAAAAATTTCTTCTCAATAAGAAACTGAAATTGAAACTCTTAATCGAGCTACTAGTCAAGAATTCTAGCATTTATTTAATAATTGTGGGCTCGTTTGGTTCTCATTATTGTAATGCAAAACTGGAGATGTGACATTCTTACGTTTGGTGCACTTAGTTAAATTTTCTGAAATGTGACACTATTATATTTGGTATTGATTAGAATAGTGAATTTTTTTCCATTCTACCCTTTTGAAAAAAAAAAGGAAAAGAAAAATTATAAACTTAAAATATAAAAATTATTATTTACATGACAAAAAAAAAAATTATTTTGAAGTTAACACTAGGCATAAAAGATTTTTTTTTTCCCTGTGTTTCCTTCTGAAGATTGAGGAATTTAATTCAAGCGTTTACTAGTTAAAGTAGGACGTATAGGGTTCCTTACCTTGATTCTCAGCTATGTAGTTCCCTTTGAAGGCTGTCCTTTCACTTTTTTCTTTGAATTTATCTGAAGCAAAGACGAGTAATCTGTGGTTTTCAACAAGCGGCCAACTTGTACCCATTTGCGGCATCTCATTCATTGGAAACCAGTATTCGTACAAACCCTATTCGTTAAACAATTTTTTATTTTATTTTTTTGGAAGAATGTAAATATATATTAAACTTCCAAACAGAAACAAAGAATACAGGGAAAGCCCGCAGAACAGAGGAGAAACAAAAACCCTACATGCCAGGGCAAGCAAGAAAACCAGCCTAGTACAATTTAGGTAGATGGGTAGCATGCATTACGTGAAATTTAATTTTTTCTACAATCAAAGCACAAAAAACCAGCCTATTCGTTAAACAATTTGCTAAGTCCCTTGTCGGCCTTCATGTAGTCCTCTAACACCAATATCACAATCTCTAACGGGTTCGTAGCTAAGAATTGCTCTACTTCTCTCAGTGTGTCTATTGCTGCACCCTACGAGCGCGAGCGTGCACATGCACACAAATCTTTATCAGTGTTTTAGAAACTTTCAACTAGTCAATGAGTATCGAGATTCAATAATCTTATTCAAACTCAAATTTGTCACTTGACTTTACGTCTACGTAGTTGATAAGAATCCTTACATATGTAGTATACTCGTTGCATATTCCTCCGAATGAATAACATAACCAAACAGATCCTTGGAAATCATACATGCCTAGCACTAAGCCTTGAACTCCATTCTAAACGGAAAAAAAGAAGAAAAACAAAAATTACCTTAGTCAATTTAGAGGAAAAAATGAAAAAAGTTAAAACTTTGTTTGTGCTAGGGTTTACTCGACAGAAAGTAGGTTCGCAGCCTAATTATAGAAGAAGAATTGGGAAAATAAAAGTATATGAGGACGAAGGTAAGAAGATCTTACATTCAATTGTTCAGTGATGCAATCTTCTTGACTCCAAGTAAAGGGTCCAGATAAATTGGTGGCGTAAGATCTATGGGTCACCAAGTATGCATATTTATTGAAAGGGAGTGAGTGAGTCTTCCACATTACATGGAACATCGGAAAAAATTCACTCGACTGTCTAATTATGAAAAACAATTAGTTTTTACATTTTTCTTGTACCATTCACATGAAAATATAGATTTAAAATTTAAGCGATCATTTTAAGGGTTATGTTGGTCAAGTAATAATAACATAATCACTTAAAATTTATCACCTTAATTTTTTCGGAATAAAAAATGTGTAATGTACGAAGAGGGTTGCTCGATTACGAATGCACCTGAGAGCCCACAGACAGTGTTATGGGCCACAACAAGCCACCAGGCCCAAATATTTGGGGATTCAATGCAAACATGCATACCTTGCTTTAGCCAGCAGGCCCAATATTGTTGGTGAGATCACTCATATAGCTCATGGTGTTGCTGAAGCTCTGAAGGAAGTAAAAATCTTTGAAGGGTTTTCAACTTCATATGCATATATAATGAGAAAATCCAATATTGTGTATACCAATGCTAAATAGTTGGTAAGACTCAAAGAAAAGTCATTTTGAGATTTCTCTTAAAAAAAAAAAAAAAAGAAAGAAAGAACCACCCAAGCCTCAACCCCTTTTATTATGGGAAAAAAAATTGAAAAACCACAAAAAGATGTTGCTTTGAGCCATATCAATACTTAAGTCGGGGTCAAGTTAGAAATTTCCTCATGGGGATTCAATGTAATTTATGCCAACACCATGTAATGTAATTTGCTACAGCACGATTCATTGGAAAAAGTCATTTTGCAAAAAAATAAAAAAATTTCCATGACAAAGGGGAGATGGACATGGAGCGAATTTTACATTTTTAATGTAAGAAATCCTAAACAAAGTTGTGTTATGTCATAGCAAGATTTTTTCCTAATTTTTGCACAGGACCTCAAAACATGGTCGTTTTGCGATTAGGAGGAGTTTGGGGTCCTAGGACAGAAAATAATATATTATTCACAATATATGAGAAATCAAGGATGGGGCAGAAATCTAGAAGTACCACAGTGAATGTGCTTGTGAGTTTTGTTCTGACACATCCATAATCTTCAGAGATGCAAGAATTGCAATTGAGTCCGGCTGTGCAGTCTTTGTCTGATAAGCAAGAATCACCCACCTGTAATTTTGGAATTGAAGTGAGTTAAACATTCAGTAAATCTACATCCATATTATATATTATAACAAAGAAAAAAAAGAAAAAGAAGAAGAAGAAGAAGAGCGAAGTGTCATGAGGAAATGGGAAAGAGATGCATACAGAGCACTTCCCATGGGAGCGTGCTGCAGAAGCAGCCATTGCAAAGCTGAAGAACACTGCAGCTATTACCAAGACCCATTTCTCGAGAACACCTCCCATTAGGGAAAAAACAAAAGGAGAAGTGATTTTGATTTTGATTTTTATTTTTTATCAATAGAATTAAGAAGGGATCCGAAGAACAATAAAATCCCCTTAAAACTTTCCCTTGAAACAGACAGAAATTTGATGCATCGGAAAGAGAACTGAAGGAAAGGAAGACAGCAATTTAATGGTCATAAAGTTTTTTCTTGGGAAAGCAATACTCAAACTGTATAAAAAAAAAAAACAAAAGAAAAAAAACAGAGATTAAGGTGGGTTTTATGAAAGTGGATGGTTTAATGAAAATTAGGATAGGTTTAGCATATTAAATGTTATTTAATAATACATTTTATCAATTATTTTGACTGAATTGGATGTTTATCAATTATTTTGACTGAATTGGATGTCAGGTGGGCGCATATTGAAAAGAACTTAGAGAGTTAAAAGAGTTAAATGAAAAAAATTAAAACCACGAGGGTTTTTAAATAATTGGCTTTGTCGACAGGATCTGTTAAAATTCTTTCCAATTTTATTTTTAATGTATCATTTTGAAGAATTGCAGGGATCAAAATAGCTATATCATATGAATTGAACAAAAGGGAAAACTACTGTTTTCTATCTTATGCGTGCGCGTATATATATATATATATATATATATAATCATTTTTAAAAGGTCTAAAACAACTAAGAGCAATAAAAATGTGGGAATATAGTAATTATTATAATATTAAATGATGCTTCTAACGGCATGTTGACTGCAAAATTAGCCCCTACTGTGTCTAGAGTATTAATTAGGCGGTGTAGTTTTTTGTTTGGTTAGTAATTAGTAGGTGTGACTTATAATGGTGAGTTTTTAGAGAATTTTAAAGATTTTGAGTGCCCGGACTCAATTCTTATGTGCCTCTAGAACACGTGAGCTATTCATTTATAATTTAAAATTTAAATTATATCTTGTTTTATAATCGTGATCCGATATGTATGAATATTAGCACTAAGTTATCATGCTCGGTATAATTTAAAATTTAAATTATATCTTGTTTTATAATCGTGATGTATGAATATTAGCATTAAGTTATCATGCTCGGTATGACCGGGCTTTATGGAGGCAAAGGTATGGCATTGCCCCCTTGAAATTTTCAATTTTTATCCCATTGTATTCAAATTGTTTTAAAGTCTCTTCAAAGTTACTTAAATTCTTTGTCTCCAGAAAATCCTGAAGTTGCTATAATTTTACATTTTCAATTTTTATCCCATAATATTCGAAATACTCGTTTGGACTGTGTTTAACAAAGTTGTACCACATATTTTAAGCCCACACTTAAAATAATTTTGAAAGTTAAAATTAAAATTTTCATTTTTATAACTCAATTAGATTCGGGAAATTAAAACTCATTCGTTCATTAACCTACAAATCTAGGTTTGGAGCCCTTATAATTATTAGGTTGGATGCATGTGTATTTGAGGAAACGATCAATTCTATTTGAAAGTGGTCAATTTGGTCCCTAAAGTTTATGAAAGTAGCCAATTTGGTCATGAAACTAATGAAATTGTCAGATTTTGACAAAAAATTTGTAAAATTTGGACCAATTTGGCTACTTTAAAATAAGGAGGGATTGACACCAATCATAACACTCTAAACCACCCCTCCCCCCTCCCCGACCATATATATTGTGAATTTTCATCTAAAAGTGCTTGTTGAGAAGGTACTTTTAGGATTATAGGCTTAAACTTATATGCTAGTCCCATAATCCCCACATTTTTCGATATGATTATTTTATATCATCCCAACCCATGATCCCACTATAAGGCAAATACTCACCCAAAAGGACTAGTCAAGAAGATATTCTTGGAATCATAGGCTTAAACTTATATGTCACATTTACAATCTCCGCACATGCTAACCTCAAACTTGGTGAAACAATTATATACAAAATTAATTAATTAATTTGAGAATTCATTTGTTGACCTTGGAAAAATTTCACCCAAATTAGTTTCGTCTTACGATATATATTATACAATAGCTTGCCTCCGAGGGTAAATTCCCTGGCTTCGTCCCTGGTGAACATGGAAATATTTCATTAGCTTAAAATTAGGTTTTTTTTTTTTTTCCAAGGCCAAATAGCATAGAATTTTTCGATGTGCATGTGTTTTTGTTTGTTTTCTGTTTTTTTATTTTTCTGAAAACAAGCAAAACAGCTTTATAAAAGAAAGCAAACTCTAGTTACAGATTCAGTAAAAATCAAAAACAAAATAGACAGAGAGGAATGACCATAAGCCCACATTACGATTAGAAGCATTCTATATATGTGTGGGTGAAGAGAGGACTTTGTGACTCACATGAGACATGACTTGAGAATTTCAACTGTACAAATTGAAGTAACAAGACAAAAATAGGACATACTGTTAAGTTTCATATAATTAATGCAGATATACTAATTTTATTTAAAGGTTGAACGTTTAATCAACAAAGAAGTCAATAATAAATGTTGTAAACTTTAATTATTTAAGACTTTAAATTTTAGTAGACTGTAAAGTATTGAACATTTCCCATAAATAATATAGAAAAGAAAAGCAAATTTCCCATAGTAGGGATAGTTTCTTTTATTTTCTCAAAATAGGTTAAATCCATGACCAAAATTCATTGAAAATGGGTCACCCATCAAATGTAAAGCAAGCCTACTTTCTAAACCATGCAACAAGAAGACAACATGAAGCGTATTAGTTTTAACTCAATATGACTATTCCATGGGCAAAAAGATGAAAGTATTTCATAAGTTATATTATGCAAAAAAAGAAAAAGGAAAAAGGAAAAAAGAACAACGTGTGGTCGTCATGGCACACATGTCCATTGTCAATTTTGAAGTTATTATATCACTAAAAGATTGTGTTTAGACGTTAGAAATAGAAAGAAAATGTGAAGGGAATTGTCATTGCCACTTTATTTCATTCAAGGATTTGGTTTTGCTCAGTGACGAAATAGAATGAAATAAGTATGCAAGTAACTTAAAATAACTTTATAAATATAAAATAAATAAATTATCAAAATGTCATAAGTTGCTTACAATATCACGCGATATCATGAGGGCCGCGTGATATCATAGGAGCCACATGATGTCTTTGGAGCCTCATTCCCTTTGATGAGATGCCTAAATTGTAGTTTGTTTTGCTTGTTTCAATGCATCTCTTTTCTTCCAAAAGTTAACATGTGTTTATGATGCTTTGTAAGGTAATATCTTGCTTTGGTGGTTTAGATTCATGGCACCTTTGATGGTAAACATGTTACTTTGATAGGTTACACATTAGAAAAAAAAAAAAAAAGAAGAAAACTTTGATTGTTTGGATGGAGCCTCGTTTATAATTGGATGTAACTTTAAATTTTAGTAGATCGTAAAGTATTATTATAGGTTTTAATCCATCGGTTAGAATCATATTTATTGATCTCACGTGTCTTGTCAAAAAATTCCTCTCTACCTCTTCTTTTCTTTTTATCATAGTTCTATATAAAATACACATACACAGACACACAAATATGGGTTAAATTATGTCTTTTTATTTTTTATCTATACCAAAGGTAAGAAAGATTAGTGGTAATAAATCTTCTTTTAAGCGTTAGATCATTAGTTAAAGTCTTATTATATCTTTAATATTATACTTTAAAATAAGGACAAAATGAATATATAATAAGTCCACTTTTACTCCCTTCCGCATGCATACTTACATCCGAAGGAAGAGATATTTTATTAAAAATGACCTTGGATTGAAAGAGAAAAAAATGAAACCATATTTTAACATGCAACCATTTTATGAAATATCTCACATTTTTATGTAAGTATATGTGGGCTTACCGATAAATGTGATAAGTTATTGTGTATAAACCTTTTCATCTATAACGTGATAAACAACATTGACGTTCGGTGAAAAATCTCTTTTACTTTGTTTAGCTAACCCTATCGATGCAAGCTCTAAAGATGTCAATCAAATGAATGAAATGTTTCTTGATTCAATAAATTGAATTATGATTTATTATTTATTTCGTAAAATAATGCTTTTAATATTAGTAGGATATACATGTAAATTGATGTATCTATATTATTGAAAAAGAAAAGATAGCATGCATCCTTCAAAACCACTTCGTTTTACTAAAAGATTTCAGTGTGCACTTAAAATTTTTATTAAAACTGTCATACCCAATTTGGGTCAGACGAAAAAAAAAAAAAAAGAGTCGTCGCCCTATTTTTAAGGAAAAAAATAAAAAAAACCTAAGAAATTCTCAAACAAAAAGTTTTCGAACTAAATAATGAGCTCAATAGTCTAATTGTGTGTGAGAAAGATTATCACTACTTCACAACACCTATCCAATTAAATGGTTATTATTTTTAATTGGGCGCCAAAGATAAACAAAATTGTAAATAAAAATTTTATAAAGATGGCACTGAAGATCACTGGAGGATTCTGGTCTCGCTTTTTCACCCGAATTTCTCGGATTGAACTTTCAAAAGCCCTCTTTTTCTCTCAAGCTTTCAATTTTTCCTCCCCTTTTGCTTGGTCCGATTCAGCCACTTTGAACGGTCCAACAATTTCCCTCCAATCTCCCCTTGCAAAATTGGACAGTTCCCCTTTTGAGCGGAGGAACCGGTGGTGCGGCCGGCCTTCTGGGAACCTGGGGAGAGAGTGGAGAAGATGGTGGAGCGTGGAATTACTCTTCTACCACTAAAAAAGCCACTAGTTGCATTACCGCCATGAAATATGGAAAGGTCACCTCCAATTTGGGAAAAACGTGCAAAACTAGGTTAAATAGGATGCGGGACCCACACATATTAAAGGAAGGAATAAAATATATTTAAATAATATTTATTTAAAGAATAACTAATCTTAAGCTGTCACCTTATCTAATCAATTTGAAAATGTATAAAACTTAATCAAAAATTGATGAAATATGGGACTCGCACCTACTAAAAGGGAATAAATAAATTTTAATGATTTAAATATAATTTTAAATTATGTATATTTGATGAACGTGTGTGATGCTATGTTCTTAAGGTAAAACACCATTCAGTTGGTGTTTTTCAGTTCAAGATGGTTGTGGAATATGTTGTGGTCATAAATAAGCCTCATAATTAATGAATGCTATGGTAAAAGTATTTCACCGAAGCCACATAATTCTTAAAATAAATACCGACTCTCATTGCCGCATCCTTCCAAGTGGAATCGGCTTTATGAAAAGTTAAAGGTAACTGATATTTCATTTTAATTTCTTCACAGTGCTCCTTTATTGGCCCACATCACATGTAATGTATGGTGGAATAGGACCACACGGATGCAGGCCCTATGTTTGTCAAAAGAGAAAGACCATATGACAATTTGCCATTGAAAATACTCATCTCGTGAAATTTATGCATTCGTATATTATTATTTCATCAAGATATCTCAGAAAGTATATAAATTTGTTATGTCACTTTTTTAATGTTAAAGGTATATGAAGAATGTGATCCATATGTTTGTTAAAAATTGTGATATATAGATATAGCATGCCACCAATAATATCGTCTTCAATAATTTTGTGTAATTCTTTATTATTATTTGAATCAAAATAATTAAATAAATTTTGTCATTTTACTATTTCGAAGCAAAAAATGTGCAAGAGGTGTACATAGATATAGCATGCGAATAATAATATCACCCGCTTTATGGAAAGTTAAAGGTGATTGATGTGTCTAATTTTATTTTATTTACCTGTCCTCCTATTGTTCCACATCCATGTGATGTACCTGCGGAATCCGCATATACATATATATATATATATATATATATCCGCGCAGTGTGTTTGTGGAAAAACCACATAGAAGAAGAAACTGAGAGCTCCCTCTAACAACATGAGTTCGGAGAGAAGGAAGACAAGCTTGTGTGTTATAGCCCTTGTGCTGGCGGTGCTCCTTCGCGCCGAATGTGCCCACAGCGTTCTCTTCCAGAGCGGCAACGGCAACGGCACGGACGGTGGAGCAAGGTGCAACGGCTGCACGAGCGAATGCCTCATGATGATGGACCTTGAAATGGAGCACTACTACTCCTCCTCTTTCGAATATCATTCCGACGGCCATGCGGGGAGAAGGCTTGCGCCAACTGGACATCCAGCAGTTCAAGCCGTCAAGGTCCAAGGTCAAGCCGCGGTTACATGTGGTCCAGGTCAAAGTTATGGATCATGTCTCGGACCAAAAAATGGCCACAGTAACCCTTCCGAAAGTATATATTTCGGTATTTACTGAGGGTATAATGAAATGTATGCTGGCGTGCAAATCTTCTATTTTATCTCTCTCTCTCTCTTGTTGTCTCTTTGTTCTTTAATAAAAGGGAGAAGAAAAAAGGCATTATGCAATGATCGGCATTACATAGTGTTTTATTTTTTTCCCGAGCTGGTTCATTTGCTTTAGAATGATCTCATTGTATGGTTGCTCCTGACTGATTGTGTTCTTCGTAAAACAGTGTACCGTGCATTAGTTTGCAATAAACCTGTTTTCCCATCTCATTTCCCAGGCAGTGGGGTGGATAAAACCTTGATGTTTAGTCTTGTTATGTTACACCTACATTGGTATAGGCTTATAAATTAGATCATAAGACACTTCAAAATGCTCAAATTGTCCAAATGTTAAAAAAATAATTGATTTTATCCTTAGAATCGACAGGGTCATGATTTGTAAATGTGCCAAAAAAAAAAAAAAAATTATGGCAAAGCAATAGCACCCACTAAAGTTAGATTAATATTTTAGTTTCTCCCCCGTCCTTTCTTTGGTCCACTTCACATGTTATGTCGAGGTGGAATCTGTTTGTGGAAAAAATTTCGAGGATGGAAGTGAATAAGAAGAGAAGCTTAATTTATAATTAGCTTGTGATATGAATAATACCGTACACTATTAGTTTATGCGAGTCTTTTTCTAACTACCTTGAACATGTCCTATATATATATATATATATATATGACTAATTATACCCAACTTGGAGATGGAAAAGAAGATTTTTTATAACCATCAAGTCCTTAAAATTGTAAAACCTATACTTGCTTGAAACTCAGCGGGCGAGAACAAATCAAATTGGCCCCTTAAATTATTTGATTATTATTTAAGCAGTCATTTCAGAAATTTAAATAAAGCTTTCTCACCTCTAACGTTCACTGAGCTTTGAGAGTAAATGATCGTGTCCATACCCAAGGATACGAGTGCAATCAGTTCTAAAAGTCTTGATTGAGATTAAATTTTAAACTAAATTGCATACATGTTCTAATGTTTGATTGATTCTTCGAATCATAATCTCCGTAGTTTTTTCCTTTTTTTTGTTTTTGTTTTTGTTTTGCTTTTTATCTTTATCATTTTCAATTTTCTTGGAAACATATTGAACAACACTTGTGAGTGAGCCAGTGAACAAACGTTTTATGGATTTGGCTCCCCTTCTCATTCACTTTACCTCAATTACTGTTTGACCGACGTATTTTTAAAATTTTGGGACATCAATTAAAAGTTTTTAACTAATAGAATATGCAAATATATATATATATATATATATATATGTCTATTTTCATGAGATTTAATATTGTACTAGTGGTATATTTTAGTGCTTAAAAAAATATAGAAAATCAATATCTTTAAAAATTGTATTCAAGTTTCAATGCATAGAGTGACATGCTTTCTATTCTCAAATTTCATGAAAATTGTCATGCTCTATATTTTTGTATGTTATTTAAATCTGTACAGTTACAGTTAGATCAGAGATTGGAGGAGAGCTAATCAGCGTCGTAGACAACCAATGGTTGAGTTGCAGATTCCACGTTCAAAACGGGAAGTTGTACTGAAATGGATCCACAACTCAACTGCTTAACCTTTTTGTGTCAAGTTACGACTCATTCAAGTTGTTGGGCTCTTGGAACTAATATCAGAGCCGATAGTTTGTATTGGACCCATGTAGTCGGCCGTGAGATGCAGGGCTCCTACAAGAGGTTGTTGAGCAAAGTGCATCCCAAATTGAACTCCCATACCTTCTCTCTCGTGAGGAACGTCCAAGAAGAACTAGAATGGGAGTGAATGATTGTTTTTTTTTTGATTTGAGGAGAAGTTTATTGGCTCCATAATTGAGTTAACGAACTCACATTAAAAGTGAAAAGGTCTAATAGAGTGACTAATATATTTAGATGAACCTAAGACCCTATTGCATTAGCTTTTAGGTCAAATTGAACCTCATTGTCTAATCTGATTCTACTCCTGAGACTCTCAACACTAACATCATGTAGAAACAACGTGAAATATACTTAGAAATTGCTCAATTGAAAATCATTCGATTATTTGGGGTGGGGGGGGGGGGGGGGGGGGACCCCTAAATCTTATATAATTACATATTTTAATTGATTTTTGATATAGACGATATGATGTTACTGTCCTACATAAGGGTTTTACCGACCAAAAGAGTGACGTACACCTGTTAATATGGAAAAGTATGAAAAGAGGAAGGGATCATGAACCCATGGACCTGATTCCGTCATCATTATTGTTCCACTTGAGGGAGAGGAGGAGGACATGGGCCAGGCTGAGTCATCTTTGGGTGGATTATTGTTTAGTTTCTCAAAAGAATGGAGGAATGACATGAGCCAAGCTTCCGAATGTCCTTTTCTACTTTAAGTCTTGTCTCTCCTCTCCTTTTCTTTCTAGCTTTTGTTTATTCCCCCAATTTCTCTTTTTTTTTATATTTATTTATTTGTATTACGAACCTTGTTTGAACCATTTTGAGCCAACATTGTAAAAAAAAAGTAAATAAAAACTATTAAAGGTAAAAAAATAAAAAATTATTAAAATTATCAAAATTTATAAATTCATTAAATTTTTTAAATTCAGAAAATTCATATTTTATTTTATTTTTTAAAGTGAGAGGCCTACAAATAAAACTGTAGGAAGTGCATGATAGCAAAGCATGACTTTTCATTTGGTGGGGTTTTTAGAAAAGTAACACACTTGCCTTTCATTGTCGGTAGAAACAGACAACAAATCTTTAGGTAGTAGCACCGGAGATAATAATCTTCACAGGAGAAGAACATTACAACATTGCAATTTTCATTTCAAAGCACGTATACACTCAACTTAGTAAAAAGTATTTAAAATTTTGATCCAACCCAACATTAAGGCCTTATTAGGTGTAAGAGTTTCGTTAATTGTTTCACGTCCCGAAATATTGAAATTAAAGAAGCATAAATTAGATAAAAACTTAAATTATCACCAGTGAGTAGCTTCCCATAAACTCACATTACTTGGATTACAACACTTTACGTGGGAAAAAAAAATAAAATTCAGCTTTATGTTTTCTTTCTTACATTATTTCTAAAGCCAAGCTTGCATGATCCATATATATGCAATAGGCTCTAAGCTCGTACACTTTGGACTTCTCAAGTTGTTCGACCCTGCAAATATGAAATTATAAGTTCTGTCAAAAATTTCTTCTCAATGAGAAACTAAAATCGAAAATCTTAATTGAGCTACTGATCAAGAATTCTAACATTTGAATTTATTTAATAATTATGGGCTCATTTGGTTCTCGTTATCATAATGCAACATCGAAAATATGACATTTTAAAGTTTGGTTCATGTAGGTGGCATTTGGTAAAATTTATTGTTCAGGCCTAAATACTAAAAAGAAATCTAAATGCTGTAAATTAAAACCAAAAGTTTGAATTTGAATTATTGTGATTATTTGATAAATAATTTGTTAAAACATCTAAAAAAATTATTTTCCTATTTTATCCCTATTGTAGTACTCTTATATATTTTTTTTTACAATAATAATTTGTTTTGGATGATTACAAATTTGTTCAATAAACTGAATCCACTTATATATATATATATATATATTAATGTAAAAAAAAATAAAGGTGAAGAAATCCCCTTCTTTCTTCCTGTCGTCCTCCACCACTCCCATCTTCCCCAGTTTATTCATCATCATGATCTTCTTCTTTTTCAACAAATATAATACTGGAGATCTATCTATACTCTGTTCATTTACATGCTGAATTTATTATTTGCTGGATCTACTCTTTTTCTTCTTCTTCTTCCTCCTTTTTTTCGCTTTATCAAAATTGAAATCAAAATCTAGGTTGTGGGCTTTGATTTCATTCAAACAAAAAATCAAGGTTTGATTTCATTTTAGTAATCGAAACCAAAATTGAGGTTTGATTCGAAATCAAACTCAAAACTTAGGGTTCAATTTCAACATGGCTAGTAATTGTGGTGGTGGTGAGGTTCCTCATCGTCGTCATCATGGTGGCTGGACGTCGTCATCGTCGTGGCCGATGTTCATGGTTGGTGGTGCTCGTTGGGGTTACTGGAGGTGCTGATGCGCGTGGGAGAGAAGAGAGAGAGGTGGGAGGATAGAAGTGAGTGGGACAGGGTGGGAATAATGGAAAATCAAGGGAGCAGTTTTGTAAAATACCTCTGAACTAATAAAATTAAAATTGAAAGTGTGATATTATTATATTTGATATAAATTAGGTTCAAGTTATATTATAGTGAAATTTTTTTCATTTTTTACCTTTTATAGAAAAAAAATTCTTAACTTAAAACATAAAAATGATTATTTACATGACAAATATATATATATATATATATATATATATATATATATATATATATATATATAGTGGGCTTCCATACTAGTTGGCTGTAAAATGTCCACTGGGCCCGACATTGCAAAGGGACCGTGGTGAGCCTCGTAACTCTGTCAGCGGCCCACTAATTTCAATTGAAAGATTTGAAACACGGGTGAGAGCAAAAGCAAACAAAACTCGTGGATGATCGAAGCAATGCTTTCACAATTTGATGTGATTTCCATATTTTGAGAATAAAAAACCATCCTTCACAATTTGTTGTGATTTCTATATTTTGAGAAAATGAGACCATCCCTCCACAATTTGGTGTGATTTCTATTTTTTGAGATGTTTGTGGGTTTTTGGTGAGTTACAAACTCATCATATTTGTTTTTGGTACATCCAATGCTTAAGGGATGATGAACAGTGGCCGGCACGTATGCTGTTAGGGTTGATTGGATTGTTAGGGGCTGGATCCATAGAGTTTCCTACATATCTTCATGGGAGAATCAGACTCATATAGTTATTAGACTTATGAAGCCATGGAGATCACTCAATGATACTCCTCACCTTGCCATAGCAGTGAATCGGTGAGGATGCTTGAGGAAAATGGAGTTGCTACTGCATTTGTTTTGTTTATGTTGTGGGGAAGAGGCAAGGGGGGAGGATGGGGCGCTGCATCCTCCTTGGGCCTTGGGTTCGTCACCCTATCATGGGAGACGCCCTAAATGAGCGTCACATGCCCTTGGGCCAGCGTGGTGAAGCCAATGGCTCAAAAGGTGCAAACTTCTTTCCTTTGAGGAAAATGTGGGCTTAATGGGCTATGGGCTAAGAATCATTCATTTAAGGAATGAAGCAATGGGCTAAAAGCAAGTTAAACTCCTCGGAGATGAGCCATGGGCTCAAAAAAATTATTGAACCTTGGGCTCGGGAAATGTTATTGAGTAAGGGAGCTCGAGAAATGTTAACGCGCCAAGGGATCAAGAAATGTTATCAAGTTAAGGACTTGGGAAATGTGGGCCCACTTAGCCCAGGAAGGGGTATTTTCCCGTTAGGGTTGAGTCCCGAGCTTAAATATACAATTGCGCCCCTTTGACTTGGTCAATGAAGCACCATTACTTGTAAAAGTGACTAGGGTATTAATCTTTTCCTTTGTGGCATAAAAAGTGATGCCAACATGAGAAAATAAGTTTGATCCTAATTTCTTTGCTTGGAATCGTATTATGTCACATATATAGTGCATGTTTGGCTGCTAGACAAAACATAGTGTATTTTTGGTTGCCAATCAAAAGTGCGTGTTTAACTGCTACTCAAAACTTAGTTCTATTATATTCATGTTAGGTCTTCCTAGTCAAAACAATAAGTTTGTTTAATGTGAATGCAAGATTTTAACCACAAAACTTGCAAGTAAATGCTTCTACTTCAAAAATTTATCTCCGTCATAAGTTTATAAAATTGGAGAGAAATTGTGCCTAGTGAGGTCGATGGTTCGAATCCGTATAATTTATGTGCATTTAATCTTTACCCGAGGAATTATAAGGATTAATTAAGGTATGATTAGCATATATTATGATAACCGAAACATACCCGACACTGAGCCACGTCGTCAGACCCACAAAGGAGCTTCCCGTTCAGATAATCCACAGCTTGAAAGGGTCCTCGTCCATTAGTCCTCTGCTTGAAAGAAAATTAGTGTCGGACGTATTATAAAATATTTTTCTAAACCATAATACTAATAATGGAGGAGGATTTGAAGATACCAAAAAGCCACACCTTATAATAATCTACGGCGAGAAAGTTAGGCCAACGATTACCGGCTGCACTGTAGCATGTTTGAAGAACATCGTAAATTTTTGAGTTATCCGAACATATGTTTTCCATGGTAGTAACAGAGTCAAAATAATTAATCCACACTAAAGATTTGCTCGCGTCATTCAATGGTGATTTGTTTTTTCTCACTGAGCATTTTCCGACATTAGTTCCTTCATCCCCGTCCGCTGAAATACGGAAAAAAAAAAGATAAAAATCAAAAATCAAACAATAGAACATTTAAACATCTGTAATTTTAAGAAGAAATAATCCAGCGCTGCATGAAATTGTTCCATATTTATTTATTTTCCCATGTCGTTTATAATTAGTGTCAATGGGGCTCCTTACGTTGGTTCTCGGCTATGTAGTTCCCTTTGTAGGCTATCCCTTCACTTTCTTCTTTGGATTCTTCGGAAGTAAAGACGAGTAATCTGTGGTTTTTCTTGATCATGGTTTTGACAAGCGGCCAACGTTTACTCCTTTGCGGCATCTCATTCATTGGAAACCAGTATTTGGACAAACCTGATTCGTTAAACAATTTACTGAGTCCGTTACGGGCCTTCACATAGTCTTGTAACATCAATGTCACAATCTCCGACGGGTTCGCAGCTAAGAATTGCTCTACTTCTCTCAGTGTGTCTATTGCTGCCCCCTGCAGATATATTTATATTATTAAATCATTATCAGTGTTTTGGAAACTTTCAATTGGTCAATGAGTATTAAGACTTGATAATCTTATTATTCAAACTCGAATTTGCTACTTGACTTTACATCTAGGTAGTGGATAAGAAATCCTTACATATGCAGTATAATCGTTGCATATTCCTCCGAATGAATGACATAACCAAACAGATTCTTTGAAATCATACACGTCTAGCATTAAGCCTCGAACTCCATTCTACATGTAAAAAAAGAAGGAAAACAAAATTACAAATAAGTCAATTTGGAGGGGAAAAAAAAAACACGTTGTTTGTGCTAGGGTTTACTGGAAAAGAAAGAAGGTTCGCGGCCTACTTATGGAAGAAGAATTGGGAAAATTAAAAGCATATGAAGATGAAGGTGAGAAGATCTTACATTCAATTGTTCAGTGATGTTATCTTCTTGACTCTCACTAAAGGGACGAAATCGATCGATGGCGTAGGATCTATGGGTCACCAAATATGCATATTTGTTGAAAGGGAGTGACTGAGTCTGCATGAAGAAGAATATAATAAGATTTTCCACATATACATGGAACATTGTAGAAAATTCACTCAATTAACTATCTAATTATGAAAAACAATTAGCTTGTACATTTTTCTTATGCCATTCACATGAAAATATAGGTTTAAAATTTAAGTGGTCATTTTAAGGGTTATGTTGGTCAAGTAATAACAAAATAATCACTTAAAATCTATTACGTCTATAAACAATGTACGATTACTCAATTGTGAATGCACCTTTTGTTGCGAAAAAATTAATGCGCATGCAACATTATTCAGTTGACAGCTGACAATAGGCCAAACAATGACCGTGGGAGCCCACAGACAGCGTTATGTGCCACAACAAGCCATCAGGGCCAAATATTTGGGGATGTAATGCAAACCCGCACACCTTGCTTTAGCCAGCAGGCCCAATATTGTTGGTGTGATCACTTATATAGCTCATGGCGTTACTGAAGCTTTTTAGGAAGTAAAGGTCTTTGTAGAGTTTTCAACTTCATATGCAAACATAATGAGAAAATCCAATATTGTGTATACCAATGCTAAGTAGTTGCTAAGGCTCAAAACAACGTCATTTTGAGATTTCTCTAAAAGAAAAGAACCACCCAACCCTCAACCCCTTTTAGTATGGGAAAAAATGAAAAACCACAAATGAATGTTACTTTGAGCCATATCAATACCTAATTCGGGGCGAGGTTAGAAATTTTCTCATGGGGATTCCAATATAGTGTATACCAACACCTTGCTACAGCATGATTCACCAAAGCAATTCATTTTGCAGAACTTTTTTTTTCCCATGACAAAGGGGACAGGAGCAATGAGAGAATTTTACATTTTTAAAGTAAGAAACCCTAAACAAACGTGGTATTGGATTATAGCAAAACCTGACTTGATGTTGATATACACCATGTTAGATTTTCCTATTTTCTGCATAGGACCCCAAAACATGGTCTTTTGCCATCAAACATGTGGAGTTTGGGGTCCTAGCACAGAAAATAACTTATTATTAACAATATATGAGAAATCAAGGAGGGGACAGAGATCTAGAAGCACCACAGTGAATGCCCCTGTGAGTTTTTCTCTGACACATCTATGATCTTCAGAGATGCAAAAACTGCAATTGAGTCCGGCTGTGCAGTCTTTGTCTGATAAGCAAGAATCACCCACCTGTAATTTTGGAATTAAACTTTGTTAAAAATTCAGTAAATCTACATCCATATTATATATTATAAAAAGAAAAATAAAAATAAAAAGAAGAAGAAGAAGAAGAGCGAAGTGTCATGAGGAAATGGGAAAGAGATGCATACAGAGCACTTCCCATGGGAGCATGCTGCAGAAGCAGCCATTGCAGAGCTGAAGAACACTGCGACTATGACCAAAACCCATTTCTCGTAAACACCTCCCATTAGGGAAAAAACAAAAAAGAGGAGATTTTTATTTTTGCCAATAGAATTAAGAAGGGATCCCAAGAACGACCAAATCCCCACAAAACTTTCCCTAGAAACACACAGAAATTTGATGCATGGGAATGAGAACTGAAGGAAAGGAAGATACCAATTTAATGGTCATAAAGTTTTTTCTTGAGAAAGCAATACTCAAACTGTATGGGAAAAAAAAAAAAAAGACAGAGATTAAGTTGGGTTCTATGGAAGTGGATGGTTTAATGAAAATTATTAAAGGTTTAGAATATGAAATGTTACTTAATAATGCTTCCCGTCAACAATTTAGACTGAATTAGATATCAGGCGGGCACATATTGAAAAGAACTTGAGAGTTAAAAGAGTTGAATGAGAAAAACTGAAACCACATGGGTTTTTAAGAAACTGACTTTATTGGCAGGTCTATTAAAATTCTTTCCAATTTTTTTAACGTATCATTTTGAAGAATTGTGGGGATTATAACGTAATAAGGAGAGATTAGAATAGTTGTGTTATATGAATCGAACAAAAGGAAAAACTACAGTTTTCTATCCGGTGCGCATGCATATACATGATGATCTTTACTAAAAGTCAAGGGCTAGAACAAGTAGAGCAATCATGCGAATGTAGCAATTACTATGACATTAAATAATGCTTCTAACAGCATGTTAATTACAAAATTAGCTCCTACGCTGTCTAGAGTATTAATTAGGCGGCGTTGTTTTTTGTGTTTTGCTAGTAATTAGCTGGCGTGGCTTATAATGGTAAGTGAGTTTTGAGAGGATTTCAAAGGTTTTGAGTGCCGATTCTTATGTGCCTTCAGAACACGTGAGCTATTCATCTATAATTCAAGATTTAAATTAGATCTTGTTTTATAATTGTGATCCGATTTGTATGAATATAAGCACTGAGTTATCATGCGTAGGGGCGGAACTTTATGGAGGCAAAGGTATGGAATTGCCCCCTTGGAATTTTCAATTTTTTTATCTAATAAAATTGAATTTTTTCTAAAAATTTTAAACCCCCCTCCTAAATTCTGTCTCTAAAAAATCGTAAAGTGACTATAATTTTACATTTAAAGTCCAAAATTTAAACTTGTTTAGACTTTCTCAAATAAGGTGGCCACGTATTTCAAAGCTTCACATTCATGAGGATAAAGCCAATCGTTATCATGTGCATTCAAAGTACTTGTTTGGACTTTGTTTAACAACGTTGTAACACATATTATGAGCCCCCACTTAAAATAATGTTAAAAAATAAAAATAAAAATAATTCATTTTTATAACTTAATTAGATTTGGAAAATTAAAACTCACTTGTACATTAACCTACAGATCTAGGGTTGAAGCCTTTATATTTATTAGGTTGGATGCATGTGCATGTGAGAAAATAGTTCACTATGTTTGAAAGTAGTCAATTTGGTCTCTAAAGTTTATAAAAGTAGTCAATTTGGTCCTGAAACTAATGAAATTGTCAAATTTTGACAGAAAAATTGTAAAATTTGGACCAGTTCGCTCACTCTAAAATAAGGAGGGATTGACACTAACCAAAAACACTCTGAACCACTCCCCACCATAGAGCAAATTTTCATCCAAAAGTGCTAGTTAAGATGGTGCTCTTGGGATTATAGGCTTGAACTTATATGCTACTCCCACAATCGCCACATTTTTTGATGTGACAATTATATAACGCCTTAATCCACGACCCCACTATAAGGAAAATATTCACCCAAAAGGACCTTCAAAAAATGTGTTCATTAAATCATAGGCTTAAAAGTTATATGTCACATTCACAATCTATGCACTTTTTCATGTGAGATTGGAGTATCTTGCTAGCCTCAAACTTGGTGCAACAATTATATACAAAATTAATTAAGTAATTAATTAATTTGAGAATTCATTTCTTGACCTTAGAAAAATTTCACCCTAAGTTTCATCTTACAATATATATTATACAGTAGCTTGCCCCCGGGGGTAAATGTCCTGGCTTCGTCCCTGGTGAACATGGAAATATTCCTTTAGATTAAAATTAGGTTTTCTTTTTTTTTTTTCAAGGCCAGATAGCATAGAATTTTTCGAGGTCCATGTATTTTAGTTTTCGTTTGTTTTCTGTTTTTTTTTTTCCTGAAAATGGGTAAAATAGCTTTATAAAAGAAAGCAAACTCAAGTTACAGATTCAGTAGAAATCAACAACCAAATAGACTGAGAGGAATGACCATTCGCCCACATTAAAATCATTAGAAGCATTCTATATATATATGTGGGTGAAGAGAGAACTTCGTTGTAGGCTCACATGAGATATGAGTCGGGAATTTCACCTGTACAAAGAGAAGTCAACAATAAATGTTATAAACTTTAATTATTTGGGCGAAGCCTAATCTATAATTAAATAAGACTTTAAATTTTAGTAGATCGTAAAGTGTTGAACTCTTTCCTGAAATAATGTAGAAAACAAAAGCAAATTTCCCATAATCGGGGTAGTTTCTTTTATTTTCTCAAAGTGAAATGCATGACCAAAATTCATCAAAAACGGCTCACGCATCAAATGTAAAGCAAGCCTACTTTCTAATCCATGCAACAAGAAGACAACATGGAGCATATTAGTTTTAATCCAATATGATATAATTAAAGTATCACCAATGGACAATTCCATGGGCAAAAAGTTGAAAGTTTTTCATTAGCTATATTATACCAAAAAAATAATAATAAATGAAAAAAGTATTGTTGAGATGGCACGCGTGCCCATTGTCAAATTTGAAATTATTATATGGCTATAGGTTTGCTTTCGAATGTTAGAAATTGAAAGAAAATGCGAAGGGAATTGTATTTTTACTTTATTTCTTTTAGGAAATGAAATGGAGTAAAATAAATAAAGTGGCGATACCGAACTTACGTGGTTCACCTGAAATAGGCTACATCCATGGAATTGCTGTAAATCTTCACTGTATAAAAAAAATAATACACACTCCTTCTCTCTCTTACAAGCACTCTTATGAATAACTTCTCATTCACACATTTCTTTCCCAAAACACAAGGAAGTAAAGAACTTACAAGAGAAATACTTCTTGTTATGTTTTGAAAATAGTAGAGAGGGTCCCCTTTTATAAGATTCAAGGAGCCATTTCTTTGTTCACTTTTTTCGATGTGGGATTTGTGAATATATAAAGGCTCCATGAATCATTCCATTCTTCAATCTTTCCGATGTAGGATCGTGACCTCAACATGGTTTGCTCAGTGATGAGATATAATGGAATAAGTATGCAAGTAACTAAAATAACTTTATAAATATAAAATAAATAAATTACTAGAATGTTGCGAGACGATTACGATATCACACGATGTTATGAGAGCCACGCGATATCATAGGAGCCACGCTATGTCATGGAAGCCCCATTCCATTTGATGGGGTGCCTTTGTTGTAGTTTGTGTTGCTTGTTTCAATGCATCTCTTTTCTTCCAAAAATTTGTATGCGTTTATGATGTTTTGTATGGTAATATCTTGCTTTGGTGGTTCGGATTCATGGTACCTTTGATGGTAAGCATGTTACTTTGATGCGTCACGCATTAAAAAAAAAAAAAGAACAAAAGTTCACTCATTTAACAAATGCGTGATCCATTTTTGGTGAATTTCCGTCATCCATTTGTGAAATGCTTCACCAAAAAGGCGCTTACTTTGGGAAAAGGAAAAAAGGTACACATACTTTGGAAAAAAAAAATTCCCTTATATTATTTTGGTAAAAACTTCGTACATTCGTACAATTAGTGCAAGCATACTCCTTTCATTAACAAATAAGTTAATATTAAATTGTGACATGTTATTACAGGTTTTAATCCAACAATTAGAATCATATTTATTGGTCTCACGTGTCTCATCAAAACTCTCCTCTCTATCTCTCCTTTTCTTTTTATCAATTTGAAAGGTAAGAAAGATTAGAGGTAATAAATCTCCTTTTAAGCATATGGACATTAGTTAAAGTCTTATTACATTTTTAATATTATACTTTACAATAAGGACCACATAAATATATCATAAATCTACTTTTACTCCCTCCCACATGCATACTTACATCCGAGGGATGTGATATTTTATTAAAAATGATCTTGGATTGAATGAAGGAAAAGTAAAGCCATTTTAACATAAGACTGTCTTATGAAATATCTCAATTTTTTATGTAAGTATATGTGAGAGGGAGTCGAGGGTAAGCTTACCGATAAATATAAGTGCCACGTGATACTTTATTAAATGTTTTCTCATAGTGTTCTACCTTTTACAGTGCAGGTGGTGATTTCGCCCTTTAAAAAAAGAAAACAGAAAATACCCGAGATGTTTGCTGTCTCCAAAAGTACTGTTAAGTGGCCTAGAAAATAAGATTGACAAATTATACGGTGTAGGACTGTATATAGATTTTTTCATCTCTAATGTGATAAATAACATTGACGTTCAGCGAAAAATCTTTTTTACTTTTTTTTGGCTAACACTACCGATGCAAGTTCTAAAGATGTCAATCAAATGAATGAAATGTTTCTTGATTCAATAAATTGAACTATTATTTATTATTTATTTTATAAATTATGCTTTTAATCATGGTAAGATATACATAGAAATTGAGCATCTATATTATTGATAAAGAAAAGAGAGTATGTACGCTTCAAAACAATGTCGTTTTTTGTAAAATGACATTATTTTGGCGGTGGATGCATGGAAATTACGTGCACCTGAATGCATACTCTCATTTCTGTTATTGATATTATAAATAATAATATGTGTACGCATTAAATATCAATTAACCTATTTAAGCAAACATGTTAAAACATGAATACAAAAAATAAGAATAAATTAATTATATGAATTTACAACATTTACTATATTTTCCACCGAGAAGGAAATTGAGTGTTTGTTTGACTCCACCGAATTTTGAAATGCAACTTTGATTTTAATAATCATTCCTTTTCGTCGTTATCCGCCGCTAAAGTCCGGGGACAACGGGGACAACGGGCAAAAGTCCGAATTTGAAGACGGTTCGAATAGTGAATGTATTTGAAATAAAATAAAAAAAATCTTTTTCACTAAGCACAGGCTTAGACAAATTCAGAGAGGATTATAGCCTATAAATTATGCGATAATAGGTAATTATGAAACAAACAGACATTGTTAAATGAATCATTCAATTCAGGATGTTATCTCCCTCCAAGGAATAGTGACTCATCTCATCAAATTTTAATCATGGCTTATACTATAGTATTTTCTTGCATAATCTATTTGATTGTGAAAAATATGTTATGTTTAATAATTATGTTCTTATGTTTATACATGCAGATTCTGAAGTACTTGTAAGATATTTGAAAAGGATCAAAAATTATATGGGTCGTGTAAGGATATTATTATCGGTGATTCACAGTGGAATGCTTCTGAATCTTTGGCCGTCCTCCAAGGTATGCCTTTTGTCAAATGGAATTTTTGAAGGCGGTGATGGAAGGAGCTTCAGTCATGCTTTAGTTAATGTGGTCTCGTCTAATAAAATTTAGCAGTAAGAACTGAAATCTAATTATTAAGCTATTATTTGGATGAAAATTAGAGGACTTAAATCTAAATTTTTGAACTTGTTTGGTTAAAAATCTATGGAACGTCAAATTAAAAGTACTTCATGATTTCACCTTTAAATTTTAATTTGGGAAACAAAAGGAGACTGGAATTTTGAATTTGGTCAGGGAAATTTAGTAACAGAGGAACATCTAGCGGGATTATAGAAAATTTAAAGCTAATTTTCCCATTAATTCCCCCGGTTCATAAGTACACTCAACATGACATCATTTTCATAAAAAATTTAATTTCTCTTAAATTCATTTATCAAAAAACTATCCTGCTTTTAAATTTTGGATAAAATCAGGCCTGACAAAATTTAATTTGAGTTTAACGTGCTTGTTTTAACTAGTAATTAGCTAAATTATGTATTTTTCCTACTAGTTATGGAACCATCATCTTTAATAATAATAATGATACTAATAATAATTTTTGTGTTGAAGCTAACATTGCAAATCTTCCTACTTGTCATGAATCAAGGCCTCAAATTTTTATTTATAGTTATTTTACTTAATATCATTTTAGTATATTACTAATTTTGTATTTGTAGTTATGACGACCTTTTCTATTAAGCATGCAATTTTATTTGATTTTGAGTTTTTTTTTTTTTTTTGCCTCACCCGAGATTGTGTCTTAGCTCCACCACTGTCTATGTGCGAAGAAAATTGATTTGTGCATCTTCTTTCTTTCTTTCATCATTTAATAAAATTACGGTGATACGGATTTGCCTCTTCACCTTTTTTTTCTTCTTTGTTTTCTTTTGTTTTATTAAGATAAAACTAAAGGCAGGGCAACCCCTCGAAAGCTTTAATTTCGCATACGCTGGACCTTCAAGTTGTTCGAGCCTGCAAATATAAAATTACAATTTCTGTCAATAATTTCTTTCGAATGACTTGACATATTGAATCTAGTTACCGTCAAAAATCTAGCGTTTGTATGCATTAAACAATAGAAAAGCGGAATAAACTAATAATGAAAATTCTAAAATTATATTTGTAGCACCTATGTATGCGTAATTTTCATGTGTGTCCTTACAAACTCAAAGAAAGACCAGTGTGATTAATCACCGTCATATTATCCATAGCAGTGATGAATCACAAGTTGCCACACGTGTAAAGGAAAAAAAAAAAGAAGGTGGAATACCGCATATAATTAGAACACTACTTTCACGATTTGGTGCGGTTTCAGTATTTTGAGAAATGAATTTTGATTGCAATTTCTTTGCTTGGAGTTGCATAAAGTCAATCCGAATCCGCAGTTTCAACCACGAAATTGGTAAATAAACGCTCCTAGTTCTCATGGTATGTTTTTGGAAACCCTTTGGGTGTCCCTCGAGAGTGAGTTTAATTCAGTTACCATTAGTTGCCTCATTTAAGGATATTAGTATGAATAATAATTTTTTATGGAAGCGTAATTGGGGTCAAATCCTTATAATTAATAAACATGCACTAGTATGCATTATAATAAGCTTAAGCATACCCAACACTTAGTGACGTCGTTGGACCCACATTGGAGTTGCCTGTTCAGAAAATCCACAGCTTCAAATGCCCCTCCTCCCTCACTCCTCTGCATGAAAAAAAGAGTGAACACCAATTTAAGAGATTTTTATTTTTAACATTAATCGGCTAGCCCAATGTTAGAAACTTTACTTGATATTGCTTAGTACTAATAAAGGAGGAGGATTTGAAGCTATTATTAATCATACCTTGTAATAATTTAAGGCAAAAAAGTTGGCCCACTACACATTTTTATTTTTCAAATATTTTATTCATGGGCATACTCATAGGGAAATTGGTGCGGTTCATTGGCATTCATAGTATAATTTTGGGTAAGGCTGGTTCGAATAATTTACCGAAACCAACTTTACTGTGCTTAATGAACATATAGAGTAGCGTGTAGAATGTCAGATCAGCTGATATCTAAAATCTGGTGCAATTAATTCATATATTAAGCATTATGTTATATAAATCAGAGAATATTTTTTCAAAATATAATAAAAAATAAAAACTTTCTTAACGTACCCCATATTTTCAGAAATTTCTTAGCATACTGTACCTTTTGGTCTCGCTCGAGATCAGCTTTTCAAAAATATTAAATCTAGCCTCAAATTTATAAAGTTCGAATCAACCAAATAAAATATTTTAGGTTATTCCGAGTAAGTGGATATGTTTCAAGGATGTTAGGGGATGAGTTCTCGGCGATGCATTCCTCCGAACTTCCCCACCGAGCTATTACAATTTATTTTTAATAATCATACTGTATACATAAAAATTGTCTCTTCCTCATGTCCCCTTTCCCCCTCGTCCGGCTGATTAGTACATATATTTTTCATTTTGTTAATTTATCAAAAAATAAAAGTTTGTTATGAATTAGAAAATAACAAATTGTATTTGCTTATCGTGTATTTTGTTTGCCACATTATTGATTCATTTTTCAATACACTGACACTAGACTTAATTTTGGTAAAATTTGAGAAAAAAATAAGACAACATGGAGTTGATATATATATATATATATAAAATTTGAGGAAAAAAAAAGCCAATATGGAGCTGATATATATATATATATATATATATATATATTCCGATTGTGTTATTAAATCTTTATTAATGTCTTAGAAATATTTCAACCAGTCAATGACTTTACACCTAGGTAATGAATGAGAAATCCTTATCTATGCTGTGTATTCGTTGCATGCTCCTTTGAAGAAATAACATAACCAGACAGATCCATTGAAATTGTACGTGTCTAGCATTAAGCCACGAATGCCATTCTACATATAAAGAAAAGAGAAGGAAAGAATAAAAAACGTTGTTGTTCTAGGGTTTATTGAAGAGAAGGTTGACAAACATAAATAAAAAAGGATAATGATGAAGATAAGAAGATCATACATTTAATTGCTCAGTGATGCTATCTTCTTGAAACTCACTAAGGGGCCGAAATCTAATGATACCGAAAGATTTATGCGTTGTCAAGAATGCATATTTGTTGAAAGGGTGTGACGGATTCTGCATTAACAAAACGATAATATCTTCAACATATATATGGCACATCATAAATTCATGCAATTATCTGCCTAATCGTAAATACCAATTCTACTTCTATATCATTCACATCAAAATGTAGATTTTGTAGAATTTATATGGTCCTTTTGAGGGTTATTTCAGCCACGTGATATGAAAAAATCACTTAAAATTTATTAAATCAATATGCTGCGTAAAGAATGTGAGCATAACGTTATTACTCAATTATGAATACACCTTCCATTGTAAAAAAATCAACGTGCATGTGACCTTATTCACTTGACAAGTGAAAATAGGCCACATGATGACTGTTGAGAACCTACAGACAGTGTTATGGCACCAAGTAGCCAAAGGCCCAGAAGTTTGGGAATGCAATGCAAATCAGTATACCTCGCTTTAGACAAGAGGCCCAATATTGCACTGTTTGTGAGATCACTTGCATAGCTCATGGTGGTGCTAAAGTTTTTCAATAAAGGTGAAGAGTTTTCAACTTCATACGCATATATAATGGGAAAATTTAATATTGTGTATATCAACACTAAGTTAGGAGTTGCTATGACTTAAATGGCGTTATTTTAGGGTTTTCTCTGGAAAAAAATGTAAAACACCACCCATGTCTCAACTCTTTTTGATTTAAAAAAATCCACAAAGGTTGCTTTGGGCCATAGCAACACTTAATCGATAGTCAAGTTCGAAAATTTTTCTCCCAGACATTTCAATATGGTGTATGCTAACACCTTGCTATAGCACGAAACAAATCATTTTTTGTGAAGTTTTTTCCCATAACAAAGAGGATTGGAGCCTGGCTTGGTGTTGGAATACGCTGTCGAAACAATATTGTTGGTATTGATCTTGGTGTTGGACCCCGTTTTACAACTTTAAAAGAAGAAATCCAAAACCATATTGTTTTGGGTATTAGCAGAACTTGACTTAGTACACTGTACACTACATTAGATTTTCCTTATTTCTCCATAAGACCCCAAAGCATGTCATCTTGGTAAAATAGATGAAGTTATTTTAAGGAGACGTTGTGGTCGAATTAAACATGTGAAGTTCGGGGAAAAAGGACAGAAAATAATATATTTTCTGCAATATCTAAGAAATCAGAAGTGACAGAAATCCAAAAGTGCCAGTGAATGGGTTTGTGAGTTTTGTTCTGACACATCTTTGGTCTTCAATGACGCAAAAACTGCATTCGAGTCCGGTTGCACAATCTTCGTCTGATACGCAATGGTCACCCAGCTATGATTTAAGAATTTAAAGTGTGCTAAAAATTGAATAAATCTCCACCCATATCATATATCATAATAAATAAAAACAAAAGGAAAAAAAAAAGAAAAAAAGAATGAAAATGTCATGAGCAATTCCCATGAGAGCAAGCCGCAGAAGCAGCCAGTGCACAGCCGAGGAACACTGCAACTATTGCCAAAACCCACTTCTCGAAAACTCCTCCCATCAGTGAAGAAAAACAAAAGGAGAAGTGATTTTTTTTTTTTTACCATTAGAATTAAGAGGAAGACGATCACCACAAAAATTCACTAGAAATAGACAGAAATTTGATGCATGGGAATGAGAAGTGGGGGAAAGGAAGATACCAATTTAATGGTCATAAAGTTGTTTGTTGGGAAAGCAATACTAAAACTACGTAAAATTAGAGAGAGAGAGAGAGAAAAAAGAAGAAGAAGAAGAAAGAGATTAAGGTAGGTTTTGTGAAAATTGGTGATTTAGTGTGCAATAAGTTTTTTGAGAATTAAAACTTAATTTTAAATCCCAAAACTGAGTTTCGCAAATGCCAGGGGAAATGTATATTTGCAAAGTCATGGTTTCAACTAATCCAAAACTTAAAGTTTCTTGTAAGATAAAGTTACCAAACTACCTCCTATATTATGAACTACCTAAATTATCCTTACTCTAATATATCATTTCACTCCATTACTATTTTTATTTTCTGTTTCTTTTATTTGTTAATTTCTTTTACCATATTTATTTATATTTATATTTTGTTTCATTTTTATTCATTTATCTGAAATTTTTCTTCTTGTTTTTTCTCCTTTTTTTTGTTGCCTCTGTTAGCTTATCAATGCACCTATTTTATATATATAACTAGTAGAAAATTCTCAATGAATATAATTTTATGGATTTAGATGGAATAAAAATTTAAAAATACATGATAATTTTCATGAGTTTTGATAATTTAGAAAATATTCATGTATATAATTTAATTTAGATACATTTTTTTAAGTTCTTGATTTATTAATTTTTTAGTGTTAAATATACAGAAAGGATAACGCTAAATCTTGTGAAGTCGAGCACATTTTCATATTTTTCTAAGTTCTTTCTATTTGTTTATATGGTTAAAATCGTTAATAATCCGGGGAAAGTTTTAGGATAGGAGCATCAAAAACAAAAATTAGTGGGAAAGCCAAATCTTTATGCATGAATCTTGAAAATATTTACTTTTAAATCATAATAAAATTACTAAAGTAATTACTTTATCCACATGGGTCCTTTAGAATTTTTGTTATTTTTTTAATATATCATTTTGAAGGATTGTGGGGATTAGAATAGTTGTGTTGTGTGAATGGAGCAAGAGAGAAAACTACAGCTTCCTACCAGGTGCGCATGTATATATATATATATAATGATCTTTTCCGTAAGCCAAGGCCTGCAACTAGGCTTGTCAATGGACTGGGTCCGGATCGAAACTCAATGGACCAGATTGGAACTTGAAAATAATAATTGGGTTCAGTTCAAAAATTATTTTAGTAGAGAAACCATAAAAATAGCCGAAACTAAATGATACCCTATTTTCACGTCAAGAGGTTACCTAAACATAAAAAATTTTAAAAAATATGTTAAAAACAAAAAGAGAGAGAAAAAGGAAACAATATAAGATTCAAATTAAAAACATTAGATAATAATGCTTCAGATTTTCAGAACAAAAACAAATATCCCCAACTCTCTTCATTCCATCAAATATCTGTGCGTTTTACACCTCATCTTAACCTTTTGGGTACATGGTCCAAGTTTGGGTCCAGGCTTGACCTGATAATACTAGACAATCTGAACCTGTTTAGAAACTTGCAATCAAATTCGGGTCCAAAAATTATCTGCCCGATCTTATTAAATGGTAGGGTTTGGGTCTAGACCCAACTTATTGACTTGCTACAACAACTAAAGTGATCAAAATGCGGGAAGATAGTAATTAAAATAATATTAAATAATGCTTCTAACGGCATGCTAATTACAAAATTAGCTCCTACTCTATCTAGAGTATTAATTAGGAGGTGAATTTTTTTGTTTTGCTAGTAACTAGCTGGTGGGACTTATAATGTTAAGATAGTTTTGAAACTTTTCAAAAATGCTAAGTACCGAGACTCCATTTTTATGTGCCTTTCAGAACATGAGCTATTCATTTATATTTTAAAATTCAATTAGTGTCGATGTACCTATGTTTCGAATTGAGGGAAACGAGGGGAAGGGAGGGTACATAGATTGCGCCGCTTGCATCAACTTTTAAGGAATAGAAGGGATTCAATATAAGTAAAATATTTAATAAAACGGCAAAACTTGTCCCCTCCAAATTGGGGGGAATGGAGGGGAAGGTAAATTTGTTAATTCAGAAATGTTTAAAGTTCCTATATTAGCCTTTTTTTTTTCTTTTTTTTTTTTTTGTCTTTAGACATTGAAGCCCTCACGTATCTTAAGAACCCACTAACACCCCCTCTGTTTTTGAAAAGGAAATTCACACTCCCCTTAATCTTTTAAATTGACATTTTTTTCCCTCAAAAATTGATAAATAATCAAAAAAATATTAAGTTTGTTCATATTTTAAAATTCTATCTATCATGTTAATATCTTCTTCGTACAAATTTATGAAGCAAAAATTATGGAATAAAGACCTTTTTAAATTGAATAAAAAATGGATTGGATGAGCGTAAAGTAATTTTACAATTACAAAATTCATGTTAAATGCATTTTAAAAATAATTATCACATTTACATGGGCGAAAAAAACTAATTTGAAAATTTTAGGAGATATGAGTGTCATTTTAAAAAGAAAATGCATGCCAAACTTTTTCCCAGATAGTTGAGGAGATGTCAAATGTCTTTTACCCTTTATTTTTAAAATTTTAAAAATCTAATTTAGCCACAGTTAAATTGTTATATTAAGTATTAGTTTTTAATAAGTCTAATCTTAGGAGCCTTTTATAATTAGTGTTGGGAATTTATATTTAAGTCGAATTATTCTACTAATCTATTTATGTAGGAAAAGCTAGCTACCATGCCAACATTTTATTATTTATTTCAAATAAACACATTTATTTTTATCTCTGAAAATTGACTCATTTCTTTCATTCAAAAAGACGCAAAGTTATTCGATCGATCAATTAATATTAATTACTACTAAAACAAAAAAGATAGATTAATAGTATGATAACATCAAAGGTAAGAAAGATTAGTGGTAATAGATCTTATTTATAAGCATTAGGTCACTAGTTCAAATTTTATTATAATTTTACTATTTTTTAAAAAAATAAAAAAATAGATTTGCATGTTTATTAATATATATATATATATATTTTAGAGTTCCACCCTTTTAACGGCATATTAATTACAATAGCTCCTAGTCTATTTAAAGATTCCATTTAGCTGTGTGATTCTTTTTATTTTGTATTTTTGCTAATAATGTGATTACTTCAAGGATAATCGTTTCAAAATATTTCAATGAATATTGAACACCTAGGTTGGATGCTCCTGTAAATATGTTTGCGAGCTTCAAAATTATGATTTCGAATTTACGGTAAATCTTTTTTTACACTTGTGCTCAAAGCAATTAACTTTTTCATTATGTTGAAATTTAGATTACTTTTTTTCAAGAAAACACTAATTGAGATGTGTGTGCTGTCTATGAGAAAGAACCAACTAGGAAAAACTACATAATTCTCCCTTGATATTTCACTTGAATCTTGACGTCCCTCCCAGAGTTCCACTGCTTATATTTTATTCCCTAAATTTTAAAAATAATTGATCAACATATCCCTTGCTAATAATTTCTCTTTTATTTTAGGTTAAATTATGTTTTATAACCTAAAATTTAATAAAAGTTGCAAATCTAGCTCAATCTTTACTATTATCTGATTATATCCAAATCTTTTTATAGGGTTACGATTTTAGCTTACAATATTTTTGTTCACAATTCCACCAAAAAATTATAAAAAAAAAAAAATTTTGAAGAATGATTTTTCAATAATAGTTCAAATTGATTGGGGGGGGGGGGAATTCTAACATATTATCCTCCTTTGTGAAAAAAAAAAAATTGTCAAAGAAAAGAAACGTGACCATTTGTAGTAAAATTCATGACAAACACTTAAGTAATGGAATTTATTTTAGCTAATGTGTGATTTCTCCTTGTAATAACTAGAGCATACAAAATTTGTAGTCCAAATTTATAAAATATTAAAAGGGTTAAAGAAGAAGAATATTGGGGGAAGTGTTTGTAAAACATATTGACCTATTATAAACATTCTTTCACCATCAAAAATTCTGAAAGAAAATTATTTAACGACTTTTGCTGTGAAATCTAGGATTTCACTATGGAATAATATTCCTCAAAAATAAAATGTGATTATAAATATTGGTCAAATTTGAAGAATATTTAAGAGTAGGCTAAAATCGCAGCCTTTAAAAGGTTTGGGATATAACCAATCAATAATAAAGGTTGGACTAGATTTGTAACTTTTATCAAAGGTCAGGTTACAAAATATAATTTGGCCTTATTTTTATAATGTTTGCTCATTTTGTTGGCCTTATTGGTTGGAAGGATGAAAGGGGAAGAGAATAGAAAAACAAGGGAGGAGCCGGAGAGAGAGAACAAATAGAAGAAAATATACGAGAGTTATAAAAATTTAGGAAAAATTATCAACAATTTATAGCTAATGGTACATTACGTGGGAAACATTGTCCCATGTCGTGAAAATAAGTCCAACATATTCAATTAATGAGATCTTGAGCCATCCCATCCTATAGTCAATTGGTTTTAGGATGGAAATCCCAAGACTTTGTCATGGTATTAGAGCCAGACAATTTTACGCTGCTATTGTTGCCAAACGTTATCCCCAAGCTAATTTTTTGTTGAGGGGGTATGTTGAGAATATTATCCCACATCGAGAAAATAAGCCCTAACTAATTATTGGTAGACCATTATGATTTTGATGAAACTTTAGGAACTTGATCAAATTTTCTCGAAATTGAAAAGAGAAAGAAGAAATTTATCTATTGTATGATATGGTATATAGTGAGGATGAAAATACGGTCACTTTGATTCTATGCATTCATAAATTTGATAATGGGTAGGACTTTTGGTTTCGATGGGGAGGGAATCTCACCCTCGACCTTGTTCAACGATGGTTATTTCTTTCACATATTAATTAGTTCTTAGGTCGAACTACCCTTATATTTATATGAAACAAAATAAACTCATTTTGGATTACTTCTCTTAACAGAACAAGAAATACTTGATAATAAATTTATACTAGAAATTGCAGATCAATCCTAACTTTTACACCAGATTGCACGTCAAGCCTTAGATTAAAGATTTCGAATGAATGCGACCCTCCAAACGGTGAAGTTGGACGGAAATGGCGTCAAGACGAGGGCATATTCGTCTTTTAATATTTCCTTTTTTTTTTCTTCTTCAAGGGTGAGTCTTCCGCCGGAAGGGCGACCGGCTGGGGGGGTGGTTGACACTTGTGGGCGGAATCAGAGAGATTTTTGAGATTCCTTCTGACATTGAGGTGGATTTGGAATGGTGTTCAAAGGCGTTCTTTGTTGAGATTAGTTTCTATTTCGTCACATGTATACTATGAGGTAAATCTGTATTTCTTCCTTTTCTATCTTTTTTTATGATTGATTGGTTGATAAGTTCTCGTAACACTATTTATTGTTAATGGGGCCGGTCTCCTCCAGCTTCACCTCAAAAGACCTTGGGAATCGACTCTCTGGCAATGTCGGCGGCGGGGAGAGGCAGATAAGCTCCAAGCAGAGGAAGGTGGCCCGCAGCGGGTAGGCAGCAGTCGGTGCAGGGAAACTGGTTGGGGAGGGGAGGGAAGAGAAGTTAGGGGTCAAAGGGATGGGATTGGGGTTTCTTCTTCTTCTTCTTGTTTTTTTTTGAGAAGAAAATATGTGGTATTTTAAGAAGGAAAATCCATGAAAAGACGAATATGCCCTCGGCTTTACGCCATTTCCACCCAGCTCCGCGGTTTTGAGGGACAACGGGTTTGAAACACACCGTTTTTCAAAAGTAAAGGTCCAACTGTTCAAAATTTTTAATCTAAAGTTTGATGTGCAATCTGATGCAAAAGTTGGGGTTTGATCTGCAAATTTTTCTGGAAAATCATATAATTTTAGTTTTAGATGGTCCTAAAAATAAATTAAAAAATAAAAAGAATGTCAAAGTACTTAATTATGGATTTAATTACTTTATAGAGCCAAGTGCCATTACATCGCGTCAAAGCAAACCCATTTTGGATCTTATTTCTTAAAAAACTAGCAAGTATCACATAAAAAATTTATGCTAAAAATAATATACTTTAAATTGCAGAAAATCCTAAAATAGAACTAATAAATAAAATACCTGAAGTTAAGAGTTAAGGAAAGTTGATTTTATGACAAGGAGCTGGATAATATATGAATGAGAGAGTTAAATGAGGGCAATAAAGTCATGTAAGTGTATGTTAACGGTATTAAATTCACAAATTCATTAAAATCAAAAGGAGGTTATATGTAGATTTTTCAATAATAAAGGCAGCACCTTAGTCAAATTATAGGGGTGTTATCTGTAATTTTCCCCAAAAATAATGAATTAATAGACTATATTTTACTGGACTAAATGAGGGCTTATTTTACCCGAAAATGAACGTGTCCTCGACTCAACGCAATTTTTAACATTATTGCAGCGATAGCCTGCAAAACTTATTTTACTGAACGTATTTGAAAACTGTTTTTACAAATAACCAACTTTTGGAAATTTAAAGAGGACTCTCGAGCTTGAAAATTATTTCATAATAGGTTATTACGAAAAAACAAATTAAAATTGTTATTCGAATCATTCCGTTCAGAATTCTTCTCAATTTGGAAAAAAAAAAGAAGAGAAATTGCTTTACATTTCAGCTATCGACTGGGCTACTGCTTGACAGTACCTGATTTAAAATTCTATACAACATTTTGTCATGACATACACTTTTGTATTTTATTGATTGTGAAAAACATGGTACGATTAATAGTTACATAATTTCAAGCGAAAATTCCAATACACGACCAAAGTCGTAATTACAATCTACTTGTAATAGATTTGGAAAAGACAAAATTTAGAAAAAATTATCTTTTAAATTCCCCATGTTTAAAGTTAGCATCGATTTAATCCCTCGTATTTAAAAGTGATCAATTTAGTCCTTAAAATTTCTTTTGAATATGGCCAATTTGGTCCCTAGATCATAGTTATCAAATCGAAGAGTATTACACTAGTCATTCATATTACTGCATTTTATTATTATACATTATTAATTTTCAGAATACATTGAATGTAATAAGGAGCCACCATCAGTACAAACCTGCTTGTCGATTAAGCATGCAAACAAATTAGGGTCACATCCCTTTTAAAGCAAGGTGTTTCTCTCTCTTCAGAAATTCTTAGTTCTTCTTATGCTTTGTTGCGGCGGCGCAATAATTCCATATGTGTTGGTTGTTGATGATAATGGTCTTAGCAGTTGGAAACTTGGTCGCGGCGGCGGTGTGCTTTGCAGCCCTTTTTTTTGCCTCCACGAGCTTAGAGATCACGGTCGCTCGGAGATCGTGACACTGCTTGCTATTGCGCATCATCTCGTGGCAACACTCCATGCCGAATAGGACCTTGTAATTTTCCTGTCCAATGATACGTGTATTATACGAGGCATTGAGCAGCTGGTGCTTGCACTTGAATGACATTGCAGACCCAGTGCTGCACATTTTCAAATAATCCTCGTCGATTTTTGTAAATGCGTCATCTAATGGCCCCTCCTTGGTTGTTAGCAGAGCAGGTGCAGCAAGCCCTGGGCGTGGGGCGATGAACACTAACAGAGCAAATAGGATCGCCATATTTTGATGGCTTCCAATAATAGTGCTAATTCCCATGGCTTCTTGAGATTAATTGTTGTTTCTGTGTTGTGGATGCTTCTGAGCATATTTCCATGAGTATTTATATATGCACATGAAGGAGTTTAATAGTAATTACAATTGTTAGCAAACGTTAAGTACGTACTTAATTTTTCCGTTTCGTATTCTTTTACCATAGATCACTTGATTTCATTTATGGGTCTCTCTCAAGACTTAATGAGTTCTGGGAGTTGCCCAATAAATGGGTTTCATTAGTTTTAGGCATATGAGGTCATAGCGTTTGTACTTAAGAAGCACTTTTACCGTTAATCTGAAGCATATTCTTATCAAATCTGAGTTCTAGTGATGCAATAAGGATATCTAAATCTTTCCCATCGACTAGAGTACTTCTTTATTTTGAAAATTTTGCAAGTGTCTATGTTTAATTGCGTGGAAGAGGAAAAAAGGAAAAAAAAAAAAAATGGTGAGTGCTAGACTCTTACCCCAGTAATAGAGATTCTATTATCTAAAATAAGATTTTCATTAAAAAAATTTATTAACAATATTAGAATCGGAAGAAATTGCTTAACATATTAAAAATAATGTAGGAAAATCCACCATTATTCCTACTGGACTGGTGCCATAGTTGCTCAGTATTGAGCCGAGCAACGGTGACTTGATAACGTGATAAGGTCTATTTTGATTGTCTGATTCCAAGACGAATGTATACATTGGTTAGCTCTTTCTTTTTCAAATGACAAATTGGTTGTACCGTGTAAATAGGGGCACATGGATTTCTTTTTGTTTATATATATATTTTCCATGTGTATGACCCCACCACAGAAAAAAAAAAAAAAACTTTAGATACGATATTATCACATTATTAAGTATGAAATAAAGACCGTCAGACGTACGTACCAATATATATGTGATAGAAGTAATAGATATGATCACTTGAGTTAGCACTACTAAAAAGGTTTAATTATATATTTGGTGAGCATTTATTGAATGATACTAGCAAAGTGTTTTTTATTTTTTTTCCCACCACATTAATTTTTTTCTCTCGTTACTCATTGAGGCCGAATTGTTAATTGAATGAAGAATTTTCGAAGCAAATGGAGGATAAACCCTTTACGTCCAGAAAACGCAAGAGACTGGGAAGATCCCTTTGAGGACTTTTCAAAGTCTTCCACTCCCCAGGCCTCCCTACCCAAGTGACCCAATGCTTTACTCTTCGTCCTCCTTACAGATTCGCTTCTCTCTCGCTGCTCTCTCTCTCTGTCTCTCAATCAACTCAAGCATTCATCGTCCTCTCCCTTCTAAGAAGATGCAAATTATTTTCATTCATCTCTCCCTCTTGTTCTCACTCTCTGTTCATCAGCTCCTTATACCAACAGTTCAGGGCCATGACCCTCCGCCACTTTACAACCGCACGGAGTGCCTCGCCCTCGATTGCGGCTCCGCCGACAACTCCACCGCACCAGACGGGCGGGCCTGGACCGGGGACGCCATCGCGCAGTCCTCCAGTTTATTCACTTTACACCACCGCAATGCTACTCATGCTTATTCTTCAGTGACGGCCCAGGCTACTGATCAGCCTTTCATTGCCGACAAAGTCCCTTACTTCACTGCTAGAATCTCCCAACACCAATTCTCCTACATATTCCCGGTCACCGCCGGCCAGAAGTTCTTGCGCTTTCACTTTTACCCTTCCTCTTACGCCGGAGGCTTCGACCGCTCCCACGCCTTCTTCTCCGTCACCGCCAATCGTTACACACTCCTTCAGAACTTTAGCGCCTCGCTCGCCGTTGATCAACCCGGTTCTGAAAAGTTCTTGTACAGAGAGTTCTGTATTAATGTGGCTGATGAAGATGATCACACTATTAACGTCACCTTTGTGCCAGCTTCCGAGGCGTACCACGCCTTTGTTAACGGAATCGAGATCGTGTCCATGCCCACTAATCTCTATTACAGTGGCGCCGATGTTGAGAGCTCTTTCATTCTTGTTGGTCCGGGAACACCATACCGTGTCGAAAATCAGACCGCTCTCGAGATGATGTACCGATTAAACGTTGGGGCTGGGAAAGCTATTTCGGCGACCGGAGATACTACGGGCATGTACAGAAGTTGGTCTCAGGACTTCGACTACCTGCCGGAACTTGGGGTTACACCCGTCAACTTGTCCGTTCCAATAAGGTTCACGAAATTACCTCCCTATGCTGCCCCGGCGGCGATCTATCAAACTGGGCGGTCCATGGGGGAAAACAAATCCGTTAACATCCGGTACAACCTCACTTGGGAATTACTTGTCGACGTCGAGTTCACCTACTTTATAAGGCTCCATTTCTGCGAGTTTCAAGGGGAAGTGACACAAGAAAATGATCGCGAGTTTACCATTTACATTGCGAATCGGACGGCAGAGGCTCATGCGGATGTGATTGTTTGGAGTGGTGGAAACGGCGTCCCGGTGTACAGAGATTACGCTGTGTTTGTGAAGAAAACCGGAATTGAGAATAGAATAAACTTGAGCATCGTGTTGCACCCAAATGATGATTCGAGGACTCGCTACTCCGATGCAATCCTCAACGGGATCGAGCTCTTCAAGCTGAGCAACTTTTATAACAGTTTGGCCGCGCCGGATCCGGAGCCACCTGTACCTTCTTCTGCTCAAGGTTCACCATCCCTTCTCCATTCAAATCGGCGGCACGAGAACAAAATGAAAATCACCATTTTCGTATCTATAGTTGTTTCCGTGTCAGTTCTAGTAGCAGCATCTATTCTTCACCTCTTTGTTTTCCGACAAAGAAAACAAGAGGAGGAGGGAAGTTTACGGTGCGGCCCAGTTCCTTCAACTACCGCTCTACCCTCTTGTCTCTGCCGCCATTTTTCATTCTCCGAGATCGCAGCGGCCACGAATAATTTCGACGATGTCCTCATCGTCGGGAGAGGAGGCTTCGGGGACGTTTACAAGGGCAGCATCGACGGCAGAGCCGTGGCGATCAAGCGGCTGAAGCCGGGGTCGAACCAGGGCGCCCGCGAGTTCAGGACGGAGATCGAAATGCTGTCCCAGCTGCGCCACCGCCACCTCGTGCCCCTCATCGGATACTGCAACCAGCGCGGCGAGATGATCCTCGTGTACGACTACATGTCCCGTGGGACGCTCCGCGACCATCTCTACAAGACCCAAAACGCGCCGCTGGTTTGGAACCAGCGCCTCCGCATCTGCATCGGCGCCGCCCGCGGCCTACAGTATCTCCATGCGGGCTTGAACCGCACGATCATCCACCGCGACGTGAAGACCACGAACATCCTGTTGGATGAGAATTGGGTGGCCAAGGTTTCGGATTTCGGGCTGTCGAAGGTGGGGCCGGGGAACCTCCCTAATGTCCATATCAGCACCCAGGTCAGGGGTAGTTTCGGGTATTTAGATCCGGAGTACTTCCGACGTCAGCAGCTGACGGAGAAGTCAGACGTGTACTCCTTCGGGGTGGTCCTACTCGAAGTACTGTGCGCGCGACCACCGCTGAACCAGGCCCTCCCGATGGACCAGGTGAGCCTCGCGGGGTGGGGCCGGATCTGCTACAACAACGGGACACTCGATCAGATCATCGACCCTTGCCTGAAGGCTCAGATTTCGGGGGAGTGCTTGAAGGCGTACGGGGATCTTGTGGTGAGCTGCTTGAGCGATGATGGGATCGGACGGCCGTCGATGCAAAACGTGGTGTGGAGCCTCGATTTCGCCCTGCAGTTGCAAGAGAGCTTTGGTACGAGAACAATGGGATATTCTAAGGACGAGGATGAAGAGTTCTCTTACAGTAACGGGCGAGTGACGGATTGGGATGTGACGAGCAGCGGTGATGAAGGAAGTTCAAGCATGATAGAAAAATCGAATGATTAGATTAATTAAATACAATAAATTTATATCTTAATCCTTGGGTTATTACTTATAATGCAGCTAGGCATTCTCTTTGTTTCTTCTTTCCCTCTTTTCTTAAAGTAGTCAGATTAAGGTCCCTTTTGTTTGCATGGAATGAGCTTTGGATGAGACCTTCTTCGATTCGCTTAGAGATAAACTCATTCAGAGAGTTTGGTACGCACCCTGAATGGGCTCTGAATGCCTCTGACCAAATTAAAGGAAAAAAAATAATTCACTGAAAGGATTCATTCACACCATTACGACATTTTTGCCCCTCAAAAGGGACAAAAATTACATCCATAGACATAACTTTCCAAACCAATTGAAGTTCTTTTGCAATTTGTAAATATTTTTTAAGAATAATTTATTAATGAAAAGAGTATTACAAAGAAGAAATAGTGTTCATTTTTTTACTTATTTTTTAATTTGATCAAATAAATTGTTTTTTTTAATTTTATGAAAGGGGCACAAATGAAAAATACAGCTTATTCAAATGTCCAGGCAAATGGTAATCAAATAGACCGAAATATTCAGATTCAGACCCTCCAGTTATAATCTATATCATTTAGTAATATGTTCAGCAATCAAAACTTAATGCTTAATTTTATCAAACGAGGCCTAAGTCCACTGCCTAAATATAACAAAGTATCCTTCTTTTTTGAAGTGATTTTCATTGTGCACAAAATTTGATAAAATCTCAATTTTTTATTCTGCGAACAATAAATTCGAAAAATTCAACCATCGAAAAAAGTTTCTAAATTAGTTTCGGAGATAGAGAATATAATACCTAAATTTTTATTTAATGTTAATAAAGAGTTAATATAAATTTAGGCCTCAAAATGCATATATGGATGTGACATTTTTATTAAATTAATAAAGTAATAAAATAATATAATTAAAAAACTAATAATAATTTAAGGATGAAAAAATATTGTAAAAGTAAGATAAGGGACGAACAATGAATAAGTGTACATATAGATATATACACATGATAAGTATATAGCTATAATACTATACTATATTATATGTTAGTAAATTAACTATAATATATTATATTATTATGTGATGTCGTAACTAGTAAGTTAACTAATAGTATATTATTTATATATATATAAAGTTAACGGTAAATGGGAACACCTGCAGTAGCAAACTCAAACAAAGTAAAAAGAAAAAAGAGAGAGAGAGAGAGAGAGCAGAGCAGAAAGAACAGGGAGAGAAGAAAGGAGAGGAGGGTAAAAAAAAGGAAGAGAAGAAAGGAAGAAGGGAAAAACGAAAGAAAAAGCCAAACTAGGATTTGTGAGAAACTGAATGCACAAAAGAGGTAGCTAATTCTGAAATCGTAATCAATTGAGGTAAAGGAAACTTATTCTTTGTAAGAAAATTCTATTCTTTTGCAATGGATTTTAATCTTTTTGTTAGAATTTTTTTCATTTTTCTTTAATTTAATTGAACCTATTAATATTTGAATTATAATTATTGTTTCCAGTTCTGTTTGGGATATTCATTATGAACCATTGATCCAATTAGTAGTTATTATATTGTTTGAGCCCAAATTGTTGGTCTGATTGTGTTTGAGAATATTTGTTCAAGTACACTAATCTTATTATTGCTGTTATAATTATTTGGAACCTTAAACGTTGATTTGAGCATTATTAGACATATATGTTTGAATCAACTTACTAAGTTCGATACAGAACTTAATGATTCGAACCTGTTGACTGAAATGAACAACTACGAAAGTGGTAAAATTTGGTCCCGTGCTTGGCCTAATGCAAGCTTGAGCCTTATTGTTGCGCTAGCGGGTCCAGATATGTTGAGTTGGCAGTATAATTGGGTGAATGCATAAATTGTCGAACCTTTTGTCTGAGTTTGAATAGGCATACAGTTCGTGATCTTTTAAATCTCTCAGTGGATGTTGAATTGTATTGAATTCTATTAGGACTTCTTGAGCTTATATCTCTTCAACTTACATTTCGTTGATTATCTCTTACTACGTGATCTTTTGCACTTTCCCTTATTTGATTGAACCATTTTCAAGTAAGAACTTTAAGTACGAAGTCAACACAAGTAGGATGAGCAATAAAGAAGAAAAAATTGCTTATAATTAAACTCTTAATTCATTATATTTATAATACTATTTCTTTGGGTTGTAATATATGTTCTACAACATAATGTGAGATATATTGGATGTGATTCCACTTCTATATCAATATCAAGGAATTGTGATCTGAAATTTGATAGCCCATGTACACCTGCTCGTGGTATAAAAGGTGAAAATAAGCACTTTGTTTGCAATTCTCGAGTTATTCTTCATGTATAATTTTTTTTTTCCCAAGTTTCTCTCAATTTCTCTTCTTGCTTCCCGTGTCGTCTCATTATCTCATTTTTTACGAATTATTCCAAGCCCCGTCGCGATTCAATAATTAATTTCTTGACCTGTAATTGCCGGGTACAAAACTTAATATTAACTATACATGTACCTAGACTCACATTCTTCTATATTTTTAGATTCAAAGCTATTTCTTATACATCGCTGGCAAATTCAACTATTTCCTGAGTTGAATTTTGTTCAATCCATAAACACATGTAATCCCATCTCCAATTGAGATCACCCGACCAATCTCATCCACTTTTAAATCTGTGGGTAGGCCGACCGAGCGAAACTCTTTCTTTTTTTCTGGCCGTGCCATGATGTGAAATCACCCCCTATGGGTGTCAGTTCGAGTTAAACTCATTTATGTTTTAATAGTTTCACATTTTTCGTGAACAATGGACGAAAGATCGTGTGATTCTAAATGACAAATGGGTTGACGATTGATCAAAAGTCGACAAAAAGGTCCCTTCATTACAACTCATTTTTGTACCTTACGAGGGTTTTTTTCCACCTCACGTTTAAAGGAATCAACCACAAGCCAATCAAATGCCAAAGCGTATGGCTCTACCTGCACCACCTTATCTAATCACAAACATTTTCCTTCATAAAAGATCACACATTTATAATATGTTCTACACTCGCGCACTTCTCCCAAGTCCTACTTTTGTGAAACAGGAGAGCAAGCAATTAATGGACGTAAACATGGAGAAGCGATGCATTTCTCTAGCCCTAATCTCCGTGCTGCTGATGCCATTCTTGAGCTGCAGCACAACCAAATCTCAGGAAATTAAGCACGACAATGGCACCATCGGTTTCATGGAGCCAGGCGATGAAGAATCGGAGCTGTTGATGGAGTCGGAAACAAGTAGAAGGCTACTGGCGATGGTGAAGCCATCGACCACGCAGAAATTTCTCGTTCCTGGCTTCAAGCCATGTCCCCGTAGTCCGAACGGGAAATGCCTCCCCGACCTCAATACGGGCATGAAGCCTCGATGCAACGGCTACGATCACTGTCGCATTGTACGCCAATAAATGCACGGGTGGGGTGGGCGAGGAGGAGATCATTGGCATGGATAATCTGAGACGATGTTTAGGATCTTATGAGTTTATAGGTCACCTTATTGGTCTTGTTAGTTTATGTATGTTTTATTTTTGCGATGAATGCCACCTTTGTACTTGGTTACCTATTTCTGATCACTGCACGAGCCATTTTGATCCACTGAATTTAAAATTGGTGATTGTTCGCATCGCTTTTTGTCCGTATGGAGGGAGGACGAAATCGATCTTTTAATGGAGAATGTACACCTTTGCACTCTTGTTAATCAAGTCAACAATTCCAAATCAATGACTCAATCCTTAAAGGAATATTTTTTTATTTGGATCTCTTGACCCTTTTTCTTTTTTTTTTTTTTGCCTAATCCACTAATGGGATGCCTTTAATGGTTTCTTATCCATTCCCTCCTTATTAATGATGAGAGTTTCCGGCCATCGAGCCTATGGCTCCCTCCAACACTATCATAGTGACATGTCGGATCCCTCTTAGGGGTTCCTTTATTTATCCTCCCCCCATTTATTTATCCTCCTTTACGAGCAAGGATTTTTTGGGGCCTAAGGCCTAAGGGAAATGCACAGCCACGTCTTTCCCCCTCCCCCTATATAAACAAAACTCTAGGGTTTTGTAAGGGATACCTCTGAAAGGAGAAACAGAGGGGTTGTGTATAAAGAGAAAAAGGGAGGAAAACCCAAGTCTTCTCCATTCTTTCACCACCGAACCTCAAACAACAATCATCAATAGAAAGGCAAGATATGCTCTGATCATCTCCACAACTCTATGAGTATAGAACTACATGCATTTGATTCTCATATGCAGATATGTAAAAAAAAAAAAAAAAAAGAACCTATGGGTTTGTTCCCTTCCAAGCCAAAAGACTCCTTCTTCTTCTTCTTCAACTTATTATTCTTTTTTTATCAATTCTAGATCTATAATCTGTTTTTGTCATGGAGTCACATACTCCATTGGCCTTTTTCAAGAGATCTTAATCGAAGGTATTTGTTATTAAAACATTGGATATAAAAAATCATCATCAAATAGGATGTTATAAACTTGAACACCCCCAAGTCAAGCATTAGACGCTTTTTTGCCTTCCTTTCCCATTTTCCCTGCAAACGGTGATTCTACGAATCAACCAATATGTGTCATTAAGCTTACTCTTGCAGTCCTTTCTAATAATAATAATAATAGTTGATATTTCATTCTACCTCTTCTACAATGATATGGGACTCCATCTCATGGCAACGCTTCAACGCGAATAAGACCTCATCATTTTTCTAACCAATAATATGAGCATAGAATGGTTGATGCTTGCTCTTAAACGACATTTTAGACTCAACGCTGTACATTTTTAAATAATGCTCAACCAATTTTTTTAAATGTGTCGTCGAATGTCCCTCCTTGGTTGTCAGCAATTCAGATAATCTTAAAATAATAATACTAATTAAAATACCTAATTATGGAGTTCGGAGTTCAGGAAAGTTGATTTTATGATAGGGAGATAAATAACAATTGAATGAGAGTTAAATGAGTGAAAAAGTCATATAAGTATTAAGTTAATGTTGTTGAATTTACAAGTCCATTAAAATGACGAGGAAGCTATGCGAGGATACCACAGTAAGAGGGTGTGATCAGCAACTCAGTCAAATCACAAGGGGGTGTTAAACATAATTTACCCCAAAATAGTGAATTAATTCACAATATTTTACAAGACTAAAAGTGTGTTTATTTTCCACCGAAAAAATTGGTGCCTCTTTGACCCAACACAATTTTGAACTACAAATTTTGTTTTGATATTAAGCCTAATAATGGGAATAACATTGTACTTTTATTTTGTTATCATTTAAATTCTAAATTTTTAATTTTCTGATTTCTACTCTGAACTTATATGAGGATGGATGTTCATATAGCCAAAAAAAGAAAAAGAAAGCCCAATTTTGTCAACAATAATATTTCTAAAAGAAAATAATATGACCTGCAGATATGAAATTAGGAATATTATTTTCTAACCTAAAATTAGGAATATTAGTTTCTTCCACTATGAACAATACAAGCTGCCAACACCCAGTTTTTTCCCCTAGCTTGGAATTAGGAATATTAGCTTCTTCCGTTATGAATAATGAGTAATATGGGCTGCTAATGTGGAATTAGAAAAACCAATAATAAATCTGAAAAAAATAACGTGAACATCCATTCTAATAAAAGTATATGAAAGTTAGGGTGAGGATTAGAGTTGATTCACTAATATAAGAATAAATTTTAAAATTTTAATTTAAAATTTAAAATTTAAATGAAAATAAGATAAAAGTATATGATTATTTTCACTATTATGCCTTAATCATATTACTTATTTATTGTTGACAGGCAATTGATACCCATTATTGCATCGACAACTTGCAAAAGTTCCTTTCCTTAAGGTATTTGAAAATGGTTTTTAAAAAAAAACAATACTACATGTACATTTTTCACACAATCTTCGCACCGAAAGTATTACGTGGCAAAATATATATGATTTTTTTTTAGTGGTATTTTGGTCAAATAACACTACAGAAGCACACATATTCTGCCATGCGGCCACTTTCGGTGTGAAGGTTGTGTGAAGGATGTATAAGTAGTATTACTTTTTTAAAAATGTCCTGTCCGGTGTATTAAAATAGGATTTTTTAGCCTAGAAAATTTTTCATAATAGGTTACTATGAAGCAAATTAAAATTACTATACGAATCATCGGTCCTGTACTCTTTATAGCATGAGGAGAATTTTGAACTTTCATAATAAGAAGGCAGGTCACTACCACTTAGACTAATGCTTGATAATATTCGATTTGGAATACTAAACCACCTTTTAACATGACATATATATACTCTTGTATTTTATTGCACTAGTCAATTTGATTGTGAAAAGCATGATACGATTAATATAATGGAGAGCCACCATCAGTACAAACTTGCTTGTCGATTAGGCAGGCAAACAAATTAGGGTCAGACCCCATTTAAAGCTAGGTGCTTCTTTTTCTTCAAAAGTTCTTAGCTCTTATGCTTTGTTGCGGCGGCGCAATAATTCCATATGTATTGGTTGTTGATGATAATGGTCTTAGCAGTAGGAAACTTAGTCGCGGCGGTGGTGTGCTTTGCAGCCCTTTTTCTTGCCTCCACGAGCTTAGAGATCACGGTCGCTCGGAGATCGTGACAACGTTTGCTGTTGCGCATCATCTCGTGGCAGCACTCCATAGCGAATAGGGCCTTATAATTTTCCAGACCAATGGTACGTGTATTATACGAGGCATTGAGCAGCTGGTGCTTGCACTTGAATGACATTGCAGACCTAGTGCTGCACATTTTCAAATAATGCTCGTCGAATTTTCTAAATGAGTCATCTAGTGGCCCCTCCTTGGCTCTTGGTTGGGCAGGTGCAGCAAGTCCTGGGCGTGGGGCGATGAACACTAACAGAGCTCACCATATTTTGATGGCTTCTAATAATAGTGCTAATTCCCATGGCTTCTTGAGATTAATTGTTGTGTCTGTGTTGTGGGTTCTTCTGAGCATATTTCCATGAGTATTTATATATGCACATGAAGGAGTTTAATACTAATTACAATTGTCAGCAAATGTTAAGTACTTAATTAATTTTTTTGTTTCATGTTCTTTTACCATAGATCACTTCAATTCATTTATGGCTCTCTCTTGAAATTTAATGAGTTTTAGGTACATATGAACATAGCATATGTATTTTTTAAGAAGCACTTTTATCGTTTTGAGTTTATAATCTTGGACTAACCCGAAGCATGTTCTAGTCAAATCTGAATTTACTGATGTATTAAGAATATCTAAATCTTTCCGATTGACCAGAGCACCTCTTTATCTTCAAAATTTTGTTGTGTTAGAGTCTGACCCCAATAATGGTGGCTTCTATTATCTAAAATAAGATTTTCATTAAAAAAAAAAATCAGTAATATTAGAATAGGAAGTTATTGCTTAATATATTAAAAATAAAGTAGGAAAATCCATTATTATCCCAAATGGACGGATGCCATGGTGGTAGAATATTGCATCGCCGCGATATTGATAGGACGATTTAGATGGATCCCACCAAAAAGAACTAAGGTACCATTAATTATATAATAGTATTGTGCACCCGACCACCGCTGAATCATACCCTCCCTGAGGACTAGGCGAGCCTCGCAGGGTGAGGCCGGATCTGCTACAACCACGGGAGCCTCGGTCAGTTCATCGACCCGACCTTGAAGCGTCAGATTTCGACGGAGTGCTTGAAGGTGTACGGGATCTGGTGGGGAGCAGCTTGGTTGATGATGGGATCGGACGGTCCTGGACGGAACACGTGGCGTGGAGCCTGAAATTCGCACTGCGGTTGCGAGAGAGCTTTAATACGAGAATAATGGGTTGTTCTAATTTCTACCAATGGGGACGATGAAGACTTCTCCTACAACGGCTGTGGCGGAGAAAGTTCTGGCGTGGTGGTTGCGGTGAAAGAGTCAGCGTGGGTGTGCAGTGGCAGAGCCAGGTCCTGGCCATAAGTGGGGCGAAGATTTTGCAGTTGAATTTTAGCTTGAAGTCAAACAGAAATAAAAGTTATAATAGAAACTATCATAATAACTACAAATGTAAGATAACTACTTTACTCTAAAACGAAATTAAGTAAAAAAATAGGCTTTAACACGAGATTTCCTTTTGAAGATGATGGTTCAATTGTTAGTAAAGAAAATACACGAGCTAGTTAATTAGTTGGAAAAAAAAAAAAAGCACAAGAAACCCAAATCAAATTTTACGAACCTAGTTTTACATAAGTTTTAGAACCCTGATTATATACAATTCACAACCCAAACTAGTTTTCTTTCTTCTTTTTCCTCCTCGTTCTTTTTTTTCTTGGATATATACCCTTCAATTTAAGAAATTTTTCAATAATATATATCAACCTAACTAGCCCCTAGTTCTGCCCTGTCGTTGTAGCTCTAAAATTATGAATCCCAAGACATGATATGAATCGTTTGAATTTGTGAAGACATGAACTTATGTGGTTAGATAATCTTGGTCATTCATTATTTATATAAAAGGTAAAGAGAGAAATTAAAAATGAAGAAAATGAATGGTTAGGATTATTCAAATCCACATATCCATACAAATTTTAAACCCTAATTGATCCCCATTTATGCATGATGAGGTTATTACTTATAATGCAACTAGGTATTCTCCCTGCTTTTTCTTTTTCTTTTCTTCGGGATCCTAAAGTAAGCTCACGATGCAAGTACAAGTCAACAATTCGTTGTTAATGAGTTCAATATAAGATTTATGCATAGTTATCAAACCTGATGTAGTGATCGATCTGAGAAGTCAGGCCATTGTCCAAACCATCAAATCAATGATATTTGAAATATAACCTTAAAATTTCAAAAGTATTATTTCTCTAAAAGAAACTAATTCAAAATTTGAATATACATGATGAGCGATGAGTTAGCATGTTCATAAGTAACTACCTTTGAAATATCAGTCGACTATTCTGTATTTGTTATACTAAACAAATAAACACTAGATATTGAACATGGATAAACACATGAATAGTTAAAAAAGAATCACATTCATACAAAATTAAAACAATGAACAAAAAGGCCATCTCCTAAACATAGAAAGCACAATCCAAAAAAGAATTGAGAAATTATTCTTAAATTTGACTAATCAATCTCAAAGAAATTGAACAATAAAACTATTCAAACAAGAGCTTTATGATTAGGCTTTGAAGACAATAGTTAATTGGGGTTTGTAGAAAAAATAATAATGAAAAACATTGGCCAGGTTTTGACCTGGTTAGCCAAATTGTTTGGATCACACGGTCAGCCCACAAAGGTAAGCTCGATTTGATCTGATCCAATATATTTTGGGTTAATTATACAACTAGATCGATTCGAGGATCGGATCAGCGGGTCACCCGTTTAATAACTATGGATTTATGTTAAGAAATCAATCGGTAGCATAGAACAAATCGGTCTGGAAATAAACAACGTGTTCACAATTCCTGAATTATTCTTGATGTATAAACTTTTTCCCAAGTTCCTCTCAATTGTGTGATCTCATCATCCCACTTTTATGAATTGTTTCTGGACATAACTAAGAATATTCTTTTTTTTAAAAAAAAAGGTAACAGTGGTGGGAAACATACAAATTAGTTTACCATAATTTCTACTATCGATATTTTTTGGTCGGGAAGTGAAAATTTTTAAATAAAGACTTCATTTTGGTCTGGATTAGGGGGGAGAAAATTAAGTTAGGAAAGGTAAATTTTTGAATTTTCGGTTTCACCACCCCCGTCGCGCAAGATTAGGCGATTTCAAATTATAAAATTATTCAGTAATAAATTTCTTTACCTGTAATTACCAAGTGCAAAACTTAATATTATATATATATACCTACACTCGGGTTCTTCTATGTTTTTTTTTCAGTTTTAATAATTTTACATTTTTTGTGGGCAATGGACGAAAGGGCATGTGATTCTAAATGACAATTGGGATGATGATCGATCACAAGTCGACAAAATGGTCCCTTCATGATATGTTTTCATCTCCTCTTTAAAGGAATCAACCGAGGCCAATCAAATGGCAAAGCCGCTGGCTCTCCTAAATTTTGTTCGGGCATAGAGAATGTAACACTCTTAAATTTTTATTTAATTTTAATTAGAAATTAAGATAAAATTAGACCTGAAAATGCATATACGAGTGTCACATTTATATTAAATGAAGGATTAAATTTATAAAATAATATAATTGGAAACTTAACAATAATTTAAAAATTAAAAAATATGATAAAAATGGTATGAGTGTACAAACAATAAATAAGTGTATATATAGATATAAACATGAAAAGATAAGTATCTAGTTGTAATACTATAATATATTATATGTTAGTAAGTTGACTATAATGTATTATATTATTATATGTTATGTCGTAACTAGCAAGTTAACTAATATTATATATATAGCGCTAATAATAGGCGGGAACACACACACAGGCAAACTCAAACGAGGGGGAAAAAAAGAGAGAGAACAAAGCGAAACGTGTAAGAGAGGAAGCTAATTCCGAATTCTTGATTAATCGACGGGGAAATTTTATTCTTTTATAATGGATTTTAATTGGGATTTTCTCATGTCTCTTAAATTTAATATTTGAGTCGTAATTATTTATTTCAACATGTTGGCCATTTCCATTATGAGATATTGATCTGGTTAGTAGTTATTATATTGTGAACTTGAACACCAATTATTGGTTTGATTGTGATCGGAAATATTTGGTCAAACATACGAACCCTATTATTATTATTATAATCATTTGAAACCTTAAACGTTGATCTGAGTATTATTGGACGTATATATTTGAACCCACTTGCTACGTTAGATATCAAACGTAACGATTCAAACCCGTTGACTGAAATGAACAATTGCGAAAGTGATAATAGTTGATACCGTACGTGAATTAATGTATGCATGAGTCTTGACTCACATTCTTATATATATATATATATATATATATATATATATATATATATTTATATATATTTGTTTTAATAGTTTTACATTTTTTGTCGGCAACGGATGAAAGGGCGCAAGATTCTAAATGACAATTGGGTTTATGATTGATCAAAAGTCGACAAAGAGGTCCCCTCATTTTACAATTCATTATCTCACGTTTAAGGGAATCAACCCAGGCCAATCAAATGCCCCAAACGGACATGGCTCTCCCGGCACGCACCACCTTATCTAATCCCAACTTTTTCTTTTTTCTTTTCTTAAAAGTCTTCACAGATGCATAATATGTTCTACTGTGCATTTCTCCCAAGTCTTATTTTGGTGAAATAGAAGATAGTAAGCAATTAATGGAAGTAAACATGGAGAAGAGATGCATTTCTCCAGCCCTAATCTCCGTATTGTTGATGTCATTCCTGAGCAGCAGCACAACCAAACCAAATCTTAGGAAATTAATGTCACATTTGGTTCATGTAATGAAATGGAATACCTATTGATTACGATAAAACATATAATGAGTATTATTTTCATGAAACATAAGTGAAATGACTACTCATATAAAATCTCAGAAAAATCGACAAAGAATGGTTATTACACCCTTAATGTGACGTAAGCGCGACACCGGCCGTTTTGCAGAGCTTGGGGATAAAGAATTGGAGTTTTTGATGGAGTCTAGAAGATTTAAAGAGCAAGATTTATTTAAGTTTTGATATGATATTATTGTAAGTATATCTCTCAAAATATTGAATAGATATTCATGTTGATCAAAATAAAAATATTTCAATCTTGATTTATTCTCTCCAACGGTTTTGTTTTTCAAATTCAAAAACTTTCTTTAAGTGATTATTCTTGAAAAACAGATTTGGAAACGATTTAGGGAAAGTTTACTTCTCAAAATAATAGCCTTGACAAGATTTGAATTTAAATTAAACTTCCTTGATTAGTGATATTTGATTGAAATATTCTTACATGAATTTTCTCTTGGAAGATTCTCTTCAACGACTATATACTTTCTTTATATAAAAGGCAATAGCATTATTTTTGAAATGCAAGCAATATAACAAACTAAACATGCACAAACTGATTTCTCTCTACAAGTGTTCAAACTACTCTTTTCACGTTCAAACATTTATTTATTTGAAAAGAGGCCTTTGCGGAGTGCTGCAGTTAGAAATTCCTGGTAATTCTGATTTCTGAAAGGAGTGTAAGTTCTATTCGTGTTACAAAAATTTGTGTGTGAAAGCAAACATTTAAAATCTAGTTTTTCACACTTTGATTTTCATAAACGTTTTAATTGTTTGAGCTATTCTGATTTCTAATAATATGTTTTACAGTTGTTTTAAAATTGTTTTTGAGCAACTTTGATAATCTAAGTTCATTTTCTGTGACTATCCAATATGTTAAGGAGTTGATATTAGTTCCATCTGTATTTAGGTAGGTTTGAATATAGAATGATAACTTGATCGCCTTATTCATTTAAGGGATTTGGGTTCTCTCCCGATCATACGTGCAGTCTCATGTGTAGTTTTTTAATATTTTTTAATTTTTGATGATTTTTTAAATAATTTGAACCATACGGATGAAATAACATGCAAAAATACATAAGTATGTTGATTTTCATGAGATCTAGAAATATAGAACCTATCCACACTAAGCATTGGAAAAAAAAAATGGCATTGAAAAATTATACTTAAGTTTCGATGCTTTGCGTGAATAGGTTTTATATTTTCAAATCTCTTGAAAATTGACACATTTATATATTTTTGTATTTTGTTTGCATCCATACGGTTCAAATTATTTAAAAATTATCAAAAATAAAAAATTATAAAGCTGCACCTTAAACTGCACCCAAAACTTAAGCGAATCCAGTTCCTCAATTAAGCCTCCCTTCATAAATTTAGCATTAAGTGTTCAACGCTAAAAATCAATCTAAATTCTATTAAATATGTAATAGTAAAAATGTTTGATTACATATCTGAATGAAAAATAACCTACATTTTTAATTTTTCCCTTATTATTATTTTTATTAAATCATGCATTCCAACTTATCAACTAATTAATAACCTCACATTTTTAATAACATCTCCAAATCAAAAAACCTAATCAAAATTGAAATTTCCAAAATTTTAAAATTTTTGAATCTTTTCATTAATTTTTTTTTTCTTATAACTCATTTGACTTATGGGGGTGAAAGTGGAGTGATTTTGTCAGTAAAACCATTTGAACTTTTGTTTATAAAGGTCTTTTTTTTATCATTTAAGCTCTAAAATATACTGCATTCGGCGTTCAACACCAATTTGAGCAATAATTCAGTCAGAGATCTGTTTATTTGAAAAGAGACCTTTGCGAAGTGTTGCAGTTAGAAATTCCTAGTAATTATGATTTTTGAAAGAAGTGTAAGTTCTATTCGTGTTACAAAAATTTGTGTGTAAAAGCAAACATTTAAAATCTAGTTTTTCACATTTGGATTTTCATAAACGTGTTAATTGTTTGAACTATTCTAATTTATGATAATATATTTTACAGTTGTTTTAAATTTGTTTTTGAGCAATTGTGATAATCTAAGTTCATTTTCTTTGACTATCCAATACATTGAGGAGTGGATAGTAGTTACATTTATATTTAGGTAGGTTTGAATACAGAATGACGACTTGATCGCCTTAGATTTGGATTCTCTCCTGATCATATGTGCAGTCTCATGTGTAGTTTTTTAATATTTTTTAATTTTTGATTATTTTTTAAATAATTTGAACCATACAGATGAAATAACATGCAAAAGTACATAAGTATGTTAATTTTCATGAGATTTAGAAATACAGAACCTATTCACGCTAAGCATTGAAAAAAAATGGCATTGAAAAATTATACTTAAGTTTCAATGCTTTGCATTAATAGGTTTTGTATTTTCAAATCTCTTGAAAATTGACATACTTATATATTTTTGTATGTTGTTTGCATCTGTACGATTCAAATTATTTAAAATTTATCAAAAATAAAAAATTATAAAGCTACACTTTAAACTGCACCCAAAAACTAAAGCGAATCTAGTTCCTTATTTAAGCCTCCCTTCATAAATTTAGCATTAAGTGTTCACCGCTAAAAATCAATCTAAATTCTACTAAATATGTAATAGTAAAACCGTTTGATTACATGTTTAAATGAAAAATAACCTACATTTTTAATTTTACCCTTATTATTATTATTATTATTTTATTAAGTCATACATTCAAATTTATTAATTAATTAATAGCATCATATTTTTAATATCAACATCTTCAAATCAAAAAACCTAATCAAAATTGAAATTCCTAAAATTTTAAAATTTTCTATCTTTTCATTAATTTTTTTTTCTTTTATGGAGGTAAAAGTGAAGTAATTTTGTTACAAGAACCATTTGAACTTTTATTTATAAAAGTCTTTTTTATCATTTAAGCTCTAAAATATACTGCATTTGGCATTCAACATCAATTTGAGCAATAATTCAGTCAGAGATCATTCAAAACTATTTAGAGACGTTACCAAACGCTCTGAATGAGCCCACTTCTGACCAAATCAGCACTCAGAGCCATTCAGCACCAATTTAGTGCAACCAAACGTAACCTTAAAACATAACAAGTAGCAAATAAATAGGGCGGTTTAAAAAATACATCAACTATGCCAAGCAATAAAGAATGCACGGACCCTAGCATTAGGTTAATTGAATTTTTGAAGCATAAATGAAACTAATCGGATATTAGCCGCATGATCCAACGCCCTTGCCCCAAAAGAAGAAACTGTAAGTCTTTGGTTTTACAGGAACTCTCTGATTCATGTCTGAAATCATCGTAACGGACTGCATCTATTCGTCTTTCGCACACAAGCGCTCTACGGGAAGAAAACAGGCAGAGAGAATACAGGATTATCGAGCTAGTACAGTAGTATTCAAGAAACATGAAGGAAAGCATGCAAAACATACACAATTTGCTCCTCCAGTACTTCTCAACCAAAATGTGATGCAAAGGCGAAATAATATCATGAAAGGAATTGCTACGAGTATCTGGCATGGTCGTGTTTTGCTACAGCTATCAGATTTCGCTTAAACGGGAGTGTAATTCAAAGCTCATACCGCACAGAAAACTTGCATATATCATTCTTCTTTTTCGTTTTTGATTAGTAAATAAACACCCACAAAAACTACAACAGGTTGAGCAGTCTCTCAGGATTTTTAGGATATAAAGTTGTCCACAGCCTCAACTCTGGTCAGCTAAAAAAAAAGCCTAGGCTACATAACAGCCATATAACCACAATATCTTGTCTGCATAAGCTTACACAATTTTTGAATATACATTATCTGTTGGGGAACAAACTTAACATTTCTTACTTCTGTATGACGTCAGCACAAAGTATAATTTGAGGATGAAATTAAAGAACGGGGATCTAAGGACCAGGAGAGGATCCGTCACCTACTTATTTATCATTGTTCTTTTTGAATTTTCTTTCTTGAAGTATAAATACGCAGACCTTGGAAAAGAGATGAAAGGGTCCTTACTCAAATATTCGTAAGCCAATATCATTGAAGTCCCCCATGCTGACATACTGAAAAACCTTGGCCCCAGACCTCTATAAAACCCTTTCCAACCATCATCTGCAATCAATGTTTTCACCACTTGTCTTGCACTGCTTCTTTTGTCATGTCCCATAACCTGCAAAGAAAGCATTACATTTAATCAAACATAAAATGCTACGTAACGCAACCCAAGGAACTACTATTCACATGCAGACCACAAAAAGAAAAAGTCTGAGCAAGGTGTGGTTAGAGCGAATCCCGTAGCGGATCAACTCCAACTTGCTGGCAGACTGTTAAATCAAGAATACAAAAATCAAATATCAAACTCATAGAAATTGGCATTTCATTTTTCATGTCCTACAATAAGGATCTAACAGAAATTATGTGCAGGAACACAAGGTCTGTGTTATCGATCCTCTTAGTATAAGATCTTTTGTAGAGACTTAAATTAAATGTGTCCTTGAATAATGGAGAATATTCCTCTCCCTTCTTTTAGATATTGTCTCACGGCTTTCAGTTTCACAAAATTTCAAGAATTAAGTTTATAGGTTAGAAAGGACAACCGTCGGTCAAGATGAAATGGAAACAGATCAGATGCACCAAAGTACTAGCTTAACAAGTGTCGCAGTTCTCAGGGAACTGAGGAAAAAATGCAAGGGGAGAGTTGATTTCTACCAAATTGTAGCCAAATGGCACATGGCAGTTGTCTTTCCTAATATTAAAACAATCTCCACTTCAAATTAATGACACGCACAACAACCTCACAGTTATACACGAAAACCATCAATTAATAACAGCTAATAATCAGATTGAGTTTTATAAGTATGATAAACTCTCTTAGAACTTCTAAATTATTTTTGCCCAAAGAAAAAACACACACAGCTACTGTAGACATCAAACACACACAAAAATGAACATATCAAAAATGTTAGGTATTGGTCAGAGTCAGACACCCAAGGAATTAGTCAATTAGCTGAAATGATCAACTTAGACAAGCCCTACAATCCTTGAGAAGTTAAAGCTGACCAAATCTCAATTTATTCACTGGTGATTTGGCATGGAATTACTTTAAACTAATATAATGATACATTATTAAGGTGAGGCGAGTAGTTTAGCGGAAAAAAACTAGCTGTGTTGGATGGCAGGAATGTGAACAGTGATTCCCATTTTATTGTGGGGTAATGTAAAATGTAACAGAATGATCATTTGCAATGGCCATTTTCCTCATATGAGGTTCCTATTTCATGTTCCTTTGCCATTCCATTCCCATTCCTATTCTGTTCCCACCATCCAAATGCAACCCAAGGACTGTCCAGGCACTAAGACATTAAACATTAACAGGGCCTTAAATTACCTGCAAGCGAGTCTTAATGGTATCTAATGGAGTAGTGATGCATGATGCTGTAGCACCTGCTATAATCCCGCCAGCAGCTTGAACCGCAACAATTCTCCCCTCACTAGGAGGAGGGGCACTATCGATCTCACCACCATAGCCAAGAAACCTGCAAACAAAATTAGAAGGTGAGTTCTCAATCAGAAATTAAGTCATGTTTTTCAACAGAAGGTAGCTTCCGAGTTTTAACCTTCAAAACAGTGGCCCTCATGAAGTATTACAGAATCTCAGGTCAATATAGAATTCAACCTTGTATTACCTGGAGCACTGATCCTAAAATCATTGAGTACATCATGGTGAACATTCACTCAATATACATACAACATCATGAACTAACCCTCAGATTCACATAAAAGAATTCTTTACAAGGAATTAAAATAAGGTAAACAACCACCTCTCACCTCCATATGAAACGTTGGCTTGAACCATAACTTGCCCACCATACAGCACTGGATGGGGAATAAGTCAAGACAGAAAGACCAAACCCTTTATAGAAACCTCGTACCCCATCAGACTTCAGAACCTTACGTGCAACATCCAGACCTCCATTATATGTTGCATGGCCCGAATATCCTTGCACCATTAGCTTTTGGCTGACCTGATCAAGATCCAAAATAATTGAGATCAGAAACTGAAACACACTTCTTTTATTTGAAGCAGGAGTTGCCTAAACCTTAGTGTAAACTAACCTATAGGCTAGGCTCAGATCATAATTTCAAAGGAATCTTGTAAAGATTTTTATTTTCAAGCAAGGAATATATATATATATATATATATATATATATATATATATAGACACACACACACACAACAGTATGCCCAACTTCTGTGCACGAATCTTAACTGCGAAGTATAAGATAACTAAAGAAGCGATATTATGCACAAGTTAGCCACAGTTCCTAAACTCTCAATTTAGGAAACTAATCCACCAAACTATACTAGCTAAGCAGGGGTTTAGTAACTTCACAAAGATATACTCTCCAATTTGGAACCTAGAGCCAAAACCTAATTGAAATTTATTGACAGAGAAGAAAATGCATACCACATCAATTGGTACAAACACGCCCTGGGCAAAAAGTGAGGCTGTCATTCCTGCAATTCCATTTGCTATGGCTGCCTGCGTAGGTTCAGAAAACTTAAATGGTTCGACCATCTTAAATGCAGCCACCTTTGTGGTTTCCAAAGCCGTCAAGAAAATGATCCTTGCAGGAACTGCACCAGTAATAACTGTGCCGAACCCTTTATACAAGCCAGGGATCCCATCTGTTCTTAGAAGGCCTCTAATGACCGAAAATGCATTTCTATCAGCGGTATCCCTTGAAGCCACCTGCAGCCTGGTTTTTACAACAGAAACTGGGTACAGTGCCACAGTAACTCCCGTAAAGAGACCAGCTCCTACGACATAAAACTTAGTTTTATCAAGCCTGCATCATTAGGTGGAATGCATAAGCATAAGAAGTTATTGCTTATAGAATCACAATGATAACAGGTAACTATATAATAATCAAAGAAATGAGATACCAAGATCAGCATAGTGAAAAGCAACGTAAGCTTTAGTACAAAGGAACAAGTAAAGTAAATGGGGCCTTTCAGAAAATTTATGTTTTATCTTGACAATGAGTTTCCACTTCAGTTCTAATTTTTCAAAGAATTTACCCAGTAAGACAAAATTCCTAGCTCCAGATTAAACAGCTAAAGTTTATAGTCATTAATAGTCTTCGGACCCTTTGAAAACTTAACCATTGCAATAATTTTCATGCCATTCGACAACAACAGCTTGCTCGTGACTGTTTTTCTGTCAAGGATACATACGGTTGCAGGTTTTATTTACTGCAGTCCAGACGCATTAACACAAAACTGCAAGAATAATATGTATGATCAAATCTTGAGCCAACAAGGTTTTGTTTGAATAGAATAATATAATAACACTACTACATCCCCATTTATGGTTTTGACACCCCACACTCATAGGGTAGTATTTATCTATCTTGAGTAACAAAGCACGTGGAACTTAGGTCTCAAACTACTAAGCAAGAATAGCAACATCTATGGTCAAATTAAGAGTCCTGAATCAAGATAGCTCCATTTGCAAGGTGAGTGCTTGATTCTTGAAACTTGAGAACCCTAAACGCAAATTATGTTAATTGAGACGGAACATCAACATCATCTGAAACGAGGCGGAACATCAACATCATCTGAAAATATCACCATTTAGCATCTAACACCACAAAAATCCTACCTGGGCATTCCAAAATAGCTAATTTGATCCAATTTGAACCCCTGATATGGGTCTGCAGAGTAAATTGTAACAAAACAAGTTCTTTCCAATCTCAAGGCTTATGGAACAACAAATACCAAATCGATGCTTGCCCTTATCTTCACCTAAACTTTCCTTCCCAAAGTAACTACCAAGAAGAGATGCACAAACTTTATCACGCTCATACGGACAATGGACCTAAGGAAAAATATTCAGAAAATGAAAACAACAATTTCAACGGAACCCATACCTAAAAACCAAGAAATGACAAATTAGAATGGATCAGACGACCTACTTGTCCCAATTAATCTCCGTCTGGCCGAATGAATGAGCTCGAGAAGCGGATGAATCCATTGAGGAATATAGTTCCGATGAGAAATTTTCCAATACAATCAATCGAATAGAAGAATGGGCGAACCTAATCTCGTGCCATTGAAGAAACGAAATCAAGGTTGGGGGGGAATCAAGAACGCGGCTTCAATTGGTGGAAACATGGAAGAATACTTTTCCACTATGCATTCCTTCCACAAGTTATTTCTTCTTTGGCGTCTTCGTCGGTCTCTCGGATTCAGGGGATGCGCGGCTGCCGCCACCATGAGCGAGTCGTGCTACGGAAATGTTAGGTCATAATAATTTTATTCCTATTGTTTGTTTTTTTCATTCATATGATTAAGTTGAGTCTTATGTAAATTTGTGGTTTAATGAAACATTAAGGCAAGCTTGGAAGATAAAAAAAAATAGTTTTTAAGTGATTTAATGGAAATTATGGCAGGTTTAGAAGATAAAATGTTGTTTAATTACAGTATTTAAATAATACTATTTTTTTACTTTGACTTGATCAAATCATTTATAAAAAAAAAAATCATACAAATTTTAAGACGTGGTCACTTTAATCTGAAGAGTGTGTATGTATACTACTACTCCATCAATTTATATGGGATTAAATGTGCGTTCATTGAAACTGATTTAAATCATGGCCTGAACTACCAGAGTTTGAGATAGTCAAGTTTCAACTGCAAGAGAACTGGCCTAAACCCTCAAATCAATTTTTAGGTAAATCGATAGATATTATAAAACTACCAATAATAGGAACTAACCCTAACTTTTTACTGCACTAACCCAATGCTGTACCACCCAACCAACCCCACATAAGTGAGTGTTTTAAAATAGTTCCCCTTCATTAAAGTTTATTTAGAGCTTTCAATTTTCTAGTTAAGTTGTGGGATTTAAAGTTTGTTCAATCTATAAAAAAAAATTACATATGTATTAAATTATAAAAAGGCAAGCAAAGAACAAACACCAAAAAAACAAGCAGAATGACAAATTTCATTTAATTCTGTCGCTTTTTTATTTAACTTTTGAATTTTTAGATTTATTAAGCGGACTTGATTTATAAATGTTTTTTCTCGATTACAAATTTTTAATACGCACTTTATGTTTGTTTACCTCATGATATATGTGGAAACATCTGAAAAGGGGAAATAATTTCAAATACGATTTACAATCAATTCTAGTGCCTGAAACCAATTAATTGAGAATAAATTTTGATTTTATCTCAAAGTACCTTGGGTTACAATTGGACAGATTTGGTGGAAACCGAATTGATTGGAGTTATAGATTCTTCCATTTCAAAAAGTTGGTATGAGAAGTTGCAATTAGATGATCACACTTTATTTTTATCTTTTTGAAAATTAACTTAAGGTTGATATGACAATTAATTAATCTAAATCATCACTGGTGCATTCCAACTAATCGTTTTCAGGGGCTCACCAACATTCGAGTTCCGATGTCTTGTCACTTTAGGAGAAAAAACTTAACTTTATTCGGTATAGTTTTGGCACCTTAATACATGTAAATTGGTGAAAATTCTCTCTACACAAAATTGGACGACATTATAGCCCAACGGGAGAGAAGCTTTGCAGATAAATTCCTTCATTTTTGTGGGTGGATGAACTCTTTTCACGTGAATTTTAAATCAAATCAATTTAGTTCAGTTCAATTGAAATATAGTTCAATCTTATTATAATGCCATCCCACACACAAAGATACAGATAAAACTAATATAGGGAATAACTAATATACAGCTGCCGCATTGGGAGTTTCGAAGAGAAAGAGAGAAAGGGGGGAATGGGAGAAAATAGGGCTTTCAAATGAATGTGCTACCACTCCATTGTTGAGGCGTTTGACAAATATAAAGCAGTCTCACTTGGATTTCCTATACAACGAGCTCACCCAGTGTCATTACCATATACGAGAAAAACTTGCACTCACTTAGAGCTGTATAAGCAATTGAGAGAAGCCAATGGATCAAGGATCTGCATGTCATCAAGTCATACGGAAATTTGTAGGTGCCTAAATTTTTCAATGATCATTCAATCCATACGGTTAACTTTTGAAAATAATGCATGATTTTGTAGGCAATTAGCAGAGGAGGCTTATAATCGGGAAAGAGAAATGAAATTTTCTACGCAGTCAAATGTATTGAAAACTTGAACCTATTAGCTCCACTATAGGCAGGCAGGCCTCTATAAGCTAAGGTATTGCTTACTAATGCCTTTTAATACGGTTCATAAAATCAAATGGATTAGCTAACCGTTAATAATAACAGTGCGGCGACTTCTAACGGGACTTTGAATAACATCTTTATAATCGATTTTCAATCAAATAAGGTAATATTTTCCCTAGCAAGTATGAGTGGGCATTACCCAATCAAAATGAAATCTATTTATATATATGTGTGTGTATCTGAATGAACTCGGAGGAGCTACGATGACATCACATAGAACTGAATTCTACATTATGTCATATTCTATACCGATATATTTTTGACATATGTCATTCCCTTAAAAGTCCTATACAAACTCCCATTTTTCAACATTTATCTCATTTTATTACTCATCTACCATCATTAATAAATAGTTTTCCAAAAACATATTACATCAGAACAAATATAATTATACATTATTCGGTTTTTAGTTTTCTTAAATTTAAGACTTGTATTGAATATTTGTAGTTATTGTTTAGACTCCTAATTTTGCTCCAAAATTTAAATCGTCCATAAAGTGACGCGTGTCACACTTCTAATTTTGTGAATATCTTTAACTATCAACATGATTGCAAATGCTAATAAATTATTTACCCATCAATTTGAATTCATAGATTTTACTTCCTTTATGTGTATATTATAGGTTTAACTTTAAATTAACACTTATATATGCTTTAACTCTATATGTTGAATTTATAACTACCGATAATTAAATGATTCAAACAGTTAGGAAAGGCATGGCAATCTCTAATTGGTTGGGGTAATAAGTGGGTAGATTGTGGAAGTAATACTAAGTTCAAGCCAAGCCATGATCTCATGAATATTTTATATACCGGCTCTTTTGAGTGAAAATTTACCCTGCGATGGAACTATGGCTTTAGGTAGCTCATAACGAAAGCGCATGTGTGGCACAATGACGAGGATCGGGATGGAACGAATTTAAGGGAGAAGCCTCATTGGAGAAGAGATTCGGAGGATCAAACGAAAATCTGGTACATAAAAAAGGAAAGGGAAAAAAAAAAGTGTTTTCAAATTAATGCTGTCCGCTCCGTTGTTGAGGCTTTATGGAACTTTCACAGAACAATGCTGCATGAATTAGCCCACACAATGCAGTTTACACGTGCCTGCACTTGCACACCAAAATGTCTGTATGAAATAAATCACTCATAGCTGTCCGAGCAACCGAGAGAAGCCAATAAATGAAAGATTTGTTCATTATCATCGGATTATATGAAAATTTATAGGTACCTAAAGTTTTGAACGGTCATTAAATTTATAGGGCTAATTTTTTGAAAACAATACACAATTGTCAGTAAATGAGCCCCTCCCAATATTTTGACGATATCAATAAAGTGGAAAATGAATTTTGATAGCTTACTCCTCTTTTCTTTTTTTGCCTCGTTAAAGTTAAATGATAAATTGCTCTAAAATTAAATGCATTAAAATTTTAAATCTCTGAACTTCATTATCAGGAGACCAATCCCTAGAAATCGAGCGATTACTTAGAGATATAGTTCTGATCCGATTCATAAAATCAAATGAATCGGCGATAACCATTAATGATGGGGCTGCGGCTTCTAATTGGACTTTGAATAACATCTTCAGAATCGATTTTCAATCAATGAGACAATATTGTTCCAGGCGAGTGTGAGTGGGCCTTCTGCAGTCAATAAGAAATTTGGAGAAACAGCTAAGAATGACGTGGCGATCTCTAATTGGTTGGGAATAATCTCCCCTTGAATACTATCTATATCTTGAACAACACGTTCCAATTTTATAATTTTGTACCTACCAAAACCTATGGGCACTATAATAATAATAATATCTGTGACCAAATCAGACAAAAATCACAAAAAAAAAAAAAAAAGAGTGAAAGAAAATTCTCCACTCCGAAAAGGAAAAAATGGAAAAAAGAAAATGAAAAAAACACACACTCACTCACAGCTGTCCGAACCATCGCGTGAAACCGCGTTTATATATTTTCTTTGCCTCTTTCTCGCCGTGTCGCGTCGTCGGTGGCCATCATACTGCACGCTTTAGTTGCAGATCTTGAGCGAAGAAGAAGAAGAAGAAGACGATCTGTTGCCACAATTCGCGATCTTTCCTCTGCAGTCATGATCAGATCCATTGCCAATCTCTCCGGTTACGCTATTGCGCTCCTGCTTTTCGTCGCCTGTTCCTGCTTTACTTCAACAGGTTTCCTCACTCCCTCCACTAGTTTTGTCCCTTTTTTTGGTTTTGGGGTTCTAGTCAGGATTTCTGAACTTGGGTTTTGTTCTCTAGTAATGGGTCTTGATTTGTTATGTAATTCGACTTGCTTTCGTGTGCATTCGTTGAAACTCGAATTCGCCCTTGATCAGTGGCTGTATGCGATTTTACATACGATTGGAGGATTTTCCTGTGACTATTTTCTCTTTTATCTCTCTTAATCAGAACTAAGGTCAATGGTTTTTCAGATGATACTTGAATATATCTATTTATCTGAATCTACGTAATTCCCCCCTTTTTGATGTGGGTATAATGTAGTGTTTTCCTTTGTGACTTCGTGGTCGGATTTTGGGAAGTGGGATTGAGTGATCGATGCAAATCTATGACGTGGATGTTCTTACGGGGAGCTATCCAAAATATGGTTATCAGCACCCTTGTCTATGTCGTACTGAATTGACATTTTTTTTATGTGAATGCATATAGTATTTGTTGAGGAGCTTTAGTATTGATTTTACTGTGTGTCACAGATTGGGACTTCTGGTCTTCAGCTTTCTTGGAAGGAAGATCGTTTCCTTTCTGCCTATAGGAAGTTTACCTGTCCATTGTCATAGTTAATCTACTTTATGTCTATTTACTTAAAGAGCCCTCTTTTGTACACTTACCTCTCTCAGAACTTGCAATGCAAGTTCTTTGTTTATCACCAGGAGTGCATTTTCTTTTGAGGATCATTTATTATTTATCATTTATTTTATTTTCCAGAAGCCTATGATGCACTTGATCCAAATGGGAATATCACAATCAAGTGGGACATCATGAGCTGGACTCCTGATGGCTACCTTGTAAGTATAGATTCATTATACCCTGTAATATAAAACAGCAGATAATGTCTTTTTCTCTCCTTCAAATATAAACCTATTAATCGCAAAATGGTCGCATGTAGTTACAAAGTAATCTCAACACAAATACTGTTCAATGGTTTTAAGCAGAAATTTGTCGCAAATAAAATTCAACTATCATTTGTCCAGGGTTACGGATGATTTCTGATCCGCTTTTCTTATTGGAATTATACAGGCTGTTGTGTCTATGTACAACTTCCAGCAATATCGTCACATAGAATCGCCAGGATGGCAACTCAAATGGACTTGGGCAAAGAAAGAGGTGATATGGAGCATGGTAGGAGCACAAACCACAGAGCAAGGGGATTGTTCAAAATTCAAAGGGAACACGCCGCACTGCTGTAAGAAGGACCCAACAACAGTTGACTTATTGCCAGGAACTCCTTACAACCAGCAGTATGCTAATTGTTGTAAAGGAGGCGTAATCAGCTCATGGGCTCAAGATCAATCCAATGCAATGAGTGCATTCCAGCTTAGCGTGGGCCAAGCTGGAACGACCAACAAAACAGTTAGAGTGCCGAAGAACTTTACACTGAAAGCACCAGGGCCTGGCTATACTTGTGGGCCTGCAAGGATTGTTAAACCCAGTAAATTTGTTACCCAAGACAGAAGGAGGGTCACACAATCTTTAAGTAAGTCGGATGCTTCAACTTATAGAATGGTAAAGACGGCCGGCACAGTACGGAAATTTAATTTCGTGGAAGATACTGTAGATCAAACCTAAAATCATTCAGAAAACTGCATATATTATTTCCTCATTTGCTTGGTGACTCATAAGATGCTGTAGGATTTTATTATTTTTTCAAGTATAATAAACAATGTTTTCACAACTATCACCATCTAGACCAATTCTTGAGAAATATGAGATTTTGTCCATAACTATAATTATAGAAGAGGAAACTTTTAACACCTAGTTTTAACCCAACTTTCTCTCATGCTAGTGACTTGGAATGTTACATGCACGTATTCACAATTCCTGTCTCAGAAGACTCCTACTTGCTGTGTCTCACTCTCGTCCTTCTACAATGAGACAATAGTGCCTTGCCCAGCATGCACCTGTGGTTGCCAAAACAATTTGACTAATCCTGGTAGCTGCGCTGAGTAAGTTTTCTCATTATTCTTTTCCATTTTCTGCTCCACTTCTGCTAGTGTTTTTCACAAAGGCATCATCTTATAGCATCCTTCTAAATTTCAATATGCATACACAAATTACCACTAGTTGTCTAGTGCAGTTTTATCAACATGAATGTTTAAGCTTTGGTATTGGGCAAGGTCAATAGTTCGAACTCTTGTGGCTGCTAGTTTAGGTGTGTGTATCTACCAATAATGCGTGTGTGTCTGTGTGTGCATGAATATTTTTCTGATTCTTTTTCCTGCTGCTCATAACAGGGCAGATTCGCCATACTTGGCCTCGGTTGTTTCAGGCTCTGAGAAAACCAGAAATACACCTCTGGTCCAGTGTACCAACCACATGTGCCCCATACGAATTCACTGGCATGTTAAGATTAACTACAAGGAATATTGGCGGGTGAAGGCCACAGTTACGAATTTTAATTACAGGATGAACTACTCGCAGTGGAATTTAGTCGTCCAGCACCCAAACTTTGACAATCTGACCCAGCTTTTTAGCTTTAATTACAAGTCATTGACTCCTTATGGTGCAATAAGTGAGTGTTTTTTCCCACTTGTCAATACTCTTGTTTGTTCCTATATTCCTTAGGTGATTTGTTCTTCCTTTCCGTGAATATGGAGCAGCCACCTACATTAGAAGTAGATCACAATGCATAATTTGGATGTAGGTTAACAGCTCTTTTCGGTTGAATGCATAGGTTTGTTTTAATGTTTTTTTTTTTTTTGAAATATATTGGAACAGATGATACTGGAATGCTATGGGGAGTTAAGTTCTACAATGATGTACTCATGCAAGCTGGTCCTTTTGGTAATGTGCAATCGGAGCTACTTTTTCGAAAGGACCTATCAACTTTTACTTTTGACAAGGGTTGGGCTTTCCCCCGGAGGATATATTTTAATGGTGATAATTGTGTCATGCCACCTCCTGATGAATATCCACGGTCGCCAAATGCTGGTTTCCTGCCGTTGGCCCCCCTGCTTTCTCAAATAGTGACTTTGATCTCAGTTTTGGCATTCCTATGTGCTTATGCTTAGAACTCTGATGCTGGAACAGACATGATCTCAGAAATTTAAACTGGGTGCCACCCCAACACTTGCAGCAGCCAAATTCAGTCTTTAGATGTTGAAGCGAATTTGCAAGAAAAAATGGTGGATTCATGAGCGAAACACTTTATCGAAACCTAATTTTATTCCTGTTATTATGTGGTGGGGATTTCCCTATATTTTGTTGTATTTGTGTATAGTGTATTATTAATTACTAAGTCAATTTATTGGTCGAATTGCCATATCCATATTGTTATTAAATTTTAGTAGGAATGAGAAACATTCACGGAAAAACTAGAGCTGCTATATGATTTTGATGCTGTAATTCTTGTCTACTCTATTTGCTCATGCATGTGGTTTGATAAGTGCTTGGTTTAATATGTTAAGAAATCGGAAGATTTGGCAACTCTGAGAATCATTATTTACAGTGGAGTATGTTTGTTCTGTAGTACTCCCTCTCTGTTTGGTTGAAGAAGTGGAAAAATGATTAGTATATGACACTGTAGGTCGGGGGACTGCACAACAGAAAGTTTGGTCTATTCCAGCTTAGAAGCTTGCAGAGTATGGTAGACTCGAGCCCTTTTCGTCCATAAAAATGTTTAACACAAACCCTTTTGATCCTTTCAAGAAGTTCAATTTTTTTTTTTTTTTTCCAGTTTACATACCTGTGCTCCTTGTTGTCGCCCTTGACTTCAAAACTTTCCAACTTTGGTTATTCACCACAGAAAAACTAGAGGACAATCCAAATTGCAGCCAGCAGGAAAAGCAGCAGGTAGATTGATTTAGAGAAAGTAAGGAGGTTCTTCTTATGAGCAGAGTTGGGCAGAAATGGAAATGTGTCTGGTGGGGGAAGCATGCATTCATCGCCGTTGAAGTAGACCTTCCGAGGGAATGCCCAACCTTGCTTAAAGGTGAAAGTATTTATGTCTTTTCGAAGAAGCACCTCTGACTGCACATTTCCTGATGGCCCTGCTTCCATTAGCAAGTCATTATAGAATTTCATGCCATAGAACATCCCTGTGTCATCTGCATATCCAAGTATATAACCATCATCATTTTTTATACTTAGCTGAAGAGTTAAAAGGAAAAGGGTTGTTATACTCACTTATAGACTCATACGGAACCAGCGGCTTGTAATCGAAGCTAAAAACTTGGGTTACATTGTTGAGATTTGGATGCTGAATGGTAAGACTCCAAAGGCTGTAGTTCATCCGGTAGTTGAAGTTTGTTACGGCGATCTTCACCCGCCAATAGTCCCTGTAGTTGAGCTTTACGTGCCAATGCACCCGGATAGGGCACATGTGGCGCGTGCACTGTAATAATGGTGTGTTGTCTTTTCTTGGTGTGTTTATTCCAACCATTTTAAGACGGTTGGAGTCGCTCCTGTCAAAGTGATACGGGAGCTTTTATTAGACTTGAATCATACAAGAAGCTAGCCTCTTGTTAGACCTGGAAAATGGTGGCTTACTTGATGCAATTGTCTTTGTTGTGGCAGCCACAAGCACATGAAGGACAAGGAGTGATGGTCTCATTGTAGAAAGAGGAGAAAGAGACGCAACAACTGGGGTTTTTCCTCGCCAAAAACTGGGAGTAAGTGCAGGTCACATTCCATGTCACTGCCAGAAATGCAAGGATGCTAGAATCACCAAAAATATAAGCAAGCTGTTGATTTGGGCATTTTTGATATGGTAAATATTATGATGAGTTTTCCACAGACTCACGGTAAAATCATTTGAGCCTGATTTCATTACCAGATTTGAGGGCATAAAACATTCTTATGCTTCTACAACCGAACACTGAAATGAAACAAGAATTGGATTCTTGAGGGAACAAAACTTACTCAGAGCCTGAGTCTTACGGCGGCGGTCGTCCGTTAGGAAGGTGGTGGATGGCACTACCTTTGCAGGGCCACAGGTGTAGCCGGGCCCTGGCCCGAGCAGGGTGAAGTTCTTGGGAAGTTTCACCGTCTTGTTTGAAGTACCACCTTGACCCACACTCACCTGGAAGGCAGAGATAGCACCTAACGGATCCTGACCCCATGAGGCTACCACCCCTCCTTTGCAGCAGTTCGAGTATTGTTGGTTGTAAGGGACACCAGGGAGCAAGTCTACCACAGTGGGGGTTTTCTTGCAACAATGCGGTACATTTCCTTTGAACTTGGAACAGTCTCCTTGCTCAGTGGTCTGAGCCCCCACCATGGACCATATCACTTCCTTCTTAGCCCAGGTCCAACCCAGAGTCCACCCTGGGCTCAAGATGTGCCGGTACTGCTGGAAGTTGAACATTGTAACCGTTGCCTGTATGATTGGAAATACAAATGGTTGCATCATCATTCATACAATTTCAGCATCCTCCATCCGGTATGGAATTCTTTACCTAGCATTTAAATTTGGCATTGGTTTGAATAAGCTAAGGATCTTTCCAGTACTTCTGTTGCATGCAGGCGATGTTGAGATGAATAATTGTGCTTTACGTTGCAGGATTTTGTTTAGCAAAAGCTATAAACTTGTTAGTGAAATTATTAGTCATATGTTAGTGGGGAAATGTTGTATTAAGAACTTATATGGCAGATCATGAAGAAAGAGGATGAAGTTAGGGGAGTGAGTGAGTAACTCACCACATAGCCATCTGGGGTCCATGACATGATATCCCATTTGATGGTTATGTTACCGGTTGGATCCAAGGGATCATATGCCGCTAGAAACACAAATCAAGAACAAGAAAATCAAATTAAGACAGAAAACGAATTAGACCTTGCGAGTCTATAATAACTGCGGCACAATTTTCTTTTACCTGCACATGAGAAGATCACAAGAAGCACAAAAGCTGGGATAACGAATCTCATCTCTCCAAGTCTGTCACAACAGAGGGTCAGAGTCGGTTTTCGGTCTCCTACAGGTTTCCGGAGAATGGGTCTGCACAGATGTTGGATTCCAAGTCAGGGAAATGCCACAATCATAAGGTTATCAGATACCAAGTGGCTACCAAGAAAGAACCAGTGGCTCGTGCATATTTAAGAAAGAGAGTGCAAGGGAATTTTCCTCAGTGTCCTGAGAGATGGCTTACCAACTAGTTGGTACAACTTCATTATTTCTTCATCTCTCTCTCTCTCTCTCTCTGACTCTTGAGCTTTCTGCTCAGCTTCCCTTGTCTTGAAGCAACAGCTTGTGGGAAATGGCGGGAGAATTACAGGTGTCTGAGGGCTACTTCCCAACGGTCATGCTGTCCGTGGGAGGTGGGCTTATTGAGGAATGAGAAGACTCCCCCAACAACCCTTGGTTAAATGATAGAATGACCACACTGTCCCTGCCACATTTTGTTCAAATCACGGTGCATAAGCTATGTCTTCATTTCTATTTCTTCTTTTTCGCAAATAAATAGGCCCTTGAAGCAATGAATTGAGGCTATCAGCATCAGAAAAAAAATGGCATTCGGCGCACATCGAGAGGGCAACGTAGATATTCGAAGTTACGTTCTGACGAAGGGCATTTTGGGCAAATGATTCTTTTCATCAGCTATTTTTGGGACATAATTATTGATAGGTGTAGTAGCTTCCTGAAGACTGCTGCTAAGCTGAATTTTCAATCCCTTGTGAACTATTCTTTTTCAACAGAAGTATATGAGAAGCATCTGATTTTTCTGAGCAGCGGTGAAGTAACAAATAAGGCATCTCTCTACTGGCGCATGGTCCTCTCTGCAGCGCACACACGTTATTGGTAAATGTTTTTTCTTGGGGGTTTTGCTTAATGAATACCACATTTCAACGGAGAAAAAGAACGTGCAAAGTGGAAAAGAATTGCGGTGATCTAAGGGCATACGGATCCTTTGAATTTGAAAATGCATGAATTTATAGAATTAGATAATTCTAAGTATTCGTTGCAAAAAAAGAAGCAAAACTAGTGATGGAGAAAATGTAGGGCTAAGATTGATCAAATTCACAAATTCATGACCGGAGATATGGATCCTTTGAATTAGAAAAGGCATGTGAAATTAGACGGTTCATCGCAAAGAGAGAGAGAGAAACTGGTTACGGAGGAATGAAGAGCCAAGATTAATAAATTTTCAAATTCATGACATTTTCAAATTCAGGTGGCCTAAATAAAAGAAGGATTAAATGCCCAATCAGCTCTTGCAAATGCAGATCTAATAATGACTTAAGGTTGGGATACCATGTAGTAATATGCATACATACATATACATATATATTATTTTTATTTTTATTTTTTTGAGAACAAGGGTGTTGGACTTGCTAATTGAGTCCACTAATCCTTTAGGAGGACTCTAACCATCCATAGCAACAGTCTTGGAGTAAATTGGGCTCTATATGTACATAACATGTCTGTTAGAGATATTATTATATCTTTAGACAATATCTCACGACAGGAATCCCCACGTATTCTTATCACTTCTTGGAGATAAAGATTATATTTATCATTGATTTTTGTTGAAGGCATATAAATAGGCAAGTACATCATTGTAATCCTTGGGTTTAGATGAATAGAATATCAATATCTCCCGTGGACAGAGACATTCGCAAAACCACGTAAAACCCTTTATATTCTTTTATATTTATTCCTATTTTACATTTTTATGCGGTATCAGAGTTTTTATGCTCAATGACTTTCGATCCTTATTTTTCTTCCTTATATGTTCAAGGACTCACGTCCAATTTTTTCTAAAGTGCAAAGGCAGACCTTCTCTCTCTCTCCATCTCTCCTTTTTAATCTCATCTTGTTGGATGCCTTCATTCCCCGCACTTAATATATTTTTCCTTTTCACGAAACTCCCTTTATATTTGCTCCCGTTTATGTTGGTAAAGATATGATGACATACGTAACGCATCATTTGAACACTAAATAGCTCGTTTCCCGACCGCTGCATATTTTTCTGGTGGCATAATTGACCTAAAATCGAAGTTGTAGACTTATAGATTTAATTTTTTGTTTCTCATTTAGGCCAAGTTGATGCATTCCAATATAATAGAAATCGGAATGAGAGAAAAGATGGAAAAAAAAAAAATTATTTTCAAAATGAGCATTTCTTGTTATTCATGCTCATATTGAGGGAGCGTATTAAAGATATTATTATATCTTTAGATAATATCTCAAGGTTAAGGATCACCTCATATCATAATCAATTCTTAGATCTTTATTATTATTGGTTATTGTTGAGAGCGTATAAATAGGCATATACATCGAATGAATAGAATATGACGTAGGTGTTTGACCAACCATGAAAAATCCCTTATATTCTTCTATATTTATTACTGTATCGCATTTTTACAATGTCAAGAGTCTTATTATGAGACTTTAATATACCAATTTAATGCCACAGGCGTCTTCAAAACTCCCAGTGAGAAAAAGAATTAAACTTGAAACCTACTCACAATATATATCTCTGTTTTCCCCCCCTTTTTTTTTTTTGCTAGTTTGAGTTGTATGTTTATTGGTGCTGTGATCCTTCTTGTGTAAGTTTTTTTTTTTTGTATTGTTTCCTTATTTATATTTTTATACAATATTTATTAGGCAGTATTGATACACGCTTTATGCAGGCTTACTTAAAGTAAATTGACTAACACAGATCATATGCATGCACATGTTATTTTTGTTATTAAATTCTTTCGCATACATTGGTGTACGATTCAACCAAAGTCGGAAAGTTATGAAAAAGGAAGTGTTTATCCCCACATTTACTAAAAAAATAAAATAGTAAAAAATGAAAAATAAAACAATTGAGCTTATTTAATCCTATCAATATAAAATATAATGAAAGCCGAGTTTTTCTATTAATATATATATATATATATATATATATGCTACGTAATTCAAAAAATCTTAAATATATTTTATATATATTGGCCGGAGGCAACGATTTAGATATTTCAAATTCGACAACTAGAGCGTAATGCTTTAAGCAACCACTCAAACCCTGACATTATTAAAGCATTGCCTTCTTTCAGATTTTCTTTTTTCTTTTTCCTAAATCAAAGCTTTCGAACAGTGGCATGGAACATTCTTGCAGCGGATAAACTTGGAAGCATTCTTAGCCAACTCGGACTGAATCCAATTAGATAAAACCAAATTGAAGAAAATGTAAATGAGGTGAAAACAATGGACTAAAGCCCCTGGTTTTGTGTTTAGTCAATGCCACTTCCTGGTCGTCTATTTTATCTCTTTCTGGGCACTATATAAATATGTGCTTAAGAAGAAAATATTAGTGCTTCATTGTAATGATATGAACCTTAGATCTGCATAGATCAGACCCCCACCCTACAGAATAGCATATACAGAGGCTTTCTGGTCCAAAACAAGCGAGCTTCAAATGGTTAAATGGGTCAAACCTGAGGTACTTCCTGTTTTTGATCTTCTGTATCTATGTTGAATAACTGTTTACCTTTGTTCTCTCTATCTTATGCCTGTTTGATAACAGTTAAAATCGTTGAACACATGTTGATGGTTTTAACGATTCAGTTTATCTGATAGCAGAAATTGAGTGCCTGAAATGTTTAAAAATCGCCGAACTTGTTATGTCATTTTTCACGAGAAAAGTTCCCAGAGAAAAGGCCATTGCTAATGACAGAAACGACCATTGTTTAGGTTTAAGATTTTCAGTAATTAATAAAAATCTTTGGTGCTTAATTTTATGTTTAACTGTACATGCCCTGAACTATTAATCATCTTGTTGTATTTGTTAGTTATTATGTGTGGTGGAATGGAAACTTGCAGGTGTACCCACTGATGGCTGCAATGGGGTTTGTAGCTAGTTTATGCATCTTCCAACTTACCAGGAACGTGTTCTTGAACCCTGAAGTCAGGTACCCACCATGTCACGCTTCTTACAAAACAAGAGCAATAATAATAAATAAATAAATAAATAAGAGATGGAGAAAATTGAACCCTTTTGATTTCTTCCCCCTGAGGTGCAGACTCGACAAAGCTCATCGACGCAGCGCGGTGCTCGAAAATGAAGAGGAAGGAGAGAAATATGCCGAGCATAGGCTCCGAAAATTCCTTCGTACTCGTCGGCCGGAGATCATGCCCGCGCTCAACCGCTTCTTCTCCGACAGCAAAGAACAGTGAATCAACAGATGAAGCTGATGCCGGTCTGCAAGAGCCATGCATGGATTGATTCACTTTTGGAATCATTATGTTGCTGCCACAATCTTTGTATATGTGAACTATTTCAAATAACGCTCATGGACCGCGTTGTGTCCGTGTTAAGTTTTTAAGACCCTTGTGAAAATAGTTACTTGAATTCATGCGTCGCGGGTGAGTTTTCTACGTTACCGGTCAATTTGCTTTTCTCTCCTATGTTTCTCTGTTCATGATCCAATATTCTTGGTTATAGGCTCGACAACCTTCTCACCCTTGTACTCAAAAATCATCCGAGGAGAAATTAATCAACCATCTTTGAGCCCTTTTAATTAAAATAAATAAATAAAGATTGCAGCTCTACCCGTTTCACGAAAAAATTTCTCGTTTTGGAAAATATTTTTGAGGAAAACATTCTTTAGGAAAAAAAATTTTTTTCTTTTCCGCTGGTCTAATTGCACATCGAAAATTTCTCTCGAAAACGCGTGACAGGGGGAAGCCGTCAGAATCATGTACGGAAAAAGTTTTATGATTTGAAAAAATGTGAAATATTTTCCTTAAAATAAAAAATAAGTTTTTCGTTAACCTGTAAAGGTTTTCCCCCAAACAAACAGAGCCCAGGTGAGACCAAAAGATTCATGACGCCTTTTTAAAAAGAAAATGGTGGACTATTTGTGGCTACGACACCACAAGGAGTAAATCCAAGCAATGAGAGCTTTCAAGGGTTTAACTGGACATGGGCCCAGTACATCCATAATGGGCCTTCCATTTAAGCCGGCCCATTTTGTCATTTATGAGAAAAGATATGAAGCCCACCTAAGTTTCTCATGTTTTCTCTTATCATTGTAACTTTTTGCTAAAGCTGCTTTATCTTTTTACCAATTTCTGATTTACCCTTAATCTGAGCTTTCTTCACTTGTTAATAACAATAAAATGTCAAAAGGGTAAAGGACCCCCAGAGGTTAACTTTTTTTTTTTTTTTTTTTCCTGCACTAGTTGTAATGAGTAAACAATCCTTCTTTAAGCCAAAGTTGTCACATTGATGAACTTGGTATTGTCTATATAAAAGGTGACTTACTATTCACCCTCAGCTCATGCCTTTTAATTGATCCAATGATGGACTTTGTGGATGCTTGCGGATGGAACTGTAAGCCCCTTGGGGGTCATATTAATATTAAGTTCGGTGCGCAACAAACGTTACACAAAATTATTTACAGAACGAACACAGTGAAGCATAGATTTTATTGTACCAATGAGTGGATCTGTAAGGGAAACCCCACGCTAAAGCTAAATGTCAATCTCTGTTGTGAACTGTAGCCAACCATGCACCAAGGATCACATGGCATCTCAATCTCTACTTTTGTACTAATTTTCAGTTTTTCCCTTTTTTGATGAGTGGAAACCTGAGAAAGTAGGAGAATCGAACAATAAGGATAAATGATAGCAAAAGGAATGAAAGAGGCTTTAACATCAACTAAATTGGAAATGGGGGGACCTTTAACACATGGTGTGGGGGTGCGAATTGATGTTGGGGCTTCAATTGATTGGAAGCACATACATTTTGTGAGCATTATTGATAAGACCTCAAGCTTATATATATATATATATATGGATGTGGTATTTTCATAATAATGTTTCGCATAAATATGACGCTATATGTTCACATGGATGACACCCCGTCGAAATAGATCATCTATAATCAGAAGAGATTCAAATTTCAGTACCCATAGAATGCGGCTTAGTATTTTAATCAAACGGTTAGAATTCCTTTTTATGATCTTATGAGCTGGCTCCAGCTCTCTAACTCTTTTAATAAATGGATATTTAAGGAAAAGGAAGAGATTTACGATACACAAATTGTCAAGTAAGACATTTATTTAAGCATGTTTAAACAATCAAGTAATATTACATGTACATCATTCTCACATCCTTTTCATTGAAATCGCGACAAAATTTGTGTTGTACTTCTTAAGAGATGCTTTGACCGTGTAACAATAAATAACCACATAAATTTTACCACGTCATCATTTTCAATCCATGTGAACTTTGTGTGAAAGATGTGCATGTAATATAAGATTTAATTTATGTGATAATGTACACGGTTGCATACTGCTTTCCGTGTTGGTGAGTTTCTTATTAGGTCATGAGAGCTAAACTAAGCTTTATAAAGCAAATAGGTGTGTAGAAATTACAATGCATGATGCCAACATTCCACATTGCACATCCGTACACACAACCGTGGTATCATTTGACCTTTTTAATGCTTCAAATGACTGGACTCATTCCTGTCCAAATTCAAAGATATGGCTTCGGATTTAAGGCATTGATATTTTTTTATTCATTTATTATTATTTTGCATGCTTCGAGTGATAAGTTTGATTTGAGAGTTTCCATACATATGCAAAAATGAATATCAATAACGGTATAATAATAAAGGTAGTAGAAGAAAGTGATCCGACCCACCATGAGAAAGTGGGTCGACCCAACATGAGAAGTGATCCGACCCACAATGGGAAAGTGGGTCGGGTCCATGCAATTCTATGGTAATGAACAATGACATCAGGTTACAAAGTAATACATGCTCCACCAATTAAATAATGAGGATTTGAGATAGTTCGGGTATACTGAATTATAGTTCTCCTGGTTAGGTTTTTCACAATCTTGTGTCTGTTACGGTAATTCTTGTCCATATGTAAGCCTTTTCGTAACATTTTTTTTATGAGAGAAGCGAGTTTGCATCAGATTGAGGCAACTTCCCTTGGCTTATGGGCTAAAATAATGTTCTCGGCTTAAAATTGTAATTTTCTAATCATTAAAGCTAATTTCTCAACTATTAAAAAAAGATTTGATGGGACACTTTAAAAAATATTTCTTTTATCTATTTTTAAAAAGGGTGTTTTTCTGAAGCTTGTTTGAGGGGAAAAAATACACTTATTCACTTCAAACAATAAAACAAAAACATTTCTACATAAATGACAAAATAACCTAAATAAACTTATAAATTTACAACACTTGTATGTATTAAGTTAAAAATGTTTATTTTTAGTACATAAGCCGAGATAAATTGGCTTAGACGGATTGCAAAATCTCCATCCTCTTTTTTTAGTAATAAATTGGTTATTTTAAATTTATTATCTTTCCTCACACTTACCGGCGTGTCAGGGTTGTGGATGCCATATCAGACACCCAATCAAATTATTAATTGATGATCATTCTAATGATTAATGTTATGAATGAAAATCAAAACTGTTAACTCATTTTCTTTGCATGGGATTCCCGTACTTGTCATTACATAAAAAATAATAATAATAAAATGATCAAAAGGATTTTTTTTCCTTATTCTTTCTTCTTTATATATATTGGTAGCCATACATGAGAAACAAAAACACAGGAAGAAAATAAAATAAAATAAATAAGGACCTAGAAGTCTCGCGGGAAGAGTATTCCTCGCAACATCCGCAAGTAACACCTCGATCATGCCAAAGAGTAATATTACATCTATGTTCTTCCATTGTTTATACCAAATGAGATATACGGGCCTTTATTATTAATTTACCCAAACATCCCTTAAGAGGGATAATACAAATTTTATCATATCCTCATTTCAAAAGTGCGTGAAAAATGTCAACGTGGTATTGCTCTTTGCCAAACAATCTACACATTAGCTACTCTCATGATAAACATGTTCTATCTTTGAATCATCGAACCCTTGAAGTAAATTTCGACTCACCCTCATGGTAAACATGTTTCATCTTCATGCTCTATTTTTTGACTCATCGAACCCTTGTAACCCTCATGGTAAACACGTTATATCTTTGATTCGTTGAGCAGTTATAGCAAATTTCGACCGTCCATGATAAGAGAAGCATAAGGGTACTAATCGATACTATAGCGGCCTTAACTGATCAATGCATCTTTAATCCAACGACATCTCCTCTCCTTATAAGAAAAAAATTACAGATTCAAAACTTATATAAAATTACTATATCTAGGGCCTTCGTAGGATTTATGTTCACAGCACATTAACTAATAAAAATTGAATTTCATTTGATCATAAATAAATGCTCTATCTGAACACATCCAAACAGAGTCAGAGAGAGAGAGAGATTAAAATAAAATTTATTTAATGTGTCTGCATAAGTTCAAAATGGCAGGGCCAAAATAATGTCCAATATGAGAAGCCCTTATATCAGTCCACACACCTCTGATAAAAAAAAACTATTGGAAAATGAAATGGCAGAGTTAATTCCACCTGTAGCAGCACAACTGCTACACAGTAGATGAAGGGTGCACTGCTTCCTTGGGGGCCAACTCTCCTGTGTCGGCTAAGGTTAGAGCATTAGAATAAGTTATATATTTAATTTTTTGGAATATAATAAAATAGAATTAAAAAATATTATGAGGGAAATTAATATTTTTGACCCAATAAATAGTTATTTCAACGTTTTCACTGCATATATACAAAGATGTGAATATAACATAAAGTTGATTAACGTAATAGCGCCCATGAGATGTGAGAGGACCATGTGGACCAAATGATTTTTCTCAGTCTATCATTCAATTTAATTGTTGAAAAGGAGACAAATAAATAAATTCAATGAATAAAACAAATGCACGTGGATACGACGTATACCACACGTGCACTCAATCATATCATGGGGAACCACACCCACTCTCTCCCTCTCACATCACACCCCAACTTTTATTTTTTATTTTTAGTTTTATTTGCAAAGTAAGTGAAAATATTAGGAATCCAAAGAATTTTATAATAAAAGACTTGTATTATATAAATTCATAAGAATTCAAAAGTTTACCATTTTTCATTAAATTCATGTCATATAAAATTTTTAAAATCTTATTATGAAATCTTTTAAATTTATAAAATTATTTAGGTATTAATGAGTCTCAATCACTTCTCGTAAAGTTTCAAATTGATAAAAATTAGGTTTGCGTCGCATCCCTTAAAAGGGTTTGAGATCCTTTCACGATACGTTTGGTTTTGAAATTAGGCGATTGGTTTTAAAATTAAGTCAAGACTAAATATTATTAAAGCATTTTGTTTGAGCACTTGCTGCAATTGTGCAAGGCCAATATTTTTTAAGACGTATCATAGAACTTGTTTGGGGGCTTATTTTAAACGACCTATAGTTTGAAATGATACATGACTTTTTGAATGCATGGAATTAACAATGCAATAAGTCGTTTAATATTTGATTAAAAATCATTGAATATTTAAAATAAGTAATTATAAAAGTTAAATTATTCGGCAAAACACAATTGTAATCAACTATTCACTATTGAATTACCCAAAGGGCCAGAAAATAAAAAAGTCGCAAATGTTTATAATATTAAGGGAGTTTTACTCAAAATAACCAAAAAATACATGTATAAGATTAATTATGAAGGTAAAAATATTTAATTTGGAAAGACACTATCCTAAAATGCAGTTAATAAATAAAAATATTATCTTAAATGAACAAGGTACACATGGATGGTAATCGTTCAGTTTTTAGGATGAAGATTAGTGAGTCCTGTTGGCTTCCCATGCCTTCACACCCTAACAATTTGAAGAAAAAATAAAATTTGTCATGACTCATCAGATACATACATAATTCACAACCACTCAAAATGAATGAATTTGACCAAAATCACTTAAAATGAATGAATTTGAATAAGCTTCCGGAGCACCCTCTGAGTACGGGTGCATTTGGTTGGTGAAACACGGACATGGGCCAATTGTTTCAACGTGTCAAACAAGAACAAATTTGTACGTGATTATTATTTGATAAAAAATGTGATTGATGAGAATAAAATGGTCTATTATAAAACTTTCTCTTAATAAAAACTATGGTATAACTAAACCCAGTTAGGCAACCTGTCAAGCAATTAATCATAAAAAAAGAAGAAAAAAAAGACATTAATTTATTTTGCTTCATTTCAGTGTAGGATTACATTTAGAAGAGGGACATCCTCATCAATATTATTATTAGTATTTCACTTAATACATGTCATATGAGAATAAGGGAAAAATAACTTATATACCCATAAATTAAGGTATCGTAAATATTATTCTTTTAGCCACCACCATAGGAACCCTCATGCATAAACATTCCATGGGTTTGGTTTCGGACAGTGGGACTCCCACCCACTAATAAAGAAATTGGATTCCTAAAATTATTTTTATAATATACATGTGTCGAAATATGAACTAAGCCCCAACAATAACTTATAAAGTGGTGCTCATTCTAAGTTGGAAGAAAATGTGCCCACTGAGTTCTGCAGAGAGTCAGCCGAATTAATGGTTGAAATCGTATAATTTGAACTACTTCAGGTTCCAAGTTTTAGTGTAGACGTATCAAATGTTGTCACTAAATTATGTGCATAGAAAATATGGGTAAATTTTTTTTACAAGACGAGCATAATAAAAGCATGCCGTCTCATTATGACAGCAAATAAAATCCAAGCTCTGTTACACTTTTCATTAAAAATTCTTTCTGCATTAATTTTTAAAACCTTCTTTGCATTGGATGCCTAAATACCCTCGTTATACAATATTACAAGCTTTAATTGCCAGGTTCATGTGACACATCGAGAACAAAATAAAATTACGTGACATCAAATAAATAAATAAAAATTCCTTGATATCCCCAAGGCAAAGGAGATATACATCATTAATTATAAGAAATTTAAAAAAAAAAAAAAAAACCAGGCATGTGATGTGATGAGGTTCCCAAGAACAGCTCTCAGTCCATCTGCAACCTACGACCACCCTACCCTAAAAAAGACCTAAGAAGAGGTGACCCAATCTCAAATTACATGTGCTTGCTTTAATTATAATGTTCATAATTATAGGATAGCCATTAATTGAGCAATTAAGGATGGTCTAGTAATCTAGCAGCTAGAGTATAGGCGTGGCTGGCACATTAATTCTTCTCAGAAATTGAGCCCTCGTTTAAAGCAACGCGGACAGGATCAGAACGTGAACAGACGACCCATAGGATCCCCCATGAGCCCTCCAAATATATTTTGGGAAGGCACACTTTCTTAATTAAGCAAATACATTCGAATATCCAAACTAATACTCTTTTTTTTTGTTGCCTAATAATTTTATTTTTAGTTCTATAGAAGATTAATAGCTTTGGAAAAGGGATGAATTTATTTTAGTTTTTACGTAATAAAAACTCGAGCTCCTAATCTTCATGATAGAATAGGAAGCCGATTCCATCATAACTATATATGCTTATCAATGTTGTGTAACATATCAAAGTGAGATGAGTGAGATTCAAATTGCCATCCTCCTGGCTGAAAATTTCATATTCTATGACTTGAACAACTTTAGCTTCTCTTAAGCATATATATATATATATTACCTAATATTATTTCTTGTTTCGTACCCTTTCAATTATTGTACTTTACTCCTCAAATATTGAAATTGTTCATAGTGCCATTCATTGTCATTTTTCTTCAAGATTTTCAACTGGGTTTTTTCCACTTAAATTAGTGAAGAAGGATACTTTACTCAAAATTTGAATTTTAGAAAGTAAAGCGTGTGCGATGGGTTTGGGTAAGACTACAAAATCTTGAATAGACTTCAAAGAGAAGTAGGATAATTTTTTGACTAAGCAACTCAATTAAGAAAAATAATAAAAATTTTACGATAATATCATAAAAGACTTATGTAGTATAAATCTAATAAAGAGTATTTCAGTGAATAAAAACATATACTCTCATAAATTTATACCATGATCGCATAAATTTGTACCATATAAAATGATTATAGGAAAAAAAAAAAAAGAAGTGAATCACCCTTAGCATGCTGAGGAGAGATTATGTGAATATATTGTTGCGAGACGAGAAAATGACAGCATGGGGAGACAGAAGAAAAACAATTGAAAGCAACCCGACGGAGGCCCTCGTGCAGCTTGGCCTCTGGTTTTTTCCAGAGAAAAAAACAACACAACTTTATCACTAAACCCCAAATTGAATCACCCCACCGCACGTACACTTGCATGCGTGCGTGCGGGGGGAACACCACTACACATTCTTTTTGAATCTCTCTCTCTCTCTCACTCACTATTTTAATTTGATGGGATCCTCTCTCCTTCTCTCTCATGTATTGTAAGATACACCTTTTGTGCACCCAACCGTATGAATCCTTTTTGCAGTTCCGTGCAGCCCTTTTCCATTCCCTACCATGCCCTATCACTCTCACACATCACCATCTTCCCTCCCCTCCCTCCCTCCCTCTCTCTCTCTCTCTCTCAATCATATGTATTTTTGTCAATTGTATGGGTGTAATAATAATATACCATTGTGTTCTTTGTATAACTTGTTAATCATCCTCATGGATGAAATGTCCCAACTTAAGTTTAGGTATTCATCCTTCGGTTTCTCGAAAACGATGTTGGTGCTTGCAGAACGCATTTGTTTTAGCTTATTCATGTGATCTCACTTTGGTTGTAGAATCTCATTTTATTTAAAATTGCTACCCACAAGAAGCTAGCTTGCACTCATCGCTCTGGAACTGCTTTTCTGAAAGAAGTGGAAAAAAAAAAAAAAGATTGGTGACGGAAATTTCTAATTTTATAATGATGATTGCTTTTATTTGAAAGGCATATTTCCATGTTAAATTATATCTTTTTCGACGAACAAAATAAAAAGATCATGGAGATCAGTGTCCTTTTAAAGGACATCCCAAGTTTCATATCGCCCGATGATTCCATGCTCCTTCAATCAACATCAGTCCAAAGAAACTAAACGAAAATCGTTCCATTAGCATTAATTCTGCCAAATCGTAACCGCTTCGATATTATATGTACAGAATATAATTATTTCTTACTTATTCCATCTCCCGCACTAAAATTCCGCAAATTATTTCGCCTTTGTAAAAGTCATCCAAATTGTCGCAATGAGGCTCTAATGTCGGCAATAGCTCCGAGTGTACATAACTCAATTATTAAGTTATTTTTCTATTCGTATATGTGAGGGAAGCAACAAGGTGTCAATTCGGATACCAAACCTAACACTATACATAATAGCTTAGCTTATCACCATGTATTACATATATAAAAAAAAAAATTGTCACATAACATGTTTGTGACGTACGTGGTACGAGGCGCACACGTGTGGTGGACTCCAGTTTTTGTTTTTCATCATCATCTGATGGGGAGAGGTGTGTGCCAACGATGCTCCACACATCGATCCAGTTAAATAATACATCACTTCTTCTTCTTCCTTCCTTCCCTTTCTTCCACAAACTATTATTGGCGTGGAAAAATTTTCCTCTTTCTCCATTGGTAGATAAACACGTGCGCATGAGGATTCACACGTGTAACTTCTGAAAAACATAAGAGCAATACTACATGCATATTGTGCACACAACCTTCACACCAAAAGTGACAATATGGCAAAATATATATAGTTCTGTATTGTTATTTGATCAAAGTACCATTAAAAAAGACCACACGTATTCTGCCACGTCACCCTTTTAATGTAAAAGTTGTGTGAAGGATATACATGCAGTATTGCTCAATACATAATTCTCGAGTAAATTTATGGGTTCGGTGAATTTATACATTCTCAAATTTCAACCGTATGGATTCAACGATCGTGAAAAAACAAGAAGGCATTGCTAATTTTGATACGATTTCGTCATGTTTTGGGTTCCGGATAATATTGCGAGTTACGGAAAGATATAAATTGTTATATCAATTTTAGAATATTTAGACCTCATAACGAGATGCTTATACGCGACGAAATCATATGAAACTTTGCAAGTCCTCTAATATTTTCGTACTAATTCAACTTGTACGATTGAAATTTACAAAAAAAAAATCAAAACAATGTCGTTTTATGGTGCAATGGTAGGTAATTTACTTACTGTAGTACAATACAAATATTTTTCCTTAAATTTATTAAAATCTCTGCAGTATCATCCTCAGTAAGATTTGCCAATGCATATGCAAGATCCACCCGACTATGCGAATGTAAAGGTTAATGAGGTGGTATTTCTCTTTTATTTTTTTATTTATTTTATATATATATATTGAAACTTCACTTAAATCAATAATTTCGTTTTATGTTATGAGCTGCATGACTATGTGGGGGCTTTAGTAATCTCTATTATCTGCTAAAATCAAATAAATAAAAGTCGAGTGACTCCAAAAATTGAATTCTGGAAGATGAGAAAAGGACTCACGTCCTACTACTTTAACAACTAAAGTTATTTTGTCTTTATAAAGTAGTTTGAATGATATTTACCTAATTTTGTAGGTGATTCACTTTTGTTAATTCCCTTTCTGCATGATGTCCACACTTTTCTACAAGTCACCATCGGATCGGATCAACTTTTTAGCCCACAACAAGTCAAATGTATTCAGCAGAACCCGAATACCAAAAAAAAAAAAAAAAAAAAGGGTCCATGCAACATTTTATCTAAGATTTTATATTTACAATGTCAAAATAAATAAATAAATAAAAAGCCTCCTATATATGCTTTTGAGGTAAGGAATTGAAGATTATCTAAGATTCAAACCTCATTCCAATGAAATTATAAATCAAGCAATTGCCCATCTTCATTAGGGTCAAATAGCCTTTAGCATGGCCTTCATTTGATCAGGGTGTAAGCTTGAAACAAGGTATTAGAAGAGTATGAACCTCAATATATATATATATATATATATATATATATATATATATATGTGTGTGTGTGTGGGTATGCGTGCACGCACCCCCGCATGAGGTCCTACATCACCTTGAAAAAGTGTGAATGTGCTTTATAAGGGCCCGCATAGACTACATTATGTAAGATTAAAAAATATAGGTTTGATGAGCATACCAAATTATGAAGATCTGTATATTTTCATATAATTTTGTCATGTATATACCTCCCATGCACAGGTTGAAAGTATTCAAAATAATTATATAAGTAATCTCGTCATATTGTACAAAACAAATGAGAACCTAATACATAACGAAAATATATGAAATTTAACAAGGTATCTTATTTTCTTATACTCGTCCAATTGTCCAATCACCCGATCCGTATAATTAAAACTTTAAAAATGGATCCTATGTGGGATCCACTAGATATATTCATGTTTTTTCAAAATGAGGTGGCACTACATATTTACTTATATATATATATATATAGACACATGAAGATCTCCTGCAGTCCCCCAGTGTAAACAGTCTAATACCCAATCCCAACCATAAGAGAGTTAGTCGAATCGATTGAACTTCTACCGCATTTGATTTTGCTACAAATCTAAATTAAAAGGTCAAGATTTTAGTATCTGAAATAAATGTTATGAAAGGTCAGTTGGAAGTTCCACGCCATGCAAAACTCCAAATCCTCCTCCCTAATATTTCTCCATCAATTGATTTGATTAGTGGAACACTTCGTAGTACTTATCTTTCTTTCTACGGAGAAGGGGGCTTTGTGTTGTGTGGATCAGACTACTTCAAGAGAATGCATGGCCCCTCATCTCTCTCATTTTCACAGGATAAGCACTTCACGTTTCACAAATATTTACACAAACTTGTCTATGAAAACCTACCCAAAAAAAAAAATCTTCTCGTTTTTTAAAGAAATTTACAAGATAATAAGTAGAAGAGGAGATTTTAAAACATTATTTTTAGCTTTTGCAATTAAATTTAGTCCTTTGAAGAAGATTAGTTTGAACCCTTTCAAAAATTTATCGAAAATAGCCCGTCAAACATAAAAGTTAAATATTGGCTTGCCAAAACTCGCCCCGGTGAAATTGGGGGATATAAATCGTAGCTGTGGCATTTTGGTAAATTTCCTCTCGGCACAGGTCTAGTCGGGGAGTGGTAGACCAAAAGTCAAAAACACAGTGAACGGATTTCTTGAAACCTGCAAAGCAAAAAGGCCTCAAAGTGCAGGTCCGCAGCAACTAGGCAGCAACTCTCAAACCATGAAAGTTGCAGTTCAGAGCTCTGAAACCCTACACTCTTTTCATTCTTTCACTATCTTGGCTTGTTCACATGGCACCCCCAAGAAACTTGTCTTGTTGTGGCATTCCACACCCCCCACCCCCCATAGTCCATGAGTGACAGATCTAGTTAGCAGACATGTGAGGGCACTCACCCGCTGGGGTTAGGGGGGACGGTCCTTAATTTTAATTTCTTCTATAGCCCCAATGGGGTGTCACCCATGTGCACCCACCCTCCTCCTCTTCTTCCCTTGTGCCTTCACCCCCTTCGTTCCTCGGGTCCTCCCTCCCCTCGTTTCTCTCTCTCTCCCTCGCTCTATCTCTCAATTTGGAAGAAAGAAAGCAAATGGAGAATAAAATCAATACCCAAATCAATATGCCTGAAGTTGCAATAGTTTAACAGCAGACAAACAATTTATTATTTATTTATTGGTTTTGAAACAGTATTTTTATAGTTATGGTGAAGGGGTGCATTCAAGGTGATCGAATAAATGTCTGTGTGAAGCGGTCAAGCTTCGGTTTAAAAGAATAGGAATAAAATATTAGTGAGAAAGAATGTCATTTAATTAGTTGTGTGCTTTTATTGCCTGTGTCTGTGTGGTTCGAGGCTACGGTATAGTATAGGGTCCTCCTCCCTAGTGCATGGGTTGGCCTATATATGTACACCCCCCGCACGACCCAGAGAGCCACCCCACCATTCACACCTCTCAGTCTCTCCCCCTCCGTGTGAAGTGGGTTAATTGGAGCTTCCTAGGAGAATCAATGGCAGTTTTCATGGTGTTTTTTGGGGTGGTTTTGGGGTTCTGTTTCTGTTCTGCTGCTTTATTGAGATGGAATGGCATGAGGTATAGGAAGAGAGGGTTACCTCCTGGCACAATGGGGTGGCCAGTTTTTGGGGAGACCACTGAGTTCCTTAAACATGGCCCTAGCTTCATGAAGAACCAGAGAGCAAGGTGACCCTTTTTCCTTTTCAGAAGATTTATTGATGGATCTCTGTTCCCCACTTCTCTGTTTGCTTTTATTTGTTTGTAGAAAGAATCTGCTACTATTTTAATGACCCCCTCCCCCTCCCCCTCCTCTTTTTTCTGCTTTCCTGTTCTCCTGCAGGTTCAGTTTTTTTTTTTTTTTGGATAGTTAATTTGTTTTACCTTTAAAACTAGTTTAGCTCTTTTGTTTATACATCTCTCCCCTGACTTTTAGGGATGAGTACTCAGAATTAAGATTGATATAAATGACAGTTTGTGGTCTCTAGTAACTTCAGAATCTAAAAGCTCCGTAAAGCATACACAGATCGCTCCAGCAGTTTATCCAAATGATTTATTTTATTGATATAAAGTATGTGTTTTTAAAACAGGTATGGAAGCTTTTTCAAATCCCACATACTGGGGTGTCCTACAATTGTGTCCATGGATCCAGAGCTGAACAGGTACATACTAATGAATGAATCGAAAGGCCTTGTTCCAGGCTACCCTCAATCCATGTTGGATATATTAGGAAAGTGCAACATTGCAGCTGTTCATGGCTCCTCTCACAAGCACATGAGAGGGGCTTTGCTCTCTCTTGTGAGCGCTTCCAGCATCAGAGATCAACTCCTCCCCAAAATCGATGAGTTCATGAGATCCCATCTCAGCAATTGGGATGACAAGATCATTGATATTCAACACAAAACCAAAGAGGTTTGCGCACATAACCAAACTGAATACCGACTCTTGTCTCTCATTGCAACAAGTTCTAAATCGTCCGGGCTTTGTTTATTCTGTTCAGATGGCACTTCTATCCTCCCTTAAGCAGATTGCTGGTATAGAATCCGGTTCAATATCTCAGAGATTCATACCGGAGTTCTTCAAGTTGGTGTTGGGAACCCTTTCCCTCCCTATCAATCTCCCCGGCACAAACTACCATCATGGCTTACAAGTAATTTTCTAACCTTTCCTTTATTTACTCTATTTCCCTTATGTGGGTATGTCTTTATGTAATCTAATAATGTATGCGATGGACAGGCGAGGAAGAGCATTGTGCACATCTTGAGGGGACTCATCGAAGAGAGAAGGGCTTCACATGAAGCTCATGAGGACATTCTTGGTTCCTTGATGAGAAGTGGAGAGAACAGATACAAACTGACCGATCAAGAGATAATCGACCAAGTAATTACGATATTGTATTCGGGTTACGAGACGGTATCCACCACTTCCATGATGGCCGTCAAGTATCTCCACGATCATCCGCGGGTTCTCGATGAACTTAGAGTGAGTAAACATTGAGACCTCTTCAAATCTTTAAGTCGTGGCTGTGGTGTCCATTTGTTTCATGACATGATGACTGTGACTATTGTCCAGAAAGAACATTTGGCAATAAGAGAAAGAAAAAGGCCACAGGATCCTATCGACTGGAACGATTATAAGTCGATGCGCTTCACTCGAGCGGTAAAGCCTCACACAACAATCTCATACAGTTAAGAGAACTTTGGATGGATTAATATGTTCTGATTATTTTTCCCCTTGCAGGTAATTTTTGAGACCTCAAGATTAGCTACGATAGTAAATGGGGTTCTGAGAAAAACAACTCAAGATATGGAACTTAATGGTGGGTACTAGCTCTGAACAGTATTTAGGGAACAGTTTTGCAGCTTGCTGTTCATTTCCGGGGCTTCCCCTGCCAACAATTACATGTAGAGAATATGTTGGGAATAAATAATACATCTCCCTCAGTGGCCCCTACCCTATCATGATTATCCACATGGCTCACCTACCAATCAAGCCAGCTCAAATTTCACCCCAGATTCCTCCCTTACTTTGGCTTCTTACGCATTCATACTCTATGGACCATCTCCTCCACATAGCCAAACCCAATCAAAGCACAGAAGATTCGATGCATATCTTGTTGAACACACAAATCTGAGAAACTATTAAATGTTGGGTTTATTAAATTTGTCTTTGTTTTTGAATTTCTTCAGGATTTGTCATTCCAGAAGGGTGGAGAATATACGTGTACACGAGAGAGGTCAACTACGACCCGTTCCTGTACCCCGACCCATTAACGTTCAATCCATGGAGATGGCTGGTCCGTAATCGCGAACTGAGTAACTTTTGTTAAAAGAGGTTTAAGTCATTTTATGAGTTGGGCTCTGATGTGAGTATGAAATCCTAAAAACAGGAGAAGAGCCTGGAGTCCCAAAACTACTTCTTGATCTTTGGGGGAGGTACAAGGCAGTGTCCTGGAAAGGAGCTGGGAGTAGCTGAAATTTCTACATTCCTACACTACTTTGTAACTAAATACAGGTAAACAGCGCCATCTCTTTAGAGGGGGAGAGTGAGAGAGAGGTGTTATGTTGCAATCTTCTCTCAGGAACCGAACGAATGCTTTTCGCAGCTGATTACTGATCCGTGCTTTTCCATTTGATGCAGGTGGGAAGAGATTGGGGGAGATAAACTAATGAGATTTCCAAGAGTTGAAGCGCCGAACGGATTACACATTAGGGTTTCCACCTGCTAACCGACTATTGTATGCATAGAAACGTAGGACATATCAAAGGAGGAGCACGTCCGTAAACTAGTTTTCTAACGGATTAGTAATAGAAGGATATTGACCCACCGGAGGACAAAGTCATTGTGTTTGACATGTGCAATCGAACTCCGAAGATCGACTTTCATTCTTTGGAATAGAAAATGAGAAATTGTTTTTTTCGTATCATTGCCAAACTTGATGTGGTGGTCCAACCTTCACGAGAACAAACGGACCATTGTAGGCCAAGCCTTTTCCTACAAGACCTTGATGAGCTCCTTCCAACTTTCTGAAGTGTCAATTTTATGAGACTTTTGGGAACCCAAGTTGTGGCACTGAATCACTGATTCAGCTGCTTTTTGCAATGGTCAAACAAAAAGTAAATCCAGTGCAGCAACAAGTGCCTTTTGGGGGGCTCTAGGGTTACTTTTTGGAGGGAGGATCACTTCATTGTGGCTTTATATTACTGATCTCAAGGTGTTGTCAGCATGTTCATAATTTAAAAAGTGATTTTGAGCCCCCCAAAGGTCCAATAAATAAGTACCTCATTGGTACATGGCTGAACTTATAATAGTTTATCCAGCTGAACAAAGGTGTGATTTTATTTAGTAAATGTCCTTAAGAATTATAAAATCACCTATAGAGTCGGTGCTTGTTTTGTTAGGTTGGGGTGTTGGGACCATGATGGGTGCAAACCCTCTGTTTGGGAGTAGTTGGAACTCAGGGTCCAAACAGACCAAAAGAATCTCACAAATGTGGCCTAGGGTCTCAGGCTTTCTCATTGGATGTTTAACTATTCCCGGCTGATGTGGCGAATAATTTTATTCACTACAAATGACGAATGTGCGGGAAAGTTGCTTTGCTAATATCAGGTAAAAGATAAGTACTCGAGACCTGTGCGGGGTGAGATAAGAAAAGATGATTAACTTCACCATAGAGAGACACAAGCCAATATGTGCATCCATTATGTTCTCGGTATTGTGTGATACTTCTTCGCATTCCACCTACGATTTACAAAATGTCGATGCACATCCTTCAAGTTTCAACCTCTTGGATTAAATGAGCATGACAAAGCAGAATTATATTGGGTTCTCATTTATATTGCAAATTATGGCGAGACCTAAACTGTTTTGAGTATTTAGACTCTATAGATGATCGGTTTGTACATGACCAAATCATTTCAAAATTGGCGTTTCCACTTATTTGTTTGTGCTCATTCAATCCGAACGATTGGAATTTCTAGATTGAACCGCAATGACGTCATTTTGGGGTGGAAGCACCCTTTCCCATACAATATTGTATCACAAATTATTCAATCTTCGTGAAACTCATTAAATGGGCTTTTGCACTGTGTCAGCCCAAGACATCTATCTTATGGCAATACTTTTGAGTCTCATTACATGGGCTGTGGAGGATATAAAATATCTCAAAGAAAGCCCATGGGCCTCAAAACTCACCCAGGGAGGGAAAAATGGTTAAATAAAATTAAATATTTCATAGCTCAACTGATTTCAAGCTATTCACTTTGAATTGTTTCATTTATTTGTGTAGAGAGTTGGTGTGAGTTACACATTTAGTGGGAACATGGTTGATGAAAGCTTTAGATTAATATATATATAGAGAGAGAGTGTGCAAAGGCAACCACCCCAGTAAGCACACCCCATCACCCTTTTCTTATGACTTTCCTACCCCAATCATTTTTGTGCCACTTCCCCAACTTCTAGTTTAATTTTTTGGTGCAAAATAGCCTACCTCCTTACATAAATTATGTTGGTAAAGCATTGAAACTTTTTTCTTTTAAAAAAAAATAAATAAAGATGGAACATGCTTCGAATCACTTGTAGTGCTAATGTTCATCTTCTTATATAATAAGTTCCAGTCATATTTATAAAATGTGAATATGTTACTATTATGTATGACTTATGACCAATGAGATGAAAAAAATAAGAAATTAACCTATAGTTTGACGTAACAAAGACCCGAATCGCTCAACAGTCAAATATACAACTTGCCGCACAAATCATGCAACGCAAGAGCGCTGCGTTCTATACACGTGTAGGCTTTCCACCCCCACACGCTTTCATCTCTTTTCCGCGTCAAACGAGAAAGGACTTGGGAGAGGCATAAAAACATGGGTACAACACATTAGCATCTTATCGTTAATGTGAGAAAAAACAATATATATATATATATATATATATATATATATATATATATATATTCAGGGTGCGTAATGCACCTTATATATCCTATCATTATTCTAGTTTTAGACTTATTAAATTTATTCAAAATTAATTTTTCTAAAATATTATTGCTGTTAAAATAATAAAATTAAAACTTAAATGAATTATCTGTATTTTTTGTCTATATATGGCGATCATCCAACAATGGACCATTGAGTACATTTCCACCTGAAATATAAAAATAAAAAGACAATGATACGCCCACTGTTTTCTAAAAGGACATTCCCCATCCTTAAATGTTTTAAAGTGATGTCTTTTTCCATTACGAGTCGGTAAATGAGACTATTACCTTCTTTTCTATGCCTGGCCCTAATTTTCTACCTTCTTTTTCTATGGAATAAAATCCTTGTTCCATTTAATGAGATAAAAAGATTGGATAAGGGGTGTAAATATTATTTCATAATTCTAAAACATATGGTAAATGCATCTTTGGATAGTTATCATTTTTTTTTAATGTGTAAAAACGTCAACTTAGAAAATTTAGGGGCGGGGAGTGTCTTTTTAGAAAACATGAAAGGTGTTAATGTCTAAGAAGGCGTCAATGTTTTTTATCCCAAAAATATTATTTCTAAAACTCATTCACTATATGATATTTTATTGAATGACCTAAGAATATTAATTAGAAAAGTTATTTACTCAAAACGTGAATAGAATAGGAAAACAAGACAATATGGTAGTTGGGGCAAAATTGTAGCCGTATGATTTACAATTTGTGGAAGGGTTAGCTCCAAAAAAAAAAAAGGGGGGGGGGGGGGGGGGGCTATTAATGTCCATTTTCACAGATCAATTAAAAATGCCAAGTGGAACGAAAAGGTGAATAAGAGAGGCAACATCAAGATAAAAGCAAGGGGGGAAAGACTTATTCTATGCATTCAAGATAGCTGCAAAATCAATTTTTGTCTATTTCAAAATTTTTGTTTTATATGGCGTAGGACTAGTCTTGTGGTCTAGCTTATAATAACGTATTTATCATTCCATCAATATATATATATATATATATATATATATAGAAAAAATTAATATGTAACAATCGCACATAAGTTAAATGTAAATGTTGCCTTGTGATGTTTAAAAAAAACACAAGACGTAAAATGACGTTGTGTTAGATCTTATTTCATTTATTTGCCTTTTTCTGTGTGTGTGCTGCGCCTAATATAGGTGTAGCAGCTACACTAAAGTTAAGCCCTATATATATAATATGTGCATATCAAAACAATAATAAATATCCACAGTAAGTTGTTCTTCAAACACTAACTAATTCTGTGTAAAACAATTTAACCTTATTGGTCAAAAGCAATATGATGCTAATGAATTGATTTTAGTCCATCAACAAATTAATAGAATTGACAAATTCGTGGTTTTCATCATAATTGTTTCTCTCTATCTCTCTCAGTTTTTTTCTTTTTCCTCTTTCTTTTATCATATCTTGGAGACAGTGATTTAATTAGGGTTGAAGCTTTTGTCAAGCATTTTAGGGTAAATGATTTCCCAAATGTGAATTTGAGGAATAATTCTAGTACTTGATGAGAGTTGGGACATTACTACTCTGCAAACACATCGCGCAAGTGAAATAAAACTTTAATATGATTTTACTTATTTAATTAATTGCTACAATTATTATTATTATTATGTCTTGTGAATGACCATAACAATATCCCAAATTAATTCCTAAATGAATTTGTCCAAAATATATTAGGGAAATGGACTTTTACTCGATTGAGTTTCAAAATACTTGTGAATCCCCACTAAAAAATATTGAAGGAATAATCATCAGGTTATTTCATCGAGTTATCTATTAATAACAGTCAATTATTATTTGGGTTAATTTGCGCATGATAAGGATAACATTATTCTCTAGTAAACTTCCCTATTAGACAATGTTGTTTATGGATGAATATATGGGCATTTCGTATATTCAATAGTGAATCAAATGCATTTATCTAGTAAGTGATCCAATGCTACAAAATAAAAATGTTCGACGACTTCCTTGATAAAAGCATTTGGGGCCAGACACGATGGATATGAGTTTGAACAAGAATGAGACACGTGTGGGGGCCGGGGGGTTTGGACAGTATCCCTAAAAACAGGGTTTGAACTAGTCCCTCCTCACATGCGCTGCACTCGTGCCGACCCCCCCGGCCTCGCACGTGCCACCACTCCCTCCCCGCCACCTTTTATAACCCCCACAACCCACAAACTCCTCAATTCCCCTCCTCTCCCTCTCTATCCGTTGAGCACAAAAATGGCTCCAGCTACGGTCTCTGAAACGCATCCATTGAAGGATGAGCTCGACATCGTGATCCCCACGATCCGAAACCTCGATTTCCTCGAGATGTGGAGGCCATTTTTTGAGCCGTACCATCTGATCGTCGTTCAGGACGGGGACCCCACGAAGACCATCAAGGTCCCAGAGGGGTTCGATTACGAGCTCTACAACCGGGACGATATCAATAGGATTCTGGGTCCCAAGGCCTCGTGCATCTCCTTCAAGGACTCCGCTTGCCGCTGCTTCGGCTACATGGTCTCCAAGAAGAAGTACATCTTCACCATTGATGATGACTGCTTCGTATGCTCTCTTCTTCTTTTCATTTTTTTACAACTTTCTTATAGCATTGATCATGATTACTTCGCTAGCTATTTGGGTTGATTTGTTTCCTTTGGATTTTATTTTTTGGTTCTTCAAGTGCGTGCGTTTTGATTTGGTAGCATTTTAGGTTGCAAAAAAGAAGGGTCTTTAGGGTTTTTGTGGTTATTGACATGATTTGTATGTTTTGTAGATGCACTTTTTTTTTTTGTGTTTTTTTTTTTCCTTGGGTGTGAAGGTTGGATTTTCATGTGGGTCAGGTTACAGCTTTCCGGCATCTGGGGTTTGGTAGAAATCTATTGAGGTGCCTGTTTTCAATTTTTGATTTTAACTCTATGTTTATATTTATTCATTCTTCCATTACTGTGGTTCCGTTGCATTTTCCCAGAGATTCATCCTGCGGATTTGATCTGCATTGCGTATTAATTACTTCCATTTACTCTGTTTTAATGGCGGAGCTTTGGGAATGTCATTTAATCCTGATAACTGTTATTTCGTGGCTTTGAATCTAAAATTCGGTTTATAGCTACCCTTGATGGAGGTTTCATTCTTTTTCCAATTTGATTTCTTACCAGAATTTCTCACATTATGCCATTTATACCGCAAGCTAATGCCTACCATCCTCTGTTGTATCACTGCATCATCTGAAAATTTGCAAATATTTAATGATTATGCGCTTATATCTGCCCAATCTCTATTTTCTTACCAACTCTGGCTTGATCTGACCGTGAGGTCTGCTACACCTGTGATGTACACCACTTCTTTCTATGAAGTATCTGTCTCACTATATCAATAGCACGTTTGATTTGTGGTAATTACTATTCTATTCCTATTCCTAGCCTATTCGGTAAAGAATAGCTATTACGCTGTTTGATTCACCGTCGAGCTTCCTATCCTAACCCAATTAAGAATGCTCATTGACCTGATCTTTTCTGTTTTATTTGTTGTCTCGCAATACCATAAACCGTTATTTATGCTTTAGGTTGCTAAGGACCCATCTGGGAAGGACATCAATGCACTGGAACAGCACATCAAGAATCTACTCTCCCCGTCTACCCCATTCTTCTTCAACACCTTGTATGACCCATTCCGCGATGGTGCTGATTTTGTCCGAGGATACCCTTTCAGCCTCCGGGAGGGTGTCCCAACTGCTGTTTCCCACGGCCTTTGGCTCAACATCCCCGACTATGATGCCCCTACACAGCTTGTGAAGCCTCTTGAGAGGAACAAAAGGTATGCATGTGCTTCGTTAACCCGGGAAAAAAATCTCAGATTGGTATTTGTTCGTTTGATCAATTACATGATACTATGTTTAAGTCTTGTCCGTGTTGTATCAGGTATGTGGATATGGTTTTGACAATTCCAAAGAGCACCCTCTTCCCCATGTGCGGTATGAATCTGGCATTCGACCGCGAGCTGATTGGCGCTGCCATGTATTTTGGACTGATGGGCGATGGTCAGCCGATTGGACGCTACGATGATATGTGGGCTGGCTGGTGCATAAAGGTGCATTCCCATTTTTCATCATCTCATAGTTGGCCAAGTTTGGACTCATGTAGTTACCCAAGTCTAGGGAGAGAAATTTTGAGAAAGGGTACTCCATGAAACTTGTGGGTCTGTTCTTTTCAATTTGCTTCTTGATTATCCACAGGTGATATGTGATCATTTGGGACTGGGTGTGAAAACTGGATTACCCTACATCTGGCACAGCAAAGCAAGTAACCCATTCGTGAACTTGAAGAAAGAGTATAAAGGCATTTACTGGCAAGAAGAGATCATCCCGTTTTTCCAGTCTGCGGTCCTCCCAAAGGATTGCACCACTGTTCAGAAGTGCTACCTCGAGCTCTCGAAACAGGTTAAGGAGAAGCTCGGGAAGGTAGACCCATACTTCACCAAGCTAGGCGACGCCATGGTCACTTGGATTGAAGCATGGGATGAGCTCAACCCAGCTGGTGGTTCAGCAAAACAGCCCAATGGCACCGCCAATTAGATGTTTTGTATCGGACCGGTTCAGTCAGCTCTTCGATTTTGAGACTGGTGGAAGATATATTGTCATACGGTTTTATCTTTTTTGTTTCAAAGCTACGATTCGGTCAGTAACAATAAAATTTACTTCTTGATCTCGCGTTGATTTTTGACGAAGACTGCCTGTGCATCTGAAGAATACATGTGGTGGGAGCTGGTTCTGAATCTATTTGAAAAGTCTCACTTCCAACGCTGAATACGTGTTGAGATTCTCTACTAATATATACCACTGAAATATTCAGTGATAAATGAGTTTGAGCTCAATATTTTTTCTTACGTATCATGTTATGTATGAGCCTCGAGTCAACGAGTGGGATGGTGTTCTTTGTGTTTGATGAGATAATAGAATGTACTGACACTTTTGAAATCAGTCGATCTGAGTGTTTAAAGCAAAGACTAGCAATTATTGAAGATCAAAATTTCAGTGAATTGAAGAAAGAAATGAAGCGTAGATAGAAAGCAGGACCTTAGATCGAATTGTTTGTATGAACAAAACAGCAAGGCCTATTTCATAAAACCAAACATCCAGCACTTACAATTTTAAACCAATCAATGATCATGTTCTGTCCCTAGGAAAAGCCCGGGATCCAGATATGTATCAAGTTTTATAAGATATGTATCAAGTTTTTTATGGTTAGGATGAATATGTTTCTAGTTTCTAAATCCCATGAAAAATGATAGGACCATACAATTTTGGATTTATTTTTGATCTGTGCGATTAAGATTATTTTAAAATGCCTTGAAATTAACTTGAGGATGGACTTGATCGACCCCATTAATCAACTTGTCATAACCAGAGTTTTCCACCTAAATACGCATAAATCGGTCCTTTATCTCTCTCTATCTTTCTTTCAATTTTTATGAGCTTTTTAATAATTTTAATCATACAGATAGAAAAATTCATACTCACACCCATAGCTATATCAATTTTTATGAGATTTGAAAATACATGACTGATACATCCTAAGCATTGAAATTTAAAGAAACTAACGATTTTTTAAAAGTATAAAAAATATATTCAGGATTTTCAAAACTTAAGATGAATAGGTTATATATTTTTAAATTTCATAAAAATTGACATGCTCATGCATTTGCATATATTTTCTTGATTCATGCAGTGAAAATTACTGGAGAGCTCATATGAAAATTAAGTAGAGAAAAAATTTGACGAATAACTTGACGGATGTAAACTTTGGAGGGTCCTGACCTATTGAGGGAATTTTAATCGAAACAAACAAACAAACAAAAAAGGAAACAAAGGAAGAAGTACGACTCCAAAGAAGTTTGTAAAAAAGGAAACCAAGGAAGAAGTAGGACTCCAAAGAAGTTCCCTTATCGTTCTAAACAAAGTTTGCTCCTCCAATTACTTAGACCATAAAGGAACTAATAGCGCCACTCTCACGCCACCAATCCTCTCATTATAAAAAGGCCCCCATCAATCCTTATCTCCTCCACTCTCATTCATCCTCACTTACCATTTTCTGTCCTCTACACATTTCTTCGTTGTTCGTTCGCACGCCATGGCTCTCATCGCCTGGAATCCGCCGCCTCGCTCGTGGGTCAAGCTCAACACAGACGGCTGCTCCAAAGGGAACCCCGGCCCGGCCGGTGCTGGCGGCGTCTTCAGGGATCATTCCGGGAACTGGCTCTTCGGCTTCGCGTGCAACGTGCAGTTCTGTGGCGCCGCCATGGCGGAGTGGAAGGCTCTCAAGATCGGACTCTCGCTGGCGTGGGACGCAGGCTTCCGCCAGGTCCTCTGCGAGACAGACGCGTCCTCCGTCGTGACCGCTTTCTCCGACGACGCGGCCTCTGTTGTCGGCCCGGCCTGCGCCGCCATCGTCGAGGAGTGCAAGGAGCTGATGAGGAGGGACTGGACGTGTACCGTCGTGCACATCAACCGGGAAGGCAACGCGTGCGCCGATGTGCTGTCGAAGGCCGCGCTGTCACTGCCTCCTTGCGCCGTGCATGTGTTCTTGGCACCGCCGCCGCTTTTCCCGCTCGCGGATGCGTTGATTAGGGACCAGATGGGCGTCGGCGTTCCTCGAGGATTCCGAGGACCGGACCCCCACGGTGTTCCCGCCTATGTTCGAGGCGCTCCTCCTTGTTTTTGATATTTTGTGTTTAGATCTTGGGTTGTGTTTGGGCCATTCTATGTAAAACACTTGGGTAACGCATGCACTCTTTTTCCCTTTGGATGGTTTTTTTGTCCCGCCCGGGTTTTTCATCCGAAGGTTTTTAACGAGGCATGCATCCCTTGTGTTGGCCTCCGGGAGAGTGTTCCCGGATTCTTGGGGCCGTGCTTTTACACGGCTGCCTTTTTTTTTGTAATCACTCTTTAATGAAACAATGTTCTATAACATTCTTCGTTCATTGCTCAGAAAAAGACTCCCTTTGTTTCTTACTCCTTTGTTTTGTCTATGGTCTTGTTCTTGGGGAAAATAAATAAATAAATAATGTGACATTTTAGTTGGAATAAATGGATAAAGATTCCATCAAATCAAATAATCAAATGGGGCTTTTAGATTCTTTTCACCAAATATTGTTTAGTTTCTTTGAAATGAAAGGCCTTTTTTTTTTTTTTAAAAATTTCCCTTGTAGAAAAAGCAATATGGTATATTGATAAAATCACAAAATTCGAAATATTTTAGCATGTGATGGATTTAATCACAACATTACAGCTAGGCTAATCAAAGGCAGCAGCTTAAAATGAACTCATTTTTGTAACAGAAAATGTGTGCTGAAAATATTGAATATTTCAGCTAATTTTTTTTTAAACAATTTGATAATGTTCACGATTCCCATTTACTGAGGGAAAATAAGGAGGAAAAAAATTTTGAACGATTACAATTTTCTTAAATCGTTAAATCTTTGGATGAGAACCTACGACATCACCAAATTATATGAAATTTAGTTGAATTCTATTATGTTTCGTGTATTGAGGGAGAAGCAGAGAACACACAAGCATGGAAGCTCACTGTCCCCTCAAGTATCAAGTTTTTGTTTGGGAGCCTAAGAAGCGAACAAAGCATAGAAAGCAGGATCCTAAATAAAATTTTAAACCAAATCAATTATCATATTCCATCTTAATCGCCATTGAATAACCAAAGTTTTCACCTCTAGAAGGGTAAAAAAGAGAAAAATCAACATTGTCACGGATCGAACCGGGCAACAGGCCTAGCAAAAGGAGGGGGGGAATCAGAAACAAAAAAAAAAACAACAGAGAAAACGAAGTACAAAACAGAAAGTAAAAATTCCCAGTTGGGTTAAAATTATTTTTACCACGAGTAGAAGCTGTGTTAAATGATACAAAATTGAGTAAGTGAATTACCCCAAAAGCTAAGCATTTAAGAAATTAAAATAACAAATGTAATTATAACCAAACAAATAGCACCTTCACTATAGGGTTTAAGCTTAAAGTGAAGCCATAAGTTACACAATACACCGAAATTTTTTAGGGGTAGCTTTCTTCTTGTGGAGCGCGGACGGGGATGGGTTCGTCTGTCTTCTGTCGCTTCGCATTGGTCTCTTCATCGTCCTCGGGCAAACGAGACCCAGTGATGGTCTGTTCACCATTCACAGGCTTAACAGATCCGTTAATGGCCACTGCACCCAATAGAGAAATGTGTTTGCTGGTGACCTGACGACCCGCCCTGAGCTTTGGTCCCCAATGTCTTTCGGGATTTGGAAGGAAGCGCGCGACTTTCTTTGCTTGTGCTTTGCTGAGGGATGCAACTGCTCGAGCAAAATTTGCCTGCAATTGGAAACGACGTGACAAAAGGTTCGCCATGGTAAATAACTAAACTGAAGCATGCAAAGAAGAAAGAATGCAGGATGATGTGCACCTGAAGAACTGGTTCCTTTGCGAGTATCGCACTCCCCGATTGATCTGGTGGCTGAGGTTTCACTGGATGATTCTTTACCTACAAGTAGTACAAAAAGTAACTAGCTCGATAAGTGGAATAAAACAAAGGCCCACAGCTGACCACATAACCCATATATTCAAGAATATCGTACACATGAATTGTTCCACGAACCACAATGCACAGCCGTGCAGATACTAGTACGCGAAAAACAGCCAAGTCCCCAAAATATGAAGCAGTTCGATATAAAAGTCAAATGCTTTCAAAAATGAGGTGTGTAGGATTGGGAAAGAGACCAGAAGAGAGCCCTTACCCAGCAGCGCATAATATCCCAAACGACGTCCATGGGTGCATCTGATTTTAGTCCCAACGGATTCACATGAGTTCCAGATATACGATATCCTGCATTGATCACGGCAGAACGGAAAATAACTGCTGATGGTGACGTGCATTTTAGCGTTGCACAGAGATTGTGTAGACTGAGAAACAGAGGAACATCGGGCAATTCCTGCAAGCAGTACGCACACAGTTGGAGAACTCATTACAGCTATGTTCAAACAAACTAACAAGCCTACCTCTGAAATCGTTGTCAATATTGCATAGATTCGATCGTAAGCAGGATACCGGGCTTTCAGAGATTTCACATCAGCTAGGATGGAGGTCACCCATTCTTGGTCGTGAATGGGAGCAGACCATATAGGACCCCCCATGTTGAATTTCTTCCCGCAGTAGCTGCAATCTTGAGGAACAACAGGGCCGAATCCAGGTAGATATCGTACACTATTATTCTTTGGGAGGAACAAGATGAGACAAGAGAAAAGAAGAAAACGGAAATAGTATCAGAATAATGTGGCAATTGAAGATCAAACAGAATTGAAGCAGATCGAATCAGCAATTTTATAACACAAGCATTTTCTTTAAAACAATACAGTTGACACCGAGGTCCCATTAAGTTATCACAAAGGAAAATGAAAAGGAAACACTACCACAACCATTTACAATATGCAGAAGAGACTAAACACGACAAGAGCTATACTTTTTGTAAATGTGAACTACCCATTAGTCAGCTTTTGATTCGTACTGCTCTGTTATTTGTAATGCCCTAAACTAAAATATGTACAAAAGGACTGCTGGAAAATGCATAAATGTGATTGACATCAGAGTTCAAAGAAGTCGTTGATTGATATAAGTATCCAGGATCTAGAGAATTCCCAAGGAACTGTGTCCTTAAGCTACAAAACTCCCATAATATATCATTAAGACCGATCACATACAGGACTCTGATGCATACCTTGGATGCAGTCCTTCCAAGGGGCTGAAGATGAAAAGAGTCACAACCTATGCACTGATAAACATACGAGAGTTTTAGCGGAGTGTTCTTCATTGCACTTGCTGAACTGCAATTAATCATCCGAAGCTTCTGTCAGACTACAAAGTGACCCATGGACGTAAAAAACTAAAGAAGAAGCAGGCCACCTACGTGTATATACGAACAAACACCCGGACATAAAAGTCCATCTGAACAGATAGCACAGGAACTATGTAATGTTTGTAGCGGTTTGCATGGCTCTGCATTAAAGATCAGAGGTCTTCAAAACAATTTAGTGCGACATGTACAACAGAGATGAGCACAATGTGATAGTTGTAATGAACAAATGATTGTTCAAATCATATGTTGACTCTTGAAAAGGACCATAAGTGTCTGCAGCATTATACTGAGAAATAACAATGTAATCTAATTAAATCCGACTTCAACCTACAAAAGGAAATGCTTCCAACATCTATCTATATTCTTCGTTACGTCTAACCAAAGATCTTGCACAGTGATGATTTGACTCATGTTTTTTTATTTATTTATTTAAAAGTCCTGGCCTTATATACATTCGATAAACAAACCTTTTAACAGCATTAAATATTCCAAAACCCTAGGACTACATGCATGTATGCTAATCTGCAGTAATGGTCCAAACCCAAGTCCCAACCTCTAGGTTTTACGAAATGAGTGCTAAAGTTTCCATATTTTGATAGATGTTATTGAAAAGAAACATTCATGTGCCATATGTACAAAAGAAATGGTCGCCCCATGCCTGCAACCAAAAATAAAAAGTATACAAAAACCAAAGAAAGATATGAATACAACACCATTCTCAACTATGTACTAATCTATAGTAATGATTGTGCAAAATCAAGCAGGAGACAAGACTCTTCGTCAATCAGGTCAGAGAGTGAACTGCAGTGTCTTAAATTATGCATGCACCCTATTACTCGACCAATCTGAATGCAGTGTTAAAAAAGGAGAAAAGAAAAAGGAACCCTTTTATGCTCGAAGGTTGTTCAACCATTCATACTCAGCAGCATGAATTGGAAAAGCTCAGAAATATATTTTAAATGTATGATTGATAAAAAGCAAAATAAAAACAACCTGGCGTCACTATCATTTTGATCTTTATTCTGTTGAGGAAATAAAACAGCTTTTTGTCAAGTCGGGAGTACCTCGATGGAAGCAAGGAGGATCCTCAATGCCATCTCATGGCAATATTTTCCTCTCAAAGGGTAGGATCCATATCTAAATTCACAAGAAGTTGTTTAAAAATAAGTCAACTGATCAAAAGTCATTACTGCACCACAGTTGTGAAGAGCATAAACCTTACTTGGAATAGCAAACCTCCCCATTACCCCCACATAAAACTGCCATATCAGTTGCTGTGCACATCAAAATTCCTCCATCAGCAACAGATTGTACAGCAGAGTCCAAGAACACAGAGGGTGAGCCATATGGATCAAGATCAACCTGACACACCAGAAATTAATACAATAGTGACAACAGGACCTCAGAAGTTCCCTTCAGCAGAAAGTTTAATCCTGTCCTTGAACGACAATAACATCCACCAATGACAGATTGCAATTTTAATTAAAAAAATAAATCAAATCTTCTTTGGACAAAAAATGAAATGTTATGTAAGCAAAAGTTACTATAGGGTACAACTGAGAGCATAGAAATCCCATGCCAATCCAGGAATTTCTCCACCTTTTCAATCCAAATTTTTCTAAAAAACAAAGGAAATACTGAAATAGCACACATACCACATCAAACTCTTTGGGGTGGGTGAGCATATATACACGAGCATCATCAAGATGTGATTCCACTTTTGAAGATGCAACTGAACCATTAAATTTTATGTTTCTCTTGCAGGCTTCAACAGACGCTGTGAAAACAAGAAATAATAACATGATTTTCCAGATGCATAGCTCCAGTTTGACTAGAACATAGAACACACTGAACCACTTTGACATTACCATGGGAGAAACTAATAATAACATGACCGCATGAATGATAGTAAAATGTTGAAAACCACCTTTATCATTGTCCAGGGCAACAACTTGACCAATGCCCTCTACTTCAATTGCATATCTTAGAGCTCTCAACCCAGAAGCTGATAATGCCTGTAAAGTTGAATAAAACAAAATAAAAGCATTGGGGGGGAGGGGGGGGAAGAGAGAGCGAGAGAGAACAATATAAACGTACAATCCTAACACCAAACCAATTTACATATGCATTTACATACAACATACACACACACAAACAAAGCTCAAGGAAAACCTCAAGAACTCTTGGCGGCTTGAGTTCCCCTCTTCCTTTTCGGTCTGTGGCCTTTTCAGGGTCTTCTGAGATGTTACATCGTTCATGTTGAGGAATATCTGCTGTGGATTCACATACACCACTAGGGTTTTCATCACATGTAACTGAATCTGTCGATTCTCCCTCAATAACAGGTCTGAATGCATCCTCTGGTGGTGTCTTATGCACTGGTTTTACTCTTTTTGATAGCACTGCCTCATGCTCCCATTTTTGCTTGGATATAAATGTCCTCAGGACAGCAATAGATATGTCTCTGTTGTTAACCTGATAACAAAAAAGAGTGATGACATCAAGATCTTCAGGTGAGAGCAAACCAAACTGATACTCATTTATAAATTAAAAAATGGATGAAATTTTGAATTAGATGCTTTGTTTCGTTATAGAATATTTTAGGCAACATAAACCATGTTTCCTCATTTGACTAAATCATACTTGCTAAAAAATTCTGCGACGAAGACAACAATTCATATTGTTGAAGCCTCAAATGGCATTGACAATGCTTGTGGTGACACATTCTATAATGGAAAAGTGTAGCCTTCCTGATGATAAAAATTCAATAACAAATCTGGCGAGCCCCCAATAGGGGAGGAAATGAGGTAATCATGTATATCTTCAGGTGGGATCCAGGGCGATAAGTTTATCAGTTTACAGTTCCAAAATCCCTTTCATGCCTTCAACTGAATAATAATACCATCTCAGCCGTAATTTGAACTTGTCTTAATTTTATAAGAAAAAAAAAAACAGTCAGGCCACCAGTTTAGTTCTTCTATTGCACCCATTCTTCATCATTCTAAATTTTCCAAAGGGAGCAGCAAACTACCGAAATCAAAAAGAGTGCCTGATGCATACCAACATCCCCAGAATCTAAATAGATTCTAATTTCAACTATTAATCACCTCAAGGGATTGGATTGTACGATCAAAATTTCAACTCTACAGCATCACATTAAGGAACCCATCAGGAATTCTACTCAAAGCGATTTTATATAGAAAAAAAGAGTACCTGGGTCTTGTTGTAGAAGACTTCATTCTTGGCGTGCATGAGAATCTCAACATCACCTTCTTTAATGATGGTGAACCCGTTGAGTTCAGTCCCCATTTTCTGCTGCTGTCCTTGTTGTACAACAGTGGATGGGTGATGACGATGATGATGGTTTCTCCTTCTTCCTAATAATTTGAAAGCTTCTTTTTGCAGATTCAGAGCTCCCGCAACTCTCAAGAACATATAAAGAGCGCAGCCATAATATAGCTTAACATGGTAAGATAAAAATAATAAAAATAAATACATAAATAAAACCCTATCTACGCCCTGCACTTCTTCAATCAATTCAATGCAAAAAGTTAAAAACCTAATCTTTTTTTTTTCCTGTATTTGTTTTTTTGTTTTACCTCTTTGAAACCCTCTTAAGAACAAGGTTTGGGCCGTTTAAGGTTCACTAATGTCAATGAATCGGCCCATTCCGGCAGTCCAACGAGGTGCACGCGCTTTCTCTTGTTCTGGCTTTGAGAAAAAAAAGATTCAAAAAAAATTAATTTAATATATTGTATTAAAAATTTTATCATGAAACTCATTTATGATAGAGTTTAGTATTTGATATCCCTTATGTTTTTTCATTATTTTGCACAACAGAATAATGAAAAAAAAAATTAAAATTATTTCTTATATATTTAAGATCAAAATTTTAGATAAAATTGTTGATAAACGAAATTGTAATTCTATGATACATTTATGAAACATATTTAAACCTTAATACTCGTTTATGATCAAATTAATTTCTTGCAGGCCTATCTTTTGGCATCATTTAACGTGGGAAGATATAAGAATTGTCAAATTCATTTAGGGTGTGTCCACTCATTTATGATGACACGTCTGCAAAATCTATTTGATTAAAAGATCTAATTTAAATAACATTTATAAACCAATAGCTCATGCACACATTTAACTTCTACGCCATGCACTATCACGTTGTACCACTATTAATGAACAACATCCATCAAGAAGGAAGCATTGAGGATTTTGATTCAATTTCAGTACCAGTATAGAATTCTAGGACAAATTTGTACCAAAATGGGATGGGGAAAAAAAAAAAAAAAAAAAAGAAGAAGTAGAAGAGCATGTAGACTTATGGAGTGCTGCTGTTCTCATGCCGACCAAGTTTTACATAAGCTTGATCATGGAAAATAAACCCTTCATTGCCTTAAATCAACTTACGAACAGTAACAATGACACTTCTTTAACTTGCAAATACAGTTAAGAGGCAAACTCGAAATATGACACGACTAAGGTGGCATTTGGTAAAATTAAGTATTAAAACCTGAATATTGAAAATATATATGAATTCTATAAAATGGTTAAGATGTGTAACTAAATTTACTAAATCTCAATGTATAATCCTGTTTGATTGCAATGTTGTTGTGAAATCTGAATAAACTAAATTTCCAAGTTTATCCTTATTCATCATTCAAGACATAATTATTCATAAAAACTAAAGATTTTAATTTAAGTAGCACATAATAATAATAATGTTATTTGAATAATTTTTTTCAGTAAATTTAATGAATTATTTTTATTATTATTATTATTTTTTTAAAAAAAGATAAAAGAAGAACCAAATCTCCTATTCTTCTTCTCCTTATTTCTCTGTTCTTCCTCTCCCACCGCTCTTTCTCTTCCCATTTTGTTCCTCTTTCCTAATTCTTCTTTTACTTCCCCTTCCTCTTCCTCCATTCCCCTTCTTCTTCCTCCATTTTTCTTTATCACAAACGCATTCGTATTCAAATTGTACGTTTTGATTACTTTCAAACCTCAAATGATTTCGTTTTTAGTGTTTAATTCCATTTCAAACTCTCTTAAGATTTGATTAATTAAACACAAAATTAATGATAGCTAATGGTATGTATGATAATGGTTGCCGGAAAGAGAGCGACAGCGGCAGCGATGGCAACTCATGTGTTCAACCTTATTCTCCTCCCATTTTTCTCCATTTTCTTTCTCCCTTAATTTGCAGGTTTCCTTTTGTCAAAAATGAAATCCAAGGCTAGGATTGAAGGTTTCCTTTTGTCAAAAATGAGGGATGAGAATTGTGATGAAAGCGAAATATTGTAAAAGTATAAAGAGTAAAAATGTAATTTGAACATCTGAATATTGACCGAATTAGATGTGAAATTAATCCTGAACTGATCAGATGTATTTCAAACTCATTCAGATGCGTTACCAAACAATCTGAATGGACCTATGTCTGAACAAATCAGATCTTGCCTTCATTTAAAGATTATTAATAGCAAACAAATGACCCCAAGGTTTTGTACATTCATAATAATTTACAAACCAAGTTAAAAATGAAGGACTTGCCAAAATCCAATCTGAGCACCAAGCTCGTTCATATAAGCCTCCATTTCACATTTGTAAACCGTCACTGGTCTCCATTGTATCAGGTAAAAGGGAAAAACCGACGCATTACTGTTCATATTGCAATCCGGTTGATCTGCTCAATATGTACCAAGGCAACGCCTCTGCAATCTGCGTCGATCCCTGCAAAAATGGATTTAGCAAGATCCTAGTTGGGTAATAAGCAATATAACAATGTCTATTGGATCCGGGTGGAAGAATACCTGTCCGATAAATCGATAAATTTGGCCCTTGCTCAATTGGACGCAAGATCAAAAGATTCTATTGGTTCAAATAACTATACAAAATATGTATACGCACAAGGAAAACCTATAAATCATAATAATGTGACAGCCAATTGTATAGATACATTCATGATCTTATTCTAATAGGAGAACTCACCCATGCAAACAACTAGGTTTGACATGTAAAATTTAAAATCATTTATGAACATTAAACAATTGTCCTTTCTCAAAACAAAACAATAACATTTACTGATCAATCTTTTCTCAGACACTAGAATGCTTCCAGCAGCCAATCACCAACCAACCAAGTGAAAAGGATAAAGGTATAACTTGATATTGCAACCTCGCCTATATAAAATAAATAAATAAATAAATAACAATCCCCTATAATATAGAACAATAAAAACTAAGACTAAAGCCTACAAGCATATTAGTTATAATTGAAATACTTTCTTTTCAATGGACATTGCATTAGTAAGGCATACCATAGCAAAGTCATTGATGTTAAATATAGATGTTTGAGCAACTGGCCCTAACAAAATTTACAACTGAAAATAAGATGATCATATAATAAACCGTGAGCATAGTTTCACTAATTTCATTAACAATTTCTACTTCGCCTCTAGAAAACTAGCACCAACATAATCATTTTAATTACAATATAGAAGTCACTGTCCAAAACATATTTAGCCTCTTTGGAAGAACTTGTTTCACCTTGAAAAAACTGATATGGTAAACAATTGCTCACATCTCTTCCAACACAAAATGAGTCTCAGTTCACCTGTAGAAGGTAAGGGACCATGACAGCAAGCCAGGAACTAATTAAACCATAAAAGAGGATGCATATTAACCAGTAACTCCACCGAGCATTGGAACTGAGACTTTGATGACAGTTTGAAGGGTCAAATGAAGCACTACCTTGTAGACGAAAGGGCATAGCATTATTTGGGATTACATTCAATTAATTGTCAGTCAGTGTTCCATTCGCCTCAATCAATGACAATTGTGAATCAAAGATCATGGCTGCCATATACTTTACCCCAGTGCCTCTTTGAATTGGGGCTTTGGAGTGCTCTCAAGGCTTTATAACAGTTAGCCATTGGGATTGCTAAACTGGTAGCTCACCCACTTTCAGGAAAAAAAAAAGAAAAAAAAAAAACCGTCACTTGACTCACCATGCAAAACTAGGAGCATGCTATAGTGAATCAGCAGTTCCATATGCATGTGATCAAGATGCGACATTAGTTGCCTTTTGGAATGGTACGACCACTGGCAGTAAATCCCATTACACAACTAAAATCGCATCTATGAACTTGTCACCTACGTTGTAAATAAGGGACACAAAAAAGAGCAACATCTGAAACACCTTTGGCTTATAGAAAATTCATTAAACAATTGACTTTTTTCATTGCCTATAAAAAGAAGCTACAAGCCCACAACAATTCAAAATTTAAGAGGGGATTTACAGCACGTAAATAAAAATCCAAATATCTTCTTTATGCATGCAAGTGAAGGAAAATAGATTATTGAATTCAAATGGTAGTGACAGGTATATAAAGAAACCCATCAGAAAAGCGGCAACCATCACTCATCTAACCCATACAGAAGAAAAGAAAAGATCAAAAAATCACATTAATAATTTAAACAAGCGTACAGGGCCAGCCATATCAGCAATCCAATATGTTCTCAAAAGGAAACTAAATCCCTTATATGCAACTTGGCCAAAAAAGACTAAACATCAACACTTTATCTACAAAGTCAATTTATCAAACAAGTAAAGGCCATCTGTCAGAAAAGACCAAAAAAATAAAATATATTCCAAAACGAAATGAAACCCCACCTTCAGGGACGCGATTACTTAGATCCAACTTACCGGAGTGAGACGGAGAGAGATCTAAAGATAGAGAGAGAGAGAGAAAAAAAGGGGGTGAGAGATCGGAAACCTTAGGAATGGGAGGGATAGGCAAGGGATGGATTCCCCGATAGAGCTGTCGAAGACGAAGATCCTTGCTCTAATCCCACCCATTCCTAGTGCTCCCGAAATCTCTATGATCCCTTTTCTTCTCCATCGCACAAAACCCATCTTCTTCATCTTCCTCTTCTTGTGCTCAATCGGTCAACCTAGGGTTTATATACGGCGGAAATGGGGAATCGCCGGTTCTTTCATTATTTATCCACCTTACCCCCTATACTTCCATGCTATCACTAAGCAAATATTACCTTTTCGTCCCAATAGTTTGGGATTTTATCCGATCTAGTCCGCACAGTTTTATATTTACATTTTATTTCCTAAAGTTTCAGTATATATACACACATAAACTTTTTATTGGTTATTTTTTCTGTTTAAGAAAGAAAATAAGCCTAGTTGTGGAGAGGCGTCTCTACCTCAGCTCGGGTTGTCTCGGATGGTTATACCTTTGCTAGTTAAAGAGTAAGAATTTCATTTATGACGGCTTTAGTGACCTAAGGGGCACAATAAAATAAGTTACAAATCTTTTTATATTTATGCGCATCACCTCAAATTTCACTTATGGAGCCTGTTTATGAGGCTGAATTAGTTCACACATCGAAAGCTTGACGAGAATAATCAACTTTGATCAAATCATTGAATCATCGGAAAACGATGCACATGGGCCTTTGGCACATACATATAATAACAAATACAATTCATTTACTTACACATTATTGGATGTACTTCTGTTAATTTAGAGATCAAGTTATTTTATCAAGTCTCCTCAAATGGTTTTACTTTTGCTAGTTAAATAGTATGAAATTTCATTTATGTCGGGTTTGACGACCTAAAGGGCACACAAAAATAAGTTTCAAACCTTTTTTTTTTATGTGAAGCAATTAAAATTTTGTTTACGGAATTGATTTATGAAGCTAGAGTTGCCGGTCTATTTACTTGTACGTTGTTGGATGTATTTCTATTAATTTATAGATCAAATTGTACAAAAAATTGGGAAGATTGATTAATTTTACTAAAGATTCAATGCTACCTTATATGCTATGAATCATCCCTATAAAACAATTGCTCTTCTTTGGTCCCAAGGGCACTTGGCAAATGCATTGGTAATATTCTAAAGAATTTAAAAGCATAGTTTTCTTTGATTGCGTAGCTTGAGAAACAAAAGTAATATTTTTTAAGTTTTAGTGTCTTTAATGGCATAATTTTATTGGTGTATTATTTTATATGGCCCACAAGGGTCCATCTAGAAGCCATCCCTATATTTATTTTTATATTAAACTTTTTTGCATTTGGTGATTTATTGGGAGAAAGTTTCCAGCCACGTGGACGGTTCGCAGTGCTCTGGGAAGATATTCAATGGAACCGCATCCACCGTCCACGCGGCGGCCCAACTCCTTCTGTAAACGTGGATTCTTCTTGGCCGTTGATCCCTCAAGCTCAAAGTAGCATAGTTACAATGAGTGTTTGGTGCCTTGGACGCACCCATAAGAGGGGAATAAGAACACTACGTGAAAGAATTCTTCTCAATTTTTTTGCATTAAAAAATATTTTACCGTTCCAAATAGTAACCCTACCATATAATGATTATTACGTTCAATGCCTTAAGCATGGACACTCTTCGATTAAGGCTTGTTTCCATGAAAGGACCACAGATCCAATGCTAAAGATAAGGGAGAATAAAATTGAGCATGGCTATATAGGTTAGAGCTTGCCTCCATAAATGGACCATAGATCGAGAAGACAGACGATAAGAAGGGAAAAAATAAAAAACAAGGGTGGTGATCTAGGTTAGGGCCGAACCTATAGGATTTCTTACATATTTCTATGGGAGAATCAAGCCCATATAGTTCTACGGGAATCTCTGGCATTTTCTCACCTTACTATTAATAGTTGTTCTACAGGCTTTTAAATGAAAACAAATGTATCATAGTTTCATTTATTAAATAAAAATATTCCATCATTAACAACTTTATACCGATAATATGAAAACAATAAACATGAGAAGTTATATTATATGAAAATTTAAAAATAAAGCAAAATTTTATTATTTTAATAGGGCGAGGGAAGAGGGGGGGGGGAGATAATTGAGGGATGAGATAAGTGAGGGACAGGAGAAAGGAGAGAAAAGAGGGAAGAAAGATAAAAAATAATACAGGGGTATTTTGGGGCCACCAGAATTTGAAGGAATAAATTGAATTAAATTCACACAAATCATATTCTTTTTGTTAGGATTTGTTATGGCTATAAAAATCCTTAAAAATCCACCTATAAGTCAAAATAATTCTTATTTAGGACTTTTCAATCGTAAAATTCACTAATAAATAAAAACTCAAATTAAAATAAATCATATTTTAGGATTTACAAATGGACCGTAAGAAGTGTAAGTTCCAATAATACAGTGGCGAAAAACCCTAGGAGGTATACCCTATCAAGAACAACTTCTTCTTTTTTTGGCATTATGTCGCACAAAAAAAAATAAAATCATAAAGCACTAACCACACAAGACATAGCATGTGATTTTAATTTTTTTAATATATTTGATAATAAAATTCGGTCACGCATATTTTAAACGTCACTAATCGTATCCTGTGATTTTTCACTGAAATTTCCAATGAAGTAGTCCTTATTACGGATAGAACACAATACACGATCATTGATTTAATTTAAATTTTTTGATGAAAGTATTGTGGTACTAAAAATTCTCAGTATCAAAATTTATGTTTTATCAAAAAGATGTCGAAACAAATATATGAACTAAGTAAATAAAAATGTAAAAGAGATGTTTTTGGTTCATCAAAATCAGAAACTTGTTCTGCATCCATGCATGTTTGGAACATCAAATCAAAGTAATCTAAGGCTTCCAATCTTTACCTCTCCTCCTACTTCACAGGCATTTGAACCTTCTTTCTCTTCAAATCTGGTCAAAACCTTCTTACATGTTAATATTATTGCTTACCAATATTTGCCTAAATATGGTCATCATCTTCAAAAAGCAAAGTGCTCAACCTGTGAAGCACCTGCCTGGAGAAGGGCTGCTTTTGACTGAACACCAAGGAACTGGACAAAACAGGTGCTTAATAATGGAAATTATTGAAGCCCAAAACGCCACGTGTCTGCCACGCGGCACGTTGCGGCTTGATTAATCCCCCATTACCTTACTTTAAATAGAACGGGGAACATTCCAATTTTCTTAATTATTATTATAAAGTGGAGATGAATAATTAATTGGCAATTGAATGATAAATATCGCAGAAAGCATGAAGCCCAAGGATTATGCGGATCTCACACATGGTGCGCTGCCGTTTTGATAGAGGTCCCTTTCAAGGAATCATCAACCACCCACTATAACCCTCTTGTGTAAGCGATAAAAGGCTTTAGGTTCTAATTTTGTTCATGGCTGGTGATTAAACAAAATACATTGGTCACTCACTTATACCGATATTCGATGCTCATATTTATTCACATTCCTAAGTTAAAATCATTATTTTTTTATAAGTTCTCGTGTTGACGATTATGCAAAATAAAAAGGAATGAATAAGGTGTTACACGCAAGATCTTTGAACACAGGTTAATCATTAGAGATTTTGGACTATTTCTATGCCCATAAATAGATGCATGTAACTTGTAACAAAAACAAATTAGAATGTGTCAAAACCACGTAATTTTGATTTTATTATATTATTATTTTTTGTGTTTATCAAGTTGTGTATTATTTCTAGATTGATGGGGCGAGTTACGTAATTGTGAAGGATGGTGCAACAAATATCTTGGCACTGGTTCGTACGGGGTCATGGGGTTTGTTTAATAAGAGGGTGGACTAGTTGTGGCGTTTTGGTTGGCCAAATATTCAAATCCATGTGAAGACACACTCGAGGGCTCATATGACATGCCAAGAACTTGTGCACAAATTCTAGATGCATCTTCTTATTTTATTCCCTGAAGCAACTCTATACTATGCCAAGAATGAAAAGCTAAAATAATATGTGAACATTTGTACAAGTGATACTGATTGATTAGGAGGGTGGTAAATATATACATATATGTATATATAAGTATTGAACTATGTCACGGTGCTACTTGTGTTAGAGATTTGGAGACAAAGTACACAGCAAGGTTCCGGAAGATGAGTGCTGATTTTGAGTGGGGTGTTTCAAAAGAAGAGCAACGTCGGAAGAAGGGACCTTGGACTCATGAAGAAGACAGATTGCTCACCACATATGTGAGCTTGCATGGGGAAGGAAAATGGACTTCTGTGGCCAAGTTTTCAGGTAATCGCTCACGTTTAGACATACTCCATTCGAGTGCTCGATTTTCTACATTGGTTTTGCGTGGTTCTCGTTTATATGTGATCCTTATTGTGAAAGACGAGAAGCGTTTCGATTATGCGTTCGGGCTGATGGTTTTATAATCTATACACATACTAAAACAAAATGCATCTTAGCAATGAGTTATTTTGGTGTTAACACAGGTTTTTGATTTTTTTTTCGTGTGTGTGTGTGTGTGTGTGTGCAGGGTTGAATAGGAGTGGGAAGAGTTGTAGGCTAAGGTGGGTCAATTACCTCAGGCCAGGTCTCAAGAGAGGTCAGATTACCCCTATTGAAGAAGCCATCATCATGGAACTTCATGCACTGTGGGGAAACAAGTAATGCACTAATCCCCCTCTCTCCTAAATCTTCCCTCCGTCCTCACCCAATAACACTCGTAAATGCGGATAAATACAGGTGGTCGACCATTGCCAGATGCTTACCCGGACGAACAGATAACGAGATCAAAAATTACTGGAGAACTCATTTCAAGCAGGTAAGACCCCCTCAAAAGGAAGGGAAAGAAGAGGGGATGAGGCAAAAAAGCTTACAACAGCAGCAACCACAAGGAAATCAAGGAGATGGTGCAGAAATGGTTTCACCTGAACTGGAAATATCTGACATGAGAATGGACACTGAGCCTCAAGCACCGCCTTCAGACGTGGGTTTTACGTACTCTACCATAGAGGATCAGTATTATTTACCTTCCGCCATGGCCCAAGACACCGCCGCTTGGTGGGACTCCAGCGAAGAGGATGAGTTGTGGAGTGGCTTATGGAACCTGGACGATCAATTGCACTAATCAAGCTATTACTAGTGATGAGATTGGAGTTTATTACAAATGCTTCTCTTTTTCTTCAAGTTATCCAAATTATTGTGGCAATGTAGTCGAAACATTATTATAGTGATGAGAGTTGAGGCATAATAAAATAGGGGGAAAAATGATGTTTGAGAAAGAAGAATAAAGCACGAACATATGCATTAACCATTCAAGAAATTCACTCAAAGAGAGCATATTTTGTAATGTAGCCTATGGCAGAAACGTCAAAACGTACCTTGAATTTTGCCCTTGTTTCCGGTTTGATTGTTCTGCTTTAATTTTGAGCAATCTGATTACTAAACTTCAAGTGCGTTCTCAATTTGGTTCAAATGTTTTTTGATTTAAAAACATGGCATGATAGTTGTGTCAGTATCTTATGTGATAAAAAAGGGGCAAAAACACCGAGATGCCTCTAGATTAATGCTGTTGTTTCCAATTTGACCTTCAGAATAGTTTTAGTGCCTTAGATGATTGTGCATTGGATGATCATGGGCTAAGCTTGCTCAAGGAGTAGCCTTATGGTCTCTTCGTTGGGATAGTGTTCGAGCTCTGTTGTCATCAGGAAGACCCTCATAGCAATGTCACTAGCATCTGTACACTTGGACTACACCAACGCCGCCTCTTCTCGCTTTTACTTCATGGAAGCATCTGCACCGCCACATCATGCGGTGGCACCTCCACGGCCAAATCCGACTCCTCAATGAAGAAAATAAAAAGATGGATGCAAAATTTTTTTTCGGGCATAAGGATAAAGTTCAAACAATATTTTGATGTTTTGGCCTCTTTTTTTTTTTTTTTTTTGACATAAGATGGTGATTCAGCTGCCATGTCATGCTTTTCAACAAATAATTGAAGTCGATCACATTTGGACCAAATTGAGAATGGACACGAAGTTAAGGGATCAAATTGCTCCAAATTAAGGTTGAAGGATCAAATTAGGAACAATTAAAAAGTTTGGGGGAAATTTTGATATTTTCCGGTAGCCAAAAAATAAAATAAATAATAATAATAATAATAATTTGGATAAAAGGCCCAAAACCCAGCTGTACAAGCCCGTGGAAAGGCCCAAAATAATTTGGATAAAATCTTCGCGGGCCCATGGAAGAGTCAGGCCCAAAATATTTTGGAGAGAGGATAAGAAAAGTTGCAAAGTTATTTGTAAAAGTTGCGGTGGCCCATGCAGGTCTCGAACCTGCGACCTTCGCGTTATTAGCACGACGCTCTAACCAGCTGAGCTAATAGGCCTTTGACGAGAAGCTTCCACATTTTCAGTTACAAATTATTATTTATCATCAAAAGATAAATTCTGATAAGATCCGGTGACGGATGGGAAGGAGAGGAGGAGAAAGGAAATGGAAAACACAACAGCGAGCGAAGTTGCGGGCTTAGGCGTTGGGGCTCTTCTCGTTTGCGCCACCCTTGCCGCGCCCAAGGTCGACGCGTTCATCTCTTCTTCCCAGCGAAGGTGCTCTTCTTCAATCCCTTCACACAAACATCCATGTGTTGTTAAGAAAATGTGTTAACTTACACTGGATTCTATTGTCTGAGCAGTTGCCACGCGATTTCATGGGTTTCTAGCCTTTGGTTTTTCTGTTTTTGGGCACTCGGACCGACCCAGTTTAATGGGTTTTCCAATGGCTGCCATGATTTTGTTCCCAACTTCTCTGTGGTGTAATTGAGCTAGTTTTGAGGCGTTTTGTTCTGGGTTTTGTTTTGGCCACTTTCTGTTCTTGAATAAGCAACAGCTGGGACCGAAGGTATCTCAGATTTTGGGCCGAAATTATATTGCGGCCTCTGTTCAGGTTGATGGGTATATTATTTCTTTTACATGCTTCTCTGAGATTTATACAGTTAAAATAGTGATCTTTCAGATGTTCTGTGAAATTTCACTGTTTCATTGTTTCCTGAATTGAACTTTGAATGCACTGTTACAGCTCTTTCATTTTAGGGATTCTGTGAATTTAATGAGTAGTTGTAGTTTAGGATTCAGAAGGCTAGTTTATTTTATTTCTTTGTAGTAGCTGATTATAAAGCATTTTGCCGCCCAAACTGATAGAAATTTTGCTCAAATTCTGTTCTTATTGGATGCCTGCATTACTGCATATGCTTTAGGAAAACTTGTCGAAATTGGTCGGATGCTTTTAGGAGTTCAGCAATTCAGAAAAAAAGGATATGCTGTGTTTTGGCTCTTGGCACCTGCGGGGGTGTCATATGATTCGGTTCCTATGTTGTGCCGGTGTTTGTTCGTTTTCTCCCCCTTTCCCTTCCCCAAATGAACCGCTCCTGATATGAATTAGAAAGTCAAGACTATGTTTAGTGTAGATAGAGGTTATGTTTGGAAATAGAGTTTGGGCCTTTGGATTTTGAATAGTGTAGATCAAAGGAGCAAGTAGAAAGGAGGAGAAATCCTTGAACCGAATGCTGTACTGAGTTGCGGAGATGGAGAACGTCTCCTGGCCAATTGGTTATGTTAACTTTTTTGCTTTGAAAATTCTATGATAATGAACTATTTCTTTCCTTGCAAGTTGCATCCCATTTTGTGTGGGGTTTCCATGGCAATATGGTATGACTAGGAAAGATATGCATGTGTTTGTAATTGGTCTTCAAAACCTTTTATCAATTATGGATGCTGAGGAATAGGTTCGGTCCATGGAAGCATCTTATTTCTAGTATAAAGGCATCTTGGCACTTACCACTCATTTTTTGTTATAGGTAATTCATAGCTATTACACTCTTGGTCATTGGTAATAGCTATTCCTCACCTATTCCTTGTTTATTCCTCCTCATGTCCCATGTGAGTAGTCATTAACTCTATGGAGATATTATCCCTAACAGGTTATGTTTCTATGGATTGCCTCTTCCATTCCATTCCATGATCCAAACGGGTGATTAGGAATATTAAGAATAGTTTATTGGGCCAGGCAGTGACCCTCTAATGTAAATTGCATAATTTAAACCAGAAGACATGGAAGAGCTGTAAAAGTCGGTGATATTTTGAGAGTATTTCACGATAAGCCTTTGTATTTGTATGTCTAAATCAATATAAATATACAATTCTGCATACATTAATGCATTGTTCTGTTTGTGCAACTCCTACAATGGCCAGATCATTGGGAATGTGCAAGAAATGTGGTGATTTGAAGATGATAGCTTGCTCAAGATGCAAAGGAGTAGGGTCAGTAAGTGCAGACGGAACATGGAGTTTTGGCCTTCTGGATGACTTTTTCCAGTCGTTTGGGATTGGTGAAACAACGGGAAGATCCATTCCCTGTACCAATTGTCGGGGCCGAGGCAGCTTCTCCTGCCCTGCTTGCTCTAAACCTATGGAAGTATGATCATGTCTACATCAAGGACAAATGTCTTTTTGCCATTCTATGTCATATTATGAGAACTGATAATAATTTTCCTTATGCTAAGTCGCTGCTGTTTATGGGTCTCAGTAGCTAAGATTAGTTTCTATCACCCAATGTACTAATTCATGATTTATAATGCTGGTTCCTTAAAGGTTTTGTGAATGAAGTGGATCCACCCAAGTGTTTGGGAGGACAAAGAAAATATGCTGCAAGACCATCCAGTGTGCGTGTGATACTGGAGTTTCATTCTTTGCACAGTTGTGTCATCGTTGCATCATTCATTCCAAACCAACGAGCTCCAATCTATGCTGCCGCTGATTGGCGAAACCAGAGTTTAAATATGTCTTGGCTTCACATAATACTCGAGAAACCGGAAGTTGATTCAGGTGAATAGTCTAGGACTTTCGAGTAATATTAGTTGCAGCCCCCGAAAGAAAATTGTTGCCCATCTCTTTTAGACGTACTGTCAGAACTACTTGGTGGGTTGGAGAATTTTAGGGGACGTTGCTTGAACTAAAGCTTAGAATGGAAGTGGGTCCTTTACTAATCTGAGTTTCTGGTTTACTTTGACACTGACTCTGGGCTCCTGAATCTTGATCTTTTATAAAAACCATCGAAAGCTTATTTGAAAACTCACAGGTCACATGGTGCTAGTGACAGGGACCCTGTCCTTGTCCTACCATTGGGTCCTTTTAGAAGGAGAGAGGGAGGGAGGGAGAGAGAGAGAGAGGGAGAATCCAATGCTTTCAATTTCAATTGTGCATGTGATTCTCCAGGGAGGAATTCAGTGGTTGAGGATTTGAACATTTTCATTTGGATAGCAAATGGTAATCTCAATCCTCTCAGCTGAGGAACCCACTTTCAAAAGCATAAACCAAAAGTGGAATATCAGAAAAAGGTCCTTTTGGCTCTCCACTCCTGCACCTGATACCAAGACCCCATATACTATCAATGCCACGGGTCCGGAGTGTCTAAAATTGTTGCACGGTGCAGCGATAACTCGAACCCTTCATTCATTTTGTGATTAGAAGCACCGTGCGGAGGCTTGGATCATTGTAACAGCACAAAGAAAAAAGCAAAAAGAGAAAAAACAAAGCAATTCCTCGAGCTACTAAATTTACAACTCGATTGACTTCTCTTTCTTTCTATGAATTTGATCAGGTCAAGTGACCGGTAAAAAGTCTCGAAAAAAAGCATGATATGATTATATCATTGATGAATATGAAGGGAGCAAATTGAGGAATGCCTGAAAGACGTTTGACGAAATTCTCCAAGCTGATTAGCACACGGAGGTTGGTGCATTTGAGTGGGGGATTTGTGACAATGTTGATGAGAACTTCTCTTTTAACCTTTTGTTTCTTTGGCCACGCAAGAAAATCTTATCTTCTTCCCATTTGATTTATCACTGGGTTGCTGTGAAGATCATATGTTGCCGATTAATAAAGTCTCCTTGGATTGGGGATAGTAACAAATGGAGACAATACGAAGTTATAGTTGAAATTTCTTAAACATGGCAGTTTAATTTCAGTTCCTTCTAATCAACGCTAAGTGCCTGATGCATGCAGGCATATACTCTGTAACAATTACCCTTCCTTGATAATCTAATTTGTTCTTATTATTTAGTCTATTAAAGTTCGAAGAGATACAAACATGGTGTAGATAAAGGTGTATGACTCATACCCGACAGTATCGTTCATACATTTCTAACTTTTGACATGTCCAAAAAGAAAAGAACATAGTAGAGAAAAATTATGCTCGATGCAACTTACGCATGTTCATTGAACTTATAAGATGAAAGAGACGAAAGGTTTTTAGGTAAAAAAAAGCGTCCACAAACTTAGTTTAACTTAAACCCCACCCCATGAGAAGCATATAGAATAAAGTATTATCCCTTATCCCTTGCTTAATCGCCTCTTGATGGCATTTGAATTGGGTGGTGGAGAAAGCATGAGTGGGAATAATTTGGGAGGAATGGAGGCAAATATTCATTAATGGAAAACACTTGCAGAGTCTAGGGTTGTTTCACTTTTTTGGGTAACCCTCCCTATGACCTATCCCTACAAACGTGTGGAGTCCTCTAACGTAATATTAAGATCTCACCGCTGGATTTGATGGGACATCATTACTCGGTTTAAGCAATTAGGATTCCTTAATTTAATGTGGGAGAGAGATTTCCTCAATGCATTGAGTGGGTATATATATATATATATGGTAATTTATTAAAGTATATCGTAGTAGTACCTAAATAAATGAATACTTTTATACTTCTTATACTTTGGAAAAAAAAAAAATTTTATAGAGATTATATATTTATAAGCATTCAAGTAAGTTTTTTGGTAAAAGCATAGATGCACATAAAAAAGCCCCTTTTTGGTATAATATAGATATCTTTTCCATGGCCTTAGAATTATAAAAACGACTATTTAGTTGATAACTATTGTGATTGAGATAAAGAGTTAATTTTGGATAATTGAGGAAATTAAAGTCTATTCTTTTCCAATCCACCCTATTCTTTTCCTATTAAACCACTCTAATGATTTTATGTACACAAAGAATTTCATAACAAAATCCCTAAAGGCCTACATGGCACAAAGTTAGTGGAAGGTATTTTAATAAATGATGACATGTGGTCTTATAAAATTTTGTCATATAAGCTTTTTGTGATTTTGCTATAAAATCATTTATGTCCATAGCATTGTTGTTCTAAACACTCTTTAAAATTTGTGAAAGAACAAGCAGTTAGATTTGATGCGAAAGTTAGCTTTTGTTGGTCTATTAAAATCATACGAGATTGGTTATATACTAATTTTTATACCATATGAAAATTTCCAATAATAAGATCAAATTACAGAGAGATTAAATATAATTTTTTCTAAATTTTACCGTATCGAAATTTAAGCTAGCGAGCCGGGGCTCGTTATCTTTTTGCACTTCGTTTGCAAGCCGAAGCTTATTAAAAAATTTGTAAAATAATGTCAAACACCAAAATTTGAGCAGGCGGCCAACAGAAGACAATGCCAAACCCAAATACGGACCGAGTTTGGCTCTAGGAATAAGAAAATAAAAAATTACCGAAAAAGAAAATAAAAAACAATTTCAGACGGAAAGGCACAAAATGGGGAGGAAACGTGGAGGGCAAAATGGTAAACTCAGGGTGACTGGACTACACTCACGCGTCCGACACCTGTCCATCGAGAAAAAGAAATCAGAGAGAAGCGTCTGTGGGTTACAGTGCAAGGGTCTAATCTAATCACGGAACGCGTCAGGTGAAGGGGGGAGCTATGGTACGGCGGACACACGCGAGTTTCGGTGCACCTGCCGTAGATTCGACTTCTATCACCTGTGCTGTCCATCTTTCACTAGTACTGTTCATTCAGCCTGTTGAAATCTGACACGTGTTGGAACTCGTCTCCTCCTCTGCTCGACAGTCGGTGTAGAAACCCCCCGTGGTTGATTCTACTGGACCCCTGCTGCACCGGATAAAAACCTCCGAGTAAACTCTGGTTTCACCCATTACGTGTCGCCTCAGCAACGCATTACTTCTAGATAAAAAAATAAAAATAAAAATAAAAATCGCCCAAGTGGAATTAAAAGAACTTCTAGATGACTAAAAAAATAAAAATAAATCAGAAACAGATTCCCAATAATTCAACTGCACTGTAAACCAACTTTGAACGGTCTTGATTTTGCCAACTCAGCAATAAGCAATATTATTGGCGGGGGCCCATTGCTGAATTGGTACAATCCTAATCCTCCAATCAGGATCCTAGAATCCTAGAATTAAAAGAAAAAAAATCGTAGGAAGCATGTTATTATTAAAGTCATTTTCTTTACAATTTTAAATTTTGTATTTAATAAAAGCGCGCAAATGCGATAATACGAGAATTCACTCCTTTTATTCGCTAAAACTCAATTCTTATCACCGACGATTTTAATTTACCCAAAACATACATACAACTAGTAAAAGTGATTTGAACTCAAATTAGTTGCATAATATAAGGGTAAGATCTTGTAAAATGGAGATTAAATATTTTTTAAATATTAATTTGATTTGAGCATATGGAGTGTAAAGGGTAAGAACAAGGATATAGATACTAATAATTTTATTAAAAAATCATAAAAGATTTATGCGTTATAAATTTATGAAACTACAAATTATCATTTACTATAATAATCTTCACTAAATTTATATCGCATAACTATTTTATAATTTTATTATGAAATTCGTTATATTCATATAATTATTATAATTATTGAAAGGGTAATATGTGTAAGTCTGAATCCAAATCTAATATGGTTGGACCAATCAATGATGACATGTAAAGCCACAAAGTGGGTATATTCTTTCAAGAAAAAACAAAAAAAAAAGAGGGTGGAAAAAGAGGGTGGAATTTCTTCGGATTAAGTGGATGGCTTGAATTAAAGTAATATTATATATATATTCTTTATATAATTTTTATACTAAAAGTAATTTTGTGATAAAATATATGTGATTTTTTTTAAGTAATATTTTATTTAAATAATAATATAAAATTATACATATTATATTATAAAAATCCTTAAGTTATTTCGCTTGTAGATCGGTGGGACCCACGCTTCATCATCCCACGCATTAGGGCAATAACTATGATGGTACGTACTACCTAAGGAGGCCTTTGGTGGGAAGAGAGTGGGGACCCCCCTTCAAGCCCCCAAAAAAATCTTCCAACCCCCAGTCACACGGACGAATTTTGAATTCCCTGAATAATTTATATAGTTACGAATTTATATAATTAAATTAATTTAAATATTTGTTATAAAAAATTTGGGAGTGAAATAAGATATATAAAAAATAAATGATTAAAATTGTTTCGATTTATAAATTAATGACTTTCTGAATTTATGTGACCCTTGTTCATGAATATAGATTAACTAAATTTTAAAAAAAAATTTATGAATTTAAACGATTTTAATCATTTATTTGTTTTATGTTCATCTTTTTTAGAATGAATGATCAAAATTATCCAAATTCATAATTTAATGGGCTCTTAGATCGAGAGAATCCTAGTCATCTAAAATTTTCCAACCCAAACACATTTATTCTTTCGCATGTGTCGCAAGACAATTGATGTTAATCACTTCAATAGCGTAAATTTTAAAAATCATTTGAATACATATAATAAAAACCTCAAGATCTTTTATTTTGACTCATCCTGCGCTATGTCCACGGGGTCGATAAAGAATTAAGTAATACTCTTTTTCATTATTTTTTTAAAACTTGTATTTGTTGTCAAGGGAGAGAAGAAGAATCACCGAGACTTGTGATATGCAACATGGGGCCATCCATTTTTTATTCGGGGCATTGTATGCATCGCACTGGATAGGATAAATTCAATCTAATAATTGATTTAGACCTATTAACATAGAATAAAGATAAACTAGTTCTAATCTGACGTATCCTGTGGGATTGTCTATCCTACCAATTGAGATATCTCATTTTCTGGTTTAATATGGCATTACGTATGCATGCATGCATTTCCCATATATATATAGCATACTTGGCATGAGACGTTGAATATGTGAATTGAAATATAAATATTAAATACACCCCTCTTAAAGGCTAAAGTAAGTTCTACTCGTACATCTTAAAAATGTAATTCGTACTAAAATGCTAAGGTGAAAAACTTTTTTCATTTTTGATAAAAGAAAAAAAAAGGCTAAAAAAGTCAACACGATCCAATAGGCTACAAGTGACGAGATATTGCTCTTGTTATTACGATTAGCTAACAAAATCGGATCAAAGCCTAACAGAGGAAGAGGCGATAAAGGAAACCAATTCAATCACAATAATTTACGAGCCAATTCATGCACACATTTCCTCCGAAAGAAAAAGTGATCTCATCATACTTTTCATTATCTCATAAACAAACTGACTTAAATTATATTCGATGAGAACTTTTCTAATGCGAATAGAACAGAATTAAACTATGAGGTAATGTGAATACTCTTATTATTTACATTAGTTAAGAAGAATTCTTTCGCTTAACATGTTTGATCCATGCCAGAGAACAGAAATGTGATTCTCATTTTTTTTATTTTTTATTTGAGAAATGTATCACACATCGCGACAATTAGAAATTGGGAAGGAGAGAACAATCTGTCTGGAGAAGGACAGCCAGCCTCTCCTTGACCAACACGTGTCCAACCATTTTAAGGTTGGAGACGACGTTTATGACACACTCAAAGACGCATCGAAATGGGGCGCACAGGTTTTAATTACCCCAAAAAAAGAAAAAGAAAAAGAAGAGAGGAGGACAATAAATAGAAAATAAAATACCGGTGTAGTACTGTTCCACGCGCCAGTCAGTCACGTGGCAGGAATCTATGGGAATTGTTGGGACGAGAGTGGTATGCACGCGGATGAATTGCGGGTGGCAAACACATATTTACGGTGGTAAAATTAGCGGTAAAAATCTGAAAGTAGTGAAAGAATCAAAAGAAGAAGGGTGAAATGAAAACACACCAAACCCTAACACTGGTGGTGCTGCTGAACCATCAAACCCTCAACTCCCATTAATTTTCAAAACACTTATTTCAAAAATACTTATATATACATTTTACTGGTTCCAAATCTAAATAATATATATATATATAAATGACAAAGGTGTTAAAGTATGCCACTAAAATATTATCGAATCTCATGAAAACAAATGAAACTTTAGATTTTTTGTCGTTCGTTATATTCATGAAATTAAAATTATCAATAATTAACTTAAAGGTATGGGTACGTTGAGTAGAAATAGGAGGGAGACAGAGCCCAACCTCACCTGAAGGCAATAATAAAGACCCCAAAATCCCCACCCCAAAATAAATAAATAAATAAATAAAATTGGCCAATAGAAAGAGAGAAAAACCCACCAACACACAATCTCATATCTCTCTCTATAAATCTCTCTCTATCTTTCTTTCTCCTTTTATCTCTCTCTAGGGTTTCCATTTTTTCACAGATTTGGGTACATGTATGTACAGACCCAGAAAGGAGGATCAGCTTCTAGCTAGAAGAAGAAGGAGAGTGAGAAAACAAAATTGCAAATAAAAGATAAAAACAGTTTTCTATCAGAGATAGAGATTATAATAAGTTCTTTTTTTATATATCATAAATTATAAGTATATAAAAAGGGAAGATGGGAAGGGGAAGAGTGGAGTTGAAGAGGATAGAGAACAAGATCAACCGGCAGGTGACATTTGCAAAGAGGAGGAATGGGTTGCTTAAGAAAGCTTATGAGCTTTCTGTACTCTGTGATGCTGAGGTGGCTCTCATCATCTTCTCTAACCGTGGGAAGCTTTATGAATTCTGCAGCTCCTCTAAGTATGTGTTTCTCGCCTCTCTCTTGAGTGTTTTCTTGTTGTTTCTCTATGAATATTTTGTGGGTTTCGTTGATCTCTTTCTTTTTCTGTGTGGGGGTATTAATTGGTGCAGTTTGGAGGGGATGAGGTCTGTGATGAGCTTCATCAACTCATGCAAAAATATATAACTTTTCATTGGGATTTTGGTTTTTTTTTTCCCTTGCTGATTGATAACTTGTTTCTTTTATTTTCCTGGGCAGCTTTTACTATTGTTGACCTGTAGATTTCTTTCACTGACATTTCTTGTTTGTGATTTTAGTTTTAAAATAAGTTGCTTCGTTGGATCTTAGATGATCTGTGGTTCTTAGTTGTTTTCTTTTTCTTCTTCTTCTTCTTCTTTCTAAAGATGAGTTACCGCAAGGGTGTTCTAGATCAAGAAAGAGGGGGAAGAGGGAGATCCGCTGGGTTCTAGGGTTATGTGATTTACCGCGTTTATGGTAAAATTATGGATTTTAATTTCTATATTTATATATATACTACACGAATTTTTTTCTTTACCCTCAATAAGGATTTTGTCATCCCTATTTTTATTATTTATTTATTTATAAACTTCGGCGATTATTGCTTTATTATTATCAATAATCATACAATGTAAAAATCTCAAAAAATACTTATTTTGTCGATGATGTGTTTAGACGAATAATAGTGAATTTATAATCAGTTTTTTAGTATACGAAGCAGATTATTTTTTTCAAGAAGTAGGTGCAACACAAGCATGATCTCGTACGTGAAACATTGGGATTGGCATGACTAGTTGAAATGGGAAATTGTGAAAGAACTGGGGACGATTTAAAGTGAAATACATACTAACAACACATTTTTATTTTTTATTTTTGCTAAGCATACCACCGAGCACTTTATTTATGATACCCTTTAATTTGGACAATCTCAACTTTCTTGTTATAATTTAGATTAACCATGTATTATAAACCCATAATTTAGAGTTGTTATAAAGATATTACCTTAATACCTTAAGGAAAGATATGGACAGCTAGGGTTTTCCGAAGCATATACTTGAACTTTATAAGTTTTAACCCTTGCAATTCACGAAGTTATGAAATTAACGCAGCTAGTTAACCACATGCAAAAGGATTAATTTCATATAGGCAACCACAGTAAATATCTGCCTACAAATTAATCTAGAGATATGTTGAAATTCAATAATCACATGCATGACTGCTTGTTTGGGATTTTGGATAATATTTTGTCAATATTCTGTTATATTTATGGTTTAGTACTTTAAATCGCATCTATGTTTAGGAGCGCAAATGAGTTGAGTTCAAACGAACCCAACTTTGATTTTGGCTAAAGTTCGAGTCGTGTTTGTCATAATCCCAATATTTTGTCTTTGAGCCTAGCTGACTAATATTTTAACTACCCTTGGCTTGGCATATGACGAAGTATGAAAAGCTAATGAGCTCAGGCTCACGAGCATGAATTTGTGAGTTGTAGCTCATGTTTGTTTGTTCTCTAGCTCACACAAATAAATATGAGATAAGAGTTCTAAATAATATAGTTATGAGTACATATTTGATATATCCTGCCCTAAGACATACCATAAAGACCAAAACCACTATGCCTAGCTATGTTCGGGCTTGACCTGTTTAGCCGACTATCCCCAAATTTATATGTGTTTGACTTGTTTGAGAATAAAAATGAACGAGTATTCTTTCAGCACATAAGTGTTTACCGACTTCGTATCACTCTTTTTTAATTTTCAAAAAATAAGAATCTATTAAAGATACCAAAATCCTAATAAACATCACCTAGAAACCTTTGCCAAGAAAAGTTAGTGTAGATAAGTTTAGAAGTTAAAAAAAAAAAAAATAAAAAATTCAAAGAGAAATGCCCTAGAAAACCTAGGCATTATTTGCAAGCCAAGATTGGGTGCAATCATAACCTTAGGTTCACACCTTGACTTGATCCTTATCATACTTGGACAAAAACTATGTGAATGAAGCTCAAGCCAATTGTAGCCCTAATGAGATTTGGAAAAAAAAAAAAAAAACCACATTTATTCCTCCGAGTCTTGAATAATGATATTCATAGCAAGGTCAAGGATGTGGACTAGTGCTAAATTGACTTGATTTGCTGATATATCTTAGGTATGATACTTGACGTGGATATTGTTCACCCTATTTTTATTAAGTTTCCATGATCTTACTAAAATGCTTCGCCCTTCTTTTTTTCGGTAAAAAAAAAAAGGAAAGAAAAAGCTTCCCACTTTAAGATGGAAGAGATTGAAAAGAAAATTATTGCATCATATGTTTACATTTTCGGGAATTGATTGATCATGTGCATTAGTCTGTATTATCCTAGGGGGGAAAAAAAGGTGTGGATGAACCTTTTGTGAAGATATTCTCACATAGAGAACTCAAAACTATTTAATTCTATCGACTTGATTCTGGGGCCACTTATCCATTGGCAACTACTTGTGGAGCCTTAAGGAAAACCTAGGGTTTTGTTTGGCATGAACAAGAGTGATATTATACTGCGTGGACTTTTTCAGCTCTATGCCATTCTTTCTTTTTTTCTTTCTTTTTTTTGGTTTTGTTTGTGTGTGTGAGCGATCAATATGGCATAAGTGCTCTCATATACATTCTTTTTCCTCCTTTAGATTTTCTGTATTAAGGTTCTTTTAATGAGGTATATGACCCACATGTCAATACCCACGAGAGTCTATTCTTGGATTTTCTTTGAGACTATTTTTGTGATCGTCTATTCTTTGTTCTTTTCGTTATCTACTTTTCATTCTTTCAACTCTATGCTTAGGGCACTGTTTGGTTGGTGGAACGGAATAGAGTGAGAATTGAATAGTCCGTAGGAATAGAATATATATAGGAATAACTTTTACATGTATCATGAGTAAAATAAGTGAGGAGGAGCTCTTCGGTGAAATAGAATGGGATTAGCTATCCTCAAAGGCCATGGATGGAATGAATAATTTTTATTGCACAAAAAGCTTTAAAGTAGATTAAATGAAATAATATCTATTTTGAGAGAGTAAAAGGAATGGGATGGGTTTACTACGGACAAGAAACAAACCTTTCAAGAAGTGGGAGAGCGGGTGGGGTATCCCAAGATTCATTCTTTCTGTAGGCCAAAGGCACAGAACAAATAATTTGCCCTCTCTGAATTTCAGAAGGCCTAATTTGTTTTTTGTTTTTTTTTTGTTTTTTGGCTAACAGTGCTTTGTCTCCTCCTCACTGGAATGTCATGGGTTCGATTTGTAAAAATATGTATCCAACATATTGATCGTGCTGATCGATTCGCCCTTTTAGATTTTCCTAGCAAGTTTTTTAAGGAGGTTTAAGCTCTTCCGAGTTAGGCTTAGAGATGCCTATCGCAGGAAGTCTTGTGTACTAGTTTCGTCCTAACCATTGTTATCCTCTACAACAAGATGACATTTTAAGTTGATGTAATTTGAAACCCTACATTCCATTATGTGGTTACTAATTATGCTCTTGGAGCAATAAAAAGGTTACAAGCTTCAAGTTTTATGTCAACCGAGTCATATCTCAATGGTCATCACAAACCCCGCTTAAAAAGGTCTACTCTTTTTGTAGAGTTTAATCTCTGTCTCCGCTCACCTACTAACACTAACTACTAATCACGTAGACTAGTTGAAAGAAAAAAAAAGGTATTATAAGTTAGTTGTAGCTACTAATATGCTGGCTTAGATTAGACTAAAAGGGGTCTTTATAGGTTATTTGTAGTTGTGAGCTTTTCAACAGTCAGGGAGCTGAATCATTGCTTCCTTGTGGAGGTACCTCCTGTTCACCTAAAGATGACAAAGGGTGTGCTTCTGTGCTCAAATTTTTGAGTCATTTTTGGCTTTTATGACCACCCTCGTTGCAACTTCCTGTATAAATTTTGCATGTTTGTTCTATTATACCCTTGTGTGGGACCCGGGGCCCATTTGAGGTTCCAAGATGATCACAACCATACCCTACCTTCAAAGACTGAGTGGGATTAGTTGTTCACTAGTCATTGCAGATGGCATCTGCTTCACAAAGCTACCAAGTGTTCTATAAATTTACAAAGTTCAAGATCTAGTGTGATGACTTTGCTGCTGTGTAAAAACCTGCTCCTGTCAAACAAGAACTTCATTAAGCCAGCTCAAGTGTATTAGTCTGTATAAACTAAAGAACTATAGTACATGTGAATCTTCCTTCATCTGATGATATAGATCCCAATCATGTAGCTCTTTGTACTTGACCTTGTAAACCTGTTCTAGAACTTCCTCTGCTATTCATTGATTCCTTGCTATAAGTCGGTCCCCAAACTGTTCTTCTTCCTTTCCTGCCTGTTCGTTTCTTTAGTCGCCTTTCATTTCCCTCGCTTCCATATGATTCGCCACTTCACTCAAAGCAGAAAATTGGTGTAGAAATTGTTTCGTCAGCTCTACAAGCATGTATTAGATGCCAACCTTGATGATTGGATGATTGTCGGACAGTTTGACGGTGATGGAACTTCTAGTACCTATTTTCGCATTCTCCTATGACTTCAAATTCTAAAATATTACAAAGAGAATATTTAGCCCGTGATCTAAGGAAGCTATACCGTATCGGTTGATCGCATTTTGTTTGCCCAATTCATAATCTGTGCTCTCCTGAAATTCTATAATGCGCTTCTTCATTTTGGCTGTCACATTAGCATGCTCAAAACACTGGAGAGGTACCAAAGATGCAGCTATGGCACCGCTGACGATGGTAATTCGGCCAAGGAGCTTGAGGTACCCCTAATTTCGGAGATGCGATTCTTAACTGAACTTTCAGTATATTGTTCACTAACATCGGTTGTAATGTTATGCAGCATAGCAGCTTGCAGGAATACCTGAAGCTTAAAGGTCGATTTGAGACCCTGCAACGCTCTCAGAGGTAATAAACATGGAGACTAGGTAGTTTGAGCTGTATCTTTTATTCAAACCTGCTTCTGTAATTAGGTTTTGAGTTTTTTTATGGCGATTCTAGTGCTGTGATTCCTCTTGTGCACCACGTATAGAGACTAGTTGGTCATGGAACAATGGATGTGTTCGTCAAAATTTGACCTTGAATTTTGCAGAAACCTTCTCGGGGAAGACTTGGGTCCTTTGAATACAAAGGAGCTTGAGCAGCTAGAGCGCCAACTGGAGGCCTCCTTGAAGCACATTAGGTCCACAAGGGTAAATTTTACTAACCAATGATCAACTCCTTCCTTAGCCAGTGAATCAGATATACTTTTATCTCAGAGATTCATCCTTTGTTCAGTCTATAGCACAAGTATAATAAAAAAAAAATGATTGATTCTTGCTGGGGAAAGGAAGATATTGTTGCTCATATGAAGAAAGATGATCCAGCTGGAAGTTGCATAATTGATAGTCTGTAACATTGAGGAACTGTTCAAGCTTCTTGTGTCTGCTGCTCGCTATAATTATTTCAATGCATTATATAATTCTGTTATTTGGATTTGCTCGACAGACCCAATTTATGCTTGATCAGCTCTTCGATCTTCAAAGCAAGGTGAATTCCCATATGGAAACTAAAATTACTTAGATCTGAAATCCCCTTTGCATGCTTTTAATACTAGTTAGCTGCTCCATGTGTACAGGAACAATCACTAGTTGACATCAACAGGGCTTTGAAGAGGAAGGTAACAACAGAGACTCTCAAACTTTAGTTTCTGATTTAGCAGATAGAATTGTCATGCGTCCTTAGCAACCCTTATGCAATTTTATGCAATCCCTCGATTGCGCTCGCGCTTTCGCCGCCTCAGCAAATCTCCCTCCTATTGTTTTATGAGAATGGATGGAAAAAGCCGTGCACCCTTTTTTTGTTTCTCCATTCAGTACATGCATATTCATACACCATTCATGCATAGAATGTAGTCAAACAGGTGAATTGAACTTGAGTTTTTCTTACCTTCGTGTCCGGAAAAATTCATACAAGATGGAGGAAATCTGCACGGACAATCAGATTCAAGCATCGTGGGAGGGCGACGTGCATGGGATTCCCTTCGCTTTTCAGCAGCCTCAGTCTCAGGGATTCTTCCAACCTCTTGAATGCATCCCCACATTGCAGATTGGGTAAAATTTCTCACCAATTTTTATTTTTTTTTCCCTCTTCAACATAAAAAGAGGTTCTGACTTGAAAAAACAGACTTAGCAAGCATTGTTTCAAACCAGGTACAATCCTGTGGCTTCAGACCAGATGAACACAGACAGTCATCCTCAACATGTGAATGGGGGGGTCATCCCAGGGTGGATGCTCTAAGTGCTGCTGGGGAAAAACAAATAAATAATAAAAAGAACTGAGTGTGTCTACTAGATTTGGGATTTCTATGTATTTATGTTAATGTCCAGTGTTGAGTGATGCACTGCTCTGCAAGCTCTCAGTTGATTGGGAAGTAGCCATGACTCTCTTTCAGAGGGGAATAAAATCTAGCTCTGGTCAGTCATGAACAGTTTATATATTTTGTCAAGTCATGAGAACGACAGACTCCTTTTGTATTATGCCTTCCTCTTGAACAATTCTACATAAGGTTGCTTGTTTGCCTGAAACAACAGTATTAACTGTCTTCATCAAATTGAAACTTGAGACTTAGTAAGCAATTTCTCAGATTGTTGACTCTATATTTCATTTTTATTGGAAATTTTCCACAGTGCCCTTAGGGCTAAGGGCATAAGATAATACTCTTGCAACCATAGTGTGTGTGAGGGGATCCGATCCAAGGATCTCTTGGGCAACATCAAGTTTTTTTTTTTTTTTTCATAGGTCCACAATACAAATTAGGCTTCATTAATAAGATATGAATTTGTTTTAAAGACTAAAAAGGTGTATAATACTGACAAGAAAGAAAGAGAAAAATCAAACATCAGTAAATGTTCTTGTTTTTTCCCCTGAAAACTCTGTAAATGTTCTTTATGTGAGGGCAGAAATGTTTGTCAAACGTTTCATAAGTCTTTACTAACTAATTAGTTGACACCCGTTATAGGCAGTGTCCGTACAAGCAGAGGTGTATAAACACACAGATATTCATATTCAAATGTATAAATCTTCTTATTTACCAAAAAAAGAAAAAATCTTAAATTTGAAAGCCTTGAATAATGGGCTTATTATTTATTATTTTTAAATAAAAAATTGAGATGGGTTACTAGGCGGAAGGTTTATTTGTCCGTTTTTTATTCTGAGAGTGCTAAGTTTGGATCTACACCTCCCAAAGACTGAAATAACAAATATATATACATATATATAAAAGCATGGGATTCTTCGAATTTCCTGATTTTAAGGTGAAGATGCGACGGTGAAATAAGAAATATATATATATATATATATATATATATATATAAACATGGGATTCTTCAAATTTCCTAATCTTGAGGTGGGGATGCTACGCGAAAAGAGAAAGTAAAGTTTGTTATTGGTTAAGAGGCGTCAGTTCAGGAATTATTTTTATTAATTTATGGGTTTGAAGAATTTATGGTGTCATAACTAGTAAATAACCTGTTATAGCTCTCTCAAATTTTGATACGATTTTGTGTACTGAATTTTTATTTATGTTGTGAACTATCAAAAAATTTAATCTGTTATAATTATTTTACATATTGCATGTGTCCGATTAAAAATTACAAAATGGATCCAAATACAATATAAATACTTATCCCTAATATTAGTTTGGGTTTCAGATAAGAACTGGGGGAGGTTCTCCAAGGTTAGTTGGGGAATGTGTTGGGCCTGGGCTCAGATCTTGAGGAGAGCACGATTGGTGGGTCCCCACATCTCTAAAGTTTGCCCAACCGACTCAAAGGGAAAAAATTGCGTTTAAATGTTTATAATTTGTTTTTTTGGGAAAAATTTTACTGGTACATTTTAAAAACTCATTTCACGCTGAAATGTCAATATTTGGCAAATTTTAACTGATTGCTCTAAGGTAGACCTGTCGATAGGTAGGGTTTAAACTCAAACCCAGCTCGTCTTAGACCTATTTAATTGGGCTGAGTCCATTATATACGATCTAGACCTAGACACACACTCGTACCCATTTATAGATTGTATAAGGGTCTGATCTAATGAAACCCATATCCGACCCTAGACCGCTTCCTATGATTTGAAATTCATAGGAATATAAGATACAAAGCTAATTGAAGTATCATTTTATTTATATTATAATTTTTTTTATCTAACATGACGATATTCTATTCATTGATATATTGTTTGCAAGATTTCAAAATAGGTGCAGAAGGTGTCGAGTAGACCTCCACAACATAAACTGTAGAAAAAAGAGAATGAAATAAATATTGAAGAAATAGTAAAATAAAATTTAAGTTTTGTAAACGGGTCTAGGGCAAACCTATTTGGCTAATGGTTTTAGCGGGTTTGGATTTGGTTTCAGTTTTTAGACCCTCCATTTAAACGAGTTGAATCCAGAACAAGAGAAAAATTGATGGTTATAGAATGAGTCTAGGTAAATCGGACCCAACCCAATCCATTGATAGCCCAATTCTAAGGCGCATTCTGGTCACACAATGATAAAAGAATTAGTTCAAACTTTTCATCAGCATTTTCATTGGGAATAGTATTTCTTTAAGTTGAATGACTAGAATTAGATGGTTTTGAAAGGTTGTTATAATATCAATGCAGATTTAAAGATCTAACATGGGCCTTCCTAGATGCATGAAAAACTTAATAAAAAAAGATACTTAATGGTCAATTAGTTTTAGGGTTTTTCTCAACCTTCAAATCTTATGGGATGCACAATTCGTATTTAATTATTAATAATTATAAGTTTAATATCCATATATATACTTAAATCGAGAGGCCAGGTCACCAACCCATTGATCTAGTTGTCGAGTCATCAGTCGAATCGTTGGGATGACAATTGAAATCTAATACAAAAAATTCAAAAGTATATTATATTTCTTTTAAAAAAATTGAATGTACATAATAAGTCATGAATTAATATATTCATAAATAATTAACTTTAAAATATTAGTATGTCTATTATTCTATTTATTATACTGAATAATTTGACACTAGATATCAAATATGGATAAATTAACGAATACTTAAAAAAAAATGAATTCATGCGCAATCAAATCGATGAATAAAAAGGACATCTTCCTAAACATAGAAAACACACCCCAAAAAAGAATTAAGAAATTATAAGCAAACGAATCTCAAAGTAATCAAACAATGAAACTATTCAAACTATAGTTTTGTGGGTAAGACATTGGTTGATTTGGGTTTGCATAAAAAAATAAAATAAAATTTGTTGATCGAGTTTTGATCGGGTCAGCCTGGATTGTTCGGATCACAGGCCAACCCACCAACATATCTCCTGATTTAACTAGAATATCATATAGGTTCGGGAGCTAGGTCGAGAATTGGATTGTTCCATCTGATCGGTTTGGGTTTAATAACTAAGGTTTCAAATAATTATCATTTGGATTTGTTTAAAAAAAACATTATTTTATTTTTTATTTTATACACGAGGCGGCGCCGGCCCTAATGGTGGATTTTGAATTTGAAATAATATTATTTTACTTGTGAAATAATTTAGTTAGATTCCTAGGTTATAGGATTCGCAATTTTAGTTAGTAGCATAGCAAACTGTGAGACTTTTGATTGAACTCAAACAACGGCTCATGAAACTTTATAGCCAATAAACCTATTTTAAATTGCACAATTTTTTTCATTTATAGATAGTAAATACTTTTACTAGTGGAAAACATCAGTACAAAGGTCGATTTTCTTAGGATGAAAATATAATAAAATAGTCATTCAAAAACTGAATTTAACGGTAATTATATAATCATCCTTTCCTCTGTTCTACGATCAATAATTTCCCGTGAAATGGGCCTTCAAAAATTTCATGTGAAGTTCTCGCCCACAGATAGAACAGGACAGGATAAAGCTATTCCTCTTTAGCCTAAATAGGGACAGTGTTGTTCTTGCATGCAAACAGGATCTTTTTTTTTTCTTTTTTTTTCCCCTAGGCAAAAAGGATTCTATTATAAAAGCGAGTGTTTTCATATATTTATGACCTCTCTATATATGGGGAAAAATTAATATGCAGCAGTTGTACATAAATTAGATGTAGTTACTGTCTTATAACGTTTAAAAAAGAAAAACAAGACTCAATGATCGGCTAAATAGAGATTATTTGATTATATGATGGAATGAAGAAAAGTAGATCGAATTTAGAATCTCTTTTAAATTATTAGGGTTTAGAATCTCCCACCTTATTCTTATATATTTTGGAGGGACTAAACTTCCAACATGCAACGAGCGATTCTGAATTCTCATCATTATTCTATTCTCTTTCCATGGAAAATCAATGGCTAGGATAGGTTACAACTTTATTCTGTCGGGCTACATTCCACAGATAATATAGAAAATAACAACGCCTGTTTGAGAGAGGAGCTGAGGACGGTAAATAGGTTTGCCAGGTGTCATAGGATTTAAAATCTTGCGGGATAAGATCATCCCTATTATGGCAGAATAGGATAACGAGGAGGAGAGAAAGAAAAGAAAAAGAAGAAAAAATGATCGGCTAAATAGAGGTTATCATGAGTTCATTTTAATGATTTAAGTAAGATAGGGAGAGAGTTAAAGTAAGATAGGGCCAGAGAGGAAGAAGGTATTGGGTGAGTTTTCTTGCAGGAGGGCTCCGACAATTGCTTTTTGCGGTTTTTCTCCCTTAGCTTTTGCTTTCGTATGGCTCGTGAACGCTTGGGCGGTCTTTGGGATTTGATGAAGAGTATATTCTCTCTAAGCTATAGGGTTCTTCAACTGAAACATTCTGTAACTGCAAAGATAGTTATTAAATTGTTAGCACCGCATAAAAAGCATGCCTCCTAGAGTAGTTGTTAGTATGAATAGATCAATTGCTTTAATCAAATCACACCAATGCTATGAAGCTATGGATCATGTGAAATAAAAGTAGTGCCAAAGGTAGCTCGGATTGTTGGCACTTGCAGTTATTAAATTGTGACTTTCAAGGTCGTATAAATTAAAAAAATGCAACTAATGTCACCTTCTCTGCTAACTATCATTTTAATTACTTGGTGTATTTTTACTTTTCGTAAAATGTAATGATGTATAAGAACAAGGGAATACAAATATGATGAAGGTCCCCTTAATGGGTGTTACTACCCAATTTATGTACCAAAACATATTCAATTATTATATGGCAATGTGCTATTTTTATTTTTTATTTTTTATCAAATGAGAATATTCTAGTTTCCATATAAGCATATTCTCTTAATCATGAACCGAACATGATGATTAAATAATTCTCAATCATGAATCCTTGTACTACATAGTCCATTAGAATTATCAAAAAATTTGCATTCGATGCACATATTCATATAAACTGGGGCACATGGGCAGAAAAATATAACTTAAATTAAATTTATAATTAGCTAGAAATGTGATATATTTGCTTCCAACTCAAGGAGGGGGGAAAAAGAGAATCAATGCCTAGAAGGAAGTGTCCAATCACAATGAAAATCAATAGTTTTGAGTGTGGAAAGAATAAAAAGTAGTATGTAGGTGACGCATTAAGAAGAGGTCGTTTGAATCAAGAAGTCACCCAAACATGCTCCCCCACACAACTCCCCATGACTTGGCCTCACTCAAACCTAACACATCATCTTATCCCTCATCTCTTTCCCGTTATATATAATAATCAATCATTTTAAAATACCACGAGCCCAAATTTCTAAAAAGTCTTGAAGATGAATACACAATGTTAATGTACTTTAATTCAAAAAGAATCCAAACAAAATCATAAAAGATTACTACGGTATCAATCGTATCTTAATAAAAATGAAAGTACTCGTTCTCTCACATTTATGTCATATCAGCGTTACGTAATTTTGTTTTTGTCAATAAAATTCTTCATAATATTCCTACACAAGAAGTCAATATTCCTATGGAATTTGAAGATGATCTTAATTTGACATCTAACTGCTTTTTACCACTGCATGTAAATATGGGAAGGTCTTAAATTCATGTATACAGTGTGTTCTAAAGTGCCCAACTGATCATCTTAGGTTTTTTATATTTCTTTTTTATATATATAAATAAAGCTTTTCATTTTCATTTCAACGTTTCCCTTAAAATAAATTGATTTTTCCCACTTTATCCTCACGCAGCCTATCCCATCGAACTCCACCTCCTTTATATTGAAATAATCACTGACCAAAAGAAAAAAAAAAAACTTAAGCAAAGCAGAACACCACATGTCTTGCAAGCCAGTAAAAATTCATTATTCTGAATTGTCAAGATTTTCTCCTATTTAACTACATCAATAATGAGGCTACTATGTGTTGTTTCCAAAATATAAAGCCCTGGTGATAAACACTTGAACATACTATATTGTGTCACAAATTGTTTTTATGATGGTTGATTATATAGTTTTTGAAAACAATTGTATAGTATAAATTTAGTTTTTTGGTCTCATATTTTACATATGTGACCTCTATTTTTTGTCCACATTACTTAAAATTCGTAACTCAGTCCTTTTAATAGAAACCCTGTGGGCCTTAGACTTATACATGTGAGTTATGCTTTATATTATGCTCCATAATAAAAGTATTTAAGGGGAGAAATGACTATAATTTACTTGGACCAACTTCATTTCTTTGACATGTACATGTGGGCGGTAGATTTATACATGTGAGTTATGCCAAAGTGGTGAAACACTTGGCTATGTTGTGCTACATAATAAAAACAAGAAAGGTGAGAAAGGACTACTATATTTGGACCAACCTTCATTATTTTGTATATAATATATGTCCTGATTTGTCCCATCACATAACTCAAACGGGCCCCCGAAAAATAAAACAATCTAGCTCTACTATATTAGTACTACTACTTCCGTAACTATGGGTCCCCCACATGAACCCCTGTTGTGCAATGGATTTGAACGAACCATTTGTTTCATAACCCTACAAAATTAAACAAAAAATGATATTGTTATAGAAATTTATGCGATTGATTGTGTTCGCACATGAGTGCCCCTTTGTGGTAAGTCGGCTCGAGTATGATTTAATGTCATTTTAAGAGAGGTTATGAAAAGTTATCTTTGAAACCAAAAGCAGATAATAATTTTTCGAATAAGTAGTTTATCACACATATCTATGTATATATTTGAAAGAAAATTGTTTCTCATTTTCATAGATATAGTTGAGCTTTTTCCAAAGTTATTTTGAGCTTTTATGAGATTTTCCTAGTTGATAAGCCCCCTTCAAACTAGCCTTTAGTTGTATCCTTGTGTTTCTAGCCTTGCTTATGATCAATATATATTTAAATCCATACATACATGAATAAATTAAAATTTGCGACTAGATAAAATGTGTATCTTAATTTCAAATATATATGGATATCAAGTCCAAGTAATCATTCGACGCGGAAACATATATATGTCCATTGAGAGAGATCGTATCAGAAGCCATAGTTCAATTGGTCACAACCTACTTCTCTATCTTGAAAGTTGAGAGTTTGAGTTTTCACTACTTTGATCTATGGAACATAATGAAAAAATTTCTTGTTCTCTTTTTCCTCCATAAACCACTTTCATAACAAATAAAAAGATTACTTTGAACAGTTAGAGCCTCTAATTTCATGGATGGTACACTTTATTTTCTCATTCTAATATTCTATTTTCTTCCTCCTGTTTACACTCTCTTCCATAGGGTGAGACTTGGGGGAGAATCCCTTTGAGGTCATGTCCCCATTTATGAAATCTCGAATGGCATGAAAATCTACAAGAAATAACAGGGTGTATTGTATGTGTCAATTGTCATTTAGTTAATAAGCTTGTAGATATTGTGTTCCGTAGGCAGTACTTCTTGATATTGTATTTGAAGTAGTTGCCTGAATTCGTTATGATACGCAACTGAAATAGGTTCTTGTTAATAGTAAAAAAGGGGCTTTGAATTGTCCAAGATTTCCCACTGCTACCCCCCGTGGGATTCAAGGCCGTGTCTTTGTCCTAGTATGGCTGATCATCCGAAAAGACCAGCTAAGCATCATTGGCTTGGTCAACCTTTATCTGACCAACTATCTAATACTACTCAAGCTCATCAAACAAAGCTTTTTAGCTTTCTTCAAGATTTGGCGCTCCAAATAAATCTATTTCCACCCTTTCAAAAATAAATCAAAGATTGCTCCTGTTCTTATATAATTCGGGCTTAAAAACAGTTTTGAAATTTTCCATGGTTAGAATGAATATGATTTACATTTGAAATCCCTTGAAAAGTGGTGGGCATGTGCATTTTTGTATATTATTTCCCTCTGAACGTTTCAAATTTTCCAAAATGGCATTTGAAAAAATGATGCAAACTGCACCATAAAACCCGTCTCCATCAAACCACCCAATCCCCCCTCCCCGGCCCATGAATGGTCACGTAATTGCGAATGGCGTGATCACCTAAAAATTTGTGAAAATTAGTCACGCAATTGGCATTTGCATGACCAAAATGAAAAAAATTCAACTGCTTCCTTTATTTAGTGTTATTAATTTGTAAAATGGCACTTATGCACTTTCTAATATTAGAATCAGAGATGCACATCGGTCAATGGACAGCTATTTTTGGATGAAATAAATCTGGGGTGGGGTTGCCCTTCGTCTACTAAGAGGGATGTGGGTGTTGCAAAATATTAATGTAAATTAAAGGCTTTAGTTCTACAAATATAAAAGGATTTCTTAAAGTTGCTCCTTTGCACCCATGTCTTTATCAAGCCCGGCCGAGTGGTGGCTCATGGTCCCCAAAACCCTACAAATTTTTTTTTAAAAAAAATTTGTTTTTCTTTGTGAAGTAGATGCGTTTTGTGAACATAACATAAACTTGTTCTTATAGTGGTTATTGGACCACTTCCACTAAAACCCTTTTATATTTTACAACAAAATAGTACAGAAAATTATACCAATGCCCTTGAACCAACAAATAAAATATAAAAAAGATCTTATTCCCAAGCGAAAGATGAATATGCTTGTTATTATGGCCAACATGAGATGGTCCATACTCTTGTTGGATCAAAGCAGGCAAATATCTGATTTGGACCCCCTAATCTTGCCTTAAAATAATCCCTCTTCGAGCCTTAAACCCTAATCTATTCAACCCGATATGGACCGTCACGGAAATAGTTTTCTACAATTAATTGCTTGGTAAAATGCTATTCTTTCATTTTTCTTTTTTTCATTTTTTACCAATGTCATCTCTCATAATTTGCTCTACATTGCTGGGCTCTCTTGAAAGCTCAAATTTTAGGAATTCAGAATATCCGAGCCAATCAAATATTGTGAATTTTGTGAAACAAACGCTGCCCAAGCATGTAGCAAACAAATAAAACTGGTAGAATAAAATGCTACGTAACAATAAGATACTTACTTGTTGATAACATTTTATATTCCTACCAATCATGAGATTTAATGAAGCTTTTGAAATTCTAGCGTTGGTTGGAGCCTTATCTTTTATCCTACTACTGGGGAAAAAAGAGAGGCTTTGAGTGGGTTCCGTCAAGTAGTCAAACAATCTGATGAGTTGGGTCTCAAGCTTTAGTACCCCCCACCACCCAAAAAAAAAAAAAAAAAAGAAAAAAAGAAAAAAGAAAAGAAAACAAGAGAAAAGGAAAAAAAAAAAAAAGAAAAAAGAAAAATAGAAGAAAAGGATTGGAAACTCAAAATTTTCATTTTTTTTGTAATCAAATAAAGGCCATCACAATCATATATATTTGCGGTGTCACTTGAGCTAATTGCGAAAAATCATGGGTCACTGAAGGATATGAACCAAAATTATTTTATATGCACTTTGAGTTGAATTATTTTCTGAATAGATTGGCAGATCACAATCTCAACTTATTGGCACTAATACATATAATTATACTTCGTAGATATCCATATTACGTACTTACATATGTTTTATTAAAAAAAGAGTTTATTAATGAACTTTTGGAAAAATGTAACAATAACAAAAAACATGTTTTTTTCAGTTAGATGTTTAAAACGCGAGCAAAAGCAACGTACAAACTCATCTGCAATATCCCCAATTTTATTCATTAATTTTTTATTGGTGCATATTTTATTTTGATTCACATGCTTGGCTTTTTATGAAAAAATTCTCAAATAATATGATTTTAAAATGAAATTCTTAAAATAGGTGCACGGAAAAAATTATTTCAGGGTATAAGTTTTTTTTTTTTTTTTTGGTCATTCTATTGGCAATTTTGTGAGCAAAACCCCCAAAACCTTAATACATGTATAAAACCCCTAGTCCTCCCTCGCGCCGCACCCCCAAGGCTCCCCAGGCCCCCCTCCTTTCTCCTTCATTCTTCTCCACTGCTAACCACTGCCACTATCGCTGCCATTGCTGCCGCTGCCGCCAATTTCAAAATTCCTGCTCATTTCAGCACAAAAATTTCCTCAATGGCCATCGATTCTTCAACTTAGCAAGTTAGTGGTCCAATTCCTATGATTTTGGATAGATATAGTATTTTATTATTATTATTTGAAATGAATTGGCTGTTATGAGCTGTGCAAGTTTTTGCAGCGATGCACTATGATGAAATATCAACTTCACTATTGGCTTGTTTGACTCCTTTGTATGAAATTCTTCCGAAATGCCCATGTGATAGCTGGCGATAGTGAGCTTCAGCGTCTTCTTTGTGTCAATAGTAATCCTATCTTCAAGTAGTTAATGCTAAGATTAAACACGATGAGATGGCTTTCCTCGTGTGAAGATGATCGCTCCTCAGTCGAAGAAAAGAAATTAGCATAAAGTGTGTGAAATGAAACAGACGCCGGTGGATTCAATGTAAATGGTTCTCCTTGATTCTCATCGTCTGCCTTGCTATCACTGTTCGAAAATGACAATTTCGAATCATAGACATCCTCCTCATTATCGTGGGTATCTGTGGTGTCATTGAATGACAAGCTTTGAATGTTTGCTAGGACGAGATCTGCTGTAGGTGCTTCGATTTGTGGGACTGAATGGAGATTAGAAGGGTGCTTGTAATCATTACACAAGTAGTTTTGCGAGTGGTCACCAACTGTTTCTTTTGGTTGGGGTGCCACAACGCCTGGTGCGGCAAGTAATTGACCATAATAGTCGAGTGGATCCACATCTGGGGCCGAAATCACCTCATTCTAGACATAAATCTGCCAAGTCTGAAGGCAAGGATAGTTGGACCAAAACAAGGTATAGCTCAATACACTGCCATCTTGAATCGGTGTCTTTATAAAGTTTGCATATGCTCCTAATCTAAGAGTAATGCGACACCGAAAGAGTAGATTAAGCTTGTAGAGTCTTGAATCGACCGACATCAATGGATATAATCGCTCCCATAGAGATTGGAGCCTTGTGTTGAGTTGTACTAGGAGCACATACAATGCGTCTCCTTCGTAACTGCAACTAACATGTGATTCTTCTATAATTTAACCACCCCAATAGAATATAATGAGAATAAGAGGTGACGACATTATCAATATTATAAGGGGGGTGAAGGTTAAGATGAGGTGAAAATTTGGTTGATTAAAAGAATGGAGGAGGCTGTTGGAAATGAAAGCGAAAGGAATGAGGAGGCATGTGGGGGAATGAGGACGTGGTGGCTTTTATAGGGGGTAGAGGCGGGTCAATTGACCACGCAATTGGTAATTACATGACTAAAACTTATTCCAGGAATTAACTTTTCCCAACACCTAATTTAAAATTTTCATTTTTAAATTATATTATTTGAGGATTTTTTTTCGACTTTTTATTTTGTGTACTCGAGTGCCTTTATTTTTTTTCAAATTCATTTCATTCGTGACTTCTACTAAGAATATATACATAGGAAAAAGGGGGGGGGAAAAGGTATATGTGGCCTCCCTTTTTAACCCATTTTTCATATTGTTGATTGCACTGTTCTTGAATCAACACGTGTCATACTTTTGTCGTATCCATTTTTTCCACTTGTTTTTTTATTATCAAGTTTTTCATTACGAACCCGTAATGTCTCCGTTTGATCCCGCACCATATTTTTGCCATACTATAAAATTAAGAAACAAAAGGGACAATGTTTTTCAATGTACCTATAAAGAGTGAAAGAATGGAGCTCCACAAATCCCAGGACCTGTCTCCTGTACCTAATTACTATGTGTACGGTGCAACCTTAAACAAGATCAATGCACCCCAATCGCAGACAATGTAACATAATTAGACTCCTAAACACACACACACACATTCGTAGCCACCATGAACAGAAACATAAATTTACACCTCTCTATAGCATCTCAATACTATTATATAATGAATAACTATTACATATGACTCGAAATAATATACGTATTTAAAAGATTTATTCGTCGCATGTTCCTCCCCCGTACGGTTGAACGAAAGACAAGACTCCCCAGGCTACTTTGGGCAACTGTACGTGTTTGATGTACATGGGGTCCTCCTGCCATTTATTTTCTTTTAGTGAAGAAACAAGAATTATAAAAAGTATATGACCGTTACTATTGGGGTTTTATTTATTTATTTATTTTTTTTTGGGTTTTGGGGGAAACTACTGTTACAACTGTGGAAGAATGGACGTAAGGTAGGAGTGAAGAAAGCGCCGTCAGCGAGCCAAGACAACGGCAAAGATATAAATGGGCACCATTCCAGCGTGGGTCCCACACACGCACTCACACACCACAATTATAAATAAAAACATCATAAGCGTACGGGTTGCCCCCCAAACAACATGGCCCCATATGAAGGGAACATCAACGACTATTCACCGCTCCCGACCAATCCCAACTCGACAACCCATCCTTCAATACCACCCTGGCTTTGGGCCACCCCACCCAAAAACCACCGTTTAATCTCATCTGTCTCTCTCTCTCTCTCTTCAATACCACTCTGGTTTCCCCCCCAAACCACTGTTTAATCTCTCTCTCTCTCTCTCTCTCTCTCTCTCTCTCTCCCCCCTCCCTCAGATCCATCTCCATATATATGAATCTTTCCCTTGGGTTGACGCTACAATACAAATAGTTGAAGGAACCCTCTCTCTACCCTCTCTCTTTTTGGCTTCTGCAAAGAAACTATCTTTTGCTTCCATAAAACCCCACAAAAATAGCAAAGCCACTGCAGAAATTTTGATGGTATTTAACTTCTCAGGTGAGAGAGAGAGAGAGAGAGAACAAATTCACATATATGACGATTTCCCTCACCTCCATGCTCATAGCCACTGCTATTCACTGATTCCCTCTCATTTTCCTTTATTTTTTTTTTGACACACTTTTATTCTTCTTCAAAGCATCCCTTCTTCTTCTCCACCTTCTTAGGGTTTTTTTTTTTTTTAGAGAGAGAGTGAGAGGGGGGGCGGGATTATAATGGGGAGGGGGAGGGTGCAGCTGAGGCGGATCGAGAACAAGATCAGCCGACAAGTGACGTTCTCGAAGCGGCGCTCGGGGCTGTTGAAGAAGGCTCATGAGATCTCGGTGTTGTGCGACGCCGATGTCGCGTTAATCGTCTTCTCCTCCAAAGGAAAGCTCTTTGAGTACTCCACAGATTCCAGGTCTGCGCCTTTTCCTCTCGCTACTTCCATCACAAATCCTAATTCAATTGCTCCATATTTTGTGTCACGTATATATTACTGCATAGCATATATGGGTTTTGTACGATTTTTTTTCCTTCTATGTTTCTTGGGATCCCATATTATGTGTGTTGTTTTCTTCATCTGTTGCTCTTTTCATATTCATCTCCTTCATTACAACCATGACAATTGTCGGACCAATTTAGAATCCTTGATCTCTCTCTCTCTCTCTCTTGAAAAGATGTGGGACGAATCATATGAAACATCATTTCCAACTCTGCAACCCTTTGATCCCTCTCTCTTCTTTCCCTAATACATGCCCAGCAGCTGGGGAAAGTAATGGGAGTTTTTATTTTTTATTTTTCCTTTTTAGCTAACATTCCCAATCCTATATCTGTGTGTGTGTGCGGAGGTGGTGGTGGTTTTTTTTTTTTTTTTGGGGGGGGGGGGGGGGGGTGTGGGTGTTCCACGTTTTCCTACTAGAGATTCAAAAGAGGACAGAAAGTTTGGTTAATCTCCGAAGCAGACCTCAACTAATTCCCCAGTGCTGTCCGAAAACAAGAACAAAATAAAAAGTGGGGAAAAAAAATAAATAAAGGACCGACAGTTACTGTAGGGATCGATAGTCTTTAAGCAAAACCAAATCATGGGACGTTAGCCATCACATTCTAAGTGAAAAACAAAAAACCAAAAAAAAAATAATAAGACAATTTTAGTGAACCTCATTCAGTTCTGTGTCCTATCTTTTACTTGTTTTAATTCACTTTTCACACGAGAGTGGGGTTTGCAAAAGGCCGCTATCAGAGAAAGAAGAAAGGACACCTCTTCTCATAATTTGAACATGAATTTATAAACATCATTAATGCAATATCTTTATTTGGCCTACCCCTTAGCTTGGAGGACCAAGCTTTAATGGTGTTGCTGGAAGCTCAGCAATCGAGTTGGGTATGATCAAAATGAGGTCCTTGAGCTTTGTACTGGTGTGTTGGAGGTAGCATGCGCACTGTGCCAACACCTGGGGTTTGTAACCTAGTACTACTAGCTCTTATGTTGTTGGTGCAACTTTTAATGATGGTATATACTTGCATAGGAAAGGAAAGTTTTTTCTTTTTTTTAAAGAAAAAAAAGGAAAAACACTGAATGGGTTCCCACATATTGGAAAGATTAAAAGTGTGATGGGATCATCGACCAATCTTGATGTTCGTGCCTCTTAGGTAACACTAGTTTCTCTCTCTTCCCCTCAAATCCATCGAAGTTTTGCTTGTCAAGGTTTTTAGACTTTTCCTGAGGTTTAAAGTATCAATGCAGTGGGGTCATGCTGCTTCCTAGTAGTTTTCAGTTCTGGTGACTGTTGAATGCTTGAAAGCTTAGTAATTAGTCACTCTTAGTCAATAATCTCTGTTAGTACCTTTAATATTTTCTTAAGCGATAGGAACTAGAACAAATTAATTTGTTTTTTTTTCCCCCTTTTTTGGATAACTAATGAGATATATATTCGAAAGGGAAAGACAATTACAAAAGGAGCTGAAAAGTGAGGATTCAAAGACAATCGACTTTGGAAGACTATGAAGCTCAAACCATATATATGTAAAGACAATCAAATTAAGATAATAAGGTTGTTAGGAAACTATACTATTGCAGAAGAGGCATATGAGTCAAGTAAAACGTATGAAAGAGGAATCACAGTAGGAAGGTCAACTTTTTCTTCTCGAGTTAGCCCTAGCCATTGTGTAGTCATTTGGAATTTAACTTTCGTTATGTCCTGTTAAGTTCATAAAAATAGATATTTCATGCTGTCATTAAATTTATAGAGTAACTATTACCTCATTATTAAAAGATTCTCTATAGCTGCAGAGCTCATTGTATGATCGTTGGATGCATTTGGGATGGAAACCTATAATATTTGAAACAGAGATTTCTATAGCTGCTGGACCATCTAGTTGCGGTAGAGAATCGTTGCCTTACCTTATTGGTCTACTTTAGAGCATAAAATAGCTAGTTGTCCTCTAGCCAATCAAGAATTACCTAATATACTATTGTCCCTAAAGAACAATTATGTTTTACTTATTCTGGCCATAGTCAATAGAAATAGTTATTTATTACGTATCTTATTCGTGTGGTATAGTTAGTTGATTTTTTTCTCTACTTCTTTTGCTGAACCAAGCATTGCCGTCTCATTCCAAAGGAAATAAAAATTCTGAGACGGATTTCCATCCTCAGAATAAAAGTAGCAAATGGGAGCATTATGAACCGTAGAATATGAATGATACGCAGTGCAATCCCTCACCTATGGGCATTTCACATAACCAAATTCTATAGGACTCCTAGGAAACAATAAAGAGGATTACTAGCTAACCAAGCTCAAATTAAAGAGACCTTTCCCTCATGGAGGAGGAGCCCATCTCCCAACAACTATGATGCTAAAAGATCTTGTCATCCTCTCTAGGTGTCAGGCCAATCCAATAGGAATCATGAAAAATAGGGAGATAATAGAGAGAATTACTAACTACGCACTCCTAAATTAAGGAGATAGAGTAGAAACTCTCGCTCAACAATCAAGGTACTGAAAAAATTTAGACAACCATGCCATGGAGATTAGTAGATCGAGGATTATTACTTAAAATGATCCCCAGATAGGAAAGCTGCTAAAACCCTTTCCCCTACAACCCACAATGGTTGCAAGGGTTTATAAGCAAGGATCATCCATACTACTAGGCATACTATTCTTATGCAATTTGTAAATGCATACGAGAAACAATAACGCTCCTCTCCCCACCTTGCATCATTTGTAATTGCAGATGAGTAACTATTAACTCTCCTATCCCCATCTTGAAATGATACCTCTCTCAACGACCTTAGTACTTGACTTACTCAACATCGGTCTACTATAATAAGGAAAGAGGAGAACTGGGTTACATGACGCAATCCTTTTGAGTCCTTGAACAATCAAAGCACATAAAAATTCGGAGGGTAGGCAGCCCCAAATCAATTTCCTCAACTTTTGCCCAATTCCTTCATGGTCTGGGGCGGAGCCAAGGGGGCCAGGTGGGTGACATGCCCTAGCACAATTTTTGTTTATTTTTGGGTATGTACCCTTCAATTTTATAAAACCAAATAAATAAAAATAGGATAAGATGAGAAATTATCAAATTCTAACCTATATTTTCTGGTCACCTCTCTCCTCTTGATGCACAACCCTATTCATCCTCTTACCAACAACATAGGTGACTCTTCTCTTTAAAATTTATAATTTTGTGACCACAATCAATTATGTCTTAAAGTACACCTAAAATAATGTCATTTTAATAAGTAGTATCATACTTTTTAAAATCCTTGATTAAAACTACAACATTTTAAGTGTGCAATTCTGCCTAACAAGGAATATGGGCATTGCACATTGTATTTTGTCATTAGTTTTTTTATCTCATTTTTTTTGGTACAATCATATAATTCTTTTTTATGTTTGTGTGATGTAATATGGTTATGATGATATATATTATTGAAACTATCACTAGTTTGGATTGTGACTTTTTAAAATCAGGATTCAAAGATTTATGTAAAACCAATTTAGTGAAATTTGATTTGAGTTTACTGTACTTTTTCTTTTTTTGTCAATAATCATTAGTTCATGTATTTTCTCCACTGGTAATGAAACCTTCATCTTCAAAAAACAAGAAAACAAAAAAGAATCTCTTGTTATTATAAATCTTCCCATTGATCCTAGATTAAGACGTTAAATTTTTTATTTTAAACTATTTTACTTAATCTCCTTTTAGTGTATTAGCAATTTTATATTTGTAGTTATGATGATATTTTCTATTGAACTTGTACTTCTGACTTTTAAGTTAAAATTCAACCCAAAAAATCTTCGCCATACTTGAGGTCGGGTCCTGGCTCAACCATTGTCCATGGTTGGGCATCCATATAGCCTTCTCAGAGTCTATCATGGGCACCACACCCTTATTTCTTGTTGTCTTGGCCTCGTCCACGACCTCATCTGTCAACAATGTGTCAAGAATCCACCTACTACCATGAAAGCACTCTAGGTGGAGCCTATGGTTTCACCTAATTCCATCACCAATCTTTTAGGCTATTAGTTAAGACTGCTGCCAAAATCTTGTTAAAGCAAGTGAGCACATTAAGATATGCACCAATCTTTCTTTGAGATGAAAGTAATAACAGTAGAGCAACATCATCGAGAGTCTCAGCATTTCCTATAGATATTTAGTATCATACTTATAGTAGTAACTGAAGCAAATAGCGATGATGAGCCCTAAGTAACTCCATATGAGCTGGTTAAAATAACTTACAGAACAACATTAACTTTTGTAAGTTTAAACTTAAGAAGGTAGTAAATCTAAGGTGTCAATCATGTTTTTATGTATTATTACTATGAGCTCCAGCTTCCTGGGCGCTTAATCTCATCCTCAGCGCAAGCTCATGACTTCTGATGATTGCTGTGCTTTTTTTTTTTTTTTTTTTTTTATAGATTAAATCTTAGCATTCTTGTTGCTTATTCAGCTTTCTATATTCCTCCTTTGAGGTGGTTTACTTCCTGTTGCCCCATGATTTACAGCTTTCTAGAATCCCTTTTTTAATTCCTTTAGGGGGGTTTAGTAATACCAAACACCAAAAATTTTATTAATATCAGAGGACTTCATGAAATAGATCGATAATCTTCCAAACATTCAACAATTATCAATCTCCAAACAATAAACAATCGTCATTGCAGTTCAGCATATGCTAGCAGAAGAACCTACATAAGAAGTATGTAACCCTAGTTTCTTTACATCAAAACCTCTGGGGTGAGGTGGAGGAGGTCAGAGAAGAATCTCACCATCCCAAAGCTACCAATCTGCTGTAATATGATGAACCTTGCCTCATCCCTAATTAACCGAATTCTTCTTTTTTTTTCTTTTCTTTTCAAACGTTTTTTTTCCCCCTTGTTCAATGCGTGCCATAAGTTACTTCACTCAAAAGTTATGTGCGCTGCATGTGACTGCTTGAATTGATGATGTGGGCCAGAGCCACGAAGATCAAAGACATAATGGACTTCTCTACATTTAGGATGAGAAATATCCTTTGCAGTTCACCGATGGATGATCTTTATGTATACGCAAAAACATCCTGCACATTTATTCAAATTTTATATTTATCATTTTGCCAACCGCACGGTTTTATGAAGTTTTATTCTAAATGAATTTGGTAAGTATAAAACTTGAATAAGTGATCACAATATTTATTTTTTTATACACATTGCAATCATCTATCAGTGAACCATAGCGTGCATTTTCTATCCTAAATACAGAGGAGACTGATGGACAAACTAACCCCTGATCTGTCAACCTTTGAACTGGGATGATCAACCCCTTACCTGTCAACCCACCCATAAGATAATTTGACACAACCTAAGATGCTTTGGGGCACATCTTGATCTAATTACAAACAATGACATTGTATAAAACACAAGTCGAAAGTGAAAAAGCCTTTAATATAATTCTTATGCGAACGTAAGATTACTTAGTCATAGGTTAGTTCACAGCGTGGGCGCGCGCGCGCGCACACACACACACACATATATATATATATATATATAGGAAAAAGTGAGTAAACTGAGCCCCAACTCCCCACCCACACCCCCCCCCCTCAAAAAAAAAAAGACATCGCTTTGGTTAAAATGTTATAATATTTGGTGTTTTTTTAATCAAAATATTGTAGCATTTTTATTAAAATAATGTTGTTTTCAGGGACTCAATTCTTAACTTAAGAACTAAGACTCTGTTTACTCACATAAACCATATATATATATATAACATATACACCTTTTGTGCGCATAAGTTGAGCCAGACTAGATCGAAGCCATTCCATAAATCTCTCCCCTATGAATTGAAAGACTAAAAAAATAGGATGACCTCCCAATTTTCTTACAATTATTGTATTGGCAGGTCCTATTCGTTTATGCACTCTTAATATGTACAAGAGGAATTTTTGGAATGAGCTGAAGTGAGGTGTCCTTATTAGCAACGATGAAATTGATTATAAATAAAGGAAACCCGAGGCGGCGTTGCTCTCATTGAATAAGGTCTTCATGAAAGGAAACAGAAACTCTCTTTGGGGTGGTGTAAGTCGAATCTTTGAATTTAGTGCTTCCTGTAGTTGCAACGAGATGTTGAAGTAATTTGAACAGCAATTACACGACTCTTGAATGAACAGACACGCGCACATATAGAGACAGAGAGGGAGAGAGAGGAAATTAGTAGCCTCCATAGCTTCTCTCAGTTTAGTGCTAAAATCCATGCAAAAAGCTAGATTCAAGCAAAAGGGTAGTTAAATGTCCATGAAAGTGAATCTGATTAGCCATTAACCCTAGAATCTATGAATTACTAGTGATACTATTGGTACTTTGAGAGATTCCTTATTTAATTGGCTGAAACTTTTGCAAGAGCATAAAACTCATAAGGCAAGACCCCACTTTCATCTCGCCTTTAAGCTTCATGCCATCTTGAATAAATGTGCATAAAAAAAAAAAAAAATTGGCATGACACATTTTGACAAACACTTGCTTGTTCTTGTGTGCTGGAACTTAAAGAAAAGGTATTATGGAGAAACTTTTTGTGTTGGAATCCTCTTTCCATGTCGAGAGATGCAGGAGTAGTAATTAGATTGCAGTTGTGCTTAATTGTTACATTCTGAATTTGTCATTCTGCAACAGCATGCAAGCGATCCTCGAGCGATACGAAAGGTATTCATATGTAGAGAGGCAGCTTGTTACAAACGATTCCGAGATACAGGTAATTCACAATGCCTATACACACACACACACACATATTGGTTAATTTTCCATTTTGCATTGCCTGTTTCTTCTCTCTTTCCCTGTTGGACCAAGGTAATTCAAAAGCAGTTGGTCATTCTATTCAGATGCCTAGGTAAATACTCTACTTGTATATGTACCTAAAGGCATAACACACAACAGCGATGGACAGCGAAGCATGTTTCATTCTGTGTCAATTCACCTTGTTTTCGCACTTACGTCGCATTATGAATGCGTCTGGCTCAACAGTTGTTCTGTTATGATATCAACTGTTTTTGTTCGCAGGTTCAAATTATGTATGCTGCCTGGTTATTCTAACTTAAGGGTGTATTCCAATTAATATGTTCACTCTTTCCATCAAGTGCCTATAAGGAGCTGATCATAAATCCACTGTTTTTTCTCACTATTTTTGCCAGTATAAAAGCATTTTTTGCTTCTTATGTTCCCAGCCAAATGCATAGGATCCAGCTGGAGTTAAATCTGTGAGTTCATGGCGATAGTACTGGATCCAAATAGTCTAACCATTTTCTGAATGCCGTATAGGAAAGCTGGTCCCAGGAGCACCCGAAACTCATGGCTAAAATCGATATATTGCAAAGGAGTATAAGGTACTGCCGTTGCTGCATTTCGATTTTTAACTGTGTCAACAAACATTAGGCCACATGTTTTGTGGAAATAAGTTAGATTCCATCATTTCATTGTCAGGCACCTAATGGGAGAAGACCTTGACACCTTAAGTCTAAGGGAGCTTCAAAACATAGAGCAACAGCTTGATGCTGCTCTCAAGCGCATACGAACAAGAAAAGTATTGACTTTCATATTCTCAAGGCCCTTTAGCACATGCTTCGTCCTTATAAACGTCCTCTAATACCCTATATAATATGTGCATTCTCATGCGCAGAATCAACTCATGCATGAATCCATTTCCGAGCTTCAGAAGAAGGTAAGACCATCAAGATTTGCAGGCTCATACGTGGGTAGTGTGGGGAATCAAATAAAATCATGTCTTTTCTCTGCCATAATAATCACTTGTAGGATTAGTTTCTGTGTAAGTCTATTCTGGACAAAGTCTGATGATGTTGTTTGTGGTATAGGAGAAGTCATTGCAGGAGCACAACTCTTTGCTTTCAAAGAAGGTAAGGTGTAGCTCAAATGCATGATATATCTCAAACCAGCATCCAAATTCTCTCTCCTCTTAACAGAAAACTACACTGCGTGTCTGAATCTAACTCTATAGATCAAGGATAATGAGAAGACACTTCCAAAGCATGTAAACTGGGAACAGCAGCAAAGCCAAGGTGGTTTCTTGTCCACCTTCATGCCACAACCAATGCTGCGGCCCCCGTCACCGCCACTTCCTTCTCTAACAATTGGGTATGTGCCCCTCCCCCTCAAAAGGACGTGAAATGGTTTTCCATTTTTTTCTTCTTGTTTTCTTTCCTTTTTTCGGCTTGAATATGCATCATGACTGACAACAGTTGGTCAGTTGAAATCGAAAACAATGTCATCTTTCATTTGTTTCCCTTGAAGACTTCTAATCAGAGTATATGAAATGATGCAGTGACAGATTCGAGGTGAGGGGGGCGGTAGAGAAGGCAGCTGGGGCACAAACTCGCCGCAGTACCCTTTTGCCGCCATGGATGCTTCGCAGTGTGAATGAATAAAAATGTTGGAGCAAGGTAGGGGGTAGTTCCCATGCCATTGAGGTTGTGGATGTTGAAAATTTCAGTATCATTTCCAGTTGTAAAATGTCTGCAATTAGTATAACAGTTTACTCTCCCCATAAGCTGTTGGTTTGAATGCAATTTGAATTTGAATCTCTTTCTGTTCTCCTTTCACAAAAATTCTCTTTTATAGGCACTAGTATGGTATCGATGCATTTACGCTATGTTTGGATCATGAAAATAAGAGACACTAAACTAGTAAAAGAGTCTCATACTATTCCTCATAGCTTTTTCTTCTTTTTTTAATCCTTTCCTTCAGATTGGTTTCTCCATGATATTTTTCCAGCTCCAAGTACGTCATTCCATTACCCATCTTATGATTCTGATTATACATACATATATGTATACACATATATAAATACATACATATATACATACATATACATAAATACATACATATATACATACATATATACATGCATATATATATATATATATATATATATATATATATATATATATATATATATATATATATATATATATATATATTAAATAGAGCTTTTACTATTTTTATTTGTGCTTTCCCTCAAGCCTCTTGACTTTTGCCCACCTTATTCCCATTCATTTTATTTATTTTGAGAGAAGTTAGATGTATGCATTAATTTAGATGTGCAATTTGTAAAGTTAAAAATGCAATTCAATATCATTTTGCTTTTACTTCCTAAAATTCAATATTATTTTCTTTATTAATTATGATGAGGTTCTATAGACCAATATCAACACTAGTGTCAAAATCTCCTATTATTGAGAGGGGAATTGAAGGAGGATAAGGAAATTCTAGTAGAAGTCATGTGTAACTTAGAATGCGAAGATCAATAACAGAGTTTTTTTCCTAATGACAAGAAAAATATCTAAGGGACTGTTTAGTCACATATATAGAGAAAGACACATTTAACTACATAAATAGTGAGGCTATTATGTGTTCTGTGCCAAAGATTGTTTTTATGGTGCTAGGTTCCTTAGTTTTTGAAAACCACGATACAATGCATATTAAATACTTTGTCATATTTTATGTACGTGGCTTACCTTATTTTTTACCCACCTTACCAAAAATTCCTAACTCCACCCCAAGACGTAACAATAAGAGTTGAAAGAGTACGAAACATTTTATTCCCATATCAAAATATTTCATTTAGTCTTTAGCAAGGTTTGAGTCCTCCTAAACTGGTTTATTCAAGAGCATTTGCCCTAGTGTTTCAAAGAAAAAAAAAAAAAAAGCATCAAGAGTGTAAAGCAATGAGAGGTTACAAAAGATTAAATTAGGAAATTAGAGGAAGAGTAAATAGTGAGAACAAATTCTAGGTACATCACTTTACTCGTACCAATCACCTTTTATGCTTTGTAAAGTGCGTCACAATATGCGGGAGTTTGTGCTTAGTGATATAAAATCGCCATGTACCTCTTAACACTTCAAATTTATATACTTTGTTTAGAAATGGACGTACAAGAGGTATTGATAATATGTTGGATTTTAATCGTCTTATTGTTCAAAGTATCAACCCTTAATCCACGTTTATTACGTTGGATTAGAGGATAGGATGAATTACGATATAATAAGATTAGATAAGATTTTTAATCCCATTAGATATGAGAAATTCCATCTCAATGTGTGGAATAAGACCGATCAGTATTAGATTTTTTTTTTTTTTTGAAATGGATACTATGTTTGGACAAGTACAAGGCTTGAAGAGCGTTAATATTTACTTTTTGAGGATGACCTTTTGTTCTTGAGGGATGAAGATAATTTATTTTTTATCTTTACCTGTTACATTATGTACAATCACAAAAGAGGGATGGACGGTTAGGATATTAATTGAACAAAAGTTTTATTTTAACTAACCGTTCAAAAAAAGCTTTATTTGACTAATTAAATAATAGAAGAGGGAGTACGTATCCAATTATAGGCAACATGCATCCGATTTCAAAATAATATATATATATATATATATATATATATATATATATATATATATATATATGTATAAAGTAAAACTTTAACTAAACAATATTATTTTGAGATGAGACGCACGTAAATAACGCACTCACGAAATAATGTGGGGGGTTTTGGTAGTTGGTGGGTGATGACAACGGTCGACCAAAATGCGGGGGTGGATTTTTCGAACTCTTTTACTTTATTTGTCTAATTATCGTGTAAAAAGTCCAATGCCTCTGAACCTACTGGGTTTTTTGTTGCTCTCTCTCCGTCGTTGCAGGTAAAACTATGTCTACTCTCCCGCCTTCAATTCATTTTTCTCATCCAATTTCTATTTATTTTTCTCATTTTTTGTGTTTCTGGCATTCGATTACTCTTTCGTAGCCCCGATTTTACTGAATTGCTTGTTGTGGGTATCTCTTATTACACTCTTAGGTTTAGAAATTTAGTTGGTTGGTAATGATTGGCTCCGTGATTGTAGTTTTAGGTGTCGTGTGTGTGTTCGTTTTCGGACTAATTGTAGATAGAGAGGAACCCATATGTGATTTAACTTTTGGGGGTTCCAAATGTTGTGATTTTGGGGATTTCTTGATGAAAATTCCTGATTAGACATCGGTTGATTGTGATTGCTGATTAGTGGTTCCTAGGAAAACTATTTGTTTGGTGAAAATTCGGCTATTAGTACGAATCTCGTTTATAGTTCTGACCAGGAAAATGGAAACAAGATAAGGGTTCTATCGATTTCTTTGAATGAAATCACCGCGAGGAGACTTTTCTGAACTCTGTCAGTCACTATTATTATTATTACCACCTTATATTGTAGGCAAAACAGGAGAAACCCAAGCTCATATGTAACAAACTGACCCTTTTCCTAAATAAATGTGTGGAGATTCTGATAATCTGTGACGTCCTCGTCTGCTCGAGCAAAATTGGTTTGAGGAACCATAGGTTGTATAATTTAATGCCCTTGCATTGCAGATCAGTACATTTAGGTGTGAGACGTGAAATGCCGAAAGCCCTCAAGGCAGTATAAGTTAAACTCATTAGATCCTATCTAAGTATATGTGGGAGAAACGAAATAGATGACTCATGAGAGAGCTGATTATGGGGCCTTGAGCGGATTGAAGTACATGAAGCCTTAGTGAAAGCCAATAACAACCCAAATATTAAACAGACCATAAAGTTCCTAGTGAAATGGTCGTTGCTAGTTGCTTGGAGAACGAATCGTTGGTTTGACTGTATAGATAGACCTTTCTCTTTGTCTCATCTTGCTTGAAAAGCATCCTCCATCAATAAGTGAATGAATGTATGACCATGAAACAAAAGAGGAGGGAATAAGAAGGAAATTTGCATGAAGAGCAGAAAGTCATTGTTCTAGTGGAGAGATTTAGCGGAATATGCGGCCCTAGGTCTTAAGGAGCTAATCTAAATATCTCAGTAAAGGCTTCCTAAGGTTACAAACAATTTCATACTTAGCCAATTTTTGCATTAGAAAGATAATTAAAGAACTTCTAGTAATTGAATTTGGTTCAGTATCAATACTCTTGTGATACATGATGTTGAGTCTCCAATTAAGATATGGTTCAAGGCTATTCTTGTTCTGTTGTTTTGGGAATGTGAAATATCTGCTAACTAGAGTTCGGAAACAAACACTGCAGGTGCCACATCCTTCATGGCTCAAGAAGCAGGGAACAGCACTGGAAGGAAGCTTATTCAAATAGATCTCAGTTCAGACACGGTATGCCCGTGGTGCTTTGTGGGCAAAAAAAATCTGGACAAAGCCGTTGCTTCATCAAAGGATCTCTTTGATGTTGAGGTTCTGCATTTCCTTTTCTTTTCATACTAACAACTTATATTTCCATGTTCCATTCTAGTTTACAGTCAGCTTAAACTCGCAGATTCGGTGGCATCCATTTTTCCTTAATCCCTCTGCCCCACAAGAAGGTGTTAATAAGATCGAGCATTACAGGGAGAAGTTTGGGTCTCAGTCTGAACAAATGGCATCTCGGATGTCAGAGGTTTCCTCTCATTCCTTGATTGATCTAACAGAGACAATCAGTCTTGTAATGCATTTTGACTGGTGTTACTAACTGTAGGTTTTTCGGGGCCACGGGCTGGAGTATAACATGTCTGGACTCACGTAAGTTTGAGCCGCAATCTGCCATTTTTGGCTATTTTACAAAAGATGTTACAACATGAAAATAAAAGGGGTGGCTGTTAGTCATAGAAATAGCGTCAACTCTGTAGTGGTTATGCAGCGGAAACACTCTGGACAGTCACAGGCTTATATATTTTGCTAGACAACAAGGCCTCGAGAAACAACACAATCTTGTGGAGGAGTTATGCCTTGGCTACTTTACACAAGGAAAATACATAGGTGAACGGTACGTCTAGTTCGTCTTTTATTTGGATTATGAGATGTAGGTTATATGTCATATATATATAGGATTATCTCATAACGCATGACAATCTTTATCTTTTCTAGTTTTATCTACTGTGAACTCTGTATTTTTTTTGTTTAAATAATTGGACATGTCTTTCTCATGTTGAAAATTTTGATCGCTTTGTTAGAGGGTGAACAGCATAGCTTATTCCTCAGAGAAAAGCGCTTGACCAAAAATAAATAAATAAACAAACAAACAATAATTCCTTTGTTGATTTTCCTGCTTTAACACATAACTCTAGTTCACATGCCATAATAAGACATCTCTTCACTGCTGTTTTTCTGTGTGAACTTTATCAAACAATATGACAATAACCTCATGAAGTAATGCTCGAAACATATCACCTTCACGTTGTCAAAATCCTAAAAGACTAAACAATTTTTGAACATCTGCATTTGAATACAGGAAATTTCTTGTTGAATCTGCTTCAAAGGTTGGAGTAGAAGGAGCTGCAGAGTTTCTTGAAAACCCTAATAACGGACGTAAGGAGGTAAATTTTTTCTTCTATTCTTACGCTGTTTGATCAACGAGAACATACGCCAGAAGTTCCACGTGCTATGACAGCTCAGGTTAAAGTGTTGAAGTAGGTGTTAAGTTTTTTAATTTCTTCTCCACAGGGGTCCTAGCTCATTTGTATGTCCTACTCCTCCCTTCTAGCTCGTAAAAAGGCTGGTTCTTTCTTGTTTTTCTGAATTGGTACTCGAGCCATTCGTGTTACTAAGAGAAGCTATTTTTTTTCCTCGTCTTTGCTATCATGATAGTAGTCACCCACAAAAAAATCAGAGCTCTAATTTCTGTTCATCCATGGTGGAATTGGGTTCAGTCTTTGTTTTGAATAATTCTCTTGAAGGTTGAGGCAGAGCTGGACAAGTATTCGGCGCATATTTCAGGAGTCCCATATTTCGTGGTGGGTAACACAATAAAAAATGATACATCTGTCCTCAGCTGATTGCTTTAGTGGTCCATTCACTGGAAATTTTATGTGAGCAGATAAATAGGAAGATCAAGTTGAGCGGTGCCCAGCCTCCTGAAGTCTTCTTGAGAGCTTTTGAAAGAGTTACTAATTACTAAATGACAGCGAGTGACATGCAACAGGTATTACTCGAGTGCTTGAAATAAGGCTGGAACTTATTATCCTCCACATACAATAGAAATGAGTAGTTACATATGTTATAGGGTTGTTGATGTTTTCTCAGATGTCTGTACGTATTGTGTTAAAAAATTAAGCTTTACTACTAAGCGATGAATAGTCAACGACATTCTGTATGATTAGCCTATGTTGCTCAACTTTATGCTTTTATCATGTTTCGGTTAATAGCCAATGTTAAAACTACGATGCAATAGAGCAACGCACAAGGAGGTAACATTTTTAACCTTTCCATTACTGCAGTATGCTCGAGAAACGTAATCATCGGAGAGGGTCTTTATTATAGATCATAAGAATAGAATGGGTAAATAAGCAAAATAAGAGCGGTAATGATAGGAATAAAGTAAACTAGGTTGGGGAAAGCTAAAGGAAATGCATAATAGAGAATGGGTTCAAGAAAGGGAATGAAAATGCGAACGAGACAGGTGGCGGTTCGAACAGAGCATTTGATCTTTGGCTTCATCATCGATATCACTCTATCGACCTTTGTCTTCGCAGATTTCACAACCTTCTTTACTTTGGAAAGTAATTCTGCAAAGAAGTCCTTCACAGGTTTAGTTGCTGGAACAACTCTTCTCTTGGCAGATTGAATCCCTGAAACAAGTAGATCCTTTACACATTTAACCTCTGAGACAAACACATTCTTCGCTGATTCGGCAGCAGTCGTAACAGTACTAAAAGCTTGGGTCAATGCTGATTTTGTGAAGGAGAAGAGACCCATTACTGATTCTAGGCATCCTCTATCTTCGATGAAGTTCCTAATGGATGTTAAAGTCCCTCTTTGGTGTCATCTTTTATAGGAGGAGATGGGGTTGGGCGTTGTGTGTCACTAATTGCACACACTTCGATTTCCTCAAAGGAGAGTTTATGATTCATATGTACTACTTCCAGGAAAAACAGAGTTTCCAAGGCTCTTGGAGGTTGTGTGGAGTGAATGAGTGGGCACACAATACGAACAGTTCTTCAAGAAGAGCATGGCCCTGATTTTAAACATTCAGATTCGGACTAGGAGCATCTCACGAGTTCACATCCGTCAAGTTTTCTGTCAAAACCTTCTTGTACTCAATTTTTATGAACTTTAAAATAATTTTAACCACATGAATCGAGAATTCATACGCAAATACACACGTATATTAAGTTTTATGGGGTTTGAAAATGAATAACCTGTTCATCCTAAGCATCGAGATTTAGGAGAACTAAAGATTTTTTTTTAAATATATTATAGAATACTGAGAATGTTCAATGCTTAGGATGAACGGGTTATTCATTTTCAAATCTCATGAAAATTGACATACTAATGTATTTGTGTATGTATTTGCGATCCATGTGCTTAAAATTATTGGAAAGCTAATGAAAATTAAATACAAGAAGAACTTGATAAAGAAAAACTTGACAGATATGAACTTGAGAGGATCCGGATCCTTCAGATTCATGGTTCGATTGGGAAAATAAATGAATAAATAAATTTATAATAACCCTTGGAAATAGAGATTTCGGTTTTCAAGTTTTCCTCTGTCATTATTGTGATCAACGAAAAAGCATGTTATTTGATTGAAAGATCAAATGCATCCACAAGTTCCCTTTGTTATTGCCGCCTCCTCATGAGTTTAAAGGGTGACTGCTTTTTGAGTTTTATTTATTTATACTTTGGTCCTTCTAATATTTATAGGCTTGTCTTTACGTGCCCAACCCCCGATAGTTTAAGCTCATACCAAATAAAATTAAACCACTTGGGTCCATATAGCCACACCGGGCCATCGAGCCTTGACTAGATGGTTCAAAATAAACATAGCTTGGCGAGACCCAGAATGTCGCCCAATTTGAGTTGGGCTTACCGATGTCCGGGTGATAGAGCGATCAAAGTCACTTCAAATTCTTCTGATTTCTCCAGACGTTGAAAGTTTTTTTTTTCTAATTCCTTTGAATCTTGAAGATTCATACATGCATCCTAAATTTTTTCCGAAATTGATGTATTGGCTTGACGCCTGGTAGAAATTTTTTGACTTCGTCCTAATCGCACCCATCATAGCCACCCTTGCACGGGTGGCATGGAGATGCGTTACTTCGTGGATAACGATGGATCCGCGACGACACAACCATTAGTCTTTCCCATGATACACGGACCCATGGAGAGAAAATAAAACCCCTGTCTTGGAGGTATAGCATATGATAATATCACATTCAAGCCACACAGTATGAATCCGCTGAAGAACAGAAGAACAAAACGACAATGCATGGAGGAGCAGCTGAGATGCCCCTCTCTCTCATTATCAAAATGTTGCTTCTTCTTCCAAAATCCCCCTCGTGAATCTGGACGCATGACCTGTCTCTCTCTACCACCACCCCGTGAACCAGAGCAACATAGGAAATGGACAAATCTATCGCTTTTATAAGGTCTCACACAACTATAGCACTACAGTTTCAGAGAGCTGCGTTTATAAATATTTAAAGAACATGGTGCCCGAGGACCTCCTTGGTATATATTCAAACCGGAAATAACAATGCTGATTCTCATTTTATCGTTCACTATAATGTAGAAGGTGATGGAAGATCATTCCTTTACAATGATCGTTCTCAAATGCAACCTTGGTAATCGAACTCTAACCACGAACCATCGCAAAATAAGACCCGGCTAGGCACATGAATGGTTAAACTCGATGGGCGAGGGGACTTGGGGGTGTCAATGGCGTTATTGATTCGATTTATTAGTCCAACGGTCAAGTCAACTGGTGCAGTGCTCCCTCCAAGAAGTCATGGCATCATCAGTTCCCACACCCATAGCTTATTTATTAAACCATTATGGTAGAGAAACAGAAGCTACTCACGTGAAGTCGAGGCCAGACAGCTTTCTCTTCTGATGAGCCTCCGCCTCAAATCTCAACCATGACATCTGGCACGGTGTACTAATCAAATCTCCCAAATCACCACCAGCTTCCTCTGGTCTAGCAGTAAGGGCCATCTGGCGCAGAGTGCCAAATCACCCCTAACTGTCTACTCTAGTAGTAGTAGTAAAAGGATGTGTTACAAATTATTGAGTGATAGAGTAAATTTGAATTCTGGTAATTACTAGATTGGGCGCACACGGACTCAGTGTCGGCGTGATTTAAATTTGAATCTAAGTAATTACTAAATTGAGTGCATGCGGACTCAGTGTCAGCATCTAGATTTTGGGAATGTGTTTTTCCTAATTAAAGATTATTTATTTGTGCTACGTAGTCTGCTGTATGCCTGGGCGGACACTTACCTAAAGTCATCGAGGCTCCTTTATTTTTATCATTTTTTTCTTTTTGGGGCCTCAGTGCTTAATCAGCTGACTTGGGTTTGGCTGTATCAGACAGAGTTCCTGAAATATTGGCCTCTTTTTGGTGCTTAGAAAGCCAATTTTCCTCCAGAAGAACCATGCCATCCCAAAAGCCAAACCAACACAAATGCATGAGAAACTTCAGTGCCCCATAACAAGACTTGAGTTTGAACCAATTTCCAAGCATTAATCAGGCATAGAACTGTTGAGATTCTACTGCAAGTTTAGATCCCACGTCTGAGAGGGAATGAAATTATTGAGTGTCTAATATACTTGGACGGGCTCGTGACTGTCAGATGAATCAAGACTCAGGTAATGTTCGAACCATGGTTTTAAATAGCGGTCGCGGCCGCCGTCGCGTAACGGTCGCGGGTGTAACGGGACGCGGGCGTAACGGGAGTTTTGTAACGGGACGCGAGTGTAACGGACGTGAATTATGAGACGTGGCGCACGACAATTATTTTTTGACATTTTAAGTTTATAAAAATGTTATAAATGATTTTTAAACTATTTTGACCCACTTTATTTATCAAGTAAATACCGGTACATATAACTTTTAGAATCAAACAAGGCTCTTACATTAGAGAAACTAGGTCTTAGAATAAATCTTAGGTTGCTGTCGCGGCCGTAGCAGCGGCCGTCGCGACCGTGAATCGGGACTAGATCCGCTAAAGCGGACCGTAGCGATATCGGGACGCGCCGATACCGCTACGAAGCGGCCGCTTTTTATAACCATGATTCGAACACATTAGGCTCACCTAGGTCAGCCTCAACTGTGCCAACAAAAAGCCACCATATCTCAACATCAACACTATGCTTATCTTTTCTGAAGACATGCTCATAATTAAATTTTTTTTTTTTGATCTCTCCTCCATTTTTCATTTCACGAGCACAAGCTCACCTCATTGTGAGGTACAACTCACCTCATTATTGGACACTTGACCCACTATTCTAGCAAATCCTGCACAGTTGGATCAAATTTCACCCAACGCCCAAGGACATCCAGCTATCACAGTAGCCTTTTGGACATTAATAAACTTGTGCAACCAAACATTGCTACTCGGTGCAGAGCCACGGCCTTACTTTGCAGTGGTCACAGTCTAATGGCTGAAGAAATTTGAGGTCACTCCTCAAGTCTCGTGAACTAAATGGGACCAAATTGACCCAGTTGCCGCAACTCTACTACACCAACAAAGAAACAAGAAGCCAATAACTGTAATGAACAAAACAGCCTTTCTCATCTACTCTTTCACCCACAGGATTCCCTTTTGTCACTCTTATTTTTGGAATTCACCTACATCTACTGCTTTATTTTATGGAGGACTGATTTTGTGCATGAAAGACATAAAGAGGCTTGGTGGGTCAATCGTTGAAAAGGGTGAAACTTTATTTCGTCCCTCATCTCAAACAACTAGGGGGAAAAAAAACATTTTAAATAAATAATATATCTTGGAAATGCTGAAAATCCCCATATAAAACCCAAACCCATGGTGCTTGTTTCTTCTCACAACTAGAGTAACAATTCCAGAAGAAGTTACCTCAAACCCATGAGCAGATATATCAGCATAATGTCTTGGCTTCTATTCGTCCTCATTCTCAATCTCACACTTCACAAGCTTTCAGAAGCCAGTTTTGATCAGAAGCAGCTTCCATCTGCAGTGGTAGTTGGCACCGTCTACTGTGACACTTGCTCCCAACAAGGCTTCACCAAGAGTAGCCACTTTATATCAGGTAAACAAAACCCATTCAATTCACATCAACTATAATTCTGTGAAAATACTTTGTCAAAAAACAAAAAACTGAGTAAGTATGATTAGTGGGTGTCATTCTTGACTGGGGAATTGCATTTTCAGGTGCTTCGGTTGCAGTAGAATGCAGGGAGGATGATTCAAGTCCGAGCTTTTACAAGGAAGCAAAAACAAACGATCATGGGGAATTCAAGGTCAATTTACCAGTCTCAGTGACCAAACACGTCAAGCAAATCAAAACATGTTCTGTGAAATTACTCAGCAGCAGCGAGCCCTTCTGTGCAGTGGCCTCAACCGCCACGCCATCATCTTCCCTCCAACTCAAGGGAAGAAAAGATGGAACCCACATTTTCTCTGCTGGGTTTTTCACCTTCAAGCCCCTCAGACAACCACGACTCTGCAACCAAAAGTCAAACCTTTTCCCCAGAAAACCCTCCAGTTCCATTAAAATCTCAGTTCCTGTTCCTGGTACCCCAGGAATTTCTACCCCAATTCCACAAATCCAAGCCCCAAGTTTTGTTCCTGGGATCCCTCGACTTCCATCTCCATTCCCTGTTCCTGGGTTTCCACAATTTCCACGCCCAATCTCCCGCCCTGGGTTTCCACAATTTGCACCCCCAGTCTCTGTTCCTGGGGTTCCCTCAATTCCATCACCAATCTCTGTTCCCGGGGCTCCACAATTCCCACGCCCAATCTCCCGCCCTGGGTTTCCACAATTTCCACGCCCAATCTCTGTTCCTGGGTTTCCACAATTTCCGCCCTCAATCTCTGTTCCTGGGTTTCCCTCAATTCCATCACCAATCTCTGTTCCTGGGGCTCCCCAATTTCCATCCCCAATCTCTGTTCCAGCACCACCCACAAGTCAATTCCACCCTCCTCCTCTTCCCCGCATACCAGACCTCCCCTTCCCTCAGCTACCTCCATTGCCACTACCACCCCTCCCAAAGCTCCAAGAACAAAGCCCTAAAAACAACTTAGTATCCAAACAAGGAAGGGAACATTCTCCTTCAAAAGCCTTTTCTTTCCCCCTGCCCCCAATCTTCCCATCTCCGACGCCGTCGATCGGCGGGATTCCGCTGCCGCCGAACCCATTTACGCCGTCGCCGCCATCGATCGGTGGGATTCCGCTGCCGCCGAACCCGTTTCAGCCTCCGTCGCCGATAATCACTTTCCCACCATTACCCATTCCGGGATTCACTCCGCCACCGCCGCCGCCGGCATCGATCTTTCCGCCGTTCTTCCCACCCGGGTTTGGAATCCCTGGGTTTCCCGGGAACCCGCCGCCATCATCTACATCTTCAGCGGAGGAACCCTCGCCCTCGGCTTGAGGATATGAGATTGGATCGATTTATTGTAAAATCGTGTAGTAATGGTAGTACTGAATGTGAAAATGTATTTGAAAAGTTTCATGCTTTATTCGGGTTTATCTTGGGGTGTGTTGTGACAGAGCAACTAGGGTTCAGTGCTTGTTAGAGTATTCTGTGCTTGATACATGAAGATGATAGTATCATACATATTGATATTGCAGTACCATGGAATAAAGGTCGTTGGGGTTTTATTGATTTATTCAACCTGAATCACTTGTGTTTGTGAAATTAGGTTTTCTCAAAACCTACCTTGAAGACGATTTTTTTTTTTTTTTTTTTTTTTGAGTTTGTCGATTGGGTTACAATCGACTTTTCAATTTTCTTGCACACTCGTGAAGATAAATGTATAACTCCGTGTATAATAAAAAAATATGCATAGATTCAAACTCAAATTAGAGAAGATGGAAAAAAAAAAAAAAAAAAAACAAGTTTATGTGATTTATGTGTGAGTTCATTGCAACTCTAAAGTTAATAACACAAACCATTCGTTGGTTTTCTAACACTGAAGTCAATTAAATAGTTTGGCAACAGAAAGCCAACAAATTAAAGTTTCAGAAAAAAAAAGTAAAATTTAGGGGGGATCATTTTGTATGTGTTTTCATTTAATTTCTTAAGATTTTATTTGTTCATTTGATGGGCATCATTATGTTGCACACCTCTATCTATTTCCATTCCTAGCATGTAAATCTTTAGATTCTACCAAATCATGTTCTTAGAGAAGAAAGATAGGTATGTGATTTGATGTCTTATGACTCATTTGTTTGGCATAAACATTTCCATTCTCATTCTCATTTTATTCGTATGCTCGTTCCTTTACCCTTTCATACTCACTACAACTTTATTGTTTTGAATAGACTATACTTATATTTTTCATCGTTTTTTTTCTTTTCTTTTTTCATCGGTAAATAAACACACACCCGACAAGTTTAAAACTAGTAACCTTTTCAACCCCTTACAAGGAAAGGAGATAACACTAGGCCAAACGTCATCAGCAACTTTGTGAATGTTGTGTCTACAGAAAATTCAGCTTATTGTTGATATCATTACAGGCTAGGTGGTTGAAGAAACTCAATGCCCCAAAGCATTGGATGTTTGATAAGCTTGGAGGTGCTTCCTCTGCTCTATTGTTAAACCTTTAGTTGATTCCTTTTTGGTGCTTTGTTCATCCTTGCTTGTTTACTTTCTTCATAGCCTTATATTTAGGCACCCAAGCCTTCATGTGGACCTCATAAATCCAGAGGATGCCTGCCCTTGTTCCTTATCCTAAGAAACAGGCTGAAGTATGCTCTCACATGCTGTGAAGTCATTGGCATCTTGATGAACCGACATATTTTTGTTGATGGGAAGATTAGGACAGACTACATATCTTGTTGGATTCATGGGTACCTACTAATTCTCATGCTTTAAGGCTTTTTCGGTATATTGTTTCAATAGGATGAAATAACGTAGTAGACAGCTTGCCAATAAAACTGCACATATGGGAAAAGGCGAAACTATATATGTATTCTTTATCTACAAATGAAGTTGATTGTGTTATTAAATTGGCTCTCTTTTTCTTTTACTAGGGCACTGTGCTTTTAGCCTGCTTTATCTAAAATTACACGTAGTAAGTATATACATTGCTTGTTTTTGTACGCAGAATCCCTAAATCCTCCCTAGGAGGTTGAGTTGTCTTCATGGTTCTTAGCCTTAGTATGTCATCAGCAGGGGATAATACGCGGTAAGACTATGATTTAATGAGTGCTCTCTGTTTCATTCTCTAATCGTCCATAAAACAGTCGGCGCATTTTAGTTTATGATTGCCCGCCAAGTAATTTTAGTTATGTGTCCGTTCAATGATTGAAAGGTGGGATGGAATGGAACCAGAGGCGCTATGGGATTGGGATCCTCATTATGCAATGAGGATAAAATATACCCCTCAGGATTGAGTTATCAGTCAGTGCCCTCATAAGAAGGGCCTCCCTTGACATGAGTTACTCTATTTGCAAGATTGGATGCATTCATTATCCCATTAACCATAAGTTATACCTTGCTTGAAAAGTTAATAAGGCACTACCAATGAGAAGGCTACATACTGGCAATGTGCCTTTTCTATTGGAAGAGAACATACCCTTGAACAAAATAAATTTAGGATATAACTAAAATATTTTTTAACGAAAAACATTCATAATGAATTGGCCACAGATAGAATCAGTACCAAGTATGATATTTTAAAGGGGCAAAAAGTGCTCAATAGATATAAATGAACCCTCCATCAAAACAATATAGCTGCCAAAATTGTGAGTTTCAAAACAACTGGATAACTAAACTTTGCTTCACTATATCCAATCAAAACAAGACTTAGAAAAAAAAAAGCGTGATTGAATTCTTACAAATGTTCTCATCAATTCATCATATCATAGTCGTCCAACTGCTCGTTGTATTCAAGCACCTTTCTCTTTATCTTGGATGAATCAACCCATGTCACAAAGTCTTCCATATTCCTCGTTACAAGAAATGCTGGATCAGTCACTGTTTCTGGACCAATTCGAACGTGCCCTTGCTCAATGTACGTAATCGCTTCTTTCAGGTACTCTGCGAACTTCAACTTCACCAATATAGTTGCTAGTCTTCGCCTGCAAAAGAACACACATAATTTAGATGTTCAAAACATGCAACCAGTAGTAATTGCAAAGCAAGGAATAATACCTTTCTCCAATCTTCCAATTTTGGAGCAAGTAAGAAAACCGGAGGTATTCGGCTGAATACTCTCTTAAATAATGTAAATTAATATGATTTCACCTTCTAAGTTGACAAACATCCTATTGATTCATAAAGCGCCGCACAAATTAAAAAGTTGAACTCTTTGATCGGCAGCTCTTTGATAGAGTCGTTGTATCTTGTTTTTTTAGTTTTCAGTTTTTGTGTTGCTTTTTCTTGTGTACGCCTGTTTCTTTGCCTTCACCAGTAGTTAAGATTTTCAAAACAGGAACATTCAAGGGAGTATTGTGTGACAACAGAAAGGAACACATATGAGACATTGACAGTTGTTTACCGACAAAAGGATGAGACTGACAAGCGATCACACAAAGCCAAGCTTTTTCGGTTTGGAATAACACCAATGTTGTACCTGCCATCAACAACAAAACCATCCGAGGGGTAAAAAGTTCAGCATATGACAATGTATCGAACCACAATCTCCAGGCAAAATTACATCAATATCAATCAAATAAGAATGTTCTGAAGTTCACAAAGAGACCAAGTAAAGAAAAATTTCAGAAAAAATTTAAGCCTCATAGTATAAAAAGGATCATGAATAAGACATGATTACAAAGAAAGAAAATAAGACATGAATCAGAACATCTTATACCCTTCCCAGGCTAACACCAATTCAATCAAATTGTCATAATACTAAATTTTCATTCACATAAATTACATTGGCGAAAAACAAAAATAAAATAAAATATGATCCGTGTTTTCTTAAGGCTGCCATATATTTGTTATTTATTATTCATTTAAAGCAACTAAAAACCAAATATTTACAAAATGCCGACTAGCATAGTCCACATAAATCTAACAAGCTGGTGATAGTGAGGTTAGCTAGCAAAAACCTTCAGCATTGAGCCATAGGTACTGAGATTGAACCCTGTTTAAATAAGGGTTCAGGGCTTGTTTTAGAGGGTAGTTAGCCCCTATTGTGCAGCCAAATCCATTGGATCAAGTAGAGAAATAAATAAAGCCAACCTAAGTACATTTGAACGACTCCTTTATATATTATTTTTATTGTATTCATTCTGCAGTATGAGTAGCATTGATGTTGAGCTTCACAAACTTATTTTCCAAACAAAAGGAAAAAAGAGAGAAAGATAGAGCAATGAAAAAGAAATGGTTCAGACGGCTAAATTATTATAAATTTTTTCTTCCCAATAGCAAAAAATGATTCAAAGAGATCAGTCAACTTTTGACACACTACTTATCAGAAAGTATGCTTAGGAAAGAGATCTTCGTTAAAAGTGGATAAAACATTAAGTTATGATCCACAAGTTTTTGTCACAAAATAACTAAGCAAGCCCTTCCTCCTGCCAAGACAAAGGCAGGCTTAAGCAACAAACTTTGTAAAATAGCTTTCCATTAAAAAACAAGCCAAACATAGAAAGTCCAAATTAAGTTTTCCAAATCCTACCACATGGATGTCACACTATTAACTACTTATTTCTGGGATTGATAATCCACCAGAATTAAAAACTTCCCAATGTAAACAGGACAACGGTGAATAGTATGTTCAATCTAATCATGAACACAATTCAGACCGTAAAAGTTTCCTCCTATCTTTGTGTTGCACGTGCACCCAGTGCATAAAGGCATGTGGTGCTTCCAATCTTGACTGGTCCTGTGGGGTTCAATAGGTGAGGAACTGGGCCAAAGAGCATTGACTTATGAATTATTTATATTAGAAGTATTGAAAGGTTATGGCCAAGAAGCCCTACATTAATTTACTAGAATAAAGGAAAATAAAAATTAATGAGCAGTTCAATCAGTTTAAGCAACTCACAGCTTTTCAAGAAGCATGTCTGTCATCTCAATCCGATACGGATCTTTTGGGTTCATTTGCTTCAAAATATTCACAAGCTTCTGCACCGTCCGGCACAAAACTGAATACCTATTTCAGAAGGTGAGGGAAATGTCTAAAGTTAAAAGTGACAAACTTGTAACCTAAAATCCCAGAGTATTACAGCAAGCGAACAAAAAGTGGCAGTACTAGAGAGAGAGAGAGAGAGAGAGAGAGCTTACTTCTTGTAATCATCCCTGCCAGTGACATGATAGCGCTGCATAACTTGTGCTTCCCTGTGACCACCTTCTCTTTTCCACTCTAGGAAATTTACCTTCTTTAAAAGCTTCTTCTCATGAAACTTGAGCTTCCTCATAGTTGCCTTGCTGTAGGAAAAAAAAAAAAAAAAAAAAAAAAAAGACACATTGAGTAAAGGAAAGCTTTCTTCAAAACATAAATTGATATATAATTTAAGAAGAATATTGAGCAAACACACGAGAAAAAAGATAAGTAACCCTGGTTTTTCGGTGCATCTCAATGTCACCAGGCATCAAAGGAGCATGTCACATGGCGCAGCAATGCACAAAAGGGTGAGTAAACATGAACCTTATAGGCAAGATCTAGTATCATGAATTTTAAAGAATGTGTCATCTACAATAAAACCCAAATTGCGAGTGAACTTTTAGCATGGAGATGAATATTTTGAACAAAAATAAAGAAAACGATGGGGCTTATTTAAACATTTCCAAACAACCGGTCGTTAGAGAAAGGAAAACCCTTCCCCCTTACAAAAACCTAAATTTTAGCACAAAAAAGATCCAAACGCAAAGGCCGTGCAAACTTCACTGAATCCCTCATTCTTCATTGCTAGATGTAAAATCAGTGAATATTTCTAAAAATAATCTGAATCAGCAGCAACCATACTACAATTTAGTATATCAATTCAAACATACAAAAAACCTAGAGTTATGCTGCCTCAAGCATGCGCAAAATGTTATCACTTTCTCTCTTTTCTCTGCCTTTATCGAAATCTACAGAGAGTGAGTGAGTGAGAGAGAGAGAAGCTTACCAGTGGGGAAGATCACAGGCAGAGACGAAGGAGGCTGGTTGAGGATGCGAACCGCTAGAGTTTTGGGCGTTTAGGGTTCCGTTCGGCCTTCTCTCCCCCCTTTTCCGCCTTTCTTTTCTTTAATAATAATATAAAAAAAAAAGGAAGAAATAAATTGACAAATAATTAATATTAGGACAAGACCAATAGTTTTGGGCCCAATCACCCTGAATTTTGGGCCTGGGATCTGCTAATTTGATACATCATGAAGGCCTGGCCCAAGCAAGCTATAAAGCCCAAAACTTTACATTTTTGTTTTGTGGAAGGATGTTATTTCATTCTGCGACACATTAAATTAACTTATTTGATATTCATTTTATAAATTTCAAACTTAAATTATTGATTGAATGAGTAAGAAAAAATAAAAGCACATGTCAATTTCCATACAGTTCCATTACATATTAGTTTTGCCTTTACATTGCGAACTGCAAAGAAATCTAAATCATTATATAATAAAAAGTTTAAAATTCAAAAAATTATGTAAAAATTGGTAATATCGCCTTTTTCTTTTTCAGGTACATCCCATTTGAATGGTTGAAATTTATATAGAGTGGATTCAAAACGGTATCGTTTTGAACCGCGACAATGAGTAATTTTTCGATAAATTTTTCCGGCAAACGGATTTTCCTTACTTCTTTATAAGCCCCGCGTGGAAGAGAAACCTATAGGTTTGAAATGTTGGAAGAGGACAATAGAAGAAGGCCATGTGCGAATTAATTCTTGAAGGTGCCCTTACTTAAGAAGCCTTGTAGTGTTCATGAATTTGGGATTTTAGTCACAAACAAGACAACATCTCTTGGCCTTTGCTACTACTTACAAGGTTGAGTGAAACAATGAGCACTTGCTTCCCAATAATGTTTACTTTATTTTCTTAATTACAGCACTAACTGCACTTCATCATTCTAGTTAAAAGAGAGGCCAAAATATAGATTATAAAATTGAAACACATTGATTAAGTATAAGAAAAACCTTAAATGACATACATTTTGAACGCTAAAAAAAAAAGTGTGTTTATTTTGCTATATATATATATATATATATATATATATATATATATTATTTTGGCCAAACACATAGTCACCTTGCTTGCAAGCAAGTGTACATACACGTTGCCTTGTTTTTTAGCATGTTACTCTTACAAGCTAAATTTAGCTGAATTTTTTTGAAAAATCAGAACAAGCATCGTGTTGAGGTTTCAATTTCAACTTGTGGAGTTAAGTGATGGAGAATAATTGGTTGAGAAGTCTACATTTGGCTCAATTTCTTAATTTGTGAGTCCAAGATTGCGAGTTTGAGTCTCGGTGCTTCTGCGATCGTCGCTGCATAATTTACTTAGAGTTGTCCTAGTCAACAAAAGTGGTGGACTAACACCTTTAAGACATAACGAGACTCGTTCGAAGGAGTGGTCCAATCTACGATTGTCGCTGTATGATTTACTCAGAGTTGTTCCAGTGGACGAGTGGTGAACTAACACCTTTAAGATAAAACGAGACTTATTCGAAGGAGTCATCCAACCCACAGGCATGCTCGTAAAAAAAATATTTATCGTTTTTTTCTTTTTCGCTATCTTTGCATTTCCGCTTCTTCAAAGACACGCCTTGTTCACCGATAAAATACAATGAAAATGAATTGGAGTTATCCATAGGGTAATATAAATTATAATAGGTAAAGACACAACTATCTTGTGCTCCAAAAGTAAATCTAATGAAATAACAAATATTTTGTGAGAACAGACGAAAAGAGAGAAATCCGGATGATGCAGCAATATTGCAGCATCCTTGTCTGTCACTTCACTTTCCTTTGTTTCCCTCTCTTTTCCAGCCAAACATATCAAGGGGGATGAATGAAGAAACAATCACCCAACTTCACCAATTCTTGCAATATAGATCACTTTTTTTTTTCTTTTTTTTCCATGTGAGTCTGTTTGGCACCTTCCATTTTAGCCACATTCCCCATTCTGTCCAATAGATTTCAACATCCTTATATTTATGTTAACTTCTAAAGACATCAAGTGTTGTTGTGCATATTCCTCGACTTGCAAATGTAGTGAAAAAGCTAATACGAGCAAGTGAACTAACTTTATTGATATGAGCAAACTCGAGCAGGCTCCGGCCTCAAAATAGCTTGATTAAAGTCATAAACTGTATTTTGCTCGTTGATGAAATTTGAGCCTAGGTTGGTTGAGGATGATATTCCATCCAAATAATCAGAGTTTAGACCTATATTTGATCGGCCATTAGCCAAAATTAAAAGTTGAAAACTTGAATCATGTCGTTGAATTTTTACAAGTTACCATAAACATTTAAACTCAATTGTTAGAATTTTTTTCTTAGGCCTCGTGTGGGCTCTACGTATATTTTACTTATACAAGCAAAGTTGGCTCACTTCCTCGTATTAGCGTCCTCCCGTAACACCCCATGTTTTAGCTTTTTAAAGCAAAATAAAATACCCAAGTAGTCATGCATTACAAGTTTGTGTACTAAAACTGAAGAAATGCATTTGGAAAATCCTGATTCAATGCACTTTCAAATTGGATTATTAAGAGTAATTCATAAAATTAGTGATTGTATGTGTACACACATATATATATATTAACCTTCCCTGTAGAAGGCATGCCATTATTTTTTTATTTTTTTATTTTTATTTTGGCATACATGTATGTCATGTTTTGCAATGTCCATCCCAACACCGAGTCAAGAAGAATGTTCAACTCGTGCCACATAAGGATAATAAGAACTTAATAATAAGTAAATTTTTCTGTGGAATGTACATGATGGAAACTTTAAAATTGTGCAAGTTGGGAAGAGCCAGGTTGAGGGATCGGATAAGTCAGTGCTACCTTCATTTTCATAGACTGTTTCCACCATATATATATATATATATATATATATATATATATATATATATACATTATCAATTCAACCCCCCGCTAAAATTCAGAAATTTCAGAGATAACACATTTAAATTGTTAACACACATTGACTTTATTTTGGCCCAGCGTGCGAATTAAGGTAAGCTAGAGAAGGTGCCATTGGAATGGGCGCAAGCAATGTGGAAATTCAAGTTACATGTGCTTCATTTAAAGTCTATAATAATGCTGAGGGGGCGGAGACTCGAAGAGAGGATTGCATTGTAAGGCAACATGAGGGATGACTTCGTAAAGAGTGTGCATAAATATGAATTATATATGTATAAATAATATATATAATAATAATCATAATATACTTATAATACTATAATTTTATTATTATGATAATATATATATAATTATGTGTGTTCAATTTATGGGGTTTTATTTCATGGACAACCACAAATCGACCAGCTGCATCAAGGCCGAAACGACCTAAAAAGAAATCGATGAAGTCGGTTTGGTTTACGTTGATTTGGGTCGGTTTTTTGATTTTGTCGATTTAGTTGAAAACCCCAATTTTTAATTCAATATAGTCAGAATTACATTTAGTGATCTCATGTAAGCTGAAAACAAAATTCTCTCCCTACCTCTCATCATATATATATATATATGTCATGCGATTGCACTCTAAAAATAAAGTCATTTATATTAAAATTTTAAGTACAAATAAATAAAATAAGTCAAAATACGTTGTTTTGCGTATGCATCTCACATCCGTTTCACAATCATATGCATGTGTTTGTATATAGTGTGAAAGAAGAAGTCCATAGTAATGCATTAAATTGACACATTATATCACGGAAACTTGTCCTGATTCCAAATTCCAAAAACAACTTATGGCTGTATTCTGACAGGACTCCCTCTCCCAATCAAATGAAGAATTAATGGGCACGTTCTAAAATATTAAATTACTTTTTGTCATCAAAGTCTCCCTCTTTTTTTTTTTTTTCTTTTTCTTTTTTGAGACTATAGGTCCTCAAAATAAAACGATTGATTACCTGTTGATGAGTATGTAAGGGAAGAATTGAAAAATGATTAAATGCAATTCCCTTTCTCAAGAAATTGGCTTTGATTGCTACATAAGAGCTGTCCCTATATGTGCATACAATTAAAGAAAATAAATAGATATATATATGATATCTTAATATTCATAAATTTGGGCGTTGATTATTTGGGTGTCTTTCTTCATTTGTAATGTTTCTCTTCATCCTAGTTATGCAATTAAATTCAATATTCAGATCCAAGAAGATGGTGATGGTATTAGGTTGCCATAACCACATTTCTCTAATACCTGCTGTTTTTTTTTTTTTTTTTTTTTTCTCTCAAGGTATTAGCATCGTAGATCAAATTATAATGGATAAGGATTGCATTGTCTCTACTATAGGATAGCTAGCCCCATTGTATACACCACATCAACAAATAAAAAAAACATTATGAAATTCTGGGTACACCGAAGGGCGTCATGAGAGTCCCCGATTTTTTCGAGCGTTTGCAAATTCTTAGATGCACTTGATTCAAAAATATTAGCGAGAAGAAAAATGAGCTCTTCTAATCCTCATAAATTATCTATGGCATCCTTGATAGGAACTCGAAACTTTGACTTCAATTTTTGAAATATAATTTGACTTTATCATCGTTACATTCAAAATTGCATCTCTTTTATAAAAAATAAAAAAAATTAAGCCAATTGGCCTTCATTATTCTCCGATATTTATAAACAAAAAAACAAAAAGCACGAGTTATTATTATGTTTGGTTAGTGCCTTCTTAGAAACTATCAAGGTCTCGGCAGCCATGGCTTGGTTTTATGCAGAGCCTTCATTTGCTTCATAAAGAGGAAAACTGCCAAAATGTTCCCCCACATAATTTATTGCACATATTCCAATAAAGGTGAATGCATGTGTTATAAAAAGTTCATGAACATGTTTTCCTCAACAAACCAAGCTTTTATGTGCTAAGAAAACATTATTATATTAGAGGTTCGTTGGAGCAAATATTTTAATTTAAAGATTTATCTCTATAAAATAGTTTGTTGGTCCGTTTTAAAACTCTGAAAATTATTTTTGTGTAAATTTTATTCCCGACAGATTAAAAATAGAGTAATTTTATTTGTGTATTCTGAAAACATCCCTTACATTGAAAATACTAACGTGACGAATTTTAAATAATTCTTTGATTATTATTTGATCAAAAATACCATTAAAACAAACTCTTTAAACTCACTAGATTAGCGTTTCAATATAAAATGTATTGTTACGATATGTATGAGTGGAATTATTCTTAAAAAATTATGTCACTTATCATGTCAATACTTTGATCATATTTAAGGTATAAGTACTCTAAAAAGCTACTCGAGACACTTACATGGAGGGGTGAGCCCACTCAATCCATGTGAATGTCTCGGTAAAAAGTTCGGGATACCTATAGGTGCCGCAAGCATTTCCCCCAGCAAGTCAAATTAATCATGAGTTTGGGTCCCTAAAGCATGCTTTTTTAAACGGTGCTCTGACATTTTTGAAGGAAAAGTTTACCTCCTTCCCCCTCCTTCCCCCTCCCCCCCCCCCTCCCCGCAAGCAATAGCAAGTCAAATTAATCATGAGTTTGGGTCCCTAAAGCATGCTTTTTTAAACGGTGCTCTGACATTTTTGAAGGAAAAGTTTACCTCCTTCCCCCTCCCCCCCCCCCCCCCCCCCTCCCCCCCTAAAAAAAAAAAAGGTATTAATATGTAAGTCTTAGAGACACTCTTCTCTATCAAGTCAATAAAAGAAAAAGTGAAGAAATTAAATTTTGCATGGCTTTTTATGCTAAACTATCTTTTACCCCCACGAGGGAGCACCAAAAGGAATTAATACAAAATAGCAACAAAAAAAAAATGTCAACATTTACTAGTTTTAGCTTAAATATTTTATTTTAAAGATTAATTCAAAATTGTGTTGGGTTAATCTTAGGGGTGCAGACGAGCAAGTCTTGAGTTTGAGTCCAACAATATTCAAGGTCTACTCATTTGATTTATGATTGGGTTCAGGCTCAACTTGTATTTATAACGAGCCAAATGTTTTATGTTTGAGTTTGGTCGAGCAGTTTTTAACTAGTTTGAGCTCGAGTTTGCTTGCCACGAAATATGAAATCGAGTCTGGACTCGCGAGTTTGAACTTGTATTTGTTTACGTGGCTCGTTATTCAAAACACGACGACTTGAACATGATCGACCTATCTATACATAATCTTTGTTTCTAAATCATAATAAAATATAAGATTCAAAACAAACATGAGTTTCATGCTCCCCTCTTTTATGTTTGTATTTTGGTAGATCTTGTTTCTTATTTCTTATTTTACTTTATTTTTTAAAAACCGCAAAAAAGAAAAATGATAGAGGATAAGGTGAACATAGGCAGCATCCCACAAGGTTTAGCCAACCTAGGAGTCTTTGCTAAGATTGGGAATCCAAGGCAACTGAATATCCACATTGTTCGCTTATCTGTCACTGCAGTGCCACGTGTACTCAGCCCTGCCACGTCATTCTTGACAAGTGTGACAATAGGGAGAAGTGTGGGCCCAAAACAAAGCAAAGGGGAGACTGTCTGTCAGAAATTATACATCCTTCTTTAATTGGCCACACCGTTAAACCCTAGTCAGAAGAACTTAACCATGGTCAACGAACCACCCACGTGATTAACCCAACCATGGTTAGAGGGACAAAAGGGTCGGATTTGTATGGGGCCCACACCGTACGAGAGTAAATAGCTTTCGGACGCCGTGATTAAAGGCTTTCCATCGGTTCCATTTTAGCACCGAGCGAGCGCTCTCGTGCCTTTGCTTTTCCCCGATCCTCTTCACCGGCACTCCGGCGAGTTTCGCCGGGATCTGGCCGGAATACATTCTCCCGGAGTTGGGTTCCCTCTATTCTATGATGGGTTCGGCGTAGATTGGAGTGAACGGGTTGTTGTTCTGTAAAGTTGTCTTTTTTGGGAATTTAATCCACATTCTGCGAATTTTGTCTCAAAATTCTAAGCCCCTTTCTTTTGTTATTGTGTGTTGAGGATTGATATTGAGTGTATCTATCTGCTTGTGGGGTTCTCGATTCTCCCTCCCTGATTGTGGTATTTCAAGAGATTTGATTGGGGGGTTCGAGGCAGTTTTAATTTTGAAAGCAACGTTTGGGGGCCAATCGAATCTTCCATTATGAGAGGGTATTGAGATTGGGAGATCCAGTGTGTTAAATTTGTGCATTTTGGGTGTTGGGTGGTGGAACTTGGATCAGTGATTCTGGAAGGTGGAGTTTTGTGGGGTGGGTTTGTGTCGGTGGGGCGAATTGGGAGGGAATGATTGCAGAATGTGTTGCAAGGTAGAGGAATGTGATGGGAAGTGCGGGAAGGGAAGAGATTGGGAGATGGGTGTGAAGTGTTTGGGAGGAGAAGAAGGGAAAGTTGAGAAATCAAGGTTTGCGATGGTGGTTCCTCGATCTCGAATGAAGCTATGGACGATTCGAGCAGTGACGACCGTGTTGTTGTGGACTTGTGTGGTTCAGTTGGTGGCGTTGGGAGAGATGTGGGGGCCGAGGTTGTTGAAGGGTTGGCCTTCTTGTTTCTCCCAACCAGGCGCATCTTGGCGTGATGAATTGTCTCATGTTCAACCCAAAATTGTTCTTCCCCCTAAGAGTGAGTTACTAGGCTTGTTGATCAGAATCACTGTTATTGATTATGTGTCTAGATTGAAGCAACAGTCGGTATAATTTGGCAGGATAAGATTCCCAGTTTTTTAAAACTACTCTGGTTTTGTGGCGGGTATATCTTTCTTGCAATTCTCAACCATTTTTCTTATTGGAAGGAAGCAATACTCGTCACTGACTGCTCTTATATTCTCAGGATTTTAACTTGGGCCTGAATTAGCTTTTGTTTATCAGTTATAAATCTTCCTTGCAGTGCTTCTCTAATGGGAATTAATTGTTTTTAGCTTGATAAGCCCATGGGATTGTACTGGTGCATGAGCGCACCTGCTGATTAACTTTGAATCAGTCATCCAGTAGCTTGTATATTGCAAGGGAGGATAACATGGGCGACTCTTTCTTCTTTTTCCTACCATAGATTAGGAACCAAATGGAGCAGTTTTAATTGTTTTCTCCCTTTGGTCTGTGTTTGGGATTTTAGTTTTACCTGCCAATGACATTCTGATACTTGTTGGATGCAGGGGTTTATAGGAATAATGGTTATCTTATGGTTTCATGCAATGGAGGCCTCAACCAAATGCGAGCGGCGGTAAGCTTTACGTTATTAACATTCATTATGCTTTTTCTTTTTCCTGCAGATCACCATTTGCTACTCTTTCTGATTGTTATAACTTTTGGATTTTCTTGCAGATATGTGACATGGTTGCTATTGCTAGATACCTAAATGTAACTCTTATCGTCCCTGAGCTTGATAAAACCTCCTTCTGGGCTGATCCAAGGTAAGTAACGAGTCTTGCATTATTCACATAAGGTATTGACAGAAAATCTACCTTCTGACATGAATTTTTTTGGTTTATGAATATTTCCTTCTAATTTGGCAGTGAATTCAAGGACATATTTGATGTTGATCATTTTATTACTTCCCTGAGAGATGAAGTCCGAATATTAAAAGAGCTGCCGATTAGGCTCAAGAGAAGAGTTGAAATGGGGAGGTTTTACTCATTGGCACCTATTAGTTGGTCTAACATTTCCTACTACCATCATCAGGTATATTGTTGTTTTGCCGATACTGTTTTTTATTTCATTTGCTGATTTAATATGTTCCAATAGTTTTTAAAATTATTTGCAACAGATCCTTCCTTTGGTGCAAAAGCACAAAGTAGTGCATTTAAACAAGACTGATGCCCGGCTTGCTAACAACGGTCTTCCCCTAGGCATACAGAAGTTGCGGTGCCGTGTGAATTTTAGTGCTCTTAGGTTCACCTCACAGATTGAGGAATTGGGTAGAAAGGTAGTTAACATTCTGAGGAAAAATGGACCTTTCTTGGTTCTTCATCTCAGATATGAAATGGACATGTTGGCTTTCTCTGGGTGCTCTCACGGGTGCAACAATGAAGAGGTGGAAGAATTGACTAGAATGAGGTAATTCTTCTCTGAAAATATGCTGATTGCAGTTCAAAACGAAGTTTTTAATCACCTGTTTATTGATTGTGGGGAATCCACCCTTTACTTAGATACGCATATCCATGGTGGAAGGAAAAGGTTATAGATTCTGATTTGAAAAGAAGAGAAGGCCTGTGCCCATTGACACCAGAGGAAACTGCTCTAATATTAAGTGCTCTGGGCATTGACCATAATATTCAAATTTATATTGCCGCTGGTGAAATTTACGGTGGGGAAAGAAGAATGTCAAGTTTGGCGACTGCGTTCCCAAATCTGGTCTGTATTTTACACACATGTTCTGTATGCTCGTCTCCATGACTTGTTGTGACTTGTTGTGACAAATTATGATTTATTTCAGGCCAGAAAAGAGACACTGCTGAAATCCTCAGAATTGAGGTTTTTCCAGAACCATTCATCTCAGATGGCAGCTTTGGATTATCTCGTTTCTCTGGAGAGCGATATATTTGTTCCTACATATGATGGAAACATGGCTAAAGTAGTAGAGGGCCATCGCAGGTACCATATTGATGCTCTCTTTTCCTCTTTTGTTGCTGAATTCTTATGATAAGCACACACTTTCTGGGATTTGATTTTTTATCATTGAAATTTGGCGTTTCGTGCAAGAGTTTGCTTCGTTCTTTACTCTTCCCACTTCCTCTTTGGATCCAGGCTTCTAGCTACTGACATGTTTAAATGCCTCTCAGATTCTTAGGCTACAAGAAGACTATTCTATTGGACAGGAAACTTCTGGTTGATTTGATCGACCAATACACCAATGGCTCCTTGAGCTGGGACGAGTTCTCGTCCACCCTGAAGGATGTTCATTCAGATCGGATGGGAAGCCCGTACCAGAGGGTAGTCATTCCAGATAGACCGAAGGAGGAAGACTATTTTTATGCCAATCCGTACGAGTGTTTGCAGCTCCCAGATGAACCATTGAGAAGCTCATGATTTCGATTTTGCCCCCCACAAAATGGTATCTACAATCTCATCATGCTCCTCCAAATAGGATTATTTCCTGCAGATAACGGTATAAAACTGCTTCTCATGGAGGATTAACGGTGGGGGACGGGCACCATTGTAAAAGGGTCAGGGTGGTGTGGAAGAATACTTGGGGCCTCTCTGCGGGAGGAAGCTTACCATCATTCCTTGTGTTTAAAATCTTTGAATAATCAAATTTATGTATAGAGAGAGAGAGAGAACCCTGCCATTTCAGGGTTAATATAAGATCAGCCGCAACAGTAAAAGTGGAAACAAAGTCATTAGTTCATTGAAGATTTTGCAAAACCATTAGTGCCATGCTTTTGGGTCCCCTGCAATGTGATAGCAAGGGGGCATGCTAGCATCTCTCTCTCTGTCTCTCTCTCTCTCTCTCTCTCTCCCCATACAAATCATCCATCTTAGAAGATGAACATGTTTTAAAAATGGGGAAAACCTTCCACATCATTGACAGCATGATTTTGCTCCATCGAGGTGGGCGTGGGAGTGAGTGCCCACTAAGTCATTTCAGCCTTTGTTTGAGTATGGACCACGCCTGTGCCTCCAACTGCTCACCACTAATACTGTGCATTGATCGTAGGATCACAATACTCTAAATATTTGAAGAGAGTGGGAGAGAGCATTTCCCCCCTCCTCAATACTTTTTTCTTGTTGGGTTCTCGAGATAGAATTATTAATGGTGAATGAGTGATCCTAGAAAGGGGTGAGAGATCCAATATAAACCGACATTGGTGGGTGTATATGGTAATGGCTATATTAATGGTTTGATGGAACTTTGGTGGGAGGGTGTTGAGGCACTTTCACCAAAGTTGGTGGCTAGCAAATTTTCAATGTCCTATTTATTTTTGCTCCCCTTCACTTATCCAAATTCACACCCCCCCCCCCCCCCCCCCCCCTCCTCTAGATAAGATTAGAAGAGATCAGAGTTCATCATTGTTGATTTGAAATTTAAACACCTTTGCTCCCTTCCCTTGTGAAAAATTTTCTTACAAATTCTTCTTCTCATTGGGTCATCATTTTCTATTGTGTTCTTTGCTGATCCACCAAAGACTTTGTTGGGTCATCATAAACCCTCAGACTTTATGCACAAACTCTATCCAACAGGGAGGAAAGAAAATGGTAAAAAAAAAAAATATATTATTTGAATCTTACTGATAAACCATTAACCAGACAGACTTGATCATGCAGTGAGGCATTTTAGGGCAATTAGAAGAATTATTCATTATAAGAACTCATCATATTAGAATGTGCTAATTTAAGGTCACTCATCTTTAGCTTTTTGGGGGGGAATTTGACAGTAACAAGCTGTGATATGCCTCATCAAATATTCATGTAGTTTGGCAGTGCCTTGTCTAGGTTGCATCATTTGCTTGTGGGCATCAAAAAGGACATGAGGCCCCCCATGTGTCTGTGAACCCCAACCATGTGAAACTGCAAGGATACACACTTCTTGTTGCATTCATAGCTAATAACAAAAAAAAAAAAAAACTTTAACTTTACTATCAAGACAATGAGACCCAACCAACTAAAATGCATGCATCTATTAATTAATTTAAATTTAAGAACTGGAAAACCAAAGAAGTAACTAAAATGCCAAAGTCTTGGAGATAAGAAGATTCATAAATTTTCAATACGATTTTATGATGTGTAGGCCTTCCATTTATATAAAAAAAAATCATAAAAGTTTGAATTATTCAAAATTTAATTGGAGATTTTCTTGAACTTTACAACATGGACGGGAGGCTTACACACCATACAATTATATGAAAATTTACCAATTCTTTTATTGTTTCCACAGTCTTTGAATTTAAATGATTAAAATTTTAAATTTTCATACAATTTTATGAGGTGTGGGCCTTCCATCTATAAATAAATAATCATAAAAATCTAAACTATTCAATAATTTAATTGGAGGTTTTCTTTTTTTTTTTTTTAACTTTACAATATAGATGGAAGGCTTATAGACCATAAAATTGTATGAAAATTTACTGATCCTTTTATTTTATTTTTTTTCGTAGTCTTTAAACTTATGCGATTAAAATTTTAACATAATGAAATTTCGTGAACTTTTACCTCTTTTGTGGTGGCGGACGCTAACTTGCGCCGGCCCATGAAACTGAAGATGCTATAAATGTGGGCTAAAAACTGTGCTTAGCTGGGCCTTAAGAAGCCCAAATTATGAGTTGGGCTCATGCACTTTTATTCAATCAACAGGCAATTAGGCTCCAATTAAAGGACATGGAAAGAGAAAACAAACAGATCCAAGAATAGAAAACAGAAGTCTAAACAATGAAAGTACCCAGACAATTCTACACTTGGTAATAGATGAATTTCTCCCTTGGGCTTGGTGGGCCTTCCTGGTTCACCCAAAGCCCGTCTTCAGAAGCCTATTTTGAACCACAGGCACTACTACTTCATTAAAAGGAAAAAAAAAAAAACACCTCACCGCGGTGACACCACATCATTGATACTGTAGGTCAACTCTATTATATGGAACTGCATTTCACACTCTCCGTAGGAACACACCCTTCATCTTAAAAATACTGAAGCAGCAAAATTTAAGTGATTCTTTTTACTGTTGTTTGATCAAAATACTTATAAGAAAAACCACTTAAATTTCAAGAAGTACGAGTAGAATTACTCACACCTAAAGTTTTCTCCTCCATTCATGACTCCTCACTTTCTTACAAGCCATACAGCCCCATCCTCTCCTTCAGAACTCTACCCAAACCTTACTCTATGAGCTGAAGAAAAGTGCTTGGTCGCAGCTATCATGGCTGCCTCCGGCACACTTCTCGGAGTCCTCGATTTCTGGGCTTTTGCAGGAGCACCAAAGCATGGAAACAATGAGCTCAAGAACAAAATCCAGCCGTTCACCCCCTTGGCGTCCCCCATTCTGTTCTAGCTGTGCAAATCCTTCCTTATGGCAGACTAAGGACCAAACTAAGATGGGTATCTTCTAATTCCAAGGAAGAAGAAAAGAGATGATGACAGTTTCTCTGTGCTTGAAGAAAGCAAATATACGAGCATACAATTTCTTGGTGGGTTGCTTGCAATTTGCCCCTTATATAGGCTCTGAGATTTCTTGGGGACTACACTTATGTTTAGAGGACCGTGGGTTTGAATTTTTCAATAAAGAAGCTTTAGTCAGCAAGAGGGTGTTTCTCTTATCTTTTGATCAACACAATATTCATTTCTCGTCACAAAAGCTGAGGTTTCTTCTCAGTACCTTCCTTTGCTGCACCCTCCTGTGAAGCCCGTGCAACCCCATTTTCTTTGAAATTGCTGAAGTGATGCCCACGCAAATCAACCACTTCTGTCATTTAGTTTACTATATTTGGCAGTCTAATGCTAATGAACTCATCTGATTCCACAAGTCGAGGGACCCTACCCAATACAGAAGGGAAAATTAAACACCTACAAAATGATCCAATATTGCTTAGAATGGTCAACATGTGTACCCTTCTGAAAGTTTCCAGACACCGTGTACAAAGGCAAGGCACTCATTAACTAGTTAAAAATACAGCATCAGTTGCAAGGCCATCACGGATTCGAAAAAACAGTGTTTTTCGCAACTGAATGCCGATCATCGTTCTTCCTTCTGCACAACAGAGTTGCACAGATCAGAAATCTAGGAATTGAAAGACAAGAATAAGCAAAAATGGTTCGAATTACATGAAAAGGCTTGGGTTTCCGATTGACATTAGGCTTACAACAAAATTGGTTATGGGGTTTGTCCAAAGCTGGCCTGCACACATCTTCCCCGTGAGGGTTTGCATAGTTTCTGGAACCAGGACAGCAATAGACGGCGAGCTTTTTCCTGGTTAGAATAATTTCCAATTCATCTGGGAAACAGCAAATGGAGCTATGTTATATACACGAGCGCGAACTTTAAACTCTCTGTAGCATTTCGTCATCTTTCTCCACCCTCAAGTTCTTCCGGATCTTCCACATGAGCTTCCTCTTTGTTCACTTCACTTCCAATTTCATTATTTCTACCCTGATCCCAAAAGAACAGTCCGGATGATCTTGAGTCATCCTCGTCAATATCTTCCTCATTCTCCTTGTCTCTTGATCTCAAGATCAAATCGCTGTTCATCCAAGCTGGGCAATGGTGCACAACCCCGAGAATGGCTTGGATTTGCAGCTGTGTAGGACTCGGAGTAGATGGTGTTTCGCCAAGGCCACGCCTCAAGCAAGAACACTCCGGGATAGGATGCGAGAGAAAAGACAGCGGTTTTGATTTAGTAAAGGCTTCTGTCAGTCCATCAAGTAATGTTTTTCTCAAAAGCCTACGTACGGATGTTATCCAAGTTCTGTTAGCTTGATATCTGTGATCACAAGTTTCTTCTAGAAGCTTGACAACCTCCTTTCTGTCAAAGAGAGTAAAGGAAAAAAAATTAAAACCAAATCAAAGTATATAGGAGTGGCACTAGCAATAAGTATGCTTCCATTAATGCATGCATATTTTAGGGCTATAAACCAAACCTGTCAGGCCGGAAAGTCTTGGATGCAGCAGACTGATACAATCTTTGTCCCATTACAAGGCTCGCGAAATTCGGGTGGCCCTTCCCATCACGATCGAATCCCGGGATGAACACATCAGCTTCAGTGCAAATTATATAGTCGATGGCTTCCCATAATAGCTTATGAGCATTCGTTCTCAATTCCACAATTGTACTCTCAGGCTCGTTATCGCTCTCAGCTACCCAACCCCACCAACCTTCAATATTATATGTCTTAGGGCGAGCTGGAGGTGGTGGAAGCGGTCGAGGGCGAGGCCCACTATTTCTCCATGCTTCATGCTTTGTTTCTTGCTCAATAGTTGGAGTCGTCGGATAGTTAGTACTGAGTTCAGCCTCATGACCATATATTCCACTAAGCTCCCAACCCGCGCTTAAAGAGGTCCTATCAACAACATTTTCAAACATCGCGTGAAGAGGTATTAATATTCTTTGGCCACCAAAGACTTCTCCCCCTGAAACGTAAATGATTGTGCCCTGAGAGTATCCATATGCACGAAGAAGAATACCCACCTGTGAAACAAAGTGATCTAGATCATAAATATATAATTCCAAATATCACAAAAAGAAAAGTTCTTACCTCTTCTGGCATAAGTGGACAGGATCCATTAAGGCGTCGCTCAGCTGAATTCACAGAAAGCTTCTCCTTGACAATCCCACGCTTTTTCATCCATGATCTTTTATGTTGAATGAGTTCAGTATGCACATCCTTTGGGAAAGTAATTTTTTTTAGAAAAAAAATTATATAGATGCTGAAGACTGGATAAGCTTTACTATGAATGATTTAGAATCACCAAATTTATACCTGGAAAAGTTCAGCACAGCCATGATATGCTAGAGCATCTCTGGTCATCCCTGGCTCATAGACCATGAAAGGCCTACCAGGCGCTCGCAACCTGTAATATCACGAATAAGCAAAGGAACTCTTAGCCATTCCAAACATACCCAACTTAGGCCCAGTTTAGATACCCACACGGAAAGCACTTTTTTGGCCAAAAGGTTTCCTCCGCGTAGCCTTCTTTTTTGGGCCAACAAGTGCTTTTCCAATTCGTGCTAAATGCCCAAATTTTTTCGAAAGCACTTTTTACCCAAAGGCGCCTTTTGCATGGGTACCCGAAGGAGGCCTCAGTATATATTGTCATAGCAAAAGAAAAATTCCTGATCCATAACAATAATCACACCATACAGTTTGAAAAATGATGATGAGTGAAGACAGACCTGTTCAAAATTCTGGTAGCAACTTCCTGGACCTCCTGTCTGAACCGCAGAGCATGGAAAGCAACTCTACACCTAAGCCGCTGGTACTCATCAAGGTGTGGTGGAAGAATGGCCTGGGTGAGATTCAAGAGTCGTGATGACAGTCAGAATGCAGGGAATAATTTAATTGAGAAAAATGATAGTAAATAACCCCAAAAGACATTGCGTATTATTATTTTCAGCACACAAGATCAAATAAAAATGGTGCAGCTAGGATGAGGGAGGGAAGGTAAATGAGATTTGAAATATTGGTGATGTTCATCAAACCACTAAGTTGATCAAATCTCCCAGACAAATTAGGTTAAATTTGCGGTTCTAAAAATGTCATTCCTAACTGATAAGGTAGACCTGATCCAATACTAGTTTAGGTAATGCCGAGTTGGTTCTAGGTTTGGAAGAAAACAGGCCCAGTCAACCCAGACCAGTGTTGAATGCCCCAATCAAGCCCAATGACAAAAGGGTTGTAAACAAGCCAGTTAGTCCATGTCCATACCTTTTTCAGGCTCTGATTTTTATCCTGCGAAGTAATAAACAGATTATACACCAGAAAAGGACAGCAAAAATTGTTACCTGTAGGCACCCACCATCAGCGATGACTAGTTCAACAGCTGAGTGCTTCTTTAGTACTGGAAGAACATGATGCAAATAATAGAAAGGTGAAGCTGAGTAAGGCACTCTAAACACAGGGATCTCCTTTCTTCTTCTTGCTTCTTTCAGACTTTTTGGAAGAGTTTTCACGATTTTGACATCTTTTGACAGAGCTGCCATGAATTGATCCTCATTGTAAAGGTAAGCAAAACTCTTGAAGTTGGAGCTATGGACACGAAACAAGTTGACCAGTAAATAAGCAGCAGATGACACATAAGCTAAATGAAGAAACAAAAATAATAATAAATAAATAAAATCAACCTGATTCCCTTGCTGCTTGTAGTTTGCTGGATTTCAGGAACAACTAAGGTGGCATTTAGAAGTCGAGAGACTACAACCGCATCACAAATCTGAATGATAAAGAAAATCTTAAGCCCATTTGACATAAGTAGACATAAAAATACATAAAATAATTAAAGGCCCGAACAGGGAAATTGGCATTGTTACCGAATTCCTGATATCGTGGAAACCTCCTAGTATCCGAACGAAGATAAAGCCAGTTGTCTTTACACTAGGCACTAATATAAAGTAAAAATGAAGTTAGGAAGATATAACAAAACAATATATGCATAAACACATTATTTTAATTTAAAAAGAAGATAAAGATGGTGCTCAATTGGTAATTGAAGAACCAAGCCTTTTGTTCAGGATACTAAATATTTTCTCCACAGCTTCGGTCAGTGCTTTTGAGTTCTGGTTTGTCTTGTGTGCTTCGTTTATGTCTTGGTGTACTGTGTTAGCAAAAATAACAAACACATTCTTGCAACTTGCATCAAAGCCACTCAATCAACCTAAGACTATGTCCTTGATTACCTCCATGACAATCATGTCCTTTACTACAGCTTGCAGCCAGTTCTTCAGTGTACCCTTAGACTTCCTAACCTCAGGCAAGTTGATAACTTCACTCCAAACTGGAGTGCTCATAGCTCGTCACACATACCCAAACTACATATGTTTTTCATCTAAAACATTAAGCTTTTGAGCACATCTATCAAGAGGTGAAAACAACTATATTACTGACCTGAAAAACTGTAGGATGACGCTGGTATTTCATCTTATGACCTCTCAAACCTATGCTTAATCAATGGATGTAAGTTTTGAAGTCAAAAGAAATATGACAAAAATACAATTGCCTGTGAATATGATTAGCAACCCCCAAAACCTACAAAGCAAGCTGTTAAGCCCAGAGCATCATGGTAATTAGACAGCCCATATCAAGGACCCGGATAGAATACATCATCCAGAGGTCATCAAACTAGAGGGAATTGGCTGAAGAAGTGAAGTCAGTTTTTTTATTTATAACAATAGCACATTGGTGCCTAGGGGCATAAAAAACAGGTCATTTTACACCTGATTCCCGGATTCAAGTTCAAACTAAGTCAGAAATGTCTTCTTCTTTTTTTTCCTTTTTTTTTCTGATAAATAAGTCATAAATTTCTTGATCTCTCTAGTATCCCAAAATGATGGTTTATAATCTTCATAATTAGTTACAAAAATGCAGACTTGAGAGAGAAAGGGGGGGGGGGGGGGGGGGGGGGGGCGGGAGGGGGGAAGAGCATCATCATTAGCATGCAAATTATCATTCTCCAAAATGAGACATACATCACAATACATGCAGCAAATACATCCTAGGAAAATCCAAAAATATAAAGCATGTCAACCCTATTATTCATTATTCTCTTCAAGCTAAATAAAAAAGGGTTCCTGGGAAAACAGAAGGTCATTCAAAAGTTACTATTCAGCGGCAAGGTGCAGCCGAGACTAACCTGCATAGTATCCTCTGGGGTTTGCATGTGGATGCAAAGATTCAAGATGCCTCACTGGCCCCCATAGCCTTCTGTACAACGGACTCTGCACACACATTGTGTGATAATAAAAATCAGATCCCTCTCTCTCATGGCATTCTCACCCACACAGAAGGAGAAAGAGAATGGTCAATTTCAAAACCAGGCAGCGATACAATAGTAACACAAAAGGGAGAATACCCTTTCTGCAAAAAATCTGTAGCACTACAAAATATAGAAATGTGGAAGAAAACATATATAAACCACCACAGGTACAGAGCAAATACGGAAGTAAGCTTATCCAGTAAACTTAAACAAAAACCATCCGGATTTTCTCTAGTACTCGCAGGAACTGGCAGAGTTCCAAAATCAACCAGCAAAATAAACCCCAATCACCCAAACTGATTACCCGCCCCCCCAACCCCACAAATAATTCTTAGAACAAAAGCAAATCTGCTGACTACCACCGGCAAATAAACACCTAAAAAGAAATCTTTATAAAAGCCATATAGTACGACATTAAAAACATGGCAAAGCAATGAGAAACAACAAATTCAGACTAGATAAAAAGGCAAGTAGATAAGAAAATTGGGAAAACGGAGTGAGAAAAAAAAAAGTTGAGATCTTGGTGGGGTATGTGCACATTACAGCTGTGGGGGGATCCGGATTCTCAAAAAGGGGTCTCCATGAGAAGATTGGGATTGAAGGTTGGAACTCGGAAATGCCATCCTCTGTGCGCCCAGCAAGCAGAAAGTGAGTGAAGATGGAGAAAGTCGAGAGAACAAGCCCAAGCAAACCTACCCACTTCAACCTTGATTTCAGAACCATCCTCCCCTCTCCTTTCATGGACACCCAGATTCCAAAACCTCAAAAAAAAAAAAAAAAAACCCTCAATCAACACACAAGTCTCTTTTTTTTCTTGGTAAATAATCAGCACACAAGTCTCTATCCTTGAAAGTCTCTACAAATCCCATATTTTGTTCTCTCTATCTCTCTCTATGCAAGGGAGATTTTTCGTTGCTGTTTTCTGGGTCATGGTCTCTTAATGGTAAACATGGGAGAAAACTGAGTAGGAGAGGAGGTAAACACAAGTCAAGACAGGTGAGGCGCAGGCGGCATAGGTGTCCTCTCGCAATTGCAGTCACCTTTGAGAGGGAGATAGAGCGAGCTGACCCTGCTTTTATGAGTTCCTGATTGAAACAAATCCCACTCTCAGACACAGCGCGTGGCTTCACATCCAAAGAAGTGGGATCACGTGGCCCTAAGCCCTCTAGCACGTGACATGTGGGTGGTGGACCTTTCGCCTACTGACACTTTCCGACCTTCTACATTATTTTCCTGGCTGCGAATTATTAAAATACATAGGAGAAAGAAAAAAAAAAAAAAAGAAGGTAATATTCATATAAGTTTGATCTGACGATAAAAACAATCCCGAATTTTTACCATTTTTCCGAACTTATATTAGTAAAGAAATATAAAACAGCCAAGAAGACCAAAAAAAATACAATAATCCTAAACGAATTTAGAAATATTAGAGGTAGAGAAAAATTAAATTTCGTGTGTCAATGTTAATAATATATGTATAGAGAAGAAAAATGTTAAAAATAGTTTTAAAAAATCATTTATTCTTATAAGAACCTGCCCTTGTAGGGCTCACATAATATTATGAAAATATTTTTTGACCATTAGAGTATAAATTTAATACATATTCTAGTAGGTACAAAAATTTGAGCCTAATCTGACAACGTTCCATCCGTAATAGTCAATGTTTTCAACTTTTATTGTTGACTAACTTGAAATTGAACTTTGACCATTGAGATGAAGGCTCGTTTATAATCTAATCAAACTCAAGTTTTTCGAGCTAGTAAGATACCTAGATGATATTTAATCTAACAGTCAGAGTTCATTTCCAAGGTATCATGTGAACCCTAAATGAGTTGGCTCTTATAAGAATGGTTAGTTCTTTGGCTCTCCCAAATACTGTATGTGTATATACTTTGTCATGTAAGCACACGTCCTAATAGAAGTAGGACTGGGAATGAAATTTTTTCACTAATATAAGTTTGAATTAGAAATAAAAAAATTAAAAATTTAAGATTTTAATTAGAAAAAGTAAAAGTATATGATTGTTTTTAGTCCTTCGAGTTCTTATGTGTGGAGCATTCCATGTAAAAGGAAAAAAAGAAGACTTGTGAAAAAGAGTGAAAAGCAACTCTTTTGATAGAAAACCATAAAGACAGACCCAACTACAGTGTGAGCTGTAAATGCACTATAATAGGAACTGTGGGGTCTATTTTTATTTATTTATTATTATTATTTTTGGCCTTGAAGTTGAAATCCAAAGTAAAGAGAGTCCTTCATACCTAATTCAAACACAACTTAGGAAGAGTAAGAACAAAAATGGCTCGATCCACCATTTTCCTGTCCTTTTTCTTTCTGATTAGCCTCATTGCATAGGTTCTGAATTTGATGTCATTGATTACTACTGATATTTAATGTTCAAAACAGGTATGAAGTTGCTGATATTTCATCATTAAAATCAGATTATGGTAATTAAACCCATGAAAAGCAAATTAAGATAATAATGAAATGGGAAGATGTAAAAGGGAAAAGTCTGGTGGGAAAGGCTGAGTGCAACACTGCCATGGCTGAAACAGGAAGAAATCAATTGTGTCCCATCAGGAATAGCAATGGTATCAATCAATTACATCGATTCGATTCGGTGCTCATATTTGTACATATCAAAACCCAAGCGAAAAGAACTCATTTATGTTTAAATTTGTAAGTTTAGACTACACAAGTCTTGATATGCACGAATGTTCATACATATTTGTAACCAAACCCCTTAATCTTCTAAAAGTCCTCGTGAAGAAGGGTCAAGAGTGCCACTGAACTGGAGAGCTTCACTCAGGTGGGAAAGTTTTTGGTCTGAATTGGGAGAGTTCATGTTGGAGGATTCGCAAGAGAAATCTGTCGGACCATATAATTCTGTATTCGCATGTACGAATCCAAGATCATGAAAGTCCATAAGTTCTGTACAAAAATACAACAGATTAGCCAGTAGAAGCTCTTCTCTTTTCACGGTCGATCCGTTTCTGCTGCGAGATGAAACCTTCAGACCACAATGGAGATTACTGTTATGATTTACAGTCTCACGGAGGGCTCTCAGTGATTGATCTCTCTAATACAAGTTGAGGTCAAAAGGAGAGAAAATTGCAAAAACACTTCAATAGTTATTCGGTTACTCTGTCATTTGGGGTGGCCATATTACTCAACTCCACTTGATGAAGCTCTATCCGGCTGACAACTCTAGACATCTCTCCCCCAGCAAAAGACATTGACGTATCTACCTTAGCAAGGCGCCGCTGCCTAATTTTCAAGATAGCCTGAGAAACATCTCCAACCGAAGGTCGCTTCCTCGGTGTTTTGTGCAGGCATTTGTGAGCAATGCGCGCTAGGCCCCTCACCTCATCTGGATTACATTGCCCAACAAGCTTCTTATCAAGTATTTCATCGACACCGTCTGAACTCATACCCGCCTTAAACAGGAGAAAGTTAAATTCAGTCAGGTTAGAAAGATGGAAGGCCAATGGGCATGTCCGAATGAGCGAGTTTCTATTAAAACCTGTTTTGGGGGAGAGAACTCACCAGATTTACATATTCCATTAGATTCTGATGTGGATGGATAGCTGTAATGAGTTCAAAGAGGATCACGCCAAAACTGTAGATGTCGCTCTTCATTGTGAATTTGTTAGTAGATACGTAAGCTGGGTCCATGTAGCCATATGTACCCTTCAGGCCCGAATTCCGACCATCAAAAATCTCTTCTTTTGACAGCCCAAAATCCGCAACCTGATCAAATGAGCAAAAGTCGAACACAAATCAAATCAAGAACGCAGAGGGGGACAATTTAATGACGCAGAATTCAATGATAGCGCTATTCTCTCTAAACAAAAGTCAATGACAGCGTTATTCTCTCTAAATTTCGTGTCTTTCTTTATAATTTTTCTGTTTTAGTTCCTTCTACTTTGGAGTCCAACAAAAATGTGCTCCAGTTTTATGACCACAACCTTTAAGCTAATGATGCTTTCAACAATTCATTCCTCCATTTCATCTCGGTGGAACAAAGCACTAACAGCCTGTTTCGTTTGCAGAATGGAATAGTGAGACTAGAATAGCTACTCCAAGGAAATAGAATATATAGAAACAGTTACTCCCATGGACCATGAGTCGATAGGTCAAAAGCAGCTAATCCCAAGGTCCTTGAGTAGAAGGTTAGATATTATTAATTGGGCCAGAGCTCCAAAATGAACCAAAAGAAGTAATAGTTTTTCCATATGAATAAGGGCAGAATGTTTACCAGGAACCAAACATGATAAAAGAGTTTTTTAAGATTTTATGACATGTAAAAAGGAAGGCATTTGTACACGAGGGGTTTACCTTAGCCCTCATTGAATGGTCCAACAGTATGTTTGCAGACTTCAAATCGCGATGTATAACAGGAGGGACAGCCTGTACATAGATTTTGTTAGATCAGGGAGAAGAAAAATGCATATTACTTGCTAAGGAGTCCCGATCGTACCCCTTCATGAAGATATTCAATACCATGAGAAATATCAAGAGCTACTTGAAGCCTTTCATCCCAATCCAGAAATTCGTTTCCTTCACCTAAGTGCATGAATTAGAAGTTATTCTTAATTAGAAACTAAACAGTATTAAAAGAAGTATGATCAAAACAGTTACCGCTACTGGACTAATCATTGCACAAAGTACATTTGGCGATGTGCACACTGTGAAGCATTACTGTGACATCAGCATGATATAATAAATATAATTTCATAAATTTATTTATGTGCATTAATAATAAGAATAGATTATTTCCTTCGGGCAAGTATAAAAAGAAAGATGAATATAATCGACCATAGCCACGAAAGAAATACAAATATAAGTATGATTAGCTGTCAAACTGATAGATGTTTATATCATATCACAGTCGGACTACAATAGAAACCATATTTAACAAAGAAAATTTCCAACATAGACACTTTTGTCCACCCCAATTAAACAGAAAGTATAATTGCCCTAAAATTCTAATAAAGATACTATCCAAACCCTCGCCCGATCCATTGGTCTCCTTTTCAGTTATTGCTACTAAGCAAGGGCAGTAAACAAATGATCTCAAAAGGCATAGAATCTTACGATTCACGATTAGATTCATAAAATTCGATCCTCTAAGTGAATCCCTTTGGTTAAAAATTTTATGACTCACTATGCAATTCTATTCGATTTCAAGAATCTAATGATTCATGAAACCAACAATGGGCCAACTTTTGATTACTAAAAGAAAAAGACAATGCTGGATACGTTTGGGCTGGGTATTAGAAGACTTGAAGCACCTTTGGCTTCTTTTTTCTGATCACGGAGCTTTGTGGTGCTGATGGGTTCACTCAAATTTCTTGAAGACCCGGAGTTTGTGGACTGCTAAGGTGCCTACATTTGGTTCATGGCCCTGGAAGAAAATCTATGGGCTTAGGCACGTTTTGGAACCTGTGTTGCGATGGAAAATTGGAAGAGGAAACACTGCCCTATGTACAAGCTGGTGTCTGACAGATATTTTCAGAATTGGTCTCAGCCCGATGTGCACAGTGCAGCAAGCCTTCATGCAGACCCAAGGTCTCTGGCCCACTCGTCTGAGGACAATTTGTGATACGCTCAATAACTTCCATCAGCTGAATACACACATGAATGATAGTCCTATCTGGTCTGAGCATCCCTCTGGGATGTTTTCGGTGTCTGCTGTGTGGAAAATGTTGCGTAGGAAAGAACCAGTTAAGGCTTGGGCACCAATGGGGCCATGCCATTTGTGTGGGATAAGAACATTGTTCCCAGGCACTCGTTCTTCCTCTGGCTTGTTGCTCTGGGAAGGTTTCAGACCCAAGAGACGCTCCAAAGGCATCAGAGAATTCTAGGTGCTGTTTGTGGCTTCTGCAATCATTGCCCTAACTCCTTGGACCATCTGTTCTTCGAATGTGCTGTGACCTCTGGTTTGGTGGCTCAATGGGCTGGGAAATGCAATATTGCGTGGAAAAACTCCACCTGGGAGAACAACTTACATTGGGCAGTTGTGAACCTTAAAGGGAACCGACTTCATTTGATAGTTGTTCAAGTCTCTTTTGCTGCCTTATGTTACATTATTTGGATTGTGCATAATGATGTCATCTTTAGAGGGAAAGTTCTCAATGTGCAATCAATATTCAAACATCTTTCAAAGATTGTCAGAGATAGGGCCTGCACCTACTCACACATGGGGCAATCGGATGCTAATGTTTGGATTCAGAGGAGCTGGGATCTCCCACTAACGGTGTTTAACTAGTGTGGCCCTCAGGTCTCGGTCTTGGTAGCGCTTCCCTTACCCACCCAGCCCCCCCCCCCCCCCCCCCCCCCCCAACACACCCGCCCAACTACCCTTATGCTTTGTGGGACTCCAGTGGTGCCTGGTTGAATGGGGCTGTCTCTCTTGTATTGCCTTCTTGTGCTTGTTGCTTCTCTTTTGCTGTAGCTTTGTTTTTCTTTCAGCCTTGGCCGTGTACGCTTGTAGTTGCTGTTTTTGGTTAATATAATTTTCAATTTACCAAAAAAAACAAAAAAGAAAATGTTTTGGGTAGACAAAATAATTAAAATAGACCTTATAACAAGCAAAAAATAGCGGAAATTCAAATTAAAATTTCCCAAAATACACACAGAAAACCTAGAAAATCCTTTATGAAATTCTAGCAAACGATTTAGAGTTTATAATGGTGATGAAGTTGAATTTTTTTTAAAGTAAAACATGATTGCCCCAAAAAAACTCTTATAAGAAGCTATTTCACAAGCTTAAGGAATGCTTTGTTAAAGTACTATTCCAATAGGAAGCTATTCTTGTGTGTGTTGCTGAAACTTACGATTCTCGATTCGATTAGATTCATGATTCGAAAAATGAGCTTTTCGATTTACGATTTGACAACTATTAGCATATGATATCACCAACTACATAGATATCAAAAGAAAGCAAATTTAGATAAGCAAAGCAGGGCCTAGAAGATCTTACTATACAAAAGGTTTTCCAAGCTCCCATTGCTCATATATTCATAAAGTAACATATGCTGGCCTTTATCAACACAATATCCTAATAAATTTACAAGATTTCGATGGTGCAGCCTACCCAGAAGAACTACCTGCAGGAAAACCAGGAAAAAGATTAAGAAAGAAAGAAGGAAGAGAAGAAAAGGAGAGAGCAGCATTACGGAAGCTGAACAAGAAACTTCAATCAACATAAGTTTACATAGTTTATAAAGTGATCTCAGTCCATATCAAAACAGGAAGAATACATGTTGTGGAATCAAATTTGAAATGGAACCAAATTTGCCACTGCCAGCACCAGAGTAATAGTGTCTTGAATCTGACGGATGGAAAAGCGGAAGGTTGGTAATCCCTACTAAAGGGAGGAATGGGCATGCAATGTATCACACTGTCATAAGAAAATGAACAATAAAATATCTCGTTCTCATTAAAAACACTTTAAATCTTCTCATTACCTCTGTTTGGAACTCTTTCTCCCCCTGTTTTGAATCAGAAGCAAGCACCTTTACAGCAAGTATCTCCCCACTAGGCAATATAGCCTTGTATACTGGTCCGAATGACCCTTGCCCCAAAACAGTTGTGAAGTTTTGGGTGGCCTTTTGGATATCCCTGAAAATGCAAAATGAGGCAAGAAATTATAGTTACCTATTTTGTACATGCTACAATAATTATTTGAGGGCGAAATATGCCATCTAGCTTAGTTTCAGAAGTTCCCGACTCTAAATCTGGCAAAGCCAGAAGACAAAGAAAAATTGCAAAGAAATCTTCGAGCAATGTTTTGACATTGGATACGTTACTTTGAATGAACTAGAGCTTGTTGCTTGATCACTTCAAAATTGCATGGAAAGAACCCACAGCCTCAACTCACACTGTATTTTTAGCAGACATAGTAATCACCTCAATCCCAACAAGCTCTAATTGAAAATAATTGGATTTGGCTACAAGAATCCTATTTTGCTATTACACTCAAAAGGTTTCACAGGTTAGCTCTCTAATCTACTGCAACTCTTCTCTTGTAGGACCTGAAATCAACAGCGTGAAGGTAAAAATATAAGATACCAAAGACAGCAGAAGCTTATGTGGACCCTCATTCCCATTGCCTTGCAACTATTGTGTTTTCGATAAAGATTAAGCAGGTTTCTGTTTACTCATAAAAGAACTGCTTAACTGCTTATGACAGAAATATTTCAAAAAACATTCATGATTCATCCAATACAAGAAACAGTTTGAAATGCTAGCAAGGTTGCAGAAGCAGTTTCACATGTCACCACAGGAAAATGCATTTGTTGAGGCAAATGATAAGAATTTTAAAGGTACATGGGAGCATATGAAGGAATGAACACAATAAAAACATTAGAAAAATGTCAGTCATTCTAGAGGAACTCTTAAAATCATGAATTAGCATAAAGTTGAAGTCAACTCCTATTAAAAGGTACAAGGATCTGCAAACAACAAAGATTTACCTTTACTATTAACTCAGCATGAGATATGGCTTTATAGCATAGTTTTGTAAATTGGTCAGCACAAATTCTATACATAATATCACAGTTTAGCAGAGACAGTTATACAGGGAAATTTTTGCACTCATCCCATCGATTCTATGGCATAGAGCGAGGACTCAACAAAAATATGAGCTGGTCCAAGATTAGAGAAATTACGCACTTGTATAGGTATCTTGGTATTCCAGATCCTGAAGCGAATCTATCTTTACCGGGATGATTCCACCTAGGAAGCTGATAACTTTTGGTAGTGTGCCTGGGTTCTGGAGCAACTATGGAACTTGATATTGTGGCAGAATAGTCAACGCTCGTGCCAAGGCCATTCGTGCGTATAGGAAGCGTTGTTAGAGCATGTTCATTTGCAAGTTGTTGATGGGACTGCTTTCTGAACCACCTTATGCCAAAAAATACTAGACAAGCTATTGTGATGCCAAAAGCCACTCCTACAGAGACACCGACTATAATTAGAATAGCTTGATCAACCATTCTTTGGTCTCGATTCAGATTCAAATGCTGAGGTCATCTTGTAGGGAGAACTGCTGTAATTTACTGTAATGGAAGAAAACAAACACAATTTCAAGTTTAGAAGCCCATTTTATTGTTTTTGGAAATAATTATTTTCCAGCAAATGAGAAAGAGATATGAAGAAGGTACAAGGAATCTGAACCCACTGAAAATTGGTGAAGTACATGGCCTTGAAGACATCTGCAATAACCCCACCAAGAGGCTAAGAAAGAAATTCATTTCCAAATTATATAGATGTAAATTTGAATATTAGACCCTAGAAATCCAAGCTGACACTCTTGACAAGCAAAAATGGAAAGATAAATGTCTAAAAAACATTATTCACCTAAAATCACATGACTGACTATAATAGCCTTTAATATTTCTACACAAAAAATACCACCATCTATACAATCAAAAGACCTAATTTCAAATGTTGAAGCAGTGATAGATTGATGGAAAACCATTGGCACATGGAGCCAACAATAATACCACACTGAAGTCTTGTGCCTGCCTTAGCTTCCGTGCTTACCTACTTCACCAGTTGTTTCAAGTTCAGTTTCAATTGTTACATGCTATTCCAATGCCTACTCTCTATGTTTAATGACAGAGATCACTCCACAGCAAGGAACCAAATCACAACGGACTGAGCCTCCCAGCTTTGCAGCAGATCACTGGTTTTAGCATATCAAGGATTTCCAACCATGGAAGTCTTCACCTCAGAAGGAACTTAACTTTCTAAATATATCTTTTGAACACGAGGAGTGGGATAAGGTAAACATACTATTACAAGAAAATAACTTGCAGGAACATGCCTTTCATCATTCAACATTCAAGCTCTAGAATGATCCTTATATGCATGATCAGGAAAAGAAAAAAAAGGCAAGTGAACAATGAAGTGAGGTAGTGCAAAAGATTCCCCGTTGCTTTGCCACATAGCGAAAAAGCTCAAGAAAAGGGCTTTTAAAGCCTTCTCACTTGCAGTGGATCTTTGGTGTCAATTGATTTGAGGATTTCCAAAAGAAACTCTTTACCTTGGATGGAACATAGCCTCCAAGATGAGCTTCTCCAAATGATCAAGGGAGTAGAATGATGCAATCATCTCATATTTGGATTGAAGGATTTGCAAGAATACACCCCTTGATTACCCAAAAAGGTACCATCCTAAAGAGAATAATGGAATCAAGGCAGGTGAGCAACAAACTCCAACTTCCTACCACTAAAATTCCTCAAGAAGTGAAACATTCCATAAAACCCTATTTCATGATCAGTGCAAGAACTAAAAACAGAAATATACTTCTTTAACTGATATACAAACATTTGGTACCCACAGACATGTGATGCTTTGTAATCATTCCCCAACAACAATGTTGGGGTGTGAAGGACAGAACATCACTGGTACATTCTTATACGCTTCTATTCACAAGTTCGAGAAAAAGTATCCATCCTTGACAAATCAAGTGACTTTAGGCTGGTATTCTTGCTCTCCATGCTACTAACATAAGATCCATTCGAGAAAAAAAAAAAAAACTGTTAAAACAGTTTTTTCCCTTCCAAAAGAATTCATTACATTTTCCTAATTGTTTATGTCCCCATCTTAAATGCCAAACAAGTGAAGTGAAGATCGCATACAATTCAGCATAACTTATAAGTAAACCACAGAAGTTTAAAATAAAATAAAATAAACCATATAATTCACACGCTACCTCGTTGATCAACATACATGTCATAAGATCAAATGGGTCTAATGAACGCCACAAAATAACAACACCCACACAGCCAAAACCAGTAACAGATCACAAAAATACTAAAACCCTAAGAATCAGAGTTGCAAAAACGCCACAGGGAAAAAAAAAAAAAGCATAACTTTACAAAAAGCGCAAAGCAATACCTTATGAAGCGAGAGAAACCCCGAATTGACCGTCAAGCCTCTGTGTGCATCACACGTGCTTATGGCCTTCAAATGTGTGCGTGTGTTCTTTCCTGATGGGATACTAGATGCCTTCGATCAACAAATGAGAAAAATCTGCCCAGTCGTCTAGAGGGAGAGAGAGGACTCTGCGATGAAACAAACAACACGGTTTTCGCAATTTTGCCACCTCATCAGGCAGATTTTATTTTATTCGATTTTCCTTTTAAATAACAACGTGAAGTGTTTAACGACTCTTTCTAAGAAAAAACACAGTACTTTATGTTAACAAATATTTTTTTTTGGATAATTTCTAAAATATGGGCTAACTAGAGAATACGGAAAAAAAAAATATAATGTGGTTTTACCTTATGATGTTTTAGAAATACGAGACCTAAAATAAAATTATTTTAAATTTTATTTTATTTATTTTTTTATGTTTTTGTGTGCCGGATATAACTTAAAGTGCGGTAAATCTTCCTATGTTAAGTTTAAAAAATATTATTCGTTGGCTGATTAAATAAAATATGTTAGAAATTACTCTTCCGCTAATAATAAATAATATGCTTTCTTCGAACTAGCGCCATTGCCACTTTATTCACAATGCAGATGCACTTTCTAGGCCTGCTACAAAAAAATAAAATAATAAAATAAAATAATATGCAAAGAAAATTTTGCAATCTTGTAAGTCAACAAAGAGACCATTCTTTTCCAAATGAAAAATAAAAGTGGTAATGTGCCCCTTTAAGGCGAAAAATACTTATGTAGTCCCTTGATGGATCATCGTTACACGTATACAAAATAGTTTTAAATATATTATTTTATAAACTGTAATGTTTTAAGAGGTTTTACTCGACAAAAATACTAAATTTAAAATTTAAATAAATGATCAAAAATTTTTTTATGTACACATGATAATTATTTATCAGTAAACTATAAAATATATTTCCTATTCTAGAAGAGTCAGATCGATCATTTTGTGCCCCTAAATTTTATGAAGCCATGCACATATACTAACGCTGACTTTTCGCTTTTTGAGCAATATGTACTTTGTTTGTTGTTGGATTGGCTTTTAAATTTAATCTTTTCTGCAGCGTTTAGGGGAGACCTCATCATTTGTGCATATGATTTGCAGGTTTTGTTTTTAGTTTTTTTTCCTTTTTGATAAACCATGATTTGCAGTTTTAATATGTATAATCCATGTGCCCTAAGGATTGGTTGACTATGCCCAGGTTTTGGTCCAGTCGTCCCTGCCTTATAATATTTTGTACATATGTTCACTTGCCCAATTTCGTCTGAGAATTAATCAAATCCTTCGTGGATCCAAACACTCCGGTTCCCAAAATTTAAAAAAAAAAAAAAAGACAGTATAACCCATATGTTACTTTACCCAAAAAGACCGTTGAGTTATGGGTCTTTAAATTCAAGTTTTATGGAGTACTTTCTTTATTTCTCCCCTTTTGTTGTTTTTCTTTTTCGGAAAATAAGCTATTTTCTCTGACATCATTATCTAAAAATCACAAGTTGACATGCCCCTTCAATGCACTCAAATTCATCTTCACACTTTTCCAACCATGGACATATGTTGATAAATAATTTCACCAAATAACTATAACAAGTGAAAAACAATTGTTTATTGTTTATTCGATTTTTAAATTCATTGTCAAAATTGAAATAGTTAGTTTGGTGTCCAAGTAATAGTTAGTTTAAAGCTCCCCAAACTGGATCAGGATCCTGCTTGGTGTTCAATTTACCTATAAATCATGTTTTATTTTGAAACTTTAATCATAAAGATTGAAAGAACATTCAAAAATCTATGCACACATAAATTTTCATTCAATTTAGTAATGTGTGGACCCTTGTCTATGGGACAAAATGAATAAAGATATCAACATTGGAACCTTCGTTCTTATAAAAAATTTTAATTTGTATAATATAAATGATGGGTCCATATATTACTCAATAGTGTGAAAATTTATGGGTCCGTAGATTTTTGAATGTTCTTTCAATCTTTACGGTTAAAATTCCAAAATAAAGCAGGATTTATAAGTAAACTGGGTGTCAAGAAGGCGCCTAGCAGGAGACTCCCAGTACAGGAGCCCCTCCCAATTTCAATCCTTACAGTTAAATTTTCAAAATAAAGCACGATTTATAAGTAAATTAGGTGCCAGGAGTCCCTCCCCATTGCATCCCTATCCATAACATTGCCTGAATCCAAAAAAGAACTTTTAAAACTCAATGGGAATCGAGATTTAATGCTCATGTCTACATATATGTATATGGGTAATACTCTACGTTCTTCACATTAAATGTGGCAACGTGACAAAATTTGCATGATCCTATATTGTAAATTGACCAAAATACCCCTCAAAGGACCATACAAATTTTGTAGGTTCTCCCTTTTGATGTGAAGAGTGTGTGAAGGATGTACAAGTTAAATTCTCCTATATGTATCGGTTAATATTATATGGTGTGACACCCTACCTAATTACATAAACTAGGCCTTTTAGATAAATAAATAAAAAAAGTAGGGTGCCCTTTTAACATCATTTAATATAGCGTACACATGGGTACATCGGTTTGTTTGAATTTGCTTTATATTTTGTGCCGTAATTCCCCGTTTATTTTTAATGATTGAGATTATACGATTTGGAAAATTTGGAACTTGATCCTTTCCACATTTCTTGAATAGGATCGTTGAACTGGTCAACAATGTGGCTCTCTTGCGATTACAAGTTAACTAGTTGAACCCATGCCATGATCAAGGGTTAACAGTCAATCCCATAGAGCACTGTCTCCCTCGTAGGATATCAAATCACTGTATATATGTGAACAAAATCTGTTGATTTACAACCCATCTTCCATCATTAACGCACCGGTAAAGCTCCCATCTCATTCGTAACAAAACGAGCAATGACACTTGATATTAGAATCTGTTTCCATCAATAAGGGAGCTCACCCTCTTCTCCTTGACCCTTCTTCGGTCTGCAAATCAATAAAAGAAGTCACTAGGGACCATGAGAATGTCGAAAGCGCTCTGCTCATCTTTCACTTTATCCTCTATTTGTTAATTTTTTAAGTGGATCGGTGCAGGATTTCGTAAAATGAGACGGTTTATGCATTGAGAGAGGCCATTCATGCGCTTTACGTGTTTGGGGACTCCATGGTGGATGATGGAAGCAACAGTATAACTTGGAAGCTGATGCAAAAGCAAATTCCTGGCCGTATGGTACAGACTTCAATAACACGCCCACACCGGTGGGTCGGTTCACTAATGGTCTAACTATTGCAGATATCATTGGTAAGAGACCTAAACTTTCATGAGTTTGTCGCCATTTTAAGCATTATTTGTGCACGTCGTAACTTGGAGACATTGCATTCAGTTTGCATGGGCAATACCAATTTCTCCACAAGGAGCGAGGTTTCAAGAGGGGCAAAAAAAAGTTGGGAAAAAACCTGTTTGTCGAAATAAATTAGATGAAGAACTTATGAAATATGTTTGGTTCACGGAATAGAGCAGCCATTGTATATAAGATTACTTACTCTCCTTGCCCTTGAGTGGAATGAATATTCTCATTTCAGTCTAGGCTACAATAAGGCTTGAATGGTGCTGGCTGCACAATTTGGATGTGGGGAAGTTTCTGGTGAACCACATTGGAAGAACAGGGTGCATACCGGAGATTGTGTACAGCACAATGCCAGTGACACCGTGTGAGGGATGGTTTGATACTTTGGCCACCATCTTTAACCTGCACCTTAAGAGTCAGCTGTGGAAGCTACAACTCCCACCCCCCCCCCCCCCCCTCCTCCATGGATCAGTCTTCGTTCGCCTGGAGGCTGCTGAACGCTGCTTTGAAGTTGAGCTGATGCACCAAGCACAAGGTAACTACGCATTTGAAGAAGTCCAGCCACCATTGTTGAAGCAGCCCACCAACCAGCCACCATTGTTGAAGCAGCCCACCATTGTTGAAGAAGGAAGCTTCCTTGTTCACACCGGTGGAAGAGTCCCAAAGCCCTCTATAAATAAAGGTGGATACCTCAGTTGGACATCATCCTGAAAATCACCAAGACAAGAGTGATTGTGAGAGTTTGAGAGTTTTTTTATGAGTTTTGTAAATACTCGTGTAATCTATTCTTGTGAGTAATAGAGGTTGATTTTTCTCTCAAATCCGTATTTACCAACGCCCAAGTTGATCCAGGTATCCCAACAGCATTTTTATGACTGCTTTGCTTAATAGGATTAGCGCTTGTGCGTGACAAATACAGTGATCGGTCTTTATAGTTTGAACTGCGTTTCATTCCCTGTTTTGTGAAGTTCCAACAAAACAAAATCTGGGTCGTCTGTCCAATTCCCTGATGTTGGGGGATTTAGCTTTTAATTCTGATAGTGAATTAGTCTCAATTATGACTACTTAGTCCTGTTGTGTCAACGGGACGGTGCACAAGGATCAGGACGAGTACTGCTTCTTCGATTCGATTCACCCGACATAATTTGCAATCCCTTCAGCTTGTATCAGTTACTCTTGGCTCAAGTAATTAAGCCTCATAAACCATACTATAAAATTCAGAGGATACCGGAACGATTAAAATACACTACAAACAATTATTATTATCATTATTGTTATTGTTGTTGTTGTTATCATGCGGGTGGAACCCGGGTGCCGTTTACAACGGAGACGCATGTATCCCAAATTTGCTGGCTGTTTTTGAAAATGGTCTCCACAGGAACTGTCACTCGACCTTCACCGGGGGCGGTGTCCTCTGCTGTCACCGGTGAGGCCACGGCGAGCTGCGTCCACAGGTAGTGGCATCGGGGGCCCCTGTGCACCAGCCTTTGGCAGCAGTCCTTACTGGGAGTGTATGGCTTCTGGCTCGTCATGTCGAGCGCGCCATCCAGGATCTGCAACTCGCACTCTGGCGACATCATCGTCGGATCGGGCTTACGGCATGTTTGAGTGTATTCTTTGAAGAACTCCAAGGATTTGGTGTCCTGTTCGAATCGAGTGCCTGGTTTGGCGATGGTTGGGGCGATGATCAGTGCTACGGTGGCGAACAGCATCGCCATCACCCCCATTCTGGTGTTAGCCATTGTTGTTCTTATTATTATGATTGTGAAATCACAACAACAATACTAATCCCACAATTATGATCTCCAAGTGTTGTTCTTATCGTGTCTGTGTTGATATTTGTATATGGTGATTTTGGTTGTTATTTATAGGGTGAAGTGAGAGCAGTGCATGGATGTATGTTTAATAGTTCATTAATTTTTCAGTTTCTTAATTAATTTGTTCACTTTAACGTAATTTCTTAATCCCTGATTAAGTTACTTGTGTACTGATTTGAACTGACAATCTATTTTGAAAATGTTGTACGTGCGTTTATTTTATTTCTTATTTTAAATGGTGGGTTTCATGATTCAATGCTAATGACAAATTTTATATCTTAAAACATGGAGCTTAAACTAAATACAATGGGAAATAGTTTTTAAAAGAAAACAAATTTAAAAAGTTTTCTAAATGAATCAAACGGCGACGTTTCATAAATACAAGCTTTCTTCAGAATTTACGTGATCCACATCATAGCACCATTGAAATTAAAAACCATATTTCGTGGGGGGGAAAAAAAAAGAAAAGATAAAACAGGAAATGCCGCATCGAAGATCGTCAAACATGGCGGTTTTAGATATCCTTTCTTGAACTGGCGAAGGCGAATTCGGAGGAAAAAGGCAGGGTTTTGTCACGAAAATCAGCCGGCTTCCACGCGGTATGACGGAGCAGCGAACCCACAACATGAAATTCATGTAAATTCCTGAAAACCTTGCTTTTGATTTTGAGAATTAGGGTTTTTGTATGTTCAGCGGAATGTTCTAATCATGGTAAAGCGCTTATCTATGGGCATTAATTTCATTCAGAATTTTTTGTTTTTTTTTTGCTTTCGAGATTGAATATTGGTGCCTTACATTTAAATGCTTTCTGGGTGTTTCTTACTCTTTTGATTAAGATACATTATAGGTACTTGTACATATTTTGAGCTTGAATGATTTGTAGAGGAGAGTTTATGAAGAGGTAAAAAAGGCCAATTTTGTTTGCTTGAATTTTGGGTCCTTGTGTGCTTTGGGGCTTTTACCATGAATTGTGCTGTGGAGTTTTGGGCACTGAAAGATAAGAAAGTTTACCGATCCAAGACCGGTTGATAGGCTGAATTTCTTTGAATTCAAAACTTTAGAACTCTATATTGTTGACAGATTGATTTCATAATCATCATCGCCCACCCTGACGCATGAGTGAAGAAACTCAGAATTTTAAAACCCCCTTCATTATCCCACCCTTCCCCTTGGCTTTAAAAAATGCATCTTTTCATGATGCAGAGGGAAGGGTGATTTAGGGTGCAATCTACCAGGTAACAGTACATTTCGAAAATGTGCATGATGTGTATGTCCTTTGATAAAACTGTCATAATATTAATAACTTGAACATACATAAGAACAAGGCTAGTACATTTAATGCACATGAGTTTAACTACGTGTACTATTATTCCAAGTGTATTATGTTAAACCGAACATAGCACTCGTATTACTTCGTATGCCCTGGATCAAAACCTGCCAACTTAGCATGCACAAAGGGTCACCTGCTAAGTAGTGTTTTGGGTACTGCACTTGCAATAGAGCCAAAATTGCTGAGTCTAGACCAACAAAAGTTTAGGTCTTTTATTCTTTTTTGCCATGTGATTTCATTTTCTGTGAAATACTTGTGATTAGTGGTTTATCGGTCGCCTGTGATGAGCCTTGCTTGTGACTATGCAGTCCTTGTGTTTCATGCTTACTATCTCATGAGCTGCCTATTGAAGCATCTTTGATTCCCCTTTGGGAAGTTCTTGAGAGGCTGAACTTGAAGAGTACTCCATGCTTGGTTTCATCCGTACTGCCATAGATTCTCCAGACTTGTGTCGAATTGACCCGATATTATTCAGGGGATAAACCAAGAAAAAGAAAAGAACTTGAATCTTGTTTGCTTGGTACAAATAATAAATGTAGGTACATGATATATGTAGTGATGTGCATGTGTGTGTGTATGGGGACATGATATATTTATGGACAACCACGCTAAGACGAGCATGGGAGAAAAAAACACAAAAAGGTGGCCATAAGTTTGTGTTCCTTTCTTCTGTGCTACCATAGCTTGGTTGTCCATAAACAAAAGAAGACTAAAAACTAGTTGGGGAAGGAAAAATAGAGGACGGGGTTTAGGTTTCGCCATGGTTGTCAAGGTCTCACCTAGGTGCTCCCCATGGATCGTGGCGAGCAGTGCCTTGGTCCATGGGTTCCAAGGCGAGTGCTTTGCTTGCCTAGGCAGCGCCTTGGCGATGCCTTGGCCGCCTTGCTGTAGAAGAAAAAGAAGAAGAGGAGGAAGGAAAAAAAGAAAAAAAAAAAGAAAAAAAGAAGAAGAGAAAACTAAGTATGGTAATAATTGTTTGGCACATCATCTTAGCAAATCTGAGAACATATATAAAGTATGGTATAGGGAGGTAAAATCATGAATTTCATTAAGGGGTGCCTTGAACCGCCTTGAAGATGCCTAGGAGTCCAGGGGGTCGTCGGTCGACGCCAACTGCCTTAACACCGTGACAACTATGGGTTTTGCAAACAGTTGAAGACCCAAATATTCAAAGCTAGGTTTCCAATGCACTTTACCTTAACTAAAACAGGGTTTATAGCTCTTGGAATTTATGCATGTCTTTGGGCAACTTAAATATATATATATATATAACCCAATGTATTATCTAGTTTGATGAGAAAATGACAGAGAGAATGAAGAGTAAATTAAACACTTCCGAGCCAGGTTTCATGGATTTGAATATTCTGAAACTTTGGCTGCATTTAGGAAGAAAAACAGAACTTTGGCTGAGGACTGTCTGATGTAGTGTTTTGATGACAGTCAGGGATATTGCAAATTAAACGCTCCTGCCTGGTGAGGCTGTGCAAGTAATGAAAAGGTGGATCAGACCAACACTGCTAATTATTTTGGATTCTCTCTGGTAATAGGCACTGCTAGTTATTAAGCTCTGGTAGAAGCGACTTTAGTTGAACACAGGAACACTTTTTAGGGATCAGTGTTGGCTTACAACACATTAATATTATAATCTAGCAGGATTAATTTAAGGGACTAATTCTATTTAATTTAGTCAAGTAAAAACTTATATGTGCATTTTTTTAAGTTACAGTTAATATATGCAGAAACAAGATGAAGGGATTGATCTTCTAAGGATAGCTGTGCTCTATTCTTGGAGATTCAGTCAGTTTTAGTTTGACTTTATATAATATTGGGACGTTTTAAGCATGTTAACAAATAGCTACATTTAATTTATAAAATTTATAGAGTATACAATCAGCCATTTTCTTCTTCTAGCCAAGCACCCTGAAGTAGCATATAGTCCAAAGTGAAGGGTTGTCGCTCAATGCAGTAGCTTTAGGCACTCCCACTCGCCCTCTGCTGGTGGCAGTCCTCTTTCTCTTTGCCGGTGAAGACATGGCAAACAGCCTCCACAAGTTTTGGCAACCAGCTCTGCAGCCCTGCAGCTGCTGGCAGCATTCCTTTCTGGGCGCATGACATTTGTGCACAGGAGGTCTGCTTGGGGTGTGCTGTTTTCCAAAGGCAGAAGCTGGTCCAGGACTTGGAACGATGATCATCACTATGGTGGCTGATATCATCACCATCACACCGCTGCATGCTGGTTATTGTTGTTGTTATTATTATAATTATGAAATATAATAATAATATTAGTCCTCTAATTATATTTTCCACACTTGCATTGTTCCTAGTTATAGATGTGTGGATCTTAGTATGGTTATAAACTCCTGATAAAGTTATTGTGTATTAGTTTTAACCGACATGTCTTTTGAAAAAATTGACCAAAGCACAATTGTGTTCTCTTTTGAATTTCATGATTCAATGTATTCACTTGAAGTCATTTATACCATTATCTTTGAAATCAAACCGCTCCGTTATATGAGAACTGGCTTTAACTATTTTTTCAGGGAAAAAAGGACGAGGTGGGGATTGCTGCACTGAAGATACTTAAACATTATGGTTTTAGTTATCCTTTCTTGAACTTGGGACCAATTTGGAGGAAAAGGGTGGGGTTTATTGCACGTCAGTCGAATCCTCACCTCACCCACCCCATGTCTGTCGCAGTTATGCGCTTCAGCTGACCTGATTGATGCACTATGACCTGGTTAATGGAACAGTGCACCCACAATGAAATCCAAGTAAATTTCCGAAAACGTTGCTTTTGATTTTTGAGAATTAGGGTTTCTGTATGTTTTGTGAATTGTTCTAATGATGTTGATTTTTCTGATACGGTCTTCCAAATTATTTAATATGAAGTCTAAAATGTTTTATCGGTTGGGTTACTTTAGTTTGTCATTTGTTGTTCTTGCTTTCGAGATTGAATAATGATGTGTTTGGTATACATGCTTTTTGGGTGTTTCTTAAGCTTTTGCATTAGGAGGTAGTAGTCGTGAGATTTGTGCTGTGATGTTTTGGGCACTGAAAAACAACAGAGTTGGTACCCTATGGATATTCATGTTGAAGCTTTCAATCCAAAACCAATTGACATGCTGAATAAATTTGAATTCAAAACTTTACGACTTCATGTTCTTAACAGATTGATTTCATAGTCATCATCACACTGATACATGAGTGATGAAGCCCAGATTTGTAACATGTAGTTCACAATCTCCTTTGGCGTCCCACTCTTCCCCCAAAAAGGAAAGGGAAAAGGGAAACCAGTTTTTGCTGAAAAAGCATCGTCCCATGATGCAGAGGAAAAGGGTGATTTTGGGTACCAACTACCAAGCCATAGTAACATTCCAGCAATGTGCATGAAGTGTGGATATGCCCTCAAAATTATCACAATAACTTGGACATATATATATAAGAAAAGAACAAGTACATTTGATGTACATGAACTTGGCTAAGAGTACCATGGTGTACTATGTTAAACCAAACACAGAACTAGATCACTTCGGAGACCTTGCATTAAAGACCTACAAAATCATTAAACACGACTCACGAGTTAAGTAGGGTTCTGGGGACATCACTCGTAGAAGGACCAAAAATTGTGAGTCCAAACCCATCAAAAGGTTTAAGTCTTTTATCCTTTGTTTTCCCTGTAATATTATTGTCCGCGAAAGATCATGATTAATTGTTGATCGGTGGCCTGCGATGAGGCTTGTCCGTGTAGTCCTTGCGTAGCATGCTTACCATATCATGAGCTGCCTTTAGGACCCTCTGAGATTCCCTTTTGTGAAGTTCTTGAGAGGTTGCTGGTTCCCCAGTACTTGAAGGGTACTGCATGCCTTCTTTCGCCCAAACTGCCTTAGATTTTCCAGACTTGAGTCGCACAGACACGACATTATTCTGGGGATAAACCGGAAAAAGAAAAGAATTTGAATATTGTTAGCTTGGGACAACTAACAACAATTGGACATGATATGTGTGTATATGTACTGATGTTTTGAGGCAGTGACAAGATCTGTTGAAAAGAACAGAGAAATCTTTAGATTGAGGGAGGAACCTGATCATCTGGTCGGGGTTGTGATCTTCTAAGGGTCTTCTCTGAAGCTGATGCATCCATTCCTGCATTCAAGTAACATATCTAAAATGACATACAACCATCTAATATCTTATCCTCTGTCTCTCCTCTTACCCCACTATCTTGTCTTCAATTTCTTTATACAACTTTAAGACAGCACAACATCTGTATTTTTTTTTTCTTCCCATTTTAGATCGCTACGTTGAGTTAACAGAAGTCATTTCAAGATATACATACTGTAACTTCAAAAGCTTTCAATTAGTAACTTTTTCCTACATACATACACATCTTTCGCCCTGGTACATATGCCAAAATTTCAAAATAAAGCAAAAACAACCGAAAACCGTAGTAGGGTTTCATTTGCCTCTACTCAATTATGTTTAGGAGGGTGAGATCTTGGATCATGATAGTCAGCACTAAGAGCTACGAAACTGGTCATGGTGAACTTCCTATTACCATTACTTTGATTCACTTCCAAATTTATCCCCTTCCCTTCATCCCATTTTCCAGCAGCAGAATGGGTTGCACCTGAAATCTCTGTATTCTGTCGATCCTGTTCGCCTTTCTTAACTTCTTCCCTCATCTCTCGATCCACGGCCACTTTTCTTCCTCCGAACACACTGCTTTTTTCGGCCCTGGTTGCTGCAACTGAATTTGCATTCAAGTTTTTGCCTACAGAAGGCAGTAATTAGTATATAATTCCTCCATAATTAATCTGTGTAATTTAAGAGGGAAATTACTGGAAAGAAAATAATAACAGTAGGGAGAAAAAGAAGAAGAAAGTAGGGGTACCTTGACGAGCATGCGTAAAAGGATCCCCTAGGCCTTGCAAAACAAAGAGAAGCCCTAATACTATGGCTCTAAAACTTATGGGCACCATTCTTGTGTTTCCTTATGCTGTGCTCTTTTCTTAGCTTGGTTTTCCATCAACAGAGGTAGGAAAACAAAGAGTAGCTGGAGAAGGTAAAATAGAGGGCAGGATTTTAGGTTGTGTAGACCCAGTTGGAAACCCAATTAGTCAAAGCTAGGGTTCCAACACACTGTCTTACTAAAGTAAGGTTTATTAGTCCTTGGTATGTATGTATGTCTTGGGGAAACCAAAAGTATATAAAAAAAATTCAATGTGTTTTCTTCTTTGAAGAAAAAATGACAGTGAAGGAATAGTAAATTAAATGTTTCTTCAGGTTTCATGGGTTTGAACTTCGAGCAACTCTGAAACTTTCCTCACCAACGAAGGAAACTGAGGAAAAATTTGGCCGCGTGCTGTCTGATGTAGTGTTCTGATTAGAGGTTATGGATGCTGCAAATTATTTGCACACTGCTAGGGATTTAGGGTTCTGTCTGGCAATAGACAAACTTCCATTGTCCTCAAACCTGTTATTAACTTGTCATGTATTGTACTCACACTGTTTAACTAGTAGTGAACTGATAGGATTTCACTTTCTAACTCACACATACCACTAAATACGCGACGACTTGAGATTGGCTACCTTGAGCAGTGGACATGTTCATATTCTTAGGTAATGGACCGAATTCGAACTCGATACTGAGCTGCTTGGAGGGTTTCTAGCTTGAACATGGAAACACTTTCTTAGGGAACTGTGTTGGACTGAAACACATTAGTATTATAATCTAGTGGGATTAGTATACTGGTAAAGTTAGAACAGGCCTCTCTCTGTGTCTGTCTTAGTCAAGTCAAAACTCCTGTGGGCAATTTGTTTTTTGCACTTGAATTTAATACATGCAGGAGCAACCAAAACATGGTGCTAAGAAAGGGATGATTAGGGGAAGGGGTCAAAGCTCAGAGTAGTGTTAGTCTAAATGTCAGAGATTCGGTCAGCTTGTGTTGGTGCCCACATTATGAATTAACCTGAAAGAGTAGCAAAAGAGGTCATTAGTAGACAGTCTTCCCTTCGATTCCCTCTAGGGTTGATCAGTGCTTACGTTGCGTTAGGCAATGAAAGCGGAACGAGAATAGGATCGAATGATTCATTGATACTATAGGTAACGTTCTCCTTCACCGATGCCCAGAGGAGCTTACAGGTTGCTCAACCAGGATAGTGAGGAGCTTCTCTCTTTTTTTCCCCTGAAAAGCTCCTTCGACAAGTCTACGTTACATTTGATTTGATGGCGTTCTTATTCTTCTCTCGCTCAATTTTGTCCTATGGACCAGACTTAACATTATGTTTAATAAATTTTAGAAATGCTCTTACAAGCTGAGCTTTTTTTTTTTATGCACAAGGTATAATGACGTAGAATTTACATTCATCCATCACACTTATACATGTAATGTATTGGGTACAAAAAAAAAAAAAAAAAAGAAAAAAAAAGAGGGGTGATCAACGCAATGTATTGGATACAAAAAAAAAAAAAAAAGTTATCATGAGTAAATTAAGAAGCTTATTTACCACGTAATAAGCAATTAATGGATATTTAATTGCAAATGTGAGGGGGGTTAAGAACACGAGGAGAGAAGTCCTCCACTTGTGATTTGGAGGAGGGTGCCCCTTAAGTCGGTTCAAAAGGTAAAATCTCATTACAGAAAAGCCACCGACCCAGTTTATTTTTATTTTTTTAATTAATAGATAGCTGGCAAAACCAGCATTATTCTTAATTATTTATTATTTTTAATAATTAATACTAAGTAAAAAGAATGAAGCAATAAACTTAAGCTTTCCAAGAATCCAAGTCCATTGTTAATCCGACTCAAAGAATATTGACATTAATACGCGAAACAGGTGAATTTGGCCTTTCGGAATAAAATAATAGATAAATTCGTCATAATAAAATAATAGAAAGATTCGCCGTGAAACGGCTTATTAGTATTCGTATGGTAGGAATAGAATGATAAAGAAATAAATAGAAAAACAATTCATGCTAGGGAACCCATGGTAGGGAAATTAACGTTTTATTGCCTTCTATGTTCTCAAACAATGGAACAAGAACTAACATTCCAATTCCCGATCCCATAGCCACCAGCCAAACTATGGAACGAGAACTAACATTCCAATTCCCGATCCCATAGCCACCAGCCAAACTAGTCCAAAGGTGGGAAAATGAGCATTCCAATCTTTAAGCCAATGAATGTAAATTTCCATGCTTTTAACTCTTTTCTAAGTTATGATGGGAATCACAATGAAATATGCCGTTTCAAAGAAAACCAGTTTTACCCGCTAAAATCGATTTCATTCCCCATGCTATTCATGGTGCATGGGTACCCGTAACAATAAAAGATCGACCCCATTTCATCCCATCGTACCAAACATAGCCCTGGTTACAATATTATCAATAATTCAAGTTTCCATGTTCGATACTGACAGGATTGAGGCTGTCCAACACAAAGCTTTCAATTCCAAAATACTAGTAGAACAAACCTAGGATCCTAAATAATATAAAATACTAGTTTCCTAATCTGGTAGATATCCTAATAATAGAGATAATTACCCAATTAAATATTCCTGAAATAATAAAACGAAAATATAAATATAAATCACAATTATTTCCCATTCAAACCCTAAATGACAAGTAAACCACATAAAAATCTTAAAACTTAATATCTTCGTTCTTCATGTTCTTCATCACTTGAGCCCACCCAGTTGGGAGGCTCGAGACAGACAATGGACTTTCGAGTTTAAACGGTATATCCCAAGGTAGAAATCTGCACCTGCACCTGCACCTGCAGGGTGGAGCAACTGAGAACAGACGCGAAGCAGAGACGAGAGAAGAAATTACCATACGAAACCTAACAGAAAATGCTTATATGTTTCGGGTCCCCTTATCTCAATCAGATTGAAGAAATCTTATACTGGAAATGAGGGAAAGGGTTGGGACTTGGGAGAACCTGAACGAAAAGGAGGGGGAAGAGGGAGCTAGAAACTCTGCCCCACTGGACAGTTCTAACCATGGCTGTTAAAATCTCAAATAGGACCTACCAATCTCACGACTTTACGACTTTTACATCCCACTAAAAGTTATTTTCAAGTAGTAGGAGACTTCAAATCTTTTGAGGTTCTGATCCGATACAACATATAACACAATACTTTTTATCTCGAGTTAAATATATTTTGACTTGAAGTTTTAAGTCTTGTTCTTGTTGAGATTGTCCGAAGATCCCTGCATGTTAGTTAATATTGCTTACTATACAAAGGTGTAGCCATGCAAATTGAATAGAATTAACATTGATGATCTACTGCTGGATGGATCCAACATTGACAGACCTTGTTTTCTTTCAACTAGTACAATGAGGACACCAATCTACCAATTCTCAGGTTCCCATCGATTTTGTCTCGGACTGTATCTTTTAAAATGTTACGAAAAAGAAAAAGAAAGGGATTACTGCATCTCTGATGCTCTTTCTTTATGAAATCAAATAACAATTGGCTTAAATTAGTGAAAGAACAACAAATTAAAAAAAAATATCACTAGAATGACGACTCGCATGATAGTACAATATATAGCCAAGCTGTGCAACTATATAAGATTAAGGCTCAGTTTACAGGGACCAAAGCACACAACTGAAAATATGGTAACACGTCAGAAGCAATAACTTTCTAAAGCACTAAAAGATAAATCCAGGATAAATAAACCACGACAGGTTTGGTTCCATTAAATGCCATGTGAAACATCTACCAACATGGGCATAAATACACATCTTCAAGGACCTTAAATTTAAATGAAGAGTTACTAGAATATTAAAGATACTATAGCTTAAGGAACAGACTCAAACTCCATAAATAAGATCCTCCAAACAATGGCGTGTTTATAAATAAATGACAAGCAACATTAAGAAATTGTCTAAGATCACTTACTTGCATGTGCTGGAAATCTCAAACGGTGTACATGAGTTCAGAGAAAGAACCTCATCACTATTTTCAGATGGAATCCTCCGTAAGGAACTTCTCACAACAGTATCCAATCAATATCCTCCATAGCACCCTAAAAACCTCGCAGATGACACCCACCTGCTTGGGCTATCGATCATTCCTCCCCAAAGGAAAAGTTTAAGATAGGAGACAAACCCTATGTGAACCTCAAAATAGTGCTCAGTATGGATTGAAACCATAAAGAAAAATCACTCCCTCAGTTGATGGAAGCATCAAATCTTGGCTCATAGAAACAAACCTGGCTATTGTGTGACTGAAGAGCACAACCAGCAATCCAAGACCAAACCTTCTTATCCACATCATAAAGAAGCCCCTTACCTTGGTTCCAAGATGTAAAGCATATTAGGTTATCCTGTCCAAAGCACTCAAACCTCTCTGCTGATAACCTCAAAAGAGCTCTAAAATACTTCGGTGGCATCCTGCTTATCTCCACCCACACTATCTTCGCATGATCCAACTCCCAAATTCTCATACTCTGGAGGGTACTATAAAGGCCAATGCGCCCAACAAGAAACAAACGCTTATGGGTGCCAGCAACCAAATACCCATCCAACAAGGACCTTGGAAACTTAGCTGGAACATGTTCCCAATATCCTGTATCTATCCGATACATCATCAAACCAAGTGGGGATAGTGTTTCCAAATACAACCTTGAATCACAAAATGCCATCTTGGAGGAGCAGAGATTGGTAGCTGGCATTGTCTGCTGAAGAGACCAACAGTCATTCCTTGAATCATATACTTCAGTCGGCAAGGATTTGTCACCGTAAATATCACCAGTTGCTATCACTTTGAATGATCGATGGATCCGATCCACAACCATTGTTAACTGTCTCTGATGATTGTAATGCATACTAGGCAACGTCCTCCATGTCTGTGTAAGAGGGTTACAGACTAGGGTTTTGAAAGTAAGCCCATCAAGCCCAGAGAAGCAAGCTAGACCTCCTGAAGAACCAACCAACCATGCAGCCCACTGCGGTAAAAATGTGAATGGGATCCTATACCATGTTCTCAATGGCAAGCTGAAAACTGAGCATTGTGGAGTTTGTGAATTCTTCCAAAATGTGAGAAGACAAGGCCCATGAGAAGGCACTTGGGCATGAAATTTAAGAAAACTGTTATCTTGCAGAATCAAATTCCATCGTTTACAAACAGATCGAAGCCGAAAAATCATAAATGGGGGAACCCTAGCCAGGATCTCGTTGAACAGGTCATTGGGTAACCTCGCCCAAATGTTATCTTCCATTTGGACATCGGGATGAACCGACTTACCAAATGTAGAAGCTGTTTCTTCATCTAAGCCGCGTGGCTTGGTCTTAATCACCTTCTGCCTAGAAGGACTTGTGTTTCTTGAACCCGCCTGCCCTGACGGGCTAGTATTCCTCGCTCCACCTCCATTGGGAGGTGAAACTTTCCTAACAAAACCATCACCTTCGCAACAAGGCCCGATCGTTCCCAAATCCCCTTCCTCACAGAATGAGCCATTTCTCATAAATTGAGGATTGGAGTCTGAACGTTCTCCTACTCCAGCCATGGTATAAACACTCAAAACCCTAAACGCCACAGTACCAATGCTTATCCAAGCATCAAGAATATACCCTATTGAGTAGAAATGCAGATTTCTACAATCACGGGGGAAAAACCCTAGAATTCAACTAGAGTAGCAGTTCCGATCAAAACCCAGAAACCTTATCGGATCGAAATTCAAGTAGAGCTTGCTGACAGCACAAAATCATCAGGTAAAAGGTAAAATTTCCTACACAGATTAATCTCAATAAATATGTACAAAAGGCCGAAGCTTTACTTGTCAGATACGGGTTACCTTTGAGTAAAGGAATTTGTGCTTCCTTTGATAGCAAACTAGATTTCTGGGACTAAATGGAGATATACCCAACCTTGCGTTCCTCTCCCTCTCCCTACTTCTCCCTCTCTGGATTTTTCCTTTCTGGGTTACATTTTTTTGTCTCTTTCTGTGAATAAATAATGAACAAAATTATCCTTTAAAAAAAAAAAGAAAAAGAAAGGGATTACTGCATATCTCTGATGCTCTTTCTTTATGAAATCAAATAACAATTGGCTTGATCGAGTATCCCCAATTTGGTTTGGTTTATGGTCTTGTTTGGTATAAAATTAAAATAGATAGAGTCTAATTTTATTGATTAGAATAAGCATATAATCTTTTTCTTTGAGTAAGATTAAGAAAATAATTTTTTTAACCATGCCATCCCTTGTCTGTGTCAGGGATGTGATAAAAAAGTTTCCAAATTTATAAACAAAATCATGAATGGGGATTTGTGACAAATTTAAACTTATTTAAGTTTGATTTTTTCAAAGAGGATGTGCTTTGACCAAGAAAATGCAAATAAATGGAAAGTTAAACAATTAAAACGGTAAAGAATTTTGTTGGTCCCATCTAAACTTTTATCTTTGCAGGATTGTTTTAATCATTTCATTTGATTGGTAAATTTTGTTTGGACCATTGAGTAAACCATTTTTTAAAGTGCCAAATCATCATGAACTTGTTTGGCGTGATAGTAATCATAATAACTTGAAGTTGTTAGCATTCAAAATCAACTGCTATTTACACCACTATAATAATGTTAGGTAAACATTATTTGATTATAAAAGTGGTGATCGTCAACTCTATGACAATCACACCTTAATCGAATTATCGTGGCTTCTCATAAATTTTAGCGACTAATGGAGACAATGGCCAAGCATTGTAGTTGGAAGATGTTGATGATTAATTTGATACATAATTAAAATTCTAATATGAAAATTTTGGATTTAAAACTGTTAAAAATAAATGACTTTATTATATTAATGGCCCGTCAGGTTCGCGGAATCTCCTTGGAATGCGGTCGGGAATGTCACATTCCTGAAAAATGGGGTTTAACATTCCTGAGTTGAGAGGTAAGAATGTGAGATTTCGAATAGGCCGGACTGTGCACATGCTATAGAATGTTGAAACTACCTTATGGATGAATAGTACTTAGCTCACATAACTTAAAATAATATCAACAATAATAATAATAATAATAATACTAGTAATAAATAAATATTTAATAATAAAGAGTTGATATTACTATTTTGAGAAATTTATTATTATATTATAGAAATTCTATTTTTAGGAAGTAAATGTTTAAACTAAGTTCTTCGTGCTTTCAAATTAAAAAATAGGTAAAACTTTTATTTTAGTGCTAACCTTAGACCAAATATTTTTTTTTTATTAGGTAAACAATTTTCTATATTTTATGTTATAGATATTATATATTTTTTCCATAAAAGGGTATTAATGGAAAACTTTAACATTTCTCGAATCCAATTGTTTATACCAAACGTGATAATGTCATATTCTAAAAAATTTGACTAAGTATACCAAACGAAAGAATATCACATTTCAGGTATCACATTCTTAAGCATCACACTCCAAAGAATGTGATGCTCGAAGAAAATGTAAAATCCTGTGAACCAAATAGGCCGTAAACATAACCTCAAACAAACACAAAACCAGCAGTTTCGTTAATCCAAAACATAACCAAAAGGAATTGGAGAGAGGCAATTTGAGATTTTATTTGTTTATTTTTTCTTTGAGATTGTAATCATTTCATTGTTGGAACTCAACCAATAAGTGCACACTTTGGATGGGTTGTTGGTCTGGCAGTTGAACCTTCCAGAGAAAATATAAACAAGAAGAAAGAGTTCCTTAAAGATATGTGGTATATTATTTGGTACAAAATAGACAACTCTTTTTAAAATATATTATTTTTGAGACCAAACTCCTAAGATTAGTACTTCAATTTCAAATTATGGGTTCTCAAAATAAAAAAATTAGATTATATGTACAATTAACTAGCTTGATCAGTTTGAGAATTCACCTTTTAAAAAAATAAAGATGGGTTTGATGTATAATTGGATAAAATTTTAACCATTGACTTTCAAATGTAACTTCGAAGACGTATGCGTCGCTTACCAAATTAATAATCTCTAAAACATTGTTTCTATACGGTGCTTTAATAAAAGAGAAAATTCCATTTAACTAATTTGTGGTTTTACTTCATTATAGGAACCTCCTTATGATTTAAAAATCAACACATAATCCTCATGTGGTTCCAATGGACTTGCAAAAGTTAAATTTTTCATCAAATCTAATTGTTTGTTCTTTCAAAAAAATTTAGAGTGTTTAATTAAAAAAAATAGACTTTAATTTCCCAAATTATCGAAAATTAACTCCTTACCCCAATCACAATAGCTCTTAAAGAACTAGTCATTTTTATAATTCTTACGCCATGAAAAAGATAAATTTATTGTATAAAAAAAAGAGAGAAACATTTGTATGTGCATCTACCTAGATGCTTATAATATTCGTATACATATTTCTAATCATCATGATTAGTTGAGATTATGAATATATAACTTTTATAGAATATATATTTTTTCAAGGTGCAAGAAGTATAAAAACTTCCATTTATTCGGGTACCGTTATGATAGGAGTCAAGAAATTAGTCTATCAGTAATTTAAGAAATTGAAGTCTTTTTTTATCATATAAAACACTAAAAAATTTGTGAATGAATAAACCGTTAAATTTGATGAAAAAGTTAACTTTTACAAATCTATTGAAATCATAAGGGGGTTATGTACTGATTTTTAAAACTATAGAGAGGTTCTCTGTAGCTGATCAAACTAAAAAGAGTTACATGTAATTTTTCCTTAATAAAATGAACATCATAATGAGTTTTTACTAGTTTAGAAACTATAATTATAGGATTGCCGAAAATAGTTTTTCAAATCGAAAGAGTGTGCATTTCTTTTGATTATTAGTGAGATCATGGTGGATTTGTCCAACTTGATTTCTATCAGACTTTTTCGTCAACTCGAAACTAATCTTGAAGATGAATCCACCTCTTTATAGCTCACAAGTAAATGATGAGGGTGTAAATGATGAGGGTGAGATTATGATTTTACATATCTCAACTCAATTATTGGCAATGAAAACAAACCCAAGTCGGCTAAAACATAAAATATAATATTTGAAACACAAAATATAATTATTGGAAAATTACTTTGGAAATTTAATGTTCAAATACCTCACTCTTTATTAATTAAGAAGATTTAGGATCCTATACTTGTCCTATTGGAAATATATTAGCCTGCCGTAGATTGACGACCCCAAATAATTAAAGGGTTTAGGAAAGAAAAAAGCTTGTTTAACAACAAAAGACACTTCTTGGAGAATTTTTTTTATAAGTATTTTTATTTTATTTTATGCTAAAGTAAAAATGTATTGAAAATTAGTGCTTCCAAATGGGAAAAAAATTTGAATTAATATAAACCAAATTAAAAATAGTTAGCCAACAATGAAGCAATATATTATATTTACACCTTTCATATCGAAATGGTGACATGACAAAATTTGTATGGTCCTTTTCAAAGGGTGTTTTGGTAAATAATAATAAAATATAAAATAAATATTGATATGTGACAACTCTCGATACGTGAATGATGTACATATAGTATTATTTTTTATCTTAAGTAAAAAAAATCGAATCGAGATATGTATAAAAAATAATGAAAATTATGTTATTTACATTTGCAAGAAAAAAATAATCTAAGACAACTAGCATTTTTTCTTTTCGTAGGGAAGGAAGTTAATTATATAATTACATTCATTCCTTTGCTAGTAGCCTTAATCTTCCTCCTTTGCTAGTTAATTATTTCTTCTCTTTTTTTTTGTGTGTGAGTGTGTAATTAATGGAAACTTTAAAATATTTTATAATGGAGAAGAGTCAGACATATGCCCACGTTTTCACTACAAAAATGCTTTCCCATGCATATGTCTTGTCGGAAATTGGTTTGAAACAACTAAGTTTGAAATTCCAAATAATTTTCAAAGCTTAGAACTTTGGAATTCCTATATTATAATTGTTTTCTAAATTACTTATTTTACGGCGATGAATCATTTACCATGCCTCCCCCCCCCCCCCCCTCCCTTTTTTTTTTTCCCTTTTTATAATTTAAGATATAATTTTATTTTTGTTACTAATAATTTTTTATTCAATGTTTAAAGAAACTAGTTAAGAAAACCCTATTAACTAATCTCGTACTTTCATCTTTGTTTATAAAGGAGAAAAGTCAGACACGATACCTGAATTTGAAATTCCAAATGACTTTTAAAACTTATACTAGCAAAGCATGCGATGTCATGAGGTTATTGAGAGTTAAGCTCCGATGATCGAAGATAAGAGCAAGGGAGGAGAACAAACAAGAAAAATGCTTCATTGACAATTTTGAAAACCAAGCTATAGTTTAAACATCATAAATCCTCTAAGCAACTATAAGATTTAGAATGCACCATTTAAATCAAGAAGCTGCAAATAAGAAATTCAAATTTCCTAGATATTGTATTGCAAAGTCATAGCTATTCACTTAATACAATATTTAGCTGTAAGGCTTAAATATCGCTAATAAAAGTTCACGTTATTTCAATATAATAAAAAAATAGAAATTTGGAAATTAAGTCACACGACAGTAAAAGTATTGGTTTCATCCATACTTTAAAAATATTTGTGTACCCAAATGTTTTCTTATCTTGTTTGCAAATTTCAAGGCATTGACTTTGGGTCATTTTAATTTACAACATGAGGACCCACCTAGAAAATATTATTAACCTCTCTATTGTAAAATTAACTTCATTTCAAAGACCACACAAACCCTAGTCTCCTCATCTTAGACCAATCACCTACAAATTAGCCGCATATTATTACTAACTAAATCAACTTAAACAAAATAAATAAGGAACAAAGAATAGTTATCAATAATATAAAACAAAAATATTAATTAACCGTGTAAGGAGAGACAAATTTGGGAGTTCCTTTATTAGGAATCCTTTGCTTACTCACAAGTTATGCTTTATTTTGAAAATTTAAGCTTAAGGATCAAAAGAATAGTTAAAAATTTACACGCCTATAAATTTTTGTATAATTTAGTAACGTGCGGTCCCTTCATCTTTAGAATAAAATATTAACACTTAAATCTTCATTCTTCTAATAAATTTTAATTTGTATCAAATAAATAACAGATTTACATGTTAGTAAATTGTACAAAAATATATTGGTCCGTATATTTTTTAAGTGTTTTTTCAATTTTTACTATTAAATTTATAAAATAAAATTGGATTTAGGGGTAAATCAACTTTTCACCATTAAATTTATAAAATAAATTAGGATTTATGGGTAAATAGAGAGACTGAAGCAGGCGTCCAGTCGGAGGCTCCCTCATACTAGGGGTCCAACTGTCCCACAGCGATGGTGAGTTCCCCACCGACGTGGGTCCCACTTAATTACACGTGTTAATCGATAAGGACACCTTCACTGTCATCTTCTACTTAAGCTCTGTCACCCAATCATTTCCCCATACCTACCTTCCCCACCTCGCACGTGTCACGCGCCGGAAAGCCCCCCCTCTCTCTCCCTCGCCCCCGCCCCCTCGTCCTCCCCAAATCCCCACAAATCCTCGCCAAACCCTAAATTCCCCAACTCTTCGATTCTTTGTTTCGAGGCTCTCTCTGATGACTCGTGAAACCTAATCTCTGCTGCGTTGAAGCGATAATCACTCTCCACCAACTTCAGGCGCCATTTCGATGTTGGAAGCGCGATTCTTGGCAGTCTGGTTCAGAAAGCAGAAGGGAAGGTCGCAGATTTTGTTGTCCTGATTCTCGACTGTGACTGTGCTTTTTCCCACTCTCTGTCTAGGGTTTGGGGGAGATGGGGACGGTGACCTCGTCGATGGCCGCGAAGTTCGCGTTCTTCCCGCCAACTCCGCCGTCGTACAATGTGGTCGCCGACGGGGCCGCGGAGGGGAGGCTGTCGATCTCCGGCTTCGCTCCGAGGGAGAATGTCGACGTTTTGAAGCTGCGCACGAAGAGGGGTAACGAGATTGTGGCTGTGTACATGAAGAACTCGTCGGCGTCCCTCACTATGTTGTACTCGCACGGTAACGCGGCCGATCTGGGTCAAATGTATGAGTTGTTCAGTGAACTCAGTCTTCATCTTCGAGTCAATTTGATGGGGTCTGTATTTTGAGTTTAACACCGCCCTCTCTCTCTCTCTCTCTCTGTTTATAGAACTTTGGATCGATGTGATGTTGCTTTAAATGATAAAATTGTTTTTATCTTGTAATTCAAGTGATGTGACAGAAGTTTTGACTTTGTACTGTTTGCAGGTATGATTATTCTGGGTATGGAAAATCTTCTGGCAAGGTATGGGCTTTTAATCTATGCCGTTTGGCAGTAGAAAAATGTGAAGAAGCAAAAAGAAGAATAGGAATTTTTTTAATTTTTGGGTTTTATGAGTAGATCAGGGAGAGGACAAAAGGGAGGGTAATATTTGATCTTTCAATTATCTATTCTGGTAAATTAAGGAACAGTTCAAACGCTAAGAATAAGTCATTTGGATATGGGGTCATTTCGGTGGGGGCTTTTCTCCTGTACGGTCCCTCATTCACTTTTTTAGTGGCCAAACAGGGAGCTAGATTAATTTGAAATTATTTCTAGGTCTGCCCTAATCGGGATTGCTGAGTAAATACTTTTTTTCCCTCAGCCAAGTGAACAAAACACATACGCTGACATAGAAGCTGCATATAGATGCCTTGTAGAGACCTATGGGGTTAAGGAGGAAGATGTTATCTTGTATGGACAGTCTGTGGGAAGTGGGCCGACCCTGGATTTGGCGGCCAGGTTGCCGAGATTGCGGGCTGTTGTTTTACACAGCTCCATCTTGTCCGGACTTCGAGTCATGTACCCAGTGAAGCGAACGTACTGGTTTGATATTTATAAGGTGTGCTGTTAGTGCCGGTTTATTTTTGTGTAATTGTTAACTTAGTTTGAAACTGAGGTTTTCATGAGTATTTTTCTGTTCGTGTTGCAGAATGTTGATAAAATACCATTGGTTCGGTGTCCTGTGCTGGTAATTCACGTGAGTATCTCTCAGTCTTAAGTTATGAAATCAATGCGTATATCTTGTGCTTGGCCCTGAATGATGCATTGATTTCAGCAGCCGTATTCATTCATTGTGCGTTAGTTTATTAGCTCATCATACTTTCATTAACTTGTCTTATGCTCAGGCTCAAACTTGAATATACATCTTTCCTTCTGCTGGGCATAGTTTTAGTTGCCTGAATTGTGCATGTCTACCAGCTGTTTATATGAAGTTTTATTTGTAATTGGCAAGTCTCATTGAGACCTCTGGAAATAAATTACTTCCAGCAAATTGTGTAAAACAAGCAATATAAATTGCCCATTCTCCTAGCAAGTACTCTGGTAACTCAAAAAGTCAATCATGGTTTAGAAAGTCTCCCACTATGTTGTGTTCAAAGATTTCATAGCAGCATACACATCTGGGAAACCAATGTTCTAGCTTTTCGTGTCTTTTACAATATAGGTTTGCTGACCAGCAGTAGGATAGTACTAGGTATTTAGGTTTTTGAATATTAATTAGCATAGTTGTTGAGGCGTCACCTATGCGTTGCCTTGGCGTCCATTCGTTCCCCATGGATCATATCAAGCAGCGCTTTGGTACCTTGTTTTAGAAGAAAAAGAAGAAGAGGAAGAAGGAAAAAAAAATGAAAAAAAGAAGAAGAGAAAACTGGATCATAGACAACAATCTGTGATGATGAAGGTGGAGAGTCATGATCACAATCAAATAATGAAGATCTGCGTTTATTTGGATTAGAAACAATGGTATTGCCATGGACGACCAATGAAGCATGTGCAGGAAAAGGGATGAAGCATGGTGGCTCTTGGTCTTGGAGCACACATATGGGGGAATTAAAATAAAGATGAGGGGAGGAATTATCCTCTACTTCTCATTCATTCAAACGTTATATCAATAATTGTTTGGCACATCATCTTAGCAAATCTAAGAACATGTATAAGTATGGTATAAGAAAGTAAAATTATGAATTTTATTAGGAGGCGCCTTGGACTGCCTTGAGGATGCCTAGGCAAGCGCTTTGGCGCCTAGGTGTCTACGCGGTCATCGGTCGACGTCGATCGCCTTGGCACCGTGACTACTATGCTAATTAGGGATTAGTTCAATGGAAGATTTTGTTTGCATTTTTATTTTGAAATATCTCCGTTCCCCATTATTTTTTCTGCCTTGTGGATGTATTCCTTCTATAAAGATCTAATCTTATCAGTGATGGTTGTCTTCCTCTTTTTGACGCTTGTAGTGCACTTCAATGAGGACTTATGCATGAAGTCATTATTTTGGCATTTATAAGTAGATTTCACCATTCTATGGAACTGTTTAAAGCATGGCAGAATGGGATGTAGGGCTTATGTTTATGGCGTATTGTGGCTATGAAACTATAACATTTTCAAGCATGGGCATCTTTCAATTTGGTTGAATTCAAATTTGAGTTGTAATTGCAAATACTTATTTGTTATAGATATGGTTACCGTGGTAACAGCCGAGTTAATCGTGCAGGTAATTGCATCATCTTATACTGGTAATACAGCTCTTTATAAAAGGAAGAAGATATTATAGCACATGATCAGAAATTCTCATAGTTGATGGAAACACGATGTTATCCTGATCAGTCCTACTCTGCTCTTGATTGTTTCTTGTAGGGAACAGCTGATGATGTTGTAGATTGTTCCCATGGTAAGCAGCTTTGGGAGCTCTGTAAAGAGAAGTATGAACCATTGTGGGTCAAAGGAGGAAACCACTGTGATTTGGAGCTTTTCCCACAATACATTAAACATCTCAAGAAGTTTATATCAGCTATTGAAATATCAGGGCATCTGAGGAATCGGGATGTACCAGATACAGACCAAGCGGAGAAGCCTCGGAGTAGCACAGATTGTAGAGAAAAATCCAGATTAAGCACTGAACAAAGAGAGAAATCTAGGTCTAGTTCTGAACAGAGAGAGAAGCGAAGGCTTAGCATAGATCGTAAAGAGAAATCGAGGCTTAGCACTGACAGGAGAGAGAAATCAAGAAAAAGTGTTGATTACTCGGAGACTGGGAGTAATGGAGAGCAACTAGATAAAGGACGAAACAGCATTGACCGGTCAGTCAAAAATCCTGCACCTCACCCATTTTATGGATTCTTTCTGCAATCATTTCTTCCTATAAATGTAGATATACATGGATCATTTATTGACTGTTGGCTTTGAATCATTGCAGTTTCGGAGACATGATGAGGTCTGTTGGATTGTGCAATATTGATTGTTTCAAGCCAAAAGCAGGTTGATTGTTTGAACCCCAAACTGGGTGTCCGAGGGAATTAGATCAGTCCACGATTCAGGTTGTATTATGGTTTTTAGTTTTTCTTTAATTGATTTGTTAATTAGGAGAAATGTTACTGTGTTTTCCCCATTTGAAGACATTACAGAAATGAAAATTAATATAACCAGCGAACTGTGTATCTCAATTTTTTCTCCTACACGAATAAACTTGATCCTGAAGTCTGTTTCTCTCCCGCTCTCTTCTCTTCTCTATTATCCCCCTTTCGCTCGTTAAATTTTAGTTCGGCTACATTATAATAAACCTGAGTTGTTAGTGCTGCTGTTTAGATGAGGAGATGCCTGTCAAATTGATCCTTTGATAGCATTCCATGGTTAAGCACATCACTCCAAGTGGTCAGATGTCTGTCTTTGATTTTTAGGGCAGTAAACGTAGAAAACGTCACCGATTAACAGTCGGTAAAGAGGGGTGCTGGAAAATTTAGGCTGTTGGAACTCATTGGGGTTCTTCAGGGCGGAAACAACTGAAGAGAATGGCCTGCAAAGTTACCGCATCTGAAGGAGTAACATATCTGTTGCATATTTTGTTCTTGCTGTTGTGCAATGGACTGTGGTAGGGTTGAGCCCTGCAGAAGGGTATCACAGGTTAAACTATACAAATGGCTAGGTCTTAATAGAAGGCTACTGTTGTTAACTTCCCATAAATGTGGGGATCATGTACGGTAGAAATAAAAGGAGAGAGAGCTTACAAGCCACAAGCCAACCCCATATGCAGTCCTTGGAAATACATTTGGGGGACATTCCTTGGGGGTGCAACAATCCTTCAGAAAGGAAAATGCAGTGAGAAAAATCAAAGAGTGTGAAAGCTGATGCAAAATTAGGATACTTTTGATCTGGAGGCACCCTTAATGCTTGTATATTTGCCTAGAAGACCTCTATGAAGGCCGCTATTTTCTCATGCGAAAATCCCAGCAATGAGCTCTGACTGTAAACAAAATTGAAAAAAAAGAAAACCCTACAATTTTGATGCTGAATTTGTTCTTGGGACACCATGAGGCTAAACCCAGTTAAGACCATTCCATAGTGAGCTTTGTCGTTAACTGAAATTATACTATAATTTAATACTTCAATTGATGCTTACATTCTAATTATTTCTTTTCACTCTATGGATATAATTTACAAAGCGAAACCACCGCATGAACCTCCTACTCAAATTTGAAAATGGAAAACAAAATTTCAGAGTATATAATAAAAAGAAAATTAGGTTTTTTCTTATCGTCTTTTCAAGTCTTTCAAAGCCGACTGGGCTTCTGCTAGTCTCGAGCTCGAGACCTATGTTTTACACCCTCACACTTTGACAAAAGATGGTCGTATGGGCGCTCATGTCTACTGAGTCAAGGAAAAGTTGTTCTCGAACTTTTGAATCTCGGTGCTAAATTTTGATCCTAAAATCTCTTTGGACTTGGAGTAACTTCCTTTTGGCACTTATGTAAAACTCATATCATGAAGGACGAGTTCAAACGTATGCTATAAAACCGGCTCTTGCGTAATTATTAAAATAGACTCGTTGGTTACACAGACTTGGACAAAAAAATAACTGCTAAGTGACTCGTACATAATCCTTCACATCGATTCATACATAATCGGTCAAATTGACTCATACATAACTAAGGTACTGATGAATTCCTTCCAAACACTCCACACCCCCATCATACTGGTGATAAGAGCACATAATTATATACTGAGAAAATCAATAAGACAGTAAGTGGGACAACATATGACAAGATCGGGCTCTTATGCCCTGTTTGACCGTCTGGACAAGACAGGTAAGGATTAGAAATCCAATCTGATATAAACAAGATGACTATTAACCTAATATAATCAGTACCCTAGCTAGTGCTTGGAGCGCAATAGGATAATTAATACGATTGTATTATATAAATCCTATTTAGTGTTTCGTGTCCACCAAGATAAGATTGAATAATGTTTTTTCTACAATTTTTGGCAATAAGTTTTAAAAAGTTAACATATTAGTAAATTTGAAAATATTGCATAAGTATTTCCAAAATTTTGAAAAAAAGTAACAATTTTAAAAAATCCAATGATCTAAAAAAGTTAACAAATGTTTTTTTCCCAAAAAAAAATACTTAAACAATATTTATAGGAAACAGTTACAAGGAAAAAAAATCTAGTTAACATCTGGAATATTTAGCACAAATCAAAAGATTTAAATTCATACTAAAACTAAGAAACTGAAAATTTCATTAATTTTGGCGAGTAAATCTGATCATTTTCAGGCAAATCTATTCATCTGCTTCTATTGTGCTCAAGTACATCTAATAATGAAAATAGAAAAATGAGCAAGCAAATCGGACAAATACATCTTCAATTCTTTTCCAGGAAGAAAAGGCAATCAAAAGAGACAAAACATTAAAAGAAAGGGGGAAGAAGATGATGAAGGAATAGGAAAAGGTTGAACCTTTGCATGAGAAAATGAATGAAAGCAGAAAAGAAACGAGTTTTGACAACGACAAAGAAAGATGACAAAATAAGGATGGATTCTAATTTTTGGAAGCAACATGATTTTTTTTCCTCTCTCACCTCCCTCCCCGGTCCCATGGGTTTGATGTATCTTCCTCTTGGATTCAATTATCAACACTCATACATAAGATACGATATTCAAGTTATAGGAAGATGAGAAGGCTCAACTAGATAGCCCAATCGGCTGATGATACTTGCACCAAATACTTGATAGGATTAGAAATTAACTAAATAATTCAATCTAATCCTTCTATTCGTGCAATCAAACACGACATTAAACTATATATGTATATAGGTTCCTAAGCTTGGACTTCGACGGCACCTGAATTCGTCTCTAAAATAACATCGTTTTGTTAAGAATTGGCACAAGGCTGGACACTTATAATAAATTAAAATTTTAAATCATATTATTTCTGTGCGTGTTCTGATAATTATGAATATAGATATTAAATCAATTTTTCTGGCCGAAAAATAATTTAATTTGTTTCCTATTGTTTTTTTTTTGTGTAACGTGTCTTTTTTCCGCCTTCTGAAGTACAATGTTAATTTAATACGGGCAAAGCGAGGTTTCGAATTAGCAACGATATGGGGTGGGGGGTAGGAGAGTGAAGAAAGGTTTTACGAGGGTTTAAGGCGGCCGCAACTATCCTCTCCCGAAATCATTAATTTGTATGTATGCACACATTCTTCGTCTCTTTATTGCCTTTGATCTTCCCCATTTTTTCATTGTACTCAACGTCGTAATTCCTTTCTCAAGCTCAATATAATTTGATGTCCATTGGCAAACCCCACTTATTCTCTGCAACTTTCAGCAAGAAATTCGATCCCTGCGCTTCATTTGATAAACCCACGGTTTCTCAAACAATCCCACCATTGAACTCCACAATTATGTGGAGAAACATAGCCAAACAAGTCTCTTCAAAAGCGCCCAGGTTATCTTTAGATTCCTGCCCTTTTTCCCGTACTTGTTGCTTTCTGGGTTTCCACCAAGATCTATTTTTTCCCATAAAATTTAAGTTTAGGCGTTTTCGGCTCAATGGGTGCTCCAATCACGAGATATCTGAGTTACGGTTTGGTCGAATTGGTGAATCCCCGTGCCTTGATGAGTCTATTGGACAGTCTAGTTCCTGCTCCCTCTGGAATCAGATGAATTTTCAAGGGTTCAGTCTTTCCAAAGGTTATGCAAGTGCTGCTGAAGCAATATCCCCAACCAATGTAGAGGAAGATGTGTCTATTGCGGATGAAATTCAGGAGTTGTTGCTAGAGATGTCAAGGGAAGATAGTTTAATGAAAGAGGTGGGCAAGGAGGATAATTTGGTGAAAGAGGTGACTGAAGAGGAGAGTTTGGTGAAAGCGGTGATTAAAGAGGAGAGTCTGCTGAAAGAGGTGAGCAAAGAGGAGGGTATGTTGGAGGACAGGAGCAAAGAAAAAAAAGAGAGGTTTGACATCAAGAAGAGGAGGCGGTACCAGGCACTTAGGAGGCGTCAGGTGAAGATAGAGACTGAGGCATGGGAAAAGGCGGCAAAGGAATATAAGGAGCTTCTTACGGACATGTGCGAGCAAAAGCTTGCACCAAATTTACCTTACATGAAGTCATTGTTTCTTGGATGGTTCGAGCCTTTCCGTGATGCCATTGCCAAGGACCAGGAATTGTCTGAGGAGGGAAAGAGCAGGGCAGCATATGCACCATATATTGGCCAGTTACCCGCGGATATGATGGCAGTTATCACAATGCATAAATTGTTGGGATTGATAATGGCAGGAACTGAGCATGGCTCTGCCAGGGTTGTGCAAGCCGCTTGCATGATAGGTGACGCCATTGAGCAGGAGGTATATGTGCTTGGAATGATTTCATGTACAATTGTAATTACTGGAACATATATTTGTTGTGTTTAAGAATTTTAGGAATCCTTATGAGGCATATGATGATAATTATTGTAAGTTGGACAGAGGGCAGTAACCTATATATCACTGAAATTTTGTGGCATTTAAACAGATACTTGACTGAAGCTTGAGAGATTCAAACAGCATTTATAAAAAGTTATAAGATGAGACATTTTAGTCCATGTTGAGTTTTAGTGTGGAATAGGATAAATTAAATTGAAGCATTGCATAGGTTCATCCATTAGATTTTTTCCTTTTTAAGTCAAGTTGTATACATATACATATATCTTAAAGCTGCTTGTGATTTTCACATCTGTTTATGTCATATATATGAGTAATGATGTCATGATAAGTCCCTATTTTAACAGTTTTTCCCATCATAATTCTAGGCATCCATGCTTGTACCTTTGTGTAAACTTTCTGACTTTTTCAGTGATTTGACTTTGAGGTATAGGGAAGTCTGCCTTTGCAAGTTGTTTAAATCAGCCATTTTACTACAATTATTTGAAGGAAAAGTTTCCTTGGCTTATGTTTCTCAAAATCTTTGCATATGCGTGTATAAAACTGCTTCATGCATGCTGCCTTTGTGCATCCATATTGACTTTATGCTATCCCTGATATTGATCAGGTTAGGATACACAAGTTCTTGGAAAAAACCAAAAGGAAGAAGGCTACGGATAAGAAAACTGCCGAGTGTGAGTCTGGTATTGTAATCGAAGAACAAAATAAATTAAGGAAAAAGGTTACTAATTTGATGAAGAAGCAAAAGCTGCAAGTTGTACGGCAGATAGTGAAGAGGCGGGATGATACAAGACCATGGGCCCAGGATACAAAGGCTAAGGTTTGTGTAAGATCTTCCTACCAGGAAATGTTATTGATTAATTTTTTGTAATTATAATTTTTAATGGTAAGGATGAGAGATCATTCGTAGCTATCAAACAGATAAACTTGTATGCAGGTTGGAAGCCGGCTGATTGAATTGTTGATGCAAACAGCATATATACAACCTCCGGCTAATCAGATGGCAGATGGACCCCCTGATATTCGGCCAGCATTTGTACACTCATTGAGAGATGTAATGAAAGGAGTAAAGTGAGACTTTTGATAATCTTACCTTGCATTAGGGATGTTCTTTTGTTTATTTTATTTTTCCCGATCCTTGAGGTGGTTCTTTTGCTATGTTAACAGGAGGACTGGCAGGAGATTTGGCGTCATTGAGTGTGACCCGCTGGTTCTTAAAGGTCTCGATAGAACAGTACGTAAGCTGCTAATGTTCTTTCTTTTGAGAAAATGCATGTTCTTTCCTTTTTTCCCTAGAAATATAATACTGTAGAATATCAACTTTTTAAGCTTAAAAGTTGACTTGGCCACTAAGAGATCAGTTTAAGGTATTTATTTTATTTTTATTTTGGTGGATAGAGCTGCTTCTTTATGAGGTTTTCTGTTCCTTGCTGGCTTGTGGTCATCTGAATTACTGGTTTCTTAGCTCGTGCAGCATATTCATCATCATTTCCAATGTTACAAATTTATTAGATTTCAGGATTCCTCATCTGAAGAATTTGCCTTAAGCATTGATGTTTTTTTAACAGGCTAGGCACATGGTGATTCCTTATATGCCAATGCTGGTACCTCCGGTCAACTGGACGAGGTATGGTGTTTTTATTTTGTTTTCACAGTATGGCTCCTTTTTCTTGTATTCCTTTTCCCTGTCATGTTTATCTCACCAGTGTCAGGACAGAAGGCTGATGGCGTAGCCTCATGATAGTTATGAGAAAAGCATACATTGTTTTGTTAATGAGGATATTATGATGTTTTGGGACTTCATATCATATATAAGGAATTTTGAAGCTAGTAGAAATTGTGTTGAAGCCTCGTAGCTATGCTCTCTGTACAGACTCAAAAAAAATAAACAAATAAAAAAATGGATACATAACCTGAGAGAGTGGATGGTTTGCTGTACATCCATGAATATGGATAGTTATGAGTTTTAGCTTTGCAGCCTTTTGCTCTCTTGTGCTTGGGTTGCACTTGCTTGTTGCTTTAATAAATTTCGCTTTTGACTAATAAAAGAACAATGATAGGTAATTGGTTAGGTTATGCATGGTTGTTGGTTGATTGAAAGTTTTGAGGTATTGTAGACTTTATAAAGTTTGATTGTTGGACACATCTTGAACCTAAATGCTGTCATTTGTCTCGGTATTTGGCAATAAGCATTGTTGCTCTCTTTATTTTAACAGTTAAAAAAAAAATCATATTGAAGATTGAATCAATAGTCATTTTTGAGTCCACGCACTTGTAACAGTTTTCATAAGGAACTAAAAATGTAATTGGTTCGTGTTACACAAGGATTGCAGAAATTGACCTAATATTTTATTACCAGTTTCATGTTTGGATAATTCAGTGTCATAAAACTAGTGGTGGGATGAGCCAGGATAACCACCTCACACTTGTAGGTTGAGCTTGACTTCCTGTAGTTGCAAAAAACCTCTGTGAGGGCCACCAGGCTACAATCTCCCAGTTCACGTGGTTGGTTGCATTCATCGAGCCTATAGATAGCTGCCCAAATTATATCTATATCTATATCTATATATATATATATATTAGGGTTTTCATTATTTAACTTTGGTAAGGTCATGTTATCCTTTTGTAGTTATGACAAGGGAGCACATTTATTCTTGCCATCCTATGTTATGCGCACACATGGAGCAAGACAACAACGTGAAGCAGTTAAGAGAGCCCCTAAGCAACAATTAGAGCCAGTTTTTGAGGTTTGCAATTTTGATGTGTTTTACCTTCTTTTTTGTACTGCATGCGGTTTGAAATTTCCTGCCAACTGAAGTGAAACAGCAGTTTGATCTCTCACAGTGGCACCATATATGAGTCATCCATTTGGTTCTCTCCCATCTCCCTCCCCTCTCTTCCAGCAATTAGCTGTGACTCTGTAATTGAACTGCAGGCCCTGAATACACTTGGCAATATCGAGTGGAGGGTAAATAAAAGGGTGCTCAATATTGTAGACAGACTATGGGCTAGTGGAGGCCGACTAGCTGATTTGGTGGACCGCAAGGATGTGGGTTATTTCATTCCACTTTCTTTTAATGTCTTTGGAATAATATTTTGTCCTTGTTTACTTATATTCTAATTGATTATATTCTAAAATTTGTTCAATTCAGCCTCTGCTATCTGATGTGGATTTAACTTTCAATGACAAATATTACTTAATGTTTGGTGCAACTTATGTTATTTCAGATTCCTTTACCTGAGAAACCAGATACTGAAGATGAAGTACCACTAAAGAAGTGGAAGTGGAAAGTTAGGTCCATAAAAAAAGAGAACAGTGAGAGACATTCACAGCGCTGTGATGTAGAACTTAAACTTGCTGTAAGATCAATTTCATTTTTTATGATTGTGTTCATATTATATAGCTCTGTCAGGAATATTTAGGTCATGTCATGTTTGATTGGAACAGGTGGCACGGAAAATGAAGGAGGAAACTGGTTTCTTCTTCCCACACAATGTTGACTTTCGTGGGCGTGCTTACCCCATGCACCCATACTTGAACCATCTGGGTTCGGACTTGTGTCGGGGTATTTTAGAGTTTGCAGAGGGTCGCCCTCTTGGACAGTCTGGTCTACGCTGGCTGAAGATACACTTGGCAAACTTATATGCTGGGGGTGTGGACAAACTATCTCATGATGGTCGAATAGCTTTTACTGAGAACCACTTGGATGATATATTTGATTCTGCAGACAGGCCGCTTGAAGGAAGACGATGGTGGTTAAATGCAGAAGATCCATTTCAGTTCTTGGCTGTGTGCATGGATCTCTCCGAAGCATTAAGAAGCTCTTCTCCGGAGACAATGATTTCACATATCCCTGTGCATCAGGTGCTTGACAACATGTGACCCAGTCCTATTTGTGGCAACATTTTGTCTTCTGTTTTCTGAGCTTCGTTTGATTGTGCCTTTTCACTTTATAGAAATGATGAACTAGATTTACCTTTCACAGTATACATGTAGTTGTGGCATATATAATCCTGAGACATTGTTTTACCTGTTCATAGAAGAAAGAAAATGGGGAAAATATTAGAATTATTTTGGATGGAGCCATAGGGAGGAGCAAATTTCTGTGTTCTGGGCTGTATTTGCGTACATATGGGCCTGTTTTGGCACGTGGGCGTCCAGTTTGGCAGGGAGCCTTTTTATTTTACCTCGGTATTTTAGAAGCCTGCAAAGAGATAAGTTTTTGGTGCTTCAATATGTATTAGTACATAAGAGGTATTTGTGATGGATCTGCTGTTATATAAAATAATTTATTATACAACGATTTCAACTTCATCATCATCCGTGTTTTCCTTTGTTTTATAATATAAGCATATGCTTGTTATTGGAATTATACATCATTAAAATGTTATTTGTTTAGTTATTTTTTTTCTTTTTCTAGTATTCAGTTGACTGATTTGCTTTCTCTTACTCTCTAGGATGGTTCTTGTAATGGTTTGCAACACTATGCTGCCCTAGGAAGAGACAAGGTAAATGTTCTTCACTTCTGTTGAGAGCTGACATATTATTATTGTGTCTGCTAATGTTGACCTCCTTATTAAGAAAATGCAGTCAATCTATGAGATACTCTCACAATTCTCCAATTTTCAAGGAAACAATTTGTTTACGTTTTCCCTCATGTAGTTGGTCGTGTGGTTTCAATGTCAAGTATGTTTTTTCTGTTGTGGGATTATCAGAAGGCTGTGAATTATGCTTGAAGCCAATCACTGAAAGCAGCACTTAGGGTTCTACAGGCGTCATATTTTATTAATTTCCTATTCATCAAAAAAAATTTACTTCATGAACTTAATTTTCCTATTACCAATTTCTTTAATATTTCTGTCATAAGATTTTTTTCCTACTGTTGAACTTGAGTTCATTCCATTACATAAGAATTGAGGGGAAAAAATCTCACAGATTCTCCAGCGGATCTTCATTTTGTATTCATTGTGATGTTATAATTGCTTTTATGCATGAGTTGAAGGGGATAGGACTGAAAAATAAAACTGGCCTCAAATTTTTTTTCCAGGCATCCTATTAAATTGCATATTTGGCACTTCTATTGTTTATTGCGTTCTTATTAATATATTTTTTTGGTGTAGTTGGGGGCTGCTGCAGTCAATCTGGTTGCAGGAGAGAAGCCTGCAGATGTATACTCGGGAATAGCTGCCAGGTAGCCTGTTTTCCTCTTTTGCTAATAAGCTTGAGATATGCAAGGCATTTCCTTCTCTTTCAATTGTAGCGCAGAAGTGGGAAATGGGATTCAATTCTAAAATTGAAAATAGTTTGGTCAAATTAGGGAAACTTCTAAGGAGACCATAATATCCCTATACCTAAAAAAAATGTAATCTAGTTTCCTGTTAGTAAACGTACACATATGCTCATTTAATAAATACATAAGTATGAAATTCTAGCTTTATAATCCTCTGTGGGTTGGATAAATATGAAGTTCTAGCTCTATAATCCTCTTCAGGTTGGACCCCTTTGTGCTGTTTAATATGTTGCGCCTTTTACCGATCAAAAAATAAAAAAAGTAAAAAAAAAAAATGAGGATGAACAAATGAATCACAGAAAATTTGATTTACTATCAGTTTAATGTTCAGTACCTATAATCTTCTAGGGTAAAAATTCAGGATTTTGTTTTCAGCACAAAAAGTGGACCTAGTATATATCTCTACGAGGACATTCCAGATTTAAAAAGGAAATTTCTTTCCAAATAAGTTGGAAAATTACCTTGATCTGTTAAGACTCTTTATCCATTTGAAGCATTAATTATTGCTGAAAATATGGAGACCATGATAAAATTGTCGTGGTATGGCATGAACATTTGCAGTGGGTATGAGTTTGCTTCGAAGGGTTGCAATGTTTTGTCTTTCCCGTAATCAAAGTTTCATAAATGTTGAATTTTTTTTGTGCTTTCTTTATTACTTTTGGACAGCATTCATTATGCTTAGAATTTTGCACCATTTACTCTGAAAACAAAGTTTAAATGCTGTTGGTCTTGAAGTGTCTTGGAAACAGAAAACTACAATTTTATGCAGTTAACATTTAAACTCGTTATGAATTTTTCCACGTGCCAGTAGTCATGTTGTGGGAGCTCGTAGACTCGTATTTTTCTTTCAATTATTTAGTCAGTTGGCATAATTTTTGGAGTCACCTTAAGAAACAGTTGTATGATTGCAGAGCCTTGTTTTCAATGCAGGGTTCTTGATATTATGCGGAGAGATGCAGAGAAAGACCCTGAAACCAATGCTGATGCACATCGCGCAAGGATGCTATTAAATCAGGTTCTCAGAGGACATCATATTATAGCTCAAATGGCATTATGTGACACATACACATTTAATTTGGTAGAATTGGGTATATTTTATGCACTTTCCATAAAACACCTTTGATTTCTTGGGATGCTGGTACATCTAGTACATTAAATTGTGTATTTCATTCCCCCTTCCTATTTCAGAACTATCAGTTGACCTGTGTCACTGGACATGATTTAGGTGGACAGGAAATTGGTAAAACAGACGGTGATGACATCAGTATATGGTGTCACTTACATTGGTGCCAGGGAGCAGATTAAGAGAAGATTGAAGGAGCGTGGTGCCATTGCAGATGATGCTGAGCTCTTTGGTGCTGCTTGTTATGCTGCAAAGGTATGGCGTTGAATAGTTATTACTGTATCATGAATCCAATTCACTAAGTTAGGGGGTGCTTGTTCCTTGGAAAGAACACACAAGCATAACAGTCTTTGTTTTGCAGGTCACTCTCACTGCCCTAGGGGAAATGTTTGAAGCAGCTCGCAGTATTATGAATTGGCTTGGTGACTGTGCAAAGGTGTGTCTTCTTTTATAACAATGTTTTTCTTATGTGTCATAGTATGGCCGGTGTTTTCTATTTGCCCTCATTTCTCTTTGACACTACATTATATGAGCTCAGAAATGTCCTCACACTTGTTTCTGCCAAATAATTGAAGCCCCTGACCTAGTTCTAGCCAATATTGTTTTAGTAGTTGAAAGTTGTCAATGAAAATATATGGTTTTGGCTCAAGCTAGTCAGAAACTTAGATGAACGTGTAAACTTCAGAAGGCTTCTTCTGGTAATAAAAACAAGAAGGGATATCCTATATGCAAGGTTATACACTTCCATAGCATGAAATGTCTTGAACAATGGAATCATTGTTATTGGGACACCATTCTGTCTTAAGTTTTGTCAAAAAATTTAGTGGGTAATGAATTTACCCTTGCACATTGCTCTGGTCATTCTTGTCTACCTTTTCCACAACTAAGCAATTGCTGATGGCAAAGTTACATTGAACAGATAATTGCATCTGAAAATCAGCTGGTTCAGTGGACAACCCCCCTTGGACTTCCTGTTGTGCAACCTTATCGTCAACTGGGAAGGCATCTTGTGAGTGTTCAAAAATTCATCATCAATGTTTTTATAACATGCGTCAAGGCCACAATACCATTTGTAGTCATTAATCGCTTAAATATTTTATCATTGGATGCAGATTAAAACTTCCCTGCAGGTTTTAACACTGCGGAAGGACACAGACAAGGTAATTCCATGCATCTTCTTTCTCCAGAATTTGTTTCACACCTTGGCTGCATTTCAACATTGACTGCTGGCCCACAGTTACGTACATTCAAACAATTTTGATGGTAGAATCTTTCGATACCATGTGGTTAAGGCATCTGACTGCTTAAGACCTAGGCCACTTGTGTGTTGATTTTGAAACAGTTGTAAGGACTGCAGCTCTATCTAGTGTGTCACACTGGGAATTGATAAACGGCTTTCTATCTTTGTTGAAGTGAAAGCTTACTTGATCGATGTATGGGTTCATAGTATAGCGGGAATTTTAACTTCCCATGCTACATATTTCAAGCCTGGTTGAGTCAGTCTGCTTTAATTTCAATACGGAGAACCCGTTTCTTCTTTAATCTCAGTCTTCCTGAAAAATTTGGTGGAGCGAACTGGATCTGGTCCTTAATTGCCCCTGTTTTCTGTCTACATGCATGCACACACACATTTATATAGGAAATTGCTAATGTAAGAAAGTGAGCAAACCTAGCTTATATGAGCAAACTTATGTAGGGCCTACTTAAGGCCAAAGAAAGGGATTTGCTATTTGATTAAACATTCTATGTAGATCTCTCTAGCTTGTTAAATTGGAGTCTAATACAATTATGACAATATTGACAAGATCTTGCTTGTGAGCAGTATAGGCCCCTAATAGTGAAGATTGTTCTTTGACTGCTACAGGTCATGGTCAAGCGACAAAGGACTGCTTTTCCACCTAATTTTGTTCACTCCCTAGATGGTTCCCATATGATGATGACTGCACTTGCCTGCAAGAAAGCAGGGTTAAACTTTGCAGGTTTTTTAATGGAATTCTTTTAAAAAAAATGCTCGTTTTTTGTTTCTTTGATTTCAAAATTCTGTTTAAAGTTTTCCATTTCGACTGCTGATTACTGCACTAATATGTGATGCAGGAGTTCATGATTCATACTGGACACATGCGTGTGATGTGGATGAACTGAGCAGGATACTAAGAGAGAAGTTCGTTGAGCTCTATGAAAAACCGATACTAGAAAATGTATGATCATCACTTCTAAAGCTGCCCCTATCACTTCTTTAGGAAGGGTAGTTGTACAGTGACTTCAAACCATTGTCGATCATAATCAAGTAGTCATTATTTTTGCTGTTGATGAATTGTCTTAAGACAAGCTGTTTTCTTATGCTATATGTGTAAATATAGCTCATCTCTATGCAAATCTTTGTTTTTTTCCATTTCTATTTTACCTATTAACAGGAATAAATCATTGATGATCTAAATCATCGCTTTTGTTGTGCACAGCTGTTGGAGAGCTTTCAGCAGTCTTTCCCAGCATTATCTTTTCCGCCATTACCTGAACGAGGAGATTTTGATTTGCAAGAAGTTTTGAAGTCACCCTATTTTTTCAACTGATCGGAATTAAGAGCTTCCTTTCAATTTCTATTCCAGCAACCGCCGCACTGGATCCTCCCCTCAATAGTGGCATGGGAAAATCCATTCTCATCAACTCCAGATGGAGGACCTGCAGTCCGAGTACTAATCCTGTATATATATGTATATGGTTCCTTGACAGCATTGGGAAGATCTAAGTCAGTGGAACAACTTGGCGAAGTTTCACGTGCGCATCTTTTCCTTGAGCTTGAAGATCTCTTGCACGGTTTGCTGCTCATGTCTCTGCTGCAAAATCTCTTCGTCAACAAGATGACTTTTCTGCACGTATGTAAATCATGGGATGTGATGCTTTCTAGAGCCGACTCACTGCTGAAGCTATTTTTGTGTAAGAATTTTTGAAAGCAATATCGTGAAACCTGCAGCCCTTGGGAATGCGCCATCTTTCCCTATCAGATAGTTCTGCAAAGAATTACGTTCGAGAATGCTCGGATATAGAAATGTCGGACGCAGCTAGAAGCATTACAAGGAACCGACCTGAAATGCAGTATGTTTAGGTAGTGCCCCATGCAAGTCTTTAATATAACAGTGTCTGTATCCCTACTGGTAGAGTATTTGTTTCCAGTGCATCGAGATGCAATTTAGTCTCCCCTCTTGATTTTGTGTTGATTACCAATTATTTGTTGTTGTTGTTTTTTTTATTTTTATTTTTATTTTTATTTTTTATAATGTAAAGTTGTAAATTGAAAAGAAGGTGTACAGCCTAGGTGGTGGTTTTTGCAGACATGTTGATTCTATAAGGCAGACATGTTGGACCAGCTTGGAGAACTCTGGTTTTAGGATTGGGATTGCTTGGCCAGTTTTAGTCATGAAAAAATAGTTTTTTTTTTTTTTTTTGCCATTTTTACGTGGTCACATGTTAAAATTTCATATTTCAACTTGAAAAATAATATTATTAATTAGTTTTATTTTAGGCATGTATCGAAAAACATTTGATACATGTTTTACACATGTTCTAAATTGACCATTTAAAAGACAGTTAACCAAAATAAAGGGTTTGGAGCTAACTTCAAGGTCAGTTTGGAAACTTAAAATCTTGCTCAAGTAAACTTTCAGTAATTTTGGCTGAAGAAAAGTTTGATGAAATAATTAGAAATGAAACGAAAGATCGTTAGGTTGCATACGGGCGTTTGTCGATTGCAGAACAATTTCTTAAAGTGCAATGCATTCTCAAACAAAACCACTTCATGGGATAATTGCTACGCCTTCAGAAAGTCCACTTAGTCTCAAATAAGCTAATGTCACCATGATCTTAATTTTGTTTTCAAATTCATTTTTTCGGCGAAGCAGCAAACAGATTTACAGTATGGTAGCTCTTCGGATCGCCAACAGTCAATCCGGAGTGGAACGTATACGTTACCTAATTTGCAGTTCAACACAGGATTCGCATACACTCTTTTCTGGAATGCATAGGGTCAGGGATTTTTCAAACCTCTGTATTACCAAAGTTTCATTCACCTGAGCTCCTAGCCTCTTACTAGTACAATCCCCCCAGGCACTCACAAACTTCTGGGGTGCCCCATCCGAAGTCAGTAGCCATAACGCTCGTTCAATGAGGTCTTGCCATCGCCTGATTGTCCTGCAAGGCAACAAAAAGTATGAAATTGAGAAAATCATAAACAAAGAAGCTACTGACTGCAGTTATAATATGAGTTACTAAATTGTGATTATCACATTACCTTCAGGAGGCACCCATGATTCATAATCTGAATCGCTATTAAGAAATGAAGGTCTCTCAGGACCAAGCACTCTCTTGGGCTTTTTCTTATCGCTCTTAGTTTGAGTTTCAACTGGTAAACCTTGGGTTGCATGGATCCCCTCCTCATCAGATGTCTGAAAACCCCTTGTATGTTTCAATAACAGCGCCACAGCATCTTCTGCCATTGCTTGAGCTCTTGAAGAAGAAGACACGGGATTTTCAGCAGCTTTGTCATTGCTGCGTTCAGCTTCATCAACTGGCTTTCGCTTCCTTATTATTAGACCGGGCGCTGCATCTTCAATTGCAGAGTCCACCTTCACTTGTGATTTCTCTCCATCACCCAAAATCTTGTTCCTGTCTTTGTAGTCAACAAATTGATTGGCTTCCTGCATATTCAGCTGTGATTCCTGTTGCTGGTTCTCTTTTTTTCCCACATTGTCTATAGCTCCAAGCCACTGAGGCTTCATCGCAGTGTATACAGTAGATTTGCTCTCCATTGCCTCAGCTACAGTTGTTCCATTGGATGGCTTCTTTCCAGACCCTGAAGCGGCATCTGAAATTTCCTGTTTCTGGGCAGGGCCATTTACTTCAATTCTGGACACACAGATCTTCTCCTGCTCAACGGGAGGTTGCATGAGAACAGCAGTTGAGGGTTCAGACTTCTTAGACTTTGGTGGCTGAACTGTGGAATCCTTGGCAGTTGAGTTCTCACCTGTTCGGGAAACTCTTGATCTATGACTATTTTCAGAATTATTAGACTTTACTTCGTGTGTCCTTGAACTTCTTTTCTTAGCAGCTTCTCCAGCAGGATCAGCAATCTTAAGCAAGTATACGATCCTGTCCAATTCTGCTTGAAGATCAGACACTTCCTTCTGAAGTCGTGCAGTTTTATCCAGCACTGACAAAAAATTACACGAGATCAGCACAAAAAATACTCGACCATAACTCTCGATTGTCAAACATTATAGGGGAGATTACTACTACAACGATAGAAATAATAAGGATGAACAGGTAAAAATGCACTCCACAAAGACCTAAACTATTGGTAGAAATATGATAAATTAAATCTGTTTGGAAGATAATGTGGACATGTGCAGGCAACATCTTAGTATAAGCATTTCAGCTTTTTCTATTTGAAGGCCAAAATGGCCTTTATGACCAATAGGTGCAGAACATGTCAACAAAAACACATTTATATGTACATGTAATTGCGCATGAACCTAGAGGATGGATGCCCATGGAAAGAAATCAAGTTTGTTTTTTCTCCAATGTTTAGAATCTCCTGAACAAACTTGACAAAAGATACAGCATATTTACAGAAAACCACGTGACGACAAACCTAGCTGAGATGAAAGCCTGGACATGTAAGCATCAAGTGCATCTCCAGCTTGAGCTTCTTCAATCTCAGTTTTTGATTCTTTTGTGTTCTCATCCAAAAGCAACCGTTTCTTGTCCATTTCTTTGATAATCGCTTCTTTCTTATCAAGAAGAGTATCAGCTGTTTCAACTGATTGGCCATCACTGGCTTTTTTATTGGAATGCTTTTTCTTTGTCCGATCGTAGAACTCATCATCATCACTGTACAAGGAGAAACAAAATATTTATTTAGAATAACCGTATGCAAAAAATGTGTATGCTGATACTGAGTGTGAATTGTGATCCAGTACAAAGCAAAAAAGTGCATTGAGGCCATGGCTATATAACATATAGATTTACAAAAAGAAAACATGGGCTAATTGACACGGAAACTGAAGTTCTGTGCCGATATATAATAACAAATGAACATAATAACAACCATATATTCTTTATTTAATCAATTTGCAAAAAATGAAGGATCTGGTTCAGTTATTAAAGTTTATAATCACAGAGTACCTCCCAAATTCATCGACTTCTTCTGCCGCTACTCTCTTACCACAAGATATCTTTCCCGAACGTGCACCTAGGCTTTCTCGAATACTTTCATTTAAGGTTTCTTCTAAGTTCTCAAGTTCCTCCACAATCTAAATAAAATAAACAAAAATGCCATTTGAAAAAGGGAGAATGAGGTTAGAAACTGATGGTAGGGAAAAAAATGGAGGAATAAATTTAGCTCTTTCAGAACCTTCTGAAGGAAGGCGAATGATAACAACAGAAAAAATATAAATAACAACAGAAAAAATATCACGAATATAGAATTTGTACCTGTGCCATTCTCTGTTCATTTCGAGCGATTTGAGTTTGTTGCCCTTGCGTCAAGCCACCCTGAGCAATGTCCTTGGCACGAATAGCATCTATTTCTTTCTTCATATGAGCAATCTGAAGCCATGAATTTCACAGAATTAGTGCACACACACACACACACAAAAAAAAGGGCCATAGCAGTAGACGAGGGAAGCAAAGAGAGTCATAAGAAGGCAGCAATATATTAAAAACTACATTCAGCAATGAGCAATATTTGGAAGAGTTTACAGTAATATCTGTGTGTATTTATTTATAATCATATTACATGCATCAATGAGCTACAGTGTTTCTAATACCTTAGATAGTACCCAGCATGCTTTTACATATCTGCATCAGATATGCACCGGACACAGATCTGGTACCCTCCGGCGCATATCCTAGCTTCCTAGTTACTGAGTATAGTAATGCCACTATAAAAAAAATCAACTCATTGTACAGTAAAATAATTAGTGACCTTTTTCTCTGCTAGCAGAAATAATAGGCTAAGAGTTATGATAGAGGGGATTACACAACAGAAAGTATAGGGATCCAGATAACATTGAATACTAAATTAAATATTATGTTGGTAGAAACTTATTCAGGTACTGGCCTTCTCATATCTTTTCACAACTTTATCACGAGTTTTTTCCTGCTTCTCCGTGAGCTGTCCTTTGTAAGTTTGCCAATTCACTTCATCAACATCCTCCTTTGAACCAAAAATTACATTAGTTAGAAGAAAGGCAAGACGAAAATGAATATATTAGGAAAATAAACTTCACAGCATAGTAATGCAATGAAAAATTGTGGGGAAACTACCAACATACAACCTCCCACATTCACAGTTGCTACAGAAAGAGTTCAATAATGATGTACACAGCAGCCTCACTGCCAGAAGGTAACCACAAAATGAATACAGAAGCCACAAACCTCAGCTTCTTCAATTGCATCCTCTCCAATGCCCCATGAGATACCTTCAGCAAAAGATGCTTCCCGTTTTGCACGTAGAAGAGAGGCTTCCCGATCTTGCATTGCTTGTCGGACTTTAGCATTTCTAATACTTTCCAAGTCAGCTTCCTAATACAAACCAAACAGCAATAATAATCATCCATCTAGAACACAACCAAAGAAACACATATAGGCAGAAACGCTGCCCCACCCCCCCCCCCCCCCCCCCCAAAAAAAAAAGGAAAAACCCAAAATAAATAAATAACAAAAAGAACAAGAAGCATTCATTAAGAATAACTATTTCTTACAAGTGGCATCAAATCTGGTGGACCTTGGAATATGTACAATCGAGATGATCTGCATCAAAACAAACAAAAAGAATAATCAGAAATTTACAAAATTATAAGCATCCAGGTTCAGAATCAGGAGAATCTCTAGCCAATACTTCAATATGTTTCAAGGATCTACTAAACTTGCTATGATTAAAAGTTTATCTTCTCAGTGGTCCTCACAGCAGAAAAATAAGCCTCAATTTTACGATCAACTACATTCCCCAACCCTCAGGGATCCTTGTGCACCAGGGTCTGCCTTTACTCATCCCTATCAAGGGGGACCTCATCTACCACCCTAACACGTATGTCCTCTCCTACAACTTGCATGCAAGTTTTAAATTACAGAGGAATGATAAAAAACATGTATATCTGATAAAGAATTCACAGAAAACATTAATGACTAAACTTCAATAGTTCAATAATATATATGCACTTTTGTGTGCTAATGTGATCAATAAAATATACAAAAATAATTGCATGAGCAGCAGATGAATGCAGATATGTAATCTCTATGTTTTGACGGGAAAAACAGATGCAATCAAATTTATAACAGCAAACAAGCTACTAAGAGAACTACTTACTGTCCGAATCTAATAACAGCACCAACATTCAGCTCCACGTAAACCTTCTTCTTCACCTAACCAAATGTAATAAATCATCAATTAGGTAATTTTACATCATATTCTTCATCCATGGTTCAACAAAGAAAGAAAGAAGATTGTCAAAGCTATCCTTCAAGAAAGCTAAGAATACACTTACTAATATAGGCAGTAAGTTGGGTGCATGTGTATTTACCAATAAAAAAAAAAGAGTGAATATGAAATGTATAACTAGAAAATAAATTCTCCCAAAATAGTTAGTGCAAAATGAAATTAGAACGTCAACCTCCGTTTATGCATGCTAGGGGTGGCTTCGAGCTGCAAAGGTTGATTACGGAAACCAGGGCAAAATTGAATTCCAGAGGGAATTGGCTGGAGCCAAAAGACTAGAAGGCTGCTTGAATTTCAAACAAATAAATGCTCGAAATTCTGAGAATCAACCATTTTCAAGTTTGATTTGCCTGAGTTATGTCTTGAACAGTGAAAGTTTGCAGAAGATAAAATAGAAAAAGTCAAATCTTAAGTTGCAACAAGTCTCTTAAGGGCTCACATTGATGGGTAGGCTGCATCAACAAAGGCCGCCTCAGGTGAAACGACTGCTTAAACATTCAGTAAAACTCATTCCTAACCTTAAATGCATATAATGAACATTCTTAACAAGCTTTTAACATAGCAAACATTTCTTCACACATGCCCAACTGAAATCAAAGATGATACTGAGGAAGGGAAGAAGAATAACTGGATATGAGAAAAGAGAAGTGCTTCTCGTGCAGTTACAGATATGTTTCATAGAAATTGAGGAAAATGAGAAACAGCTTGATCTAATGAAAGGGATGCTTGTCTAGGCACCAAAAAGCCTTACAGTTAATGTTAATCGCTTATAATGGCCAATAGTTAATGGCCAGAGCTGCATATTTTGAACATTATGCGACCCCCGCAGCTAATAGATGTGTGAAACAATACTGGTAATGGCAATCTTCAAACTTAGAATAACATTCTATGTATAATTTATTCCCAAATCAAGTTTGATCCATAGGGTAACATTTTCCCCTTTGTTAACTACTCATCATAAACTAAAGAAATGTTTAATGGAACTTTAGTTCACAGAAACTATAGGTGAATTCTTTGAAATTGTCATGGCCCCTATCACAATGAAAATCTTCGACAAATTTATGAAACTCTTGAAGTAAGTGCCAAAAAAAAAAAAAACTAAATCTATGATAGACTCATGCAGTATTTTGAGCATCTGAACCACCTTTTTGAGCATCTGACCCACGTTAGGACACGACCCTTTCCATTGGATAGAATGGGAGTCCACGTGGAGTTAGTAGACTCATCATGCAGGAAAATCTATTAACTACTGTGCACACCATTTGACCAGTGACAGTATTAACATTATTCTTAAATATTGAAGCCAAACAAGAAAATAGAAAAATAAACATATTGAGGAGAAAACCTATCATAAAAAGAAATTAGAATTTATGAGGCAATACCTGAGTCTTGTTGACAAATGTGCCATGCGTACTGCCAAGGTCATATAGGTAGGCTTGTCCATTTCCCTTGAATTGAAGAACTATCAATGATGAAAAACGTATTGGGAAAGTAAATTAGAACATAACTTACTGAGACAAATGTTTAGTTAAATAAGCATTGCTCCATATACATATACATACATATATATATATATATATATATATATATAGGGACAAGCAAAGCTCTAGTGACAACACATAGGACTCATTTTACCACATCATATTGCAATATCAGCATAATTTCGCCACTTGTCATCTACCTCAATGAAATAATTAAGAACTTCTCTCCTCCATCAAATTGAAAGCCAACAATGTAAAAAAGAAAATGTACCAGCATGAAACCGAGAAATGCTCGGGTGCTCAAGGATAAAATCGCATAAATCACCACGTCCGAACATGTAAGCCCCTTTCTCAGATCTGGATGATCATCAACATAAAATTCAATTAGCTAAACTATCAACGAATAAAAAGAATAAATATTCCATGAACATGAAACAAGAGCTCAAGCCCGTAGAAATTGAAAATAAAACATGACACCAGAAAATTTATTAATGCATAGATTCACCTACAAATCCATTTTGCAAAGTGTCATATCATTCTAGATTTTCCCCTTCTCTACTTTAATCCTTCCAGGTTGACCCACCTTACTGCAAATTATCAAACGAGTAAATCACAAACTAATTATTATTTTTAAGTTGCCCCAAATTAAATCAATTTAATTGCTCAGACAAATCCACATCATGCCCAAAAGACCAACCTCACTGTTTTGATCAGTTTCGAAAAACCACAACATTACATAATAAACACACTTCAGACAAACTGACAGAAACAGCCAGCTCAACGTTCTGAATCTCCCATAATTACATAACTAAAACAAAATCATTTATGCAGCGTGACTATTCGCAGTTAGGCACAAGTGGCGTCCTTTTGATCAATGATTCTTAAAAAAGACAACCCATGTTCTTATTATGAAACTTACATAATAACTAAAGATCACAGAAAATTTACACTTTCAGAAAAGCTTACACATTAAACTGATCAATGATGGACCCATCCTTGAGAACCTCGAGGTAAAAGGGGTGGCAAGGAGGTTCGCTCCATGGAGGAATGGTATAAGGGGGTGAAACACTTTTGGGTTGATCCGAGAGAGCTTTAGCACTAACTTGCGGAGTGGGGGTCTCAAGGGGCAATTCTGGAACACGGGCTTGATTTGAATTGGGTTGGGGTTCGTCGGTCTGAGAAGTGATTTGAAGCTGAGCTAGGTCTGGGTCCGGGTTGGGGGCTTCGTGCGGCGGACCCGTCGGAACCTTTACTGATGATGATGACGACAACGAAGGCTCCGCTACGAGTTCGGGTTGAGGGTCTCCGAGGGCGGTGGCGGTAGCGGTGGGAGGTTTGGACGGTGGAGGAGCCATGGCGGGCTTCATTGGAGAGAGCGAGAGAGCCGGTAGAGACTTTCGAATCGATGAGACCATCGAAATCGTTCTTGCGCCACTAGAAATATTGCTCTTGCCCCAACACCTTTTTTCTTTTTCTTTAAAAAGATAACTATAAACAAAATTTCTCTTTGCGTGAATATTTTCATGAAAGGAAGGAAATTTCAAATCACGATGCTAGTCGGGTCGATAATCAAAAATTTAGTTATGGACCAGATTAGTGGGTCTATTTTTATTGTGTAATGGTTAATCCCATCGACTTATAAAAAGTTTGATAGCACGGCTTATTTTTAAAATTATATTTTTAAAAGTTTGGGTGAAACTCTTTTCATGAAAGATTTAACACTTTATTCTCAAAAGTAGGTAGATAATGAGACGGCCGATTAATTTTGAGTGAGAGAAATTGTAATGTTAATAAAAGAAAAGGGAATACAAGTTCATGCTCACACAAATTACTCAATTCTAGACTCATATTCCCAATTCATTGTTAATAATATCATTTAAATTTGAAAGCAATTCAAGCAATATTTGAGCAAAATAATAATCTACTTTTTAATGAAATCTGATAATTTCATTCGTTTTAAGACCAATTAGGGCACTTTCATTAACTTTGGAGACCAAATTGATCACTTTTAATCATAATGAACATTTTCTTAAATAAACTTGCATTCAACCTAATATCTACAAGGGTTCCAACCCTAATATGCAAGGTGACATACTGGTGGGTTTTAATTTCCCCTTTCTCTAATATGATTGAGTTGCAGGAATGGGAAATTTCATTTCATTTTTTAAACATTATTTGAAGCAATAAGTCTACACTTACTCTATCCCACATACACTTATTTACTAAAATGGCTTGTATCAAAAGAGGAAGTGTAACACCCCTAAATAAATGACATTCCCAATTAACTTTGGAATTAAGGTAAAAAATAAAAACCGAACCCTAGCAAAATAAAACTTGAAATTAAGAAACGGTAGGGAAACAATTGCCTATAATTCATACTTTTGGGTAAAATAACTGATTAAGCTAGTGTGAAGATAGAAGGAAATTGCCACATAAGCTTTGGGGATAAAAAAATCTTGGAAGATATTCTTTGGAGTATGAAATAAAGCCATTGGTAAGCTTCATCACTGTCCATTTGACACAATCATATGGTAGGATTTGGGGACAATTGCCTATAAATAGGCAAGAAAGAAAAAAAGAAAAAAGACAAGCAAAGGAGGCCACCGTTGAGGAGAGGAAGAAAAAAGAGAAGAAGAAAAGGGTGAGAAATGATGGGGGATTAATATCTAAATTTTGGTAGAATGAAACAGGTAAACTCTCTTGACCTAATAGACTATGTATAGTTTTCTTTCAAGTAGTCCATATCATGAACTATTAAAGAAAGTTTAACTTCAATTTCAAACCCATAATCCATCTTAAATTCTTGGCACCTCTAGAGAGGTTTTTGAATAAAAACCACTAAGAAAATTAAAAAGCTCTTTAAGTTCCCCCTTATTTTCATAAATGGAAATTTTCGGCATGATGGAGTGTGATTTGTCCTTGGGATATGAAAAACAGAGTTGTAGAGAATTAAATTGCCTTCAAAATGAGTACAAGAATAACCTGAATCGAATTAGTATTAAGGGAGTTATGGGCCCCAAAAGTTTCTACCGAAACTCGATGATGGACCTTGTAATACCCCTAAATTTTCATTTATTATTAATTTGAATAAGTGGTGAGTATAGGACAAAAAATGGATAGACGAGTGTGGTGTTGTGTTAAGTGAAGGACTGGAATGATAAAATGATGTAATTGGAAGCCCAATAATAATTTTATCCTCGTATGTTAGATTAAAATTATATAATAAATAATATATATATATAAATGTACAGATGGCAGAGAGGGGATAAAAGCTTAGACACCTAAGCTTTTATCAACTCGGCAACTAGGATGGGTTAAAAGCAAAACCATGGTTAGTTATAAAGGTTGGGTGTATATATATACTTATATTTATTAAATACTTAGTGGGGAGAGAAACCAATCATAGCAAACCAAAGTAAAGGAAAAGAAAAAGATAAAGAGAAGGGGAAGGAAGCCGATAGCTCGGAAGGGAGAAAAAGAAAAATAAAAGGGAGAGGAAACAAGAGAGCAACGTGGAAGGAAAAAGAAGACTAATCTTGACTACACAATCAGTTCGAGGTTAGGGAGTACTACTCTTGTACCTTCTGATCATTCAGTCGTTTTGAATAGTTATTTTCGCCGATCAATTGTTTTTTTATATGTCAATTCAATCTCTTGGCATGCGCAGTTATTTGACTAATTAAGTTTAAGATTATTCCTGATTATTCCCATTTTTATCTTGGAGTATTGTTTAATTGAATTTTATAATCCTTGTGCTATCTGTGTTTGAGCCATGTCATGAAATGACTATTAGGGACTGTGTGACTCCGGGCAAATATGGGTTGTGTACCCATTAGGGAATGTGTGACCCCAAACATGTGATGTGTGACTAATGGGGATTGTGTGATGCTGGACACATAATGTGTGCTAACGAGGACTGTATGACCTCGGAGGAGTGGGTTGACCATAGCTGTGTTTTGTTGCCTCCATTATTTGAATGAATAAATAACGTAGAAGTTGGTTGGTTGCACGTGAGTTCATTTGACCATTTATTGCTGGTGATATTCCTTTACTAGGCATTTTTTGCTCACCCTTTCATTTCAAGTGACGACGTGTGAACGGTTGCAAATTATGGGAAGATTTGATGATGTGTAAAAAAGCTGATTTTATTGTATAGTTTTGTGAGTGTTTAGGGAGTATCTAGTGACACAGGATTTTATTATTGTATAACTTTTGTAGCTAAACTTTGGGCTAGTCGATGTATATATAGATGACATGTGGGAGGTTTAGGTTTGTGATCCCTAACACCCTGAGGCTCGGTTGGGTCCGAAGAGCGGGGGTGTTACAGACCTGGCCACTAACAGTACCAAACGGGCTTACTACTTGACTTATCCTATTTCAATAAGCACTTTAGACAAGACTCTGGACACACTTAACTGGTGACCTACAAGTTACGATCACTTAAGAAAATTTATTTAAGGAAAAATGCATAAATGAAAAATGAATGCTTGATATTAATTGTGATTCATGGAACCACTCGAGATCACTTGTAGGAAACGAAAGTATTATCCTATTAGCTATTTGTTTCCTTAAAGTAAGTCCTTTTCTTATAAATAATTTATTGTACACTCATCATTTCCATTGAAATTCTTTGGCAATGACCTTTTCATATTGAACTATGTGATGTGGCATTTTTTTTTTACTGGAAGATTGATTTTGAAAATCCTTGACTTGTTATATTTTCTAAGGTTTCACATATTTATCCCGATGACTTAGCACATGTCATGATTCCCATTAACTTAAAGGAGATGAGAATTATGGCCTTAGCACCAAGTGTGCACTATGGGTATGATCATGATCTTACAAATCATTGTGAATGAATGGAAGTGAACTGAACAAATCAATCTCAAATGAGATTGGCTATATTTGTAATTTCATTGCTTGCTTTTTTAAAATAATTAATGATTGTTTGGCCATCCTATTCTTTGATAATTAACTTATTTTTGATGCCTTACTAATATCCCTATTGAGCTATTTGAGCTCGCCCCTCTTCTTTTGTAAAATTCCTCAAGTAAGATATTTGATGGGGACGCCAACTGAAAGGAATGATGTTCAAGGAAATGATGAAAAATATATGCTAAACTATAATAGTATAAGAGAGTGATTGTAGTGAGAAAATTAATGTAATAAATATTTGAGGCCATGTATTTGGGATGATAAATAGCATTATAGACTTCTTCCTTGTAATAATGATTGATGAAGTAGGTTCGAATAGTTGACAACTCGGTTGTGGTACTTGATTTGAAATAAAATAAATTGGGGAAGACCCATGGTGTCATTGGAAGAATGGAGTCAATTAAACATAAGGCCATTTATAACAATATCCACGCCTTTAGTGTAAGTGCACGAGGGAGGAAGTGGGAATAAGTGTGAGGATAAAATATATGATCTAACTTGTTTAAAAAAGTCCAAACAAGTTTAAAATATAAGTTTTGGATGCACATGATAAATGATGCATATGAGTTTTGCCCTTAAAGGGCACCATCCTTGACACAATAGGAATTTTTTTTCATTGTCCAATATAATAGACTCAAATTTACATTCACTATGAAAAGGTTAGTCATTCTCATTTGAGTCAATGCTTACCAACAAGCATCTCTATTTTAAATAAAGCAGAGAAATTAATTTTGATGAGTAGCTTCCACAGGATTAAGAACTTGGTCAAGGCCATCTCCTAATCGTCAAGCTTGTGAATGCTATCCTTAGCCACCTTTGATAAGTATTTTCAATCCAAATAATTTGGACAAAGTCCATAGGCCTCATTTTGTTACAAACATATGACATTACTATATAAGAAATAACTATTTTCAAGGTTCAGAAGCAGAATAAGTGAAAATTAATTATTGCGCCATTGGTTTTTGGTAATTCTTATGCCTTATCTATTCCTTCTATAGTCTATTAGAAGAACCATTTTATTTATATTTCATGGAGATATTTTTTCTTATATATTATATTTATGTGAGATACCTTCTATTCCACAAATGAGTGGTTAGCCTTTAACCTAATTAGGGAGGGATTTTTTATTGGTTCCTTTAAGACACAATAAGAATTTCTGATATGATCGGAATAAGGATAGACAAATCCTATTATTTAATCTTGATAAGTGAGACTCACCCATATATTTATATATACGAGGCTTAAGCCGATAGATAAGTGTAAGAATTTATTTGAAATTCAAATTTTTTGGAAGGGAAGCATTACTCTTTTGGTTTAGATGATGGGCTCAATTTGGTGGTGCAATGCCCAATATCGTTGGGCCGACCGTTTGTCCTAAAAACATTAAAACAAATAAAAAAGTGCAATCTGAAATTAAAATGAAAAGGAAAAAAGAAGAGAAAAAGGGCGAAGTTCTGTGTGGGTCCTCTCTCTCTCGAAGAGAACTCGTGCCGCGAACCGTTGTTCCCGACGCGACGCCACGCGACGCAACGCAACGCGGAGGATTTCTCACCGTCGACGACAATATCCTGGCTCGCCGGAAATCGAACCACGGCGCCACGTCCGCTAATCACAGCAGATCTCTGTTTCCAGAAATCGAGATCGACGATATTCTAGATCGTTATCTCTGACTGGTGTTTCTCGCTATACAGAAGCTTGGGTTCTATCTGCAGTTGAATTCTAGGGTTTGGTTGAGGAACCGGTGGTTGGGGATGGGACGACAACGTCCGGTGGACGATGACGGTTTCGTTTACTAGAAATGACTGATGGAAAGCGGCGGAGGCGGCGGCAGGTTTGAAACCTGCTCTGACACGGTTCGTGCCGAACAAGCTCTCGGGTATGAATTCTTACCCTTAGTTCTCAATATTTTGCATTATGGGAGAAATATGTTTCATGCAATTAGGTTAGGGTTTTTGCCCCGATTTAGCAGAATAAGTTGTCAGGAATTATTTTGGTTCCTGCATGTTGCCTAGATATTGACCCAGAAAAGAAAATATAAGCAAATTTGATTATAACTGTCTCTAATTGATGCCTGTTATGGTTGAAGGTGGTGACTTCCACCCCTGAATCCCCATCAGATATGAAGGTTCAGAGTGCGGCGAAGTTGATAGTGGATGCGCTGCTCCAGCGGTTTCTTCCACTGGCACGGCGGCGCATAGAGACAGCTCAAGCACAGGTAAGATTGGCTTCTTTTAAGTGTCTAATTATTACCAGATCACACGGCATCTTTGCTTCTAAATAATAAGCGAGCTTTGTTGTATGATTTTTGTTTTAATACTGTGTCACTGAGCTTCTTATTCAACCACTTGTCAAATGCTCTACTGTTGCTACCTGTGTCTCTGGCCAAGGTAATAGTTGGACCTGGCACGAGTGTCACAAATACTTTGCAATTTCACAGGGGTGATATCTTGGTACTTGCACATATTTTTTTCATTTGTAAGCTTGTATCATGATAAATAATTTTTTAACAACATATGGAAGAAGAATTTACAATGCACAGGAGGACGAGAGAACCTCCTAAGACAACAAGGAAGAATGAATGGAAAGCAAAATTACGACGAGATAGCCTCCCTCTCAACACATCCCTGAGGACTGTTCCTTGATTTTAACCCCAATATATTTTTTTTTCAAATATTACAAGAATAAGGGAGGAAAAATACTAAGCATGTTAGTTCTATGCCTGCCATCCTGACTTGTCAGAATGTGTGGTCGAATTTTTTTTTTGGCATATTCCATCAGTGCCTTCAGTGGTCCTTTGTTGACTAGTAAGTTGATGAATTTAAATGTCACTTGGTACAATAAACTTGTAAGTGAGTTGATAAATTCAAATGTCACTTGGTACGATAAACTTATATGCATTTTGTTTTCCGATTTTTAGTGGAGACGATAAAATGTTGTTGGGGAAGTGTTTGTTAAGACTTGCAGAGAGGAAAAGAGTAGCTAATAAGGGAGAGAAACCTGTGGTTTTCATCGTAGAATTTGAGTCCTTCTATGAGGAGTGGAGTAATTTGTGTTATCTTATGGATGAGACTGTCGTAGGAGGAGCTTTTATCAATTAATTTTCTCAACCTTATTGACGGTTGGGAGATACATGTTAGTAAATTTGGTGGAGTGGTTTTGTTCTTGATAGTTTAGAGGAAGATTGAGAAATGGATTTGGTGGATAGTCCCATATGCTCAACTTTCTTTTAGTGATATATTATATTTGTGAATCAGAAGATGTGTAAATCTATTTTCTTATAGTTTATCCCAGTTCAACTAGGGAGTGTTATGGTCTTGTGATTTGGTGGGTGGTGTTGAGGAAAGCTGTCAAAATATCTAGTTCGGAGAATCTTTTTATTTCAGAGGCCTTTTTTCTTCCTTGGGACCATGTTTCAAAAGAGGTTGTGGCAACTTTTGTGACAGTGGGTTCTTTGAAATTTTGAGCAACCTATGTGGCTCGTATAGATGGTTTGATGATTTTTGACATGAATCTGCTTTGGGTTCCACATCGAGTGTAAAGATTTTGAGTTTTTGAAAGCCCATGTGTTATTCGATGAACTACATTTCTCTTATTTCCCATTTCCTTTTATTTTGGATAATTGTACGCGTAATTGATCAATTTATTCTGCAATTGCTGTTAATAGGGTTTAATGATTGTATGATGCCAGAGTTTCCAAGGATGTTTAATTTTTTTACTTTCTTCCCAACTTTTATTTAATGATTGCTTCAAGTTCTTGAAATGAGAAATGGCCATATGGTGATTTGATCCTTACAATCCTGAAACTTTCTATCCATTGCCTATGAAAGTCAGAGTTTTGAGGATATTTATATTAATTTACAGCTTCATAAAATTTTATATTACTGCAAAAGTTCTTATATCTTTTTGATAATTTACACCATATGGCAGTGTGTCTATGCTTTATGTCCTTGACTTGATCTTCGTAATTTTATTGAGATGTTTTTCTTGTTTCTATATTTCTTCTTGCTTTACACTGGGAATGTACAGGATGGCCAGTACCTTCGACCATCAGACCCAGCCTATGAACAAGTACTAGACTCCTTAGCCATGGTAGCAAGGCACACGCCTGTGCCTCTTCTGGAAGCTCTACTTAGATGGAGAGAGAGGTATACCTTTCCTTTGTTGGAGTCCAAACTTTTCTACACACGTATAATTTGTTAATTGTCTTGTCTTAATTATAGTACTACCTTTGTTTAGTGTTCTAAAATGCATTAGGCGGACCTAAGCGCTTGACTTACCGCCTAGCATAGGTGGATTCTTGTATTTTTATTTTAAAAAATATTAGTAGTTCTATACGATTATTTTAGATAAATTCATAAAATATTAATGAAATAACATAATAAAATATGATAAAATTACATAAATAATATCCTTTCACCGTTTATATAAATAATATTATTTCAAGTAGGTCTCGTTGCAACAATAGATTTATGATTGTAATTTTGATTTTTTTTTTTATAAATAATGGCCAGGTGTTATTGCTGTAAAAAATAATAAAATAAAAAATAAAATATGGCTAGGCACCATATCCACTTAGGAGTCCTTTTAAGCAGTTGGGCTTTAGACCAATTAATAGCGTTGGTTGCTTAGGAGAGCGGTTTTCTCTTTAGCAAGGTGCTTCTTGGCTGCTTACCTAGGTGTTTCGTGACTGCCTAGCACATAGGCAGAACCTAGGCGGCTGCATGGACCGCGTTTTAGAACACTGCCTTTGTTTACTTTGTTAGTTACTCTTACGTATATCCATAGTTGTCACGGCACCAAAGTGGTTGGCGTCGACCGATAACCGTGGCTAGGCGTTTTCAAGGTGGTCCAAGACGCCCCCCAACGAAATTCATAATTTTACCTCCCTATACTATACTTATACATGTTTTTAGATTTTGTAAGATGATGTGGCAAACAATTATTGATCTAGAGTTTAAAGGAATGAGAAGTAGAGGATAATTTCTCCCGCCATCTTTATTTTCCTTCCCTCATACGTCTCCTCCAAGACTAAAAGCCAACATGCTTCTTCCCTTTTCCTGCACTTGCTTCATTGGTCGTCCATGGCAGTACCATTTTTGCTGGTCCAAATAAGCACAAATTTTCATTGTTTGATCATGATCATGACTCTGGACCTTCATCATCATAGGTTGTCTCCAACCTAGCTATCTTTTCTTTTTTCTTTTCATTTTTTTTTCCCTTTCTCCTCTTCTTCTTCTTTTTCTGCTACAGCAAGGCGGCCAAGGCATCACCATGGCACCTGCAAGGCAAGCAAAGCACTGCCTTGGCACCCATTAACCAAGGTGCTGCTTGCCATGGCCCATGGGGAGCTCCTAGACTAGGCAGTGCCTTGATAAATATGCTTATAGCAAATTCTGCCTTTAAGCTGTCAACAATAATTAACAACATTAACATCATGGGAAGCTGCAGAGACGTGAGACTACAATGCTTTTATTTGTAATTACATGCCATAGTTATTTGATTATGCTAAGCATGGAAGAAGTATTTGAGCTTATCATAGTTGTTAAGGCGTCGCCTAGGCGTCCAGGCGGGGGTGGGGGAGCATGGCGGGTAGCGCCTTGCTCCCCGGCCGCCAAGGCGTGCGCCTTGGCTGGAAAGGCGTCGCCTAAGCGACGCCTTGGGCGCTTTGTAGCGCCAAGTTGCCTAGGCGTCGCCTAGGGTTTTTTTTTTTTGAAAAAGAAAAGTTTTGCATTGTAAATATATATGTATATATGAAGAAGTCATCGTCGTCACAAAAGACGACTATCTTCTTCTACTTCTTCGACGACAAACAGTAGAAGAGTCCCCGACTCCGGCGACTGCACTTGATCGGCGGCGGCGGCTTCAGCGACTGACGGTGGGCACTCTGACAACTGCAACGGCTCCATTTGAATTCATTTTGGAAGTCACTCTCCACCCACTCAACTACAACGGCAACTCCCATAGCCGTCGAGGCGTCTTCAATTCCGGCGAGTTCGATCTCGACCGAGTGAGCTCCATTTTTGGATGGCCACTCTCCATCCAATCTCCTCTCAGTACTGTTACTTTATTTTTCAAAACCCTAATATATTCTAGTGATCAATTTTATAAAATGAGATATAGAAAAGGAACCCAACCCGAAAATGCATCACGAAGGTGTTTAAATGTATTTTGGTACACATATACAGGTATGATATGGGGGTAAAATTATGAATTTTATTAGGGGGCGCCTTGGACCGCCTTGAGGACGCCTAGGCGAGCGCCTTGCCGCCTAGGCGTCCAAGCGGTCAGCGGTCGACACCGACCGCCTTGGCGCCGTGACAACTATGGAGTTTATGCAATTCCCGGATTAATTAATTAATCAATGTTTAAGTCCTGTTTGCTTCTGATCCCTATTCATATATATGTGTGTGTGTGTGTGTGTGTCTCCAAACAACACTTGCATTTATTTTACGCATTGTTTTGTTGTGAGGTTGCTGCATTCATGCCTCCTAGTTTCTGATCTTCAAGCTCAATAATCGTTATTTCTGTGTTCTTTGGGGTTCTGCATGTCCAAACTAGATGGCACTTAGCTTGACTTTAGCTTTCTTTATATGGGAATGCCAACCGGTTATCTTCAAAGTGTATGTTTAAATTTTAATGTCTTGATTGATGATGCCAGCTTATTTTTCTTCTTCGACATATCTTTACCTTTATTCCTGTCTTCTCCATGGTACTTCCATCTTCTTCTTTTCATATCCGCAGGGGGATTAGTTTCCTGTAGTTTTCACTTTTGGAATATCAATCACCTGGAGCCCAGGGAACTGGTTTCACTGCTTATCAGCTTAGAGTCCTTATACCCTTGGGGAGGATGGGAGAACATTGTTTTTGAGGGGTTGGGTATATCTGTCTATCAGTCACCTTCTATATTTTGTGTATGCTGTGTAGGCACAGACCTGCTTTTTATTTTTTTTATTTTTAATACAACTGTGTTTGAAAGCTCAAAGTGTCGTCTGAGTTGAATGCGTTTCTTGGTTAGTTGTTCTCATAGAATAAAATAGCTGCTGCTATGGGATGCTATAGCGGCAATGAAGAAAAAAAGGTACACCCCTATGGAGCCGTTGAGCTTCTGTAGTGGCGGCTAGATATTTTTCAGAAAAATTTTGTTCCATCCCAAAAATATGCTGCAGATACGGAAGGCTCATAAGTACATATCCCTTGATATTTGCGCTTTGTTGTTCTATCAGCCAATCCAAGCTGCCAGGGATTTGTGATGGCACCTTTTCACTCTCTTTGGAGTGCTCGGTTTGTCTGAGTACACTGACTGATTTTCTTGTCATATCATTTCTTGGCTTTGGGAAAGGAACGGAAGTATTGTAGACAGCAGCACTGCACATAGTGCTTTGGGGGATTTGGCTGGGGAAGAATGAACAAGTATTTTCAGATAAGCTTGTCCCATTTGCTCTTATGTGGGATTGGGTTGCTTTTCTTGCGTCATTGTGGATTTGCATGCTTCTGGAGGTTTCACTTTTACTGATTTTCGCAGGGCCTAGATAGCTGCATTGCTTTGAGCCATTATTATCTTGAATTTTCTTATTAGTTGGCTTTTGTATTGCAAAAGATATCGTATCTTCCACTATGGACTTTTTCTCTTTTCTTTCATAAATTTCATCTTCCATCCAGAATACATCTAGTTAATAAAAATCCAAGTAGTCAATTTTAGAATTTTAGAAGCCAAAAATGCTGGGTGGGTCATTTTTTTCCTGCTTTAGCGTAAGATTCATTAAAAACTGGGAATCACTGTCCCTTAATCAGATTATGTTATGAGAAATCAGATAGAGATACTATATTGGCATTGAAATCAATGGTTTCTTCTCACCTCTCTGATTATGTTATGCTATAATTGCTGTTGCAGTGAATCTCCAAAGGGTGCAAATGATGCATCCACATTCCAGAGAAAGGTTCGTAAGGGATCATTGCTTTTATTTTGTACACAAATGTTTATTGATGATGCAGTAGTTGGAGTTTACATAGTAATGTATGCTTTCGCTATTCCCCTAGTGTGTATGCGCTGAAGTAATATGTAGTAGAAAGCTTTGCTTGAATTCTGTCAGGCAGATGAGCCGTAGGGAAGCAGTGCTGATTGCTTTTGTTATTCCCTGAGTGTGAATGCACTGAAGTGATATGTAGTAGAAAGCTTTGCTTGAATTTTGTCAGGCAGATGAGCCATAGGAAAGCAGTGCTGTCAGACGTTTGAAAAGATGATAAGGATAAATGGAATACCCAAACTTTCCATAGTTCGCGACAATGTAGACAGGCTCATAGTTAGAAGACAACTTCTTCTGCATTTTACTCACAATAATTCAGAAACTGTTCTCCTTTCCCTGCTTGCATTTTTTTCCCTGCACAGAAATAAGGAATATATTTGTTTTGTAAATAATATATTACATGGCTCAGATTGCAGTCGAGTGCATATTTTGCTCTGCATGTATTCGCTTTGTGGAGTGCTGCCCACAGGGGGGACTTACAGGTTTGGTTGTTTTAATATATGTTGTGCTTCCGTTCATATATGTTTATGTAAAAAGTAATCTCTAGCTTGTCCTCATTCCAGAGAAACTTTGGTCTGGACTTGAAAATTTTGTGTTCGACTGGCTAATCAATGCAGACAGGTAAGGCTATTACCAATGTGCTTTCAAAATTTTTTCTTTTGTTAAATTTATAAAAGAATAAATTTTATTAAAAGAGTAGGTGAAACAAATATCACCGAGGACAAGCAGTCCTTCCAAATTTTATTATATTTTTTTGTTCAGATAAAATGAAAATTGTAACTTTCTATACTATATTGGAGGCTGTAGATGATCATAACCTACTTCCATGTAATCACACTGTGTCATATGTTCATTTAAAATATATGCGTGTAGGTTGAGAAGGGGGGAAGGGAGTGGCGGACCTAAACATGAAGAGGCTGTAGCCTTTTTAAGTCATTTCTTATCTAACGTGGGTGTTGAACTACTAACTTTAGTTATTTAACTATGTAAAATAAGTCTGTTATCTCTTGTTGATCCTAATCGCATATTGGGAAGGCAGATATGATTAATGTATGCCATCATTGCTATCCAAAATTTGTGGAAGAAAATTATTGCTAATTCAGGCCAATGCTTTCCTGCAGTAATATCAAAATAACTAAGCAATGCATAATGGTTACTGGGTCAAAATTTATCCCCAACCATTTCAAGATTTAACTCGTTGCTGACATAGACTGTTCTTATACGAGTTAGGATTCTTACCTTACCTGCCGTTCGCCAACTTCCTATCTTCCCTGGGGTTGTACCCTTCTTCTGGCCTATTTACTATTCTTTGGGGAGTTTTCTGTGGCATGTTTGCTTACTATTGACTGATAATGAGATGCAGGGTTGTTAGTCAGGCTGAATATCCATCGCTAGTAGATTTGAGAGGGCTCCTCCTGGACCTAGTTGCGCAACTCCTTGGTGCTTTATCTCGGATCAGGTATTTAAATCATACTCGGTAATATTATTTTTTTCTTTAAGATCATGATAATATAATTTATTTCAGTTAAACAGTTTTAGTTGCTAATATGAAAGTTGGTGAATTTAGTCCTCATTACAGGGACAAAACAACAGGTGATAGAGACAAATGTTAGCAACCTATTAGGGTTGGTAAGCCGCAATTGAATTTCAAGGCTCAAGCTTTAATTTGGAATGTTTTGTTCAATGAAGTAGTCACTAATGTGAGGATTTGTGGCGGCCAAAGCAATAGTTTCCGCATGATCATAGGATTACATCAAGGATCAGCTCTAAGCCCTTTCCTGTTTGTAGTATTTGTGGATGAGTTTACTAGACATATCCAAGATGAAGTGCCTTCCTGTACGCTATTTGTACATGATATAGTTTTGGTTGACGAGACTAAGACCAACATGAATGCTAAATTAGAATTATGGAGACACGCATTAAAGGCTCAATGTTTTAAATTGAGTAGGTCAAAAACGGAGTATGTGGAGTGCAACTTTAGCAAGCACAACGAAATGGATTGTAGTATCGCAGAACTAGATAGTCACGCACTAGCAAAGTGAACATTTTTGTTATCTCAGGTCGATTATACAATGTAGCGGTGGAATAAAAGGGGATGTAAAACATAGGATTCAAAGGGGTTGGATTAAGTGGAGAAACGCATCAGATGTCTTGTGTGATCATAACAATGCCTTTGAAGTCAAAATGGAAGTTTAATAGGACAGGTATAAGAGATGATATAGTTTTGGTTGACGAGACTAAGACCAACATGAATGCTAAATTAGAATTATGGAGACACATGTTAAAAGCTCAAGATTTTAATTTGAGCAGATCAAAAACGGAGTATGTGGAGTGCAACTTTAGCAAGCATAACGAAATGGATTGTAGTATCGCGGAACTAGACAGTCACGCACTAGCAAAGTGAGCATTTTTGTTATCTTAGATCGATTACACAATATAGTGATGGAATAAAAGGGATCTAAATCATAGGATTCAGAGGGGTTGGATGAAGTGGAGAGACGCATCAAATGTGTTGTTTGTTCATAACAATGTCTTTGAAGTCAAAAGGGAAGTTTAATAGGACAGGTATAATAGTGGCTTTGTTATACGACAGCGAGTGTTGCTCGATCAAGAGAGGACATGAACACAAAATGAATGTAGCAAAGAGGAATAAGTTAAGGTGCATATGTGGGAAGATTAGGAAGGATAAGATTAGAAATGAGGATATTCTTGCAAGGTTAAGGGTTGCTCCAATTGAGGACAAAATGAGGTGGTTTGGACATGTGCAACGTGGGCTCTTGAGTGCACTAGTCAGGAGTGAGGTTATTGATGCAATGATAGTTAAAAGGGGTAGGGGCAGTCAACTCAAGAATTAGATGCAAGCAAGGAAGTACTGGTGCGTTGAATATTGCGCTGCACTAGCGCCGGGTGCATTTGAGGTGTGTGTATGATCTCGGTACGTACCGGAGCCTTTAAAAGGTAAAAAATAACAATGGGGCACTTTGAAGTGCTGGCCAGGCAGCAGGGTGCGAACTGAACTCGGGAGAGAAGGGGGAAAGAAAGAAAACTGGTTTTAAGGCTTTCTTCCCTTCTTGCAATATCAAGCCAGCCAAATCCTAAGGGTTTCTTGCGCTATTCTCCATTCACAGCTGGCGCCTCCTCTGCTCAATCATCGGTAACCTTTGATACTCTATTCGCCCTCCAGCAACTTCTTCCACTTGGTTTGAAGCCAAAAAAAGGAAAAAAGGGACAGAGGAGGTGCTGACAAGATAGAAATTAGCTGGAGAAAGAAGAAAAATTAAAATAGAAGAGAGTTGAGATCCGTTGGAGGGAGAGGAAGAGAAATAATAAATGAAATATTTGCTGTACTTTAAGAGAAGATAAAGTCAAAAAAAAAGATGATGATGGAATATTGAGGGTAGCGAAGAATAATAAAGATAAAGGACATTTAAGAGATTTTAGTTGTTTTTAGACATTCCTTTTTTGACTTCATTTAATTTAGAGTTCTTTTATTTACATTTTGTTTGATATCAAGCTTTTAATTAAATCCTTAAATTATAGATATCATTTTTCATTTTCCTAAATTAACATATACGTATATATAAAAATTTATGTTCAGTATTTTTTTTTTAATACATAGTAACCCATCGAGCCTGTACGCTAATTTTTCTGAAAATCGTCGAATTTTGTATCGATTTCTTTTCCCCACACCGGTGCTTCCTTGGATGCAAGTCATTAGAAAGGACACTAAGTGTTTAGGGATTGGATGAAAGTGCAGCCTTACAAAGGGACAAGTGGCTTCAGAAGATTCGTGTTAATGACTCGGCATGATTTCTTGTTATTAGTTCCATGTAGTCGACACCAAATATTGGGATAAAGGTTTAGTTTTTTGTTGTTGCTGTATGTATGGATGGCTTGGAAAGGTTTGAAGTGGTTTACCTAAGGTTTAGTTTGTTTGATTAACTCTAGTGGTATTTTCATGTTTTTAGGCTTTTGGTTGACTTAGTAATTTTCAAGGGTTTTTCTTTTTTGGTAATTCCCAGAATTTTCTGGAATTGATTCATTACTATGAGCCGTGGCTTGTTTTCTATTTTTTTTTTTCTGTTTGTAATTCCCTGTATTTTCTGTAAATGGTTCATTACTGTGAGTCATGGCTGTCTTAGTCTTGTCAAAGGAGAGAAATTGTAGCAAAAGCATGGTCTAAGATGTTGCAGTTAAAACTAGAATCCAAACAAAGAAAAGAAGTTTGTTCCTGTGTGTGTGAGAAGGATATGGTCATTACAACGACAAAGGTATAGGATCTTTGCAGTCTCCTTGCCTGGCAGTAGGTCAAAAGGAATGCGGGTTTTAATTTTAGAGGGATAAATGAGAAATATCAAGAGAGCTTCTTAAGAAGGCCATGAAGAAATTAGATCTAAGTTACTTTCTTATTCGGTTATATATTTCTGAAAGCCATTGAAAGGTTCTAATAACTAACCCGCTTTTTGGGATCAGCAAAAATACAATGTAAGTACATGCCATTGCGTCTAAAATATTTTGGAGACATTCCATTGTGCCTCTATCCATTAATTAGGATCATGGCAATACATACCTTTGATTATAATATTTTGGGATAAAGTATAATATTCATTATTATCTAATACTAAATTTTTATTAGGGCAGGCACAATGTAATCCTACTGAGTGTAGAGGTTTGGAGTGTTGTGATAAATTTGATTGAGGTTAGGAAGTGTCATGATCTCATTGTAAACTTTGCTTTGTAATGGGTTGGCCACCCTTTTTACCTATTTTTTAATGAACTCTTGCCAATTAAAAAAAAAAGAAAAAAAGACTTTATATGCAAGTGATTACAAAAGACACAAATATGGGGATGTCAAGGGTTTAAATCCTTGTAATTGTTAGGTTGAATGCATGTGTGTATGCCAATCAAAAGAAGAGGCAAGACTATTGGGGATATAGAAGAGGGGGTAGCCTTTGATGCAGAATGCTATAGGAGGATCCACATGAACACCTTGCAAGTTCTTGTTCTAGTTCCATGTGGTAGATTCCACATTTCAGTATTTCAGTTTTAGTCTATTGTGGTTTAAACACCGATTATTTATTGCTCAAGCCCATGGTTTTAAACATAGTTGTCATGGCGCCAAGGCGGTCAGCGTGACCGCCTGGACGCCTAGGCGGCAAGGCGCTCGCCTAGGCGTCCTCAAGGCGGTCCAAGGCGCCCCCTAATAAAATTCATAATTTTACCCTCATATCATACCTGTACATGTGTACCAAAATGCATTTAAACACCTTAGTGATGCATTTTCGGGTTGGGTTCCTTTTCTACATTTCATTTTATAAAATTGATCACTAGAATATATTAGGGTTTTGAAAAATAAAGTAATAGTACTGAGAGGAGATTGGATGGAGGGTGGCCGTCCAAAAATGGAGCTCACTCGGTCAAGATCGAACTCGCCGGGATCGAAGATGCCTTGACAACTATGGGAGTCGCCGGTGTAGTTGAGTGGGTGGAGAGTGGCTGTCCAAAATGGAGTTCAAATGGAGCCGTCGCAGTTGCTGGAGTGCCCATCGTTAGTCGCTGGAGCCGCCGTCGCTGATCGAGCGCAATCGCCGGAGTTGGGGACTCCTCTGCTGTTCGTCGTCTAAGAAGAAGAAGAAGAAGAAGAAGATAGTCGTCTTCTGTGATGACGATGACTTCTTCATATATATATATATATATATATATATATATTTACAATGCAAAACGACGTCGTTTTGCTAGGCTTTCTTTTTCAAAAAAAAAAAAAAAACGCCTTGGCCGCCGGGGAGCAAGGCGCTGCCCGCCATGCTCCCCCACCCCCGCCTAGATGCCTAGGCGACGCCTTAACAGCTATGGTTTTAAATAGCAGTTGTGGCCGCTGTTGCGTAATAGAGGTTTTGTAATGGGACGCCGGCGTAACGTACGTGAATTATGAATTACGGCGTGCGACAATTGTTTTTTGATATTTTAAGTTTATAAAAATGGCATAAATGATTTTAAAACTATTTTGACCCACCTTATTTATCAAGCAAACATTGGTACATATGACATTTAGATTTTAGATTAATTTAAGTGAATTATAAAACATAAAACCTACATATACTTGATTTATATCACCACAATAATAAAGATTTTAATACATATTATCATAAATGAAAATCACATAAATTTTAACTAGTTTTTGCAGTCACAATAAATGTTATGTGGTGGTAATTCATCCCCACTATACATCATCTTATTTGTTAATAAAAAATAAAAAATGAAATACAAAAATCACGTGTAGAAATCTCTCTCCTCCACTTTACATCAACTTTTTTGTTAATAGAAAATAAAAAATAAAATAAAAAATCCACATGTAGAAATGTCTCTCCTTCACTTCACAATGTTAAAACTTATATAATTTTAGGAATACAAAACTTGGCCACAACCCCAAGAAAATGAGGTAGTCTTTGAATTCCAACAGCATTGTGAAGGGGGTTGGAATCAATGGGCAAGAAGCTGAAAGTAATGACAACTAAATTATTAAGATTTGCCATTTTCTTTTTTTTTCCTCATTATTCCGGGCGTAGCCGGCGTATTGGTTGTTGCGACCGCTACGGCCGTGAATCGGATGCAATCCGTTAAAGCAACCTGTAGCCGCATTGGGACGCGCCAATACCGTTACATGGCGGCTGCTTTTTAAAACCATGTTCAAGCCTTAATTGCTGAACTCACCAAGCACCTCCTTGATATTTTAAGAGCATGAAAGGTGGTTTAGGTGGTATTTTAAAAGCATAAAAGGTGGTTTGGGCAGTATTTTTTCAAATCTCAAAGGAGATAAACGTATTTTACCCAATATCTTTTTTGAGCTCATCAACTGATATAGCAGGTGAAGCTGAAGTTTGGCTTATTTAGTTGTTTTCAAGATTTCTATGTGAGCAAGCAGTTTAAATGTGTAGGGGAGCAGTGGTGTGCTTTCCGCTTGCTATAAATGGCTACAAGCTTCTCTGTGGCTTGTTGATGCTGTTCGCTTCCTTGATAACTTATGCATTTTTCACTTCTGTGTCATTCTTGGTAGAGTCTTTGGTACTTTTATTAAGTAGGCAACAATTCAAATCCTCATTGAGAATGTGATGTTGGATTAGTCTTTTTTTTTTTATTGCAAATATGACTTAATCTTGCATTATTTTTTTGATAGGTTTAGCTCTGTTACTGAACGTTTTTTCATGGAGTTGAACACTCGTCGGATCGATACTAATATTGCTCGAAGTGAAACCCTCAGTATCATTAATGGGATGCGTTATCTTAAACTCGGGGTATGTTTTATAAGCTACTCATTTCTGGAGAATTAATGCGTGCTATACATGTCACAGTAATATGGCCATTGACAGGTTAAGACTGAGGGAGGACTGAATGCATCTGCGTCCTTTGTCGCAAAAGCAAACCCTCTTACCCGTCCGCCACCTAAACGAAAAAGTGAACTTCATCACGCTTTATGTAATATGCTTTCGAACATTCTGGCGCCACTTGCAGATGGTGGAAGTCAGTGGCCGCCTGCTGGTGTGGAGCCTGCTCTTATCCTATGGTATGAGGCAGTTGCACGAATAAGGGGACAACTCATGCATTGGATGGACAAACAAAGCAAACACATAGGCGTAAGTGAATCTCAAACTATCTGTTATTTTCTCTCCACTTGAACTACTGGATGCTGTTTTGATTTATTTAACTCTAGTTTATTTACCTCTTCAATTATGAATTGTTCAAGGGCTATTTTATCAGTATTTTCCTTTGTACTTTACTGGTCCTACCTTTTTGTCAGATGTTCTACTCTCCATTCCATTTCACTTTGCTTAGAAAATTTTCCAGCTAGTTCAATGTAAACATGAACCTGTATAAGTAATGGTATGACTTGAAATTAATTACCTACTGTCTGATTACCTGTATGGAGGTAATCTGCATTGCTAAAGAAATTACTCTGTAGCATGGTTTTAAAAAGCGGCCGCTACGCACCGTAGCGGCCGCTTTGTAGCGGTATCAGATTTTTAAGTTTTACCGGATTTTCAAATTAAACCAATGAAGATGATGATGTAACGTTGAAGCCGCACATTTTTACTTTGAAAAGTATTTTGATGAACCGAAAAAAAAAAAGTGAAACATTACATAATTATTATTATTATTTTAGTTTTTATGCTATGTATGGTTATACTATGAATATGTATAAGGAATTAGGTTAATACTTTTTTTATGTGAAAAATAAACTATTTGGTGTGATTTTTTCTTTTCACTTTCCCTAATTAACTGAGCAACAATATAAGAGGAGGAAAATTTTACTCATATGAAGTAGAAAAAGAAAAAAATACAAGGAAAAAAGATGAAATATAGTGGAGAAGAGATATTTATACATGTGGTTTTTGTATTTCATTTTTTATTTTTTATTAAAAAAATAAAATGATGTATAGTGGAAGAGAGACATTATTACATGTGGGTTTTAGAGAATTTCATTTTTCTTAATTAACAATATAAGAAGATGTATAGTGGATAAGAGATATTTGTACATGAGGTTTTTGGAGATTTTATATTTTTTATTAACAAAATAAAATGATATATATTGGATAAGAGATATTTTATATTCATGTTCAAATTACAAATGTTAATGTGGATGATGAAATTGATTAGTTAGTGCGTCATTCAATGTGGTGGGGATGAATTACTACCACATAACATTTATTGTGATTGCGAAAACTTGTTAAAATTTATGTGATTTTCATTTATGATAATATGTATTAAAATCTTTATTGTTGTGGTGGTACAAATCAAGATATATGTAGGTTTATGTTTAATAGCGCACTTAAATTTATCTAAAATCTAAAAGTCATATGTATCAACGTTTACTTGATAAATAGGATGGGTCAAAATAGTCTAAAAATCATTTATAACATTTTTACACGCTTAAAATGTGAAAAAACAAGTGTCGTGCGCCGTGCCTCATAATTTACATCCGTTACGCCCGCGTCCCGTTACAAAACTTCCGTCACGCCCGCGTCCCGTTACACTCGCGACCGTTACGCGACGGCGGCCGCGACCGCTATTTAAAACCATGCTCTGTAGTGTCTTTGATAGAGAACAAAGACATTAAGTTTAGGATTTATGTGGTTTATTTGTTATTTAGGATTTTAGTGGGGAGTAATTGTAATATTTTATATTTAATTTTTTTATTATTTTAGGATATTTTTATTAGGTCATTATCTCTATTATTGTGATATCCTTTTTTTATTTTTATTTTAAAGAAACTAGAATTTGAGTCTATTTAGAATCCTAGGGTTATTTTGCTTGTTCTCCAAGTAGTTTAAGCCTATAAAATAGGCTAATATGTATTAGGGCAGTTTAGGAATTGAATTGTATTGGCAGCACCAAAAATTAATCGGAATCCAAGCACCCGCGACCACCACTTGTGATTTATTATGATAGACTGAGTTTACTGCCCAAGGAAGTCATAGAAGCAACGGCCTTGGAGTTCTTCCGGGCACAAATCGAGTTCATTATTCCACTCGGGTTCTGTACAAGTAGTACTCATTTCATCTTGAAGGCTACAAACATCACTTATTTGTTTCATGATCGCTGCTCCCATTTTTCTCTGATCCTTCACATCTATAAAATTCGTGGCCGAATTTTGTCCAAGTGGAGGAGAATGATGGCGAACGAAGACATTAGGTTTAGGATTTATGTGATTTATTTGTTATTTAGGATTTTAGTGGGGAGTAATTGTGATATTTTATATTTAATTTCGTTTTATTATTTTAGGATATTTTTATTAGGTCATTATCTCTATTATTGTGATATCTTTTATTTTAGGAAACTAGGATTTGAGTCTGTTTAGAATCCTAGGTCATTTTACTTGTTCCCCAAGTAGTTTAAGCCTATAAAAAAGGCTAATATGTATTAGGGCTTCACAGTTTAGGAATTGAATTGTTTTAGTTTGGGCATTGCCCTACATCAGTCTTCCATTTTTTACAAGAAAATGTTTTAGGAAACATTGGGCTGCATCAAACCTGAATTCCCTTTGCCGTTTGCTTATTTCCATGTCTTGATTATTCGTGCTTTGTAGTAACATTTTCTATTTCTTTTTGTAGGTTGGTTATCCTTTGGTCACTCTTCTTATCTGTCTTGGTGATCCTCAAACCTTTACTAATAACTTTGGCGCTCACATGGAGCAACTCTACAAGCTTCTTAGAGTAAGTTCAATACTATATTACACGAACAATTGGTTTCATTTCTCATTCATCTTAATTTTCCCGATCTTGTTATGCTGGTGGATGGGGCTGTGGGAGCTGATATTCTCTTTTATTTGAAATGTTGAGTTAGATATTATTCTATTGTTGAAAATGCAGGACAAGACTCATCGTTACATGGCTTTGGATTGTCTGCATCGGGTTGTGAGATTCTTCCTGAGCGTATATGCAAAAGATCATGCTACGAACCGTGTGTGGGACTACCTCGATAGTGTCACCTTGCAGCTGCTAACAATTTTGAGGAAAGGAATGCTTACTCAGGATGTCCAGCATGATAAATTGGTTGAGTTTTGTGTGACCATTGCAGAACATAATCTTGATTTTGCTATGAACCATATGATACTAGAATTGCTGAAGCAAGATAGCACGAGTGAAGCTAAAGTTATCGGTCTTCGTGCTTTGCTTGCCATTGTTGTGTCTCCTCCAGGGCAGCATGTTGGTTTGGAGTTTCTAAAGGGTGATTGATAATTTCGTATGCTCAATTTTATTTTACTCCCTTTTAGAATTTAATAACATCTTGGCCTTTGGTACATTTTAGGTCGTGATATTGGTCACTACATTCCGAAGGTAAAGGCCGCTATTGAGTCCATCTTGAAGTCATGCCATAAAATTTATAGTCATGCACTTCTCACCTCGTCAAAGACCACCATAGGTAATTTTATATTCATAGTCTGTGTTTTTTTTTAGAGGACGGCATACTAGTTCTGCTTGTGTCTTTGTGTCTCGAAGAGTTCAAATCCTTGCAGTTGCAGTTTGGATGCGTTTGCATTGCCATTGACCAATTGGGAAAAAATTATTTCCCCCCATAATGTGTTAGTTTGTTCACATGTGTCTGTGTGCGTATGTTCTGTTTCAAGATGACCTTTTGCGCCAATTGAATAAATAGCTTTCAGTAAACAATCTATTTGTTCTTTAATTTCAATTTGGAAACAGGAGTGAGTCTGTAGCTAAAACTGTAAAAATTGGAGGCCATAGTTTTCCTTTCTATTGTACTATAGTGAAGTTTTGTTGTCTTTGATATTTGATACTCAGCATTGACATTAAGCATAATTGTGCAAGTTCAAGTAAGAGAACAGACTTGGTTGATTTAGAAGCTTACAACATTTTGGCAAGATCATTATGTGGCTGAAATCTTATCTTTTGGGGACACATCAGGCATTTAGATTCACGGCTTGGGCAAGCCAGCACCTGGAATACATTGCCTATTCTTTAGAACCTTGTGCAGACTCCTCTAATTATCGTGAGAATCTTGGGATTCATGGCTAAAACTAAGGGAGTTGAGCATACATCAAAGGTGGAGTGCTTGCTATCCTGACCTCTCAGAATTCCTCTTGCTTGCATGCACGTCATCCAGTCTTAATTCCTTATGGAAGTCTCCCAATTGGAGAAAATGATCCTTTGTGAGTATAGCATACAAGCTATCGAAGAAAACAAGAATCTCACTTGTCAAATTATTGTGCGTATAGCATACAAGCATGCGAGCCATGCATCAACTGTTTCTGCAAGTGTTTGATGGGCAAAAGCAGCCAAAAAAAAATTCTTTAAAAATGACTTATGGAAGTCCTTATGCCTTTGAATGCTGTTCTCGTCCTCAACCAACTCATTTAAGGCGGGGGCTGCAAACTGCATTGTTCTTCATGCATTTTGTGTCATGTCTTCTTCACTTGGAAAGAAACTCAAATAATTTCCATATCTCTAACTTTTCTGGTTGAATTCAATTATGTATATTGGTTTCCCTTCAATTCGCCTGATCAAATTCTTAATTGATTGCAGAAGTGGTCACACTTTCAGCTTGGTCCGATGAATGAGTGAGGTGTGGAATGAAATTGAACGTATAGGAATCGTGTAATTTGTAATAGTTTGATATTTATGCCTATGTTATCATAGAATTGGTTGGAAATCTGGTGATTAATTATAATTCGTTAATTCATGGTGACTTAGAGAATCATGGTTATCTGTTTTGTGAATGTACATTTTTTGTCTAAACTGCTTCTTCTTTTTATTCCTCTGCTAGTAAAGTGATGCATGTAAACTGAAATTTGTGATTCTCCAGATGCTGTAACCAGGGAGAAATCTCAAGGATATCTCTTTCGCTCAGTGCTGAAATGCATCCCGTATTTGATTGAAGAAGTTGGTCGAAGTGACAAAATAACGGAAATTATACCACAACATGGCATAAGTATTGATCCTGGGGTCCGTGAGGAAGCAGTGCAGGTGCTGAATCGGACTGTAAGATACCTTCCTGATCGACGCTTTGCAGTTACCAGAGGGATGGCCAACTTCATCCTACGGCTTCCTGATGAGTTCCCTCTTCTCATCCAGACATCATTGGGACGCCTGTTGGAACTCATGCATTTTTGGAGAGCTTGCTTATCTGATGAAAGGCTAGGGAGTGATGCCAAAAATACAAGGCGTGTGATGCAGAAAAATGAGGGATTTAAGAAGTCTTCTGTCCATTATTCAGAGGCCACTGAGTTTCGTTCTTCAGAGATTGATGCAGTTGGTCTAATCTTTCTTAGTTCTAATGATAGTCAGATCAGGCATACGGCATTGGATTTATTGCGTTGTGTTCGTGCTTTATGGAATGATATAAGAGACCTTTCAAGCTATGAAACGTCAGGCTTCAGTTTAAAAAAAGAAGCTGAACCAATTTTTATAATTGATGTCCTGGAAGAAAATGGGGTGGGTTACCTGCATCGTTATCTCTTGTGATGTGCTTAATTTTTTTGCTTATTAAATTTGAACCTGTTTCTCTTCCAGGATGACATTGTTCAGAGCTGCTACTGGGATTCTGGCCGTCCATTTGATTTGAGACGAGAGTATGATGCAGTTCCTCCTGATGTAACACTTCAGTCTATTCTATTTGAGAGCCCTGACAAGAACAGATGGGCTCGGTGTCTTAGTGAACTTGTCAAATATGCTGTTGAACTCTGCCCAAGCTCTGTTCAGGAAGCAAAGTAAATTCTAGTTCTTTGTCTTAAATGTGAATTTTTGGCCATGAAACTGACTGACTTCTAATTAAATTCCCAGAAAATAATTCTAGAAGATTTTTGGCAAATCTATTGTTTTAGGTGCTTCAATTGAAATGTTTTATCTGCTACGCTAGACTGGCAGGTTGTAAAAAAACTTAGATTAACCTATTTTTCCAGGAAATTTTTAATAAATAGTAAAAGAATTTTTTTATTATAAATTTAGTAAGGTATATAATAGTAATGAGTTTATGTAGAATTTATACCATTTTGTAGACACAGATGGCTATATAGATGGAGTTCTTTCTTTTTGATCAAGAGGGTTGTGGACGCAAAATTTGAAATTCTAAAGATCTAATGGAAATTTATTGTTGGCAGGGGCAAAGTTATGCATCGTCTTGCCCATATTACACCTGTTGAGTTGGGTGGTAAGGCTCATCACCAGTCACAAGATGCAGACAACAAACTGGATCAGTGGCTTATGTATGCAATGTTCGCATGCTCATGTCCACCTGGTAGAGAAGCTGGAAGCTTAGCAGCAACCAAAGATCTTTACCATCTTATATTTCCCTCTCTAAAATCTGGCTCGGAAGCACATGTAGTAAGTACAGATAATGGTCAACTGATTATTACATGATATAATGTGATGAGATCTTGTTAAAAGCTCGACTGAATTTGAGATTGTGATATATCATTTAGAGGGATAGAGGAGAGCTAGTCCCGTTGTTTTAACTGATGTTAAATGTCAATGCAGTAACATTATTAATATTTCGTCTCCAAAATCCAGGATATGATTGCCACCACCACCCCCCCCCCCCCCCCCCCGGATTCTTATGAATTTGTCAACTTTTACCTACCAAATAACTCAATTAAATGTGCCAAATTATAATAGCTTTTATCTTAAAAGAAACTATTTACCTTAAAGGAACCTGTTAATTGGTGAGCCAGATGGCCAACTATTGCTCAAGGTTCATCTGGTCATTCTACTGGAGATTAGCCCTGGGGTGTCATATATATATATATATGTAGCTTTGTCATGTATTTGCACATTTAAGTGATTTATTCTGATTTTTTCCAAGCATCAGCTTGTGTACCATAAGCACTATAATTATGTGCTTCTAGGTTGCTGGTGGCTTTAAAGCTTGTGATTGTCATGCAAATTTGTTCATTGTTTTGATTTGCTGTAATGAGTTGTAAATACAACAGTCAAAAACTGTGCTCGTACATTCTGCTTTGATTGAATTCAAGCTCATTGAAATGATGAATATTACATAGGTGAGAAGAGTGTACAATGGGACGGGGTTCTGTTTCAAAATATGTGGAATCATTTGCTAATATTAAGATGTGCTTTTGTTTGTTATTCTAGTGTGTATTAATAATTTCATTTGACTTGTGGCTGACTTCGTAATTGACTTGTGTTCTTTCTATCCTTTAATATTTTGTTTCTTGTTTTAGAACGCAGCAACCATGGCTCTGGGCCACTCTCATCTGGAAGTATGCGAGATTATGTTTGGTGAGCTTGCGTCATTCATTGATGAGGTTTCTCTGGAAACGGAGGGAAAACCGAAGTGGAAGGTATCATCAACAGTTCAATAAATTGTTCTGTTTTTCCACCACTGCACATTTACCTTCCAGCCATGATCTTATTTGGTTACTGACCCATGTTATAATGTAAAACTTGTAAAGTTGAGTGCATGTGGTAATAATCTATGATGCAATATATTTTTCAAAATGTCAAAGTAGAATTTGGTGCCACCGCCAATTGTTTCCAGAGCATAAAAAAAGGCAGGGCTAAAGGATAAATGAAATGATTGTACTATTGTTTTTTAGTGAATCGGTAAATATTTAGAACTTGTAGCATGAGCTGGTGCCTTCTTTTTGACATCTCAAAGCACTATTAGCACTTGCTACTGCCAATAGTTTCCTGGGTCTCAAAAAGGTGGGTTGAAGGATTAATTAACGAGAAAGAGAAAACTAGCATAAATGTGTGAGTGGTATTTTCACGTCTTTTAGACTTCATTGGTGTTTATCGGATTCTAGTAACCAGGGGTACTTGTCTAGTTTTCAGAATTTTCTGGAAATAGCAATAGTCATGATACTAATACTGAAGATACTAATGATCCTGATCAAGTAGACGATGTAGCTTTGATGCGTTATTCGCAACAATCAGACTTTCATTGAGAGATAATCAAGGGTTCTGGTTCATGGGCCTTAATCTTATTGGGCCACAGTAGAAGTATGAGTTTTTCTTAGAGCCCAGATCTTGTTTTTTGTCCAAGTCCTAGTAGTTTTAAACTACACACACACACACACACGCCCATTCATTGTCTCTAAAGACTCAGCAGTTTCTTAGTCTTGAAAAATCCAGCAACAGTTGCATGTTCTTAGGTGTTGTCTGTGGCAAGCCCAACCCTAGGTGCTTGGCCAAAGGGTGCCAAATCGTCTGTGGTTCCACATCTAAACAGCTAGTTGACTGTCTATATTCTTTTATCAAAAAACTTGGCAGTTTAAGTCTCCAAAAATCTAGCAACAATTAAATGTTCTCAGGGTTTGTGTGAGGTGAAGCCTAAGGATGTCCAGGTTTGAGGCATGGGAGGTCTATCTATTTTCTTCCCTTGTCCTCTGTCTCTGGATTTTCAACAGCCATTATTCACTCATCAATCTTGTAAACCCTAGGTTGTACCCTCTAACCCTAGCCGTACATTCTAAAGCCTTTATGCTACAACTTTTTCTCAAACATAACAGCCCAAAACTTAGTTAGTGTTCACACACTATTTGTCTAAGATTTTAGCTTGCTGGGTTAATTCCAGTGTTGTCCTTGTGTTTTATAGACTAGAGGGGATCTTTAATAATTTTATTAATTTGCAGTGGTATTTTGTCACCAATCATTATTATTGGTCATGGGTTTTAGTCTTGTTGGCCTTTTAGTAGAAGTATGGATTTATCTTAGTGTCCAAGTCCTAGTAGGGTTAAATTACTACTTGGCCATGTATTTTAGTATCGACAAAAGAAGCAGTTTTCCAGTCTCCAAAAGTTCTTACAAAGTTTGCGTGTTCCAAGGGAAAGGCAGCTCCAACCCTAGATGTAACAGCTAAGGGTGTCCAAGGGTGAGGCTTGGGATATCTATTTATTTTGCTCTCTTTTCTTCTGTTTGTTTCTTGATTTTTACATCCATTAATTCAGTTTTCAATCTTCCAAAACGTTTGTTTGAACATCTAAAACCTTACCTGGACATCCTAAACTCTAAACTCTACAAACCCTTAACCTTGCAGCCCAAAGCCCTAATAAACAAGGCCATATGTTTTGCATTACTGCTCATAGATATAGGATATATGGGGCAATTACTTAGAAGTACATTTTGTGCAACAGCTCTTTCTTTCTGATAGAAAAGGATTCCATGATCTTGAACCGATCTTACTTGTGATCACAAATCCCAAGTTTGTCTATGAAGAGCGGATCTAATTGTATTAGTGTCTATAATTAATTGCTTTTGTGTAATACTAATCGATAGGTGTCAAGGTAATAGCTATGAATAGTCATCAACTCCTGGGAAAGCATAGAACATTGGGACCTAGTATGGGACATACAATCCATTACATACGTATGATCATTACATTTCAACCAGTTTATTCTATTTCACCTCTTAAGAAGAAAAGAACTTAAATCAAAATACTTAATAGCATGGTGATACATTTATACAAAACTTCTACCCCAAGCACACGCAATGGAGCTGTAGACAGTCAAATGAAATACAATGTTCAGAGTTACACATGGGGATTCCCTCTGCAGAAGCTTTATGATGTCTTTATGATTGGTGATACCTAGATAATCCCAGACCCTCACATTAAGATTCCCTCTTTGTACACTTGGGCTTCTCTTTTTATGGAGCACTGCTAGAGGAGAAAATATCGTGAATATGATTGTAAGGAGCACATTGCACAAGGGGCCAGAGCCCATTATTTTGTCCATTTTACCCTTCAAATCCATTCTTGCCCTTCCAACAAAAATGTGAATTGGTAAGAATTGCTCGACGAAGTATAAATCAAAAAAATCAGCCCAGCACAACCCCCCCCCCCCCCCCCCCCCCCCGGGGAAAACCATCCCCATTTTTTGCAAGCCATGAACTGTTTCACCCAGCATATCTTGGTCTTGATTTTAATTCTAGCCGCTTTTCATTTACTTTAAAATTATGAAACAATTTTTTGTTTACCTCAAACAATATGGATGGATGATCACTCTTTCATTGATGAAACATGTGGAGTTTTTTTTATTTATTATTTTGGTAGAACTGTCCTTGCTTACTTTGGTCTGGGAAAAAAAAAAGTTACAAAAACTTCGCCCCCCTTTATGTATAATTCCTGGCATCATCCATGATGATTAGTAGAGGTTTTATTTCAGCTATAACCTACTTCGTCTATCATTTACTATCTCATTATTTTATGCTACCATTGGGTATTTCCATGCATGCAGACTCAAAAAGCCCGCCGAGATGAACTCCGTGTACACACTGCAAATATATACCGTGCTGTTGCTGAGAATATTTGGCGTGGAATGCTAAGCCGTAAACCAGTTTTCCGTTTACACTATTTGAAGTTCATTGAAGAAATCACCAAACAGATCTTAACAGCACCTGCTGAAAGTTTCCAAGAGATACAGCCTCTCCGTTTTGCACTTGCTTCTGTTCTAAGATCACTAGCCCCTGAATTTGTTGATTCAAAGTCAGAGAAATTTGATCTTAGAACTAGAAAACGTCTGTTCGATCTTCTTCTCTCATGGTGCGATGACACAGGTAGTACATGGGGTCAAGATGGCATTAGCGATTACCGGCGTGAAATAGAACGTTACAGGTCTTGTCAGCACAGTCGGTCAAAAGATTCTGTGGATAAAATCTCATTTGATAAAGAAGTGAATGAGCAGGTTGAAGCAGTCCAGTGGGCCTCCATGAATGCGATGGCCTCACTTTTATATGGGCCTTGTTTTGATGATAATGCAAGGAAAATGAGTGGCCGTGTAATTAATTGGATCAACTCTTTGTTCATTGAGCCAGTAGCCAGGGTTCCATTTGGTTGCTCACCTGCTGATTCAAGAACTCCATCTTATTCCAAACACACGGGAGATGGGCGGGGAGTAACTGGCCGTGACAGGCACCGGAATGGACATCTACGTGTTTCCTTGGCAAAATCGGCATTAAAGAATCTTCTCCTAACAAATTTGGATCTATTTCCCGCCTGCATTGATCAGGTAGCATTGCTGTCCTTCTTTTTTTTTCAGAATTATTTTCTCTGCACTTTAGTCAGAGTATATGTACTCTTGTTTAATGATGAGGTTGTCTTTTGTGACCGGAAGGTCACAGGTTCAAGCAGTTGAAGCAACCTTTTTGCTTGAGAGAAGGGGGAAAGGCACCTTACCAGGATTGACCCTCCCTAAAACCTGGCAAACTGGGGACCCTTGTGCACTGGGTCTGCCGTTCTATATATACCCTTACTTAAGTTCTTAAGTACTACTCGTGTAATGGTGAGTTCAGGGATGATTATTGAGAATATTGTCCCATATCGGGAAACTAAAGCCCAGCTAATAAGGTCTTGGAGAAAACCCACTCAATGCCAACTGGTTTTGGGATGGACATTGCTAGACTTTATCATGGTATCAGTGCTGGCCATCGACATGCTCTACGTCACCAAGTATAAACTGTCCACCCCTTGGGCTCAGATAACACCAGATGTGAGAGGGGTTCTTGAGAATATTGTCCCACATCATGAAACAAAAGCCTTGTAATTCAATTAATAAGATCTTGGGCCACCCCACCGATGCCAATTGATTTTGGGATGGATGCTCCTGGACTTTATCAATTATCAGAGCGATCCTAGAACACCTCTGGAGACGGTTAGATTAAGACAGATTTGTTTGACTGCAGTTACTTTTTGTTTTTGGCTCTTTAGATCACTTAGCGGTTTTGTTCATTTCAAGCCCAGGAGGCTTAAGCTAGTTCGATATCATTCATCAAGTAACTGCATGAAATTTGCAGAATAAGTAGTCTTGCCATAATTATCATTCATCGAGTAACTGCATGAAATGTGGAGAATAAGTAGTCTTGCCATAATTTGCTTTCTACTTTCGTATATGCCGTTAATTCATTTTTTTCTTTAAATTCATACTGGATGCTAATAATTTTATTCTTGTTTTTATTTTATTTTTTACGTTTTTTGCCCCCTTTAGTGCTACTACTCAGATGCTTCTATAGCTGATGGGTACTTCAGTGTGCTGGCTGAAGTCTACATGCGCCAAGAGATACCAAAATGTGAAATTCAGAGACTGCTGAGCTTGATTCTCTACAAGGTTGTGGACCCATCTAGACAAATCCGAGATGATGCTCTGCAGATGCTTGAAACACTGTCTTTCCGTGAATGGGCTGAAGATGGTATCGATGGCTCAGGAAGCTATAGAGCTGCAGTTGTTGGGAACCTACCAGACTCCTACCAACAGTTCCAATACAAGCTATCATGCAAGCTAGCCAAAAATCATCCTGAGCTGAGCCAGCTTCTGTGCGAGGAGATCATGCAGAGGCAACTTGATGCTGTCGACATAATTGCACAGCATCAGGTCTTAACATGCATGGCTCCATGGATTGAAAACCTTAACTTCTGGAAGCTGAAGGATTCGGGTTGGAGCGAAAGATTACTGAAGAGCCTTTACTATGTGACATGGCGGCACGGGGACCAGTTCCCTGATGAAATTGAGAAGCTTTGGAGCACAATTGCTAGCAAGCCCAGAAACATCAGTCCAGTTCTGGATTTCTTGGTTACAAAGGGGATTGAAGATTGTGATTCAAATGCATCTGCGGAGATAAGTGGTGCATTTGCCACATATTTTTCAGTTGCAAAGCGGGTTAGCTTATACTTGGCACGGATTTGTCCACAGCGCACGATTGATCATCTGGTGTACCAATTGGCTCAGAGAATGCTGGAGGAGAGCATGGAACCAGTTGGGCCAAGTGCAAGCAAGGGTGATGCTGGTGGAAATTTTGTCTTGGAATTTTCTCAAGGTCCTGCAGCAGCCCAAGTTGCCTCTGTTGTGGACAGTCAACCGCACATGTCACCATTACTTGTACGAGGTTCTCTTGACGGTCCACTAAGAAACACTAGTGGGAGCCTGAGCTGGCGGACGGCAGCTGTGACTGGCCGGAGTGCCTCTGGGCCACTAAGCCCAATGCCACCTGAGATGAACATCATTCCTGTAAGTACAGGACGATCCGGCCAGCTCCTTCCAGCTTTAGTGAACATGTCTGGACCATTAATGGGGGTTCGAACTTCAACAGGAAGTCTGCGGAGCCGCCATGTGTCCAGAGACAGTGGAGACTATCTTATAGACACACCAAACTCCGGAGAAGAAGGATTACCTTCTGGAGTTGGAACGCATGGTGTTAATGCCAAAGAACTTCAATCGGCCTTGCAGGGGCATCAACAACACTCACTCACTCATGCAGACATAGCGTTGATTCTATTGGCTGAAATTGCATATGAAAACGATGAAGATTTTCGCGAGCACTTGCCTTTACTCTTTCACGTGACATTTGTTTCAATGGATAGTTCAGAAGATATTGTGCTAGAGCATTGCCAGCACCTGCTTGTCAATCTACTATACTCACTAGCAGGCCGGCACCTGGAGCTATATGAGGTTGAGAACAGTGATGGAGAGAACAAGCAGCAGGTTGTGAGTCTGATCAAGTATGTTCAGTCTAAGAGAGGAAGCATTATGTGGGAGAATGAAGACCCTTCAGTTGTCAAACCTGAGCTTCCGAGTGCGGCTCTACTGTCTGCCCTAGTTCAGAGCATGGTGGATGCCATCTTCTTCCAAGGTGATCTTCGGGAGACTTGGGGGACAGAGGCACTCAAATGGGCAATGGAATGCACATCTAGACACCTCGCTTGCCGCTCGCACCAGATTTACCGTGCATTGCGTCCCAGTGTTACAAGTGATGCATGTGTCAACCTCCTTCGATGCCTTCACCGGTGCCTGGGAAATCCTGTACCTCCAGTTCTGGGATTCATTATGGAAATTCTGTTGACATTGCAAGTGATGGTGGAGAATATGGAGCCAGAAAAGGTGATTCTCTACCCCCAGCTCTTCTGGGGTTGTGTAGCCATGATGCACACAGATTTCATCCATGTCTACTGCCAGGTCCTTGAACTCTTCTCCCGTGTGATTGATCGGTTATCCTTTTGGGATAGGACAACTGAAAATGTGCTTCTTTCAAGCATGCCACGTGATGAACTTGATACCAGTGTTGGTGACATTGTGGACTTTCAACGCATGGAATCGAGGAACGACTGTGAGTCAACATCATTGGGTGGGAAAGTGCCAGCCTTCGAAGGCGTGCAGCCTCTTGTACTCAAAGGACTTATGTCAACCATAAGCCATGGCATCTCTATTGAGGTCCTCTCGCAGATGACAGTACAGTCATGTGATTCTATATTTGGGGATGCAGAGACCCGGCTCTTGATGCACATCACTGGCTTGCTTCCTTGGCTCTGTTTGCAGCTCAGCGAGGATTCCGTGGTGGGTCCTGCCTCACCTCTTCAACAGCAGTACCAAAAAGCATGCTCTGTAGCTGCAAACATCTCAAATTGGTGTCTATCAAAATCTATGGATGAATTGGCTACCGTTTTTATGGCTTATTCACGCAGTGAGATCAAGAGCATCGATAATCTACTTGCATGCGTTTCTCCACTATTATGTAATGAGTGGTTCCCAAAGCACTCACCTCTGGCATTTGGGCATTTGCTTCGGCTACTGGAGAAAGGACCGCTCGAGTATCAACGGGTAATACTTCTCATGCTCAAAGCACTGCTCCAGCATACTCCTATGGATGCTGCCCAGAGCCCGAACATGTACGCAATCGTGTCACAGCTGGTGGAGAGCACTCTATGCTGGGAGGCACTGAGCGTGCTGGAAGCTCTTTTACAGAGCTGCAGCTCATTGGGGGGCTCCCACTCATTCGAGCCAGGGTCCTTTGATAATGGGTTTATTGGTACCGATGAGAAGGTGCTTGCTCCCCAGACCTCTTTCAAGGCCCGGAGTGGTCCCTTGCAGTATGCGGTGGGATCAGGGTTTGGGACAGTGACAGCATCAGCTGCACAAGGTGGCACGAACGAATTAGGGATGTCACCTAGAGAGGTGTCCTTGCAGAATACACGTTTGATCCTTGGCCGCATTCTAGATTGTTGTGCCCTAGGAAGGAGAAGGGATTACAGAAGGCTGGTGCCTTTTGTGGTCAACATGGGGAACCCATAATCTCGATCGACGCCTCTGTACATGTATGTTTTTTTGGTGTAGCCGAGAAGAAGCCTAATTAGCTTGTGTTGTAAATAGGCATCACAAAGTAGGGTTAAGGCCAGCTAGCACTGTAAAATATTGTAGTATCTGTTTCTATGATTCCCAATAGCTAGCAATCCCTCGTCCATTTGCTGCAATTAATTGTTTAACCATTTTGTGTGTAAATTATGGTATCCCTTTATGAGCAGTGGTGTTATTATTTTTGATCAATCCTGGAGGAGTCCATCAGACAGCCCTCTAAATAATCCTTTAATTCTTTTTAATTTGTTGGGAATTGTATGTAGATGAAAAAGAATAATTGTAATTATTGGATACGTTTGCAAGGATTAACTCCTTATTTAATTCATGGGAACACTGAAATATATATTTCTTATATGATATTATATTCAATGCTCTTGACGGGTGAGTATGAGTAGATCAAGGAAATGAGTTTTGCCCAACCTACTTTGCCCACAAGAGCAGGCGGCGCCAACCTGCAACCCGCCCAACTCTGCTGATCGAACTTGCCCCGTTAAATAATTTTAACCCATTTTAGACCCAATCGTGTTGACCGCTAACTTTATTGATCTATGTTGACTTGTCACGGTTAGTTTAACTCTTTTACCATTATGATTTCTAGTTAGGGTTTTCGCGGTTTTCCAATTCAGATGTTAGTGTTTTTGTCAAATGGTAAATAGTTTATGAAAATATTAAAAGAAAAAAGTTGTAAAGGTAAGGTGAACAATAACCTTCTTGTGATATAATTTGTTCTATCCATAGTATTATTTGACCAGACTTGTCCATAGAATAATTTTGGCCTGCATTGACCATCATGTTGACCTGTGATTGATATTTGAGCGGTCCATAACCAGCCCATAACTCTGTTTGAACCGCCCTATTACCACCTGTGTTTTTGAATGTTATAGTTCAACCACTTTTTATTTATGAGAGAAAATTTGAGTAACAAAAATGGAGAAAAAGGATTTGTAAACACTAGGTAATTTTCCATAAGTATCACTTTTTTTAATCTATCCCTTAAATTTCAATAGTATAAGTTGAATGATCATGAAGAAATAAGAAGGCACGGCCAATTTTCATTTATAAACCTTTCATTCATAGGTCTAAATTTAGATTTCTTGATGAGTTACAATATAAGAAAATAACTCAATACTTCCAAAATTATTTAAAAAATTTACATGTATTTTATTTTATTTTTTTCATGTTCATTCAATTTATGAGGTTGAATTATGAAGAAAGCGTACATCAAAGAGCCACTTCCGGTTGCGATAGTACATAGTTTATCTGCTGTGGCACCGTAAATTCAACGAAGTCTAATAAATAAAATGAAACGGAAGAGAAACAGAAAAAGGAGAGGAGGATGGAAAGATGTATATGAATAATGAGCACTTCAATTTTACTAATTTCCAAAATCCACACAACATAAAATACTAAGCACAATGTACTACACCTATACACCCAGGAGAAATAAGAAAAAATCCAATACGAATGTACACATCCACACATCTAGCTGGCAAAGCAGACTCAACTTACATGTTGAGTGAAATAATCATTTTATTTCATCTGAATTCATCCAATTCCAGCCTAGAAGACCTGGACTTTTTCCCCGGCTGGATGCCTTCTGCATACTCGAACAATACTGTCAGGGTTTGGATGTCTTCTCCATGATTAAACAATACCGTGAGGGATCACGCACGAGACGATGGGTTCTTCTTGAACAAGGCGTAGGCATCGCTATATATTGCCACCAAATTAGAGGTTACAGCTAGCACAATCATGAATACACTCAATATCTTGTCCTTCTTTGTTGCTATCCCATGAGCATCCCTGAGACGCGAAGAAGTAGAACACTTGCAAGCGCGTTAATGAGACTAAACAGCTAATGAAAATTTAAAGACAGTGAATGCAATTCAGAAAATGTTCTCTTTCATAAGAAACTGGGACACTCACCTAAGAGTAATGGCAGCAGGAAAGATGAACCCAAGGCAAACCGCAGCAGTGGCTCCAGTGAACTGAAAAGCATCCCAGATGCTGGGTATGAAATTTGCGCCCAAGAAGATAACTGTAATGAGCCCAGTGCTGATCATGCCAAACCTCAAGTTGTCCAAAACCAAAGACCTTGCCGATGGGAAGAGGAGGCCGTCCAAGTTGAGCCGCAAAGGATAGAAAACGATGGGGAACACAAGCATGAGGTGTGTGGCATAACTAACACGAACAGCATCATTGAGCAAGGAGCTGTATGGAATGCCCAGGTCAGTGTCGAAATTCGCAAGCACATCATCAAGAGTTTCGTCACCGAAGAGGAGGAACCCAAATAAGCTTGTCATCACGTACACACTTGAGCAAAGAGCCAGAGCGGACCGCACAACTCCTTTCATCCTTGTATTATCTTCAAGTTCATTCTCAATTGTGTGAACTGCAAAATGTTATCCAATAGATTAGTCCATTCTATGTTAGAACTTAAGAATAAATGCTCAGAACTTGGTTTTGCCATAGATGGACATTATATATAAGATCACCCGACTCTACAATTTTTAAGTGTAACTCTATGACAAGAGCTTTGAAGAACTCATCGAGCCTCATCCCAGGCGACCTCACAATTTAGTAGTACGAAATCATTAACAGCTCATTCATTTTAGGCATTTAATTTATGAAAGTGAATGTTCTTAGATAAGAACTTGCGGTTTTCCTTGAAACAAAACAGTGGATGCGGTTTTCCCGGTGATGAGAGGTAGGAGGGGAGGGGGTTGTCTAATCGAGAACCTTCACCATTTTATTGAAATCCCTTACTGAACTGGTCACAGGATATTCTTATTTTCAAGAAGAAATTGTCAGACGGGTAATCACCCAATATTCATCACCTAAACCCAATCATAAGTCCAGCAAAATAAATTAAACAAAAAATGTTTTTCAGCTTGCTTACCGTTATAGTGGCATATGTATGCAGTGACAAGAACAGGGACGACTGTAAATAATTTCCAGACTGACGTCAAATCGGTAACTTTAGGAAGCAATCTCGGCATTGCAACAGTTCCACTGATCAACTTAATGATTGTGATCCCCACGACAATAACAATAAATGCAACTGCCAGTGCAACTGATAAGGCAGATGTGAATCTCAATGAATCTGCAATCATGAAATGTATCAGATGATCACTGAACTAGAGTAGAAGACAAAAGGGTAAAATTAGTGTGAGCTTCAACAGCAGTAAATTTCTGAATCTCGTAAAACAGCTTAATAAACGCATATAGAGTTCCAAAAACGCAACATAAGAACAGGAGGAATAGAGTAACAATAAGAAACACCTGAATGCTCAAAATCTTTCAAAATTTACTGGTGTTGGTACTTTCACTGCCAGATGTCTAATACAAGGAACAGTATCAGCCAGACATCAAATATGAGGAAAAAAGTTGAGATCCTAATCAGCTCATAGCCTGAAAAAGCTTTGAAGCTTGAGAGAAGGAAACAAGATTCTCTATTCGTTTTTTGTAAAGTCTAGTTTGGTATAACACCAAAAGCACATGAAGTTCTCAGGGAAGACATTGGGGACAAGCAATGGGATTCAGGCATAACGTAAAACATATAAGTTTAAGGAACACAAACTGTTCAAACAATATCTACAGTGAATCTAAGAATAAGTTTGAAAATTGAAAAAACAAAGCAAAGGATTTGCTTGTAAGTCAGCAGCTAGCTAATAAGGTCAATCATTGCCAAGACAAGACACGAACCAATGCGCTTAAAGGATGCTAATGGAGCAAACACAGCAAGCGTTGTAACCAGAAGAACAAAAGCACGTCCATTCCACCAGTGTTCTCCAAACCAACCTTCCAGGACACCGGCATGGTGAACTCCATTTGAAGATGTTCCTGACAGCACATCACCTTCACACAAAAAAGATGAAAAGAAAAGCATGCATGAATATAGGATAATAATCATGTAATCCATCGAAATCAAACAAGGATTAAGATTCTGAACATCTTAAAATAAGGTCATACCTATAATAATCATGTACACAATAAGTACACCAATGTTGTTAACTAAAACACATATCTGCAACAAAATCCTTCCACATTTCCCAAACGCATCCCCCATAACACCTCCATACGAAACAGTTCTACCTGCCTTACTAAATCTAAGCAGGAATTCAATTGAAGCCTCCGTCAGGAAAGCCATGAAAATAATCATTGCGATACCAAGACCAAGGCCCAACACTTTCATGGTCGCTGGCAAAGCCATGATTCCGGCACCAACGACAGTCGTTGATAAATTAAAAACTGCCCCTGTAAAGGAGGCCCCATTGAACTCATCAAACCCTGCTTCTTCTTCTTGTTTAGTGGGTAGCAAAGGAGCATTTTCATCGACAACTTGCTTGCTCCTTCGTGAATTCTCTTTCTTTGAAGAAAGGGTCTTAATTGTCATCTTTACAACAACTTAAAATCTCAAAATAACTATTGAAATTTAGGTAATATTCCTCAAGCACCTTAATCTTCTAGGGTTTAATTCAAGATCTGTAGAAAAAGAAGACATCATCAGCTTCCACATCGCAAAATCACATAAATTATAGTATTAAAAAATACACCTTACAATATTCTGACTTATAACCAGGAACTTTCGAATCTTTTGAACCAAAAACCTGGACCGTATAAAACCTTAAGTATGGCTACGGCTAGAGAATACATGGCTCACTTCAACTAATCAGACTTAAATCACACCTTTCAAAAGTGATCCAAATTCACAATACCCAGTGCTCGTGTGATACGAAAACTGGTAGATATTCAAAAAAATCTTCAAAATGAAAAAGTTGATGAATAAGTAACATTTCAAATCAAGAACTCATCCTTTTTAATATCAAAACAAGAGAGATCACAAACAAATATAGAAAACCCAGTATGAGATTTGAGTATGAAGGAATAATTACCTGAAAATTACACTGGCTTTACCAGAAATTCAATCAAAAGACAATGAATCAGGTCACCGCTTCAAAAGGGGGCATGAGAATTCCCAAGCCCAGAAACCAAATGATCGAAATTGAGCTCAAAGAATCGAAAATTTCAGGATCAGAAACGCAAGCAGAAACCGCGAAACTAAAGATCGATTCTTTTTAGAACACGATCCTTGGTTTGATTTTATAGAGGCTGAGGAAAAGAATACCGGACGCAACTTTCAGACGCTGGAGCACTTATCCGAGATTTGACTCGTACCGCATTCTTCGTTCCTCGTCTGTCCCCTTTAAAGGATGTTGGATCCAGATTTGAAAATTTATGAGTACGTGCCATTACATACTTTTACTCATTTCTTGTGGAAAACGACATAATCCGGTACTTAAAAAATTATAAATTTATAAAATTAGTTAATTATAGTCATTTATTTCTTATTTTATTTTTTTTATAATAATAAGAAATCACTTAAATTTATAAAAGTCATAAATTTATAAATCTGAACTAATTTTGATCATCTATTGCATAAAAATATAGGAAGAGAAATTAGACGTTAGAAAAATAAATGATTAGAATTATTTAAATTCATAAATTCATCTGTTTTTAAATTTAGGTAATTTATATTTTATTTTTTATATCTCTACCTCCCGTCTTTATATTTATTAGATGAATAGTTATAATTATCTAATTATATAAATTCGTAATTTCATAAATTAAAAAATTTATATCCCTGATTGTCTAATTTTATAAATTTATATATTTTTAAATTCCTGTAATCCACGCCACGTCATGGGAAAAAGGTAAGAGAAAACTAAAGGTGATTATAAATTTATGACAATTGAAATTCGAGTCCGCGGTAATTTCCGCTGAATTTTGTAACTTCACCAATAATTGAGGGAGATTAAAGTGGAGAGGCATTTTGGGAATTCAACGTACTCGTGATCGTTGGGCATTTTAGTCATTTTCAAAACGGGGCGGCGGAAGTGACAGAACCAACAGATATTTTCTTGGGAACGTCAGATTTTAAAATGGTGGGTGTCTAAAGAATATTTATAAAAAATTCGGATGAAATAAATTTTATAGAAAAATGTGATATTTTGTATTTTTTGCTTTCCTATCCATAATTATTTGCATATTTGAACTTGAAACGTAATACCACCTTATTTCAATCTAACTTTTTTTAAAATATCTATGACACTGTTTTAATTACATTCTTATAGAAAGGGACTGAGATCCCATTCTCTAATTATTATACCCGAACTTTTTAATCGAAACTAATTCTTTTTATTAATAAAAGACTTTAAAGTAATTAGGAATTCACCTGTTTTTAAAGTATAAAATGTATTTTGTAAGCAATTGGGAACTCGTAGCATAAATGAACAATTCTGTCATTTATTCAAGTTTTTTTTGAACTTACTAGAATTCATCATTTTATAAATTATGATATTTTAAAAAAAATTTCCTCAAATAGAATTTATAAATTTAGAACTTAAATAAATGATGATCAGAATTTTTCACGTACATAGTGTATCTTAGAGTGTATTTCTTCCGCTAAATATGGACGGCCGATTAGTTTTAAAGCTCGTTGAAACATCACATCAATTACTTCTCGTAACTTTTTTTTTTTTCCTAATCTGCCGACTAATTATTTATAAGTGCATGTACAGGAGAAGGTTCGACGGGAAGAGTCGTAATTTGCAATAATAATAATAATAATAATAAATAAATAAATAAATAATGACAATTAGTGGTCCCATATTTGATTAAGACTAATGCTGAAGTCCTATATTACTTTATTACTTTGTTTTATTTGTTTTCTCCCTCTTAATACGTCATGATGATTTGCTTGACGTGGCATTAACCAATTAATTATTTAGTTGACGTGAACATCATCTTTAATTTAGTAGTGAAATGTAATGAGTAGATGATGAACCGCACGATACTTAGATTATTATATAATAAATATGAGGCCACGAATTCGTCAACTTAAAAGTATGATCTTCTACCACTAATACATGCTAAGAAGCTAATTAATTTAGAATAAACTCGCATTAGATGCCCCCAATCTAACTAACCATTTCATGTTAGTCTCCAAATCTCAATGCGCGCCGATTAAAACATCTAATTTTTTAAATAAGGAGGACCCTGATTTGATTATATTTAAGGTCATCAACTATTTATTCAAAATCATCAAATTTACTAACCCACCCAAAATTGAAGTCTCGAAACGAGATGGGATTATGAGCTAGCTTTGTGCCTACAGATGTACTCCTTCCGTATCTCGGGGGGAATTTTGTATGGGCTGGACAAATAGATGCATAAAATTAATCAACTATTTATTTAAATAAATCTTTCTAGTTTTGACTAAAATTTAAATGGTGAAATTTCACTCAATCAGACATACTCCTAAATGATAAACTCTGAATATTTTTTATTTACTACATAGTTCTCGGCAAACGAAATGAGATCTAATAGAGACTTTAGACAATGAGATTAGGTTCTTATTATTTGCTTCTTGCGTTTGTTTCTGTTATTAAATTGGGACATTTAATTTATAATTATTATTTCTTTGGGACTGGCCTTTCCTGATGCCATGGATTATTTAAAATGTGATGCTTAGTTTGGTGCCTGTTCTCACACGTATGGCATTAATGTGATTCTCTCTCACCATATTTATATTTAAACCGTTGCATGACAAGAAAAATCTATTAATTTTTATACAATTTAATAATACTTGTGCTGGAACAGACTCGAGTTTAACATCAATTTGAGTGTTAATTCAATTAGAAATCATTCAAAACTATTTAGAGGCATTATCAAACGCTCTTAATCAGCCTATCTCTAACTAAATCAGCATTCAGAGTCATTTAGAATTAATTCAATGTAAACAAATGACATCTTAATTTGTATACATTATAATGGCTTAGTGGACTGTCGATAACAACACGTGATACTCATTTTTTGCGGCGTATCATCAACTAAGGCCCCCAACTTAGGTACTTCTATTAAAACTATAAATTTTAAATTTATAATTATTAATAATTAAATAATTTATGCATCGGATAACAAATTTATGGGTGATACACGAGCCCATGCCTGCTCTTAGCCCAGCTTTGTATTCTCGGTGCCTCGACACTTTTATTGAACCATTCATGAGAGGGTGAGTGGGCCCCACTCCCATGTAAATGGGGACCCAATCCCTTGTAGGGTGAGTCGGTAAATTTATTGAGGTGGCTCTTGGTACCCAAGCATTAGTTTTTACCGTTAAATTTAACATAACCACTACAGATTAGTTGAGTTGAGCGCCGTTATTGAGTGACATATGGAAAATAGTCTTTATCAAAATAATTATATTTGTATACTTTTTATATTTAAATATTATTATTAAAAACTAGCATGTAATAATTATATATAAGTTAAGTATAATCGAGCCTGATAGTGTTTAAAATAAAAATACATGAACCTTAAAATAATATTATTTTAATTTAATTTAATTTTTTTTTTGTATGTGTAATACAGGTGTTATAAGTGCAATAGCTGCATTAAATATAAGCTCAATATTATTATAATAAAATTTAAATAATATCTTTAATGATATTTAAATCAAATAATAATATAAAAATAATTTAAAATTTGCCTCCGAAAGTATTATTCCTCCATGGGAGCACCTCTATTGAGCGCACCGCGTGAGTGACGCACCCTCCACCTCCACGGCGTACGTTAACCTTTCCCAGTAAACAAAGCTAATATATCGTAAAGACTCAAAATTTAACGGTGACCGCATCTGTAATCCCAGGGCGGTCCCTGCAAGGCCTTGTTCTTTCCTCTCTTGATTGAAGAAACCCGCCAAATTTCCCAGCTCCATTCTAGGGTATGTGTTCTTTACGAATCATTAATCGTGTTTATCGCTCCTGTTTCCAGTATTTGCACATTTATCCGTTCTTTTTATCGAGTAATGATCGAGATTATGGTCGTTTGTGCTCATTTATTCCGACGCTTTCATGTATAGATTACGATTTCTGAAATGGGTATTCAGATTTTTTAGATTTTAGGCCTTATTGTTTTTTGTTTTTTTTAGCTCTTTTGTTGATTTACTTGAAGTTTCGATCTGGGTTTGTTAAGCTTTTCAAATGACCGGGCTATCAATTTTAGGGTATATGTGTTGCAATTCCCATCCTCTCCAATCCAACCCTCTTACGATTCTCCCATCATTAGGGTTGTCTTGAAGAAAGGATCGAATTGGTGCGCCTTGTGTGCTAGCGCGTTGTAGAAAGGGTTTTCTAAGAGGATATTAGGGCAGAATTAAGATGTGTTAGAGGTAAGAAAGTAGTGTCGGTTTTTGAGGTTCTCGAATGGATTCGAAATTGGAAATCTGAATTTGATTCTAAAAGCTAGGGACAGAATTAGATGTTCAATCTTGGGTCTTCCTGGAGAAGTTCGAATTGTCGTTCTTTTGTTGGTTTTTAGAGTTATGGGGCTTTGGTCCCGGTCAATATCTCCATGCATATTCTACCATTCTTCCCCAGCATAGAAGCATCTCCATGATGAGATGAGCCATCACCCAATGCATGCATGGGTGGTGATGAAGGGATCACCTTGAAAAGCTAGTGGTCCATGAGAGAGAGTGGTCGGCCTTTAGGCCAGCGCAGTTCTTCATACCTAGCCGATGTATGACTCATGCTTCCGATCAATGCAGCATCACTTTCAGAGGATTTTTCAACTCTCTGAAATCAGGCACTCTTCATTCAAAGATAAAATCATATATAGGTTTTGTTCAGCTTGAGAAACCTTAGGAGAGAAGTTACCATCAAATTGACATGCTAATAGCTAGAATCTGCTGTTTCCTAGCCATTAATTGATGTATACTATTGTTTGACTACTGACTTAGGTCTGAAAGCTAATTAGGTATAAAAACAAATAATGTTTTTTTTCTTTTTTTTTCCTTTTTTTTTTTCTTTTTTCTTTTCTTTGTGCTTGGATTTTGCAAGCTTATTGAGACATATAATGAGCTGGTTAAGACAACAACAGATTATATAGCTGTCACTATCAGAAGGAACTTGAATATAAACTGCGACACACAGTGTAACCTATAACTGTATTATCTAACTTAGCAAATTGTTGTACTTCTATTCTGTATTAGTACTTATTTATCCCTTCCTTGCTTCCCTTTATTGGTTACCTGCATTGTATTTCTATTCATACAGGCTGCGGGACCCAGAAGATCACTTTGACCGCTGGAATGGATGATGATATTGTTGATTGTGCAACAATGTCTGTTGATAATGTTGATACACTTGACCCTGAGGTACGGTCAGCTGAATTACTTGAAGCGATCTCACCAAACAGAGAGGTGCTGCGAGAAAGTGCAACTGGGGAGTCTTTAGCAAGAATTGAACTAGATATAGCATGTTCTTCTGAGAAGTTGGATAACTTGAATGTACTTATGATGCTTGTGGCTGCAAAGGAAAGCGACTTTGAAAGCTTTGCACCAGAGGCAGATCATGCTTCGGATGATTCTGTAGAGAGGGCAATTGAATTTGAACTCCTCGCTGGATTTCTGGATTCAGAGGTTAGAGAACTGGATAACTGTGTGGCTGATATCCAGTCAGAGATTGTTGATGCCCGTGAAATGATATCTTCATGTGAAAACCTGGGAGATGCTTTTGTGAAAATGGAAGAAAAGTTGCACAATTCGGAAGAATCATTGAAGCAGTCACAGGATCAGATCTCAGAAATCAAAGTGCAATCAACCGAGTTTCAAAGAACATTGCTAAGTTATGGTGAAGAAGAAAATCGTGAGCTTCCAAACTTGTTGGGCTAATTCTTATTATGTTTTTAATCTAAAAAATTTATTTGCTCTTAAATACGGTTGAGTTGCTGCAAAATTGGAAACTGCAACTGGGGAGCCTCTAAAGACCATTCAGACAATTGTTATAGGATCAGCCTGAAGTTTTTTTTTTTTTTTTTTTTTCCTTTTTTTTGGTGAATTGAATCAGCCTGAAGTTGATTCATGGGAAACGCCAAAATTCACCTCTCCATTTTGGGTTTTTTGTTTTTGTTTTACCTTTTTGGGGAGGGAGTTTTTGGTGTGTGTGTGTTTGGGGGGGGGGGGGGGGGGGGTGTTTGCTTTTCAAACCACAATTATAGCTGTAGATGGCCCAATTTTTCTGCTTTTCAGTTGGTAGAGAAAATGATTGATACTCTTTTTAAGTGTTTCATCCACAATTATGTTAGTCCCAATATAAGCACTGAGAGGGGGGGGGGGGGGTGAATCAGTGCACTTTAACAATTCGTATGTCTTTTCGAAATTTACTTGTTACGGCAAGTATAAAACAAGTAAACAAGACAACCAATCGCAAACACAATATTTACGTGGTTCAGCTACACAATGTGTGTAACCTACGTCCACGGCTGGTTCGGGTTCACTACCGTCACCAACGAATTCACTATAATTGTATTGGCTCTTCACTAGAGCGATACAACGGTCTCACTGACCAATAAAAATGTTGTCGTCCCTTCACTAGGTTGACAAACTTACAGTGCTTCAACAATAATAAATTTAGAATGATAAAGGCAACTCACGAAACCAAGCGCTTTGTCGACGTACGAAGAGCGCAAAGTAGTCGAAGTAGCTTCGGAACACGTACCAAGGCTGCCACCTTCTCCAGCCACGAAAATGGTACCACGGGTCACCGGAAATATATTTTGGGAACTCTACACACAATTCTCACAAGTGTTTCCCAAACTCACATAAACTCGACCCTTTGAAACCCCAAAAGTGCTCAAGAACAACCAAGGCACTCAACCACCACCTTAGGAGAATTTCTCTCAATTCTCTCACTCAAATGCTCTCTCCAAGCTTATGGAAGGTGTGATTTTCGTCCAAGGGAGAGGCCCTCCTTATATAGCCCTTCAAAGGCTCCAAGACATGGCATAGTGGTGGAATTAATTACTCCTCCAAACATGTTCCATGTTTTAGGGGTGGGAGACTAATTATGGTGTCTCCACTAGCCAAAAACATGGCATAAATTCCTCCACCAAATATGCTCCATGTTTTGGGGGGTGGGAGACTCATTATGGTGTCTCCACTAGCCAAAAGAAGCCTCCAAACATGGATGTCCTTGAATGCCAAACAACATTCCTCAAATTAGGGGATTTTGTCACCAATGGTGGACCAAATGGTAGCATGGCTGCTGCCCACGAATTTTGACTTGGTCCAAGTGTATTTGGACTCCTACAAGTGTAATTGGGCTTGTTTAGTTGCTGCCCATGTGTGCCAAGCCCATTAGTTGGCCCAAATTCGTCACATTGCACATTTAAGCCCAAAATGGTCACCCCAAAGGCCCACCACGAATTTCATAAGCCCACTGCCATTCCTTGACCTCATTGCAACCCATTTAGCCCAAATTCACCTCAATGTAGCCCAAAAACTCCAAACAAGCTCCATTTAAGCTCAACATGGCGCATATGCTCCAATTAGGCCAAACCGGGCTCAAACCGGGCTCAATTATGACGCTTTGACCAAAACCGATTTCCCTTGCACCGTTTGTGTACATACCACTTTATTATGGTATATTATAGCTGCTGGTGTCTTCCCATGGTCATCGGATCATCCGGAGTGCGTCAAATCAATAACCGCTCCAAACTAGGTCAAACCGGGCTCAATTATGACGCTTCGCGCAAAACCGATTTCCTTTTGCTATTTCGACATCATGAAGTCATCTATAGACAATGGGCCTGATATTCCGGTGATGCGGACACCCAATTAGGCTTGCCAACAATGACAACACCATAACATTCCAATGGGAACAACAAATTATATTTGCTTCTGGGAAACAAGCATAGTGATGTTTACCCACTGGGAAATTATTTTTAATTTCTTTATGTGTTTATTAAAATAGGGAATGGTGAGAAAGAAGCGGGTGTTTCACAAAATGGTCGTAATTCAGACGTGTATGCGAAGATAAAAATGCAGACGGCAGAACAACAAAGGCACATACTAAGGACATTAGAGAAATCTTTGGCACGAGAGTTGGATCTTGAAAAGAGGTTATCAGAGTCAAGAATGGGTGAAGATGAACTGAGACTACGGTTAGAGTCTTCAGAAAATGAAGTATTTTGTCTGGAAGAAGAGATAGCAGTTGCTTGGGGGAAGTTGTTCGAGGCAGATAGTGCTGAAGTGGTCCTAAAGGGAATTTTGAAAGAACTAATTGGTAGACTCCAGGTATCTCATTTCAATTTGAAAGATTCAACACAGCGAGAAATTGAGTTAAATTGGCAGCTTCAGAGTTGCATGGGACGGTTGAAAGCCAAAGAAATTGCTTTGAAGAAGCTTGAAAGCAGCAGTGCAGAACTTCGTCACTCAATCTTAGAACTGAATAACAGGATTAAAGCAAATGGTAGTACCTCCGAGAAGGTGGCTTCACTTGAGAGGCAGTTGAGGGAATCTGATATGCAGCTACAGCATGCAGTGGCATCTGCTGAAGCAAGTCAGGAGAGGCAAAGCATGTTGTATTCTACAATTGGAGATATGAATAATTTGATTGAGAATATGAAGATGAAAGTATCAAAAGCTGAAAGGCAGGTTGAGAGTGCTGAGGATCAGTGTATTATATTATCTGAATCTAATGCGGATCTAAATGATGAGCTAAGTTTTTTGAGGAGTAGAGTGGAATCCTTGGAATCATCTTTACATAAAACAGAGGGAAGAAGGGTGGAAACTGCCAAGGGCATTAATATTCGAACGAAAATAATAACAGATTTAGTCATGCAGCTGGTAGTTGAAAGAGAACGCCTTTATAAGCAGGTATTAGGTATTGGTGAAATACCACTATCTAATTTCTTTTACTTTTGGTCAAATGTGATGTGAACCAGTGGCGGTCCTTGTGGAAGAACTCTATAAAGTTAATCAAATAAAAATTGTATCTATCATGTAAATGTGTTTGCTGCATCAGAATTAGTAAAAAAGCGTGAAAGTTTGCTTATGAATTGTGTGGTCTCAGCTTTTTTGGCTCGAACTAGTATATTGTCTTTTAAAGTGGGAACTGTAAAATGCAAATCTTGCTTCAATTCAAAAGTAAAATGTGAGCCTTTGAATAAAAAATTGGTTGTGTTAAATTGAAATCTGATGAGGGCATCTCAAATATTTTTTTCTTTTTCTTCTTTTTAGGAAGGGTGGGTTATTGTAAAAAAAACCATTTCACTCCTTTTAACTGAAATCTTTGTGCATGTTTCATGCAGGTATCTTCACTGACGGAGGATAATAGTGTTTTGGTAGAGAAGCTACAGCAAAGAAACAAGGATCCCTCCATTTTTACAAGGCAGCACCATGATGTAAATGGAAGAGAATATTTCAGTCCTGGTCATGATTTTACCTCTACTACTACTGCAGCTTGCGTGAAAGAAAGCAAGCAAGTGGAGTTTTCAACTCCCAAAGTTGAGGTTGTTGCTTTGATATTTGACAACTATGGCTAATAATTCAGTTGGCAAATTTAATGATGAGAAGTAGAATTGTTTCCGTCAGTAATGATATGCTTGGAGCAGTACGTTTGATTCATTTGGGCCGCATGCAGAAAACTTCATTTTCATAGTGGGAGGCCTTTGACACTGATAGATTTGTACAGCTGTAGAATTATAGGATAGCATATTAGTTGCAACTGAAGTGTCTGTTTGATGCATAATTTTGGTGGGCTTACTTGTATGAAGAGAATTCAAACAACTCTAAGCCCATGCTGGTTCAACTTATAAAATCTTACATTAATATAAGACTTGGGCATGCCAGAGAATTGATTATGCTGATTAGGGTTTACTACTTTTAAGCATTTATCTTTCATTTACCCTACGAAGCAGTCAAACTCTTTCTTATAGACGTTTTTATACTAGAATAGGATTGGAAGACCTGAGTTGCCCTAAGTGCCACCTTTCCGTTGAACTTCCTTTTAGCATTCTTTAATCAATATCTCCATTCACAGACAAGGCAGAGGAGAAAATTATAATGAATTTATTGCTATCCAGGTGTTTCCTTTTACCAGATCACATCCTTTTGGTGTCATGCCTATTATTTTCCATTTCTTTCAGAAAAGTCATAAATAAATCTTCATGTGAAATTTGTCTATCTTCCCTTGCTACTCACGAGTTGCTGGCGCTGAGGTCTGTGTCTGATAAAACAAACAATCAACTTGGAGAATCGATAATTTAAATATAATAGTTTTGGTTATGAAGTTATTTTAGTAAATTAAAGCCTACTGCTTTCACTGGATACTCCATCTTTGCAAAGTATCTTGAATTATACGTTGTGAGACTAAAAGTTTCTTCCTCTACTTTGCAGGATAACAAGAGAGTGGAAACTGCATCTGTAGCTGAGGCTGTGGATCGTACACCTGATCTCAGTACCGTGAGGACCATTGATGCACAGCTTCTTAACTTCAAACACTTGTTCGTGGCAGTTCTCATCCTACTGATCTCTATGACTGTGTATCTGTTTCAACAAGAAGGCTGCCCATTTTGATCTTGCTTGGGGAAGAGTTTTTATTGACCCAAGTGAAGTCATGCCTCTTGGTCGACACAAATATTTGGATGAACATGGGTGCTTTTCCAGAAATCACATTGAGGGGTTTTTCTGGAGCTGAAAATGGGAGCCACATTCTCTGTTGGTTTATGCATCAGTTGTAGCCTGGGGATAAAGTGGTTCTTTCTTGCTGCACTGAAATGGGGTAGTTCTTTTAATTGCACTCCGGTCTCCATCTAGAATCTAACGCCGAAGCTGCTTTTCGTAAAAATGGAGTTTTTTGGCATTTGATGCAACCATTAAGAGAGGAATATGTCGTCTATGTAAGCTGTTATGAGGCTAATATAGCAGGATGAGGCCCTTTGTCTACCCATGGCAAATCTAAAGAAATGAGAATTTTGTTTCTGTTGTTTTCTGTATGCTGTGCTTCTATACCTGCCTGGTTTTGATGATACTAATTAAATGAAATCCCCCTTCCTCTCTTTAAGCAGAGGGAGATTTTCTTTTGTGATAAACATTTTCAAATGAGGTAAAAAAAAAAAAAAAAAAGAAAAAAGGAAGCCAAGATATTCAGTACAACTTCGCATTTATATATTCATGTATTTTATTAAGTAGAACAATTTACAAATCGCGGCTTATTCAAATAAAACATAATCAATTACAAATTTTATCACCACATGATGTAATTCTGTCAGTCTGAGGAAGAACTGCTAGTGCAAAACCAAAACTCAACTGCATGGTCTCTATCCTCATTTGTCTTCTAAAGAGCTTTGACGGGTAATTCTCATTCTTCTCTTTTCTTTCTCTATTCCTTTTGATACTCTCTCTTCAAGCATTTCCGAAAATTCTTCAAACTTGTTATCATGATCTCCACTCCCTTTGAACAATTTCCAGTTACTGATTCATTCCTCTGATCCCCATTTTGTAAAATTCCTTACTTCATCCCCACTTTGTTATCATAATGGTGAATTCACACATTGCACATGCAAAGTAAGGGCACTTCTTGCAGCTCACATATGTCCTCTGCCTCTTCATCGAAAAGCGAATAGGTGTCGGGGGCATACCCAGCCCACTTCATATCGCTAATCAACAAACATAACTCATCATATATCTCTTTGCATCGCGGATGAGCCTTGTCTCCAATAAGAAATGTATGTACTTCATTCATTATCTCGATCCAGCTGCACCCAGGCTCCTTCTTTAGCCCATTTCCCCTCATGATGCTCCTCATCCTTGAAACTTCAGCCCACATTCCATTGTCAGCATAAATGTTGGACAGAAGAATATAGGCAGAGGAGTCATGAGGATCTAATTGCAGAATACAGGTGGCTGCTTTTTCAGCCACCTCAATGTCCCGGTGGATTTTGCAAGTACTAAGCAGCGTTCTCCAAATAACGTCGTCAGCCTCAAATGGCATCTCTTGAATAAGCTTCAGAGCCTCACAAGGTTTCCCTAACCTCCCAACGATATCCACCATACAAGAGTAGTGCTCCAACTGAGGGTCCAATTTATGATCACTTCGCATTGAGTTGAAGTAGTGCCAACCTTTTTCAGCAAGCCCTATATGGCCACAAGCCCTGAGCACTGCAACAAATGTTGCATGGTTTGGTTTCACATTTTCGAGTTGCATATTCTCATAAATATGGAGGGCATCCTCCGCAAGGCCATGATTAGCATACCCCGAGATCATTGCATTCCACGTCACGAAATCCCGTTTGGGGGCTTTATCAAACATAAGTCGAGAGTCTTGCATGTTACCACACTTCGAGTACATGTCAACGAGTGTGCTGCATATATACACATCAGATTGCAATTCTTGCTTGATAATTTGAGCATGGATTTGCTTTCCTAGTCCAGCAGTTGCCAAATTGGCACAAGTATCTAAAACTGTTGCGTATGTGAAGTTATCGGGCTTTAAGCCTGTTACTAACATCCGAAAGAAGAAGTCCTGAGCTTCCTCACTTTGTTTTTGTAGAGAGAAGCCGGATATGATTGCATTCCATGACACCTTTGACTGTTCCCCTATTCCAGAATGGAGCTTCTCAGCCACTTCCATCATTCCACATTTGCAATACATATCAACAAGAGCACTTCTAACAAACATGTCTGACCCCATCCCAGATTTTATGATTCTGTTATGAACCTCCATGCCATAGTATAGAGCCTGAGGTCCTGCACAAGCTTTTAAAACACTTCCATAGGTGAAGTCGTCAGGTTCCATCCCTGCACGCAGCATCCAAATAAACAAGGATAAAGTTTCCTCTTCGTTGCCATTCTGCTCGTAAGCAGCAATAATTGCATTCCATGAAACAGCATCTTTTCTACCCATTTCATCAAACATAACCCGCGCTTCAACCAGGGCTCCACATTTACCATACATATCCAAAATGGCATTTGCAACACAAATATTTAACTGGAACCTACTCTTTCTTGCTAACCCATGTAATTGAAGTCCCTCTAGATGCCCTTTAGTCACTGCACAAGCACTAAAGGCACCAGATAGAGTTATTTCATCAAAACCAAGACCAGACATCCAGAGATGTTGAAATAGCTGCAAGGCTTCAAAACCTTGACCGCTTCGTGTGTACCCTCCAATAATGGCATTAAAAGATTGCAGACTTCGATTTGGCATAGAGTAGAACACCTTCTGAGCATCTACCAAGTTCGTCACACTTTGCATACATATCCAAAGTAGCAGTTCCCACTATAACATCAAATCTATAGCTAGACTTTAAGGAGTGGCAATGAAACTGAGAACCTAAATTCATTGCGGATAACCCTGCACAGGCCCTCAAAATGCTAGCATAAGTAGATTGACTCGCCTCAACTCCTTCTTTCTGCATATCTTTGAATAATTGTAAACCACTCAGGAATGCATCATTCTGAAAACAACCTGCAATTGCAGCGCTCCAAGAAATGCAGTTTTTCTCTGGCATCTCATATAAATACTGGAGGGATCCCTCTAACATCTTGCATTTTGCATACATGTCGACAAAAGCACTCCCCGTAATCACATCTAGATCAAGACCCAGCTGGACCGCAACCCCGTGAATTTGAATCCCCGCACAATAGTCTTCCAATGCAGAACATGCTTTCAGAACAACAGAAAAAGTGGTACGATCAAAGGACACACCTGCTTTACCCATCTGTGAGAACAAATCAACAGACTTCTGAAAGTCGCCATTCCGCAAGTACCCTGAAATTAATGAATTCCATGAAATCACTTCTCTTTGAGGCATAATTTCGAAGAATGAGAGCGCAAGTGCCATATTTCCACACCCACAGTAACCAAAAAGCATCGCATCCCAAGAAACATTGTCTCTTTGAGGCATTCTATCGAACACTTTGAGGGCATACTCTAAATGGGAACATTTAATATAAACTTGGACCAAGCAATTATTAACAAAGACAGTAGGATCGAACCCTGATACAATCATGCGAGCATGGGCTTGTTTGCCAGGATCCAGGGCTCTCAGAGCCGAGCATTCTTGGAACGTGCCGCAAAATGTTTTGCTCTTCGTTGGTGGTTTTGGAGTTAATGCAATCGTAGAGAATGTGGATACGGATGAGGTTGTGTATGGGGATTGTGAAGAGTGAAGGAAGAGTCTCAATGAGCGTAGGAAATAGGTGTAAGGCGCCATCAATTTCAAAAGTCATGCTCTGGGCGGGTTCCTTTCGACCGTTGAGTGTCTCATGTCCTTTGAATGTCAGTTTTTTGTGCACTTTTTATAGGTACCTCATTTTACTTTTACTCCCCCTCCATTTTTAAGGGAAAATGAAAGCTTGCACTCAGGCCACAGGTAAATTACGTACATCCGCCTTTAAAATGATATCAATTCGTTAAAAGTTATAAGCTTAGGGTAAAATTTTTTTATGGCAAGATTCATTTTTCGGAGCAAATGCATGCAATTTACATACTTTTGAGTGCATACTTCATTTTCTATATCTTCTCATAAAATTTGAGCCCCACTGAATCATAAATGACATTTTATTGAAATAATTAAAATTTTATATATAAAAAAATCGACGTTAAAACTTATAAATGTCAAAAGGACTTACATTTAACAATTTATTTCCCACTTAGAAGTAAGCGCAAGAGCAAGAGTGTATGAAATGCTGTAGCTTTAAATCTATTTAAGTGATAACCTCTGTTTTAATTTAGGGCAATGCAACTTTTACCAATATGGTATTACATTAACTCTCCCATGATGTGATGCTTCCTACCCGAAAAGTGCTTGGATCAAAAAAAAAAAAAAAGAGAGAGAGAGAGAAAAGCTCATGGATTGGGCTTGGATCCAAAAATGGAAGCCCATGGATTAGGCTGATCCAAAAAGAAGGGAAGCCCACTCAATGAGTTAGAATTATTACAATGAAAGGGGCTTGGATCCATAAAAAAGAAAAAAGCTCGTTGATTGGGCTTGGATACAAAATGGAAGCCCATGGATTAAGCAGATCCAAAAAGAAGGAAAGCCCATGGATTGGGCTTTCATCCATTAGCCCAATTTATGACCTACTCGTTAAAAACTCTGTTTATAAAGACAACAGTATAAAACATAAGAAAGGAAAAAAAAAAAAAAAAAATCCCATCAAAAATAAAAAAGAAAACAAAATGTGGTCAAATAGAGTCAACCAGAGAAACATGGAGAAAATTACTATTTATTTATAAATCGGATTCAATCCTCCAAAACAACCTGATAAGAAATCATCAATCCAAGGTTGCGCTTTTGTGCATCAATGGCTCAAGTATCAGATCAAACCCTTCCATACCTCTCTCAAGAATCCATCTTTACAATTGGAGAAGATGAAGGTGATGATGAGCTCCAATTCCTACAAACCCCAACCCTAAACCTCTTTGACCCTCGCTGCCCCACGCCCGTCGACGCTGAACCCTCCGATTCCGATTCCAATCACAGTTTCGATTCCGAATCCGATGCCAATTCCGATGTTTTCTACAACGTTTTCTACGCAGACGTTCCGGAAGAGTATCTAAGGGGTTCGGAGGCCACGGATGATGTGGTTTCCGGGGCTCTCGTCTCGGATGGGGCGCAGGAAGAGCTGGGGTTTGGGTCTCGTTCTGTGGGTGAATCGTCCTGTGGGACGATTGTGGAGTCGCGCGCTGATGGGCTTCGAGTGGCCGGGATTGGCTCTGATTCGGAATCGGAGGAGAATGAGGATGACGGTTTTGGGGTTGATTCGAATAACGGTGATGATGAAATGGACCCTATTGATGTTTTAGATTGTGGAATTCGCTGGGATTCTCCTCAAGTGGATGATGGGAGAGTATCCCATTGAATATTTTGAATGGGAGGAGGTGAATGAAAGGAGGGATGATGAGAGAGAAGCTTTCGGCATGCTGATTGATGGGGTCGAGCAAATGTCGGTATCATCTGCAATTTCGTTTGAAGAGAACTCTACTGACGGCATTGGTGATGAATTAGTTCGTAATTTTGAATGGGCAGTTCTTTTATCCGTCAACAATTTAGAGAGCGAAGGTTATTTATCAGTGTTGGATGATACTATTTTTGTGGAGGACTACGATGCCATTATCAGGTTATTTGCAGATGATGAGATCGGTCTGAATGGTAATCCACCCGCAGCAAAATCAGTGGTGGATAACCTTCAGGTGGCAGTGTTGAAGAGGGAAGATTTGGGCAATTATGAGAATGTGCTTTGTGCGGTTTGTAAGGATGAGATTGAATTGCAGGAAAAAGTAAAGAAGCTTCCTTGCTGTCATTGTTTCCACGGGGAGTGCATTCTCCCATGGTTAAGTATTAGGAACACATGTCCTGTTTGTCGATATGAATTGCCTACTGATGATCCCGCTTATGAGTCGAGGAAGGGCCAAAGGGTTGGTGGTCCTGGCCCATGACAGAACCGGCTTCTTGGGTACCATTTAACTGTTTGATTCATAATGTATTTGCTCTTTGTAAATAGACCTTTTGGACTGAACCCACATCTTTGTTGCTTTGATCATTGTGAAGTTTCTAAATTTAGTTGAGGTTTTTCAAAATTTGATTTCAGCATATTGTGCGTGTGGGTTTAGTTCAAAATGTTTGGTGTCATGTACAAAATGGTCATTTGCGATTAATAACAATAAGTGAATCATGATAGCAAGCTTTCTAAACTTTATTAAAGTAGTATCTTTCTGTAAAAGATATGTGCTTCACATTTTGAGTAAATAAATGTCATGGATGATGGATTCGACTAGTGACTTGTTTTTTTTTTTTTTTTTTTTCCATGTATACATGTTTGAATTATTACACAAACAATTGAAGTTTTCCTAGTTAAACTCATCGATACTTTGTTGCCAATCTTGTGGTATGACTGCTGAAGCATGTATATAGTTTGATTGTGTAGATTGTTAAAATAGAGGCATGAAGTGTGGAAGAAAAACATGATAGGAAGGAAAAAAACAAGAAAGGCTTTATCTTGTGTAAGGCTATAGAGTGGGCTAGTCATGTTAGCTATAGGTTTTAACTTCCCATGAATGCAAAATATGTGCAAGGAATGTGCAGTAGACTGGGCCAACTTATAAAAAAGAGTGAAATGCCTTCTGCTGTAATAGCATATTGTTGGTTATTTTGGATCTCAAAGAAATTTACTGTACTCATTTTGGTATTTTATATATTTCTATTAGATTGGGGCTCTTAAGTTTCAAAATTTGGGATTTTGGAGTGAGCATGAGTATTTTCGATGAGGTGCGACTTTTTTCTTTTTTGTAATTGCTAGGTCCAAGTCCTGACTATTAAAATTTTTAGTGGAAGTCATATAACTATATATTGATTAATGCCACTTAAGCTTCTTGAACTTCTGAAGAATGCAGTGGTTGTTATCTAGGGCAAAGAAGAAACTTCCTTCCCCTTCTCTTTTATTTAATTTTAGCAAACTAGTGATGCTATGCTAGGTAAAATATTTGGCATATATTTGGCGTTAAGGAAAGATGTTGCAATTATACTTGTTTTGGTGAATTTAAAGTAATATTGAATGTCTTTCTTGTCAGAATTTAACTCACATGGGCTTGTACATTTATCTCATCTTTAATTTTCTGTCTCTCAGCCATGAATGCTATATTTTAGATACTTCATTTCAAGATAACACGTGTTTTCTAAGAAGAGTTACTCCCATTGGTATAACACCATTTTCTCTGCCTCTCAGCCATAGTGCTATATTTTAGAGACTGTCTTAAGATAATGAGTGTGTTTTGGTAAGAGTTACTTTTATTGGCTTAACATGCCTTAATGACCCCAACCGTGACCCAAAAGTTTAAGTTGTTGGGTCTCTGGTCAATTGAAGCACATCCACTTCCTATATAGGACTTCTAAATAATAGGTGGAGCTAAACATTATTAGCGAAGGTTATGATTTTGCTCCATCAATGGGTTTCGAGAACTTCAAAACCATTTCTATGCGAAGGTCTCTTGATCTTAATTTAGGAGTTGTCACTAGCTTTCTGAATTGGAAGTCGGTTGGGGCAATACTCGACCATTTTCTTGTTCAAGTTATAGGTGGTTGTGTGATATGCTTTGCTGCAATTGATGTCTGCTAACTTTGCTTCTTCAAACAGTGGGTCTGGCAGAAGAGCTGAACTACAAGCCAGTTGCTTAAATATATGAAGCAATCTGTTGAACTTCAATTCAAGGAGGTTAAACATATCTATTTCCTAAATTACTTCTCAAGGCTTACTGTTGCTTTGTTTTCTTCTCTTTGGCTTAAATAGGTGTATGTATATATACATACGTACATATACAGACAGACACACACATATAGACACACACACATGTACACACACACGTACATATACATACATATATACACACACACATACATACATACATATATGTATGTATGTATATGTATGCATATATATATATACACACACGTACGTGCATATACATGCATCTATACATATATATACATGAATACATACATACATATGTAGATAGACACACGCATATACACGCATATTCATACATACACACGCATATTCATACATACACACGCATATACATGCAAACGCATATATGCCCATACACACACATACACACGCATATACACCAATAAACACACGTACACACGCATATACCCACATACACACACGTACACACGCATATACCCACATACACACGCGTACGCACGCATATACCCACATACACACACACATGCATAGCCCCACATACACACATACACACGCATAGACGCACATGCACACATATACACGCATGCCCGATGCACATACACACATATACACGCATAGACGCACATGCACACATATACATGCATGCCCGCACATATACACATATACATGCATGCACACACATATACGCATGCACACCCATATACACATGTACACAGATATACATGTACACATATATACATATATATATACACACACACATATATACACGCATGCCCGCACATATACACATATACACATGCACACCCATATCCACATATACACGTGTGCACATGTACACATGTATTTGCACATATATAGTTATACACATATATACACACGCGCACACACACACACACACACGTGTCTATATGTTTCTGTTTACCACTAATGAGTAGGAGCTCATGAAAGGAGCAGGTTGCCGCTGTATTACACAAGAACGACAATAATTTTTTGGTTTTGCTAAAGAAAACCATACTTGAACAGATCAAATTGGCAGGTCTCGAGTTTGAAATAAATTACTACAATAACTACCAAACTCATTGGCTTGGGATCAATATCTTGGAAAAATATGCAGATACTGGCAGTGGAAGCCACCGCACATGCTATGAATCTTTATCTGCAAGTGAAGAAGAACCCTTAATACTGTCTTCTGCAAATTTAGTAGCATGCAGAATCTATGAGATTAGTTTGATCGAGTTCTGGACGTGGTCTAGTTGATAAAAATGGTTCTGAAACTGCAAATAGTAGGCTAATAGAAGTTATCTGAATGCTGAGCAGTTACTTGTCCAGCATTACTAGGCACCTGTTTGGAGCAAATAAGTATTTTGATGTAGATGTTTTTCATAAGCTTCCAAAGTTGAATGTAGATGTTTTTCATAAGCTTCCAAAGTTGAATGTAGTTTTTGGATTCTAAAGCTGTCCAAAACAAGCACCAGATTTAGTTTTGCCTGATTTTGTGTTGTTGACCACTGATTACATGGTAGCAGCAACCACACAGGTTAAGCTTGTTATTTTTTGGTCTTCCAGAGGCAAGGATCAAGAGAATTGGCTTCGTAATTACTAGGAATTCTGCTATAAAAATAAGAACTCAGCAATCCAGAATGGTGAGATTTCTTTCAATCTTCAGATGCACTGCATCCTGTATTTATGAACAAGTATGTGACCCAGTTTGTTGTAGTCTTTATTAAAACTTGTGCTTTGCTGCTATTTTCCCAAGCGTCCCATCCCACACGTGATGCATGAAAATAGTAATCTTTCCTTTTCAAGCTTCTGCTATTTTTTATTCTTGTAGCACTGCTGAATGAACCAGTGCCTCTTCTTCTAGCCCCACCCATGGTCATGAAGGTTGATCTGATAATGTTGTTGTTGTGTATGCTCAGCGTTAGTATTCCAAATTTTGCTTTGGCTACTCTACTTGTTAACAGTGGTTAAGAACAAGAGGATCCATGTGGCTCCGCCCCCTGATTACTCTCTGACCTGGTTACTGGATTTTCAAAGGTAGACCATCTAATATGTTGTGGATATGGCTCCCTTTTGACAATGTCTCATTCCTGAAACATTATCTGCTAGTGTGGGCACCAAATTTTATTACAGAACAGCTTCGTTATGAATGAAAAACGTGACCTATTCAGGGTGCCCTTCGCCAACTGTAGGTAGTGTAATGTCTGGTTGAAATAGAGGTATGTGCTATATTTTGTCTGCTTCTTTAAAATTGCATGCACTTTATCAGATTCAACATATTTTTTGTTATTTTGATTGTCATGTTTATATGCATGTGACATGATTTTGCCGGTTTTTTCTCCTGATTCTTATTTTATAGGTGAGTAACATATATGATTTTAGGTGGATTAAAACATTTTCTTCTTTTCAAGTTCTTAATCACCAAATTCTCACACACAAACAGTAGAGTGGCACTCGACATTGCTTGTTTCAAATAGTGATTACTTTCCTGTCTATAAGCTTTTTTTTTTTCCCTTATTAAATTAGTACTTGGTGTTTGTTACTGAGACATTATGAATTATGTGATGAAGGATGGAAGTTGCTTAATAGTTTTTTTATTTTATTATTATTATTTTTTATATTTTTTTTCACATTTCACATGTACTGCCAAAGAAAAAGCTGTCAATCTCATTAATGGGGAAACCTTTTTGAGTGTCCACAAAGGAAATCAAACAAAGCACTCATTTGCTTTGAGTGGTGTCGGTTCCGCATTTTCTACAAAATCTCCCCCTTGTCCATAATACTCCATTTTTTTATGAAGTAGGGTGGGACTTAGTTTTATTACTTCAATCATTTTATGCTTGAAAATGGTAGCAGAAGATTTTGCAGTGGAGTCATTTCTGTTTTGATGCTACCCCTTGTAATTGTAACTTTTCAGGCTAACCTAATGTGCTAAATGCAGGTTAGAGGGCTCATTTCCTTAGTTGCTTCTAACCTCAGATAGGTTGCTTCTTAGGTGTGTTGGTAAAAACTTGTCCAAGCAAGTATATAGTTCCACCCATGATGGTTTGACCTAGCAAAATAGCCTCAAAGTACAGCTCCCTGATCATTCCCAAATACCTATAAAGGTCTAGTTTTTCATGACCTGGTATTTTGGTCAATGAACCTTGATTGAAAACCTGGTGCTTTGATTACAAAACATAGAAATAAACATGTTACAGACACTGGTGTTAGCTAGCTTAACTGGTAAGGTTAGACAATTTATGACTGATTCTCATTTACGCTAGACAATTCTCAAAATTGGGCGAGCAATTTAGGATAGTTTATGTTTCAAAAGAAAAAAAAATGAAGGAAAAGTTCTAGAACCCATATAAGAAGAATTAAAGGATAATGGAGATATATAGTCTAAAAAATTCGGATAATGGAGATGATCACATTGATCATATGGTACTTACAAAGTTATAATTAAACACTAATGATGGGATTGTTGGTTGCTTTAAATTAATCATCCTCGTGCGTGCGGTTCTTGATTGACAATAAACAGTTGGGTTTAGTCCATGAATATTTGTTTAAGCTGTTACATCCATTAGTGGCCATTTTCTTAATCATGTTTGGGTCTTAAACCACTACCACCACATAGACTTTTACCCCATCAGCCAATTCAATTTTGCCTAAAGAGGTGCCCCGCGAGGATGTGTGTGTGGGGAAAAAATTGTGGAAAGATACAAAGGTTCTTTACACATTTTTAAAAACTATTTCATGAGTTCTTTTGACTCAGGATGATGCTGTCTTCAACTCACAGAGGGAAAAAAAAGAAACAATAAACAATAAACATAAGAAAAGGCCAACAAAGAGACAGCAATTGAAAGTGGCCAAATACATATTACCTTCTGTGGCCTTACCAAACAATATTACCCCCTGTGGATTTAGATCAACATGAACTGATTCAGCATGAGTCAAACTATGGATGTGCCCAACACAAATTCTTTCTTGTAGGGAACACTCAAACACACACGGACTCTCTCTCTCTTTCTCTGGTTGCCACCCACGTCTGCACCATCAAAGTGAATAAGGGTTATACACACCACTTTGCAATTACAAGTGTTTGAACCCATATTTTGTCTAGGAGTAAGTAAGAATTTAAGATGTATGTCGATAACACTAGGCTTGATAACTAGAGGTGGATTTATTTTAGGAATATATCAAGGAATGGGTGAATCTGAGGCTGCAAAAGGATTATGTTTTCAGTAACTGAATATTTGGACTCAAATACATGTGGTCAGCTTATGTTTTTCTGTCATCTTTATTTGAACTATCCAAGTACTTGGATTAACTTATTTAGATAGTAGTATTTAATGTGTTAATTGTTTTTCATTAGGCTAAAATTATATGTATGTTTTTTTTAAGAAACCGTCACTTGAATGATTTACCCATCTTATCTGTTTACTTGAGTAGTCTGCTGGGCCGGCCTCAGCCTTTGGAGTGTCATGTAGGAAAGCTAGAAGAACTCGATACCAATTCTTGTCCTGTCAAGACGCGAACTTTGTTTGACAATTGGAGGAAAGGGAGAAATCGACTGAAGGTAAAGGGCTTTTAACTAGTGGGTTAGGTGCGCATTCGTTTCTGTAGTGAATAATCACTTACTAGAAAAAAGGGCAAGGTTTTCCCCCTACTACTAAGGCAGGCTGTGGACTCCTTCATTAGGGAAGGGAAGAAGAGGCCTAAGCATGGCAGACATAAATTGAATATTTACCTGTTACCATTTACGGTAGGATAAACATGTTTATTATTTTATCCGTTTGTGAAGCACAAGACTTTGAAAACCTAGGATAAGGGTAAGAGACCTTCACCATGCCGTTATCCTACCCGTACGATGTCTAGTGTCAATTCTACAAGCGTTTGAACTCTTGACTGTAGTTAGCACCAAGGACTAAAATACTATGTCAGCATCACTAAGCTAGATAACCAGTGGTGGATATTTTTAGGAATGTATCAGGGAATAGATGAACATGAGGGCAACAAATTCTCATAGTCGCACAATCGTCATGGTGTACTCAAATACATCTTCTAATGGGACAACAGAAACAACAGCAGCAGCTACATCAACCTTAATTATGTCAGCATTGATTAGGACGACCCATAGATGAATGAAAGTCACATTCAACCTTGAAGAGATGAATTAAAGTAAGCAATGACCCTTTGCTTATAGAAACCGAACACCTTTGTACTACATGTTAGTGGATCGACGACACCTTGTTACAGCTAGTTAAGCGCAGGAAAATCATTCTTTTCCTTGTTTGTTTTGATTGGAGTTTCATGTGTTTATGGTAATCTTATTTTCCTGTTAGTGCTGGCTAATCTCCTTGACGTTTTAATCGGTAATGGTGTCAAGAATTTTATGTAAGGGGTGTCTTCTTTCTCTGCATATCGACAAAAGCAATGAGAATTTTATCAGAAAGAGCTTCATAAGAAAAGAAGAAAAAAAAAAAAAAAAAAAAAAAAAACATGCTTGGTAAGACAAAAGGGGGGGGGGGGGGGGGGGGGGGGGGAGGGCTCAACTCTCACTGGTTTTAGGAGGTGGATCAGAGCTGGATGCTTAGTGTTTTGTATTATAATTTTATTTCTTTTCGAGGCATGTTTGCAAATGTTGAAAGACTATTAGTTATTTTAAAGAGGCACTCAAAACTTGTCAAAAGAATTCATACACAACTTGAGATTGATGAGAATCTTACACAGTACACCAAATAAGATATTTAATATGTTTTAGGTATCAAGGATTTGATGTTTAGAACTGTGAAGTCCAATACAAATACTTTTCAATTTTCATAGCCCTTTGAATTTCTTACTGTGTCGGTCCAAAACAATATTTATTTATTCATTTGGTTCATTTTGCAAATTTTAGTACTTGGGATGTGCTAATTTTTATATAATTTTATTTTGTATAGATCTCTTATCCAAAGGGTCTGAATATTTAAAACAGTTATAACGGTTCAGATCTCTTTCTCCTTCATATTATAAATAAAAACTCAATACGTAATAAAATTAGTATGTCCTCTTCTTTTCTTTCTTTTTTTCATTGATCTATAGGATTGAAATTTGTAGAATAAAGTGTAGCATGTCAATTTACGATGACATGATAGAAAAATTCCTACCGTGGTACAATGCGCATACTTTTCTACCAAAATTAATCCGGGGAAAAGTGGATTAAAAGGGGAGTGGGGTTGAAGAAGGTGTTTGGTGATGATGATTTTATCCACTTCCCACCAATCTTTATCAACCAATTGGAGGGAAAAAATGATTTAACAAGGGGCAATAATGTAGTGAAGGGGGAGAGATTGAATATTTGGGATTAATGTGGCATAATTGAAGTTCTCAGCCCCACAGAGCATCAAGTGATCTTTAATGTAGGGGAGCCCCTTGCCATCTCTGGTCGCTGTTGAGCCCCATTGAAGAATTCTTTTGTGGGTTACCTTAATGGGGCGCACGCACATGGTACAAGTGATGTTAGCACAAAATTGCATACCATCCTCATCATATACACGAAAGAGAGAGGCTACTTGGAGCTTATCAATGAGGGTTTTTTCTTTGCTAAGTGAGCTCATCAATGAGTTGACATGATTGGGCAATTGTCCTCTTTAGTATTTTTTTCTTTTTTGTTTTTGTTTTCGGCGTGAGCTTAGTTAAGACTTTTGACTTTGATTTATAATTTTGGAATCAAATCTCGCTTATATCAATATAAATCAAATCTCGCTTACATCAGGGTTTAATGTTACAAACACGAGGAACCCTAGTACCCCCGTTACCCAATTCATATTAATATAATAAAAAGGGTACGCCACGTCGGATAAAGAGTGGGAAGATTTAATGTATTATTCCTTTTTTCTTTTTGGAGAGTCGGAGGAGGAAGGGGGTGCACGAGGCACCCACGCTCTTGTTAGCTGGGGCCCACAGGCGGTATCTATCATGCGCCCACCTCGTTTATGATATGGCGCTTGATACCACAAGATGCAGCCGTTAAATCCAGCACCCCATAGTGTGCAACCCAGGCCGCCATACAGGGGCATTGTCCCTATTGTCAGTGCCTCTAAAGCATCCTATTCCCAAATTGCCCCTACCCAACTCTTGGATTTGTCCGGAACCGAAGGGTATAATGGGTATTATGGGTTAGATATGGAGGAATGCTTTGGTAAAGAAGGATAAGATATGCACGCTAGGTGAGGGGCTGAGGGTGAGATGAGTTCAATCACTATTGTCCCATTTGCGAGGCCAACAGATTCCAGTTTCAAGGGGGGTTGAAGAGCCCATCGGTAACCGATGCATTTTAGGGCATATCATGATTCAAACTGATCGATATTTGATGTGTTGACATTTTCAATTAAAAGGAGAAAAAAAAAGAACCAACATGTCGGTCTTTTTGAGTCGGTGCAATCGATATATCTACTCAACTTACAGATTTTTCGTGCCGCTGTATCCTTTTGTATACAATTCAAACCGATCAACATTTGATGAGTTTGAAATTTTCAATTAAAAGAACAAAAAAAAAAGATCCCAACATGTCGGCCTCTTTCAATTGGTGCACTTTTATATCTACTACTCACTTTGCAGATTCTTCGTGCCACTCCACCCTTTTGTATTCAATTCATTGTCTCTGCAGTGATTGGTACCTAAAATCCCTAATCCCAACAATCAGGGAAGGGAGCCATTTCCTCCCCATAGCTGAGAAAAGGTAAGCAATGCTATTGCTATGATGCCATACACAAAATTTTCATGCAAACCATAGGGGCTCTCTTGACAATGATCAAGGCATGAAGATTCCCACACAAAGGCATCTCTTCTTTTAAAAGTTGCAATAACGTCACTGCTCCAAATTTTGGGCAGACACAGTGCCCAACATATGACTCACTTTCATTTGTACGGACAAAAATCAAATTCATAGTAAAACTAACGATAACAAAATTCGATCAGGGCAACTATACACCGGTTGTAATGCTGTATAATTTACAACCACCAATCACGATCCACAATAAAATGTATTAGGCCACATCCACGGTACAAATGATTACCAATTGGCTCAATCCAACCCCAACTCGCCAAAAAAGAAAACAAAACAAATGATGAATATGAAATCAAAAGTATAGAAAGTGAACAGTGTTTGACATTAATAGGCAAAAAAAACTGAAGGGTATGCACGTACAGAAGAGTACAGGGCAAAAAAATATACCGATGAAAGTATCAGACGATATAACCACCATTATACTCCCAATCCAGAGGAAGTATATACATGTGTGCATATTACAAGGGAAAAAGATTGAAAATAAAAGAAATGGGGCCATCGAAGAACAATCAGAAGACAAGAAATGAAAGAGGAGTCTATACATGTCTAATGGTAATGTTGACTATGCAGCCCACTCAACCTGAGCCAACTCCAAACAAAGGTAGGGAGCATTGGCTCCAGAGGATTCTGATTTTGGGTCCATAGGAGGAACCTTTTGCTTTCTAGTGGCAGACTGTATTTCAAAGTACATCCATATCTCCCCCACCACCATATGACAAGGTTCCTGCTCTTCCACTCAATTGAGAGTGACACTAGCTAAAATTGTGTGGCTAGGACTAGAGCCAATCTTCCTCTTAAAACTTTTCAGTAGAACTGGCTCAATGTGAACAATACCTACTAGTATGAAACAAGTGGATTTGGGTTGGTCACTTTTAACCTCATAAATAATGATTTGCATTTTTGGGTTTTGGGTCTTGGGCTTGTATCCCAAAAGGGTAAAAAAAAAAAAAAAGAAAAGAAAAAACCCACTTGAGTAATTAAAGGGCACAAGTACTGATCGATTCTCCTATTCCAAAATCTTACCTTAAAACTTTATGGCTTTAACTGTCTTCCACTTCGATTGGGTTATTCTCAAGCTTTAGTTTTTTGCCCTCCTCTAAAGCTGTCAACTTGTTGCATGTTTACTGAAACATATATTAATTATATACTTATTGCATAGTTGCCATTTTTAAATATAAAGTGAATTTATACACCGAACAATTTGTTGACAAGTAGCCACTCCTCAGGACAATATTGCCCGAAATGATGTGTTCAACTTTTCATTTTCAACTCTGTGTTGATGGCTCCATTTTCTTCTGTAACAGATGAAACCCAGTAGAATGCTACAGGAGTTAAAAAGAAAACATACAAGATTAAATAAAGGAGGTTCATTTCCTTACACAATTTATGGTGACGCAACTTGGCAAAGAATTTACTGACCACACTCGCTCCATAATTTACCAGGGCGAAATCAGAGTAGAATCCTCATCGATTGATTTATCTGAAAATGGCCAGGAATCCATTAGTTTCCATTGGAATCTCTTCTTGCAACGTGATTTGGTCGCGTAAATAAATCCAAAGTGTACCAGAGGATGCAGCTACGGGCACAGGCAATAAAAATGATAAAGATCAAGTGGTGAATATATTGTAACTTTGTGATGGATCCTCTCAAAGTGCTTGAGTCACCTTTTCTGATTGGAAAATCCTACTTGTACAACCTTCACACCGAAAAGATGACGTGGCAAAACTTGTGAGGTTCTTTTTGGGAGTTGTTTTGGTCAAAAACAATACAAGGCCAACCAAATATTGTCATGTGATCTCTTTGGGTACGAAGGGTGTATAAAGGATGTACATTGCCTTCCTCATCCTCTCTCTTATGCCTATATGTCACAAGGCATTGTAGGCCTACTGTTTTTTTTTTTTAGTAGAAATCACCTTCAATTGGCTTGGCCCCACTTTTAAGATTGACTTCTTCAATCCCACTTCTTTACTCTGCCTTCTTTCACTAAAACATTTTTCCCCTTAAAATAATTGTTCTCTCCACAATCAACCCTCCCTCCTCTCTCTCTCTCTCTCTCATGTCAGCATTCCTTGATCTCAAAATAACTATCCACAACTTATTCCCCATGCCCATGTATGTATGTGGAATCAACCATACTCTCACATAGTTGCACATATCAATGCGTATGCAAATGCCATTCTACGTATCAACATTCTCACTAGTGTTTCCTTTTCCTATAAAATGCCTCCCCTCCTCCTGCTCCCTCTTCCTTGCTATAACACCAGTTTGGAAAACTTCACCTCTCCTTCATATCCCAATCCCTGAAAAACCCAAATACTTTCAAACCATGCAGCCCAGCGACGCGACAGGAGTCCATTATCTAGTTCCTTCAAACCCATCTTCCTACCATCAAACCCATTTTAGCATGAATGAGAACTGCACACCTTTCTTTCAATTCAGCCGAGTACCCAATCCTCTATTGAACGTCCATATCTCGCCTCAACTTCAAGAACCCAATTTGCAACCATCATCTTTCAGCAGTAACTCAACATCTGATGAAGCGGAGGAGCAACAACTGAGCCTCATCAACGAGAGGAGGCAGAGAAGGATGATATCTAACAGGGAGTCCGCGCGCCGGTCACGTATGCGCAAGCAAAAGCACCTGGACGAGCTGTGGTCGCAGGTCATGTGGCTGCGGAACGAAAACCATCAGCTCATTGATAAGTTGAACCATGCTTCGGAGAGCCATGATCGGGTCCTCGAAGAGAATGCTCAGCTAAAAGAGGAAACTTCTGAACTTCGGCAAATGCTGACTCACCTCCAACTCAATAGCTCTTACACTACTCTGAAAGACCTAGGGGAGGTCCCTTGCGAAATCGCATGCCTTGGAGCAGAACCCTCTAACCAGTCCACTAGTTCCATCGAAATGATTCCCTGAAATAGGGTTGGTCGCCTTCTATTGCCAATGAAGATCCTTCTAATTTTTCTCCTTTGCAGCTCGTATTCCCTTGCCCATCAATCTTTGCCAGAAGAAGCTGCGTGAATTCGAAGTAGAAAATGGTTTGGCTTGAATCATGGTTCTATTATATGACGAATTTTATTTGCATGTTGTTCTCAGGTTCTTCGGTCTAATATAAGGTCATGTCCACTTCTCACAAGAAAACTTATGCAGAAGCTTCTTCACTGAACGTATTTGAGAATGATTTCTAGGAAACTGTCCCGTTAATTATTATTATTGAAACCCCACCATCCTCGCGTAATGAGTGCTTACCTGAAAACACAGAATTGATAAAGTGAGGCTGTAGTAAACTATAGGCAATGAGAGAGGAAAATCAAGTTTAAACTTTGTGAAAATAACAACAGTAAATAAATAAAAAGCAAGGAGAAATGAGCATCTGAACATTTTTGCTAGAAAAAGAAACTATTCCTCCAAACAGCAAACTCCTCATTTCATCAGGTGTTCCATAAGCATAGGAAACACTGTGGCACTGGGCGTGGAAGGGTTGGGATGAGCACGTTGCTTTATCATACAAGAACATCCATGCCAGATGAATATTGAAAGAAAATCCACTAAAATGTGATACATCCCGTCCAAGGTTTGCTTTGAGACGTGTTTTGCTTACCTGGAACGATGGCTAGCCCAATGCCTCACTATTCATATCATAGTCCATTTTCAGTGCAAGTTGTTATTACTCAATTGGCATAACCCAAAGTTTAACCAAAAGAGTACCAGTCTCATTCTCTTTTCCAGTAAATTCCTGATTCAGTTTGTAGATTCCTTCAGCTCATGGGATTTTTGTACCATTGATCAGACTTACGTGTCATTTTGGTGGAGCCCTATCTCCTCAAAATCGATTTTGATCTTCCTGAATACACTGACTTAATACCTTTGCTAATAACTGGAAAAGAACAGGCCCACATACTGAACGAACAATATCCAAATCACAAAGTTATGGTCTAATATTTGTTTTGGAGCTAAAGTTTCTGGGTGGCAAGAACAACCATTTACTATAACTATGTTTCTCTCTCCTTTTTGAATCTCAAATTGTGTTGGTAAATACTTGTTCACCAGAGAGGAGACAGATCTAAAGATTGCTAAGTAAGGAAAAGTTGATCTTTCCTTCCATGATCAGCTCATTACTGTTTGAACCAAATATCTAATCTTCTTAATGTTTTGTATATGCATTGGTAAACTTTTATTCATTAAAAGGGGACAACCCTAACACAGCTAGCAACAATTACGCATTCAAAGAGGGTAATATTTCTTAGATTTATCAACAAGCATCCATAAAGTTAATATCAACAAAAGGGCATCCCCAAAGTACTAAGGATCCCCACTTCATGAGGATTGGGGGAGGATATTTTTATTGCACACATCCCTAAGCTGGGACTTTTTTTTTTTTTTTTTTTGGGCAAACGGGCCTAGACCTCAGAATAAAATACAATCAAGAAGAATTGAACTAGAAATGTTGCTTAATCGCAATAAGCTTCAAGAGAAGGATCAGGCATCACAAATCATAAAAATCATACATATATTTTGATAAAGATGCTTCTGATGTTCTAATTTTCAAGGTTAATATGTTAGGTTCTAGGAGTCTAGTTAACAATTGCCACTCCCACTTGCCAAACAGCCTCCAAGCACATGAATGTCTCTTCCACATCAACAGGGGTACCTCAGGCCTGGAACTAATTTCAGAGTCCCAGAGATCTAAGGTATATGACATGGCACACTATGGAAGGCATGGAGTTATGGGGCCAATGTAGTTTAAAAATAGCGGTAAAAATAAAAAGATAGGCATTGTTAAACCAATGAACTGGGAACTGGTGCATATTTCACAACATATTAGAGGGAATTCTCTGCCAAGTTGTTTAGCTGCCCCCACATGTCCAACTTCGGCTATAGCATAAGCCATTCTCTACAGGATACTGCACCTTCATTTGCACGCTAACTTTTGATCAGGGTTGACAAACAGGAAAATAAGCTTCTAGAAATTGTTGCACTTGGAAGTCATTTGGGAAACATTATGAAGAGAAGCATGTCAACCGTTCAAAAGTTCCTAAGCATTCTCTGGAACATAGTGAAGCAGGCCTGTTAATGGTGCCCACTGCACATAAAACCCAGATCTGCTAAATCATGATTTCATGCCATGAGAAAACCATTGGATGTAAGTTGTGGTGCTTAAAATTAGACACTACAATTTCATACATCGTATATTTATTTATCTCGATTGACTATAACACCTATTGGTGCCAAGGCATTTATTGTTGGCCAATCGTTGCTCAAGCTTATTCCTGGTGCATCAGCCCAAGACGTTCCCAGATAGAAATAAGTTCCATCAGTCTCTCCACAAACATCTAAGCATTCTGGATTTTAGCAGGGAATTGCTAAAAACTATGCATTAGTAACCCAGTCAAGTCAATTTTACCTCAGTGTACAGACAAAATCCTCTTGCGCTGCAATCTTTCGAACTATTTGTTGTCCCCTATTATGTCTAATGAAGGATAATAGAAAACCAATTCACTTTCACAATTATTCCCACTTGATCATCCAGCAGACCATCCTATATATAAAGAAGTTTCCAACACATGCAGGCAAAAAATATATATATTTGAGAAGCACGATACAAGCATTACATCAAACTTAACCTTTACATGTAGAGCTACTGAAATCACACAGATATAACAAATCAGATGGGAGAAAATATAAGCATGCAATTTATTTACTTCAAAATGGAAGAGAAAGGTTTATACAACCCTGTTCGACATGTAAGCTTATTTTCTTCAGCAGAGCTAAAATAGTTAAAAACTAAAAGAATTTCGAGAAGAAATTTTGTTTTCTGGAACCATCCGAATTGTTAGTGGGTAACACAAAACTGATTAGCTTCAAAATAGGATAGTTGTGATCTAACACTGATGAAGCCAAAACTTAGGGTGTGAGCAGGCTAACACAAAACTAAGTCAATGACAAGATTCAACTACAGAAACCCAAAAGGTCAAGTGTAAGCGTTTTGAAAACATAATAGACTCTCGGAAACATCAAAGCTCTAATCAAACCGTAAAAAGAAAATGAAAATAAAAACCCCATCTCTCATCTAATGGTAGTTTACTTTTAAAACTCACAACACAACTATGCCTTCATCCCAACAGTCTGCAATGGGTCAACTTTCAAAAGTGTAACAAAGTTTTATTCTAAGAAGCTAAAAAAGCAGTAAACCACTTGATTGCGTAAATACACCAAACATGTAGCCTACAAAATGAACCCTACAATCGTAGAATGGAATACTGTTCATAATGGCTGAAATGCATACACTCATGCAATCTAAACTTAACTTCGAGTTTGGTCACAGCAAAGTGTCTAATTTCACAGCCAAAGAAATACATAAAACCAATAATACCAAGCATGTAAGAAAGAACAAGGAAAACCCACATAGCATAAAGCTTGACATTTTTACTGTTTTTAAAAGATAACACAAAGAATCAACCGGGAAAGTTGCAAAAATCTTACTTGCTAAAACGAATGAGAAATCAGAAATGGAATTAGATCGCACGAAGAGTGAAGTGAATGGCTGGAAACACGAGACAAATCTCCGAAAACAAATATCCTGATCGAGGTTTGTGGCGGGAAACATATCGCCTATCTATATTGCAAGAGAACGTGAATGAATTGTACAAATATCCTGATCGAGGTTTGTGGCGGGAAACATATCGCCTATCTATATTGCAAGAGAACGTGAATGAATTGTTCATGCTGTGATATGAATTGTTGATGTTGCAGAAGAAGATTTTATGGGCTTGTCAAAAAAGGAAAAAAAAAATGAAAACGGGAAAAAGTTCAAATTTTATTATGAGAAATGGGAATATGAACCGGTGTATGTAATTTATGTGTGTTTCCTCTTAAAACGGCATCATTTTATTAAAAATTTTATAATTATATATATATATTTTTTTCTGAAGGAGAGGAGGGGGGGGGGGGGGGGGGGGGTGTTTGCACGAAAATATTAAAAATTGTGATTTTGGCTATTTTATGGTAAAATCCTTCTTGTTTCGAAAAATTCAATTTGATTCATTAACCTTTCAATTTGGATTTATGACAAAGCCGCATCCTCTATAAAAGATTCAACCTCATGTCACTTACCTTAAGTAGATGAGCTTGATGTTCAACTTTACACTTCGCTCCTTGCCGAGTAGCAAGGTGTAACGCGCTGGAGTCCTCGACATATGTGGCTCCTGGAACTATCTCAATAGCCATTGTAACTAGAGGTGACCACAATACCATATGTATACCGGCGTCTAGGATGATCGACAAGGCTATTTGATATAGTATAGTCGTGGCCCCTTTATGAGTAAGCTCTTTTAGAGATAGGAAAAGAAAGATTCAATCCGAGCATATCAGATGTAGTCTTATTAGCCTTGTTTTCTCTGTCACGTGACAAATCGGGTCAACAAAAGTAACTAGCATACCAAGTATGTTAGATAGAGATATTCAAGAACTAGCAACTAGACATACTAGAGATATGAAATCGTTTTTCTTCTCTTATGATACCAGTTATTCACCCAATTAGAGCAATTGCTCCTTGTCCCTTTAGTCATGAGTAGTTATGTACTGTACGTACATTAACGAGAATAGAAATGCATTGATTTAGAAAAAATTGAAAATGTTTGTGGATGGTTGTTGAGGTTCTTCCATCTATATTTAGAACTACCGATTCAATGGAACCAACTAAATGCAGATCTAAGCTTTGAACCGTAACCAGTGAAAGACCCTCTTTCTTCTTTCTTTACTTGGATAAAGAAAGAAGTCTAAATGGATCCCTTATCGAGGATTAATCTTATGACCCATTATGGTAAAGAGACAATTTTGTTTTAGGCGACATAAAACGTGAATTGCAAATTCTAACTGTATAGATTAAAAGAACGTTGAAAAATATTTGACATTGTCAATTTTCGTACAACTTGTGTCGATGCAACCTATATCCTAGAGAGTGAGATTTTGGACAACAAAAGAAGTTAATAGTAAATGTTGTAAATTTTAACTCTTTGAATGGAAATTCATCCCTAATCAGATGAGGCTTAAATTTTAGTAGGTAGTAAGATATGATTAGAAGTTTTAATCTAATAATCAAACTTACAATTAGTGGTCTCATGTGGGCTCACAACAAAATCCTTTTTTTACATCTCCTCCGCTATATATATAGTGAACCGGTGTAGAATTCATTTTTGCCATGTGCCAATGTGACATTACTTTCCAGTATAATTGACTTATGTCGTCTACTCTAAACTCCCTAAATTCTACACCTCTCATTAAACTTTTCTTCTTCAATGATTATTAAATAGTTTTTCAAGGTCCTATATGACATTAGACCTAAATGGTTAATAAATTATTAGATTCATTTCTTTGTTCCCTTCCTATGCTGAGCCATTTTTAGCTATTGTTTTCGAAATTACTTTTGTTCTTTAGACATTTTTCATTTGATTCTTCCCTTTATATATATCTCCTAAATAATCTTTGCGCAAAATTGTAGGGGAATAAATTTTTTTATCAAAAATAAAAGAGAAAATTTAAAGACAATATGAACCATGCATCGTAAGGGTCTCGAAACTAGTTTTATAATAATCCTCCCAAGACTTGTGATGATATCACCTTTGAGCATTCTCTTTGGCATGAATACAACCACCCTCTCAGTAATCCTCGCCTTGCCACAGTCGATTGCTAGCAAAAAATTACAAGATAAACACATTTAGGCGTAAAATCTATATTTTATTGAAAATGGTTTATTTCTTAATATTTCCCCCCTAAAATTTTCTTATCATCCTCCTAAAAATTTATTTATTTTTGATATTTGTCAATATTTCCCCCTTAGCATTTCTCAATAATTCTCTATTGGAATTTTATTAACAAAGTTACCTATTTTCCTTCTAAAATCTTGATTTTTATTAACGGAAATTTTTTTCTCAATATTCCCCCCCCCCCCCCCCCCCCCCCCAAGATTTAGATATACTCCTTTTAGGAATTTAAAATTTAGTATTGATTAGAGGAAAAAAAAAATCGCATTCCGCAAGCTATTCATTAGCATCCTAATTTTCTTTTTTGTACTTAGTCCCTGTTTGATAAAATTAAGCTTTAACTTTTGAATGCCTGAATATATTACTGAAGGATACAGACTGTAACTGGAGCGCCTGAATCTGAATACTTCTATCTATTTGATTACCATTTACCTGAACATCTGAATGAACTGCATTTTTCAATTGTATCCCCTGTCATAACAAGGAAAAAAAAATTATTTGATCAAATTAAAAAGTACGTAAAAAAAAAATGAATACTGTTTCTATAAAAAAAAAAAAAAATCAGATTTGTCTCGTGGAACTTCACAAAACGCTACTGCTGATTACCGTGCTGATCTCCATAAAGACCAATTTGATGCTGAAAGGGGACGACGGTAATGTGATGATGGTCTTTAAATTCTACGAACCGTGACAATGCATCTTACATGGGGATGTATGTATATAATTCAACGTATGTACTCTTAGGCGTGCTTTGATCCAAAAAGGCAAAGGAAAAATGGAAAAAGGCCATCAGAACTCGAAGGACTAAAGCCTGTTTGGATCTCTCATGGTGAAAAATCATGCCATTTCTGAAACGGTTTCTCCATTGATGAATATTTGCAATTATCAACCATTCTCGTGGTTACAATTTGGAAAATCAAACCCAAATTTGGAAAAGGAAAAAAAAGTGAAAATAGTTCCCGAACCCAAAACAACAAAATCAAACTCAAATCTGCATATTCCCTTCCTCCTGTTGAAAAATGAAGCACAAATTTGCAATCCCTAATCCCTAAATTTGAAACCCTAATCCTCAAATCTACCAAAAGAACATTCACAAATCTAAAAATCCCCAAGAATATCCAGAAATTTCAAAACCCTAATCCCTAAATCTTAAACCCCCCAAAAAATCTAAAAAACCTAATCCCTAAAGAATTTTTCCAAACCTATAAAGCCCCACCCCAGAATCTGCATATTACCTCTGGGAGTTCAAAGAGGAGGAGGAGATCAAAGAGAAAGGGGAGAGATCAAAGTTCAAAGAGAGAGGGATGAGATGGAAGAAGAGACCTCTGTGGCAGTTCGAAGAGAGGTTGGTGAGACAAAGTTGGAGAGCGAGAGAGGAGACACAGAGGAGAGGGAGACGCGTGAGCGAAGTGAGGTTGAGGGGGTAATATTTGGTTTCTTGAGAGGCAAATTTGTCCAATGATGCTGAATGGCTCTCTTTGGACAAATGACACATTTTTTTTTTTTTATTGTCTGTAAGAGGCATTAAGAGCCTATTTGGAGCACACATCAAATATTTACGTCGGCCTCTTGAGATTGGGTCCTGACTCCGCTCAGGGGTAATGGAAGAGTAGCCAGTTCCAAGCTCCAATCTATCTGCTCGGTTTCTGTGGCCTTCCCCTGTGGGTCTCTGCTCGGCCAGCAAACCAACTGCCAGAAACAGCGACCGCCACTGTGTAAGCTCGTCCACAACGATTCTGTGAGCCGAGCTCCACTATGAAGCAATAATAACTAGTTGGTTGGGTGCAGCATTTAACTGCACCCGAGCACCCGCCTCGGAAGGGCCCGGCCCCCGAGCTGGGGCTCACTGTCATCGGCGAAGCGTATGGAGTTAGTCGCCCATCACGTCACTAGCTTCAACCGCGCTCCAGTGTCCGACGACGCCGCCGCGCGCGCAGCCGGACCCCCGACACCCGAGCTGAAGACGACCAGATGACCCTCACGGTCGCGTGCTGCCTAGTGCCTCCTCGAACGGCCTCCCAGATCGAGCGATGCCTAGGTCTGACCTTGTGCCCCGGATCCCGAAAGTATTCATTACACTCAGGAAAGATAGTTCGTGGCAGCACTCAAGATTTATGGGTGCCCTAAATAGTGTTCGAGCATGCAATCTCAGCAAAGCATTAAATGTTAATTCATCTAAGTCAACCAAACATAAATACCCTCTTAAATTCCATTTGCAAGGAACACATTCATTACTTAATTATCTCTGTCCAACATTAAAAGTTCCCGAGCCTTCTCTCTCTCTTTCCCAGGTGTTTAGGCCTCTCCCTCGAGCCGACCAAGCTTACTCAGATCTCCTATTTGACACTTTGGTGCTCGAATTTTCGGATGCATCAACTTGGGATACTTTACGAACTAGTTGTAGTTTATAATATTTTGAGATAAACTCCAACCCATCATCTAGGAAAAAATCGATTACAAATCAAATTCAAAGTTGGATGGTTTAAATTCTACAAATTTAACACAGTCCCGTAGGAGCTTGTTTTGAAATGCAACTAGTTCTCTCATTTCTGTCATTTATTCCATCTAAATGCATAAATTTATCTGCTGGATTTTACTTTGAAACAAAGGGTGTTCTCGATTTTGGATCCCTTGCTTAATATGTTACCTCAAAAGAAGATAAAAAGGAAATTTTTAGATTGAGCCAGGATATTGCTTCGTGGGCCAATTTTTAAAACCAGTCATCTCGACTTCTTGTGTTCTGTTGCCGACTCTGGTACTAATTTGTCTGGCCATTAAATTGGTAAATAAATGAAGTGATGGGGGAGAAGAATATGCCTCGGATACATCCTCGCATGAGAGAGTTTGGTCAGCGGAATGGGAACAGATGGCTTCCACTACGCAGAGTGTCCACACCCTTTCCATGGAGCCATTCAATTTGGTCGTAATCAGTCTCCTGTTCTTGCACTTTTACCAGCTGCCGCGTCCACTGGTCATAATAAATTCCTCAACTTTTACTTTTGTTTATTAAATTGACATGTTTTCCAAAAGCCATCCTTGAAATTGCACTTGAGACCATGAATCAAAGGTAAAACGAGTTAATTAAAAAAAAAAAAGGTTAATCTGCGATCTCTTGGTGTGATCAGGTGGGGCCACAGCTGAGTTAGCATGTGGGAGCACAAAAGTTTCTGGACTGACCCAAATCCTTATCTGATGAACCATCTACACAGGTTTGAACTCTTAATTCTTCAAAGCTTTACATCACTCTGAATTGGTAAAGACATTAGTCGACCATATTCTTTGAATTTCCTTCTCAAGTCTCGACAAATAAAGCTCCTTCAGTGTTTCAGTGGCGGCGAGTCTTTCTTCTTCTTTTGGTTCTTCTGGCTTGAAACTCAAACCCATTTTCATGTTTAAAGCCAGTGCCTGGCTAGACAGGAGAAGAACTCCAAATGGTTCATTTTTTAAAGAAAAGCATGTTGAATACAAACATCACATGTATTAATACTCCACAATTTACATCATCCCGGGGAACCCAAAAAAAAAAAAAGGTGGTAGTAGCAAGTATAAAGAAAGAGTGCAAATTATGTTTCACAGCTACAGAAACCTCTTCTAGGTGTTCTATGTGTAAACTTATGAATATGCTAGACGACTGGATTACTGCATATGCACGGGGCGAGAGAGGCCGCCGGCGTGGCTATGTATGTGGGCCCTTCGTCCCCGGCCATGATCACGACGATCTTGGGCTCCGCATCATTGCTCATTGCAGCCTTGTTCGCTGCAATCGGGAATTTTTCCCCGCCGTCGCCGGAAGAGTTGATGATTTTTCTGTTTGAGCAGATGAGAGTGATCAATGCCGCAACTATGACAGTTAGCATAAGAGCCAAGCCCCCAAAGAGGTAAGGAATTGGGGAGTCCCACTTGAGGAGCATTGCAGTGTTGCTGTAGGTAGCATTTTCTGCAGGCCTCATCTCTTCTCTGTCTCCCTCTCTCTCTCTCTGGTATTGTGTTTGGCACTGGTGAGATGAAATGAAGTTCAAAAGATTGGTGCATTTATAGGGGAAGAATTAGGACGAGTAGTGGGGATTCAATTAAGGCGCGTTAGATTACTAAAATGCCCATGGGGGGAAAAAGGGAATATTACTTTATGCTGTGCAGGCTTTTACAGATCCCTTGAACAGTTGTTTTATATTTTAACCGTTGAATAGATTTTTGAAGTCCCAGTGTGTTAATTATTATAGCTGGTTTTGGTGAATTCTGCCAGGCCGGATCCCTGAGAAGCCTATGGCCTATGGGCTATGGGAGCAAGTGGAGGCATAGTGGTCAGTGTGTCTGGCATGTCAAAAAGGGATTATGATAAGTTTAAGATTGTTTCTTATGGTCTGTACGGTAACCTAAAGTGGGTTTTTTTCCTTCTTCTTCTTCTTTTTTTTTTTTCCTTTTTTTTAATCATTTTAAGCTGCTCTTTTGATGCCTAGAACCAGAGAGAGAAGAGAGAAGAGAGGAGAGAGAGATGCTATAGAAATTATCTTCTTCTTAATGGGCTTCCCATGTGCACATAATGAAGATGAGGAGAAACTTTCCAATAAAACCTGTTGTTTTGCATCCAAAAAATAATGAACTTAAATAAACAATGGCGGGAAAAACAAAGAATACAGAGGCTCTGTGTGTTTCACGAAAAATATTATCATTCTGGAAAACATTTATATGGAAATTTGCTCATTATTCGTTGTTTTCTGGACATAATAAAAATTTGCAAGAAAAATATAGTTTTATAAGAATATATTCAATAATTTAGGAACAAGAATCGAGAGTCTAAACAAATGAATGAGAGTAGATGGGGTAAAATAGGTATAATAAAACATTGACCGGAGAAATAAAGGAGACATTTTCTCCGAACACCAAAAAATGCATAAAACATTTTCTCTCAACTGAAAGAAATAAAGGAGACAGTGAGGGCGTACTGAGCCTCATAGGTCTCCAGGTTGAATATAGAAACCCCACTTCTTCTGCGCTGGAAGTTACTGTGTAGGTGAAAAATAGTCAGAAGGACATTTCGGTCATTGTGGGTGCAGTGTACAGTGTTACATAATTTGGTGAAACAGTGGCACCCATTTATGCACTCTCATGAATGTTGCCACGAAAATGGCAAAATTGGGAACACTGAACAGTCAGTCATGTATTGGGCGACCCACTAGACTTGCCCTTAGGGGGCTCCAAGGATTTCTTCTGTTTCCTAATTCGCCCATGCACAACTGCATCATTTAGCTCAAGAGTCTCTCTCTATTCCTCTCACCGAATGGGCAGTGAGACAAAGCAAAGAAACAGACCATCCCTGGCTGATACACAAGCACTCACAGACACACCCTCCTTCCTTCTCCCTTCCCTCAATTAGCTAGTTGAGACAACAGCTGACTGTGCTTGGGGGGTGTCCCCCACTGCATTCTTCTGTCATCATAGAACATGCCTTTCCTGTTGGGTTAGATGGTTTCTTGTATTCTCTTACAGATTCAGGAAATGAGAGTTAGAAAGGTAACTCTACTTGCAAAATGTCAAGCAGATAGATGTTGCTGTTAGACATTGCGTCCATGCCTCCTTTGTTCAGGGGTTTTGTTTCCTCTTTCTTCCATACATCAATGAAGTTAATGTTCACACCAACACCCAGAGAGGGGTTTTGTTTCTTCTTTCTTCCAGACAGTCAATGAAGTTAAAACACACACAGCCACCCCAAGAGGTTAGAATGAAGATTTTCACTATTTTCTTCATGGTAAGTCCACACATTGTATGGTAATCACGAAGCTATCAAGATTTGTTTTTTTTTTTTTTTTTTTTTGTCTTTTTATCAACCAAGTTATCAAGCTTGAGAAAATAAAATCCAGAGAAATTTTAGAATGCAGGGGTTTTAACGGGCCACTATCATGATTCGTCAATTTCGATATGATGGTACAGCCATAGCCTAACATAGAATTAGTTTTTAGTGAACAAAGTTTATTCATTTGTTCATATTGAAGTCTTCGCATAATATTCAAATGACTGTATCTGGGCAATGCTGCTCTTCGTTCAAAATTCATCCCCAACTTATCTGTACACTCACATGATGATGAGTTGGATCCTACATACATTGGAGGTCTTCATCAAAAATTACAAACGTAGAAATTTGTTAGGGATGACTTTTGTAGGGTCGAACGAAGTTATCCTAAATATATATAGCTACCCTAATGTCAAACTCTATCCTAAATAAATATATATATATATATATATATATATATATAGAGTTAGGTTAATATCAAATTCTTTTTCTCAAAAGTACTCTACTAGACGCCGAACCCAATTCAATTCAAGTCATTTGATGAAATGTTATAGACCTCTCATTATGTAGTCGGTGCTTGTTGCATGTTGACCCTAGCTATCATAATCCCTGATTTGTGCCGAATATCCCAAGGGATATGTTGTTTTTTTCGAAAGTAAATGCTAAATTAATGTAAAGTTTGGGGAATAAGTAACAAGGCACATGTCTTTTCACCCACTGCTCAGTGCGCCTATCACACCACACCACCAAATATTATTGACATTAAAGTATCCCTCGTTGTGTCTCAAGATATTAAGTCATTATTAACCTCTCCCTGGCATTCACGAGCCGCCGCGCCCATGGCCCACTACTTTACATTACTTAATGCTCTCTCAACACCATTAAAATATCTCATTGTTCTATTCTTCTTTCTTCTTCATTTTTTAATTTATTTCATGCCACCGAGATTGTATTACAAGCAGTACAACAAAAGTTGGAAGACGAGGGAAAAGAAGTACTAGAGAATGTTTTGGTAAGAGAGCGGAATTTTGGGTGAATACACAAGTAGGCAATCAATGGGTCGGAGTTTATCTATATCTATTCTAAATTTATTAATTTTTTTTAAGTCTAAACTCGATCCTATTTAAATAAAGGGTCTAAAAACTTAACTTAAATCCGAATCCATTAAAATCATTGACAAAATGGTTCCACCGTAGTCTTGTTCACAATACTTAAATTTTATTTTACTGATTTTTTAATTTTTATTCTATTTTCTTTTTCTACAGTTTATATTGTGGAGTTGTGTGTAGCACCTTCTACACCTATTTTAAAATCTTCCAAACAATATATCAATGAATAAAAGATTGTCATATTAGATAAGATAACCATAATATAAATAAAATTATACTCCAAGTTAGCTTTATATCTTATAGCAAGTTAGATGAATTCTATTAATGAATTTTTATTAAGTCAAGTTGGTACAATTCTAAATCACGGGAAGCGTTGAAAATGAAAACTAGAGCATTAAGTGCAAATAAAGGATTATGTCCTCTATTAATTAAAAAAAATTCATTATTAAAAAGAAAAATGATGAAAAAAATACAAATATAAATAACCCAAACGATTTCTTTCACTCTTGTAAAAAATAAGTTATTATACCTTTTTCTTCGCATAAACAAAAGAAAATGGTGATTGTACTGTATATGTTTCTTTTTTTATCTAAACGGGTCTAGGGTCGGTCATGAGTTTCACTAGACTCGGTCCTTTTACAATTTATAAATGGGTTTGGCTATGGGTCCGAGTTTGGACACATATATAATGGACCCAACCTAATTAAGTGGGTCTGAAATGGGTCAGATCTAGGTCTAGACCCAACCCATTATTAGGCCTAAGTCTTACTTTAAAGTTGAGATTCAATCACAAGGGGTGAATTTCTGATATTAAACAGATTATGATAGAGTTTGAGTATTATTATAGTCTACAAACAAATTTGAATGGAGGTGATGTTGATACTATAGCAATGCATTCACCAATCATTTGGAATGTTAAAGGATGCATCATTATTCTGTAGTTATGGGAGGATAATAGTATGCATGTAAATGATCAATAGGTTCGAAAGTATTGAAACTCCTCGTAAAAGAATAGAATTCACTTACCTCAAATCGACGAATACACGTAAAGTGGAGGAATTAGGCCAAGCGAGGGCAAAAGTGACAGTATAAATAATTTAATGTGAATTTATAAATTGAAATGAAAAAATAAAAAGAAATGGAAACTTTCATACGGGGAGGCTGGGTGGGAGGATCTTTCCTGCTACATAGGAAAATTTTTTCCCCTCAAAATGGGTTTATGGTTGAAACACAGGAGTAGCTAAGGATAAGGGGTTGACCAAGCCATTAACTATACTATATTTTGGTGTGGATTTTGAGGTGCATATCCATTAGCTGTTTCCCATCTACTACATATATGTCCCATTGTCTGAGCTTAGGTCCAAAGTGTTCCTTTGGTTTTCATCTTGGTTAATGGCTTCTTCTTCTTGTCATTCCAAGTTCCAGTACCCATTAGCATCCTCTAGGAGAGAGCTCATTCTATCCCAAATACATAACCATGTCAAAACTGACAAGACCTTGTTTGAGTACACCAGAATTTTCCTAATGTACTGCGACGAGCTCGCAGCCGTGGGCCGGGGGCTAAGTGATCGACAAAAGGTCTTCTCTCTTTTGCGGGGACTTGGGTCCGACTATGGGCCATTTGTCACTACAATGTTGAAGCCTCCAATCCCCACCTTCGGTGAATTGCTCCCTCTCCTTCAAGCTTATGAAGCTGTAAAATTTCCACATTCTGTTACTACCATTTGTCCCAATCCAAACAAGGCCTTAAACAAAGAGCATAGAGGCAGGCCCAGGAAACCTAGGGTCCCTCCTAGTTCAAAAGGATCTAAAAAGCCCATGAAAGCTGGGGTCTGGGGTGATACATCAAGGAGTATTAGGCCATGTCCATCTATGCAATGTGGGGAGGAGAAAGGTGTTGAGTGCCAAATTTGTGGCATGCCCAACCACACAGCTATAAACTGTCAGTATGTTTATAACCAAACAGGCCAGTTTGAAAATTTTGTCCAATTCCACAATGCTCCAAGATTTGCTCCAGAGGAGCGCGGAATTCTGGGCGAGAGACCCCACAAAGGAGTCGAAAAATCAGAATTTTCCGTGAAGTTTGGAAGAGTGTCTCAGAGTTGGGACAACCACCGCAACTTGGATTTGACTGGTTGGGTACGTTCTGACCAAACATGCCAACCCAAAGAAGATGCAGCTGAAAAATCTGATATCGCCTGGAACTTTGCTGGTGGAGATGGCACCACATGGTACTTGGATGCTGCCGCTTCTGCTCATCAGGTGACATCTGATCCAGGTACACACTCTTTATCACAATGAAGAAGAAGAAAAAAGAAATGTTGGCATTAATGCAATAAGATGTTATGGATATTGCCCACATCCTCATAGAGATGAGCTCAACTGTGTTGCATCATGTTCATGAAATTGCTTCACCTACACTTGCTACCATTTGGTGACAAGCGAATGAAGCATTTTCGTTAGTATTGTGAAAATAAACTAAAAAAATGGATATTTTCATCTCAATGATGATGTGCTTTAATGATGTAGGAAAATCATTATTAATTAATTCAAGATACATATACAATTAAGAGGCTTTTAACTCTCTCTATAAGCCAAAGCTAACTACTAATCTTCCTTATGTTGGTTTTGGGGGGAAATATTAGGGTCTCTATGTGAGATCTGTGGCATTGTCGACCACTCTGTCATACGCTGCTGGCGTCCTTTCAATCCAACCAGCCACTGGCCCCAAGATGCTGCAACTCTCGAAGGCCATGCAGCGTCAAACGTTGCTGAAACTGAAGACACCATGTGGTTCATCAATACGCTTGATTCTTCATCTGTAGGTAATTAATAAGCTACATGGTTTTACATCTTCAAATATTGGTAGAAGATGAGTGAGTTAATGTAGCACGTCACGGTTAACGCTCTCTTTGAGGCTTAATTCAAAGCGAGAGCTTATTTATTTTGAAATCTAAAGCATTGCTCATACACATCGGATTATCCACATAAGGAGATGGACCATCTGCATCTTAATGAACCCTCTTTCTACCTAGGGCAAGCTTGGTACTGATTTTCCTTATGTTGAATTATAATGTTTCATCATTAGGACCAACAGCTAATGAAGAGGCCTAAAGCCTGGGATGTGATACTATCTAGAGGCCTTCGCGTATCGGCTTGGAGATGCCATCTTTCAACAAGTTTTTGTAGTTATTCAGATGGTATTGGGCGCCACCAATCAAGAAGTCCATCCGCACATGAACGTATTTTATAGCAACTCGCAAGACCTAATAAGAAAATAAGCTCAGTTGGAGCAAAGATGAATAAATTTGTTCTGTTTCGATCGTATACGACTTAAGGTTAATGATGAAATAGCTTGTAATGAGATTCCTCTTTTCATCTTCAATGGGAAACTTTTGTTTGCTAGTCTTCAATTAGTTCTTGAGTGATATGTTTGGGCACAATCGGGCAATTTTTACAATGGGCGATGCATGTAAACAGGAGTCCGGCTTGATGCAAGACAATGTGAAGAGTTCAAATCCTAGTAATTACTAAGCTAAGTGCATGCATACTTACCGATAGGAAGAAAAAATTGAACAACATTAATACCTTGTCATGTATGGCTCATGATCCAGCACCACATTCTAAGTGAATTTGCGCTCTCAGATTTTCTTTTAATCTAAACAATGCAGTGAGATTGAACTCCTTCCGGTCAAATAATCACAAGAAAAGAGAAAAAGAAAGAGACACAGATTTATGTTGATTCACCTCAGTTTAGAGTTACATCCAGTATAAACAAATTCTCACCTATATTGTTATTAGTGTTTCGCAAAAAAATCGCTCATATAAAAATAAGGGAAAAAACAACTTATATATACCCCTTAAACCAGCGGGACCTCCTGAAAAATAGAGGGACTTCCAAATCATCTCCGTAGCGCACACTTGTCGAAATAGGAACCAACCCCTACAGACCCGGTTTGACTAAATACTTGAAGCAATTTTAAATGGTTCATTAAAGTTGTTTTCATTTCTCGTGATTTTGTAGGATCCAACTTCTTCAACTACTTATTCTTTAAAAAAAATTATGTTTTACATGCTCTAATTCTTTTTCGTGTTTAAGTGTAATTTCAAGTAGAAAATGTACTCCTTGTGTAGGATTTGCACGATATTAAAAGAGACTTTGAGGGAGAATCACTTGGAAATTCTTATTATACTTATATGTTTATGTTTTCATTCACATCGACTTTGTTGGATTCTATGAATCAACAAGATTTCAGATCTTAATCTTTGAATTAACCGGACTTTAGAACACTCGATGAACGAGAAAAGAAAAAAAAAATGTCTCACTATCCTTCTAATACGCCATGATTACATCCATTGGCACTAATCTACCAATCCTACTTTGCAACACATTTTCCATATTCCTTTGTATTGTTAAAAGAGCACTACTGCCCAAGAATTCAAAGGCTCATACCAAAATGTGAACAATGTTCATACCCATGATGGCAATGAAACATCTTATGGAAATAGTTGAGTAATCATTATAAAGTAGAACCTAGCAGGGGTATTGTTGGTATGAGCCCAAGAATTCAAAGGCTCATACCAAAATGTGAACAATGTTCATACACATGATGGCAATGAAACATCTTATGGAAATAGTTGAGTAATCATTATAAAGTAGAACCTAGCAGGGGTATTATAGGGATGCTTATGTTGCTTCTAATTTTTTTATTTTTTTTCCTGGTAATTTTCTTTGTTCTAATCTCAAAATTATAGCCCAAAGAAAGAAAAGCATCCTCATTCACCTTGTAGATATGGGAGGAAAGTGGGGGTATTCAAAAGCACAAATGTTGATTTTATAATAATAACTCCTCGTGAAAGCATACAAGTGTGAGTATTTTATTGTTAAAAAAAGACTATCTTCATTGGGATGTGCAAATAAATGTACTTGAACTAACAAGAACGTCTAGATTCAACTTTTAGGTGGAAAAACGGATGAAGCCCAGTAAAACATGATGTCTAGATTAATTCGATTCATCGACGCGGTCAAACATAGGCGAAAAGGGCGTCTAGGTTAAAAATAGTTTAAATATATTGTAAATAATATTAGCCGTCGACCCACAACATTGTATGATACGGAATTTCATATGTTCTAATTGTAATAACATAAGATTTATACCCACCTGACTTTTTGAGAAAAACAATCATAACTTATGAGAATAAACCGTACAAAATTATTCTCAGAATAAATAAAATCTTTTCATATCATGTGCCCCACACAAACTTAAGGTTACAATATCCATTGATGAATGGGATAAGAAAGGGACCCTAAAGCAAAGACCAGAATCAATTCTCATGAATTCAAATGAGAAGGAGAAGCAATGTCGACACCTAGTGGAAACTACTACAAACAAATGTCTCCCACTAATGAAAGATAAAGTGAAAAATGAGATCCCCTTTTTGACAAAATCTATACGCCAATGATGCCACCCACTATTTTCACTTACACTTTCTATCCATCGTTTAAATGATGCCAACCACAATGCTTGTACGAGTCGCCACGTCTTTCTCAAGATGCACACCCATTTTCGACCTAGCTTGGCTACAGCTTTAGTTGAAGAGAAGACAATTACAAGTCTTGGTGACTGCTTAAACAACAAGAGAACAGGGCATGCATTGTTCTACTTCGAGTTAGGTGGATGCGCACTCCTACAATCGCTTCGTTGGATTGATGTTAAGGTGATAATTCATGTTTCATCAAAACAACGTTGTTTTAGGGTGCACATGCATTTGACTAGAAATATTGATACTGCATGTCCTGTTTTTATTTACTTTTATAAAGTTGCGATCGTACCAGAATTATTATTAAATTGAACGACAGCGCTTCATACACAGAGTTCACACAACGTTTACAAAAGTTATTGAGATGGTAGTAATATACAAAAATAATGGATTGAAATTTGTCGCCCCATCACTTTTTAGTAACATTATGTATGTAAGCTCTTGCAAACAATACTCGTTTTTTAATGGAAACATGTTCAAGTTCAGAAGAAATATATTCACCAAAGTAATTCTTGGCAAAAAGATTGTTCCTACATTATCTCCACTAACCCATTACCCCTCTTTCGTCGTTTATCCATTTTCACCTTCCAAAACAATCTTTCACTCTTCCACGATTTTTACATGAATCCCTTTTCTATCCTCTTTTTTTTTTCCTTAAATTTTTGGTTACAATCTTTTTTCTATTCTTTCATATTTCTTTCTTTGTTCTCACGGCTAGTGTTTATATTATAAATTAGGACAAGTGTAATTTTAGGTGCTAAAAAAAATTTTAACAACATGACTGTTTGTGATTGACTTTTAGCAACAGATGATCATTACTAATAGGTATTGGCGATGGAATTGTCATTTTCAGCGACAAAATTTTCTGTCGCTATTGCTATGATTTCTTGTAGTGTTTTCCACTGGCCCATTCCATGCTTTTACACAGGCAGAGAGATAAATTAGCATAATCTCATTAATTGTCATGAAAGAATTTTTATGTACAATCAAAAGGGTGGACCAACAAAACTCTAAGACGCAATTTGGATCATGAATGAACAGCCTTTTTTGATTTACAAATGAACATAAACAAATTTGCCAACTTACACAAATCATGTATTTTATGCGTTCCAAGTCTTCTTGGGCTTTTTTTTTTTTTTGTGGTTACAAATGAGAAGTGGTAAACTCAGTAAGTATGCATCACAAAACTCTCATAAATGTTTACGTTCTCGTAGTAAACCTCTAACAAAGAGAACTTGAGCCTATACGAGCATCACGTCATGTTCTTAAGAACCACAAAACCAGTATCTTTAAAGCAAACAAATTAATAAGTAAGACATCATCAATTAGGAGTTGAAGCTGTAGGGGCGGGCCTTGCGAGGTACGTAGGGTTGTCATCTCCGGCCATGATCACCGCGATTTTCGTCCCCACCGTCACGGGCTGCGTTGGCTTTTCTCCGCTGTCAGCGTCGCTCGATCGATCCGAAGATGAAGAAGAAGAAGAAGAAGATCTTCGAAAAGAACAGACGAGGATGAGGAGTGCTATGGCAATGAGTCCGAGCATGAGAGCTAGACCGCCGTAGAGGTACGGAATCGGAGAATTCCGCAGTAGGAGTCTGCCGTCTGTGGGGGCTGCCCCCGCCGCCACCGTGGAGTTGCTTGGCCGCTTCATTTCCCTCATCTCTCCCTCTGATTTCTTTTTGGCACAGTGGAAAGCCCTGGGTGAATCCGTTGAAGGTTACTTATAAGAAGGGGCAGGAGGCTTTTTCAGTTACCAAAATGCCCTTGTCTTTTGAACAAGGTCTTCTTCTCCCTCTTTTTTTTTTTTTTTTTTCTTCTTTCCTTCCCCCTCTTTTCCTAGAACGGTGAATTGATTTCGTCCTGCAAAAAAAAAAAAGGAAATTTGTTTTTTTTTCGATATCAGGAATTTTAGATGGAAAAATTATGGATACATGATGTCACGTAGCATACGTGGATATTCAATAATCATTAAGCACTAGAAATATCTACATTCGTTATTAGGTTTAAGTAGGGATAAAGTTCCTCTAACTTCGTGACGCCAAACTGCACCTTGCAGTTACTGTCTGATGAGCGACACATGTCATTGAGAGATTTTTGACTGTCTATTCATTTTTCTAAGAAAACCTTTTACAAGTGCCATTTTGAAAATCTTGTTTTTACAACCATGCCCTTACCCATTTTTCTATGAACGGATGGTCAAGATCTCTCAGCGACGTGTCACTCATCGAACAACAACTGCAGTGTGTACTTTGGCGCCACAAAGTCAGAGAAGCTTTATCCTTTAAGTAGGTTGCTTGAAGCAATATATCATAAGTATCAAGTTTGGAATACCTAAACTGCTACCTTCGGTTAATATAGTGAGGAATATATTTAAAGTTTCTAGGTTAATGAACGTGAGGAATATATTTAAAGTTTCTAGGTTAATGAACTCTAATCCGTCAAAGCTCCTTACATCTGGTCTATATCCATGTACCTTATATTAGGACATATAATATATACATATATATATATATATATATATGTGTGTGTGTGTGTTTGTCTCACTGAAACATAGGCTTTGAGTTAGTTTACAATGGTATTAATGTGTAGATTATACAATCTTGTATCAGAATTCTGTGTCGCTCTTCAATGCGCCCACCCACCCAAGCTGTAAAGAATGAGTGCACCACACTGGTAACGTGTCCTCGCTGCCAAACTATATGCTTGCTTTTCCAACTATTTCCCTCGCATTTTCATTAGCTATCTACTTAAGACTCTGGAAAAATGAATTTAATTTACACGTATAACAGAACAGCCACAAGATAAATTTTTTATTTTTATTTTTCACTTTATTATTTACATTTTTCTTGAGCACCCGCTTTGTCATATCCTGTATATAATATACAAAAAAAAAAAAAAGGGGGTAAATTTCATAAAAAATCACATAATTTTGAGAATAGTTTCAAAATGGTCACTGAACTTTGGTTTATCTCATTTTTTATACGGAACTTTCATAATGTCACAATTCTATCATTACTATCAAGTGTCCTCAAAGGAGAGTCGGCTCCTCTCGATTTCATCTATCAATTTTTCTCTCTTTTTCACTCTCCTGACCATTTTGAACTCATTTTAAAGTAATTTTAACTGCATAGATCAAGATATGATTCAATCATAAGTAAATTTATTAATTTTTATGAGATTTAAAAATGTTGAACATATTATTCATAATTACTAAAAATTAAGAAAATCAAAGGCGGACTATATTGAACTTTCAATGCTTCCAATGAATATGTTCAACATATATAAATCTCATGAAAATATGTTCAACATGTATAAATCTCATGAAAATTGTTAATCCTACATATTTTTTAATGTTACCTCAATCTGTGCGGTTAAAATTACTTTAAAATGGCTTTAAAATGATTAGAAGAGTAAAAGGGGGAAGAAATTGATAAATATAATGAAAAGGAACCGGCTTCCATTTGAGGGGACTTGATAGCAATGATGAAATTGTGACAGTATGAAAGTTCAGCATGAAAAATGAGTTAAATTAAAGTTTAGTAACTATTTTTTTGAGACAATCCTTAAAGTGTAGTGCTATTTTATGAAATTTACTCAAAAAAACACGACAAAAATCAACCCTGAGATGTGTTACTCTCTTAAGGATTGATATTTAAAATTTCCACAATACTTTCCAGGTATTAAATTTTTCCTAACACATCATATTTCTCAAATATTGGTCTAGCTAGTAAGAGATGGTGCAATTTTTCCAACCTCTCATTGAGAAAGAAAAAAATCCTAATTTTCCCTTCTTAATTAAGTTCGCAAAAATCTTCACGGCAGTGATCTAATTTTTGCGCTTTATTACTGGTTAATGTCGTTTCAATCTCGATTTCGTAGACATTTGGAACGAAGACGGATTTTGGGCCCTCGGGTACCGTTCCTTTGGGTTGAGAGAGGCCCAAATGTGAACTATTGGGCCTCGATCCAGTTTGTTTTGGTTAAGAACGGCCCTAACATGAATTTTTGGGCCTTGAACGCCTTTTCGGTAAGACTGGCCCAAACATGAATTATTGGGCCTTGAGCCCCCTTTGTTTAAGAAGGGCCCAAATATGAATTATTGAGCCTTGATCCAGTTGGATTTGGTCAACAGTGGCCCAAGCATTTACTCTTGGGCCTTGGCATCTTAACTGGTCATTGCTGAGGCCTGGGGCCGGGGGTGGGTTGGGGTGGGTTTGTTCGGGTGCTTGGGGGAGCAAGATACAGGTAAATTACGGAAAAAACCATAAACACCGCGTTTAGGTGGATCACCGCGTTTAGGTGGGTCAATTGTAGCGGTTTACTGTTTCACATAAGACGAGGCCAATTTTTGTAAGAGCTCAGACGACGCAGACTGGAGTTGTATCAGACCGAGAGAAGCTTACGACACGTTTTTGGACGAGTGGAATAGGAATGCATATGAAAATGGGACGGGAATTCGTATTTCATTGTTTTGTAATAGAAAGGTATTTCATTGTTTGGTAATAGAAAGGTTAATATATGAAGTTATCTATTGAATTTTGATCAAGTTCTCGATTTAGTCATTTAACTTCTAATTCAAGCAATGTACTCCCATGAGCTTTTGATTTTGGTTGATCGTTGATGAAAGTCTCCTATAATTACAACAAATGATGTGATGTCTTAAGTGAATGTCCATGTGGTGGTTGAATCATTTACCCGAACTCCTAATATTGTTTGACCTTATTGCTTTTGCCAACGAAAACACCGATCATCCCGGAGTGTCCGTTAAGTCAAATTGCAAGTGCATTCTTCTTCTTTCCTACAAAATTTTTTCTTTTTCTTTTCTCTTTTTGTTCCTGTTGGGTTCAATGACGGCCTTGAGGAAGCACATGCTTGTCTCATCTAGTATGTGACTCAAAGCTCTGCGAGGAAAGTGTTATTCTATTGAACAATCGGTGTTGTTGTCAGCAAGAGCGTCGATAGCGAGAGCAACATCAAGGGTTAGGATGGACTAATTTAACCACCTCATCCCTCATGTAAGCATTTACTTGGCATGCCATTCATCTATCATAACAGTAGAAAACTATCCGTCAATAATTGGTAAGAAATTTAAAGTTCAAAGAGCACATTGAATGAATTGAAAGTTAAATGAGTGGATTGAGAATTAGGTCAAAATTCAAGAGACATTTTCATGTTTAGGCCAAATATAAAATTAAGAGAATAACTATTCCATTTCTATTTTCGTACATTTGCCATTCCATTCACGTTCTTATTCCATTCGCATACAAAACTTTGACTTTGTTTTTAAGTCTATGCTATGGATATTTACAAGAATTCCATAATTTTTTCACAAGAGGTTTATGGATGTGAGGTGCGCCCTAGGGAAGATGTGATGCATTCTCCTCTCCAATTTATAAGCAAAACTTAGGGTTTTGCAAAGGGGGGACACTCCAATCAGTCCCAGGAAGAGAGAAAGAGAGGAGCTAAGGCAACTCCATTCCCTCCTCCCTCAGCTTCATCGATTCACTACTTATGGTAAGGCGAGCACTGCACGGGTGATTTTCATGGCTCCATGAGCCTAAAAAAAACTATAATAGCCTGATTCTCCTATGAAAATATATGGGAAGTCCCATGGGTCCGGCCTCTCCACCATCTTTCCTCCATATTCCTCCCATAACAGCCCTTATTTCCTCCATTTTCTAGGTCGATGGCCTTTTTGTTATCCACTCCATTGATGTTGATCACAACATCTTAATCGAAAATATTCTTTACCCATGGCAGTAAATGTAAAGAATCATCTCTCTTTCGGGATGATGTAGACAGTGAACTTCCAAAACAAATATGATAAGTTTGTAACTCATCAAAAGCTCGCAAACACTCATATAATATAAAATAATAACAACAATAATAATAATAACAACAACAACAATAGCAACAGCAATACTAGTAGTAAATAAATATATTCTTTTTAATGAAGAGTTGATGATGCTAATTTTCAAATTTATTATTATATTATATAAATTATATTTTTTAGTTAGTAAATGTTTGAATTAAATTCTTTGTCCTCTAAAATTAAAAAATAGGCAAAAAAATTTATTTTAGTGTTAACTTTAAAATAAGAATTTTTATCATGTAAATAATTTGCTACATTCTATGTTATGAATATTATATATATATATATATATATTATAAAGGGGTATTAATGGAAAACTTTAACATTCCTTCAATTTTATTGTTTATACCAAACATAATAATATCACATTCCGAAAAATTCGACTAAGTATATCAAATTGAAGAATGTCATATTACGGGCGTTGCATTCTCAGGCATCAAATTTTAAAAAATATGATGTTGAATGACCATATGAGATTTCGTGAATCAAACAGGTCCTTGATGATTAAAATTACTGACCACACCCCGTTTACATCGACTTTGATGGTTATCAAAGAGGTTTACCTAATAATTAAAGTACATTTTTGATGATATATTGACAACGGAGAAAAAGGACAGGATAGTTGTGTATTAGCCATTAGGTCTATTGAATGTCTTCGATTTTTCTTGAAGAAAATTAAATGTCCGATTTAATATGTTTTAAATCGAATCATTAAAATTAAACAGTGGTTGCAAGCATTTAAAGCAAGAAGCTTTACTTCAATTCAATTTTATGTTTGACTATTGGCTTTGCATTTATTACTGAGGAGCCACAAAATCTATTGATGTTCTCTTTGTTAATAAAAAAAGAAAAAGAAAAAGCCTTAGTTCCTTTCAAAAAAGAAAGCCTTATTAAACATTTGATACAATGAAATAAAATAGAACAAAATGGAATTTTTTTTAAAAAAATAAAAAAAATAATTTTATTAGGACAACGTAATCTATTATTATTTCAATCAAAACTCAAAAAAAAAAAAAAAACAAAGCTTGTAATGCCTGTCTATCAATTAAATTCTTGGTGTTGGTTTAAATTAAGGATTCAAATCTTTGCTAAGCATGGTATGTGTATTTATTAATCATAAAAGCTCGCAGTATTATATTTAAATATGAATTTTTCACATCTTAAATTTGTATTGATAGAAAATAATAAACCCTAATCCCATCCGTGAGATCTTAATTAATCAACAAAAATAATTATTTTTCATTATGTTTGGACAGTAACACAATAATGAAAGTACATACTGACGAGCACTACTTTTGATTTACGCCACTGATTCCGTTAGTGGTAAAAAAATAAATATAGCATATATATATATATATATATTCACCGACATTGACGCAGGGCATTTCCGTCACAAAATTATTGCAATTGAAGGACCTCTTGTGACGTAAGTTACTACTTGCCGATGCCACACGTGTTCTCATAATTGGGTGCTGATTTTGATTTTTTTTTTTTTTTTTTTCCATTTTAAGGAATTCTGAAACCGTGGAGAAAATGGCGCCCCTTGATTGCCGGATTGCAATTTTATTTGATTTGAGTCCCTTTCAGCTTGATTTCCTTCTTCACATGTTCATACACTGAACACCATTTCTTCCCACCTCTCATTTTCTTGGGAAAACATTTTCCACTGCTTGAACCAGTGAGCACTGAGCAGATCTCTCTGCTTGAGCGTTACTCCGACAGTGTCAAGTATGGATCACAATGGGAATTTTCAGGTGTGATTTGTGGTACCCTTTTTCCTAGTAATTCTTCTGTGGAGTGAAGTTTTTAGGTTAGGGTGGTTGCAGCAGTGGTAATGAACTCATCAGATGCATTGAAATCACTTCAATCCTTCCTCTTTGTAGCCTTCTCTTGAGTCCACAGGACAAGCGTTTTAGCTCTGAGTTTTCCGTCTTCCAGAGAAAATGGAGACCTCTTGGGCTCCTCTCTCCTTCTCCATTCATGTTCTAATTTTCCTCACTTTGTTCATCCCCAGTTCCATTGGGCAATTGACTCCAAAAGAGAGGAGAGCCCTCTTTCAGCTTGAGAATCTTCTAGAACTCCCGCAGGTTCTTCAGAATAGGACAACGAGTGCCAACTTCTGCGATCTCCCTCCCACCCCTTCTCTGGTCATTATCTGTACAGGAAATCGCATAACCCAGCTGACCATAGTTGGGAATTTTTCATTTTCCGGGAAAATTTTATCGGAGAAGTTTTCCATTGGTTCTGTATTCACCACCCTCACAAAGCTCTCAAACTTGACACGCCTATCTCTCGTGTCTTTGGGAATTTGGGGCTCATTGCCCCAAAAGGCCCATCCCATCTCTTCTCTTGAGGTGCTCAACATTAGTTCAAATCACATTTATGGGGAGATCCCTGTGGAGATAATATCATCCTTTGGAAACCTGAAGAGTCTTGTCTTGGCTAATAATCTGTTGAATGGGAGTGTTCCAGATCTTAGAGGGCTAGCTGTTCTTGAAGAGCTGGATTTGGGTGGAAATCAACTGGTAGGTAAGTTCCCCGCACTGGGGAGGAACCTAAGCACTGTCATTCTGAGAAACAATTCTCTAAGATCAGATATTCCTGAAGAACTCGAGAAATTGGATCGACTCGTCCGATTCGACATTTCGTCGAACAAGTTTGTGGGCCCTGTCTCACCTTCCCTGTTCTCTCTCCCTTCAATTGAGTACCTCAATTTGGCTGAGAATGAACTCACTGGGGCACTCCCAGCAAGCACATCTTGCAGTGATGGACTCAAATTCATAGACATTTCGAGAAACCTATTGATGGGGAAATTGCCCACTTGTATTGTATCAGACCCCTTGAATCGGACCGCGTCGTATTCGTGGAACTGTTTTTCTACTGTTAACTCGAGCTATCAGCATCCACATGCATTCTGTGATAATGAAGCTTTGGCTGTGAAGCCCCCCATTCAGGAGGAACACGGGTCTAGAATCAAACTAGGGGTAGTGCTTGGTATAATTGGGGGCTGTATTGGAGCTGCTGGGGCCTTGGGGTTGTTGATTTTCACGGTTTTTAGAAGAACGAAAGCGAAGAAAGACGAGCATAATATATTGGATGGATTAGCAGCTGAAAACAAGGTATCTGGTCACGGTTATCCAATGGAAACCTTTGATGCAAGTAAGTCCTTCCCTCTGTGTCCCTACATCATGTTGCTCAAGTTTCGTTAATGTCCACTATTAGACTGGTAGAATAATTCATGGATTGTGCATAATGTAGGGCATATGCCTCGAACAATGAGGTCGCCGGCGGCACTAGGGCTCCTGCCATATCATGTTCTCACCTTGGAAGAAATAGAAGATGTAACCAACAACTTTGACGAGTCTAATTTGATGGAGGAAGGATCCCAGGGACAGGTAAGAGCCATTTGCTCAACCATGTGCACGGGAATGGAAGAAATGACTGTAGATAGGATTTTATAGTGAACAAATTAGGCATCAATGCGAAGTTAATTATTAATTTTTAGTATGAAATGGAGGTGTGATCTTGCCAGAACAAATCGATATCTTTTAGTTCATTTTGAATTATGTCGAGAATGACAATGAAATGAGAACTTTCAATGAGAAATAACTTACCTTTTTGAAGTCCATTCCAACATACCTAATGCAACATGTGTTATTTTTCAAAACTCAAGAGTGATCCTTCTACCATGTACAGCTCTTCAAAGGCTCCCTAAGAAATGGGGCACTAGTCCTCGTGAAATGTCTGGAGGTAAAGCAGAAATATTCGCCCCAAATCTTGTCACAGTATGTGGAAGTAATATCCAGGTTGAGGCACCCAAATTTGGTTAGTGTTCTTGGACATTGCATTGTTACATATGAGGACTATCCCGGTAGCTCTGTGTTCATCATCCTTGAAGACATTTCGAGTGGCTCACTGAAGGATCATCTTTCAGGTACAGCGACCCATTTCCCCATAATACGCTAAGCTTCTGAAGGATGGTAATATAATTTCAATTTTGCAGAATGGGGAAAAAGGGAGATGCTTAAATGGCCCCATAGAATGTCAATGGCTATGGGCATTGCAAGAGGAGTCCAGTTCTTGCACACCGGGGTTGCGCCCGGCAGTGGCATCTTTGGGAATGACTTGAGGATTGAGAACATCTTGTTGGATGAGAATCTGACTCCAAAGATCAGTAACTATAACACTCCTTCGCTAGCTAAGGTTAGAATTTTAATTCAGAAGCAGTGTCTTGAAATGCTAAAATGCTATTTTCAGAATTTTATTCAACATTGTAAGGAGTATTTTGGTACATTTATATTTATTTCCATATTTTTCCTTGAATTATTCTTATGAACCAAACATGGGAATGAGGTAGTAATAGCTATTCCAAAGTTATTTCATTCGCAACCCAAGCAAAAGAATGGTTATTTGTCGCTTACTCCATCCCCATAGAATCACTTTTCCATTATGCGAATGAAACAAACTGTATTTGCTTTCTACTGTTTCAGGTAGGTTCAGAGAGCCCTTTGAATGGGAGAGGTGTATCCCATACTCTGAGCAGGTATTCCTCCTCCTCCATCTAAATTCTTCCATTTTTCTCATTATCTTCTGTTAGATCTCGAGGCTGCTTTGAAATCGTAACTTAAAAGTTCGAAACGCAGTGTTGAATTCTCAGAGAAAAACGATGTTTATCAGCTGGGAAAAATTCTAGTTGAGCTGATCACCGGTAGAGCGCTTTCCACTGACGCTGAATTGTATGAGCTGATACATCAGGTATTCTACATGTCACTGGGCTAACTCGTATTCCATATGTTCAAAGATAGAAGCATGGCGAAATTCCTGTGAGAATCTTAGGGCCCATTTAGATTCCACGGAAGATATCCGCATATGAACTCGTTTATTTCCACTGTTTTGCTATCGACGGATGGATTCTGATTGGAATTATGGTTATTTACAGCTAGAAAGTGGGTTAACGGGAGCACCATCGGCACTACGGGGAGCTGCAGATTCTGCAATTCAGGGTACATTTGCATACCAATCATTGAGAACGACGGTTGAAATCGCAGTCAATTGTCTGTGTGAGGATCGAAGCAAGCGTCCTTCAATGGAGGATGTTATTTGGAATCTGCAGTACTCATTTCAGGTTCAGGAAGGATGGAATGGCAGTGAAAAACTAGATACTAAGCCTATAGTGGCTGTGTCTGTAGAGGAGGAGCTTTAAGTACTGCTTCTTTTAACTGCTGCAAGGGCTTGTAGTTCGTTTCTTGTACAAACAACCCGAGTAAATATCAATAAAACCTGGGGACAAGTTTGCGAGTTTAAAGCAGTAATGAGAATGTTGATTGTCATTCTATTGATTGACAACATAAACAATAATGATGGAGGAAAATGGCTAATTTCATTTTGTTGTTAATATATTTCATGCGCATTTTATTACCACAACTCAAATACATCCTAAAAGAACTAACGAAAGGAAAAGAAAATGAGAAAAAAGAAGAAAAAAAAAAAAAAAGTACCCACACATGCGCACTTATATCAAATTACAAACTAATGTCCAAATCACAGTTTACAACTTAAAATCGAACTAAACTTCAATAAAAGAAAGTCAAAAAAAAAAAAAAAAGTACCATGTTTAAATTCATTCCATGATGGAGCTTAGAATAGCGAGACGTTGTTTGGTTAAAAACCCAAATTGAAAAGATTCTTCTTTACAGTGTTGGATCGAACCCAAACAAACAACCAGCCAACGCAGCCCAAAGGTGTAATATTTTATATTCTTTCCAATACATTGGAAATTATGAGTTAATGAACCAAATTATAACCCCACCTCAGAAAGAGGGAGCAACGCCCGCGGCGGCGGCGGCGGCGGAGAACATGCGGTGGTGATCGGAGACATGGACGGCGTCGTTTCGCTTCGCGAAGCGGCCCTTGATGCGAGGGCGGCTCTCGGCGTAGGCCTTGCGGGAGGCGTATCGGATCGTCTTCTCGAACTTCCTCGCCTTCTTCTTCTCTCTGTATCGCAAAACCCTCGCCTCCCTCTCCGCGCCGCTCAGCTGCTGCGCCGCCGCCGCCACTTGAATCATCGGAGGAGGCCCCGAGAACAGATCGATCGTCCCTTTCCCCGATCGGCACTGCGAAACCGCCCCCATCGCTGTGGATTCCGGCACCACCCCGACGTCTAGCGATGTCACCGACGACACCTGATGCAAAAATGGATCCAATCCAAAATCAGATTGGAATTTCCCAGGAAAAAATATCCCATTTAGGGTTGACTAGAGATTGAGGATTCCTTACGCTGTGACTGAACGAAGCGGAGTAATCGTATCCGGTTTCCGAGCACTCGTAATCCATCCCTAATTGGAAATTCACCGGCGGCTGCATCGGCTCCTTGTAAGTCCTCCCCTGATTCACCGGCACAACGCTGTCTCCGCCGCAACTCTTCTCATCGTCGAATTCCATCCCGTAATTTTGATGCTTGTGGTCGAAATTGAACTCATCCTCATTGTCCCCGAACTGATTGAACTCACCCAGATCCAAGTACTCATCCACCTCCCCGCCGCCGCCGCACGCGATGAACGTCCCGTCGACACTCCGCAATTTGTGGTCGTCGTTCTTGATGGGGTTCAGCAGCAGCCACGAAGCTGCATCGTCGTCGCCGTCCTCGTCAGGGAAGAGCTCGTCGTCCGTCGGACCCGCTCCCACTGAGGAGGGGTCGCGGAGGCACCTGGAGATCGGGACGCGGTGGTGCCGGCTCGCGAGGGGGTTCGCAGAGTGCACGTCGGCGTCGCAGGCTGCGCACAGCGACGCGGAATCGGCGCGGCAGAGGAACGCTGCTGGAGCGCGCTCACACGCCTCGCAAACCCACGCGCCGGCGCCTCCACCGCCGTTAATGGTGGAGCAAGTTTCCTGTTTCATCATTTTCGGGATTTCGGTACCGTTCGGTTTTTCCAGTGATCCGTTTGCGACGGTTGAGGGATGAGGGAGTTGGGTTTGGGGGAGTGTGGTGAGTACAGCTATAGCCTTTGTGGGGGAGTCGATGTGGTGGTGGGGTAAAGGATAGAATCCAAGGACCAACACGTGGAAGTAATTTAGTGGGTGAGAAAACTCTCTTGCGTTATCTCGTGGATGGCTCTCCTTTCTCCACGTGTACACATGCCACATGTCTTGTTCTTTGGACTAAAAAAAAAATTGTAAATCAGATTCTAAACACGATATTGTTTTAATAAAAATGTTCCAGTATTATCATTAAAAAATATTAAATATATAAATATGTATTTATATCAAGAGTGTAGCCTCGACCCTTTGGGGTTAATATATAATAATAAAGTGAGAAATTCTTACTTTATTCTATTAGAATTTGATCTTTTAAATAATTATATATTTTTAATATATTTGATTCAAGTTATCAGTAAATATCGTTTGAATGGAATGTAACTTGCAATTATTCTTATAAAAAAATAAAAATAAAATTTTCTAATACCTAATAATAGAACACCGAGCCAATATTCACGAGATGATTACATTATATGTTATTTTTTTGGGTAAAACGATAATCACTTTGAAGTCCATTATTAATATGTAATGATGAGTTCGAACAACTCGTAAGAGGTCGGTAACCATTTTGGCTACCGGCGTCTCTGTGAGCAACGCGGCCCCTTTTTCTTTACTTTACATGCTTTTTTTGTTGTTTTGTTCGAATAAAGCAAAGCCCATGGTGGTCGCGTGGACCTATTGGGGCTATTCACCACGTCAGAAAAAGACATCTGCTGACTCGGACAGTTCCACGGGGAATGGCCGTTTCATCCAATGGGGGAAGGCCACGTAGGATGCAGCTAGATCAGGATCCACCTCCACCACTAGTTGGTGAGGCTCGCAAAGAAAGATGACTCTGGTGGCTCAAAACGGCTCCTCGGTCCATTCCAGAGATTTAATGAAATTTATCACTTGTGTTTATGGACCATTTTTGTGTTGGCCCAGCCATACAACTTTTCCTTTCATTTGATGCTTATTTTTGGGAGTGATGCATCATGTTGGGCTCACGTGTTACTAGGTTGGTATCTTATCCATTGACAATTAGCTTTCGATGAAGATCGACGCAATGTTATAGCGTAAGTTATGATCAGATTTGATGCAAACGGAGCTCAAATGAAAAGTTAATTACTCTGCTTTAATGTGTGGTCAGAATGAATTCTAGGCTTGAAAATACGAATTGTATTGAATATGATTTAGAAAGTCTGTGTGGACGAAGAGACCCGAGAATAGGGTCATGTCCCCCTTTGTTTGATAATGTTGGGTTATTCGATTCAATTGATTGAACCATTATACTTTGAGCAATTCATAAACCCTCAATCAAAAAATAAAAATAAAAAATACATCGCTCCTTTTTCTTCTCACTCCTCTCCTCATTTAATCCCTCCATTTTCTACTGCTCTTGAACTCCTAATCAGAGTGTTTATCTTTTGTCATTGGAGCCATTGTTTGAGTTGTCATCACTCGGATTTAGGATCGATTGAGATTTCAAGTGCAACCCAATGAACATGAAGTGTGACATTAATGTTGAGGGAAAGGAAAGATGTTGCACCCACTTGCATAGTTGAAAATTCATTAATAGCTATATATTTTACCATTAATCACATAATTTATGGAAAAGAAAATATTTTGAGATGCAGAAGAACGATTAACAATATCAAGAAGCGTCATTCAACGACCTAAGGAGTATTTTTTGTTGCGTTAACTAAGTTGGGTACCGTGAAACATGAGTAGGTGTTGCTCTTATCTCACTATTATAATCGCCCCCAAGTATCACCTCGGGCATGGTAGCTTGGGCTAATCGGTAAATAAATGGAGACAGAGAAGCGACGTCGTCTTCTCCGGAAAAGAAAGGAGGCCACCTCAAAGCCGATCAAAGAAATTAAAACAGACCTCGGAAACCAAAATCAGAAGAAGAAGAAGAAGAAGAATTGCTCCCACCAAAACTAGACCCAGGTTCCAGCCCAATAGACCTGAAGAAGATCAACCTGAAGCCCGACCCGTTTAAAATGCTAACGTGTACGAAAATACTAATATTATAGCCCACAAGACCAAACTCGATTTAGGCCCAATATGTTCCATGGATCCGGACCCAACTTGATAATATTAGACTCCAGCTTATTTAAAAACTTGTAATCAGGTCCACGTCCATTAAACGGACCTGGGTCCAGGTCAAAAAGAAATTGACCTGACCTCATTAAATGGGTCGGGTTCAGGTCTGACTCGACCCATTAACAAGCCTATTCCACCACGTGTCGTGAGTTCACACACCATGTTGAGCTCATATAACTGCTAAGCCATCCCACCCATTACATTTTTAGTTTTTATTTTTCTTTGTTGGATTCATATAGGGGGGGGGGGGGGGGGAGCGAATGTATGAGTCTAATTTTTTATATAAGAAGACTTGAGTGTAGGGTCACCCTCACCCATGTTTTGTATAAGTAAGCTTACTTGTATCAATATGGATCCTCAGAGCTTGAAATATAATGTTCCCACATCGCTGCTTAAATGCAAGAAAGAGGGTTCAAGGTCCGGATAAATTTTACCTGTTGTTACTGTTGGCACCATTTTTTGCATTTCAACCCTGCGGCCTCTTGCAATGGTTAAAGTTATATTTTTATCAAAACGACATTATTCCGAGTAGTAAGGAAACTCATGGAATTAGACTCACAAGCCCATCTAATTATTTGATACCTCCTTAGACCCATTTAATTGTTTGGGACTCGTTTGGGCCCAAATGAGAAATGAAACCCATTAATAGAGCCCATCTGCAACCCCGGGTATGAATAGTCCTAAGAATTCATTGATGAAGGGAGCCTTATTCATTCACGCACAGGAAGAGGCCACAAAGGGAGAGCAACTCTCGCTCTCTCTTCCAATGCGAGGACCACACATAATGTTAAAGTAGTTGTTTATCTTGCAGAACGTCCATTCAACGGTCGCCATTCAACGGTCGCCGTCATTGATAGGGATCTTGGCTCTTTCAACACAGTGTTAAAACATTCGACTACGTTAGTTATCAAGCTCCCCACACCAACAACCCCCATCATAAGATAGGGTCTGTTCTTTGCGTCTTTGCCGCAACCATAGAAACAAACCAAATGCAAGGGCAGACAGACAGAGCCAGGCGAAGCTGAAGCTGTGAACAAGCGCGATTTTGTGAGTTTTAGGGCTTGCGGGAGCTGGAGCAGCTTAAGAGGAATAACATATTACATCAGTATCAAAAACATTAGTGTTTATGATGTGGAATTTGAAAGAAAAAAGACAATCAGAAAATAGGGACAGATTAAATTCCATACTTTGTGAACCATTCAAGGGGATCAAAATTGGAATTAGAGGCTTCGGGGAACAGTCTGGCTCCGATCCTGTCGCGCAGATTAGAGGGTTCCCAAGGATGCTGCAACAAGTGACTGACATACAAGTTCACCATATGAATTCTTATTTTACAACCAGCACATAGAAGCAGAGAGAGAGAGAGAGAGAGAGAGAGAGAGAGAGGGGTCACTTGAATATTTTAGCAGCAACTCTGGGTGCAGGACCAGTTAGATAATTGTAGGAACACGTCACCGAAATGTACACTACATATCATAATTAAAGATCACAACAGAGGGAGAAATAGGAGAACAGAAAAGGATAGAGACTCACAGCAAAGAAAAATGACAATGGACTTGTTCCAGAGAACTTGTCATTTGCTAAGTCTCCTAAACCAAGTTCAAAATCCCAGGTCACTTAAAGAGCAGAGGAAGGATAAGACTCGGTGTCCATATTTTAAATGCTTAGTTCCCAAAGTTCTACCCTTACATCTGTTTGCAGATATCCTGGTTGATCTAGAGAAGAAGGAAGTTTTTGGCCAGTGAACAAGTTATTTGAAAGATCAAGCTGGTGAAGCTCCGACAGCTTCCCAAGCTCTGGTGGGACTGGTCTACTTGTACTGTTGGTCTTCAAAAGCCTGCGCATTAGTGTAGAAGCCCACAAAAATTAAAACCAGTATCCCACCAAGAAACAGAAGAATCAAGAGAATTCAAGTTATAAAATTCCATTCATTGAATTAATCCTATCCTATGTGGACGAATATTTACAGACTTTGGAGATTGCTCAAGTTTCCCATGCTTGAAGAAAGTTTTCCTGAGATTCTGGCTCGGAGCCCCCCCTGCAACAATTCACACTTCCATTGAAATGGTTTGGACCTTGTTTTTGCTCTTTGTTTCAATTTAAAAACTCATTTGAGCAAAAACACAAAAGGGTTGTGTTCAGTTTGAGAACATACAGGCTAATGACAAGGCTTGCTGGCGAACAAGTCACCATGGCCCTGCTACAAGGATCCACAGCATTACTATCCCAATTCTCAAGAACATTATGAGGACCAAACAGCCCTCGTTCGATGCTCATTAGAGCTTGAACTGAAATACAAAAACCCATATAGAAAGTTAACCACAGTGCTGTTGTCATCAAGTTGCACAAAGAAGAATGTAAATTTACATTGATAGTTTATGCCTTCGGAGGAAAGCAATCCATTTGTAGAGGTCCAAAGCCACAGAAATTGCACAAAATAAAGATCAACCACTCTCCTTCTCATTCCCATTGGATTGGATTAAAAAAAAAAACAGCTAATACCCAGAAACTAAAAGAGCAATCCTCAAATGGGTTTCTTCTGTTTCAGATCAGAACCCACGTCATGTTTCCGATCCCAGAAATCTAATTCACTAAAATCATTGGTCGAATAGATAAAGGGAAAAGGAAAGCCAGTCGATCAAGCTCGGTTTCAGTCATGGGTAAAAGTTTGAACTGGAGCTCGAGATCGAACTCGACTCGTGAATAATTCTCTTCACCTGTTCAATTCAAGCACAAATCTTCAAACACATTCTTTGCTGTTCAAGCACAAATCTTTAACCGTAAATTCCACTCTCATGTATGACCAGATCTTCCACTAAAAAGCTTAGTTCGATTTTCTGTTGCTCAAGATGAGCAGCCGGCGGTGTGGTGGGATGTGAGGGAGAAGAGAACGGCGTGGTGCAATGGGAGAGAGCGGCTTTGCCGTCTCATCTCCAATACGTACGGCCGCTAGGGGTAACAAAAGAAGCAGAGTTAAATGTTCTCAGAATGCAGTTTTGTATCTTTAGCTGCAATATTCCAGAAACTAAGTTTTGAGGATTAATAAATTAAATAAATAAATTTTACATTAAGCTTAATGTTTAATTTTAATTAAATTAAATACCAATTCTTAATTTAGACTAAATATTCATAGCTAAACATAATGTACACTCATTATTCATACATATTTAACTCCTTTCAAAGTACTTATAAATTCTTAATTTTCCTGATATTTTTATCAAAGTTTTAATCCTCTAGCGAGGCCACAGGAGGAAAACATGAATATTTTCAATATTTGTGCAAAAGGATTTAACTCACCATTAATTTTTGTTTTCAATGGTCATGTTTTAATACTTTTTGGGGAGTATTATGGAAATTCACTATGCTTAATAAGATTTTGCATGTCATCATATATTTAACACTAAAAAAATTAATAAATCAAGATGTTTAAGAAAAATGTATCTAGATTTTGCATACATGAATATTTTCTGGATTCTCAAAAATATGAATTTTTTTTAGAATTTTGTATGCTATTTAAACCCATAAAAATATACTCATTAAGAGCTTTCTATTAGTTTTTATTTAATTTTAAAATAGTTACATTGATAAGGTAAGGGATGCAAAAAGATAAAAAAAAAGGGGGGGGGGGGGGGGAAGAAAACAAGAAGAAAAAATAAAATAAAAGAATAAAAAAGAGAAAGAAGGAAAGAAATAAGAATAAAAGAAATCAAAAATAAGTAGTAATGAAGTCAAATTAAATGTTTGGGTAAAGTTAAGTTAAGTGTTTCATAATTTAGGAGGGAGTAGTTTTGTAACTTTAACTTAGTCAAAACTTAATTTTGGGTTGATCAAAATCATGGTTTTACAATGTACCTTCTCCTAGTATTTGTAAAACTTAGTTTTCACTGATAGCCAAACACACACTGAATATGGCCCATGGGACTCATCCAGAGGGATAGCCTCAAATCTCGCGACATGAACCGGAAACGAGCAGGATTGAGAAAAATTTATGTTGGAGAATTTCGAAGAAAAATTTTATTTGGCGAGGAGTCGAAATAAAAAATAAATAAAAATCTGTGAAAAAGTAGAGGAGTCCCCTAATTTTTGGAATAAGTATCCCTAGAAGGATGATGGTAGAGAAGGATTAAATTAGATTCGCGCAATCCAACGGCCAAAATTGGAAGGACAATTAGGGCGCGATTACGATTCCCGGGAGCTATAACGGCCGCCTGTATAAATATGAGCAGAGAGAGACGTACTTTGGATCTAATCAGAACAACAGGACCCTTCACTTATTCTTCTTCTTCTTCTTCTCATCTTTCTACAATTGTTTCCGGTGGTCGTCAATGGTGGCCATGACAACGTATTTCCCGCGGGACGTGGCCGAAGAAATTCTGGTAAGGCTACCCGTGAAGTCTCTGCTACGATTCCGGTGCGTCTGTAAATCATGGTACGCCCTCATCCAAAGCCCTGATTTCATCACAAAACATCTTCGCTGCTCCGATCCTCAATCCCCGGATTCTTCTTCTTCTTCTTCTCCTCCTCCTAACATTATCAGAAAACAAGTCCTTGCGACTGAGGGTTCAATGTTTTCATTGTTCTTTGGTGAGAATCTGGACTGGCGTGAGCAACCGGTCTTCCCATACCGTCATGGCCTGAGTATCGTAGGTTACTGTCATGGGGTCGTGTGCGTACGCATTCGTTCTAACAAGTTCCTCCTGTGGAACCCAGCTACTAGAGAATGCAAAACCCTCCCTCAGTCCTCCTGCATCCCCCGGCCCGGCGACACGTGCCTATATCATGCGGGTTTTGGTTTTGATTCCAAAACCAGTGACCACAAGGTGATGAGAATTGTTCAGTCTTTTAGCGGCGATGGATCTATCGACTCATCAAACAAGTTCGAACTGTACAGCCTCAAAACTAATTCTTGGAAGGAAATTAGAGTCACAGGGTCTCCGTTACCCGCCACGGTTATCCTTCATTGTGCGTCTGACAACTACGTAAATGGTTGCCTATTCTGGAGAGGACCCGTACACTGTGTTCCCGGCTATGGGGTGGCCCTTCTGTTCGACCTGGCTAATGAGTCGTTCAAGGTAATTGGAGGGCCTCGGGCAGCGGGTGATTTTACCAAATTTAATGATTCCTCTATGGCCTTTCTGCAACAACCTGGTCGCAGTATACATGAGCTCTGTGTTTGGGTGATGGACAGGGTTGGAGAGGCTGGATCCTGCTGGGTCAAGCATTTCTCTTTCAGTTGCTCCATTCCCCACCTGTGGCTTCTATCTGGGGGTGTGTTTTTAAGCACTGGTGAGCTTATAGTTCAATCTGTTCGTGGATCGGCTTTTCGAGTTGTGGCCTCGTGCTCGCCGACCACTAAAAAACCTCAGAAACTTGGTCTGTTTCCTCTCTTAGCTTTTGAAGGTGTTTGTTACAGACGGAGCCTCGTCTCTTACAAAGAGAGCCTCGTCTCACTCGGTGGACAAACTGTCCGTGATTTTTGGTAGCAGAGCCCTCCTTTGAAGAATCAAGTTCAATGTGTAGTTACTTGCCCTGCAATTGAAGGGACTGCTTTGTTTTCAGTGTTTCAATTGTTCCTAGTCTTTTTATACGCAAGTTCTGCATCCAGCTTTTACCCTCCCTTTTTCTTTTTTCCTGTTTTGAGGGGTGGATTATATTTTTTTAATTAGTGCATTACTTGTTTTAGCTTGTTTCATTGTATAATTTATGAATTTCTACAAGCTTTTATTTCCCAATAACAGTCTGTATTCAACTGAGAGTGAAGGAAGAGAGGCGCCATCTAGCATGCGAAGAAGCCTGTGGAATTACAGGCCTTGCCTTGAATTGAAAGAATGGACCAGCTGATAAAACAGTGGACCAATAGGCGTTGCGTACAAAGAGAGGAGGAAATACGAACCGACCCATGCTAACCTCATGCTCGTGCATATTTGGCTGCCACTTCAAAATTTAGTTTTTTAATGCAAAACTTAGTTTTGTTTACGTTTGCATATTAGTTGTCAAAAAACCTTTTTTCTTTTATTCCTGCAAGACTCAGCTTTGGCTCCTAAAACTAAATTTTACCGAAGGTGGGTCATTTTACTAAATGCCCTTATTCAGTGTCAACCATTTTAATTTACACATATTTTTACCATTTTACGCAAATACCCTTGCTTAATCTTGACCTTATTTTATCCATGTTTTCTTGGTCATTTGCATAATTTTGACTTGGGCAATAAAACACACATCTTACACACAGTTAACCTTTTTTTTTGGGGGTGGGGGTACCAAAGGAGGCTTGTACCCTAGGGAAAGGGGAATGGCAAATTGCTCCAAAATTTAATGTTGAGAAAACTTGAAAGCATGGCTTCCACAATAAGAAGGCAGGTTGCTACTCGCTGAGCTATTACTTGTCATTACAATTATCTCTTGAAAGACATGAATAATATGAAAATTGGTCAATTTTCATATAATTAGTGCTAGACTATGCCTATTATCTTAAGAATTAAAGTTATTATAACCAATATCTCTCATGCTTCAATAGTTAAGCGAGGAAATATATCATCTCTTAGGTAATAATTTTTTTAAAATAGGTCAATTTGACATAGTACAAGTTGATCATAGAAAGATTCACGCAGTGCAGCTTGTATTCCTTCCTCCATAATAGTACTTATGACGGGTTTGAGCGATGCGGTAATCTCAGGTTATTAAAAAAATTTACTTATGACGTAGGGTTCTAAACCAAGTAGAATTATAGTTTAATTAAATCCATTAGAGTCTGTGCAAGTGTAGGACCGTGTGATAAAAAGGACACCTAGTGTTTGCGTGAAATAAGGTAAGGTGTTCGGCTACGAGAGTTGATGTGACCGTGTACATACTCCCATTATATTTTATTTTTTCCATCATTTCAATTATTTCACAATATCTTAAATTACTAATAAAATGTTTTTTTTTTGTTAAAGACCATCCAAGGAAAATTTGTCATGATAATATTACCTTACCGGAATCCAATAGTGCACACCAAATATAATAATATCACATTTCCAAAAATTCAATTAAGTTTATCAAACATTAAAATGTCACTTTTCATGCATAATTTTCATAGGCATCACATTTATCTTTGAAAACATGACATCAGGTCAGAAGGTGAAATTTCTTGAACCAAATGTGTCATAAAAGTCTACATCGTGCTTCAAATTAATAATTCTCATCTTAAGAAATATTTTCATTTTTAAAAACATGGCATCCTCCTACAAGATCTTCCTAAGTTTTAGTAAAATTTGCACCGAGTCCCCTAATGGTTTAAACGAGTTGTATTAAGCGTCTAGAATTTGAATATCAACACTTAACTCCCTTAGTCTCATTGAAATTGCAACCATTAATGGTGAATTCTAATTATTGTGAAATAGTAAAAATTGACTTTAATATTCCAAAATACCCAAAACTTAATAGAAATTGAAGAGATTGGTAACCTTTTCAATCTCCCTCGTGCCCTCTCCCTATTTAGGCTCGCTTCCCACTCTCCCTCCCTCCCATTGCTCTCCCCTTCCCTCGCGCCCTCTTGCCCTCGCTTTCCCCTCTTGTCCTTGCTTCCTCCCATGTGCCTCCCTCCCTTTGCTCTCCCCTTCCCTCATGCCCTCTCCTCCCTCTCTCTCCCTCCCATTGCTCTCCCGTTCCCTCGCGCTCTAGCCTGCACCCTCTCACCCTCGCTTTCCTTCATGCCCTTGTATCCTCCACCTCTCATTGCACTCTTACTCATCCCCCTCCTCCCTCCATCTCCCCTTCACTCTTTTTCGTCTCCCACCCTCCATTCGCTTTCTCTCGCACCCACTCCCCTCTTGCCCTTGCTTTCCCTTCACAAGGTCATATCCTCATCCCATACCTACCTCTGTTGTGCACTCTCCACCCTTCCTCATTCCCCTCCTTCCTCTTATCTCCCCTTCGCTCTTTTTCGTCTCCCACCCTCCATTCGCTTTCCTCCTCTCTCGCACCCTCTCAATCATGCCCTCACTTACATCTTCTATGTCTCTCTCGCGCCCACTCCCCTCTCTTGCACTTGTTTTCCCTTCACAAGGTCGTTTCCTCCTCATCCCTAGCGCTCTCGCTCTTCCTCCTCCCTACCCCTCTCGTGCACTCTCGCCTTTGCTCATTCCCCTCCATCTATCTCACCCTCTCCCTGCTCATTCTCCCTCTTCCCCTTCCTCTGCCTCACCCTCTCATGCTCTCTCTCTCTCTCTCTCTCTCTCTCTCTCTCTCTCTCTCTCACCCTTGCTCTCCCCTCTTCCTGCGTGCTCTTCTGCTCTTGCTGTCCCTCATGTCTCTCCTCCTCCCTCCCTCGCCCTTGCTCTCTCGCTCTTCCTCCTCCTTACCTCTCTCATGCACATCTCACCTTTGCTCATTCCCCTCCATCTATCTCACCCTCTCCCCACTCATTCTCCCTCTCCCCCTTCCTCTCCCTCACCCTCGCTCTCCCCTCTTCCTATGCGCTCTTTTGCTCTTGCTCTTCCTCATGTCTCTCCTACTCCTTCCCTCGCCCTTGCTCTCTTGCTCCACTCCCCCCCTCCCTTCCTTGTTATCTCTCGCGTGCCCTTTCGTGCTCTACCTCCTTCCCTCTCTTGTATTTCCCCCTCCTACATGCTCTCCCTCCCATTTCCCTCCAATTCTCTCTCCAAACCTCTCTTTACCCTCTCCTAGTGCTTTCGCTCTTCCTCCTTCCTCCCTCTTTCACGCACTCTCACCCTTGGTCATTTCCCTCCATCTATATCACCCTCTCCTCGCTCATCCTCCCTCCTTCCCTCTCTCGCATTTCCCCCTCCCATTTTCCCTCCATTTCTCTCCCTCCAAACCTCTCTCTACTCTCTCCTAACGCTCTCGCTCTTCCTCCTGCCTCCCTTTTTCGCGCACTATCACCCTTTGTCATTTCCCTCCATCTATGTCACCCTCTCCCTGCTCGTCCTCCCTCCTTCCCTCTCTTGCATTTCCCCCTCCCACATGCTCTCCCTCCCGTTTCCCTCTAATTCTCTCTCCAAACCTCGCTCACATTTCCCCCTCCTACACGCTGTCTCCCTCTCATTTTCCTCTCCAAACATCTCTCCTTCCTTCTCTTGCATTTCCCCCTCCCACATGCTCTCCCTCCCGTTTCCCTCTAATTCTCTCTCCAAACCTCGCTCACATTTCCCCCTCCTACACGCTGTCTCCCTCTCATTTTCCTCTCCAAACATCTCTCCTTCCTTCTCTTGCATTTCCCCCTCCCACATGCTTTTCCTCCCATTTCCCTCCAATTCTCTCTCCAAACCTCTCTCTACCCCCTCCTAGTGTTCTCGCTCTTCCTCCCCCCCCCCCCCCCCCCCCCCTCTCTCTCGCACACTCTCGCCCTTACTCATTCCCCTCCATCTATCTCACCCTCTCCCCCGCTTGTCCTCCCTCTTCCTCACCCTTGACTCTCCCCTCTTCTTCGCGCACTCTTTTGCTCTTGCTCTCCCTCGTGTCTCTCCTCCTCCCTCCCTCGCGCACTCTTCTACTGTTAGCTCTCCTTTATGTCTCTCTTCCTTCCCTTGCCCTTGCTCTCTTGCTCCATTCCGCTCCACCCCTCTCACTCTCCAACTACCCTCCCTCCTCGCTCTCTCTCGCATGTGCTTTCACACTCTCAGAATAAGCAGGAGGGATTCGCAGATCCTCCAACCTTAGAGCGCGCAGAGCGAGACTAAAAACTCCACTATATTTAATCTATGAAGAGGAGAGGCTTTATATTATAGTGAACACTAACAAAATCAAATGGCACAAAGAAACCTACATATAAAATACATTAAATTTTAAATTATTGCAGCAAGTGATAAGAAGGTTAGGGCAATTATATTATGTTCTTCAATTATAAATTTAAAAGCAATCCATACAAATTTCATTAAGATTAACATTGACAATGGAATCATTAAGATATTACTTACCGATGCATAAGGGACTTTTGCCTTACTTTCTATCTCTACTACTCTGTCCAATAAAGCTTTGGTAGTGCCCACAGCATCAGAAGGATCCTTTAACGAGGAAAAGCTAAAATAAGCATGAATCAAGAATTTGAACACCATGCCATTCCTGTTCATTTAAGGTATTAATATTAACACTTATTAACTCACTGATGAACTGAAATCAGGATTACTAAGTACCTGCAGGATAGGAGAACTCCACGATTCAAGCTGCTTTCATATTTCCTAGAAATTTTTGCATTTAATTTGTTCGAGCTCAGACTTCACAGTTGAGTATATTCACTAAATGCGAGGAAGTTACAATTACCTTTACATAGTAGATGAAATCATCATTATCATCCAATAAAAGTGCAAGATTTTCATGAACCAGAGTCACAAATACATAATTTTCTGCATACATACACAAACTGATAAATAACAGATTTCAGAGTGCAAATGGCAATCCCTTCATATAATGATAAATTTAAGACAGCAGCCATTCAGAAAAAAAGACTTGAATGAAGTATTATCAGGTAATACACAAAGAGACCCTGACACAAAGACACCAACAAATACCACTGGCCTTGCATATTTAGCTCCTTATATCCCATTTCAATGGCAGTTCTAACAGTAGGATCAAAGGAAAGGTCCAAAAATAAAAGATACTTAAATTGATCATTGATATCATAAGCAATGGTCGAAGCTCTTCCCAAGCAAACACAAACACTGCACACAAGAGTCCAATGTGGAAGTTGAACAGAAGGCAAGGGTAAAATGCTAGGGCAACCTGAAAAGCAGTTGAGTCCAATGTGGAAGTTGAACAGAAGGCAAGGGTAAAATGCTAGGGCAACCTGAAAAGCCAGATAATTCTAGGCGTCCCCCCACCATTTAAAGTTATATTTCAACATACCCTTTGTTAGGCTACCTTGGATAACTAATTATGCAAACTAATTGTATATCTTATGATAACTTCAAAATTGGAATTATTAGTTGGTACTAGACCATATTGAAGATAAAAATATGGAAGCCCTTCTTGGGGTAAGTGAAGCTTTGATATCCACAATTGCTTTTCAGGTTGCCCTAGCATTTTACCCTTGCCTTCTGTTTGGGGTAAGTGAAGCTTTGATATACCCCACCCCACCCATAAAACAGCATAAGACAATAACAAAGATTTCAAGAACGTCTTTAGGGAACATCTGTCATCAGTATTACCTCAAATCGGTAACCCAAGCAATTTCAATTTGCAATCTTCAATCTGCACCTGAATGGACAGCCAGCATTTCAATCTGCACCCCACCCCACCCATAAAACAGCATAAGACAATAACAAAGATTTCGAGAACGTCTTTAGGTAATATCTGTCATCAGTATTACCTCAAATCGGTAACCCAAGCAATTTCAATTTGCAATCTTCAATCTGCACCTGAATGGACAGCCAGCATTTCAATCTGCACCCCACCCCACCCATAAAACAGCATAAGACAATAACAAAGATTTCGAGAACGTCTTTAGGGAATATCTGTCATCAGTATTACCTCAAATCGGTAACCCAAGCAATTTCAATTTGCAATCATCAATCTGCACCTGAATGGACAGCCAGCATTTCAAGTCAAATTGGCTTGGAGTTAATGTGGCAAAACACATGAGAAAACTAACGGAATTAAATTCTAAAAGAGAAAATGATGGTTCAGCAGTAGATTTTCCAATTTGACCATTAACATATGGACGTGTATTCAGTGACACATGTATATATCAAGGGTTTATAGACAACAACTAGGTACCATGTATAAAGACAAAGACATTCTTTTGTTATTGCATTTGCAGACATCATTGTATGCAAGTGTTTTCAATGACCATGTATACACCAAGATTTAAGAGAAAACATTTAGGTGCCATACACTTGAGAGAAATTTTACTGTTTCCTAAGCTAGAAGTTCAATAGCTTCCAGATATTTTAAGCCAAAAGAAAAGAAGAAAGAAAAAAGAATAAAGCTTCATCCAGAAAGGTTAATGATGCCAACCTTTGAACCTGTGGTTGCTTATCTCACATAAAAGGTCATCTTTCTGATCTCTCCTAAAAAAGAACAGCATTGAAATTTCTTTCACTGCTTTCATTGGCGAATGGGCATATATAGAGGATATGAAAGACAAATGACTAAAGCTAAGTGACTATAATAAATAAGATCAGGGCACATCAGGTAACTTGCTCAAACATTATGTTAAATTTCAAAACAAAAAACTTACCCTGCTTCATTGAACTGTCTCCATGTGCATACAGCAAAGCAGCCTTCCCATTTAAGATTAAACTTGTCATCTAATATTTCCCAGAGAAGTCTCAGAATAAGATATGCTTCCTGAATCTTATAACCACCCGCTCTCAATGAACAATCTGTGTATGGGAAAACTGATGATTACCTATAAAAAGCTAAGAAGAAATAGTTATCACCAATAAGCTTAGCCATGAATTTGCTAGTTGAGTTAGTGTGTGGTCATCGTCAATCTGTTGTACAATCCTGAGCTGTTCCTCTGCATAATCTGGTCTATTCATCTTAATGAATATTTGAACATTCAATGCATGCCTGCAAAAGCAAAAACATCATCTAAGAATCTTAAGACCAATTTTTACGTCACAAGAAAGTGAATAGCAGGCTTCTCAGCATGAAAATACTCCCTTAAAAACAACTTTATATATGCATAGAATTGAAACATAAACTTCAAACTTAACCCGCACAAATTATATAGACAAAATATTACATGGCTTTCAATTTGACTTCCGTTATCTTCTTCAGACAACTGATCTGCACAAGCTTAACCCAGTGTAAAAGCAAGAACAAATAAAGCCAGAGGACATCAAGTTTGCTTAGATTAAAGCCCATTGAAGCATTAGGACACTTCTAAAACATACACTAAAAGGTATTTGCATACATGGAAAATGAAGAAAATTAATTGCATAGATGGCCTAAAAGCTTCTTATGAGAAAAAAAGTGTTTACGGGGAAAAAAAAAAAACAAAAGAATTATCACAACCATAACACTATGCTGACTGCAGACTGGAAAATCCCAGATTGAGAATGGGAAGTAGTCAACCCTCCTTAACATTATAGTTCTCCAAGTCTGAGTGCTAGCCCCCTTCCTAGTTACAATTAAAAGATAAAAAAAGAGGAAAAATCGTGAATTAAAAATTATGATGCACCAATTTATAAACTCACTTCCTTGAAATGAACTGAACCCACTTGATAGGGGAACACATCTTCATTGCCAGCACGGCAACACTAATAGGTGGCCAATAAGCCTAGGATACAAATAAAAGTTATAAAAACAATAATCAGTAGTGAACTCCTTATTCACTAGTGGTCCTCTAAAACCCAAAACAATGCCGAAAAAGGAAGTCACAAAGACAAGAACCAAGAAGGTAGTAGATGATCAATGCAAGTTATGTAACGTCAAATTGCCAAAACTCCCAAGTCTTCGCCTTTCAATGTCCAATCAGCTTCTTGATTTTATCTTTGAATTAAGTAAATGGGATTCTGAGGTGATGCTTGGTATAGCAAACATGAACTGTATAGATGCTTCGGTTATTTACTTATTTTTTAAAAAAAAATTGGTGAAAAGGTCAGGTCGTACGTGCTCTTCAATCATAGTCTGCAAAGACTGCATGATCAAACAATATCTAAATATGGTGTTTTTTTCTTTTTCCAATAAGTACCCTTCAAAATCATCAGTGTTCTGTTTTCCGTACTATCTATTTGATAGCAAATCTTAGCTCAGTAAAAAAGAGAAAAAAATCATTCACTTGGGAGTCACTAGCCAATGATAAAAACCTACCCACAATTTTGTTTCTGGAGTGTAGCACGAGTTGTACGAAACATTGTTGACTTCAGTCCTTTTAGTTTATGTTGAAATAGAATCCATCAAATGCATAACAAATTACATTTAATTGATTTCAAAACAAGTGTCCCACGAGTTGTCCCTACTGCATTTGCTTTATTTTGGGTTTCCAAAGCAGGTACCAAACCAATCCTTAGTTTCCTAACAACAAATCAGATCAACAAAAAATGGCAACCCAGATGTCAAACCCTAAACCAAGAGAACATAAATGAGATCAACCCTTGCACATTCCGAACAAACCATGCATCATAATTAAAACCAATTCAATGGCACTGCTAAACTAACTCAAACCCTCCAGATCAACAAAACCCAAAACCAGATCAATCGTAGAAGAACACACCTTTTCTGCAGGACTCGATAGATACGAAGCCAACAGCTTCATGGCTTGAAGAGGCGTGGGTGCCTGCCAACGTGTCGATCTCGTTGACCACAAGCTGAGATCACCAGAAATGAAATCTAAACCCTTTTAAACCAATGAACAAAAGAACATAAACTTATCCAGAGCAGAGGCTCAAGTTATATAAGTTTCAATTAGGCTTGAGATATGGCAAAAGAAATTCTAATGCAGCATTCGTTTCATCCAAAAGTCTCCAGCATTTTTTTGATACAGAGAACCTAGCGGGGCCTGGAAGGAAAACCCACAAGAAAATACAATGATTTAAAACCCCAAGAGAATCAATTGAACAAAAATTATAAAATAAAATAAAATAAAATCGAAAGAGAGGGAAAGAGAGACATAGCGGCGAAGGTAGCTTCGTTCCCATCACAGACCTTGTCCCATTCGAAAGATCTGAGAGGGTTGAGGAGAACTGAGGATAATGGATCACAAACCAGAGCAACATCGATGGCGCTGACGTCCAGGACACCACCGTCGCACTTGAAAATTTCTGATGCGCCATTGGTTTGACTCAGAGAACCCAGCAGGGCCTCAGAGGAAAACCCACAAAAAAATAACGATCTAAAACCCAATGAGAACCAATTGAATAAAAATTGAAAAAACAATCCAAGAAGAGAGAAAGAGACCTCGGCAGCTTCACGGCTTGAAAAGGCCTGGGCGCCGATCGTTGATCACAAGCTGAGAGCATCAGAAATGAAATCAAAACCCTAAAATTGAGAGGACAACTAGAGAGAGAGAAGCACGAGAGAAAACCAATGAACAAAAGAACATAAACTTGGCCATACAGTTATGTAACGTTTGAATTAGAGTTGAGATATGGCAAAATAAAAAAAGAAATTATTCGAAAGGATTATAAATCGCAAACCAAAACAACGATTTAAAACCCTAAGAGAATCAATTGAACGAAAATTAAAGAGTTTGGAGAGAGAGAGAGAGAGAGAGAGAGAGAGAGAGAGAGACCTAGCGTCGAAGGAAGCTTCGGTGCCATCGTAGACCTTGTCCCATTCGAGAGATCCGAGAGAGTTGAGTAGAACTGAGGATTCCTTGATGCTTTCGTCGGAAACGTAGGGAGATGAATGCAAGGGATGCTTGAGGGAGGCGCGGTTGTTGAATCGCGCGGAGGGGATCGGAGAAATTCTAGGGTTCGCAGATACTATGGCCATGACGGCGGTGGAAACGAAAGAAGGCCCCCTCATCCTCCATCGGGAGTTACGTATGGAGTACATGAAGGGAAGAAGAAATAGAGCCGTTGGCCTTCTTGCGGATGGTTCGCAAAGGGTTCTGTGGAGAGAGCAAATCTATGACCGATTCAATTTTCTTTTCCCTCTTCCGATGATTTAAAATACAAGCAACGGTCACATAAAAAACCAAGGGAAAACTGTTTCCAATTATCACGTGAAAAATATTTGTATTGTGACGGTAAATTGTGTTACTCAAAAGAAAGCAATTTTGATTTTATTTGTAAATCTCAATCGTAGGAATGGGATAACATTAAAAAAATTGATAATAAGCCAACGTGTACTTTTTTTAATAATTTTCTAATATCAACTCTAACATCTATTTTGATGTTCATTCTTTAAATTTCATCTAAACAGATAGGATAAGCAAGAAAAGTAGAATGGCTGCTTATGTTCATACCAAATTTATTATATATTAAATTCTCACTTATATTGTAAATTATCAAAAAATCTAAATCCTTATGAGTGTTTTTAATATTTGGAGTAGAGAGAAGGGAGAGCGAATGAAATGAAGTCGTCATTGATTATACGGGGGTTTGTAGGATCACAGATTATAGGAAAGAATCTTGTAACATTTGGTTTGACAAGAATGCCCTTTAAATTATATAGGGTTCGTTTTGTCTACGTGAAGCTTTTCTTGTTTTTTCCTTTTTTTTTTAAAGATATGATTTTCTTTATTTCCTAAAAAATTATGATGTAAAGGTTGGCACGAGATAAATGAAGAAATAAGTTAGAATAGAAAACTTGTTGTAAAGGCATGGATTTGGCATAACATAGGCCCGATCAATCAAAATAAATCTCTGTAATTTTGAAAGGTCCAATATACCCTCTTGCTTGAATTAATTTGATTAGTGGGGTGTACCGTATTTTCACCTTTTCTCATGATTTTTATGGGAATAAAAATAGGAATAATTCTATTTGCACCGTCTGCACTCTCATATTAAAAATATTAATATGGTAAAAATTAATTAATTCTTTTATTATTGTTTGAGAAAAAAGACGCCTCTTAAAAGATCAACCCTAGTGGACGATGCCTGCTTTGCCCAATTTCTTCTTATGGACCGATCTATCGCTGCTGCGCTCAGCAGATCCAACAAGAAGCAATCGTTGCCGCCCATGGAAACGCAGACGACCCCGTGACAGTAACCTGTGATGGACAGGTCGCTGTGGAATGGGGACACCAGCAACTCGCGCCGATCGAGACTCTCGCCGGAGAACAATGAAAACGCAGACCTGTCAGCGGCAGGGACTTGTTTTTTTTCTTTTTTCTAATAACTCGAGGATCCGAGAAGCGAAGACGCTTTGTGATGAAATTAGGGCTTCCGATGAGGGCGTTCCAGGATCTACAGGCGCCCCGGAATCGCACCAGAGATTTCACGGTAAGCCTTATCAGAATGCACGCGATCACGTTCGGGGGGAAACATGCCATCACGGCCAACACTGATGATCCAAAAGACTGAAATTGTGGAAGGACGAGAAGAAGAACGAGACGCGAGTGAAGGGTTCTCTGTTGCATAGCTCTTGGGGATTGTAATCACACTCTAACTTTGTCCTTCCAATTTCGGCCGTTGGATTACAGAGCGATCCGCGAGCAATTGAGGGGTTGGTAAGCTTGTTAATAGATTTGTTCTAGACTCGAATTCAACCCATTTAGCTAGGTTTGGTTCACCGAATTAGGCCGAAACCTAGGCATGGACTTCAACGTGAACTCGGACTTGGACCCAATTATGAATCTAGAAATAGGTTCGGGTCATGACCCAATTATATGTCCCAATTCGATTATAAACTCAGACCCTATTATTTTAATCTTATATGTATAATATTTATTATGTAATACTAAATAAAATGGTGAGATGAATCCTAGGGTTTTTAGCTCAACTACTACTTGAATTTTCATGTTCCAGGTCATGACTAGTTTGGATTTAAAATTATGTTACGGTTTGATTTGAATGTTTTGAGCATTTGGAATTCTTTGAACTATGGTTTTATTTGAATATACAGTGGTTTGATTCATATATTAGGTAAAAAAAAAAAAGCTATTAAAATTTTATACTATAAAGGTCATCTAAAAGCTTTGAATTAGTAGACCCAATATAAGCCCACCCTTTGGGTTGAACGGGTCCTTCTCTGGTCCAACATCCCACAAACCCGATAAGCTTGGGTTTAGGTCTAGTCCACCTTATTCTAAATAGGTCTAGGCCTGGGTTTGGTTCGCATCGCTCTGACCCGATCCCATGGCCTAGGAGTTGGGCAAGTTATAACTGGCTTAAACACTGATTACAACTACTTTAATTTGGTTAGATTTAATGAGCTTTTCTTTTTATGCAATGCCATATTCCCAATTAGGCACAAACGCACCTTAAAACAAATTATTTTGAGAGAGAAATTTTTTCACGTACTTTTAAAAATTATTTATTAAAGGGATGCCGTTTTAGATCGTATATGCATCTAATTAAGTATAGTAGCAACACATAAAGAATAAATTCTCTCAAATTTAATATGGATAAATTATTGAATCTTATGCTTTATGCTCGTAAAAAATGAAATATATTCATCAACTTATAAGCATGCATTGCCACTTTCATGGGAAAAAAAGAGAGAGAGAGAGAGAGAGAGAAACGGCCCCCTCAACCCTCGCATATGAGTAAACATGAATTTATATTAAGAGAATAAACTTAATTCTTCAGGATTAATTTAGTGGTAAAATGAGAGACCCTCACTTTATTTCATCAACATTTGATTTTTGGGACACTTGTACTCGATTTATTTGGTTTAAGTCACCAATCCATTTAGTCTCGTTATCGATAATTTTATTCTTTTTTTTTATTTTCATTTAATCCATAAGATTGAAATTTATAGAGTGAACTCAAAATAATATTATTTAAGACTACACGATACATAATTCACTCTCTCATCTAACTGCTTGCTTCTTATATACTGATTTCTAACGCTGTTTATGCTTTTGATCACAGATGTATTGTCTAAAATGGTTGTGCCGAAGATTTCTCCACCTGCATGCAACGATCTCATTTCTCTTTACTCGAAGGAACTAAGTTTGCACGGTCCTGACGAAGTCTTGGCCTTCCCTTCTGTTTCTTCGAACCTCCCCGGACTTAAAAGAGCTCGCTCAGATTCATGACTCCAGAACTTCCCCAGAATCGATAGCTGAAACTCTGGAAGAGGAGTCCGTAGTTACCAACACATTCAACCAACTTCAGTCGGTGAGATCGAGAGGTGTCACCGGCGCCATGTTCAAATGGAAATTCATCCAATCTATGCTCGATCAATCATCGGTTCTCGAGAACATGACTGTTGTGATCTATGATAGTAGTGAAGGGTTTTCTTCAGATATGTTGGATTTTTCTTATTTTTGTTTGCATTATTGTAACCTTAGATACAGTTCATGCAAGGCTAAGAGCAGTCCAGACGTTAGCAGCTTCAAACCATATGGTCAGGCCCACTGTGTACTTAAAAATCAAAAATAGGTGTCTGAAAAAACATCTGATGGTCAGAAGTTGCTAAAAAAAATCTCTCCGTTTAATATTTCGATCGGGGTCGAAAATATCATCGACAACAAATGACAGAACCAAACAGAGGGAGTACACTCTTCCATGCTTACGAAGTTCAGTAGATGTCCATCCCTGTAAAGATTTATCACTCAGCTAGAAGACATAGAACTGAAACCCCCAATCTAATAATGTCAGTACCCCTATCAAAAACTGTACAGTTGATACGCTGCTACTGTACAACAAGAAGGAATCCTCATGGGTGTTGAATTTTGGCAGAATGCCTTCAACTCTGAAAATTGTTTGGAACCAATTACTCCTTTGGTAAGTCCCCAAATGATTTCACCTCGGACCCGACAGCTCTATGGCTTGGACGAGTAATGAAGAATCATCTGTGAGGTCGGAGTATCGCTCCGATGAGGAGAACTCGTGGGTTTTGCACTTAGTCGCGTCGAGTTCCTGAGATGCTTCCCATCTTTCTGCAAGCCCGTCGCCTTCGAGCATTCGAACCACCTCCGACATCTTCGGCCTGTGGCCAGGAAGAAATTGGGTGCACAATAGAGCAACTTGAATAATTTCCTCGAGCTCAATTGGGTCATAGTTATTCTTCAAGTCCTTGTCCACAAGCAGATCAAGCTTCTTCTCCTGATGAATTTTCTTCACCTAATGTTGTCACCATTAGTAAGCTATCAAAATAAAAGCTAACATTAGAGGAAATGAGAAAAAAGAAGAAAGAAATGTTGACAAAGATTTTGTGCTGACCCAATCAAGTATGGCTCCTTTCTGGTTAGCTGCTTTGCCAAATTCTAATGCTCTTTGTCCTGTGATCAGTTCAAGGAGAAGGATACCAAACCCAAAGACGTCCGTTTTTTCAGAGGATTGACCTGTGGAGAGATACTCAGGAGCAATGTGGCCCACCGTCCCCCTCACAGCGGTCGTCACGTGCGAATCTTGGTGATCCAAAAGCTTCGCTAACCCAAAATCCCCCACCACAGCTTCACAATAGTCATCAAGCAATATATTTGCAGCCTTCACATCCCTATGAATTATCTTAGGATCACACTGCTCATGAAGATACAATAAACCCCTTGCGGCTCCTAATGCAATCCTCTTCCTAGTCACCCAATCCAAGATTGGTTTCCCTGTAAAAGATAAATCTAAAGTCAGCAATGTGGTGGGGGGGAGGATCACAGTTTTGACCATTTAAATTTGTGTGCATTTGTGTTGTTCTAGTGAAGACCTTTGAGACGGGAAGCGACACTGCCATTAGACATGTATGGGTAAACAAGTAGTCTCTCTGTGGATGTGATGCAAAATCCATACAGCCTGAGGAGGTTTCGGTGCACAGCTAAGCTTATCATCTCGACTTCAGTCTGGAACTGGATCACACCCCCTGCAGCATCACCATCTTTGAGTCTTTTTACAGCTACCACCGTCCCATCCTCGAGGCAACCTTTATAGACATTTCCATAGCCACCTTTCCCTAGTAGCATCTTGTTGCTGAAATTGCTGGTTGCAATCAGAAGTTCCCTAAATTGGAACCTTTTCAGGTTTCCAAGACTAAGCTCTTCGGGATTTCGGTCTGAAATTTCAAAGAGTGATCACATTAGCTATTGAATGTACTTAAGATTTCCCATATTAGGGATTTATAAATTTTTAGAACTTCACCAACCCTTGACATCAAAGAATGTTTGTTCTTTGCGTCTCTGTCGCAACCATAGGAACAAACCAAATGCAAGGGCAAACAGACAGAGGCATGCGAAGCTCAAGCTGGAAACAAGTGCGATTTTGTGGGTTCTAGGTCTTCCAGAAGCTGGAGTAGCTTAAGAGGAAAAACATACTACATCAGTGTCTCAAAAAAAGTGTTTATGATGTGCCATTTTAAAGCAAAGGACAATCATAAAGAGAGAGACTATATTCCATACTCTCTGAACCATTCAGTGGCATCATAATTGGAATTAGAGGCTTCTGGGAGCAGTCTGGCTCTGATCCTGTCGGGCAGATTAGAGGGTTCCCAAAAATGCTGCAATAATTGGATGACATACAGAAGAAGTTCCCTATATGAATTCTAATTTCACAAACAAGGGCACCGAAGAGAGAGAGAGAGAGAGAGGCTCACTTGAATGTTTTAGCAGCAACTCTGGGTACAGGGCCAGTCAAATTATTGTAGGACAAGTCGCTGAAATTTACACAACATATCATAATTAAATATTACAACGCACGCACACACACAAACACAGAGGAACAGAAAAGGATAGAGACTCACAGCAATGAAAGCTGAGTAAGATTACCCAATGACACTGGCACTGTTCCAGAGAACTTGTTATTGCTAAGCCTCCTAAACCAAGTTCAAAATCTCATGTCAGTTAAAAGAGAAAAGTAAGGATACGACTGTGTCCACAACTTAGCTTAATGTTTAATTCCTAAACTTCTATCCTTACATGTATTGCAGGCTTCTCAGTTGATCTAGAGAAGGAGGAATTTGGCCTGTGAACAAGTTATTTGAAAGATCCAGCTGGTGAAGCTCTGAGAGTTTCCCAAGCTCTGGTGGGATTGATCCACTTATATTGTTGTTCTGCAAAAGCCTGCTCATTAACGAAGAAACCCACTAAAATTAAAACCAGTATCCCACCAAAGAATCAAGAGAATTCAAGTTATAAAATTCCATTGAATTTATCCTATCCTATGTGGGTGCGAGTACTTACAAGCTTTGGAGATTGGTCAAGTTTCCTATGCTTGAAGAAAGTTTCCCAGATAGATTCTGGCTTGGAGCCCCCCTGCAACAAAACACATTTCCATTCAACTGATTTAGACCTTGGTTTTGCTCTTTATTTCAATTTAAAAACTCATTTGAGCAAAAACACAAATGGCTTGTGTGCAGTTTGAAAACTTACAGGCTAATGACAAGGCTTGCTGGCGAACAAGTCACCATGGCCCAGCTACAAGGATCCACAGCATTACTATCCCAATTCTCAAGAACATTATGAGGATCAAACAGCCCTTCTTTGATGCCCATTAAAGCTTGAACTGAAATACAAACACCCATATTGAAAATCAACCAAAGTCCTCTGTTAGTCATCAAACTACACAAAGAAGAACTCAAATTTACCTTCATAGTTTACGCCTTTAGAGGACAGCAACCCATTTGCAGAGGTCCAAAGCCACAGAAAATGCACAAAATAAAGATCAGCTACTCCTCTTCTCATTCCCATTGCGTAAGGATTGGATTCGAACAAACAGCAAATACCCAGAAACTAAAATACCAAACCCCAAATGGGTTTCTTCTGCTTCAGATCAGAATCCACCTCATATTTCCAATTCCAGAAATCTAATTCACTAAAATCATCTGTCAACTAGATAAAGGAAAAAGGAGAGCCAGTCTTCTGGTATAAAGGGAAGAGCATGCGTGCCCACTGGGACAGGATTTGTGAAGAAAAGGAAATACTTTTATACATATATGATGCCCATGCTGTTTTCAAAAGCAAAAATTAACCAAATGTGGGGAAAACCCAAAAGTAGGAGACAGTGAGAAAGGGGAAACAGTTCTACAGAATCAATCATGCTTTGGGCTACGAGGGGTCACATGGGAATTTCTCTATCCATTGGCTCCATTCCATTTAAAACAGGAAGTTTCAAAAAACAAATGCCGCTCCCCCTAATTCACTCGAGAGTTACACTATACCATTGTTTTTTATATGCAATAGATCAATGGAATTGCTCACGGGTCGGTCAGCACCCGGAGCAGGATTGCCGCAAAAAAAAGGAAACAACAGGGAGATGTTGAGAAATAATAAAAATATTTTGTGGGTCAGTCTGCAGTAAGTTGAACGGTAGTGAAGAGTAGAGGTGAGCATTGTCATTATACCATTTCTAAGTTTGAGTTTGTATTCTTGGGTCCGACTCGCTTTATGATATACACAATCAAATTGGCCAAAAAACTGGGGTGGGAGCTTTTTACTGAAATCATGCCTTTAATTATCGATTTCATTTGTTATTCTAATCTCCTCATTATACTATACCTTATTTAAAGAGTTATTTTCTATATTTTTCATACAAACATATTTAGACTCTTCGAGGAGAACTTTTGTGAAATCAAAGTTTTCTTCAAACTACCCCAACATCAGTTTTTTTTTTGGTTTTACTTCATCAATTGTCATGTTGCCACATGAAATACATGGGGCCATAGAGAGAGAGAGAGTTAAAAGAATGTGGAATATGAGAGGAGGACTGGGGGATGAGAGGATGGGATAGTATTTATTATAGTTTGGGACAGTAGGGAATCCAACATTCCCCTGGGTTTGGCCATTCATTAAAGCCCCAAAATCCCACCTTTATTATTCAAGGAATGAAGGGGTTTGAGGATCTCAAGAAATGACTCGAGATTGATGATAAACACGATGATGATGATCCTCTCCCCACCCACCATGAGTGCCTATCCTCGTTGCTTCTTTCCATCACTGGCTTTATTTTATTTTAATTCTTATGTTTAGGGGGTAGAATAATTAACCTGGTCCACTTTACATGCTGTGCGAGACTGTTTGGCTCTGCTTTATAGATTCCTCAGCCCACTATCAACTCACGCAATCAATCACACTTCCCCCTCAACAGACCTCCGCCACTCCCAAACACGTTTTCAGGAAAGAAACAGAGCGCTTTTAAAAAAGCAAAAGCATCCACCCCCGCCTCACCCTGATCCGGCTCGCCAGACATGTATTTCTAATTTATTACGTCCGATGCCATGATCATGGAGTGCTCGTATTATTAATTGCACATACGTACGTCCCAAAACGAACAATGTTATTATCATTTTGTTAATGAATTCTAAGGATATCATTTATTTCTTATCGAAACGGCTAGTTTCCCCATCCACGTGTAAGATTTGATGATGAGTAGAACAATAATCAAAATCGTGAAAAATGGACGAACATCTAAATTATTGTAGGTTTTGTGTTTTTTAACATCAAATTATATGAAAATTTAAAATTTCTCTTGACCAATCGTTCAAACACCGAAAATGAAAGTCTTGGAAACCGTATGAATTTTCAAACACTCCCATGATGTCAATGGTGGGAGCCACCCAATGTGAGTGTTCAAAAATCCACTTAGTAAAAAGCCTTCGGTTCCTAACACGGATGTAGTAATTATAGTTACAGAGAGCCTTCGGTTCCCTAACTTGGATGCAGTAATTATAGTCACGGAGGACAACTCATCTTTGATTTACCCAATTCAAGTGGTTAGTAAATATTGCCTGTAGCAAAAACTTCTTGTCAAATCTATGGGCATTCCCAACCGTTACTAAATACTTCTCAAGAGCTTATTAAAAAAAGTTCAGGTAATGTGGGAAAAAAATTCTGCACAATTCAATTAATACGGTCTTGTGACCAAACATTTTCTTTATACCCAAATGAAGGGTTAAGCTTCGAACAAGGTTAGCTCCCTAACCCGGGGGCAGCCAAAACCTTGTACCCAAACAGCAGTAATCACGTGATTGGGACCGTTGCAGGCACTTATCAAACAGCAGCAAGCGAGTGCACTGTGAAAAGAGTTGAGGAATTGACCAAACAGGGGGAAAAAAACAGAGGCGTTATAGTTTATGTAAAATGACATATATGTCCACAGGTTAGGGTCCAATAGAAGTGAAACAGCTAGGTATTATTGTCCCTTTCTCCACATCCCCATTCACCCACAAACCCATAAAAAGGGTATTCCCTTGTGAGGAATGGCTCAGGACCATCACCCTAGCCTCACATGCTCTACTCTAGCTCACATTCTGTCCCCATTGCATGCACTATGCATATATACATACATACATATATATATATATATATATATATATATATTGTTATGGTTTAGACAGTTGCTTAAAACATTATATCCTAAGTATTAAGTTTGAAATATATGAACCGTTGCCTACAGTCAGTATATATATAATATATATCTAAGGCTTTCAGGTTAACGGGTTTTAACCCGCAAGGCCTGTATAGTCCAATCCATGTCCATATAACATATATTTAGAACATATAAAATAGAATATAAAATATCCTCAATATATATATACATGTAAAAGAATATGCAATTCAATACTACCATTTGAGTGGACCTGCTTAGCGGGTTTTGGCCAAGAGATCTTAAGCTTGAGTTTACACTGAGAACTCTAAATTATCTGATGCATGCAGCCGGACATGTGTTCAGAAATAACCTCAATGCTATCAAACAAGAAAGATGAAAGGAGGAACAGATCCAAAAACAGTATAAAGCAAAAAAAAAAAAAAAAAAGGTAGGGTGAATCCAAAATGTAGCTCCATTTGCAAGTTAAAACCTACATGTACATATGAACCATGTGACAGATAAAGTTGCTGTAATTTAAATTGAATAGGTTATCCTTTCTAGGTTTAGTTTAGGGCCCTATTCTATATGCAAGGAACTGAGAATATACAAAGCAATGCATGCATCTAATAAAGGTTTATTTGAATTGGGTGGTAAAATCTAAGTGGGACCATTGGGGGAGGGGGAATGAGGCTAAGTGGGCCCAGTTTGTCTCTCATGGCTTCTACACAATGAAGAAAAAACCACACAACCGTATCCTTGGGAGGGAACCAGGATCCTCCTGCATCCCTCTCTCCTATCAAGGGGAGCTACTTCAACTAGCAGTTACTAAAATTGTTTCTGTGAACTCATAACAAAACTAGAAGCACAATTTGCTTCACTCAAAATTAGAGAGAAGGCAACGATTTAAGATGAGTGCAACATACAAAAACTACGAACCCAAAGGGTTCGGTCGAGTTAGAGTTGGGTCATTAAAAGGAAAGAAAACAGTAAGAGGGAGAGAGGGAGACCTATAGGGCTTTCGTTTTTCTCTCTTCATATGGGTGAGCCAACATTTACCCTAAACTTGTACAGGGGATGATTTATTCCAAACCATAGTTCAAAAATCGGATCGAGTTGGATTGGTTTTTTCTGCTCAGGCCGGACCAGCCGGACCGGGCTGATTTCTTAAATGTTGAATCCAACTCACAAACAAGACTATGTGGGAAGGGCCTTTAGAGAGTAGAATGATTCCCCTTCGAGATGTACTTGAATATATTCAAAATGATTCTAATGTCACCTCAAGGCTGCCATGGATGGTCAAAAGACTTCGATGGTATCATTGCAAAGACATTTATGTTATCATTATATTGTCTACATTTAGAATTTGACAGCAAATAAATAAATAAATAAATAAATAAATCATCAAACAATATTTTGGTTATGATAAACGCTCGACTAGAACAAGATATATATGAGAAACTACTGTTCAGAATTAGTATCACAACTAACATTTATAATCAGACCATAATTATTATAAGACTAAAGAATTACTCAATGCTATAGAGAAAAGAGGATATCTCATTCAAGTTAACTATCTTGCAAACAACCCAAGGACAATAGCACAATGGGTAGCAAGATTAGATCTCAGAGCCTTCGCATAGATATGAGTAGAAAACAAATTCTAGCATGAGGGACCCAAGGTCAAAATGACCAAAATAACAGGAGAGAATCATCATAATAATGCATTGCCCTGAACAAGATTTGTAGAGTCACATGGATATCCACTTGTGTGTGAGAGAATGTTCACACGTGTGTGTGTATGTGTGTGTTGTGTGTGAGGAAGAGAGAGAGGAGTAGGGAATCATAATGGTTGGGAGGTTGATGGGATTTTTGGACATGGAGGAAAGAGTTAGAAAGGCACTTCTACAGCTTCCCTGTGGACACTTTCAGTACAGGCTACACAGACCCACATGATACTTGCCTTATCAATTCAATAATGCCCCTAAACTAAAAGCACCCACAAAACGTATCCAAACAAACAACAAAAGACACCATTGGACCCCTGCTTGTCCCCTATACACTCTCTCCACCCCCCTAAGGACTCTTTCCCTCCAATCTAGTCTTTGATCAACTTCAATGGCTACACAGAATTATCATGTCCAACATTTCTCTGTTCTTTTTTTTCTTCTTTTTTTCCAAAGAAAAAAGGATAAATTTCAGATTACAATCTAAGATCTTCTTTTCCATTCTCCTGTGTCAAGAGATTCAACGGGACACGCTTTGTCATCGATGGCTACTAATCAAGCTGCCTCGTGGCATCTGATCCATAGTAATGATCAGAGGGTTCATTTTACAGACAAGTAATAATAGAATGTGGTAATCATCTCGGTCAGTGCAGCATACCATATTTCCACATTTCTTATGGCATATGGTACAAGTGTAGTAGTGGTTGAACTTTGAAGATGCTTTCCTAAGACAAGTGGGTTTCCTTTCCTTTTGTGAGGCTCCAAGCACAGAGCTTCTGGGCCTATTTGGTGTAAGAGACAGATAATGATATATTACCCTCTCAAGGAGGGCCCTCAAAATACTGCAATATATCCCTTCCCACAAAGAAGAGAAATAAGAACAAGAAAATAATAAGGAAATAAGAAATGCCCATTCCCAACCCATGTAGCATTCAGCTACAAATGTATAATTTATGTTTATAGCATAAGTACTGAGATTCGCAAGCCGATCAGTGTCATTGAATTATCAGACAGGTGTCACCAACATAGCCAATGAAAAATAATAATCCTACTAACCGTCACACAAATTTCAGAATGCAAAAATACAAGACAACTGGTTCCATAAAACGACATCTTATTTGTGGGCCAAAATAGGATTAAGTAATAAGGGTGGTGCTCTTTTTTTTTTTTTTTTTCCGACCCCATTCTCTCTTGCTTGATATTACCTAATGAGCTTGACAATCCAACTACTTGGAGGGAAAAGGCTCCTTAGTAGTTGAATGCCCAAAATAAATGGAACTAAACATAAGTGGGAGTAAGCAGTCTTCACTAAAATCAATTGTCAAAAGTCATCGTACAAGTATAACATTAGCAGCCATGAGAAGGGGGCTTCCAATTCAAGCTTAGCTTAAAAGCAATGAAATGGCACATAATTTAAAAACGAGGGCGTGACTGAAGTCAAAGATAAAGACCTCAAATAAGGACAGACTTATGGGGAAAAAGATTAAACCAAATGAATATGGTAGCATATAACAGATATATTTAAAATAAAGAAGAAAACAAGAAAAAAGTTGGTAGCATAAAATAGATACATAATCCTTTAATTGCAATATTTAAAACCATATCATTCCAAGATTTTGTACAAACCCAGAGCTGATAGTCTGGGGCAATCAGCAGTACTATTCGGTAAGGATCTAAACACAAACTTATTTAATAGAAAAGGTATACTGAGAGCATTCAACTTTGGTTCAGGCTAGTTTGAGAGATGCATAAAGCTCCCAGCAGAAATGCACAGGTAAAATTTCAAACTATGTGAGGGGAAAAAAACGAAATGCAGTTAACTGGGTAATGCTACACACCTGGTGATTACTGAAATCTTGACCTTGACTATACTACAGCAAGATTATGGGCTTGTTTTCTGAATGTGCCTTGATTGGGTTATTTGACAAAGGTGCAAATGTATTACTTATAAAAAAATAAATTACACCAGTCATCAATATATTCTGGTCGCCTCCCCCAATCAAAACTTCACCTACCAATCACAGCTGCTGTGGAAGTCGGTCTACAAACATTGACAAGTAAAACTAGTAGCATGGCATCACAAGGACATACCTCCACCTTTTTAGTTTCCTCTTTCAACTTCTCAAAAACCTGGAGAAACAAGCTGTGCCTGCCTCCCACCTAACCATTTAACAATATATCCAAGAAAATGGCATCTGCAAATCAGCCTTTGAATCAGCTAGAAGTGCAGCAGCAATGCTGTAATCACCTAAATGTGCAAATTGAACCATCGGAACTCATAAAATGAATCTGAAGGGGTTTTGGATTTCTTTACCCTAGCCCTCATATATCACAATACGTTGACTGATTGACTGTAGAATAAGCCTGACATTATAAACAAAATAAAAAATGACTAACGTAAGATTTAGATAATAAAAGCAGCCCAATAAGCTTGAAAATTCAAGAAAACAAAAACTGAATAAGAGCATTGTAGTCAAAGAGGCTAGAGCTTGCAGGCTCGCAATGGCTGAAGATAATACGAAAGAGGTAGCCATTACAAACAACATCTTAAATAGTACAGCAGAAATGAACCCACCATGATTAGTCTAAATACGGAAAATGGAAAGTAGATTGAACAAGATTGATCCTTGAAATACTCTACCCAAGACCAATCTCTTAAAGATGTCCTATTTAGCAAACTGGTATAAAAGTAAAAGTGTTGAAATATTAAATTCATTGAGTTAAATTTCCCACAAAATATATTTTATTCTGCATCAATTGCCAAAAAAATAAAGCAGTGAGTGCACAAAATTTTTCAAGAAATTCTATGCTCTAACCAAAACTCACAAAATAGAGTACGAGTCACACTTCAGGAAAGCCTAAGCAACCAAACTAGGGGCGGAAGCGTCTTGTCCAGACTTCAAGGAACAGGAGATTCTGAACATCAGCATCGTTGCAAATGGAACCCAGGCATTTCGTAAGAAATTCTTGTGCTTCATTATGCCTTCTGGCCTTCAAAAATGCCCCAAAGACAAGAAGAAACACTGATGTAGATGGAAACCTTTTCACCGTCCAGACTTCGAAACATACTCAAACAATGGTTCTACATAAGGCAGGAACCCATGATTTTTCATCATACCCAGAAGGTCGAAAGCATCGTTAAAGCTTCACAGCACTAATAACTCACAAATCAATACTTTGTATGCAGTACACCAAAAAAATCAGATGCTTCTCATTGCTGATCACAAAGTAGTTTACAAGCATCTACAGTCCTGAGTTCACAACCATACACATTTACAAGTGATTCAAAAGCATAACCGGAACATGAGACCCCCTCCTCTTTAAAGGATTTTTCAAGATACAATCAAAGACTTTATCAAGATAGCCATATATACAGTACCCATCAATTAATGAAGCTCAGAGTATTGTAATACTAGTTAAATCCAGATGCTTCCATAGTATAAACTTGCTTGCTGCATCATTTTTTTCCTGCACTACTAAGCCCAAAGGCAGTCTTCCTCTGCAAAGCAGTATTGGCTACAAAGCCACTTTCCTGCATTGCCTTCAAGACTTTCTTACACTCCACAACTTGTTAGAGATCTTAGTACTACTCCAAGGATGTAATTTGTTAATTTACAACTCTTCAAAGCAAGCAAGTTTATGTCTAAGTTTTCCTTTGGACATTTTTCCAGAGGATGCACTTGTGACTCATTGTAGATAAAAGAAAGAAAGAAAGAATAAGCACACTCTAGTGCCTTTCTAACAGCTATTCCAGCTTTTCTTTAGATTTTGATGATCAGATTTGTTTCGCATTTCTCTTCTTATCATACTCCTCCTTCAGTTCTTCCAAACGCTTCGTTACCTACAAATTTACATTATGAAATGCACAGAAACGTTGAAAGTATACTTGAATAAATCACTAATTCTTGCAAACAATTTCATCACATATCATTCAATGGCAATAGGAAGGCTGCATAGAATAAACGACACACTCCTGATCCTTGAGGATCTTGAACATTGGGGTCCGCCCTTTTATCGTGACATGGGATGTCCATGCAAGGGTAAATATCTTGAAAACAAAAGAAGGCCCTCATATGAACTTGGTACAAAATTTCCCTTGGGCTGTGGTAGGGAATAGTGTCATGGAATGTGATTCATGAACAAATCTTCTATAGTGCTAAATTGCAAGACAGATATAACCCCTTTTTGTCTAAAATAGATAGTACCAACATGAGTGTCTCTCATCTCTGGGAGCCCTATGTATTCAGATGGTTCCCCATTCCAAACCTTTTCCACATTATCATCATACAAATGTATGGTATACTAATAGTAACATATACACATAAATGGACACCCAAAAAATTATACACGAAATCAATGATACAGAGCTTTTAATATCTTCTTGCAAAAAAATAACTAACATAGAACTCGACATTAGTTTGTGCTCCATCTAAGCCGGGTGAAGGGAGAGAGTGAAACGGGGAGAGAGAGAGAGAAAGAGAGAGAGAGGACCTCAATTGAGTAGGCCATTGGTAATAAGACGTCTGGATTCAATGCATCCTCAGGGAAGTAACGTAGAGCGTGTATGAGCTTTTCAAAGGGTAATTTTACCTGACTCAAAATTATTCCTTCCCCAGCAAATGATGTAGAAGAGTGTCAATACATATGAGATTCAAACCTGAACATATCCAACATCTCTGTCATACTCAGAGTATGCCTTTAAAATATTGTAGAGGGACCTCTGACCAGGCCCATGTCTCTTTTGGAAGAAAACGTGTGAAGGGAAAGTTCGAGATATGTCTCGAATAATATCCAACTCTGAAGATGAGGTCTCGTATATCATTAGTTGCTGAAGCAAAAGTAATAAAAGGACCATCATCAACTTAACTAGAAATAAAGTTAACAAAGCATATGCTCAAAGGATAAAAAAAGAGTACGTCATAAACCCCAGGGTTCATCAGCAAAAGGTCCCTACTTCCTGAGATCAACTGCCAAACAAGAACTCTCAAACAATCAGGAATTCCTTTCCTTTCACGCTGTTTTACTACATGGGTCTTCCTTCTGGCGTAATGCTTCCAATCACTGCCTCCAATTCCGATCATTTTCCTCCATTTTCTAACCCTCCTTTCCTCCCTGAAAGGTCAAAGGCCCATGACTAAAAAAAAAAAAGAAGAAAAGATCGGTAAATACAAGCACAAAATCTAGCAACAACAAGAGTATGGACCCTTGACCTTTCCCAGATCAAGGCTTTAATGCACATGCTGGTATCATAACAAGATATCAATCATGATGGTTATTACTCTGTCATTGTTGAAACACAAATACGAACCTCGCAAGTCATAGATGTGCATAAATGTGTAATTTTTGTGTATGTGGCCCTGCACGTGCACAGTTAGGTGTACAAAATGCAACACAAAAACATGATAAAACAAGTGCAACCGGGATCATCAAGGATATTTAAGTTATACAGTTACAAGGGCAATATTTATAGATGTCTATGAATGACAAGACAATATGAGAAATTTAAGCAAAAGGTTAACCTCCCATACTCGTACGCTGACTGGATCTTCGTCACACCGTCAGGAGAGTTACTGAGTTCCTTTACGAATCCAAATCTGTCTAGTGGTTTAGTGCGTGGAATCGGTCCTGGTTCATAGTCATCCACTCTTCTCCTTTCCATTCCACTTCCCAGAAAAAAGTCTCTCTCTCACACTTAAATAGTGATCATCATGACAACATTCTCCCCAACACGATGACTCGCTGATCAGTTTATGGTCTCGGAGGAACACAATACCTGAAAGGACGGAGATAAAAATAAAAATTTAGTGCCTCCAAACAAAAATTAAATGTGGGCTATCAAAGGAAACAACCAAACAGAGACCGACCAATGCAAAAAAAAATAAAATAAAAGGGAACTGAAAAATAAAATGCGAATGATTAGAAGCGTGTTCTCCATCTGATGAGAGTACTAAATTGACAGTACAGATGCAAATGCAGGAATAAATCTTTCTGGGCTGATGAATACAGAATCATCACAATGCCATTGCCATCAATACGGTAAACATGAAGTCAGGAACAGTTTGGCAGAAAAGCAAACATAATCCACGAGAAAAATGCCCAAAGAGAAATACCACTCGTATGTGAATCATCAACAAACCTAGCCCATAAATCAAAAACAAACCCTAAAATCGGAAACTGCAAACCCAAATTGTTTTGGTGAACATAAATTCCGAAATTATCAGAGAAGGAATCGTACCTTGCGGGAATTCGGACTCGAGAGCGACGGGGCTTTTGTTTCACCTGACAGAAATTGTCACAGAAAATGGGGACAATTTCTCCAATGCAGTGTCATCCCGATTTGGGCCTGGGGCTAAGAATATGTTGTGGGCCTATAAAAAATTAAGAAGCAACGTCGTTTCAAAGTTCTGAAGCCTCACTTATTACCCAGCACCGACATTAAATGAGTTAGACTTAGTTATTTATAGATGCGATCTTCATTTATAAAACAATAATGTCGGCGCTTCGTTTGTCCCTGGGCATGCGATGAATGGGCTTGAAACAGTGCTTCGAGACTGTCGGAATCAAATTTTGAGGGCTGGTGTGCGTGTAGAAGGCCCAGCATGTTCGGTTCATCTGTTAGAAGCCAAGGCAATATACTTCTTGGGCTTGGTTAGGGATTATGTCGCGTGATTGTCTAATAGTAGAATCAGACTCTCCGGCGGCTATCTCCAAACTCAATGCATGGGATGAGTGTCTGGCCCATTTTGGTTGTGTGATGGATAGAAGGAGAGAGGCGGTTGTTACTCTACCAATAAATTGTACTTGTACGTGTTCATCAATTTTTTTTATTAAAATATAACATTATAAAGAAAAAAAATAAGCATGTACTTAAAAAAAAGATAAAAGTGGAAGAAGTAGGAAGAAAAATTAGGGGTGAGTGGTTAAGAAAATAACTTTCATAACTGTAAAAAAAATTAAAATTAATTTTGATTGATGGAACCAAAAGGTTCTTTACCATTATAATAGTATAGATATAGATATAGAAGTATAAATTTCTTTTGATGGATATAGGTCATGCTTTTCACCCAAATTATTAGCTATACTTTTGTACTTCTATACTTCTATACTATTATAAAGTCAAATAACCTTTGGATTCAATCAACCAAAATTAATTTAAAATTCAAAATTCAAAATTTAAATCTTTTATGATTATGCAAGCTATTTTCTTAACCACTCATTCCCAACTTTTATTCCTACTCCTTTCACTTTTATCTTTTTTTCAATTACATACTCGTTCTTTTTTTGTATAATTTTATATTTAATCTTTTGTATCTTAATAAAAAAAATTATTGAACACGTGCATCGTACGTCATTCGCATTGATATTGATCCGTTGTTCTCCTTATAAGTTCTTATTGCCGCTCCTCGAATCAAATAAAAAAAATTAAAAATTATTTTATAGTATTGTTTTTTTCTAACCCAAACCCAAAAGTATAAATATTTTCACCTTCAATGCATTAAAATCATTGGAGTTAACACAATAATGCATTGAACTGTATTAGGAGGGAAATGACCTTTTTGCCCATTTCTCGTTGAGCTTTTAGTTTGGCGCTTTTCTAGTCTAGCAATAAAAAGAACCATTAACCGCTTATCCTGGTCAAATGGCAAGAGAAGATTATTTATTTATTTATTTATCTATTTATCTTTTAGCGTGGAATCTACCTTGTTTTATGATAATTAATGACGGAATATTCACCAATTCCACGTCATGAATGCGTCGGATTTATCTTATCCCTGCGGAAAACACGGAATCAACCGCTGTAAAAACAAAACGCAGTCAATCTCCTTTTTACATGGTAATCCTTAACCGTCGTTACCTCGTTACTACACAAGATTGAGTCTACATCCTTCCTAAAACATTGGGATCTTCGAAGGCCTTTAAGAAGGAAGATTCCTCGGGCGAAAATTGGGGTTCTCTACATTTTAAATTAAAACAAATATTCAGATATACATATGGATACATTTTAAGTAAAATGTATTTTAAATTAAAGTTTAGGTTAAATTACGTTTATTAGCATGACTTTTGACGAAAGTTACAAATCAAACCTAGCTTTTGCTGTTCAACGACGATTACATTCTAACCCTTTTTAAGAGTTGTAATTTTAATGCAACTCTAAACGGACATGAGCTTCATCATCATCTGCATCCCGTGTGCGATGTAAAAAGTAATGAAGATAAATTTCTTCCATTCGAACCACACAAAGAAGAAGACGAAGATAAATTACTTGGTGGATGAGCCCACGATCCGTGTAGAGAAAACTTATAAATTTTGATATTATCTGGAGGGCCGTGATTTCAGATGATTTGAAATTCGGAGAAATTTTATAAATTTTGAAAATTTCAATTGTGGAGCAACTTGGATGGATAATGGAAAGGAAGTAAGTTTTTTATGTCGCCCATGAAATGCATTTGATAGCAGATCTCACCCCTATTTAGAGTTAAGTTAGAATTGCAATGCTTTAAAAAAAAAGCTAGAATATAATCATTTAATATTAAAAGTTGAGCTTAAAAATTGAAACGGAATCTAAAATTTATAACTAGAGATTATACATGCGTTATTAAATATCAGCAAAAGTCACATTTTGAGCATTACTAATTCTAGAAGTTTTGCGTCTTTAGTGAATTTAAGATTACTTGCTTAGAGCACTAAAAGGTGGAATCTTCGGATGAATGGGATCTTATCTCGTTTAAGAATTTTGCTTTACTAGTTTTACTTGTTTTTATCCACTACTTAGAAAAAATTAAAATAAAAAAATAAAGCGCCTACATTTAGGGCATTCTCTGACCGAGCGACGGGGTTGGTTCTGATGACACAGCGCAGCGACAGCGAAGGAGGGTTGTGATCTGGTGCTTTGCGGACCCCACAAGCCAGGGCAGCCCCACTCAGATCAGGATTCCCCCCCTCCCATTCCTTCGACTTTCTGAGTCACTTCTCATCACATCCCCCGATTTCGACGGCCTAGATCTAGTCTCGATCCACTGTAACCAACTTTCCGCACTACACTTTTTCCCTATTAAAAAAACCTAATGCTATTGATTCAGAAAAAAAAAAAAAATGATTCCACATAAATAGATGGCTCCCATTTATACGAGTGATAAGATTCAGGTGAAATTAATTTTCAGATTCAGGTGAAATTAATTTTCTTGAGATAATTCTTAAAAATTATTGTCTCAAACATTATTACTTGAATTTGCTTGTATTTAATAAAACAATGATTTTCTCCCAGTACTTACTATCTTTTCTTTGAAAGCAATCAAATACCACAAAAACAAATTAATTATTGCTTTCATAAAAGTGCATTTTTTCTATACTATAAGTATAAGAGCTGGAAGTTTCTAGCAGGAAAATTATGTAGTGCAACACTCTAAATCATGTCATTTTGAGAATAATATATAAAAATTAACCAAAGCATAAAAAATATGAGAGAAATTGCCAATTTGAATATATTTTTATTATGTATTAGTCACTCGTTCATAAAATCACAATATTATGAATAATTATAACAGTTCAGAACTCATTATTAGTAAGAATCCATTATATAATAAAACTATTTAAAAATTGATAAGTATCATTTTATCTTTTTTATATTCACTTAGTCCTATGATTAAAATTTTTAAAATAAACATTACTATAGCATATTACAAGCACTTATTTTCCAAAGAATGGAAACTTTGGACTCATAAATGGTAAGACCGTGGGGGCAACTGCCACGTCAGCATACACATGATTTGGATCAGCTTAACCCAGACATTTAACGAGTGAAATTTGTTCCTTTAAAAAAAGAAAATAGTGAAATTTGTATCCACTTTAAGAATAATGACGTCAAAATTCACTTGGTTATCCGCTTTAAGAATAATGACGTCAAAATCCACTTGGTTATCCACTTTAAGAATAATGACGTCAAAATCCACTTTGTTAATCTTTTACACCAATGCATGGTAGATCATGAGTGGCTTCCATGTCAGCATCTTTCGAAGAAAGAGCGGCACAAGCGAGCAAGGCTTGTAGTTATTCCAGGAGGCCAATATAGTAAATAAGAAAAAAAAACTATAATTTTAAACCGAACCAAACACGACGCAAACCTTCTGAACCCCTCTATAAATAGACCCCTCCCCCTCCCTTCCTCCATAAGCTTGAAAGTTCTATAACAGAGAGAGGGAGAGAGAGAGATTTGTAGAAGAAGAGTTTCAGAGAGAGAGAGAGAGAGAGCGCGTAGAGATTTTCCCAAGAGTGCTCGCACATTTGATGGCCATCCGTACACTCACTCCAAAGATCCAATCAACGCTCCTCCGCCGATTCATCAGGCCCCTAAACGCCTCCTCCGTCGCCGTCTCCTTCACCTGCAGCGGACGACCACCGTGCGGCGCCGACGATCACCGACAACCAGCCAACCCCGCCTCTCTCCTCCTACGCCGCCTCCACCGCTCTCGCGGCGGCGCGATCGAACCCGATCTTGGACCTTGGGGATGCGGAGAAGCTGTTCGGGAAATTGCCGACAGCGAAGCTGCTGAAATCGGCGGCGACGCTGCAGATGGCGGCGATCGACCCTGCTTGTGGACGTGGGGACGTGGGTGATGAGTTCGAGGCTCCTCCGGGTGCCGATCCTGAGGGACGCCATCCTCGGGAGCGTGAGGCACACGTTCTACGAGCAGTTCTGCGCCGGCATCAATCGGGAGGAGATGGGTCGCACCGTGCGGAAGCTCTGGGAATCGGGGCTCCGATCCATGCTTGTCTACGGCGTTGAGGACGTCGAGGACAACGAAGCTTGCGATCGGAACTTGCAAGGGTTCCTCAACACCGTCGAAACCTCCGAATCGCTTCCTCCATCTTCCGTAAGCTTCCATGCCTTTCTGAGTCTTTTTTTTAAAAATTATTATTATTATTATTATTTATTTTCCAACTATGCAACAGCTAAGCACAGACAACAACGCCCGTCTCTCACTCCTGGTTTCCTGTTTCCACGTTTCCAAATATGAACTCCTTTTGACGGCCACAAATAGATCCACGTGTTGGGAAATTCTCGAATTTGGTGCCAATATTCTTTGAATATTTCTTAATTTCACTTCCCACTTTTGATAAAATATAGTTTCCTTCTAAAAAGGAAAAAACCCAACTTGAGATTCTCTCTGTTCCCAGCAAATTCCCCAATATGGGATTCGTTTTAATTTTAAGATGGATTAATTGAAGATGATTGACATAAATTCTTTTGTTGGCAACAGGCGAGCTTTGTAATCGTGAAGATCACAGCAATCTGTCCGATGCCTTTGCTGCAGAGAGTAAGTGATTTACTAAGATGGGAACATAAGGACCCATCTCTCCAACTCCCATGGAAACTCAATACCTTACCAATTTTCTCTGCTTCCAGTCCTTTATACCACACCTCCACCAAGCCTGAACCACTGACCCCTCGAGAAGAAGAAGACCTCCGTTTGGCCCACGAGCGGCTCCTCAAGCTCTGCCAGAGCTGCGTCGATGCGAATGTTCCCTTAACAGTCGATGCCGAATACACCGCGGTCCAGCCCGCCATCGACTACTTCACCTACACCGCCGCGATCCTCTACAACAAGGAGCAGAGCCCGATCGTGTTTGGCACGATACAGGCCTACTTGAAGGATGCCAAGGAGAGGTTGGAGCTCACCACGAGAGCTGCAGAGAAGATGGGGGTGCCAATGGGGATCAAATTAGTTAGAGGAGCTTACATGTCCAGCGAGTCGAGAGTGGCCGCTTCTTTGGGATGCGAATCTCCGGTTCACGATTGCATCCAGGACACCCATGACTGCTACAACGACTGTGCGTCAATCATGGTCGAGAGGATCGCGAATGGGACCGGCGACTCCGTCGTGCTTGCCACTCACAATGTCGAATCAGGTAAAAAGAAAGTTTCCAGCTTTAATCTCAACTAGCTCTGGTAAATTGTAGGTAACATTGTTTAGTTTCTGACACTTGGCTTTTGTTTTTGTTTTTCTTAAACTTATGATGAATCAGGTGAATAATTCAAGTAAGTGTTTAACATGTACTCCTAATGCGTGTGTGTCTAGTTGTTTAGGGGAGTCGGGTAATGCTATGCTTGTGTTGCTAAATGAGTTGATTTTGTTGATGAATTAGGGAAACTGGTGGCGAAGAAAGCGAGGGATTTGGGGATTGGAGAGGAGAACGAGAAGGTGCAATTCGCGCAGCTATACGGGATGTCGGAGGCACTGTCTTTGGGTCTGAGGAACGCAGGGTTCGTAGTCAGTAAGTATATGCCCTTTGGACCCATAGACGAAGTCATGCCTTATCTCCTCAGGAGAGCTGAAGAGAACAGAGGGATGCTCTCCACTTCCACCCTTGACAGAAACCTCATGATGTAAGTTCCCTCTTCTCTCTCTCTCTCTCTCTCTCTCCCTACATATACAATATGTATGTATGTATGTATAATGTGACATTGGTTGATCTCTTGGGTGTGCAGGAAGGAGGTGAAGAGGAGGGTAAAAATGCTTTCATCCATGGCGAACTCGGGGAGGGGACTTGAAGCAACGCCCAAGCTCAGCGATCAGTCAGCATTCAATTGATTGATAGGATGATGATGAAAAGACAGAAACACGAACCTAATTGGGTTCTAATAATGTTGAATTTGCTTGTGCTTCCTCACTGTCGAGTTGGACAGTAGATTTTCGATCCGTGTACTAGTGTTGTTATATAGCATAAAAATGGGTCCTTATGGACCTTTTTGCAAAGTCGCTTCTTCAGGGTTCCATGCTGGATGATTTTAGTTCGTTCTTTTTATTTATTATGTAATTATGTCACTGAGAGGGTAAGAAGGTCCAATGGTCGAGAGAGAGAGAGAGATTATATTAAAAAAAAAAAAAGAAACCTTTGTGGGGTTAGCCTTAATAAAATCCCATTAAAAGTCAATTTATTAAAATGGAAAGATAAGAGGTTGTGACGGTCTGATGATGTGGAGGGGAAACCGACAAATTTGTTTAGTAAATGTTGGCTCAGCACATTCAAGAAGCCAGTTGTACCAAGTACAATTTTTATTATTATTAAATAGCGATAATAATAAATAATAATAATAATAATAATAAAAGAGATTGACTAAAATTCAGAGTCACGCGCGGTGCGAGAAAGATTTCGCGTGGTTTGAGGAATCTCAGAATGAAGGACAAAATTGAAGATTCCCTGCAGGCAGCTAAAGAATTCTTAACTCTCAACGTTTGACTAGTAGATACGGATACGGATGGCCAGCCTGTCGTTCACGAGCGATCCGTTGATGTCCTTATATCGCCCTCTGTGTTTCTTTGTCTGCTTCGGTGGGCTCTCATTTGGTCGGAGATGCTATGAATTTTAAAAATGGTACGAATTTATAGATTTAAATAATTTTAATTATTTTTTTTATTTCTTTCAGATTAAATAATTAAAATTATTTAATTTTATAAATTCATGACTTCAAAAGTTTAAATGATCCATAACCTTTTTATTATTAGTTTAAGCAAAAAGAGAATAGAGTTCGCCTTCAAAACGATCACTTTTGTGGAATGCCAGTAAATAAGTGGGGATTATTTTAATAAAATTACATCCTTTTGAGAATGGATTCAAGCAAAAAATAGTGTGAGTTGAGATTCATATTTTCTTTTTTCCTCCTTTAATATTCAAGGATTTTTCGAAAAAACTATTTGTAAACATACATTTTGAAAATTCTTAGATTATTCAAACAAATTAATAGGTATATTTAAGCATATGGCCGAAAGTAAAATTCCCCTTTTTTAGATGAATTTTCTAACCCTGAATTGACTTTTATTATTCATAATATAAGGCAGAATTTGTTCACATATGAATATTCGATCATCCACCCGATCATAGTTTTTATTCCCAATTATTTGAGTTGAGCAGGGCCTTATAAAATCAAATAAAATTATTTTTAATTTGGCTCTCACTATTCGTGTTTGGACTTGTCACTTTCACTGCCAACTAGCGCTAAAAATTATAAGATACAAATAATTTGATTTAATCTTAATATAAAACTTTAACGGTCAATACTGCAAGTTCTACAAATCTTTGAAAAGGATCAGTTAATAATTTTTTCCCTCCAAAAACTATTTATCAAATATATAGTCAATGATGAATCTCATAACTATTTTTAGTAGGATCCATAGAAATAGTCCTATTTATCACCTCTATATTATTAATTTATAACTTAATGGTGCGATAACACTATATCAGGTCAATTTTACCCATTATTTTCATTCTATTTTGTTGTATAAATTAAATGCACCATTAATTTAAATAGATGAGTTGGATGATGGAGGCCACACTTTCTCCATTGATTCCTCTCACTGGACCTTCCCAATTTTAAGGGCCACACATAAAAACCATAAAGTATTACTCCCCCAAACACTTCCCAAGGGCCACAAAAAAAAAAAAAAAAAAAAAAAAAAGATTCCCACTAACAGTAAACACTTTAATAGAAGGTGACAAACAAATGGATTCCTACAGCTGGCCCCTTCTTCCAAGCAAGTGGGTGACAGTAATGTTTTTGAATGGACCAGCAGCAGCTCATTGGCACACCTTTTTCTTTTTTCTTTTCTTTTTTTTAATTTATATTTGGCCATACTCTATAACAATTATTAGTTGTTCCAAGAAATTAATTTTGTATTTAATGAAGAAAATATAAAAACAGAGCTTCACCCAAATGTTTAAGCTGTCAAGTGGAGTGGTCTTAATTTATAAAAATAACATTAAAAGAAAAGGTAATACCGACAAGATAAGAAGCTTCGGCCACAAAATTTTATAAAATAAATACTATTAAAATTCTAATTATTATGTTCATGTAAAATAAAATTTAAGAGTAATTATGCTCATCCCGAAAAAGTAATTTCATTAGATGGATTCCACACATGTGATGAATAGACTGTATGAGGTCCATTGTTACGTGTGAATGCTGAGATTTAAATGGGATTGCTTCTTTCAGGATGAGTAGCACTCCTTTTAAATTTAACAAACATAAATACCATGAATAAAATAGGAAAAATTAAAAAATATTTTGATCAATTAATAACATATGCACATTATTATTATTTTTTAAAAAATAGTATAAATAAGTAAAGAACTCACTTTATCATGCTAAATTCTTCTTTTTAAAGAGATCGCTTTTTGTCTAGAAACATCCATCAACTTGCAAGTCCTCCTACGCTATTGATTCGAAATTTTAATTATTCTCCCATGCTTTAGAGGCTCCACTTATAGGTGGGGACTATGTAAATTTAAATACGGACCAAATATTTCCAACACGAATGATTTGAAATCACATGGTCTAAAGGATATGGCCATTAATTAATGTTCTCCACAAATGGTGTCAAAGTCACACACCACACCTTAATTAGTGAAAGCGTGGGGATTCAGGCGATTTGAGAGGAATGAGTGGCTTTTATTTAATTAAGAGGGATTATGACTAAGAATTGCAGTTTCCCCCACTAATTAAACACCGTGAAAAGGACATTAAAGGATTCCATCTCATCTCCCAATGGAATCACATCTTTCTACTCTCAAGGAAAAGGTCCACTAGAGATTCCTCTGCTGAAATGACTTTTATCAGCTTGGTGAAGGTGGAAGAGTCTAGATTAAGAATAGGAGTTATCTATGTTAAATACTTAATAACTAAGAATTTATAACCGTTCGTAACAATTTTTTATGACAGATTTTAAATTTGTAATGATTATAACACACGTTTTAATTTTTTTAAATCGTAAAAGATATTGTCATTAAGCTTTCTATTTTTTTCATTTATTATTGAATTTAGTTCAATATTAATTTTATTTTTATAACAGTTATTATGAGGAGTTTTTCCTAAACCTATAAAAGGCCAAGCCCTGTGAGGAGAAAAACACATCTCTCTCACTTCCTCTCTTCTTCTTACATTTACTTTCTCTCATTTGTAGATAAGCTTCCCCGCAATCTTGTGTTATTGAGGTTCTTGGACATAGTGTGCGTGTTTAGTGAGTTTGATTTGATTATTTATTCTGCAGTAAGAGAATCGTTTATACTTTCAGCCTTTATATCCTGGGGCAATGCGTTGAAGATAATGCTACTCCGGATTATCTATAGTAGGCGCGAATCGTTTAACGAGAGTGACCTGATTCGCGCGTAAGCTGTCCGATTAATTTATCAGCATTTGTTTCATCTCTTAATTACAAACTCTGTTCAAGGTGTGTACGTTTTTTAATTTTAAGAAATCGAAATATTATTCGTGACAATTGTTTTTAATTCCATCAAATATTTGAAGACAAACCCCGACAAAATGTATTTAAGATTTTTAAGAAAAGAAAAAAATTATGAGTTGGTACCAACACAAAATATACTTTTCTACAAAAAAAAAAAATATTAAGAGAAATTCACTTTAAGTACTTTTTGAAAAAAATTATATTAAATAACTATTTTGAACAGAACTTTTTTGGCCTACAGCGTGCCTTATTTATTATTTTTTTAACCTAACCAAATTAGCCCCAAATGCTTTAAAGCTCGGTGCAGCAACAATGTGCACGAGACAAATTTATGGAACACGAGGAGGACGCATTCGGTGCCAAATCTGTCAATTCCTTTCCCAATTTTCAGACTAGAACAAAAAAAATAAATAAATAAATGATGAGAGGGTGGGGTGCTTGTTATATTATTATTATTATTATTATTATCGTTTGTATTGATTATTAAACTACCGAATATTTATAATATTATTATGATTAGCCTTTGTATTGATTATTAAACTACCGAATATTTATAATATTATTATGATTAGGCGGGCCCCCGTACTAACGTGGACCATGCACGCATGATTGTTTGCACGTTTCTCTAAGTATTTACTATAAGCACGTGAAGGCACGAGTCATTTTTGTACTGTTCTTCCTTGCATTTACGAAACAAAAAGGGGAAAAAGAAAAAAAAAACACAAAAATGGCACATGATTAAAATCTCTTCTCCAATTAAGTTACAACCAATTGATTCCAAAGTATATATTAACCTCTAATTGAATGCTTGGGGGTCAATGGACCATATGACATATTCTTCCTTAAAGCATATTTTCTTAAAAATATGCTCGTTATTTTTTAAATTGGCAAATAGGCACACCAAACTTAGTAAATTAAGTGATTATTTCTTATTTTTCCTCGTTTTATGAAAAGAATTAATAAAATTATAATGCAGACTCGAACTCAAAATTTACTACTTTAGAAGTTTATACAATTTTAGCTTATTATTCGGTATAGACATGACTATTTTTGTAATATTCTTTCTTATATTTATGAATAAATATGGCAACAAAAAAAAAGATTAAAACATTTGTTCAATTATGTTATGGTACAACTAATAGATTCTATGTCATTTTGCTCAACATAAGATATCAACTAATGGTCGGTGAGTTGAGCCAAAATTAGCCCTTGTAGGGGGTGCGTTCCGAACCCATGATATACTCTTTCATTGATTTGTGTGTTTTGTCTGCTTGAAATGTATATAAATTTTATTAAAATATCTAAAACACTCTGTATAATTTGAATGATTATTGAAAATACTTGCTGTAGTTTTAATTTTTTCATTGCACTCAATCTAATTTCAAAATTTGTTCAATAAATCCCTGTCATCTAATTTCATCCAAGTAGATAATGAAGAATCATTAATAAAATAAAATAGAAGCATTAAGAGAGAAAATTTAAATTTTAATTATTGTAATTCAAAAAAAGATATTATGAAATTAAAATAAAAAACTTATCCCCCAATAATTTCTTTTGAAAAATGATCTTTTGTGTTTTAATCATAAATTAGTTTTTTAAATCTTTTTGAATTAAAATAAATTACCTTTCTCATTATTTCCTTATTTTTTCATATTTTATTTTATTAATGTTTATCCATAATCTATTCGGATGGAATTGGATGGTAGGGACCCGTTAAACTATTTTAGTCAAAAATTTAAATTATAAGGGGTCTCCTCAATAATCACTCCAACTACAAAAGGGATGTTTTATATATTTTCCCTAAATTTTATGTGCTACTTTAATCTGAATTTATTTATATAACACCCGTTCCAAGTACATTTACTAATTATTTTGGAACGAATCATTACCCAACACTGGCATAATTGAAAAACATTAGGTACATTAAGGTGGGTAGGGGAGATAAAGTGTACCGGAAGGAAGCCGGACCTAACAAAAGCAGTTTAAAACATGCACTAATAGGGGCAAATTCCAAAGTCCAAATACTAATAATGATGATGTGGCTGTGAGCTGGATGGGGCACTCCCTAAAATTAGAAATGTACTATTTTCGATCTTGTATGCCAACAATAAAATCTCCCATGCCTAAAACAATCACAATTTTAATGCTCAATTAATTACCTTGCTTAATCTTCCTTTTTAGTGTCGAATCTTCACAGAGAGCACTGAGAGGTGGCACGAAACATGCTATGAGCTCGTGGAGCCCCATTGGCTTGCACGATGAGGCCGAGCATTCCTTGTCGTGGTACCAAAACGTGAGGAGATTTTGGTGTACAATTATATCCTCAGGCTCCTCCATGTTCCGCAACATGGCAGTTCAAGTTTCCATAAGATTCAGCAGACATGAAATCATAAGTTATGTTGGTTCAATACGGTTCACCGTCCTTTGTTTTGGAAATGAAAGAATGCGTAAGTAGAAACAAGGTTAGTGCACAGTAGATGGGCCAACCGACTGCAACCATCTCTAGCGATGTTACACTGCATGCCAGTGACTGAATCCTATCCATTGCATGAGTTCCCGAGCCACTCGGTTTCCTTCGACGTACGTTTCCGATCTTCGTTTGTTTATTTGCTGCTGCTGCTAGGAATTGGCCATCGCGATCTGGCAAAGCAGCTCCCGCACCAACCTCTACCTTGGAACCAAGCTGGAGTCATGCGCCCCAGCCATCTCATACCACAAGCCCTCCAATAAATTTGTCATCTACAACAACACAACAGACCCGCCCACATAACCCGATGAACCTAACTTGCTGTACAATTCGACGGTGGGAAACACAAGCAATGCAAGATTAATAGAACCCAATTAGGTTCACATATTATTTTCTTTTTGGTCTTTGTTATCAATTGAATGCCGAATGATCTGTGAGCTTCGTGGTTGCGCGAAGTTCCCTTCCTGAATTCGCCACCGGTGAAAGCGTTTTTGCTCTCCTCTTCACCTCCTTCCTGCATGCACACCCAAAAGCCCAACCAACGTCACATTGTAATCAAACATATACCCATACATGTACATATTACATATGTATAGCTGCACAGGGAGAAGGGGGAACTTACATCATGAGGGTTCTGTCAAGGGTGGAAGTGGAGAGCATCCCTCTGTTCTCTTCAGCTCTCCTGAGGAGATAAGGCATGACTTCGTCTATGGGTCCAAAGGGCATATACTTACTGACTACGAACCCTGCGTTTCTCAGACCCAATGACAGTGCCTCCGACATCCCGTATAGCTGCGCGAATTGCACCTTCTCGTTTTCCTTCCCTATCCCCAAATCCCTCGCTTTCTTCGCCACCAATTTCCCTAAACGATCATCAAAATCAACCCATTTAGAAACACAAGCACTCAATGACCACATTACCCACGGAAAGTTAAAAGTCAGAAACTAACACAATATTACCCAGAATTTGCCAAAACTAATTGAAACAAAAGTTGGCAAATTTTTCCTACCCGAATCAACATTGTGGGTGGCTAGCACCACTGAGTCGCCCGTCCCATTGGCTATCCTCTCCAGCATGAGTGAAGCGCAATCATTGTAACAATCGTGGGTGTCCTGAATGCAATCATGGACTGGGGAATCACAACCCAGAGAAGCGGCCACTCTCGACTCGCTGGACATGTAAGCTCCTCTAACCAATTTGATCCCCATTGGCACCCCCATCTTCTCTGCAGCTCTCGTGGTGAGCTCCAACCTCTCCTTGGCATCCTTCAAGTAGGCCTGTATCGTGCCAAACACGATCGGGCTCTGCTCCTTGTTGTAGAGGATCGCGGCGGTGTAGGTGAAGTAGTCGATGGCGGGCTGGACCGCGGTGTATTCGGCATCAACTGTTAAGGGAGCATTCGCATCGACGCAGCTCTGGCAGAGCTTGAGGAGCCGCTCGTGGGCCAAACGGAGGTCTTCTTCTTCTCGAGGGGTCAGCGGTTCAGGCTTGGTGGGGGTGTGGTATAAAGGACTGGAAGCAGAGAAAATTGGTAAGGTATTGAGCTTCCATGGGAGTTGGAGACATGGGTCCTTATGTTCCCATCTTAGTAAATCACTTACTCTCTGCAGTAAATTCATGGGACAGATTGCTGTGATCTTCAGGATTACAAAGCTCGCCTGTTGTCACAAAAGAATTGCGTAATTTTTAGTTAGCCATTCAAATAATCTATTCAGTAATATATATATATATATTCAAACAACAACCAGAAAAACAATAAAAGGCAGCCGCAGCCACGATCTCCCCCCCCCCCCCCCAAAAAAAAAGGGTAGAAAATCAAGATTCATTATTTTGGAACTTGCAGTGATAAAAGTACTGTGTCCAGGAACAGAGAGACCATATTACGAAATACCCCAAAATCAAATGTTATGAAATTCTAATTAAACCCTTCATGGTAGGATCGTAAATAGGGCGAAACAGCCATAAAATATTTGCAACATAATTTTGATCCACCGGTCGGTAGAAACAAATTGTACCAATAAGCTAATTTCCCTCACAATATAACTCGGCGCTCAATAAAATAATTTTGGCCCATTGTTGTCAACCTCTAAAAGGCAGGAGTGAAACATATGTTTATTGAATTGGAGGAAAATATTTCTTTTGAAGATCTTAGAAAGCGAGTGAAAATTTCAAATTGCGTCTATAAGCAAGGCGATATTAAGGAATATTCAGAGAAATTGGCCGGAAAAAAAAACCCATAAAGAAAAAAAAAAAAAAAACTTGAGGAAGGCATGGAGGCTTACGGAAGATGGAGGAAGCGATTTGGCGGTTTCGACGGTGTTGAGGAACCCTTGCAAGTTACGATCGCAAGCTTCGTTGTCCTCGACGTCCTCAACGCCGTAGACAAGCATGGACCGGAGCCCCGATCCCCACAGCTTCCGCACGGTGCGCCCCATCTCCTCCCGATTGATGCCTGCGCAGAACTGCTCGTAGAACGTGTGCCTCACGCTCCCGAGGATGGCCTCCCTCAGGATCGGCACCCGGAGGAGCCTCGAGTTCATCACCCACGTCCCCGCGTCCACCAGCGGGTCGCACGTCGCCATCTGCAGCGTCGCCGCCGATTTCAGCAGCTTCGTCGTCGGCAGGTTCCCGAACAGCTTCCCCGCGTCGCCGAGGTCCAATATCGGGTTCGACTTTGCCGCCGCAAGCGCGGAGGAGGAGGCGTCGGAGGAGGAGGAGAGCTGCGGGGGAGATGGTTGGTTACCGGAGATCGGAGAGGGAGCTAGGCGGTCGTCGGCGGAGGTGAAAGGGACGGTGACGGAGGAGGCGTTGAGGGGCCTGATGAATCGGCGGACGGGCGTTGATCGGATCTTTGGAGAGAGTAGTGTGCGGATGGCCATCAATCGTGCAAAAACGCTCTTTGGACGATCTGTGCCTGTAAACCGAGGGCGCTCTCAGGAATTTTCCTCGGAGAAGAACTCTCTTTACAGAAAGCGCCCTCTCTCTCTCTCTCTCTTCTTCAAGCGTGATCGGAAGAGCGAGGCGGAGGGGGTATTTATAAATGAATTCACGAGAGCCCTTTAGGCCGCGATTGGTTCGGTTTGAAATATTGTTTCTTTATTCCCTATTTTTTGCTTTTTTGACCACTAAATTCTCCGAGGCCTTTATTTAGCAAGATCCTATAAATGGAAATAAAAGAATGCGGAGACTGACGTGGTAGTTCATCACCGAATCGTGATCCATCGTGCACCAAAAAGGTGAAAAAAGTGTTGGTGGATAATCGGGCTCGTCACCATTTAGGTCAAGGAATGTACCTTAAATACAGATGAATTGGGCTGATTCGGGGCTTAGTCTGTAAATCTCAACCTTATAGGTTGACTAGGCAATAAAATAATATGCCAATTTTCATATTATTTCATGATGTACGGATGCCATTGAGAGATTTGGATCAGCAAGAAGCTTATGCATAACAAAAATTAATAAAAATTTGACCCGTCCTCTTATTTTTCATACTTCTTCGGAGAGCAAGATCGGAGTTAATAGAATCGATCTAGAATAAGTAGGTTTAAAGTCTTCTAAATGTAGAGTTGAGAGCAGTAATACTTAACTACGTAATCTTAAGATGCCCATAAGGTTAAAAATTGTAAGATGGAAAAGAGAGAATGTAGATGATGAACAGTGATTTGGACCATCAAAATCAAGGGAAAAGGACGAGAAAGTCAAAAAGATGTTGTTTTGCATAAAATTATAAGTGCACAATAAATTTTTTTTAACAAAATGACCTTGTTCTTTACATGAGTTCGAGTGCTTATACATAGTGAATGTTGAACCCATCAATAAAAGGTCCCTACGACGGGTACAAAAACTGATTTTGGTACGATAAAGTTTTGCTAACAAAGTTGACACGTTACACTACCTAAAAAAGTTGGTTTTAGTCGTTTCGAGAATCTTTGACGTTAACGGTCTTTGAAGATTCCAGTGACACGATCTTCCGAATTAGTTATCGAGCATTAGTCCGGTAGTTAAGGATTGTCAAGTAAAAGAGACAACCTTTTTTCATTTTTACAACTGTATTCCTTAACCGTATCCATGTTTTTCGTGGGACACAGCCTTAAGCTATTACTAATTCTTCTCAACACAAGCGGGCTGATTTAGAATTTCAAAATAGAACAAGGATCAATTAATAAAAGAAGAATACCATTTTCATGTATTAGCTAGCTAAGGGGTCTTCTTCGACACAATTATAACTTAATAAATATAAAACGGTATTATAAATAAATAAATAAATAAATAAATAACCATACTACGATTTTTAGGCATGAAGACACCCCTTCTTTTGTTTTTCCTAAAGGAGAAGAGAAGCTTGAGATGGCCAACAGGGAATTGGGAAGCATAGGAGAAGGCAATCGTTTTTATCATTATTAGCACTATTAAGCTACACTATACTTGGAGTCACTTTTCTCCTTTGGGAAAATTAATCAACCTCACTCAAACTTTATACCGTGCATGGCATCCTTTCGGCCCACTTTGGGCTCTAATTGTCCGAGTCAACGAAAAGTTATATCATTTTTGAAGCCATGGCTCAATCCCTTAAAAGGAATCTTTTTTTTTAAGTGTATGACTCAATTCCTTAAAGGGACACTCCACCTTTGGGCATTTCGCCCACAAGTTTTAGCTCATTTCTTTCTCTTTAATGGAGAAACCTAACAGAGGAAAATGGTGGGGGCTTAAGGCCTAGGCTCCCTTCCTATATAAACAAAAACCTACAATTTTGTGCAAGGGGGATTCTTCCACGAAGAAGAAAGTTACACAGAGGGAAGAAGGGAGAGAAAACTAGCCCCTTCTCCATTCCCTCACCAAATTACCACCTAACAAGCATAAACGGCAAGGTGAGCTAAGCTCCATTGGTGGGGGATTCTGGATCTACGATCCTGCCTTTCATAAAGTCATCTACTCTATTGGCCCCCTGAAAAATGGGATCTTAATCGATTGTTATTCATGCCTAACTTGAACCCACCAAATCAAATAATAGACGCGTTTGTGTGTTTATTTCCCCCACAAACATCGATAATAGATATGTAGACAATTTTCTAGAATTATTATTGAGAGAATGAGAATAAGAGTTGAATTATGATCGTCCCAGTTAAGGTTATATATATATTCTTGAGTTGTTAATATAAATGAAGGGAAAAACTAATATATTGCGGCTTCACATGAGTTATTTGCAGCTGTTGTCTTATGATGCTTAAAAAAAAAACAAACCAAGATTCAAAACGATTTCGTTTTGGATATTGCTTTTTTTTTCCCTTTCATTTGTGTGTACATTGTACCTAATTTAGGTATTGTAGCTGCATCAAAATTAAGCCCATAAATGAATTTCACACTATTACCTATCAATACAAACAAACATATGATACTCGACATGAATTCCACTGGTGCGTTAATTACTATTTCACAGGATTACACTCATCGCCCTAACGCTGATCCCTTACAGATGCAAGTGTATATTTGGTCTGTTGGTTGCCATTTCATTGGATGGCATGCATACCCAGTGAGGTTGCATTTTAATTAGACAACCATGCAAAATGCATTTGCATCAACGGTCCATTTGGTTCATGAAATCTCTCATTTTCATCTGGCGCCATATTCCTCATAGTGCAATGTCCGGAGTGTGGCATTATTCTATTTGGCATACTTGGTTGAATTTCCGGGAATGTGACATTATTATGTTTGGTATAAATAATTAGATTCAAGGAATGTTAAAGTTTTTCATTAATATCCTTTTATTAAAAAATAATATTCATAAAATAAAATATAGCAAATTATTTGCATAACAAAAAAATATTTATCTTCTAGTTAACACTCTAAATAAAATTTTTACCTATTTTTAAGCTTTAAAGGGTGAAAAATTTAATTCAAACATTTACTAATTGGACATAGAAGTTATAATATGATACTAAATTTCCAAATATAATATTATCAACTCTTCATTATGAATAATTCCTTTATTTACTATCGGTGTTATCATTAATATCATTATTATTAATATTATTTAAAATTATATGAGCTATATACTTAAATGAGAATTTAATGTGGTGAAATATATTATGATGACTCGATTCGACTCAACACATAACATAATTTTGACCAGCTCTTGACTCGTATATCTTGAGCTGTGGCATTTGTTGATCCTACTCGCCTATTTATTGCCTCTATTTTGATTTATTTACCATGTTTTTTTTTTTTTACTTTTTCCTTCACACTTAATAAAAGTACATGCATAATTAAAAGATGCTTGCTATAGGATATAGAGCACTTGAATTTGAAAAAGTCATAAATTTATGAATTTGACAATCTTAACAATTTACTTTTTTCATCTTTAGTTTTCCTCTCTATCTGTTTCTACTTCTTCTTCTTCTTCTTCTGTTTTGTTTTTTTTTTTTTTTACAATGAATGGTTAAAATTATTCAAATTCACAATTCCATAAACTTTTAAATTCATAGGATTTGGGCCCTTATCATAGAAGAATAAACTCATAAATTGCACAACTATTTGTTAAAGTATTTCATTTATTATAGATATTAAGAATTAGGACACCATGTGCAAACTCAAGCCAGGATTTCAAATTGCCAAGAATTTATAAATCAGCATGGTTTTTCCTGTTAGAACACAATAGAAAATTCTCCCACATTTTCACCCCAAAATGGTGTTTGTCTAGGCCTATTTTGCAAGCTTTAACCATATAAGTTGAATGTACGTGAAAAAACAAAAGGGCGTCCCTCATTTTCATTCTATTTCGTTACAAATGAACATCTCATTTATAAGATTTAAATATTCCAAATAACTATAACAGTTCAAATCTCTCAGAAACTCACAAAAAAAATGAGAACCCAATAATACGTAACAAAAGTTTATGAAAATTACATCTTTTTGAAATTTGCAAAATAGACATCGACGAATCAATTTACAGTGCCATAGTAGGAAAATTTTCCTATTATGGCATTGTATAAACACTTTTCCCACGTTAAAATTTATAAGAGATAACTATTTTTATGGGTAATATATAGCCATTCCCAATGGTCATATACAGAATAAGTAAAGATTAACTATTGCCAAGGTTCAAATGACCGGAATAGGCATTCTTAAATGAATGAGGAGTTCTAAAATAAACCAAACAATGTAATAACTATTAGGTAAAAATAGAGACGCGATAAAACAGTTATGACCGTAAACTGAACGTGGCAGACGCTAGGTAAAGTTTACAAACAAATCACTAAGATACGACTTTTTTTGTTTTACTATTCTATTTATGAAATAAAGTGCAAAATGTATGGGTAAAGGCTGCAATGCTCTTGGGGCAGATATTCACTCTGTACTCTCTACTAATCTTTGTCGTATCAATTCCCTTTTTTGAAAAATTTATTGTCCATATATATATATATATATATATATATATTTTTTTTTTCCACCCACTCTCCTTACTGAAGGAGAACACTGAGAAAAAAAAAAAAAAGTATTACGTGACATTCACATTCTCTCTATGAAAGAACACTACAACAAAAAGTAAAGCGCGGGATCCTCATGGACGTAAAAAGATTGCAGTCAATTTGCTAATGATCGAGTGACATTGCTTCTTCAGTGTGAACTAAGGAATCCCTTAGATATGGGTCGTAGTGAAGACTCGAATGGGAATATGGTGTCCCTAAATGAAAAATCCAAATGAAGAAAACTAACTACTTGAGATTAAAACTTTAATCTTTCAAATCTTTTTGTTAATAGGCATCAAAAGTTAACCACTCAAGTTAATTGTAATCACAAGAAGGAAACACTATCAACGATTGGCAACAGGTTGAATCTATATCATGCATGAGATTAAAGGAAATGGATCAATTAGGATAATTGGCCTGTCAGCTACTAATTCATTGGATGACATAAGTTATATTTAGTGAGTGTTGCATTTTTATTAGACAAACATACAAAATGCACTGCTTCAAATAGTCTGTGTAAGAATTCACAAAAATAAAAGATTAAATTATGAAGTCTAACAATAAAATATAAGATGAATTTCTTGAATTTCTTTTATCCACTTTTTTTTATTAGTATAAAAATCAGATAAAATGAATTATAATTAAATGAGGGAAAAGAATTGGTCTAATCTCACTCTAAAAACTCTAACAGACTCTGGGTCTATTCAAAGGGTAGACCTGGTCGTAAGGCCAGGTACCTTGTCTCCAACCCAGTCAAGCCACGTGTCCAAAATCCCATCCTAGTTGGCTTACGCGTGTCAGCCACGGATTGGTCATAGAGTTGTATAAAATCCCCCTGAGGGAACTACAAATTCTGCATCAAGTGTGAAGCATTTGAACATCATTTGCAGTAATAACACTCGTGTGTGTGTGTGTGTGATTGTAATTTAGAGATTTGCAAAGGAGAAAAATGGATTCCCAGAATGCAAGCTTCCAGGCTGGCCAAGCCAAGGGTGAAACTCAGGTCAAGGCTTCAGTTATCTCATCTCTCTTTCCAATCAGTTTTTTTTTCTTTTTTTTCTTTTCATGGAAAAGATCCATTATTATTATATTGTGACGAAAAGTCATGGAGAACTGGCTTTTACTGAATGGATTATCGAACACTCGGATGTGGGTAGGTCTCGCCCTCTTGAGGTGAATGATGGCGTCCCCATCCAGTACATTTGTTCTTATTATAATTATTATTTGCATTTGATTTTAGGAAAAGGCGGCGAATATGACAGACAAGGCTTCCAACGCTGCTCAATCTGCTAAAGAAATGTGCCAGGAGGTACATCCGAATTCCAGCTAATCTCAGCGTCATGTTTAGTTCATAACCACAACTCTTTCTCTCTGTCTTTAATTTCACGAAATAACTATTATCTCGTTTTACTCATGAAAGGTAAGAATTGGGTTTCTTTAAACCCAATTCTAAAATGTTAGCCGAATCAAACTTTGACATCCTTCAAAGGGGAATTCAGACCACTGAAATGTGCTTTGTGTGGGACTTATTTTGTGAAAATTTAGATAGCCTGACCTTTTTCAGTGTGTTGCTAATATTATAGAGAGAGACATTTAGAGTAAAATGGGGACATTCTTCTATATAAAAAAATTAAATGTGTGTGCAGACTGGACAACAAATGATGCACAAGGCCCAGGGGGCAGCTGATGCAGTGAAGAACGCCACTGGAATGAACAACTGATGGAGCTTTATCTATGGAGAACGTCTCAATAATTAATCTCTCATCAGATCTCCCCCCAATTAATTTTTTCCCCATTTCTAGATTTTCTCTTTTTTTCCCCTTTCTTTCTCCTTTCCACTCCTATTTTTGGGAATCTCTTCTTGGGTCTATCTCTCTCTTTTTAAAAAAAAAAAAAATTCTAAAAATAGAGAGAGCTGATTGTTGGTATGCAGCTTTTGGAACAAGGAGAGAGTAGCGTTCTCTCATTGAGTTTGTTTTATTTTTATATATTAATAATATGTTCTCCATTTTATAGCTTCAGTTGCAGAAATTATTATTTAATCAATAGGTTGAGCGACTCAACAACAAAATTGATTATTTAATCAGTATGTTGAGCGACTCAAAAACATGAGAGAGGGGGAAAATGAAGTAAAAAAAGAAATAAAACGTATTTGGATTATTAATTAGGTATAAGTGCACTTTAAAACGATGTTATTTTAATAAAAAAAATTACATGCTATTAAATTAAATTATTTATCAAAATTTATCATCGGTATCTAATTAAAAACTAGTGCTGCATACAAATAAATAAATAAAGAAAAAGGAAAAAAGGATAACAAATGTGCAAGCCGAACGTGTGCCAATTTTGGTCAGTTGGGCTTCTTCAAAGGTCTAGACCTTAGCAAATGAATGAGCCCAAAAAGTCTCCTAATGGGCCCGCGGCTCTTGTTTTCTTCAATGAAGCTGTGCGGCCCAACGTAGCCAAATCGCCCAAATCAAATGTGATCGAACCAAAGAACTTCGATAAAATTTGAAGAATATTTTGAAAAAATAAAATAAAATAAAATTGGAGGAAAATCAGAAATTTTTTCTCTCATATGCCAGTAGATTTGTATACAAATAATTTATTTTTGGGTATAAGCCATTAACACCCCTCACTTTCATGACGAAGAAAACTGATAGTCCCTCAAGTTTCCAGAAAAAAAAAAAAAAAAAAAAAAAACTCACACCCCCTAATTCTTTCAAATTAATCTTTTTGCCTTTCATAAATTGATAAATGGTGAAAATAAGTTTATCGTTCATTTTATAATTATAAAATACTAAACTCTTATCCAGTCCTAATTTTTTATTAAATAAATGAGAAACTTATATCATAAATTTTTATTACATAAAAAAGTACGAAAAATGGCAATAGCATGACAAATGACATATTAAGGTAACAATAAGATAATAATTTTAGTTTTGTCATACGTCAATTGATGATGGGTAAAACATTTAATTTAAAAGAATCAAGGAGTGTGATTGTCTTTTTTGAAATCATAAGGAGTGTTAGTATCTTTTTAATAATGGCGAGGGATCGTCAATGTCTTTAGCTTTTATTTATATATATATATATATATATATATATAATAGACATGCCCTTGGAGGCGAACCATTAGATTTGCTCCAAAATTTGGAAAGCAAAAAAAGAAAAAAGGAAGAGGAAAACAGCATACCTACTCTTAGATGCAGGTAAATTTGTAGGAAGAAGCATTTTTTTAATATAAAAAAAAAAAAGTGTATACCTTGGAGTCGAACCGTTAGATGTGCTTGAAAAAGGAGGAAAATTGAAGAGAGCATGGGCTTCTTTGCTTTTTTTTTTTTTTTTTTTTCTTTTTACCTTACCGTGGATATGCTTATGAAGACTATCACATAAAATTATTTAATCAAGCACATGCCAAACACTTTATAGAGTAAAACAAAATGGTTAAATAATTGTATGATTAATAAAACACGCAAGACGACATATAATCTGAATTTTTTCTCATCCAATCATGGATTTTTATTACGGGTAATTTCTCAAAGCATCTAATAAGAAAGATTTAACTGTAATCCAGTATATGCGCTAGCATACACTAGGCCTTAAGCATGCTCGCTCCTTTTGGTTAGCCCGTAAAACCAATAAAACTCGAATCAAATCGACCTTATTTAAAACAAAATTAGAAAAATAACCACCGATCAACCTAGATCACATCAAAATTAAAGTTTTACCGCCCTAAAGTAAATTAGGTTAACGTTTCTTTCTAATTCGGGGAGACATTCTTTTGCAAAGCGACGCCGTCTCGACTTTGGTCCGTGCGAGCTCTCGCGGTTTTCCCATTTTTCATCTTCCCCGTCGATCCCACTGCCCTTAGGGCTTTGGGTGGCTCCTCCTCTTCCTCCTCCTGCTCCTTCAACCACGCCTCTCTTTCTGAACATCTGTGAGTGTATTCTCTCTCTCCCCCCTCTCTTTCTCTCTTTAATTCTCTTTTTTCTTTGCTGTCTATCAAATCAAGACCTAGGGCTCAATTGGCACATTTCTTTGCTCTGCGATCACGAATTTCCCCACCTCATTTCCATCCTCTTCCTTTTTTGCTCGGCTGTTCCTATCCATTTCATCCAGAGTTTTTCTTTGCCCGTGAACTGATTTTTCCTATTTTCCTTTTCATAATCATTTTGCTATTTTTTTTTCCTGGAAGTTTCCATCTTTGCTGGACCTCTAACCACAGCAGATAGTAGGCTACTCAATAAGGTAATCTCTTCCACTTTTTTTTTTTTCCCGAATTATGGTTTCTTTTATGTCTGATTGCAACAGTCGTCTATTGCTACGGATCTCTTCTATTTTATTCTCTATTCATTCAAGCTGTTAACTTCAAGCATTGGTTTGGTTTTAGGCTTAGGTTTTGGAGAAATCACATGATCAGTTGGTTTCGGGTATTGGCTCAAAACCGTATCGAACAAAAGATTACTTATATGGTTAAGTTTATTTTTCAAAAGAAATGAATATTCCCATAAGGAGCCGCTGTCCCCATTCTCTTGCACATAGGTCTGCCCCTCAAGAGGGCGATTGAATGAGGGAGAGGGAGGGATACGGGGTCCAATTATGGTTCATACAGGAACCGATTAAAAATTTGAAATTTATGGATCATGTAGCAAAAACATGAGTTATCTGATTTATGGATCATGAAGCAAAAGCATGAGTTTTGTGCGCTTAGATTATCAGCTTGTGAAGGAAAAGAAAACAGATCATGTGGCCACTTTTTGTATGAGTTTGCGTCCATGCATGTGATGTTATGGTGGTACATATCGCACAAACCTTTTTTAATGATCATCTGAGAGCTATAATGAGGATATTATGGTCCAATTTAAGTGTATCAACTGTTCCTATTTTGGGATCAAGACGTATGTGATTTTTTATTGGAAAAAAGAGAAGTGAAGCCGAAGTAACATATGAGACTGAGTTCAACTTTAACGAGAAGGACCTAATGATCTGAGCTGAATCTGTTGCATTATTGTTTCTGTACAATCTGTATTTGCGGTCATTTGATTTATAAACAAAAAACAACTGAATCCTTCGATATAGTCTATAACTTTTTATCTTGCACCTATTTCAGTACCCTTTGATTTCGTTTTTGTTTCCCTGCAGGTTCCTATTGCTTTTGGTTGTTTTTTATCCTTAAGGTAAAGTTTGACGAGTTATTGGGGTTTTCTGTACTCCTTCACGCTCAAATGATGCTTGCATGTATGATGTTAATAGAGCAGTTATTTATCTTAATCACAGGTCAAAATCGGGGATCGAAAATGGGAAGCAAAGGTCGAACCCCTATGCATTCTAGGCGGCCTATTCCAAACCGCGGCATAATACACCCAGAACCATTTGGTCCTGGAATACGCGGTCCTCCACCAGGTGCATTTCATTCATTTGACATGTCACCACCTCCAGAAGTTATGGAACAGAAGCTTGCTGTTCAACATGTGGAGATGGAGAGAATTGCAACAGAAAATCAGAGGCTTGCTGCGACCCATGTAACCTTAAGGCATGAACTAGCTGCTGCACAACAGGAGCTACAGATGTTGCAGGCTGAAATAGGAGCAGTGAAGTCTGAGAGAGAACAACAGATAGGAGGTTTGAAGGAAAAGATGGCTAAGATGGAAAGTGAACTGCAAACATCAGAGCCCATTCAGCTGCAGCTGCAGCAGGCACGACAAGATGCACAAAGCTTAGTTGTAGCAAGGCAGGAACTTATTGTTAAAGCGCAACAGATGTCTCAGGATCTACAGAGGGTCCATTCTGATGTTCAGCAGGTTCCTGCTCTCATGTCAGAACTTGAAAACCTGAGGCAAGAATATCAGCATTGCAGGTATGTGTGTGTGTGTGTGATAAGTGTGGGCGTGTATGAGGACAAAAATTGATAATAATGATTAAATGTTGAATGTCGTCTCTGTTATGATATTTGATGAAAAGCTTGCTTTCTGGTTTTTAAAGTGGCTATTTAAATTTTTTTAGGATATATCTAAAAGCCATAGTTTGGGAACTAGAATTTATTTTGAATAACATTGAAATGTTACCATAATTATTAACTGCAGTCATTACTATAATTTCGTTTTGAATTGATCTCTTTTGATTATTCTTTGCAATTGCCAATATGGCATGACCGCCATTGATTTGTATGGGCAGGGCCACTTATGATTATGAGAAAAAATTATACAACGATCACCTTGAGTCACTTCAAGTAATGGAGAAGAATTACATTACCATGGCAAGGGAGGTGGAAAAGCTTCGAGCAGAGTTAACGAATTCTTCTAATAATGAAAGAAGATCTGGTATTTGTGTTGTTTGGAGCCTGTGCTTTTTCCACTCCCAGTGGAATTTTTATTTTTCGAAAAATGATTCCTGTTAATTACAGATAGCTGACAATTGGCAGTGAAAAATTTCAGGTGGACCTTATGGTAATCCTGCAGGATACACTGAGAATGATGCTGCGGGACATCAGCTGCCTGGTAAAAATTCCTATGAAGATGGCTTCGGTGTTCCTCAGGTCTGTCCCTTTCTGTGTTTTGGGTTGCTGTTATTATCATTATTTTTCTTGGCACTCCTTTAGTTCAATTGCATCTGAATGGAAGCCAGAAACTTTACCATGTAAAAAGCAGGTGCTGCATATGAAAATTTTGTTTCTACCGTTAGTCTTACAGGGGCCGGGGGGGAAGGATTTTTTCTTCCTACTCTTGTGTGCTTTATATTTTTTTTATATAAATTGTATTCCCACCCAAAAAAAAAAAAAAAAAGAAAAAGAACAAAATTACACCGAATTGTGTTTTAAAGACAATTGACGTGGGAATGGAAATGGATAGCTATTTGGTAGAAATATAGCATGTAAGGAATAATATCCTCATAGGCCATGGGTGAAAGTGCTACTCTCATGAATAATAAGGGGAATAGACAAGGACAAGGAATGGGTATTATCATTGGTCAAGGGTGGAAAAGGTACACCTTACCAATTCCACTCATGGTCCTTGAAAAGAGTTATTTCTCACATACTCTTATCGTGGTTCATATTATACTTATGTGGAGTAGCTATTCCATTCCCCCATTCCCACTCTATTCTATGACAAGCCATAAGAAACGAGAGTTTACTAATACCTGCATCTGCCATTTGGCTTTAAATACCGTAATTTAAAGCTTCTTTCCCCCTCACCACTTTCTGTATCCTCTCAACAGGGACGTGGTCTCACTCCTACCGTTGCTTCTGGTGGTGGTGGCAGCGCTGCACCTCCATATGGTGCTGGTCAGCCTGGACCTGGTCCCGGAAGGCCTGGTTATGATCCTCCGAGGGGTCCCAGTTTCGAAGCTCAGCGAGGTTCCACATACGACCCACAGAGAGGACCACCTTATGATGTTCACAGGGGCTACTACGACACACAACCTAGTAATGCTGGTGCTGGTGGGCTGCCGCATGGACACGTGCCGCCTTCAACTAATGTGCCGTACGGCTCAGCAACGCCTCCTGCTCATGCTGCCCGCGGTCCAAACCCTGCTCAGCGATGAGGTAGAGATTGTATGTAAAAGTATTTTGTGTTTTGGCACGGTGAGAGTATAGGGTTTGGGTTTGGATTTCTCCTCCCCATTATTTGAATTATTGGCATTGCCTTTTGGCAAGGATTTTGGAATTTCATTCCTTGATCTCCCTATGTTTTCTGTGCCTTTCATCGTGCTTATGGAAACTACATTTGCTCAGAACTTCTATTATTGAGAATTACTTGGCATTCCTGTGCAATTTGGTAGGAGTGAACCCTAGACGGACCCATTTCATTTACCTTTCAGACGCATTTCGAGAGTAATAAAGCAGTGTTTGGCATAAGTTAGGACAGTTTCGCTCGTAGCTGGCCTATTTGCTCGTCATGCATTTGTCAGTCCCTCGATATATTGCGTAGATAGTTGCTCCTCATGCATTTCATTTACCTTGCTATGGATAAGTGGGCTGTTTCAGGGCAGGAGTTCACCGGCAATTATGCATCTCAGTATGCCAACTGAAAGCAAAAACATGGTCACACTTTTCAGGGCTTATTGAAAACAAATAAGGGACACAAGGTGGAAATTATCTCCCTTGTGTGGAGCATCTTTCGCCGGTCCATGTTTTTCCTAACGAGTGAAGGGTATCCAGAAATTGGACGGTTATTTCTCGCTCGATTTGAATATGACACTTTCTACGTACCGATCAATCACAGAACCCTCTGCATCTTACAATCAGGCCTCGTTCGGCAGTGAAGGATATTCGAAAGCAATAAACAAATCGTAAACTTTATCAGAAAAAAGGATCAATACCCCCGAGAATTGGGTCAGTGCTTTCGAGCTTAATCGATCCCACTAATCACTTAAGAAGATGGGTGACTTAGAAACTTCTTTACAAAATCAAGCGTGGCTCTAATGTTAGCCATTACATCTACAGAACCAGAGCAACATTGGTTGTACAGTGGTGCACTGGACGGCTCAGAGAGCATGAGTCCTTGTGGTCGTGAGAGAATCTGCTACCTGAAGAGTCTTTTCGATGAGCTTCCGAGCTTTCCTGCTCCTCATCTCCACTCTCATGCTCTCACTCTTCCCGATCTTATCGTAAGGGCTCTTCGCTTTCAGAGACCTCAGCTTGGATTTCAAGTTCACCACCAACTTATTCAGACCCTTCATCCCCATTGCCCCTCAAACTGCATACCCAGAGACCATAAATTGAATAAAAACTCTAAAGGAAGAAGAAGATGAACTGCATAAGAGCACAGAGAAGGGGACAAAACCTTGGCACAAGAAGAAGTATGCAGTGAGAGGAAAATGCCAAATTTTGAACAGGTACGGTCTATACATACAGATGGATTTGTAAACTTGATAGAGGAGACACAAAAAAAATAAAATGTAATAATAGAATAGTAGAGATAATATAAAACAGAAGAATTTTTTTTTTTTTTTTTTGGGCTTACATCTGGTTAGTTCAGTGTGGAAGTGAGAGATCCCACTTTGATGATGCCGCGTTTGATTTTCTGACAATATGCATCTGGGGATTTATTTGATTCAAGGGACCAATGAAGGCAGGCCCAAAATAGCCTTCAAATTACGGTTTGGTCCTCCATTAGCTTTTCATTTTCCATTTTTGGCCCCGGATGCTTATGGGCCGCACGATGGGAGTACCCTCCAGCCTCTTATCTCTCTGTGCATTTATGCAATCTGAGGTTTCCGAACAACTAATATTTGGTCATTTTAGGCCACAATCTGTCTTCTGTCCTTGTTTGGGCCAACCACACTGGAAGCGTATTTATTTGTATATTTATGGAGAATTAATTTTCCCAAAGAGTGATTATGATTATTATTTTTATTTTGAGAATTTTAATGGACACCTTAGAAGGGGTTAATCTTTGATTGAGCAAGTCCAGTGCAGCACCAATCGGGATTAGAATAATTCTATAGGCATAGAGAATTTCACAAAAGGTATATATATATATATATAGCACAAATCTAATGAAGGGTGTGTAAATAAATGATAATTAACGCTCTTATAGTCTTGTGCCATCGGCCTTTTGTAATTTTATTATAAAATTCCTTGTATTCGCAGACATGTTCCTTGGATTATTAGGACACTGATCGAAGCTTGTAGCCTGGCCAAAGATACAATTTTGTACTATTTTCACATGGCCTTTATACGGAAGCTGCTCTTCTCTTCAACATAGTCCCATCAAGAAATTTAATTGCTTTCAATTATAAACATTTTTTTTTTCTAGCGATTCTTCGATTTTCCTCATCTGCAATTTGTGGGAACTGCAAAATTTTTTCATGCTCATTATAGGTCAGGTTCTTTTCAACAGATGAACCTTCAAATTTCGTTTTTGAGTTTTTACAGTAATAAGAAACTTGAGAGGAAAGAAAATAAAGCCCACTATATTAGAGCTGCCTATCAGTACATCAGATTTGCTATGTGCACAGGAGCTCGAAAATATATTCCAAGCATTTAGAATGAGATCTTGATGAAGACTAAAATGTGCAGAGCCAAAATGTAAAGCACGAAAGCCGACCTCAGTAGCATTAACCTCTTCTGGTTCGCAGTTCGGTCCCCAAAGTAACAAGGCAGCTTCTGCTGAGGGTCAGCAACGTAGTCTGAAGACGCGGATCCCCTCATCGTGCCATTTCTTCCAAACCGGTTTCGGGCTGTGTTCATCTCCATTGTGCTGCTCTCAAGCTTTCTCCACAGTCCATTCAACCTTTCTAGCTCCATCTCTTTAAAATGAACTTCACTAACCAAGCCTTCGGCTTGGTTCTGCAAGGACCGATTGGTAAATATTCATTAATTGTATGGGTAATCAATGATTTTGATTGTGAGGGGAATAAGTTATTTAATTAAGAAGTCTTACTTGCTTTGCTGCTAGCTGCTCAATTAGGCTGTGAAGCTGTTTATCCAATGTCTTCTCTCTCTGGGCTACACAGAAGAAATTTCTCCAAGTAAAACAGTGACTTTCAATAGGTTCCATGGAGTGCTAAATTTCCAACCATAATTATTTCAACACGCGCACATGCAAATCGACTAATATATTGGGGCTAACAGTATCCGAACTTCGGTTTCCTCTTCCTATGAGAGGCGGAGTTACCAAAATGTGTTCAGTCTTAAACATAAAGGCGACAAGTCATAGTATAATAACAGAATAACTGTATAAATGAATTTGAAGATAATGAAAGGTGAAAAATGGGAAGCAATAAAACCAAGAGATGGGAAGAACAATTCCCAGAAAAACATGAAGTAGAACTCTTCTTTTCATTTTAAGGCTTGCGCATTTGTCTTCAAAATCATCTCCAAACCTCATCATCAGTGTTTTAACACAGAAGCTCCTTTTCCACGCTAGAGTTCTATCATTGCTCTCTTAGATTAAAAAATAATAAATAAAAAAAATCTAAACACTGTTGCTAGTTAACTAGCAGCCGCCCAGATCAGTAAATGGTCCATAATCTGTTAAAAAATGGTATGTATAATTTCTGATATTATATTATTGATACTACTAGTTCCCGGTTTTTTTTAATTATCCATCAGCAGGATTATGTCCACAGTGCCACTGGAAACTAGACCAACAAAGCAAAAATATGAAGCGAGAAGCTCCGAACCTCAAGTAATTTGCACTATAAAGCATTTTATAAGTTGAAATACTGTAACGAAGACCAAAATAAGATTCCTAGATTCAATATTGATCAGAGCCAACACATGTTCGAGTGTGATATGGTGATATGACTATTAATTACAGGATGAACAGCAGTATGTGGGGCTTAAATCATTTCCTTCTTTAATTAATTTTCCAATTATGCTGAGCAATAGAAAGTTTTATTTTTTTATACACACACATCCATATAAAAAATTACAGTTTAAAGGACTGCATATGCAGTCAAATCAAATATAATATCTATGTAAGGTACCTGGAGTAGGCTGCTTCAATGCATTTTCTTGAACTTGGGCCCATTTTTTCTCTAAATCCTGAACAACCTCCTCCATAGAACTCTATGAGGATCAAGATCTTTTCATCAAAATGTGAAGGGAAGAAAAAAGGAGAGAAGGGGGGAAAAAACTATATTTAGACATGGAAAGAATTATGAACCAGTTCTTTTCTCTTGTCCTCCAGTTTGTCTAATATATCATATTTTAAAGCTTCTGTATCTGCACTAGCTTCACCAGCTCTTCCAGATTCAACCATGGATTCACCAGATCTTCCAGAACGTGTTTTATCCAAGGCAGCTTGTGCATTTTCCAGCTCGTCTCTCAGATCTTTATCAGTTGCATCCATTTCCTATCGGCAACAAAATTCAAAAAGAAATAAATTATCAACTAAAGGTTTTGTTTGTTTGGTTTTATAACGATAGTAATTTGCAATTTCTGAAAAAAATAATAATAGCACAATTAACTGTTTTATGCTGTTCATGAGTTGTTGCAATTAGGATTTATTTTATTTAAGGGCAAATTCATGTTTAGGTTTGAGCCTCGTAATATTTTTTTTACAGTGTTTAACAATGCAATTTTTTAAAATCTTTTCCAAATGACAATTTTTTTTAAACCATTCAATTAAATGGAAACAGAAAAGATAAGAAGACACATATGGACTTAAAATTTAAATGAAAATTCTACAACAAAAACATAACATACTTAACAAATTCATCCAAGTACAGAAGGACATGGGATTTAAAGCCAAAAAAGGAAGATAAAATTGTACACAAATCATCAAAATAACTTTCATATCAACCCCAAAATCTCAGAAAACTGGCCTCTATATTACACCTACAAATTTAGTCCTCCTCCAACACCTACAAATTTATACCTCACCTTCAAATTTATACCTCCTCCTCCTCCTCCTACACTTACATACTTACTCTTCCTCCAAACATAAAGTGCCAAACAAAATGACTCCTGCATCTAGTTTGATGAGATATAGTAATCATCTTTGTCTAATTTATAAATTTCAAAGTCCATCAATTTGCACAATAATTTACATAAGGAAGCTAGCAAAAAATAGATTTTAGAACTTTCGGGACGAGGAACAGCATGATTGATAACTTATCTGGAAACAATTCAATCTTAATCTTAACTTCAAGAGGAAGTGATTCAAGAATTAGAGCTCTGATGAATTGATTAATGAATTTAGTAGGATTTAGCTTGAATACTATTTAACAATTTAGTCATAGATAGAAATTTTGAAGGAGAGGGGGCACTTTAGGGATGGAGATATCAAAATGCTAATGCTAGCAACAGCTTTAATTCAAAACTGGATACCTTGTAACTTAATGAAAAGCTTAGATTCTCAAAAATATGATTCCCAGCCGAAGGCTGTAAGAAATTATTCACATATAAGTGACTGCATAGTGCGTAAGTGTTTGCCTCCCATAAATCAACTACATCTCCAGTCTATAACCATTTTCTCCTCTCACTGCATGCATCCCAAGTTCTTATCTCAACCATGGTTGTAGCTCTGCAACTTATTTGTCTAGGCTCCTGTATTACGTTAGGTAGAGACCGTTGATGGCGGAGTAGCCGAGTTAGGTCTAACCTGTAATCAGTCGTAACCGTGAGGATAGACAACTAAGAAGCATGGAAACAAGATCTGTAAGATCTGAAGAAGTTCCAACTAGTTCTTCAATTATTAGCACCGAAGGTGCTTGGGAAGAAAGAAGTTTACAAGATTGGAAGCTCCCTTCCATTAATCCGAAATCAATTTATACTAAAGGCAAGATGTTAGAATTCAAATCTGCAATTTGTGAAAAGAAAAAAGAAATTAATGTTAAATTCGATAGTTCTCGAAACTATTCTTGCAAATTATTATCTAAAAAATCTCTAAAGAAATATGCCAGACTAGGATATAGGGACTGCCATATAGGTTGCGTCCAAATTGGACTCAAACCCTTAGCCAAACTAGGATTAAATAGTTCAATGCTTGTAGTTCTCAGAGATGCAAGAATTCCCGATTACAAAGAATCCATAATTGGTAATGCTCAAACTTCACTCACTAATGGCCCTGCATATTTTAACACATATCCAAATTTCATCATTGGAATTGATAATGATGAACATAAAGAAAAAAGTTTAACCTTAGACATTAAAACACATAATTATAATTTCCTTTTAGGAACATGCCCGTATAAATTAATCTACAAAATCCATTTTAGAGTAATGACCTCATCAGGATTAGCTAGGTATACCTCACCAGCTATTACTCCAAAACAAACTTTGTGTTTTGAAGCTTCACCAAATGTTGAAATGATGATTCCACGTCTACTAAAATGGGACGAAATAGATTACCCAGAGGAATGGATCTGCCCTCGAGTTAATCCAATTCCTATTCAGCCGCCTAGCCAGCCGGTCCATAGCTTTATAACTTATGACAACGGAGACGTTGCCATTAGATTTAGGCCAACCTCAACAGTTGAAATCGAATCTTTATCTGACGAGCCACCGCTCACAAGACAAGGATCTTTGACCAATTACCGAACTGCCAGAACTGAAAGTTTTGTCAGATCTCGAAATTCTGTCTCTGACATACGTAATCCAACAACTATTCAAGCTAATAGCCTTCGGGTTGCCAACCAAATAGCCCAACCTCAGGTTAATAATGATGAGCCTCGATCTCCACATGAATCTGAAATTACAGAAAATGTTAGAATTCCTAATCCATTCCGAACAATAGGATGTTTAGACAGGGTCCTAAACCCATTTGTTTTTGATCAAAAATTAGAAAGAACCTTTTGGTTAAGTCCTGAATTCCATCAGATTCCTGATAATCAAATTAAACATACATATGACCGTTGGAAAGATTATTGTCTTCAGTCCGAAGAAAATATTCCCTTTCCTGATTGGTATAACTCTCGGTCAACTAGCACACAAACCATTAAAACTATTAATCCCTTAGAGCAAGGACAAACGTCTAAAACCCCAGGATTTAGTTCACCATTACGTGCTGATACTCAGCCACCACCTCATACGTCTCCACCCGAATACATGGATACGTCTGAACCCAATCCTTTACCTCCACGAACCAAAATTCATATTCATCTAGATCCCGTTAAAACGGAAGCACCTATTATTGGTACACCTTTTATAGATACTCCAGATGATATATCATCTGAAGCTCTACACAACCATCCGGTCAATCAGAATCAAATTAAATATTTGTTTCACCAACTAAATTATACTAATGAATTTTTAAATCATCTCGGAACTTTGTTCCTAAACACCCGTAATAGTCTTGAAATGCGTCTTGCAACGCTTGAACTTCAACACAATACACTTTTACGTTTTTTTGCAAAAAAAGGGGAGGGAAAAGCGGCGCCAACTGCTGATCCTCTGCAGGAAACAAAAACAAAACAAGAAAGACTAGTTAGAAATACTGGAACCCTTTATAAATTTCCTGATCCTTCATATATGTTGACAAGAGACATCTCGGTCTTAGGAAAAGAAGAACCGACTATAGAAGATTTAGACAACTTTCTAAAAGACTTAAATCTTGAAGATTCACCAAAAATTGCTGCTCACACATCCATTACTAAAAACTATTATCCAAGACCATCCGCTCCAGACCTTCAATATGAAGAAGATTTACCCATTAAAATTTATAATACTGAAAGCTTCTATGAATGGAAAATAGATGGCTTATCAGAATTTCAAATTACCAATACAGCTCGACAAATGTATAAAGTAGGTTTAATCTACCAAGAAAAACAAAATTTAACAGTTAGAAAATCCACTGAGAAAATCATATTAGGATTTATTGGTATTCTCGCTGTTTGGTGGGAAAACTTTACAGATTTTCAAAAGAATGTAATATTAGAAGCAAAATTAGAAGATAATCATGGAAATGTTATCCATAATAATAATGGACAAACAATCCCAAATGCCTTAAATGTTCTACTTCAAACATTACTTTTACACTTTATTGGATGGGCTAAAGATGAAGCTCATGGATATAATATCTTGAATAATATTCGTTGTAAAAAAATGTCTGATTATAGATGGTATAGAGATACATTTATTTCTAGAGTTTATTCTCGCAAAGACTGTCATGAACCCCATTGGAAAGAAAAATTTGTTGATGGCTTACCTCCAATTTTTAGTGAAAAAGTTAAAGCTGAAATGATGGCCATGAAGGACCAAGATGGCCATACATATGATTTCTCCGAATGGACTTTTGGAGAAATTAATCAAGTTATTAATGAAGTCGCATCTAAACTTTGTAAAGACTTAAAATTTAAGCTCAGTTTAGAAAAGGAAAGACAAGCTACCAAGCAAGAATTAGGAACCTGGTGTGAACAATTTGGATACCCAGGCTTCACAAAGAGAAAGCATAAAAGAAAATATTACCCTAAAGATAGGAAATATTACCCTAAAGATAAGACAGAAAAGCATACAAAACATTATAAAAGGCCATACAAACCACCGTCAAAATCTCGCCCTAAACAAAAATCTTCGAGCAAACCTAAAATAATTAAATGTTTTAATTGCGGAAAAACAGGTCATTATGCTAATAAATGCAAGCTCGCTAGGAGAATTAGATCTTTAGATCTTGAAGAAGAAATAAAAGAAAAACTAATTCTTCAGCTCTGTACAATTGAAGAAAGTGAAAACAGCTCTTCAGAAGAATCTGAAGAAGAATTTGATCTTGATTATCTTTCTGAAGATGATAGTGATTATCATTCTCCAGAAGAAGCTTTTAAACAAGCAGAACAAGTTCAAATCTGCTCTGAATGCTCATGCTCTAAAAAAACACTTGGTACTCTAGATTATGATATAGAATTTTTATTAAATACCGCCGCGAAGATTAGTGACCAAGAAGTTAGGGAACAATGCCTACAAAGAGTTAGGGAAAAATTAAGCACAAAAGCAACAACCGAAGAATCCTCTAGTAAAAATATTAGATATAATGAAGGTTTTAACCAGGATGTCTTAGAGGTTGTTAAACGACCAAGGCCAGTAAATATAATTAAAAATACAGAAATTAAAGATTTACAACAGGAAGTAAAAGTAATCAAATTAGAGATTAAAGCTTTGAAAGATGCAGTAGATAAATTGAAGAATTCGAATTCAGAATTGCCTATTACATCTGAGAAATATCTTCGACACGAAAAAGAAGAAGATGATACAAGCTTAAATATTTCACCAATTGAGAAAATTGTCATCCAAAAATGGTATTGTAGAATTACTTTGAGAATTTCTACAGATTATTCACAAGATTTTGTTGCCATGATTGATTCAGGCGCTGATCTTAATTGCATTAGAGAAGGTTTAATTCCAATTAAATACTTTGTAAAAACTAAGGAACAATTAAGAAGTGCATCTAATCAAAAACTAGAATTAAAATACAAATTACCAAAAGCAAAAGTTTGCAATCAAGGAATTTGCTTTAATACGAGTTTTGTTCTTATTAAGGACCTATCTCATCCTTTAATTCTTGGATTACCTTTTCTCTATCTTTTGCATCCTATGCAAGTTACGAGAGAAGGAATTGAAACTAAAGTTTTAGGAAAACCTATTAAGTTTTACTTTGAATATCCGCCGCAGGCTAGAGATTTGAATATCCTTAAGTTTAATAATATCCAACCAGAAACACTTAATCTCATAAACTTAAAGACTAATCATCTAAATTCCCTAAAGGAAGAAATTGCTATTAAACGAATAGAAGAACAAATAGAAAAATCTTCTATCAAGATAAACGAATTCCAACAAGCTCTTGAACAAGAAGTCTGTTCAAACATCCCCAACGCCTTCTGGGCACGAAAACATCATCAAGTAGATTTACCTTACGAACCTACTTTTGATGAAAAACATATTCCTACAAAAGCTAGACCTATTCAAATGTCACCAGAATTAATTGAATACTGTAAAAAGGAAATTCAGAATCTCCTAGAAAAACAATTAATTCGACCATCTAAATCTCCGTGGAGTTGTTCTGGATTTTATGTTCAGAATGCTGCAGAAATCGAGCGAGGCGCTCCACGTCTTGTAATAAATTACAAACCATTAAATAAAGCTTTAAGATGGATAAGATACCCAATTCCAAACAAAGATGACCTTCTTAAAAGGTTACATCAGGCAAGAGTCTTTTCGAAATTTGATATGAAGTCAGGATTTTGGCAAATACAAATTTCTGAACAAGATAGATATAAAACTGCCTTCACTGTCCCATTTGGACAATATGAATGGAATGTTATGCCCTTTGGGTTAAAAAATGCCCCTAGTGAATATCAGAAAATTATGAATGATATTTTCCTTCCATATTCATTATTCTCTATTGTTTATATTGATGATGTTCTAATCTTTTCTGAATCTGTTGATCAGCATTGGAAACATCTTCATATATTCCAACGCATTGTCAAGCAAAATGGACTCGTGCTATCAGCTCCTAAAATCAAACTTTTTCAAACAAAAGTTCGATTTTTAGGTCATGATATTTACCTCGGTCGTCTTCGACCAATTCATAGAGCTATTGAATTTGCGTCTAAATTCCCTGATGAAATTAAAGATAAAACTCAGTTACAACGATTTTTAGGCTGTTTAAATTATGTTTCCCATTTTTTGAAACATTTACGCCCCCATTGTAAAATCTTATTTGACCGTCTTAAGAAATCTCCGTCCCCTTGGACACCAGCCCATACTGCCAAAGTTCAGGAACTCAAACGTCTTATTCAACAGCTGCCTTGTGCCGCGATTATCCAGCCTACATATTTTAAAATTGTTGAAACCGATGCTTCTGATATAGGTTATGGTGGAATTTTGAAACAACAAAATTCAGAGGGGGAAGAGGAGTTAGTCCGATTTGCCTCTGGTATTTGGAACTCTGCTCAGCAGAATTATTCCACAGTCAAAAAAGAAATTTTAGCAATAGTTCTTTGTGTTTCTAAATTCCAAAGTGACTTATTAAATCAAAAATTTCTTATTCGCGTCGATTGTAAATCTGCAAAGTTTGTGTTGATCAAGGATGTTGAGAACCTTGCATCAAAGCAGATATTTGCAAGATGGCAGGCCATCCTTAGTATATTTGATTTTGACATCGAATATATTAAGGGTGAATCTAATAATTTACCCGATTTCTTATCACGTGAATTTTTGCAGGGAAAAGAATAAATCAACCATGACTGCAAACAAACAGAGTCTGGGAACCCCAGTCTCAATATCAAAATTCGATAAGAATAAAAAGGCGAGTGCTTCAGCCTCTCCAGCCTCATCAATGGACGCCAGTCCTAAGGTAAAAATCGGCATGAAGCCACCAAACCCTAATCTCCTTGCATTAGAGTCTCCCCGTTCGAAGGCGACTCTCATTCATACAGGGGTGGGAACCTCCTTAAAGGATCCTGAGATCTCTTCTCATTTGAGCAACAGGTTTAGTCCCTTGTCACCCGTGGACTTTCCTGCTCTGCAATCCCCGGCTACTTCCTTTGCTCAGGTTGTAGCTACTCCATTGAGATCTCCTAACCCAAGCCAATTCCGGTCGAGGCAATCTCTTGCTTCAGGCTATATTAATAAAGGCTTTATTAAATTCTGTGACCTTGAACCCTCATTTCTTAAACCTGAATTTCTTGATCAGCCACAGAAACTTGCTGATAAAATTATTAAGAGATCTCATGATTCTCTTAATCCATCCAGTCCAAAAACCCTTGAATTCTATGAATTCATTCTTCTCGACACACAATCCGTTGACCTCGCCGAGGTTCCAGATAAAAATGATCCTTCAAAGACAATTTTTATAAAATTTAAAATTAAGAAAATCATTTCACTTGAACAATGGGATAAACAGGGAGATCCCTGTAAATATCGCAAGTTTTCACTTCCATTTTCCCCGCAATATTTCAACTATTGGGATTACAAAGATGCTTGGGAAAAATTTCTTTTTAAACAAAATCAAAATTATTCGTTAACATGGTTTTGTTATTTCTGCCCAAAGCTATCTACTAAAATTCCCTTCTGGTTTATTAATTGGTGGAAGACTTTTGGTTTAAACCGACAAATCCTTCCAGCCGACGTCGAAATTTGTTTTAATTACTGGAAATCTTTGATTAAGCTCCCTGAAACCTGGTCTGAGGTGCCAGAGCTTTTTATTTTTTCAAAACATTTTAGCCTCACTTGGATTCTATACTTGGAATACCAATTCCATGAAGAGACCATTGACGACTTCATCGTCCCTCAATTCGGAAGAAGAATTAAGATCAAGTGGTGGAATGCCATGGATCTAGCCAATTTTTCATTTGATTCAATCAACAAGTGGATAGCTCTCCATCCACATTTGGCAAAAGCCAGTTCAGCTATTCCGGCCACGCAGCCTCACCTTATGACATTTAAAGAATTTAAAGCCCGAATTTCCAAAGCAGAAACTGAGGAAGAAATGAGGGCAATCACGAGAGAATTCCAGCTCTCTCAGCAAACCCAGCAACAGTCAACCTCGTCAGCACCAGCTCACGGAGGGACCAGTCAACCTGCTGAATCATCAGCATTCATTCCTGATCTGGCACAGGAAAATGAAGATGATTGCTACGGTATTTTGGATCCTCTCGACCTCGACAATCGAAGGTCCTACCATACATAAAGCATGGAGCACCGTCGCAACAATCAAGCCCGTGAACATCATGAAGATGCCCACTCAGCACAGTAAAAGTTCCGCCGACGCAAGAAGACAAGAAGTCATGAAGACATCGAGTCCACTCAGCACAGTAAAAGGTTTCCGCCGACACAAGAAGACAAGAAGTCATGAAGACATCGAGTCGATCCTGAGTCAGCTTTTACTATTCTCATTATTGTATTCCTGCTTTTCCTATTCTTGTAATCTCTCTTCCTCCTTTAAAAGGGGTTTTTGCCGTCGAGAGAAAGTAGAACGAATGTTGAGAGGAAAACTGTGGAGTGATATCTGTGACGAAGAGGAACAGATTGAATTCATGTAAGATTTCTTTTCTCAATAAAATTGTTCTCAATTATTCTTATATTTATCTTGATTATATTTTATCCTATTTCTTATTGCTTTCTGAGGCAGATTTATTTATTCCTTTAGTTTATTCCGATCCTTCTCAACCATGGTTTTAAAAAGCGGCCGCTACGCACCGTAGCGGCCGCTTCGTAGCGGTATCGGCGCGTCCCGATACCGCTACGGTCCGCTTTAGCGGATCGAGTCCGATTCGCGGCCGTAGCGGCCGCGACAACAACCTAAGTTCTATTCTAAGACCTATTTTCTCTAATGTAAGAGCCTTGTTTGATTCTAAAAGTCATATGTACCAGTATTTACTTGATAAATAAAGTGATTCAAAATAGTTTAAAAATCATTTATAACATTTTTATAAACTTAAAATGTCAAAAAACAATTGTCGTGCGCCACGTCTCATAATTCACGTCCGTTACACCCGCGTCCCATTACAAAACCTCCGTTACGTTCGCGTCCCGTTACACCCGCGACCGTTACGCGATGGCGGCCGCGACCGCTATTTAAAACCATGATCTCAACCCTAGCACAAGTTCTGGCCTCTTCTATTATGGCACCAGGCAAAAGCCTCAAAACTCAAACATTGTTCCATAAAAACTTCCATTGGCATCGACTACCAAGGAATGCATTGCTTCTACACATTCAGAACATATAGAACAACATGTAAAAATAGCTTAAGAATCCAAAGCCCTGACCTCTAACTTCCTTTGCAGCAACTTAGCTTCCCCCAACTTTTCCTGTATCTTATTCTCACAATCGGATATAGCCTTCCTGAATTCATCATTCTCTTCTTGCAGAGTAATCTCTCTCAATTGGGCCTGGACATGAGGACAAGTGTCATCAGTTATATAACAGGAAAATTCTATCACATGAAAAAAAAGAAAGGACAGTCACAGGATAAAACTCATCCACATACTTCATCTTGTGTAGAATAATAACGTGATTAAAGTGGAACATATTTTTCCCTGAATTAGTCAATCAGTAGAACAGTGCAAATCTGAATTCGGATAGCTGTGTAAATTGTTCAATATTCATGAACTCTCGCAAAACAAATCTGTGCCCACTATTGTTTGTTCTACTGACCATATCATGATTCCCAAACTCATTACTTATATAAGGCTGAAATTGGATGCAGAAGTTGGGTTGCATATGAGTTTCTGTTTCATGGAGCTGAGGTCATTGTTGAAGCCACGGAACTGGAAGTTCTATCTTGGGTTTTTATAATATCAAGATTCAAATCCAATTCCACCGGTTTGAAAAGCAACCCATATTTTATGTGGATCTGAAACTTTCATTTTCCATCGGTAGGCTCTATGAGGCAGAAAATTTCAGTTTGTTCTTAACAGCTACCCGATTGGGGAAATGGGGAACCAATTCGATATCCCACCAAAGGAAAACAGAAAATCCACAATGTAAACCTAATCCATGCATGGGAAATGAACATACTTTCCACAATTTTGCCATTTTAAACGAAATTCTAATTACCCAAATCAAGGAATGTGTAACGAAGTCAGTTGCCCACAGAAGGGGGAAAAAATCCACAAGATAAACATAAAGCGTGCGTAGGAAATGGACGCACTTTTCAGAATTTAACCATTTTTATCATCTGGGTCAAGATGATAAAAAGGTTCAAGAGTTTGCAAACCACCTGTTCTTTGGTAGCGGAGTGGGAATTCAACTGGAGGACGAGATCGGCGTTGGAAGCAAGAGAGTCGGCGTGGAGGTGAGGGAGGCGCTGGGAGATGTCGGGGGGAGGGATCCTAAGCCGGAGATCTTGTATCGAACGGTTGAGGGAAGCCGCCTTCTGATTCAACTCCCAGACGTAACTTTGCTGCTCTGGAGTGAAAACCAACGGAACCCTATCGCCCTCGTCTTCTTCCTCCCCTTGCCCTCCCCCCACTACGTCTGCGGCCCATGCGAACAAACCCGCCATCTTTCTCTCTCTCTCTCTCTCTCTCTCTCCCGCACTGTAAAATCAACCCTCCGTTTTGCGGAGCGCTTCACCGGAGGGAAAGGCTTCTTCTTGGGAAAAAATTATAAAGCACCCCTTCGGTTAGTGTTGTTTTCCCTAAAGGACTCCTTATAGTATCAGTTTTGCAGTCACACCCCCAGTATTAAAGAAAATAATTCTCAGAGTTCGCTCCCTAGTCCCGTCCATCACGTTCCGTTCAAGTAGATAATAAAAATATTAAAAAGAAAATAGAACAAGGAAGGAAGAAAATTAAGATAAAATAAGAGAAGAGAACAAAATGAGCAAGATAAAAATCTCTCTCTATTGAGGGTTAAATATAACGGAATAAGGAGTTTGACTCATTTACCTACCGAAGCGCTGAGTACACACTATTTGAGTTTATTTAGGAAAAAAAATTAATTGTGCATATTAGAAGGTATCATTTTGGTCTAATTTTATAAACTTAATTCGTATGAATTAAAAAAATATGAAGAAAAAAAATGTGAGAATGTACGAAAGATGCGAACAGTTTTAATTATTTTAAATCTTTCATCATCTCTACTACTATAATACGAGAAAAGGGGTCGAATAGTGCAAATTGAATCGACTGCTTTTTTAGTTTTTCTAAATTATCCTTGCTTAAATTCAAAATGCCTACATGTTCTTAAAATCCAAAATAACTAAAACACCCCTAAATGTATAAAGTACCCCAAAATCTCCTAAATTCCCAAAAGGGAAAAAAAATGTTAAAATGAGTAAAGTAGCTCTAAAAGCTTAAAATGTTTTTTGCGCCTAGAATATATTTGAAAGCTCAAAATGATTAAAAAAAATCACAAAACTTTTAGATTGATAAAACAATTGTAATGGTCCTAATAATGCTGGGAACGCAAAATGATCATAAAGTTTTATGAAATTTAAACTAGAAAAAATATATTAAAATGACTTTAAATATTCCCGAAAATATAAAATACCTAAGAACACCCTGAAGGTCGTGGACACGTTTTATTTTTTATTTTTTATTTTCACATCCCTTCCATCACTATAATGGAAAATTGTAAGTATAATTGAACCAAAATAACCACAATGGAAAATTTTTAAATAAAATTGAACCAAATCTCCCGATATAGTTTATCAGTAAATAAATGATCAAAATTGCTCTGAAGGTCCGTTAATGCACACGTCATTTGTGAAGTCGCCCAATAATTAATTACGCTGCATTTTCCTCCCTGTTTCCGAGCCTACTTTCTCCCTCCGCGGGAGGATAAATCTACACTTCCTCGGAAGAAACCATGTTTCGGAACGTCAAGCGAAGCATCGGACTCGCGTTTATCCTCTACATAATCATAATCCCCATAAGCTTCTCCTTTAAGAAATCTCCCAACGACCCTCGCCCGGATCCGCAATCGCACCCCACAGAAGAACCAATGGACGATTCAAGATACCCCGGCGGCGAGGAATCTAGAACCTCCGGCTTCACCTTCCCCAAGACTGACTCTACTGTCCTCCCCGATCCCTCCCCGTTCTTCTCGCCCCAGCTCCTCTCCACCCCTCTCCCCACCAACTCGTTCTTCCAGAATTTCGTGCTGAAAAATGGGGATCAGCCCGAATACATCCACCCGTATCTCATCAAAAATTCCGTCTTTGGTCTTTCTATTGGTTACCCATCTCAATTTTCCAACCCTTCCTTCACCTACCAAGCTTTTATTGAGGATCTCACCGTCTCTGCTTTGGAGAGCACTGGCCAAGACTTGAGGAGGACCCACATGGTTTCTTCTTTTGGGGATCTTAGTGTCACTTTGGATTATCCCAGTTCCAATCTTCGATTTTTCCTGGTCCGGGGGAGCCCTTTTGTGACCTGCGCCGTTAATGATAGCACTGCGCTTTCCATCTCGACTATCCATGCGATCCTCTCGATTTCCCCCAATAAGGGCCTCACGAAATACACCATTACTCTTAACAACGGCCAGATATGGCTGTTTTATTCGTCTTCGCCCATCAATTTGTCTCATACGACATCTCGGATTAGCTCTGAGGCCTTTTCAGGCGTAATTCGCATTGCGATTTTGCCTAATTCGAGGCCGCGGAATGAACACCTCCTTGATCTGTACAGCTCATGTTATCCGGTTTCGGGCGATGCTGTATTTACCAAACCCTTCAGTTTGAAGTACAAATGGGAGAAGAGGGGATGGGGGGATTTGCTTATGCTTGCCCACCCTCTCCATTTAAGTCTTTTGGCAGCTAAGCATAAGAAAGTTACTGTCTTGGATGATTTCAGGTATAAAAGCATTGATGGGGATCTAGTGGGCGTTGTTGGAGATTCATGGTCGTTGAAACTAGACCCAGTTTCAGTAACTTGGCATTCCTTTAGAGGGATCAAAGAAGAAGCATTCCCCGAAATTGTATCAGCCCTATGCAAGGATGTTGAGGCTCTGAATTCAGCAGCGGTGGCAGCTACAGCATCATCTTATTTCTATGGGAAATTGATTGCGAGAGCGGCTAGGTTAGTGCTAATTGCAGAAGAGGTGTCTTATCCTGGGGTGATTCCGGCGATAGGACAATTCTTGAAGAACACAATTGAGCCATGGTTGGATGGGACTTTTGGCGGGAATGGCTTTCTGTATGACAGCAAATGGGGCGGAATTGTCACTAAGCAAGGATCAGTGAATTCTGGAGCTGATTTTGGGTTTGGAATCTTCAACGATCACCATTACCATTTGGGTTATTTTCTCTATGCCATAGCTGCGCTTGCAAAGATAGACCCAGCATGGGGGAGGAAGTATAAGCCTCAAGCCTATTCTCTTATGGCAGATTTCATGAACTTGGGCAGGCGAACTGATTCGCATTATCCTCGTTTGAGATGTTTCGATTTGTGGAAATTGCATTCTTGGGCTGGAGGGTTGACTGAATTTGCTGATGGCAGGAATCAGGAGAGCACGAGTGAGGCTGTGAATGCTTACTACTCTGCAGCTTTGATGGGGCTAGCTTATGGAGACACCCATCTGGTGGCCACAGGAGCCGCCCTCACAGCAATGGAGATTCATTCAGCTCAAACATGGTGGCATGTGAAAAAAGAAGATAACATCTATGGGGAGGACTTCACCAGAGAAAACAGGGTGGTGGGTGTGCTGTGGGCTAACAAGAGGGATAGCGGGCTCTGGTTTGCTCCTCCTGAATGGAAAGAGTGCAGATTGGGAATTCAGGTGCTGCCTTTGTTGCCAATTACAGAGGTTTTGTTTTCTGACGTTGAGTTTGTGAAGCAGCTTGTGAAGTGGACATTGCCGGCTTTAGATAGAGAGGGCGTCGGAGAAGGTTGGAAGGGTTTTGTCTATGCTCTGGAAGGGATTTACAACAACAAAGATGCGTTGAAAAAGATTAAGAGCTTGAGTGGACATGACGATGGGAACTCACTGACAAATTCGCTATGGTGGATTTACAGTCGTGGTGAGAAGGAAGAGGAGGCTTGTGAGCAAGGAGGGAAGTACTGCTGGTTCGTTCATTACTCTCACTAGCATTGATATCATTTGTCACTGTCTTTTTGTTCATTTGTTTTGATATATATAGCATCGAATAAGAGGTTTTACATGGGGTTGTACCCAAAATAGACTCTGGAAAGTCTTATTGATTCATTGCTTTTGGCCTTTCTTTGTATAATAGTAATACTTGTGATCTGAGAGATTTAATATAAATATATTGGCTAATTTTGTGAACCTTACAAGTGCTTCCATTTCAGTAGCTCAAATATGGGCCCAAGGATAATGTTTTCTGAAATTGAGCGTTGCCTCAGTTCATTTTTACTATGTGGTTGGCTGGAATGCGTTGAATAGGGTAACCCCTTTGGTTGTATTTGTCATGGTCCCAATGGCCAAGTTGGTTTCCCTTTTTCTTTATTTTTTTAAATTTTTGATTTTCCTTCTCATTCTTGAACTGTTGAGGGATCCATGAGATGCTGATGAGATAGAGTTCAGGTACATTCTGTACCACCTCTGAATTCTGCCAATCATGATTCCTGTGCAATATGTATCAAGTCAGTTTCCCTTTTCTTTTCCTTCATCGGTTCTGCTTGGCAAAAGGAGAAAAGGAAAAAGAAATGAAGAAGATAAGAGAGCATGAAAAAGAGAGGCTTAGCTTAGGATCTATGCTGTACTCAATTTTAACTCAAGGTCCAAATATATTTGTCTATGTGAATTTGGCATTTGTCTTAACAGTCGCTTCTCTTGATGTGGCAAATTAAGGTTTTTGCATCTCCTGCTTCAAAGGTTAGAGGCATTCTGCAAGCATCTAATCTGCTTTCTGTTGTTGTTGTTTTTTTTTGTTTTTTTTTTCTTTTTTTCTTTCCCTTTTTTAGTTTGAAATTTGAGCCTCAAGTTCTCTTTAGACGTAATGTTCTCTGTTGGATGTTTGAGGGGCTGCATAAATTGGAAATGGCTCAGGCTTTTTGTTGTTAGAAATGTCAATTTTTACGGACAATGCTACATGGGTTATGACTAAGAAATTTGTAAGTTATTTTTGTTTTTTGTGTTCATAAAACAAACAAAAAAAAAAAAAAAGTTTTTCAGAAGAGTGCTTTTGTATAAGACATAAATAACAGAAGCTTGCTTTTCATTTTTGCTTCTTGATGGCAGTGCATGTCAAATACATTCGACTATGCTTGGATATCTGATAGTGTCTGTAGTTTGTCTCAGTGCTTCTGCAGAATTCGATACGGGTTGACAAGGTTTAGACTTGCTTGCCTATGTCTTTGATAAATTTCCTATGCGTTGTTCAAGAGATCTGCTGGACATATATGCTGATATCATCATTATCACTCTGTTTTCTCTGAGAAAACTTTATATCTATACCGCACAAAGTTGCATTTCAAGACTCGCATATCATTCATTGAAGACATCCCCTTTCTTTTTCGTGCTAGCATTACTTCTAGTGATTCTTGCTGTTTTTCTTTTCCATTTGCTTTTGGCTGCTGCTATACTGGTATCTTTCTGTGATGCGTTTGCGTCGATGACGACTGTATCCTTTATGACACAGGCCCTTTCATGGATTTGAACTAAAGTTTCAAATTCCGTGCTTTGGGCTACACTGAGCTTATTTGCATGCATTGGACGCCCTGGTTCTGCGTCTTACTCTGTTATAAAGAAGGATTCGCCTTTTTCCCGGTGAGACGAGCAATTTGTTTCTCATTTAAGCCTCTTTCTATGGACAGTGAGCACGGTATGCATTGGCCGCAAATTTGTCTAGTATATACTCATAATTTACCTGAGGGGAGTTGGCTTCATGGATATTATCTGATGAGTTTATGCATCAGAAATATTTTCTTGTTTCCTATTTAATGTTGTGTCAGTTTCAATGGAGGAATTTCCCCAAGCCCCACTATGAAGATGAGCTCTGGGTATGCAGTCTTCTCGCATCATGAGCCGTTTCTGATTCTGAAGCAATCTGGATGACGCCTACTACTCATCCATTTTTCCTCAGATGTATAAATATTTCACTCATGTGCAGAGAACTTTTCTTTTTTTTTTTGAAAGATAGGAGTATATATAATAAAACCAAAATTCACGATACATCACCCGAGAACAAAGCCTCATACTCAAAACGAACAATAGAAAAGATATGAGATGGCGGAGTTCCCAGTCACGAACTAAGTTCCTTGATAATTGACCCTTTTGTTTATATGAAGGTGTAGACTATACGAGATGATTTAGTCGGATGAATAGGTTTTACATTCTCAAATATCATGAAAATCGACATACTTATGTATTTACATGTTTTTTTTTTTGATCCATGCAGTTAAAATTGTCAAAAAGTTCATGAAAATTGAGTAAGAAAAAAACTCGATAGGAAAACTACATGAATATGAAATTGAGAGAATCTTAATATGGATTTAGCATATGTCTGCACCCTGATGTATTGGATTCACTGTGTGGTGGCTCTTTCTTACCTATAAAACATCACATTGGAAATTATGATGGGTGGAAATAAATCCTACGTTATTAATGTGCAATGTCTACTCCACTATTAGGTAAGCCACCACCACGCGCCTGCTCAAACCATGCCATAATCACTTTTAAAAAAAAATTGAGTTATTTTTTAATTTAAACCTAAAGTTCCTTTGAATAATTTTTTCCTATAAACACTTACTTAAGAACTAGTTTGACTAAATAAAAGACCATCATGCCCATTAAATAATAAATAATTCCCACCCATGTCCAACTTATTGATTTGGAAATATTTTCACTTATTAACTCCATTTGAACAATCATTTTGAAAATTGAATTTTTTATTTTTCACTTATTTTCTTATAGAAAAAATTTCCAGTTATTTGTAAACAATTGCCCAATCAAAATAGTTTATTACATGATCTTTCTGTTTATTCAATAGCCAACAATTAATTTTTGCTATTTTATGCTAAACCGTTTATCTTAAATGATTATTTATTTTAAATACTTCAGTAGCTATTTTTAGACAAATACCGAGTCACTTATTAGATTATTAATTTCAATTATTTTAAAAAAAGCGTTTCAGATTTAAAACTATATAAACCGTCTCAAATAAACTCCCCAAATGGGCTCTGAGATTGGAGTAGAAGACTAGTCTTTATGGGCTTTGTTCGCTGAAGCCCATTGGGCTTGAGCTACACAGAGGAGTAGCCCGCTTCCCCGTTGTCATTCCCCAGCCTACCCTTCCCCCCAAAATCTAAATCAATGGAATGTTTCCTGGCACAGGTGCACAAAAGTGATAAAAAAAAAAAATAATAGTTTGACTTTAATGATCTTAAGGTGCACAGAAGTTATATAAAAATAAATAAATAATAGTTTGACTTTAATGATCTTAGTTCTATAGTTTGATATGTCAACCCAAAGAATTCTATAAATGGGATTCAACTCAAATATTATTCTCTCTCTCTCTCTCTCTTTTCCCCTAAAAACAATTATTTTACCTCTTCCAGGCAAGGAGAGGGACAGATAGTCCGGTAAATATGCCTCAAGTTGTCTGTTTCTTATTTTATTTTATTTTTTACTCTATGGTGGAGGTTTTTTATTTTTTTATTTTATGAAATTACTTTATGGTCTAGTTGGTTACCCACCCTACGTAAAACTTTTTCTTGAAGGGAGGGACAAATTTTGTCAAGGCCTTTTATTGCATCTTCTCTTTTTCAAGAAAACAAAAAAAAAAAAAAAAACGAACTGAAAATAATATTCAGAGACGGAAATTGGATGTCTCCAAGTTCTTTATACGGCAAAAAAAATGAGACACTTTTATTCGAAAACCATTTATTATTTTTGGGTTCAATAATATAAAATAAATAGACCCTTCCTTATTATTGAATATATTTTTTAATATTCGTTTTTACCATCTGATATTTATTTTGAGAGAGAGGTATTCGGATCTATTCCTACCCACTTGCATTCACTGAAGGCATCTTCCATTCTTTGTCAGATTCCTTTTTGAGAATTCTATGAGAGGACCCTTGACAGTCGGCGAATAAAAGGGGAAAAAAAATAATAAAAAATAAAAAATTCGGAAAATCAAGAGAGAGATGAAGAGTTTTGGAATTCAAGGGTAACTCTGCTGCTGTTACAGCTGGTTTGGAGGTAATTACTGTTTCCGCGTAGCTGGAAAAAAAGGGGGAGAAAAAGGAAAAATGAAGCAGTACCATTTTGTTGCAGTGTGAGCGTGAGAGCCTATGAAACGTTCAACTCAATGTATTCAGAACAAATCAAAAAGACAAAAATCATGATTTCAGAGCGCTGACCACTGAGAATTTGTAGCAGGAGCACTAACGTGGGGGATGGGGATGGGGATGGGCATGATTGCTGCTGTTGACCTCTTGCGGTGATTATGTTTAAGCTTCACGATCAAAACCCAACTTACATATTTTAATCTAATTTTTTTTTTTTTTTTTGCATTTCTTTGATGAACAGCTAAGATCTCTTCTGTGCTTTTTGAACCTCTGAACACGTCGAGTTTGATTTTATAATCATTTTCCCCCGAAAAGTCGCCTACACGTTTAGGGTTTCATCTGGAGAAGAAGAAAGCTCTTACGGATCCTACTGGAGTTCGTGATCCCCAGGCTGTAAGACCGACGTGTTGGAGAATTCTTCTTTTATTTGTAGAATTCGGGTAAGATTCTTCATCGTGAGGTTTTGGGTTTTCACTGCGATCGATTTGGGGCATCCGGGTGTGCTGCATTGCTGGATAGAAATATTTGATTCTGTCCGTTATATGTAATCATGGTGTTACTGATTTTAGTTTAGAAATTCTGGGTTCTTGTCAAAGTGGGATCTTTTTGATCTGGGGTTTGCTGAATCTCAGTGATGAAAATTTTCACCGCCGATTAGGGTTTTGCTGATTTCGTCAGCGTTTGAAGAATATGCATTTTGTAGTGAAGGAGATTGATATTTGCGGTTTGGCAGGATATCTGGGAGATTGTTATGATGTATCGTATGATTTTTGATAAAGGAATGAGGATTTAGTTCTGATAATTTCCCAACTACATGTGTTTTGATAACTATTAGCAATCCACATTTTGTTAAAAGGGATAATTCAGTGGAGTATGGCTTCTGCACCTCAGCCTTCGAATGCTTCTTCTATTCTTCCATCACCACCACCACCTTCCAGTGCTATACCGTCATCCCCACCACCTAACGCCTCTCCTCCTCAAAACTCTTCGACAACATTATCACCTCCTCCAGCTCAGCCCAAGGCACCGCCACCTTCAACCCCTTCCACTCCTTCAGTTCCACCACCAACTCCGTCCCCACCAGCCAATCCTGCTGCTCCTCCTCCAACCCCACCCGCGTCACCACCTCCTTCTACATCACCGCCACCTTCACCACCGGTATCTCCACCTCCCGCGCCATCAAAACCACCACCAACGCCCTCCACACCTCCTCCAGCTGCGACTAACCCACCTCCATCCTTTTCTCCCCCACCACCATCAGGGGGTTCTCCTCCTCCCCAAGCCCCGGTGACTCCTCCACCAGCTAACCCACCTCCTACACAACCCATTTCACCTTCTCCACCTCCCCCAGTCGCCCAAAGCCCTCCCATTTCTAATGCTTCACCTCCTCCACCATCTCCACCTGGGAATGCTCCTTCACCTCCGGCTCCTACAGCTCCTTCACCTTCACCTCCCTTAAATGCCCCCCCAAAGTCGACGCTATCACCTCCTCTAGTCCCAGCATTGCCTTCCACGCCTTCTACTTCTCCTCCAGCTCCACCAAGTAATCAGACGGTCAATGGATCTGTCGCTTCGCCACCCTTGCCCTCTTTTCCAACAAACAAACCCAAAGCAGCTGCTCCTAGTCCAAATGCAACAGTGCATGCCACGTCTACAGATGGCGGGGGGATTAAGACTGGAGCTGCAGTCAGCATTGGTGTAGTTGTCAGCATTTTGGTACTGAGTCTCGTTGTGATGGTTGTGTGGTTTGTAAAGAAGCGAAAGAAAGATGATGCTGGATCAAAAGTCAGATACACAATTCCTTCTCCATTTGCCTCCTCAGAAAATTCAGGTATTGCTTTTGAGTATTATTCTGTAGATTTTTTCCTCACTGGTGGGTTGTTGAATTTTTTTTTTCTTTCTTTTTTCCCCTTTTCTATCTCTGACTTATTTTAGAAATATTGTTGAAAGATTCATATGGATGCAGAATAACACTTGAAATATTTGTGAAATTGCACTTAAGAAATATTTTCAGCTTGTTCTCTGAATCTCTGACAATTTCTCAGCCGAGAATCAAAAATTGCTGTAATTGGCAGCTAAATGTATTTTCTAGAACAAAGATGGATACATCCAATATCTGATCATGACAACAGATCTTAGAGTTTGATGCTTATGGGGTTTTATGTCTTATATACTGCTTTAAATTATGGCAATGGCTAACTAGCAATTCAGTTTATCTTGAGACCTACACAAACTGTCTTAAAAATACAATTTTTTGTTTCTATTTTCTCCCTATTCAGAGCCACTCTATCTTCTAAAGCATGAATGACTAACTTAATCTGCTTTCTCCTCCTCCGTCATCCTAATTTGAGGCCTCGTGCTCCTGCAGGTCCAGTAACTGTTGTCTGTGTGCATGTGGCAATTTTAACCACAGAAATGAAATTATTGACCTAAATGTCTTCTCACGATTCATTTACTAGAAAGATTTTGAAGCTTTCTTCTTCTTCTTATTAGTGGGAAGATGTACTAAATATAGCACTGTAATTGTTGCTATAGAGTTAGCCTTCTAAGATTTAAATACAAATTTGTGAAATGGTCCATTAAAGTTTATGGGATGTGCATGTTCTCTCCAGATGCATTATTTATTAGGTCCCACTCTTCAGGGCCCCTAGCAAGAGGTGGCTCTGGTAATGAGTTCATGTATTCGCCATCAGAACCAGGTGCAGTAGGGAATTCAAGGTCGTGTTTCACGTATGAAGAATTACTTGAGGCCACAAATGGATTTTCAGCTCATAATCTTCTGGGTGAAGGAGGATTTGGTTCCGTGTACAAAGGTTGCCTGTTTGATGGAAGAGTAGTTGCTGTAAAACAGCTAAAGATTGGTGGTGGCCAGGGTGAACGGGAGTTCAGAGCAGAAGTTGAGATTATTAGCCGAGTTCATCATCGCCATTTGGTTTCACTGGTGGGCTATTGTATATCCGAGCATCAAAGATTGCTTGTCTATGATTATGTTCCAAATGATACCCTTCATTATCATCTCCATGGTAAGTGACAATTTTAGGTATAAATGTATCTCTCTTGAGTATTTTTGATATCATTTAATCATGTTTCTTTTGTGTTTGTCATTCACAATGAATATGAACTGAAGTCTGGTGGAGTTCTTTGTGCTGTAATTACATAATAAATAATTTGTTTCTATGGTCACCCCATGTTAAAATTTTCACTGTAATCTTCTATTAGATTTTCATGTCAGGGCCATATGCCAGTAAAATACACCCAATTGAGATGTTTCAGAAGTATTCTACATATTTTAGGATCAACTGTAAGTCACCTCTATGCAGTTTTTACTCGATTCACGTGTAATTATGACATTTTGCAGGTGAAAATAGACCATCCATGGATTGGGCAACGCGATTTAAAGTAGCTGCTGGTTCCGCTCGTGGATTAGCTTACCTACATGAAGACTGTAAACTTCTTTTTGTTTTTGGATTCTGTGTACTTTGTGTATTTCACTCTTTTTTTTTTTTCCTCTTTTCTTTTTTTCCCACTCCCTCCGATGTCTTTATCCAGAAAATCCGTCCATTCCATATACATAAACATGCCTTCTCTATCAAATGTTTTCATTAAGCAAAAGTTGTGTTTTACCTTGTGCAGTTAAAAATGTAAACTGCGACCCCCAAAATTTTAATCAACATAGAAGTTAAAAAAAATGATTGTCCAAAGAGAATTTGTGAACTGTCATTGCAAACTTTATGCTGGATACTTGCCTGGCAAAAAAAATGACAATAGTGGACACTCTAATATTATTTTCAAAAATTTTCTTGATTACAGTTTGTGGCTCATTTAGTACACAGTTTCTTCAATATTATTAATGCTTACTGACTTCAATTTTTTCTTAAAAAAATTTATTGCATTTCACAGGTCATCCACGGATTATTCACAGGGATATTAAGTCATCAAATATTCTACTAGATAACAACTTTGAAGCTCAGGTATGCTCAGAGCCTTCAATCTTTTTTTTTCCCAAAAATTATGAATGTCCACACTGGGGTGTGAGTAAATTTCTCTGATCACTACTTGTTATATTGGTAGCTGTGGACTATGTTGTCATTGTTAACTGAAACCTTGTCCGCAACTTCACAGCCTGATTAGGCTGCCTTCAATATTTCAATATTCTTATTCTGCTTTAGCTAAGAATGCATGTTTTTGAGGATGTGCATACTATCATTCTCAGGTTGCAGATTTTGGGCTTGCAAAGTTAGCATTGGATGCTTATACGCATGTAACTACACGTGTCATGGGAACCTTTGGGTGGGTAATCTTCATATTCGTACTTTTTCTCTCTCAGAACATTTAAGCAGGGTTTATTGCAGGGTAAAAGCTGCATAGCAGCATTTTGTCTCCTTTTTCTTTTCTTTTTTTCCTGATGTTTGATGGATCTCTTCACCAGTAAGGGGTTTTATAAAGCGAACATTTTGTAGTTGTCATGTTTTGTTGGGATGTGCTGCTCATTCGTATGATTGAAGAAAACAATCTGTGGCAGTAAACCATTGCATATTTATCTTCTTTTCCACATCTGTTCACATGACAAGTCACTTTGGGTCACTTGCAGGTACATGGCTCCAGAGTATGCATCTAGTGGCAAGTTGACTGAAAAATCCGATGTTTTTTCTTTTGAGGTTGTGCTTTTAGAGCTCATTACTGGTCGCAAGCCTGTGGATGCATCTCGACCCTTAGGTGATGAGAGCCTTGTTGAATGGGTTAGTTTCATGACCTTCAGCATAGCTGTTTGGGCGACATAAATAGTGATGTTCTATACAGTTGCCTGAAACTTGGTTAGAGCTACAAGTATGCTATAAGTTTTTACTCCCTTTAAAGCTGATAAAATCTAAGATTCATTTCACTTGTTAAATTTAGCGCTACATAATTAAAACTGTTAAATTGCTTAATCTTTGGTCATGGATACCACTATCTTGTGTTTAATTATAAACCAATCCAACATGGTGTATAGGACCCTTTTTTGTCTATTAATTTGCTAGTTAATTGATTGAATCCAACCCCACACCCCCCCCCCCCCCCCCCCCCCCTCGGGGGTTTGCAAATTGTAAGGCATTATACCGTTGGTTATTCCAATTTTAACTCAAAATTGGAATTTTCCCTTGAAGATTGTAAGTTCGGTCAAATTTTTTTAAAGATGCTTTGAAGCCCAAATAGCATGTTTAACATTGCAAAGTCCCCTTGAAATATGAAATGTCAATAATGCAACAGTGGATTGTGTGAAAACTAGTAGGTCCAATGCCTACTATTTTTCTACTTGCTCCATTGATGCCGTTCACTTTGACAGACTGAAGACACAGCTGTTCCCTAACTTTTCTATTTGAAGGCATTTCCCAGATTTTTTGCAACTTTTATGTAGTTGCTCAACCAGATAAAGTGTTAATGTTGTACAAAATAATAACAAATACCTTGCAAATTTAATCTGACTACATGGTTTTGTAATTGAATTTGTTTGTCCGCATAGGAAAATGGCATGCTTCTTTCCCATGATTTGACCACAGTTGGCTGCGTGTTCTGCATTGGGGTTAAACTTGTTGGCTTATTGAGATCATGATGAGTCTAGAGCATGTGATGCAAACCAAACAGGCATTCAAAGACCATCTGATAACCAACAGGCAATCTCAATACCAAACAGGCGTATTTGTGTTATTGTACACGTGAATATTATTATCTGAAGTTGTCTTCAGTTGCTCCTTTTCTTACTGAAGTAGACGCACTTTTTGGTGGAAAGGTTCTTTCATCATAAAGAGGGAATTGTTTTCATTAGACTAGGGATGTGGAGACTTGCACAAAATTAGAGATGGTTTTTCTCTTTTGGCAATCAACTATCGGTTGCTGGGCATGGGGAAGGTTGGTCAGTGGAATGTTGGCTTCAAGCCTTTCGGCTAGCTGCTTTTCAGGCTGTCTCATATGATCCTGTGACAGGGCTGGGTGCTACACTTAGATTTCTGCTTAGAATAATAAGATTGCTTAGGCAATTCAGTTGGAATAAATTGAGTTGACTGACGGTCGTGTCTGATATTCATTCAGAAGATGCCAATACAGCAAAGCACTGTTGGGGCAGAAGAAAGAGTATGCAGCAAATAAAGTCCAGAAGAAACAGGGTTGATGATGAATATGCATACTTGTCTTCTATCCCATATTACCTATAGGTTTTTTTTAACCGTTTACAGTATCTGATAATTGATGCTGTACCAAGATGCAAAGTAATTCCCCAAAACTAGAAAAGTTAGACGCTTGCACTCGGATAGTAGTTGATCGTGTTTGAGTCCAAATCTAATCATGCTCTATTTGGATGTTAATCACAGGCAGCAATAGGGAAACAGAAGAGAAAAACTGTTTGTAATTGTGTTAACCCTTCTTATTCCCTGGGCGGATGGAAAACAACCATTTGATTTCTTTCCTTTAGTTTGATTGATAGCGTATGCATATAGTGTTGAACATAACACTTTTCCATTTGTTTGATGTCCTGTTTCATACAGAGAATGCCTTCGTTTCTTGAGTTGTTTTTCCAGGCCTTGTTCGATTAAAGCATAGACTAGTTCAGAACTCATATTTCCATTTCGTTTACATATATACATATTACTTGCAAAATGGATATGTTTCTGCTTCACTTTGATTGTTGTTTAATTGCCATTTGAAGTAGAAAAAGCTTTGTCCTGCTCCAAGTAGGATTGCATTCTCCTTTGCATGTTAGATATAGGAGTACGGATCATACTCTTTGATAAACCTCGAGTGTTCATTGATGAATTGAAGCTAATTCCTGGACTTATAATTGTAAGAGCAGCTGATTTATCTTGGGAGTTTTACAGCAGTATCAGCAAAATAGCACTTACTTTTTCTAGTCAGATCTGCCACAGCTCAATGAATTTCCAACTTGTCTCTCAGGCTCGACCATTGCTTGCTCAAGCGCTTACTAATGAGAACTTTGAAGAGCTGGTGGATCCAAGGCTTGAAAAGAACTTCGAAGAAAGTGAGATGTTCCGGATGATTGAGGCAGCTGCAGCCTGTGTGCGTCATTCGGCATCGAAGAGGCCACGAATGAGCCAGGTAAGCATAGTCACTGCCTTTTGATCGTCCATATTTTTTTTCCACCATAAGAGTGGTCACTGCTTTTTGAATTTTTCGCCATCATTTCCCATTTCAGTTTCAGAGATGATTTAACTTGCAATGCTACTTTTTTGCCCTTGATTAGGTGGTGAGGGCTTTGGACTCTATAGGTGATACATCAGATCTATCCAATGGAATGAAACCCGGCCAGAGTGAAATGTTTGGTCCTAATTCCACACAAATCAGGATGTTTCAGAGGATGGCATTTGGTAGTCCAGATTACAGTTCAGACTTCTATGAGCAAAGTCAAACCAGTTGGAGCAGTCATAGTGGAAATCGGCATCCTCAAGTATGAACAAACGAGATGAGCCTAACCGTGGCTAATCTAATTCGTCGATTTTATTTCGAAGTATTCTCGAAAATTGTATATGAAAATAGACCAGCTTTTACCCGGGAACGAGGCACGTACCCCTCCAATTTTTTGCCTGGTTCTGCAGTATTCATACGACGGATTCTTTCATGTATAATCTGATGCATTTTTGGCTGCAGCCCTCCGGTTTTTCTTCTCAACAGTCTGTCATTTTTGTATTGCCCATGTAGTTTTCTCTGTACCTATTTGTTTATTCATTATAATATAATAATTTGTATGTCTCTCCTAGACGCAGCGTTATTGGTCACCTGCCATTTAGATGTTCCTTTCTCAGTTATTTCCATTCCGTGGGTTCTCTTCACACCGTTCAATCAATTCCACTGAACCAAACATCCTCTAACGATACCGACTCAGACGCATTAATGTTGGTGGTTAGAACCCAAAAAGGAGAACCCGCCATTTCAAAGCCGCAACTACCAGTGCCGCCCGAGAATTCAAAGCCTCAACCACCACCGCTCTGATTCATGGGCCACAAGGGACTGCAGCCGAGGATTGTGACCCATGCCAACCACGGATCACTTAAGACTAACCTCTAAAGTTAAAGTGCTAAATTTTCGTGCCCAGGGAAAGAAAAGTTCTGGTTTGGAATGCATCGCGGATGTGCGTTCGAAGAAGCTAAGCAGTCGAGGAAGATGGGTCGTAGGTGTTTGGGTTGTCATGGGGGGACTTCATCATTTCACCGTGTGCATATGCATTCATCGCATTTCGAGGGATAATTATTACTATCTTCAGTCTTTCTTTTACCAAATCTCATAGCATAGACGACCCTTGTCCGGCCTTTTGACTTACAGATGGAAAAAAATATGCACCATGTGCGTATACCACCCACCACCATATCTACCAAAAATACTTTAGAAGGTTCTCCCCGACTCTCTCACCCCTCGTCCTCCTATAAACATGATGCACTCTATTGGGGAGAGAGAGAGAAATAGACAGGACAGACGAGAGAGAGAGAGAGAGAGGAAGGATGGAAAGCACCGGAGGAGTCACCATGGCGAAGCCATTGGAACATTTGGTCTCTGGGGAGGAGAAGAGGAAGTGTGGGAGCAAAGCATTTAGCTGCAGTTTGGTGTCCAGTGAGAGGAAGCTAGTTTGCGTGACCACTGGTAATTCCTTCTTCGGATCTCAGCTGGTGAAGAAACTAGTGGCTCGTGGTTACTGGGTTCGGGTCACCATTCAAAATCAAGGTACTTCAGTTTATTTTCAATTGTTTTTTCTGTGCAATGTGCATAAGCTGCACATAATAGGTAGAGCGGGTTCTAAAATGATTATGATTACAAGAGTTAATCTGTCACCAAAACTCCAACAAATGAAATCCTATATTTGAAACTGGTCTGACTGGAAATTTTTCTGTGCGCAGTGCATGACTGAGCATAATAAGTAGAACAGGTTCCAAAATGACTCTGGCTGATCATAATAATAGAAGTTTAAACTCCAACAAAGTCTCTCTAACAGCTCTCATGTTGACAAATGAAATCCTATGATTGAAACTGGTCTGACAGGAAACTACTCAGAAATAGAGTATGTAATTACATTAATTTTTCTTATCAAGTTTCATTAATATTTTCCTTTGCTAGTACGAAGTTCACACTAATATTATGGTTTCTAGCTAATATTACGGTCTCCTATCCATTGATATATTGTTTGAAAGATTTTAAAATAGGTGTAAAAGGTGCCGAACACACCTCCACAATATAAGCCGTAGAAAAACAAAATGGAATAAAAATTGAAGGAACAGTAAAATAAAATTTAAGACTTGTAAATGGGTAGGGTAGATCCGTTTACTCAATGGCTTTAGCACGTTTGAGTTTAGTTTCTGTATTTGGACCATGCTATTTTAACGGGTCAACCCGGGGAAAAATTGATGGGTCCAAAATGGGTCTGGCTAAATCCGACCCAGACTCGACCCACTGACAGCCCTAGTATGAACTAATTGACTGCCACTGTTTCTTGTCTTGAGCAGTGGATTTCGAACAGATGAGGGAGCTGATAAAGGAGGAAGAGATGAACCAACTGGAGAGTGTCGTGGTAGCAAAATTTGGAGACATGGACAGTCTTACAGATGCTTTTAGAGGTTGCCATGCTGTCTTTCACACCTCCTCCTTCATTGATCCCCATGGCATCTCGGGCTATTCGGTTAGTTTTCCATTCTGTTCCACTACAAAAATCAGTGATTAGTACTCAACAAATGGAAAAAAGACTTATTTTGAACTATATGGGAATTTGAAACATAAAAAAACACGAACGCAATTTGATGCATACTGTAATTCCTACAATGAACATTATCTTAAGATGACTCCTCTAGTACATGTTTCATAACATCTTCATCTTAATTCTGAACTGTATTTCTTTTTTTTTCCCTTAAATATTGATAATTTGAAATTTTGAATTGGTTGGGGACCTACAAACTGATCTGCGATAAACAAGTATAAAACGATGTATCTATTTCTTTTTCCAGGAAAGAATGGCGTTCCTTGAGACTGAAGGAGCGAGGAATGTCATCGAAGCTTGCCGCAGGGCAGCCTATGGGAAGAGATGCATCTTTACATCCTCTTTACTTGCTTCTATATGGAAAGATGGCAATGCTGATGGTATTATAGATGATCGATCTTGGAGCGACGAGGAATTTTGCAGAGAAAACAAGGTATCCATTGTTCACTGCTCAACTAAATTTGCAGCATCTCCTTACAGTTGTACCTTTTCAAGTTACAATGAATGAGAAATGGTTATATATTCTTGACAGCTTTGGCTTGCTTTGGGAAAGACGACAGCAGAGAAAGTGGCTTGGATGAAGTCAAGGGACCTGAAGGTGAAGCTTGTCACTCTGTGCCCTGGCCTACTCATGGCTCCCTCATTCTCTCATCTTCACTCTCAAACCTATCTTCCATATCTAAAAGGTATCAACAAACATGCACGCACATGCGCACATGCGCAAGGGCACACACATAGACACACACACACACACACATATATATATAGTCTAAAGTGTGGCATCACGCAGGTACGTGTGAACTGTCCAAAGTGATGCTATTTGCTAAAAGAGGTTAGAAGTTAAAAAGAAATGATGCCATTTGGGAGGGTGCAAGTAGCCATGGTGCCACCCTAGGGTGCTGCCTTGTCTAGAACCCCAAAACGAGTCGTTCTTTAAAAAAAAAAAAAAAGAGGGAAAAAAGCACTTCTTTTTTTAACAAAATTGCATTGTTCTGTTAAAAGTATGGCATATATACATAGAGATGTGTGTTTGCTTTAGTTTTCAAAATTACATTTTAGAAACACAATGCTATGAATTTAAGAGTTTCGATATTGTAGAAACTTTGATTGTACCTGTACCATTAGGTGGGAGAGCCATGCTCCAGAAAGGCGTATTGGCAGTAGTAGACGAAGGGAAGGTGGCTGAGGCGCATATTCATGTCTACGAAGCGATGGATAATGGAGCTTGTGGGCGATACCTTTGCTTTGAAAGAGTAGTAAGAAGGATGGATGAAGCCATTCAACTTGAGAATAGCTTGAAGATCGAGGGCCTGCTATCCGGAGGAAGAGAAGACAGTGATGGACATATGCATGCTGTCCTTAGCAATTCAAAGCTTGCCAGATTAATTTCTGAAGCTTCTCGGCGGGCATCTTGCGGACCCTAATTTGGCCTGAGCTTGACATTAAGAATGTCTTTTTGACAGTTTTTAAGTCATGGGGAGATGGGGATGGAGAATGTGAGATCAGCAGTAAGGTCAAAGAGTTGTAAGAATCGAGGGCATGGGATGTACTTCTGAAATTTGGCCTCAGCTTGACGCGAAGAACGTCTTTTTGACAGTTTTAAGTCATGGAGAGATGGAGATGGAGAATGTGAGATAAGCAATAAGAGCAAAAGACTTGTAAGAATCAAGGGCATGGGATGTACTTCTGAAATTTTTGCAGGCTTGGAAGTATGCAACCTGCGCTTGTTTCTTTGTTTTAATTACATTGTATGGGCCCTGGTTGGTGCCTCTCTTGTCTCTCTTTTAGTTGAATCCTTACAAAATAATGGTTAAGTTTCAGCTTACCAAAATTCATCAAACATATAATAGAACAAGCTAAGACATGTAATGTACTAATCAAAAGTTGAATCCAAAACTAAGATATGAAAGAGAAGACGAGTTAAAACCCTGTAAAATAGAGCGGTCCCTTAAAATGCATAGAAAGTTAATACCTTCAAGGAGGGCTTCAATTCAGCGACCTTGCGCTCGCTGGCCTCGGAATCAAAGCCCAGGCCACCCCCGCATGTACGTGCACTCGTCGCCTTGAGAGATTTCACAGGGAGCCTTATGAGAATGCCCTCGATGACGTTCTCAAGGGAGATATGTTATCGGCCTCCATTGATGATCGAAGATATACTGAAAATGCAGAGATCAGGGAGGAGGAGACATAGACTTTATTTCCAAATTGTAATTTTTTAGCATTATCTTTGGCAAAAGTTACTAATCAACCGACATGGGTTCCATTATTATAACGTGTGGTATAAAATCTCAGGTTCTTGGAGTCCCAAATCATCGGAAGCCGTTCTCCTCCTAGATTTTTCCCAAATTTATAAGGTGTTACCACGATGATTGACATTGAATAATGCTTTAGGATTTGGAAAACCCTAGAAATTTTGGAAATTTGTCTAAAACAATTTGAAACGATAATAGGGAAGAGCAAGTGGAATGCACATGATAACAAGGTTCATGTTCGTTTAGAGATAAGCCATAATTATAGCTCTTTGAGACAATTGGAATATAATCTCTACTTCTCTACTCTCTATTCTTGGTTCAATCAACCTTATCATCTACTCGAAATTACATTTATACCCTCTAACCTATCTTCTTGATTCTTACAAGCACCCCGAGGTTAAAAACAAATAGAGATGGTTATAATCGTAAACTTCTTAATCCCCCTGATTTCCCTCAGAATTTGAAATTCCCCTAACTTTAAGCAACTTTATCCTTCAACTTCCTCTTCCAAACGCAGCCTCCTTTCAACAGTTCCCCGCACTCTTCCATTCCCGCAAATCATCAACGGAGAATTTCTATCAATAAATTCTCACTCGATCCTTCTCTCTGCTCCTAATCTGACCGAATTCTCCAGGTCTCTCCCTCCCCCCCCCCCCCTCTCTCTCTCTCTGCACAAACACTCAAAAGTGAGTTTGTTATTAATGACTGATTGAAAAATTGCGAGCAGGGTTCGGCAGCTTTTGGGTTGAATGCATCTATAGTTGGGGATCTTCTGGACTATCTCAACGAATCTTGGACTCAGTTTCATGCCACAGGTGTAATGTTTATTTTCTTTCACGATCTTCTTTTAATTGGCGGGGTCGTGTTTAGGATTTATTTATAATTTTTAGTTGCTTTGAATGGTACAGGTAGTTTGTTCCGTTCCAAATATTAATGGTCCTACATATAAACTGTATCAAATATTTTACCCGATTGAAAGTTATCGAAAAAGACATTGAGCACGCGCGATACGGCTAGCTACCTATTAAGAAAGAGGTTAGGCTAGATTCGTAATTTTGGTCAAAGGTCGCTAGAAAAATTGGGTTAGATTGATAACTTTTAATATTTTATTCTTTTTTAATGATTTTTCGGTTATCAATTTTGATAGGACTGAACGTTAGGAACCTATAGAATTTTTTCATAAGTACAAAGTGTGTGATAAAAAAAATTAAAATTACATAGAATCTCTTTAATAATGACCTAAACTATATGGGCCATTTTATATATTTTCTCAAGTTTTAATATATTTTTATCTTGTTGAGAAAAATGGAAAAAAAAAGTTTATGATTTTCATATAATTGAATTTTTAAAGGTGACCCGGAACATCGTTTTTGAATTAAAAACTGTTTTTTCCATTAACCTAAAATCCCGTGTGTCAGGTTCCCACCAAAAGGAGCGGTTTTGCACAACGGTTATTTTTTCAAACCCTGAATCAGCCCCTTGAAGCATCTCTTTATCTTCCTGTTCGAATTTTCTCCCATTCGCATCTCTTCAATGCCGATACTCCAAATTAACTTTATCTTCTTCGTGTTCCTTCTCATCTCAGTTGCGTCTGCAGTTTCTGCCGATCCACACTTACATTCAGGTCGCTCTCTCTCTCTCTCTCTCTCAAAGTGATCATCAGTATTTCTGCGATCATTAGGTTTTTGTTTGGTTGCTGAGATAATTAATTTAGTGGGACAGAACGTGTAGACGATCGTTTTCATGAAGTGCTATCTTTTATATGTTTTGTGCGTTTCTCTTGCGGAGAAAATAGAGAGAGAACAAAAAAAATTGATCGTAAGGACAATAACTTAGAACATTTTCTTTTTTATATTGTTTCAGCTAAAGAGGTTTTCAGAAAAACTGCGTATAGGCTTTCCAAGCCTCTGGTGGGAGATGACGGAAGGGTTTACGCTTGCTCTGAGAGAAATTTCTTTGCATTTGAAAATAATGGCACAATAGTTTGGACTCTGCATCTTAGTTACACTTGCAATGCTGAGATAGCCCCAGTTCATGGTGGCAGGGGAAAGGTGAGACATGAAAATGGACTCAAAATGTGATAAATTATATGGTTTCTGCTCAAGCTGCAGCGGTTAAAGCTCTATGCTGTGATAAATTATATGGTTGGTTTGACTCAAGCACGTACATAGAGAGTAGAACATCTGCGTTCACGGTATACACTATGATCTACAGCTTGATTTGCACTGGATAGTTTGAGAATTACTCCCCTCACCTTTATTTTCTCTAGCATTAGAAACCTCCTATATTTTATTTGAGGATTTTATATCCGTATAGAGGAGCTGCCCTTTCACTCTTCAATATGTCCGGCTTGTCTTTGTTGAAAAAGCACAAACTGATCCCAGGTATCCTGGAGATTGTTCTGGAATGCAGTTGGCACAATATAAAACTGAGATGATGTATGTATCATTTGAACAGAAAAGGAAATTCTCAGATTATTGTATCTGGAGAGAAGGCATTTTGATTTAGGGATTCATCTTGCAAATTGTTTTCATGCTTTGTGCCAGTTTTTGTGTGAATTCAAAAAAGGAACAACTCACCTATGGGAAACCTCGGGGATTACTCGTCCTTGTTCTCTTTAGTTATTATAACTCATTTTGGATATAGCACTTCTTTGTATGGAGCCGAACAGGAAATTGGAACCCCAGCTATTTGCTCAGGGTAGTGGAGTTTCTATAATATGAAGATGGGTGTAGTATAGGTTCATAGCCTAGATGGATAAGTTAGGAGTAAACTGCTGGAGACAACGTACGAGGAGATTTAGAACCAGATAAATATAAGGATTTTAATGCCCTTGAACAACGGCAGGTGCATAAAAATCCTTGCTATTAAATCCGAACAGACATCTCATGCTGACATTAGAGATGCTGATGATTTTGTGCTTGTTTCACAACAAGCTTGTTCTATAAGGGTATAGCTAAAACTGTTACGAGCATGATAACTGACAGATGCAAAATTCTCTTGCTTATAGCATTGACAATGCAACTTCCAATATATTTTTTTCAGGTCAGATATAAAATCCATTCTGAACCCCCTGTATATGTAGAGAGTATAATTTATTTATACAATATGTCATGGTGCTGCATATTCATTTCCTTAAGATAATCTTTGGCAGATTTGTAGATTTCTACCAGCCATTTATGGTCACTGATTTTTTCAAAGTGAAACTATTGGCAGATATTTTTGGTAGCAGAGAACAGAGTGCTTAGAATAGATTTTTTGCATACTGGAACTTCTGAACCTGCTGTAGAAGTTTTCTTTGGTCATGAACCTGGTCAGGAGGGACTAGGTGATATTATTGGGCTCTCAGTAAGCACATCGCTTTCATCTGTATTTATCAATGTTAAAAATCGGGGGCTTTTTGCTTTCATGTTGCGCGGACAACTGCTCTGGAGTGCTGGACCCATGCTTCATCAGTTTGGCTATCGTCAAGGATGTAAGAAAAATGTCACAGATTGCTATTTTACTTCAGTCCCTGTGATTGACCGATGCGAGGCTAGTGTATATGTAAGGTTCACTTATCCATAATTTTCCTATCTTTCATACATCTAGAGCTAGAGAACCATTTTAAGTTGCATCAGTTAAGGCAAAAATAGTCCTCAAGTCAAAACTTGATCATTCACTTATCCCTATAGTACCCTCGTCAAACAAAACCATAATCTTAAAAAAAAATGTGAGTGCAATACCTCCATATTAACCCACACCCAGGACCTGCAGGGTATCCTTGTGAAAGTGCCTTGGATTTTTTCCTCAGCATTTCATTGTGCTTAGAACTGTCTTTGCTTTCAGTATTAGTCTGTTTTCTACATGGTCCTAGATGATGGCTTTTGTCTCTTTCTGCTTGCAGATTGCAAATAGTAAAGGAGAACTTTATGCATTATCAGCACGAACTCCTCATTTTAGATGGATTCAGGATTTTAGCTCATTTGACAATATCTTCACTACTACAGCTGGAAACAACGGCCGCTTGTATGTCACCATTCCAGAGAAGGCTCTTGTGTTTGCACTGGATGTCTTGACTGGCAATGTTTTGTGGCAGAGAAGTGTTGGACCCTTAAGTACATCAGAATCTGCTCCTGTTGTTGATTCTAACGGTGAATGCATGTTTCGTGAAGGGATAGATTTATGCATTGAGAATTTTAACAAGCTTTTGACTTACAAATACCATATTAGTAAAAGGAATTTTTAACCATTGGTTGGACCTTATTTTTTGGATCACCTGTGAAGAATGGAAGGCTAGAATTAGTTCCATTCCATGGTATTTTTGAGGATTATCAGCAGCAAACTCACTCCCTTTCACTTCAATGTATGTGACAGGGTGGATATCTGTTGGATCAATGGATGGGTTACTGTACTCGATATCACCAACTGGGGAGCTCAAGAAATTTCCAAGAGCAGCTAGGCCAGATTCTGTTATCCAAGTTAGTCCACTTCTCGACTGCTCTGGGTATGCAGTTTGTTTTGCTCAGACAGAGATGGATGGAAAGATTAGCCGAACGATTGGTGAAGACACGTTTATCTCAGCTATGAAGCCCAGGATTGTTATCTTTACCATGTTGGTGCCAGCAACAGGGTCCATCTACTGGTCTGAAAGATGTCCTGGTAATACTTTTTTCTCCCAAAATCGCTCCTCGTATTCTGTTAAATCCACAAAATATTTAGTTTGTCTCCATAATGTTGTTCAGGAGCAGAGTCCATGTGGTTCATTCTGTTGTTAATCTGTACTTCATAAATCTTAGAATAAGTTGTGATGAACATTTATATCATCTCGCCCATGCAGTAACTGCTTCCGGTTGATTGCATCAGGTGGATTCTCACCCTTACTGTATGAGAGCGATTTGCGGCATTTTGTAGTGGATGAGAGGATCCTTCTTGCATTCATCACTGCATCCAGTGAGAATCTTAGATAAACAATATACACATCTTACAAAGAATTGAAATTTTCTTATCATGTCCTTAAAATGTTTTTGTTTACTTGCAGAAATCAAAAACCCACTGCCATGTCGTACAACACGTAATGTTCCATGCTACTGCTCTCAGAATCATTGACTACATATTATGCTCTAGTTCTTAGTTCTCTCTCTGCATATTTTTTCCCCTAGGTCAGAAGCTTACCTCTACTTGCTCCCAAGCCAAGGTCAAGCATCTCAGCATCTACACAGGTAAGGTCAAGAACGCCAAACGATTAAGCTGGACCGGAAAAGGAAGTGGTTTCATTACTTCAGGAATTTACAGCTGAAAGTTGAAACATGAGCTAGTGGGAATGTAGGTTGCTAGAAGAAAATGTCAATCTCACCTTTTTAAAAAATCTTTGCTGTTTGGAAGATTTTCAAGACAGGAAAACTCCAGGGTTTCACTGAATTGCTGAAGACCAGAGAAGAGACATTTCAATCCTCGCAATATCGACTTTTGTACGACTCTTGCTAATCTTTGCCTCCATTATTTTCCAGGTAATGAAAGGGCTATACTATTATTCCTGTTATTTGAAACAGCAGTTCTGATTATACTAGCTGGACTCGTACGATTCTGTTGGATATTTTGGAAGAAGAAAAAGCTTCAAGGTCAAAACCTTGCCAATTTCCTGGAGAAGCGAGTAAGCTCAAACCCCATCAGCTTAAATCTTTGCTAATCGATTTCATATACTTTTGGGGGAGCTTTTCTATAATATAATGGCAAAAAGAAAAAGAAAAGAAAGAGCAATTATTTATTTATTTATTTATTTATTTATTTATTTTTTTGGTGCCATCAATTCTTCTTGTGTGGTCCTTAAACCTTTTTTTTGTCAGCGTTCTCTTCAAGTCAAGAAGAAAGAATTTACCAGGACAATCACACACCTTGAGCAGAAAGCTGCAGATGAAGCTGTGTCTAGTGAAATGCTCGAAGAATTAAGCAATATGGTACGTGGAAGGGAAAGCATCGAGAGAAAGCTCTCAACAACCTACAGTTTGGGCAGGGACAGAGCTGGCTCACATTCCAAGTCCCTTCTTCCAGTGTATGACGGGAGCTCTAGGGGCTACTCTTTCCGAGGACCGATAAAAGAGAGCGTCACCATCTTTCACACACTCAGCGATACTTCATCAAGAGAAAGCAGCAGTAGCGGAGGAGAGACGAGTACTAGCTGCTGGGAATCTTATGAAGGGGAGGAGGTTTCAGTTCAAGCAGATGCAAAGGAGAAGGGACCTATGGAAGTTGAGAGCTCAAGTGATGACGAGGGAACATCAAATTCAAAAGGATTCGATGACAGTGCATTGTTCATGGAGCAAAGTGAGGCAGCAGTGGAGTCAAAAGAAAGTAGCAGTAGCAGCAGTGGAAACACATGGTTGAAGAGGAGGAGGACCTTCTCATCAGCTGATCAGAAAATTGAGAACTAAGTTTAATATGTTGTGTGAGTTTACCTTCATGCATGTGAGGATGATTGTGTGGTAGATGCATAATTGTCTGTTTTGTTGCTTCATCTTTGCATGTTTTAAGTAGATTTTTAGCAAAAGCTCGTGACATACACTACAGTATTGAATGTTGATGGTGTACCTGAATATATCAATGCCTTCGTAGGGCAGCACCAAACCCTGCAACTGACGAGAAGGCCAATGGTAATTATTAAATGTCTTCTAAATTTATTCTTGGGGATATCTTGTAGGATTTTATCCTAAGATACTGCAATATTCATTGTTTCTGGATCCTAAGTCCACTTTAATTCTTGACGTCCTATTTTCTATATAAATTTGAGGGGTTTTAAAGGAAAAAGGTGGGTTATAATCACTTTATCCAACCCAAAAATTATTAAATTTAAAACAGCCCTAGCAAAAAAAAAAAAAAAAAAAAAGAAGAAGAAAATTGTGAATTTTTGTGAATTTAGTTTTTTGAAAATAATTGTTGCATGTAAATGATACTCCCATAATCCTCATAAGGTGACATATCAACATCCTTTTCGATTTATTTCAATTCTCAATTACTGTTCAAGATATTTCTATAGTGGACCGTAGTCTTAATATAATTTAATATATGAAGTATGAAATTAAATTTGCTATGAACATTAATATAATCAAAGTAAAAAAAAAAAATTAATTATTTGATTTTTTTGAAACCACCTAAAATTAATTCTCTAAATAAAATAGAAAAATAAGGTTCACCTTTATAAAATGATAAAAGCCCTGAAAACACACAAATGTAGGCCCAGATGTGGCGAGACACGCCGCGGCGACTGAGAGAGAAACCATCGTGTTCCGCGACACACCTGATCTTCAACGACGATGCATTTCTTCCACTGAAATAAATGTCTATCGAACCAAGAGCGCTTTTTCGAAGTCTGAACACAAGGGTCCATTGTTGGTTCAGCTTCTCATCAATCTTCGTCCTTAAGGCTCCTCAACTCCTCCCCCGGTACGTTCTTAAACCCTAGTTCCACTCTCAGCCTCCATCCCTCTATAATTTCACTTCTTCTCTTTCTGTATTTTTTTTACGTAACTCCCTTAATGCAATTATTCATTCTTGTGGGAGATTCAATCCTGCGGAAATTCTTGTGTTTCTTGCACATTGGCTACAATAGGGATGTGGTTTATGGGTCCTAGGGGCTTTGGCGACCTATAAATCCCTTTTGGGATTTAAAACCCTGGTTTTCCGGTTTGGTTTGACATTTGGCTTTGAGTTGAATTTGAAAAGTAACCAAATAATAAAAATTCTAGGATGACATATGTCAATTTCCCGTCTTTCCAACCTTGTCTGAGCCGTGTTTATTTTTATTTCTAGATCTGAATCAGCCAAGTTGTAAATGTGGTCTTGGACTTGCAATACCGCCGTTTGTGTAATTGAGAGAATTTCTTCATGGGGTTAATGGAATTGCTCATCTAATTCTAATTTTTAGTTTCTGGTGTTATGGGTATCTGCTACGTGCAGCTAATGTGAACTCTTGTTTGCAGAATGACTCGATTCATATAGAAGATTGTACAAATTGTTATCCGTGATATAATTATTACAATCCAAAGCTTCTGCTTTACCCTATGCATTTGCTCATTTTATCATGAGTAATGAAGATAAGGCTGCTTATATTTAAGAACTCGACGAAGTCACATATTAGGGGTTCAGAACGTTGGAATAAGGGAGAATTCTTATGAATTTATCAAATAAATGGTTTATGGTCGAAAAAATCCTATTTTTTAACTTAAATTCATTTAGGGTTATGGGACACATAGATATGATTATGGAGCTCCTCTACCATATGTCCGGTAATTTTCTGCTGCTTTATGAGTTCCATATTTATTATCTTGTTTATAATTGTGTTCTTGGAAATGTTATATAGTAATGGGGTTCTGTTTATCAGCAATTGTAAGCCTGATTACAGTAGCTGTATCTGTCTTTCTTTTATAGTTAAAAATAAAAATAATTTGACAAGTCTTCAGAATGTAATGGTAGTTGTGTCATGTATGCTCAATTTATTGCTTATGATCGTTCTTCTTTACTACTGACATAGGTCGATCTCATGCAGATTTTACTTTGTTTTCTGGTTGGATTCTTTCAGCAAGATCACTTCGTTTAAATGATGGAAACTGAGGATTTAATTCACCTCCCTGCTCCTACTGATTCTGGTTGCGAGGACTATGATGATCATAATTCTAGTAAGGAACCTCCAGCTGATTCTGAACCTATAACTTCTGAAGTCAAAGACGAGCAGGATGGGAAAAGCCAGGGCCATGGAAGCAGTGATACTGGAATTGAAGAGGGACAGCTTATAGAAGGAACAAACTTTGAAAATGTTGAGGCAGACTCTCAATTGGTTTTCCAGGAGAGGTTCGATATGGGTGGATCCGTTACTGCTGAAATCAGCTCCAAAGTACATGCTGAGAATGGTTTTGCGACTTCTCAAGATGGAACTCCCATCAGCAACCATGGCATAGATGGCAGTCGTATCCTGTTTCCACTTTTGACGATCAAAAATTATTTTCCCATGTTCACTCTTGTCCTGCTTGGTCTTGTTGATTTGGAAGACCAACACAGCAGGCAGCTTTCTTTTAGCTTATTAATTTTTATCTCAAATTATGCTTTCCATAATTTAATATTCCAGGTATTGTAGGAGTTAAGAGAGCTAGGATGGAATTTGATGGAGATGGACAGAATCCTTCAGTTTTTGTTATGTATAATTCCTTGACAAGGTTGGGCTTGGATTGATTCTTGCTTCTCAACATCAATAGAATACCAAGGGATATTTATTTACAAACTTCTTAACATGCTGTACACCTTATAGAATTACTTAGTAAGACGCTTCTATAGTCTAATAAAATATTTCTGTCTGTGATTGAATTCTAAGTTTCTCTATATTCTTGTCCAGAAAAAGTAAACAAAAACTTGAACAACTATTAAAGCAATGGTCAGAGTGGCATGCTCAGCATTCTTCTTCATCCCAAGTAAGCCCCTTTTTCTCCCAGTTATTTGGTATGTCTTTTTAGCTTTTGTGCTGGTAGGAAATGAGTCTTTTGATTCATATCTTCTCCAGAGTGTCCTAGTTTGACCTATGATATTGAACAGTGCACTATTTTAGGCCAGGTTAGCATTCTAGATACTATCTGGAGAATTTGTTACCACTTTATTTGTGGAACCATTTTAGAGTGAATTGTTAATATGATTTGGTTTGCGCCTTCACATCTTGATTAAACCATTTGAAAAATTATCCGGTTGCTCTACAGCCTGTATTTGAGACATACTGCTGTCCATTACTGGGCATCTATGACTTTGTACTATGACTCGTGACTGGCTAAAATGGGAAGCGTTCTAGGCTCAAAATGTTCTCAGGGAGTTGTGTACTTCTCTCATTTATGATAGTGCGAATATAGAGCGTAAATCATATTGGTGGCAAATTGGTGATTACAAGTCAGTAAATATGCATAATAAAGAAAGGAGATAAATAAATCTAGAAAAAGATGTTTAACAAAGGTGTTATGTGCTCAATTGATGTTTTTCTAATAATATTTCTGAACTATAATTTTCTTGGATTCCTTTATGTTTTATTTTTAGGTGTAGATTGGGGTGTTGTGTTCATTATGCTGATTCTTTACTTTTATCAATTCAGATACAATAGCTATTCGAATTTGTCTCTAGATGGAACTACTTTTAACTTGGAATTTTCATTTGTTCAGGTCCCAAATGAAGTTCTAGAATCTGGTGAAGAGACATATTTTCCTGCTTTACATACTGGTCTGGAGAAATCTTCAGCTGTGGTATGTTTCCCTTTTGTGTGCCTTTGCTTTCGCTTATGTCCAGATTGCTGGCACAAGCATTAGAAGGGTATCTCATATTAGGAATTATTTATATTCTTTATTACATTTTTATGAACTTATAACAGTAGCAATAACAATTGTCAACAGAACATAAGGAAGCCATTTTTTCTGCCGTGAAGATGGAACCTGGCATTCCATGACTAGAATCTGTTTTTTATTTTTGTAATCGGAAGTTGTTATGACTTCAATTGTTGTGTTTGGTGTAGTCTTTCTGGATGGACAACCAATCAAGAAAAGAATCAAACAAACAGTTATTATCAGTGGATGGTGAGTCTGTGCCATTTTATGATCGTGGATATGCATTGGGTTTGACTTCTGAGGATGCTTCAGCGCCAAGGTATAAATATCTTTTTCCTATTGTGCGCGTGCTTGTTGTAGATGACCATAAGAACAGCATTGTTGATTCCTCTGTAACAGAATATGCTTTCCATTGCTGTTCCTTCAAATCTCCATTCTCCAGCTACTTGGAAATAATTTAGTGTCTACACACAACCACGGAGTGAATGTATTTTTATCCCTTCCTGTAAATCATACACTTAAAAGTAGAAAGGCATGTAAATTATTGCAGGCAGGGAGCAGCCGAGTATGAGTATAAACAGAGTCATATAGGGCGCTGACCAATTCAGAAGTAAAACATTTTCACAGCAAATTTTGCTTACTGAGGAGCAAATATGATTTTAACAGTTAGGCATTCAGACAATTTTCTTGTGATTAATAATGTTATAAAAGAAATGCATAACTTCTTCTATTCCTCTTATGATTACATTCTGTGACTATATTACTAGCATCAATCATTTGAAAGAAATGAACACAATTTAACAAAGAAAAATGTTAGAAGAAGGCTAGAACCATTTGCAAATGTCTATGCATGTTGTCAAATTGAAGTTGCAATGTGTTCTGTTGTGAATGATGAAAAATATCACTTTGTATTATGATTATGATGGTTGTTAATATTACTGAAAGGCCGCAAAATTATGAAATGATGTTAATAATATTGCTCTTGCCTTTTCTAGTCTTACCCAACTTCTTGGGCTGTTCATACTGTCAGTTGCTGACTTACGCTTTTGTCTGGATTTTGGAGCATCTTCCACACTGTAAATTCAACTTCCTTTTGTTGAGCTGTTTATGTAGGATTTCTTTCTTTGGTTAATTTCTGTTTGGCTTGTAGATGCTTGGGAATAGAAGATGCATCCCGATGTTTCAATTGTGGTTCTTATAGTCATTCAATGAAGGAATGCCCAAAGCCTCGTGACAATGCGGCTGTCAGCAATGCTCGTAAGCAACACATGTCCAAGCGAAATCAGAACTCTGGAGCTCGAAATCCAATGCGATACTATCAGAATTCTGCTGGTGGAAAATACGATGGTTTAAGGCCAGGGGCTCTTGATGCTGAGACACGCAAACTTCTAGGTCTTGGGGTAAATACCTATCTATTAAAATTAAACCCATTTTCTTCTTCAATAGCCTGTTTATGTGAATGTTAGTTAAAACATTCGAGGTACAAGTCTTTTGTCCCATTGTTAGTGTAAGGTTCTTAATGTCTTTTGAAAGAATAGCATAAACTTGTTTTGAAAATAGCAGCATTGAGGGTTTATGGATTTGTATTGAACAGCCCCCTTACCTGGAAAGAAAAGAAAATGAAGGGAGAAAAGACGAACAAGAAGTATATGCGTGTTTTATATATGAGGAGAAATGTGAAAATTCATCTGCTTGTAACACGCATTCTCATAGTTAAACAAACCTAGCGAGCCAAATCTTCTCTCATCTGACCTTATCATATAAAGATCTGTGCATGTATATCCAAACTATGTACGGGACATGTACAGTGTCAAAATTTTGGTTTTTCCTGTCCTCAGGAAAAACTATGTGCATGTAGCAAATTTGGGAACCTAGTTCTTTTGATCTGGCTTTTGACGCTAAGATGCTTTGCATGATGGTTAATTGTTCATTTTCTGAGTGCTTGGTAACTAGTTCAAGTCTTGGAAACACTCCCTTTTAGACAGAGGGAAGGCAACATCCATTCCGCCTTTGGGTCTGCTAATGTAGAAAGCTCGTACACGGGTTAAGACCTTTCTTTTCCTCTTCTTTTTGATCTCTTAGTATCAGTGTGGTGATTGTTCTAAAGTAGTATGCCATTTTATGTACGGGGTTCAAATACAGAAGGATTACAGTTGCTATTAAATGCTTCCAAGATCTTGTGATAATTGAATTTGTATGTGCATCATGTAACATTTAGTTATTTACTATTGTAATATATTATTCAGATGTTGGTCTGATTGCCCATATGCCTGTTCAGCCAGTTAGTATGTTATGTTGGATCGATGAAATGCCTTTTTTATTGGGAAGGCAACAGTGTTAACTATAACATCAATGTCCCGTCCTGCCTCTATTCTCATGGAAAAGCTGTTACCTTGTTTGTGCCTATACGCTCATGATCCTTGGGGATAACTATTCCTTATCTATTCCACTCATGATTAGTTGGAATAGCCATTCCTTATATATTCTTTCCTGAAAAAACTAGTCTATTCCCATTCTATTCAATTCTGCGAACCAAACATGCTTCATCAGTGTTAAGATCTCGTGGTAATGCAAAATATTTGTGCGTATGTTAGTATCCTATTGTGAGGTCTAATGGTATGTTGGACTCTCTACTCCTTGTTCAGGAGCTCGATCCACCTCCTTGGCTGAACAGAATGCGTGAAATAGGATACCCACCTGGATATCTAGGTAACTACTGAAATCACTCCAGTATTAGTTCACTGTTCATCATTGCTTATTCTTCTAGTCTCATTATTTAGATAATTAACCTCTGCTGCTAAAAATTTCGACTTCTACCCTGTTATGCTTTCTTATTTATTATCATCACGGTTTTGTGCATTCTTTTAGATCTCGAGGGTGAGGAACAGCCATCAGGTATTACAATATATGCTGATGGTGATGAAGCTAAGAAGATGGGAAAGGATGGAGAAACAATGGATATACAACACCCAGAACCTCAGAGGAAAATGACCGTTGGATTTCCAGGCCTAAATGCACCAATCCCGGAAAATGCTGACGAAAATCGTTGGGCAGCTGGAGCTTCTAATTTTGATCGTTCTAGAAATCAATCACACCACAGGCATAGGGATTTGTTAGTACCTTCTAGCGAACGACACTATCACGAGCCAAGGGGGTCTAGGGATATCAGGGATGATGGGCCCCCAGGCTGTGACCCAGAGACCAGCCCACCTAGACCCAGCAGCTACCCACCAAGGTATGGCGACTATGATTTTGGACACAGTTCTCATAGGAGTAGAAGGAGCCCGTTAATCCATGAGGGATCCCGAAGTCGTGATGCGTACAGTTCTAAACCATATGCATCTCCAAGTAGCCGGTCTTTACCACAAGGTTATGGTTCGCCTGTTTATTATAGCCCTGAAAACAGATATGATATGGACATAGATTATTCCTCTTACAGTAGAAATGATGGGCGCCACCGTCATGGTAGAAGGTGAACACAGCTGTGATTGCCATTGCAAACTGTAGGGGTAATACCGTGCACAAACATGTTCACTAAATGTTTACGAAAATTGCTGAGGTGATGCGTGCAATATATTGAAACCCCCAAAGCATCCTCATCATGATCCGATACGCCTTCTGACACTTTTGTATACACTTTGGAAACAGTTGTGTGTGTAGAGCTACTGAATCTATCGATGGTCCTAGAAATGTCGATGGGTGTGGATGAGATTAGAAGCTCCCATTCATGACGTACCATCGTATGAAGCTGCATTAATTGTTCAAATATTTTTACCACATGGACTGCATATGTCAACATGTCGATTTTGCTTGAAGTGTCCGATTTGGAATTATGCTTTGGACTTTAACTGCATATTTAGATGACAGTAATTTTTCGACATGTTAATCTCATTTGTGGGACTTTTTTTCTAAGTTGCTGGTTTTATAAGCTTTTTTCCCAGTTGTACTTTAGATGCTTGCTGTTTGATGCTTTAAGTTTTATATGAATTTTGAGATTTCTCCAACACTTGCTGTACGTTTTAATCCCATGAGGTATGAAAAGTCTCACCTCGTTGTTTGGTACAATATTGGATTAGGATTGGATTATTCTAAAGAAATCCTAGCCGATGTTTCAACTAGCACAGGACTAGATGAGATATTTGTTCATTAATGTTTACTTTTAAAAAATACCCGTTTGCTCTTTAAAGGGTAACTTAAGTTTTTTATATTTTATCTTTTTATATATCACATTATTAAAACTATTTACAATATAACAATCAGAAAAGGGAAAGAAAAAATGGTTAATGTATGCTTTTGGTATTAAATCTTGGTACCATATATTTTTAGTATTAAAGATGGGGCAATAAGGTTATTTAATCATCTTCTACCTTTTGTGGGATTAATAATTCCATGAGGGAGGGGGAATTAATCAATCCCACGTCTGCGGGATTGAAAGTCTCATGAGATGGTTTTCATTCCATCCCATGTACACACCGTCAACAAATATGGCCATGCCGTTAAAATTAATTCGAGTTTGGAATAAATATAAATCCACAAAAAATATGAATCAGTCTTCGTCAACAAATATGGCCATGCCGTTAAAATTAATTCTAAATACAAATCCACAAAAAATATGAATCAGTCTTAGTTCAAACCGATCTTTCGAGCAAAAATATTTTAGGCTCGAACCAACTCGAAGAGGTGGTGCAGTCCTAGATCGAGTCCACTAAGATTCTTCTATGTCTAGTCTTTTTTCTGTCTGGCCTCGGATTGAATTGGAAGGACCAATCCTTTTCGCCATCTCTAGATTTTCTCCCTCCCCCCAATAAGAATTCAACAAAATAATAAAAAATAAATAAAATTTATTAAAAGATTAAAGGAAAAATTGCACTTAGCCTCTCTGTGGTTCATCCCGTTGCAGGGAACCTCCCTGTGATTTAAAAATCAGTATATAACCCCCTTTTGGTTTCAATGGACTCGTAAAAGTTATCTTTTTCGTAAAATCTAATGGTTTGTTAAATTTTTTAGTTTTAATTTATGATAAAAAAGACTTTAATTTTTCAAATTACTCATAAACTAACTCCTCACCTCAATCACAATAGTTCTTAAAGAACTAGTTGTTTTTATAGTTCTTAAGCCATGAAAAGGATATATTTATTCTATTAAAAAAAATAAAAAGATACATTTGTATGTGTATCTATCTAAATGCTTATGACATTCGTGCCATGAAAAAGTTATATTTATTGTATCAAAAAAAAGAAGCATTTGTGTGTGCATTTATCTAGACGCTTATAATATTCGTATACATAATTCTAATCCTCATGATTAGTTGAGATTATGAATATATAACGTCTATAGAATATATATATTTTCAAGGTACAAGAAGTATAAAAGTATTCATTTATTTGGGTATCGCTATGATAGGGGTTAAAAAAATTAGTTTATAGGTAATTTGAGAAATTAAAGTCTTTTTTTTTTATCATATTAAACACTAGAAAAATTATGAAAGAACAAATCGTTAGACTTGACGGAAAAGTTAACTTTTGCAAGTCCATTGAAACCACAGGGGGTTATATACTGATTTTTAAAGGGAGGTTCTTTGCGACTGTATCAAACCAAGGGGGGATTAAGTGCAATTTTTTCAAGATTAAAAGATAATGTGATTAGGAAACTATCTGTGCGAGTTAAACCGGATGAAACGACGACGTGTTGCATAAAAAATGTTTGAAAGAAAAGGGGGCTTCAAACCCGCGCCACGCCGCCTAGAACCCTCCTGTTTCATTCTCGCCCTTGCAAACCCTAACTCCCTCCTAACCTTCTTCTCGTTCTTCTTGTTCGCCGTTCCTTCTCCCTCATTTCTACAACCTCCGCCGGAACTTCCCTCGCGATCGACATTGGGTCCGATCATCGGTTCTCCATTATGAGTTGGTGTCTCTCTCCCCTCTTACGAACAATGCAAATCATTCCCTAAATCTACGTCTTTGGGTGGTTCTTTCTGCATTCTTTTTCACTACTTATTGCTTCTCCGTTTCTTAATCTCTTTTGATTATTTTTAACATTTCCGTTACAATTTTATACTTGTTCACGCTTGCTGCTTCTCAGTTTCTTAATTAATTTTAATTTTTCTGTTTTTATAATTCAGTGTTAACATTCAATTTTCCGTGTATCTGTATAATTTTTTACTTCAAAGTTCCTGCTGGGACAGCTGCAGGCGCCAGTTCTGGAGCCCCGTAATTGATTTAGGAAGAGAAAACTCTTCTTCTTCTTCTTGTTATTAGTATTAGTATTGGTGTTAATATGAAAAAAAATTCCCCAAATAATGTAGGAAAAAATAAAATTCTCAAACTAGGTGTATGGATCAGTTTTTTTTCCTTATTTACCAATTGGGCCACTAGATGTGTCCCATTTTTAGTCACACAATTGCCAATTATGTGACTGATATAAAAGCGATCACGCAATTGCAAGATCATTATTTGGATAATTGGTCTATTGGAGGGGGGGGGGGGGGGGGGGGAGAAGGTGAGTTGATGTATAGGGGGGTCATGGTGCAGTTTGTATCATTATTTTTTTCAATGCGTTTTTAGAAAATTTGAATCATATAGATAGAAATAACATGCAAAAATACACATGTCTATCATTTTTCAATTGATTTAGAATGTAAATTCTATTCATGCTAAGCATGAAAATTTTTTTGACTATTTTTAAGGTTGAATTTTTCCCTATTTTGGATGAAAATTTTGAGATCGACCATAACCTTTGCAAATCACTTAAAAATTGATAGGCATGTGTATTTTTATATGTTGTTTCCATCTATATGATTCAAAATTTTCAAAAATGCATTGAAAAAAATGGTGCAAATTGCAACATGGACCCAAACACCCTCAACCCACCCACTCTTCCCCCTCCCTCACTCTCCATCAATTCACCCACTCTCCCCATCAACACACCCACAATCGTTGCGCAATTGGCAATTGCGTGACGAGTTTTGTCCTATATTGGTTGCGCAATTGCCTAAAAATTTATCACGTAATTGCGAATTGCGTGATTAACTTGCCTAATTAATAGTCAATATTTGTGAAAGTTAGTCAGCCCATGATTTTAAATTGCGGTCATGGCCACCGTCGCATAATGATCACGAGTGCAATGGGATACAAGCATAACGAGGGTTTTATAACAAGACGCACACGTAACGAACGTAAATTTTGAGGCGCAGCACATGGCTATTGTTTTTTGACATTTTAAGTTTATAAAATTGTTATATATGATTTTAAAACTATTTTGACCCACCTTATTTATTAAGTTAGTATTGTTACATATGTTTTATAGATTTTATATAAATTTAAGTGCGCTGTTAATGGTAAAACCTATATATGTCTTCATTTGTACCACCACAATAATAAAGATTTTAATAGATATTATCATAGATGAAAATCACATAAATTTAAACAAGTTTTTGCACTCACAATAAATGTTTTGTGATGCTACTTCATTGTTGATTGAATTTACAAAGCCTTCTCATCGCCATGATTTGCTTTAGGGAAAACAACCCCTACAAAAATGACAAAAGAAGGTTTGCTATATTTTTCCAGCCTTTTCTTAAAAAGCATCAGATTCCGTCTACTCATATTTTTACACTTTAGATTACTATTATTTTGTTAAAAAAAAAGAAAAAGAAAAAGCATAGATGAAACCCCATTTCCTGCTGGAATTCCCTGCCACTCTTTTGTTTTTCTGTTTTTTTTTTTCCATTAAATAATGCTGTTGCGGCTGTCATGCAAAAACAGAGTGTAATGGTGTTGTGTCGCAGTGATACTGTTACATAATGGCCGTTACGCCCTGAATTTTAATGGCATGGTCGTGTAATTGTCAATTGCGTGATTGCAACTTATTTCAGGAAATACCTGATCTGTTTGCCTAATTTGGGAATTTTTTAACTATATTATTAGGATATTTTTTGCTATTAATATTGTATTAGTATTATTTTTAGTAGACTGTTCTATTGGTATTTGTATTACTATTGTCTGTTAATATGGTTGTTACTGTTAGTATTAGTATTTGGTATTACTGTTATTCATAGATACTATTGCATTAATATTAGTATTTAGTATTATTAGTATTTGTATGAGTATTACTTTTTGATGGGGAGGAATGCTCGTTGAACAAGATCAAGGAAAAGTGGATTTATAGTCTGAGACAGAGGACCATTTGCTGTCAACCTGTGAACGTTGGCAATTGTTATGAGTTAATTGAGCTTTAGGTGTTGAAATATTTTATTTTCTTTTGTAATTGGGTTGCTCCCTCTTGGTGCCGTAAAGAATTTCACTTTTCACTGATCAGAAAGAAAAAAGAGTGTTAGTATGAGAACCATATGATATTATTAGTAGGAATAAGAGTATTAGTTTTTGTTGAGAGTTCCATGTTGAAATGAGACATTGTGGTACTTGAAGTACACTATTTGGCTACTCCTTCTTTTGCCAATTGATTTTGGGCTGAGACTTTAACAATAATTGTATTTTATAGAGTATTAGGATGAGCGTTGTCATCTTTTTATTCTTATTATTCCCCTTTAAAATTTTACATAGGGAGTGATGTTTACCTTGTTTAGGAATCAAATATAGACCTTTCTTAGCTATGTCATTAAATTTGTGCATTTAGTCATTAATTTATTTCTTGCTCTTTATAGAGATCAGCAGTGATACTAATCTCGAGGATGCATACTTCTGATTAAATTGCTTTATGGCTGCTTGGACTAATCGAAATGAAGATAGCTTGCTGTATTAATCTATATGGCTTATCGGAAGGTGAACTACTTACTTTTTTTTCCCTGCCACTTGTTTGGCTGAATAATTTATTGATGAAAACTTCTGCAGAAGCCTTATGTGACGGATATAATTGGGGGAGAGAAGGTATACCAGAGATGGCAATGGAAGGAACATGTTTCCAGTTGCAGGTGTTGAGAGAATTGCTTTCAAGAGAGTAATCCACCCGAACAGATTCCATCGATCGATTCATATTCTTTTGGAAATAAGTTTTCTGACGTTGGATCTTTTCAAGGTGAACCAACTGGTTTTGGCAGCAATTCTAATTATAAACCTGAGGCACCTCTTTTAGGCCAGCATGATCGGAACCATTTCAGTCTGGGTATGCTTTCTGACTATTGTTGCAGAGTATTTATGCTTATACGGCTTTGAATTGTACACCTGGCATTTTTATTAACTCGTAAATAGTTTTGAATTGAAAAAGAATAATTTTTTTTTTCTCTAATTCTTTCTTATTACTTGGCAGGGACGTTGTGTGCTCAGCTACTTTTCCCCTAGTTTTATGATTTATTTTCATTAAGGAACTGTGAAAACCAAAACCTCAACTTAACTAGTTTTGGTGTTACTATTTGTTTTGCCAGTTTATGGAAAAGAGTATTTCATAAAATTTGACATTCACAATTAAGATTCTTTTTCTTTTAGTCTTTTTTTTTTTTTTTTGTAAATTAAGTGCAGCATGGAGCTCAAATAGAGTTAATAGAGTTCTATTGTTTGTTAAAGACATTTGAACATTACTAGGAAAAAAATTAGATCAAAGACTTTACTTCTTTGGTAAGAAATGCTAGGTTAAAGATCTTCTACTTTAGTAAGAAACGCTCCACAAAATTCATTCTTCCCTGTTCCTCTCTTTTTCTTTGAGGTTGATTATTTCTCAGATCTATCTTCCATAATACTAGTCATTCATTACTCCGTGGTCATATCTTAGGTCATTTCGCCTATCACCCTTGCATTTGTCCTTTATGTACTGGACCATAAAGCTTGATTTAGTGTAGTCTCATACTTTTTATGATAGGTTAAAACATGCCCCCACTCACTATGCATACAGTTCCTGAAGTGGATATGAACACTGGCATCCCCTGTGGATGTCAAGAGAGAGCCACTAGGCCGCAGATTTTCAAGATTATTTTTTCCAACTGTGAATTACAGTTCTCTTGTACAAATTCTGTTAGTCTCAGTTCTACTTGATGCAGAGTTGTATAACGTAACATGCCTTTTTCATATTTATTTGTTTTTATTCCTCTCTTTTGTCTTGACGTACCCCCTTTAATTGATTACATTCATTAAAAAGGTGAGTTCAATGAAACTTTTCAGATTCTGTTGAGAGCAGACAGAATGTTTATCCCAGGAATTTTCAGTTTTCATTTGGGGAAAAAGTTGAAATTCCACGATCTGCTTCATGGACATTCCTGTAATACTCGAATATGTTACCTAGTTCAGCCAGTACACCTAGCTTTATATATGAGAATGTATTCAGATCTCAGCAGCAGATGCTGGCACCTCAACTATTGCGGCGGCAACCCTGTCCATCAGGAGTGCATTTTAATAGGCATATTGAGGCCCAATCACAATCTTATATACTTGAACATGATGAATCCTACTATCCAAGTACAGGGCAAAATGCATCTCACCAGTGTTTACTGCTCCCAGCACAAGTGCAAGGTGTTCGCTATAATTCTTCAGAAGCTCTCACATTTTGTTGCTGGGCAAACCATTTTTCTGAGGTCCCCGATCCTAGAGCATACAATTGTGAAGGCCAAGTTCAATTTGTGAATTATGTGCGTTCAGTATTGTGCAACGACAGAAAATGCAATTGTGACCTATGTAGTGCACTGGTATCCCATTTCAATAACTGTGTCGACTTTCATTGCCATATTTGCAGGCCTTGTTGAGAGTTGCATGTTTCTGATGATGGTAAGCAAAATAGCAGAAGTGTTTTTCATGGTGAAGAGTTTGCTCGGCGGAACTTTGACACTTATGGAGACATGCTGCCTTTTTTAAAATGTCAGATGGTGAAAAATCAATGGTTATTTAAAAATGGAACTTCTTGTGCAAGGTCTCCTTTCACTGACTGTCCTCTTGCTCACGGACTTCTCTGCATGCACCAGAAGGCTAAACCCCCTTTATCTATTGACTCTGATGTAACAGAGGTGAACTCAGGCACAAGTTCCTTGTGTGATGTTACCTGCAGTAGTATTTATGAGGGACTGAAGCTTGGGAGAATGTCCAATTCTTTTGAAAAGCTCAGAGCTGCTTGTAAGCCTGAACGGATACGCCTTACTAGAATCAGTCAGAGAAGTGAAGTTACTGATGATCATCATGGGATGAATTCCCGAATTGTGCCTTCTCCCCCTAAAAAGCTTGTATGTGATCATGAAGAGAAGCAGGTGTGCATCAAGACCAATGTCAGTGAGTTCGTGCCTGTTGTTAAGACTGAACCTGTTTCAGTTAGTGTACCTGTTGCACTGGCTGTTAATTCTGTGTTGGAGATGGCATCATGGAAGCAAAGGATGGAAACTTTAACTATTCCTGAATTTCCTATAGCAGAGCAGTGCAAGGAACAGTGGACCGGTAAGGTTTATATAGAAGCTGTTTATTATTGATTTAATTAGTAAGATTGATCCATATGAAGGCTTTTTTTTTTCCCAGGTAAATAGATCCATATGAAGTTCTCATGGTAAATTAAAATTTTATTAACCAAAACAAGAACAACAAGGGCCAAGGCCCAATAAGCAATACAAGGATGAAATTTCAACAACCCTAGCCGCACACCACATAAATGTGTTGCAAAAGCACAAGAGCAGCAAAGGGGAAATAAACAAACCCACCAAAGGGGGGAAAGGGAAATGCTAACAAACAACAGCCATAACAGACAATAAACAACAGCAGATCAAAACCAAAGGGAAACCGCCCCAGCCAAATTAATTCAAAACAGTCATGGGAATACCCCAACTACGTTGAATCCACAGGTTCTCAACCGACCGAGCCATATGCTTGAGGGAACAAGCCTTGTCCTGTACGATTTTGGATAAGTGTTTCATCACTGATTGGACATTAAGAACCCTGCCTCTAAAGATGATATCATTGTGGATCTTCCATATAGGATAGCGGAGGGCTAATCCATATGAAGTTTGTGCTTATAAGACTGAACAAATCATTATCTCTAGTTGCCTAGTCCAGTGCTAAGTGCATGTATAAGTACAATAGAGAGTTGAAGCTGAGCAAGGTCGAGGGTTTGAATCCTTATAATCACTGAGATGGTTGCCTGTGTATTTACCAATAAAATAAAAAATAAAAAACCAAATAGTTATTCCCGGTCTACAGCCTCTTGGCCATAGCTAGAGAAATTTGTTTCTCATGGTATTATAATTTTAATCATAGCTTCAAAATGACCATTGCATGTCATGCTACTTCAGACAACTTGAAGCCCTTGCATTCTTCTTGTTACTAGGATGCATCCAGTGTAAACTAAATCATGTCTTAATAGCGCAATTACTGGCCTTTTGTGTTCATGGTCAAGTGTTTTAGGTGGAATTCTTTTCTGTATATTCATTTAAGTGCTTCATTTATCCAGATTGGGCTATATAAACATGCAGATAAATAGATAGATAAATTTCAAGTGAAGCAGTTTAAGATTAGTCCTATATATAACTGACTTTAGTTTTCCATTTCGCATCTTTATCAATTACGAGACTACTGATATTCTCCCCAACTCGAATTCACAACGCTCTTTACAGGCTGGATTAGCTTTGGACTTGAAACCAAAAGATTTCTCCAATAGGTGTGTCATCCTATTTATGAGCTGCATGAACTTCCCTTACGGGCTCCTAAGATTTGTATATAGTTTACTTACTAAGTTATTTAACAAAAAATTGGTGATAATAGTTTCATAACCATAAAGTTGGGAAGTGTGTTTTTTGTTTTCTAACTTCTGAGCTATTTTAGTAGTTTCCAACCTTTCTCCTTTGTTTTTTATTTTTTGGGTATGATTTTTCCTCTTTATGTCAATATACGTTTCATCTATATTATATTTAATATGTTTTAAGGTTCTCCTTAAATTTTTAAGAGTTCCAGCATTTCTGCTCTTCTTTTTTTTTTTTTTTTATGTCCTTTGGTGCACTTTAACAGCTTAAAATGGACAAGTTATTTACTTGTCTGCCTCATTTACCACAATCTAATCAGTAAACGTTTGTTCATATTGAGCTAGCTGTTTATTGTTATTGATTTGGACTCATCCATCCCTTCGTTCTTGTTGTTTTAGGTGCCATAATGTAAAGCAAGATTTCGCCCAGATAAACATGGAGAGAAATGGAAAGCAATCTCTGTCAGAGGTAACTTCTGAAATCCAACTAGAGTCTTATGATTATCACATCTGTTTTCTAATGCACTTGATATTTCAATCCATGGAAAGCGAGAATAATTTGGTTGTCACTTTCTTGTTCTTTACAGGTGGTGGCTGCCATCAAACCATCTACTGAAGATTTTGATATCAGTCTAGAAAATGGTTTTTTTTGAGATGAGGCAAATGTTTTTGAGCTGTTGCCGGGAGTACAATTACCAATTTGATACATTGCAGCGGGCCAAGCATTCTTCAATGATGATTTTGTATCATTTCTACACTATGTCCCTATCAAATGGTAAGGCCACATGTAGAGTTTGTAAAAGGAATACAATAGAGGAACAGGGCCAGCGGCGTGAGATTTGTCTGGAGTCTGTTGTTTGTCATGCATGCTATGAAAGCGAGGGTGCAGTTTGTCATAGGCATAAGCTGACTGAACATTCATCCATGCCAAATTATGCAAGAGAGCGTGAAGAGCCTATTCAGAGAATAAAAATGCAGGTACATTGAAAAATATTTATGCCATGTTTGGTTCATTATAATGGCTGGGTTCGCTTCAGAGTTTAAAATAGTTATTCTTGTTTAGGCTTTATTTTGGCCTAGTCAGGATTGCTCTTTCCACTCTTGGCCCTCGGAAATGGATATTCCATTTTGCGAGCACATATGGTGTTATTTATTAATATCACACCTAGCGTATACATAACATGTCCTTGAACCTTCTTATTTGTAGCAAGGAACAACAATGGCTTATGTTTTGGAGTACAATTATTGTTTATCAAGGTTTGCATTCGGTTGCACGGGAAATTGTCGGTATTGTTTCTACCTATTTCAGGGCAATCATCGGCCAATCCTTTGGACTTGACATGTGATTTTGTGAAATAGGAAAGGGAACTGTCAAGTGTTCTGGCGCATGCCTCTGAATCCAACTCTACCGGAAGTCATCCATGCTCTTACCCGAACTGCTCTATAATTAAGAAGCTGTTTTACCATGCAAGGGAATGCAAACTCCGTGCCCACGGCCGTTGTCAAGGCTGTCTGAAGGCCTGGTTGCTACTGATTACGCACTCCAAAAAATGTAGCATTTTGGACTGCAGAGTACCGCGTTGCACGTATGTCACTTCCATTTCCGTGGGTGTTGATGTTGGATTCCATGTTTTAAGTTGGAATTGAAGGAAAAAGAAAAAACCTTCCCGCTCGATTATTGTCGTTTCGTCATAATCATATTATTTTTTTGTATATATTTTGCAGGGATCTGAGGAAGAACGCGAAAGGTATTGCAACGAAAGGGAGTTCAAACTGATCTATAACTCGGTGAAAGGGATTCATTGTTGAGAATCCTTTTTCTTTTTTATTCTTCTTGAGTTGACAAAATCTGTTCATATTATTGACGAGTAGTTCATCCTATCAGAAGAGGTAAATGGTGCGTTTGAAATCTTTAGCCTTACACATGAGCAAAGGAGATCCATTGTTTTGCTGTGTAATTATACACTGATTAAAATACTATTTCTTACGTTGTTTCAATTTATTTTCTTGTTCTGTTGCAATCATGTGGCTGGTGAGCTACTATGGGAACGGGTGAAACCCAAAAACTGCCCATTTATTTTAAATTTACACCAGTTCTAAGCTTAATGCAGGGGGGAAATGATTATTTCTAGGTTTAATACGGGGCTTAGTTGGCGGATCTATTGTGACACTGCAGGTAAATTATCTACTGTAACACTTAATAATTCAATCTTTATATATTTTTATTACGCATTGAATTCTCACTTATATTATAAATTAAATTTTAATACTCATTTTAAATATTTAAACTTAACACATCAGACTTTTATTAGATATAACAAAATTATAAAAAAGTTTGAAGGGTTCACTCGATCCATACAATTAAAATTTATGCGATGGATCTAGGATAAGCAAATGATAGATGGGAAAAAGTTTGTGATTGGTCAAGATTACCCCTATGCATTCGGTAGTCAGAAGACACCGTGGCATCGTTGACCAGCCACGTGAGTCCTACGTGGACTTCAACCCTTTCCTCACCACCTTCATCTCTCTCTCCCTAGGTGTCTCGTTTTTTCCCCTCTTTCAATGGCGGTTCCGGTGGTTCGCTTCCCCATCATCGCTCTCGTACGGATTATCGGAGTAGCCGTTGCAGCTCTGGTTCTCACCTGGTCGCTGCACTTCAGAGGCGGAATGTCTCTCATCTCCGACAACAAAAATCTCATCTTCAATGTACGTCATCCTCCTCTCCTTTTATTCACACCGATCTTCAGTTACTTCTTGTTAGTAATCGTTTGATTCTTCAATTATTAACTTTCTTCAAGTACTGAACTGAGGATTGTGTTGTTGTTTTTGTTGCATTCGGTAGTTGTTTTCCGAGAGTGGCTTCTTTTCGTTGTGTATTGTCGATTCTTGCTGCATCTCTCAATCTTGGAATTTGGATCAAATCGGGGTTCATTTATGTGCTCTAGCTGTGCCTTCTGTGTTAGAATTTGATCAAGCGCCATCTGAAATCAACACAATGCCTTATCTCGGCTTCCATAGGGTGTGAAGTTCATTTTAGTAGAGGACAATAAGATAAATTTCACCTTTCATTTGGAAAATTTCAATATGTTCGCTCCCCCCCACATCCCAATCCTTTGTTTGGTTAGTTGGAAATTCTTTTATTATACTCATCATCATAGTATTTATCTTACCCTCTAATTAATCAAAATGAAAATCCATCCACAAACAGCTTACTCACGCCTGTTTTCCTAGTGTGGAAGAGCCCGCCAACCTTTCCCAGTTAGTCATAATAGTCTAGTAGAGGTTCAGCTTTCCTCTAAAATAGTGGAACGAACTGCGGTTCAAAATTATTGGTTTTCGGTCTGCACCGTGTTCTCAACATTCAAATGAAGCTTTATGTGTCACTTAATATCTTTTCCTTTTCTTATACTTTGATCTTATGATTCATTGTTTTTTTTTCTTTTTTGTAGGTTCATCCGGTTCTGATGGTGACTGGCCTCATACTTTTGAATGGAGAAGGTAATTTCCTTTCAAGTTCAAGGCATAGCATTAGAGAGGCAACTCCATAAGATAAATGATACCCTTTTTTGACCGATATAATAATAGTGTATTTGATAGGAAGTATGAGAATTTTTCTTTTCCCATTCTCGATCTAGTTGCTGAATTAGGTTACCTCGTGTGTTGTGTGTAGTGTAGCTATTGATTGATACAAATTAACTACAAACGGAGATTTTGGACTATTGCAACTGTTACTCTATAACTATAGTGGGACAGCAACTTAAACATCATTTCATATCTTGTTCTTGTTAATTTTTAGTACTTATGACAAGAAGTTCTTTTGGTTATGTTAAAACTTTGCTAACTGTGGGGTTGTCTTAGATTAGTTGGTACTATAAATTTGTTTCATTACTTTCTGCTTAGTTTTGAATATTTGCCTTTTGGTTTTTCCTCCTAAGGTTGACACAGACAACATCTGTTAAATTAGTTCTAATTTATAAATTTTGTATCAACTGAAAGTTATTTAATTTTTCTCAAGGCAAAGTTGTTGTGACCGAGAGATGGATTTATCCCAGTCAGTGGATGAGGATTACATTATGTGTTGCTCTTTCACCTAAAAACTACCCTAAGTGCATATTTGAAAAACTAAAAGTAGTTTGTAAATGAGTTTAAAGAAGAGAATGGCCTTTCAATTCTGTTTCACTGTGCATTTCTTTCTTCTGGTGTAATATTCTAATACTTGAGCATGCAGTGATCTTTGGGCACCGTTGTAGAGTTTCTATTTGTCGTAGTTACATAATTGAAATATATAATGAGGAACCTATTGTATTTCCTGGATATTATTTGTTATATGAATCAAAGTTCAAGCCATTCATGCTTCGAATTTGCTGCCAAAGTTATCGTTTGAGGTTCTTGGTATGTGCTCATGCAGGCATGCTAGCATACAAGACAGTTTCTGGAACAAAAAGCTTAAGAAAGTTGGTCCATTTCATGCTACAATTCCTTGCTTTCTGTCTGAGCCTGATTGGTGTATGGGCCGCTTTGAAATTTCACAATGATAAAGGCATCGACAACTTCTATAGTCTGCATTCATGGCTGGGTCTAGCTTGCCTTTTCCTATTTGGCATCCAGGTTTTATCCCTAATACGTATCCCAAACTCTACATGCTCTCTTTCCTGCATGCATATATATACATATATATTCATCTCAACGATAATTTGCTCCAAAGTTGTGTGTTTGATATCTTTGTGATTTTTCATTCTGCTTAGTGGGCTGCTGGATTTGCAACATTTTGGTACCCGGGGGGGTCTAGAAATAGTAGAGCTACCCTACTCCCATGGCACGTGTCTTTTGGGGTTTATATCTATGCTCTGGCCATTGCGACTACTACTACTGGCATCCTAGAAAAGCTGACCTTCCTCCAAACCAACCAAATTATATCCCGCTACTCAACCGAGGCTTTACTAGTGAACTCTTTGGGCATCTTGATTGTCGTACTAGGTGGTCTCGTTACTCTGGCGGTTGTTTCTCCTGCGAGTGGCAAGGGTGAGGTTTTTAGGGGAGCATTAGAGTAGGCGCAATTCACAGATGATTACACTTGGGGAATGGCTGAGAGATTTACTTTCACATGACTTACAGGCTATCTCTTGTAACAAAAGTGGACAGGCTTAGATTCCTGAAAATTATCGGTTTGTTTCATTTGATTGGTGAGGTTACATATGACTAATTGAGAAACATGTGTTGCATAACAATGCTTATGTTGAAGTTGATCTTTAAGTCTAAGATTTCTTTTTGTTTGCTAAAATCAGTTGGCTATTAGAGCATGCCTGATCCTTGTTCTTTTTTGTTTTGGTGATAAATTTTCACTTTTTCTGTGACACTGAGAGTGTGTTGTTTGATATAATGTTTGCTGCTACTTGTGATTTCAATTTAAAATAGAGAGATCAGAATAATAATTGTAAAGCGAAAAATTATTCAAGTTTCTGGAGGAGGGAAGACAAAATAAGACCGAGAGATGAGCCACTCGATATGTTGCCTAAATTCCTTGAACCTCTGAAGAAAACCATGCCTTGTGTCTATGTTTCTTATATGCCCTCGTTAAGCACAGATACCAGTAGAAATAAAAGATCCGTGAAATATAAGGTAACAAGTATGTCCATGGACTAGCATCGTTAGGGTAAAGTGAACACCGTGTGTGACGTGCCAACGGGTAGGGTAAGGATAGGGTAAAATCAGTAATATAATTAGCCTATCTTAACGGATAATGAGTAAGGATTCAAGTTACTCTGACGGGAAAACAGATAATTTTTTCATAATGAAAATTTAGGCTTCAAATTACTGGAAAATAATATACGCATTTTCGACTCGATGATAGTCTGAGTAAAACTACAAAATAGAAAACTATTCCCAAGTGAGGAAATAGTATATGCAGTTCCCTAAGAAGATTATGGATTTGAAAATAATTAAAGTAAAACTACAATAGTATAAAATTCAAAAATTCAATAATACTTTTGGCTCTCTCTTCTTCTTCTTCTTTTTCTTTCCATGACTTCTAAATTTCCTGTGAAAGTGTAGTCTGAAATCTTTTTATGCCTCAACTTGGTTATGCCTCACTTACCCTTCCACCCCCAACTCCCAAAATCGCCAAAGACGAAACACCCTACCAAGAAAATTTAAAATAACCCTGGCCTATACATATATATATTAACAATTAGTGGAGCATTTCCTTTTTTTTTTTAAAGAAAAGAAATTTAAAGAATAGGGTCAAATCCTGAAGACCAAGGTAGAAGAAAAATACAAAAGAAAACATCAGAAGGGAACCAAACTAGCAAGGACAAAATTCAAAGGCAAGCTCAATTAAGAGGGCTGTTTGTTGCTATCTCCCCCTTCCCTTTCTCCTTCATTTCTTTCAAATTTACCCATTTGTGAGGGTAGCGGTCCAACAACCATTAATTCTTACTCTCTTTTTTTTTTTTTTTTTTTTGAACAACCTTTAATTCCTACTCAAGACTCTGAGCGCCTCCACCTCCCATGATCACTGAAGGATGTCAGGCTGTGCCCCCAAAAATTTCAGTTAAGTTTGACCCCCGTGTGGAGCATTGATGTAAGGAAAGCTTTTAAGAGTAGAATCAGATCAAAAGAATATATATATATATATATATATAATAAAATTCAAGAGCTGCATTGGGATGGCCACAGCTTTAAATTTTTCTCACATGTGAAAGGGATTCATTTCCATGCTTGGCTATGGGCTCACCAACCTTTCACTCTCTCCTTCCATTTCTTCCAAAGGAGTGGTCCAGCAACCTTTGATTCGTGTAAGTGGCCAGGAACTCACCATCCCCCCCCCCCCCCCCTCTCTCAAAATCATCAAAGAATGGAACACCATACCCAGATTTTCAATTAACTACGACCCCCCATCATTTTATCAATTTTGAGTATTTGCCTATAAGAGGGAGGCTTTGCAAAGAGCCTGGAATATTGGCCCCACTAGACTCATCTCAGAGAGCTGAGTTAACAAGCCATGGCAAACTCAAGAGGGGAGTGGGATGCTGATTTTGGTCCCTGAGATAGCTCAGCAAGGCAACAACACTTACAAACCTCTTCTTGGGTATATATATTTATATGTATATATATATAATAATAAATAAAAAAATAAAAAACACGTAGTACACTTTGTTAGGTTTAAGCAGGTTGCTTAAAGCATTATATGTTAGGTATCAGGTTTGGAATGTTTAGATTGCTACCTCCGGCCAATATATATAGTATATATTTAGGATTTTTATGTCAACATAGTCTTACCTATAAAGGCCCGCTAAACTTGTTGATTAGGTTCACCTTATTCCCCAGATAGATAGCAGGTGTCAATTTAGAGGACAACTTGGCTCCATATTGTTACGTTGAGCTAGTTTTTGTTGTATTAACATCGACGGCAATGCCATTTGACTGGTTGACCCTGTGACAGCTTTCGCTACAAGAAACAGAACCTCAGGCGACGGTCATGAGTCGTCGCCTAAAGTCTCTACGCCGTCGCCTGTGTCTAATGCAACAGCTAATGTCATTGCTACAAGTGTGGTCGCCTTTTTGATTAATGGACATTTGGTCGCGGACCTTCGGCAACAGCCGCGGTCGCCTGTTTCCAACTCAAAGGCGATGGCCGCCATCGCTAACCCACAAAATTACACGACCCTTGTTTATATAAATGCCAGAAATTTCCCTGTTTTCAATCAAGATAAAGAACATTATAAGATACTACATTGAGTGGATAAAGCCTTGTAACATCTTGCCGTTTACCCGGTAAGGGGCCACCGCAGTTTCACTCGTCGAATCTTTAATGAATCTTGACAGCCAGTTCTCAAAACATAAAAATAAAAAAATGAATATTATATTTATTTGTTTATGAATATTATCAATGATAGAAAATATGTGAATAATAAAAAAGAAGATACAGAATGGAACTATTTTCAGCTACGCATATTCCGTCGGTTTTTTTTTTCAGAGAAAAGAAAAAGAAAAAACATACAGAATGAATAGAGATGGTACCACTGAATTATGAGAAGAATAAAATAGTCAAAGGGATTCTCTGAAAGCTATCTACGTTCTGAAACCCTACGGTTCTCTCCATATCTCAAATTTGTCTTTGATCTTCTAATTCTTTCATAGCCAAGCATTAACCATTGATTGCATAAATCAGGGAATATGAGGATTTCTTGTTTCCCCTCATTCATGCCAACATGCCAGTATAATCCTTTCCAGTTTTAAGCTGCGAATATTCACTCAAAATACATGTACGGGTTGCTTTCTCTGCTCATTTATGATCTGAAATTTAAATTTAAATTATCAAATGATTTTATAAATAAGTTTATGAAATTTAAATCCGTACGTTGCCGGGGCCTACAACTTTAATTTGGGTTTCTGGGCTTTGGAAGCCCAAGCAAAAAATAATCACACTAAACTAACAAAGTTCCGTCCATTATTATCGATCGGTAATACCGAATATATATTTTTCACGTATATTAAAAGTGAATATGTGATAAAAATTATGTCACTTTGTATTAGTAATTGACTAAAATATCCTCTAAAAATAACTAAAACGTTCCTAAAAAAGATGTATATAAATTTTATCATCTATGCCTTTCAGTGCAAAGGATAGAAATTTTTATCATTGAGACACAGTCAGTCGATGTCCCCAGCATGGGGGAAAGGGCGCATCATCAGTAAGGGGTCAAGTGGGCCCATTGGACCTCATCTTTGGTTTGAAAGGAATGGGCCTTGCACATGTGGTGATGAGTAAAGGCGGCCCAAAGTGGGCCCAGGGATGAGGGACTGCACGTGGGTGATAAAGGTGCTGTCTTTTGACCAATCAAAGTCTGTGGGTCCACGAATGGGAGACGTGGCATATTTTGAGTGGCTGTGGCGGAGCACGAGGCTCCTTTCACACCGCCTTTTCGACTCTCTTTCTCCAAGTTGCTGTGCGCGGTGTGGGAGGGACCACGGCGGAACAGCAATAAATACGGTCGATGGATGATGACTCAGATCTGATCAGCTCTAACGCACGCTTCGCACGTGCACAGGGAATGGTTTGCACCTTATTTATTATATGCAAAAATAGTTAAACTACTCGTGTGTGGTTTGAATCATTTCACGGTGAAGCTTTAACCGTTTAGAAGATTTAATTTGATCCCTTTATTTTTTAATTCGAGTTTATTACGCTTGTTCATTCTCATATTCGTTTGGATTCCTGCAGGTGGTGTCTTCAGAGAAACGTGATCTACAAACTTATTGAAACCCTCAAGCCTCAATTTAGGGATTTCGACCCTCTAGTGCTCCTAATTTAAAAATTTTAACCCCGCTCGTCCATTAACCTTAGAATTAGCATTCTGAGGAGATTTTAATCCCCTAAGTCTGGATTTGATGAGCCAAATCCCATTCTCTTAATTCGCGTACTTAGATGTTTAAAATCGGACGCAAATTATGCTTCCTTTGAAGGTTGGTGTTATGAATTCTAACTTGTGAAGGGTGGTACCAAATTAATAGGTAGACGAGTTCGAATTGAATTTTCTTAAAACGAGAAGTAGACAATCGTAAAATGTCCCAAATTACTTGAAGTATTTTAAATGTTTTTCAAACTTTTAAGAAGGTTGGGCCAGGTCTGAAAAGGCCTAATTATGTGATAGCCGGACCCAAGTCTATCATGTCTGCCCAATTGAGTCGAGTTAACGCGATTTCAAAAGGGTTAAACATTAGCCTTAATCATTGTGGACGGGGCTTCGCTCCTCTTCCTTACAGTGCAGTAAAATGACCATTTGATTCATTTTATGAAATTACTTTTAAATGGTTAATCATGTGGATATTAAAAACACACAGAAGTATACAACCAAGCCGATTTTCATGATGTTTGAAAATATATAATACATTCTACCCCATCATATAAATTTAAATAAATCTAGGCCTTTATGATATGGGAAAGTGTTTGAACTGTTATATGCCGTGTCACTCTAAAAATAGATTTTTGATGTCTATTTTTTAAATTTAGACCTTATTGATTGACTGATCCTGGAAAAACTATATGCCATGCCAATTTTTATACAGTTTCATCATGTATTGAGCAGTCATCTATATTGAGCACGACTAAGAGATCCAGACCGTTTAACTGCTTTGCATATTTAGAGTCGATGGATGCGAGGTTTATACATAACGAAATTATATGAAAATTGACAATGTATCTTGTCTTCCATATGTTCATTCGATCCTTAAAAGATTTAAATTTAAAAAATGGACATAAAAAAGTCAATTTCAAGTATATACCATGTCACGGTAGATTCACCGAGTCCTTAAAACATATACTAAACTGTCATCGCTTAGTATGGATGTATTTTGCATTCTTAAATTTCATAAAAACTAATATGCTTACATAGTTTTGTGTGCTCTTTCTATCCGTAGGATTAAAATGATCTGAAGTTGTTTTAGAATTGAAACAAAGGGTGAATGGGAGAGACCGGAGATGAGCATTTCTGTACAATCTTGTAGCCAGCGGACTCTGAATCCTCCTGAACCAAATATAAATGGTATCATGAAATAAGCCTCAAGGGATTACAAAAGTTAAAGATAAGAATAAAAAGGAACCAGCCATCGCAAGTGTCACAGTCAATTTATGGATATGGTCCCAGAGATGCAACAAGTTAGTCTCTTGAACACGTCTGTTTCACATGAGAAAGTAATGGGTCATGCCCTACTTGGGTGCCCACATGCATGTGACCACCAAAACATTGTTGGAAGTTGAGACGAGCCCTCACCGAATGGAGCCTACATTGTATGAAAGACAACCCTGAGGAGTTCATAGAAGGCACCAATCCTCCTTTTCAATCATGGGATCCTCGGCTCTTAACCTTGCTTTGTCATGTCCATGAGTAGACACTTGGGGGTAAAATATCAACAAATCCCATGTCAAGGGACTTCAATAATGGGAGGGATGGTCCTCGGTGAATTTCTATTATTAAAGTAATTCAATTATTTGGACAATGTTTTACGGAGTTTTTGCTCTAATGGTTAACGTGTTAGGTTATTTTTCTTAGATATTGTGCCGCCACTCCGAAAAAGGAAATCAAAATAAGGTGACTCTTTATGGGATCTAGTCACCAAGGGGCAATCATTGGCTCTTACCGAACTTCAAGCTAGCGTTGAGCTCAGTCAAACATAAGCTTATCTAGCGCGCGCATTTTTACGTATTAGAATGTGTATGAAATGCCTAGAATAAGTTAAAGCACCCCTCCTAAACAGCTCGATAAGTTATTCTTCCAACAATCCTGTAATCAATTAGCTCAACCGATTCATGTCCAATGTCTCTTGTTATAGTAATTTATATAAAAAAAATAAAAAAAATCTCATCAAACAGCTCTTGACTCTTGAGATTTACTCGCTTCCTTCGAACAAGTTCAATCTCAAAATTTATGTTTCTTAAGTTGGAGAGAGTTCCATGTTCGATCCCCACGAGAGCACATGCAACGCAGTTTACCGAGGGGTGTGAGTGGGCTATGGCGGCTCCTCCAATGGGTCAGTGGACGGGTTGTTCTTGGGAATGACGCAGCAGATACGGCAATTATTAAAAACGAACCGTAGAGAAACACAATAGTGTGTGTGTTAGCTTCTCCTTTTTCAATAGACAGAATCATGTCATGCCATGAAAGCACTGCATCTCATAGAGTACATTTGAGCTCTCCACAAAGTTGGAAACTAAACATGTATAGTATATGAAAGCAAATTCAATTCCCACATAAAAACCAAGCTCAATCCACAGCCCAACAATACAACAAAACTTACGAAAAGCAATATTCTATTATCTCCTGTTCTACTGCTAAATTTACAGTCCTAAAGATTGGAGCGGAGAGTGCTCTCCCTTCAGCTGCAGCCCAGTCTGAAGCTTATGAGTAGTGAGAGTCAGTCATGCGAGCAGAGGAGCATGACCACACACCTCCTGATTATGTACAGCCTCCCTCTTTGTTCTCTTAGAAACCTCCCAAGCCCTTTACTTCCTTGCAGGAGCCCTTTCTTAGAGGTACTAGATCCTGCAATTCCTGATGTTGCCATAGCAATATGAAAGTGAGGAGAGATAAAGAGAGACTTAGTGAGAGAGAGATAGAGTTCAGGAATTGTGAGGCGTGTTTGGAGTGGGAGAATAAGGGGGAGGACCTTGGAGCTTCTTATAGAAAAGTGGGGTGAGAGGGAGGGGGGGTCCAAGTTGATAGGACAGATGAAACTAGCAGAGGGAGGGGTCCCCCTTTTTTTTTTCCTCCTCTCCTATGCTAAGAATCCATCACCCATGTCCACGATTGCCAAAGCCTTCCAAACTCATCCCCCTCTATTCTCTCAACCTGCCATGTTTGCTCCCTGCATCAACATCTATGTGGGGAGTTAACAGAGAGAATTGGTCGGCCATTAATGAACTTCCACTAGACCCACTTCCTCAAATTTATGGTTGTCACTTGTTCTATTTCATCATGAGCATATGTTAGTCCCATTTTTTCTGTAGATTTTATCTTATTAAGCTTCATTCACATAGATATGAAACTTGATGCCTGTTGGTGCTTGTTTAAGGACCTATCTAATTGTTGTTTGAAGCGCTATATTCCTCCCTGATCATCATATACTATCAGTTAGGAATTGTCTGTGTAATAGAAGAAAGCAATATTTTACTAAGCCAAAGTGCTAGTTAGCCTAAGACCCTCACTTTGGTCAACCATGATCCCATTTTTAGGGGACTCATTTAGTTATCTGGTTCGAGTTGCCGCCAAGACTGCTTGAAAGTCTCTTCTCAATTGACGGTACCAAATAAATAAATAAATTATTAGTATAGGCTATATGGTTATAGAGAACTTCCCAAATCCAAGCAATAGAGTTTAACAAATGATTGATTCTGCCTACCATCATCACCTTTTAAGCACAAGTCAAAACTTTCACAGCCTGTAACACAATTGTAGTGCTGAACCCCATATGTTTTTTTTTATACTTTTTAAAAGGATTCGCCATGTTAAAGCTCACTAACTCAAATAATTAATAGGAGACATTTTAGGGTTTACAAATCATTATTATAGTAAAGCTCATAGTTCAAAAGATCATGAGTGATTTGGATGACTGCACCTCACCCAGCCAAACAAAGTGAAAACCCCTGCATATTTGCCTTGTGTTCCTCCCATAATCCATTCAGCATTTCATTTAAGAGAGGGGTTTTGAAAAAGATAAAGCATTTTTTGGAATTTTCTGAAAGCAATTCTAAACTTTCCAAAGATTTGTCAAACACTTATTTAGTACAGAAAAATGCCCTTTTAGGGTAAAAAATAACCTTACTGAAACTAGCCCTCAACTAGATCTTTAAGCACAAGCCCAATAAACCATGTTCGGCCTGACAACTTTAATCAGTTCAACTAATGTTTTACTCAAATCCCTACAGCATCAAATTCTGACTCCATCCTTGCTAGGGCTCATTTAGATCTTTCAGATTCAGTCATATCAGGCACAAAATAGTAATTATGTTGAATTATTATGAGGTTGTTATTATGTTTGGTCAATATTAACAAATGCAACTAGTCATTTACCAAAAAAAAAAATGAAAAGAAATATTTGGAATTACTTACTATCAAGTATTAGCTTAGTTTGTAGTGACTCGCTCGTTAATATGAAAGTTAAGATTTCGAGTTTTTGCTATATTGAGATGTGAAGTAATTTTTCTTTCTTTTCTTCTTCCTCGACTTTGACTTTCTTCAATAACCAAAAAGAGAGTGAGGGGAAAAAAATCATCCGACCCTAGTTTGTGTGACTTTAGGTACTATTAACTTAAAATTAATAATATTCGTGTTGAGTTTTTCTCGTTTTCACTGATAATTGATGTATGGATTTGACATGTTATTGACGGGTTTGGTCCATAATTGGGTTGAATTTTGAGTTAGGATTTTGCACCACCTGGCATATAATGATAAAAACATTATCTTGAGAGAAGAAAAGGAGACAAGCAAGCTTAAACAATTTGATTGCAATTATCAAACAATTTGGCCCAGCTTTTTTTTGGAGTTTATAAAAATTTTTTTAAAAAAAGATTTTTGTACTGTTCAAGGGGGACAATTGGGCACGTGAAGTTCTCGTGATCAGGGGCCAGTGTTTGGTGTTGTTCATGAGGGGATGGGCTTCCTGTCGGCCATATGATGCTTCAAATTAACAATACCCTTCTTCCTTGATTAAAAATTAATCACCATATCATTGTCTTGATTTCACATTTTTAATAGTTTTCTTCTTTTTTATTTTTTTTTTTATTTGTGCAGCTGCTATAGCTTAATCAACAGTATGGAATGATAGTAAGTGGACTAGAGCCGCCAAGATAACCTGTGAACCATCCGTCCTAATTCATTCATAAAATAATCTTATCTTGATCGGTTCATAATTCATGCAATTGTCATCTTTAGTTAGGGTTTTTATTTTCTCATATTCAAAATTATTGTTTTTGTCAAATATTTTTTGATTTGAAAAAATACAAAAAGAAATAAAAGTTACAGCACCAAAGTGAGTCATTTACTAACCAACTCATCCAACCTATTTGTTATATAACCCAATCCAACAGACTCATCAAATAAATTTTGACCAATCTATGCTTGAGTAAATGACCCAACCAACCCAATTACCACCTCTAAAGTGGACCAATTCTCAACTAGCATTCCTTGCTTTATATGCTTTGAGGGGGGGTGTATTCAATTTAATGTATGTGTCTTTTGGACATAGTCCCCATACCACCTTGGATGTAAGCTTGATTATATCTTTTTTTTTTCCTTGAAAAAAAATATATATTCCATTAGGACCTCCATTTTAATTTAACAAGTTTAACTTTTTAGGTCAGCCATTTTTGGTATACCTAATTCAAGTGACTAGTGAGGGTTTGGACCTGATAATAACTCCTCAATTTATGGGTGTATTCCTCTCCTTTTTGTTACAAATGAGGCTAATAGCCGAAAGAAATAGAAATATGAAATTGCTTCACAGGTTTACGTAGTAAAAACTTAAACCGCTGACCCTACTAAAGGAACACGGATCATTACCAATCAAGTTAATGCTTGTCATGGAGATATATTCCTTTATTATAAAAAAATATATATAGAACGAGTAATTCATTTCATACATTCTAAAACTGATTTTGCTCATATTCTAACTGAAATTCTTTTATTATCACTTAGACAAAAATATTCCTTACACAAGAATCGATTAAAATAAATCGCATCTGGTAATTTTGTGAAGTAGAGGTAGAACAACACGACTACAATACGTCACGCATGGTCCCAACAATGAAGGAAGTGAGACTTTGAGGCTTTAATGACGTGACTCGCTATGATTGGCCAAGGAGATTCACGCCTACAACCAGCCCGATACAGGAAAACGTTTGATGGGCCGAGAGGGCTCAACCTTACGACGTCCTTCGGCCCAATGGTCCCTAAACTTGGCGATATTAAAGGGCTCGGCCTTAGCGGCCATAAAAGCCCTTGATCAACAAATACTTAAAAGATAAATAAAGGGCTAAGTGAACCTATAATATGTCGCCGTAAATTAATTTTTGATATCTAATTTTTTAATTTAAATATTATGAATCAAATAAATATAGAAAAAAAAAAATATCATGTTAATTTTCGAATAATTTCATTATATATAAATCCCTCATCTATTAATTCCTAAATATTCAAAATAGTTAAACGTTTAAATTTCTCAGTTGTTCATAATATAAATGAGTATCCAATATATAATAAAAATTTTATGAAAATCGACATTGCATATTGTCTTCTCCTAATCACTCAATCAAAAATATTGAAATTTCAAAAATAGATATCAAAAAATTATTTCATAGTAATACAGTAAACAACTTATTTACCTTGCACATTTTTCCCATAAATAAATCAATAAATTAATCAAAATTGGTCAGTGCTAAGAAAAATTTCAGTGTACTCGAAAAATCTGGTTTGAAGTCAAACTTTGTTATGCGTGCTGGGTCTCAATATTCTTTTCTTTTCATGTCACGTAGGCATTGAAAGGGTTCAGAGAAAACGACACCGTTTTGTAGATTTGCATACGACAATTTTAAACCTCGAAGAAGGTCGTGAAGCGGGGATCCAATAGGATCACAACCCTATATGTTCGCTGTTGACATTATTAGATCCATTTGTCCAGCTAATAAAATAAGTATTAAAAAAATAATAAAAGAAAAAATGAGAGATTTTATTCGATCTCCATCCACACATATGGTGGGCCTTCCCAATATAAAACTAGCATCCATTTTTCACATTTCCCATACTCTATTTTCCTATAAAAAAAGACCTAAAAAAGGGAAAGGATCCTTGAAGCATGAACCTCAATAAATTATAATCAATGACTAATGAAGTTTATAATTATTCTTGATAATAATAGCTTTTATTGTCATTATTTTTTAATATTTAACTTTTGACTCTAAAAAAGGATCAACATCGATGAAAGTAACTACATCTATATCGAAACTGTATGATCTCGATTTGTCAAATAATCGTAAAATTTCGAGTTGAGGTAGAGTTTTTAATTTTTTTGTCAAAATGTATTCAAAGTTTTAACTCATTTCAATATTAAAATAAAAAAAATAAGAGGAAAAAATGGAGGCGTGAACAAATATCCTTCTCCTTTTCCATATAAAATGTTGAAAAGGAGAATTAATTGGTCAACTTTATTAGCTTTTTCAATTATTTTGCTTTTTGACGCACGAATGCGGAAACATGTAACATCTAAATCGGGCCTACACGTGCAACAAGTTTCCATGGTGCTAAAAGAAATCAAAATGAATCAACCATGGCTTGTAATTTCTCACTTTTTTTTATATATATTTTTGTAAACATCAAGTACCTAATTTTATGTCATAATATCTTGAACTTGATTTTTTTTGTCATTGAACACCCTTTTATTTCTATCTTTTCAAACAGTCCAAACAATTGCAGATGGGAAAAGAGATGTAATCATTTGTAAAGGTTTATCAAAAAAATTCAAACTCCCACCCCAACACCACTTGCATAAAATCTTGCGGAAAAACCATTTGAGCACCAAGTAGTGATAAAACAACAACCTAAAGAGCTATAGCTAAAAAATAATGCATAAAAATGTGGTTGACAGTTTCAGGACCCCTCTTATAGAATGCCAACAATTGATAATTACCGAACCTCTCATGGAATGAAACTTGAACCTGCACTCCATCCTAGAGAGACAGATTGTTATTAGCTCAGCTAATTCTTGTAAATGAGTTTATCATTTTTGTTACATAAATTTTAGTATCCCATAGCAAAGATACCTTAAAATGTTAAGTGTCGAATTCATCAATAGTCAAACTTATGTTAAAGTTACTAACATATCTTGATAACAAGAGTATAAGATGGTCCACCAAAAGTTTTAAAACTTGTTTAGCATATAAATTCATTAAGGTGGTAAGAAAATGTTATCAGTAAGTATTACCTCAGATCAACTTGCCTCTTGATGGTAGGGGGGTCGAGAGTACGAGTCTTCATTACTAGAATAGTTGAACAAATTTAGTAGCTTGAAAGATTACCAACTCTAATGAAAAAGGCTACACATTTTATGGACCATTACTCAAAATCAAATTCTCTCTAGTGGACCTCTCAAGCCTGCTGTGCAGTTTGTCTAATTTTTTATTTAATATTTATTTTAAATAAATTAACCTTATAGGTAGAAATAGCATACAGAAATAAACAAGTTTTTAAATTTTCATGAGATTTGAAAGTGCAGAACCTATTCATCACAAGTATGGAAAAATTTAGGTTTTTAAGATGATTAAGTTATATATTTTCAAATATCATGAAAATTACAAGACTTGTTATGTATGTTAGTTCTATCTATATGATTAAAAATACATTAAATAAAAATAGATAAACTACACACTAGACCGGAGAGGGCAATCGGAGAGAATTCAGATCCCCATTACTTTGAACTATTAAAATTACTATTCTTTAAGGGTATTTGAGATAAGATGCCACACATTGTCATATTATTGGTGCCATATTTACCGAGGAGGCCTACGTGGCTTGGCTAACCAACCTCACCACTAAGTACAATTTTTATGGTATAAAACCATCACGTCATTAAGTTAAGGACTACTACATGTGTAAGAGGTGACAAATAAGGTTACTTCTGTGAGCTTCACTAAAATTAATTATGAGACACACCATTAATTATACATTTAATTAACTACACGTCAGATCATATTACCGTACAACTGAAGTTTTTTCCCTCACCACTAGGCCTCATGGCTTCGCTCTCTTGCATTAATGTCTATAATTAATGTCTTTGTTTGTAACCATTTGTTACTAATTAAAACATATTATCTTCTGATTGAACATTTCTTAGAAGTGATCCAAATGGATAAGAACATTTACTCCATGAAGTTTTTTCGTCTTTAAGTTTTTCCTTTCTTCTTTTTTTTTCTTTTCTTTTTTTTCAAGAAAACATATCAGTAATGTTTTAAAGTCAAAAAACAATCGAAATGATCCTAATAACATTGGGAATGTAAAATAGCCATAAAGTTTTATGAAATTTAAACCATAAAAAATCCTTTAAAATGACCATAAATACTTCAAAAATATAGAATGTCTAAAGGTACATTAAGGGCTCTGGATTGCACGCAGTGTGCGACCAAGGCTAGTACCTTATTATTTAGACTTATTTAATTCTTTTTAGGGCTGTATAAAAAGGATTCATTGAGCTTTTAATACTTTGTTTTAGAAGTATTAACAGCTCTTAAAAGCTCTTAATTGCTGCTGCAGGAAGCTTTTAAAACTTTGTTCTTTTACTTCACAATAAAACTGTATCCCCTCCTAAGCTTTAAAAAGCTTCATTTCCTTTGTTTCTAACACTGGTGAAATAAGATGAATAAGTTTTAAAAGCCCAAATTATTTTTAGCTAAAATATTCTGATTTATTTTCATTTGTCATCATAATTTAAGAAAGACAAAACCATGAGAATGAATACTGAACGTGCCATTAATTAGCATCTCCCTACTACCATTACTATTCCGGGTTTTATGAAAGAGCTAAACGCATGGGATTCCCTCAAATAATATTTATTTTCTTTTATAATGAAAAGGTACACATGATTAGCTCAAGTTATTTGATTTTTTTTTTTTTTTTTTACAAAGCCATATACCTTAGCAAAGTTAGTAAGTTAACACCAATATTCTATTTCCAATAGAACTAGGAGATACTTCTACTAGCCAGCTGCGAACTCCTTTGGCGGAAATTTTCATGTGAAAACCTCAATCTCACGTCAGAATATACGGAGATTGTAAGTGTGATATATAAATTCAAGGCTATGATTCCAAAAGTACCTTCTTAACTAGCGTTTTTGGATGACGATTTGCCTTGTTACAGGGTTGTGGTTTAGAGCGTTACGCTCCATCCTCCCAAAAGAAAAAGAGATCCAATCCCGTCAATATTAATATAGACGCGAGAAATGGGGGATGTCACTACGATAATGGGGAACTAACGATAATGGGGAACTAAAAGTTTTTATTGTTGAGCTTATTTTATATCCTAATATATACGTTTTAATATATGTTACACAGATATGAACTGAGTTAAAACCTTTAATATGTTTTATATGAACTGATCGAAGACAACGGTATCCGCATTCTAAAATCGATACTTAAAGTGCAATACTTTAAATAATCGTTTAAATCCTAATATTTACTCGGTGAATTAGGTACGGTTGTTAGGTAAAATACATGGAAATCTCCTGCGTAAAATACGGTGGGAAATCGGTGCCCTAGATCGGTGAGGGAAACTTCCATTCCCACACGCGCCGTCCAAAAAAAGTCCAAAGAGTCGAATCACGTTTAACACAAGTCTACCAACGCTGAGATAATGCATATAAAGACTTTTTGACCGTCCACGCGCATCTCTGCATTTCTTTAAGGAGATTCACAAAATTCACGTTCAAATTTATTCGACCATTGATTCGAACGACGTCACTCACTTAAAATTGTACATTAAAAAAAGGAAGGTAAGGTAAAACTCACTCTTTAAAGGTACGTCGTATAATTTATTTCTTTGTCATTGAGTTCATGATCTAGGACATTGTAATTAATAACAATGAATGACAAATATTATAGATTGATAAAAATAACCACATTTAAATTTGAGACCACCTCTGTATAAGAGAGAATTTAGTACGAATATAAATAAAATTTTCATTTTAACATACAGTTCTATGTAACTTTTTTAGGGAAGAACGGACTATTCAATTTACACCACAAATTAAGAGAATTATTATTATTATTTCTTACACACGTGGATAAAATATAAGAGAAGAGAGAGTATATACTCGAACGCACAAAATTAATTGCGGTGGAATGCATACTTTTTTTATGTACTAATGTAATAAAACATTAAATGACCGATTATAATTTATGGCAATAAAGACAGGGAATTAAGGCTAAAGAAATAAATAAAGTTTAAAAGAGGATAAAATTTATCCTTGGACTTATGTAACTTGTGATGAGTTCAACCTTAAGATGATATAATTTTTTTAAATCCTAGGATTTATTTTTACTAAAACTATGTCGTTTCCGGTTCGACCGGACTCCTTACCCCATGTTCCGACTCAACAACTCCGCCACTGCTCCCACCGTCCACCCTTGTATATATACACGTCCACGCAATTCCTGCAGCTCCCCAGCTCAGCGCGCACCTCAAATTCCTATCTGTCCCCTTCACATTTCCTCATCAGAATTCACGGTCACCTTCGTCCAAAATGGCTTCCGCTTCCACCACCGCTCTCAAATCCACCATCGCTGGTTCTCTCCCAGTCTCTAATCGCGCACACTCTCTCACCCACAATAAAGCTTCATCTCTGATCTCACTCAACAAGCTCTCAAACCCGTTGTTTCCGGCTCAGAGCCTCAAGCTCGCCACCGCCAACCGCGGTTTCTCACTTCCTGCCGCTGCCGCCGACAGATCGTTTACCTGCAGAAGCCAGGCCAACGATTCTTCCAGACCCTGTAATTCACCATCGTTGTCGTTGTTCTTCTTCATAATTATGTGTTCTTTTACTGGTGCACTGATTAGATTCGATTACGGATCGGAACCCTAAATTGAATTTTGTGCTCTGTTCTTGGATTTGATTTCGCAGCGAAAGTTCAAGAGCTCAGCGTCTACGAGATCAACGAGCGGGATCGCGAAAGCCCGGCGTTTCTCAAATTGAGCCAAAAAGACGTCAATACCCTAGGCGATCTCGTCCCTTTCACCAACAAGGCAAGTTTCTCCACCTTACTCTAATTTTCCTTTCTTTCTCCTTGTTTGTTTCCCTCGAAAATTGCACATGAACTCATGAATCTATAATCGATTCTTTTTTTCCCCCTAAAAAGAGAAGAAAAATGATCAAAAATCTGTCAAAATTTTACTCTTTTTTTTTCTCGAGAAACGGCGTGGAGAAACACTGGTCAAAATTCCCTCTGCTCTTGGAATTTTCCGGGGAAAATGGACAAAACCTAATCGAAATTCTCTCTCTCTCTCTCTCTCTCTCTCGCCCCCTTGAATTGTACAGATCTACAGCGGGGACCTACAGAAGCGAATCGGGATCACGGCGGGGATATGCATCCTGATCCGGCACGTGCCGGAGAAGAGGGGCGACCGCTACGAAGCAATCTACAGTTTCTACTTCGGCGACTACGGCCACATCTCCGTTCAGGGCCCGTACCTGACCTACGAGGACACGTGGCTGGCCGTGAAAGGAGGCTCCGGCGTGTTCGAGGGCGCGTACGGTACGGTGAAGCTCCACCAGATCGTGTTCCCTTTCAAGCTCTTCTACACCTTCCACCTACAGGGGATCAAGGACTTGCCGGCAGAACTCCTCGGAGACGCGGTAGTGCCGTCGCCCGCAGTGGAGCCCTCGCCGGCGGCGAAGGCGTGCGAACCCCATGCCACCATCCCTAATTATACTAATTAATTTATGAATTATGGGGATCTCCTTCCTGCGCCTGCGATGGATATTATTATGATCTTAAATAAATTTCATAACTTATATGTACGATCAGTGAGATTTATTTGTGTGCGTGAAATTGTAAACGATAAAATTTGTTTCGGAAGTTACTTTTCAAAAAAGATAATATTACTCTATTAAACAAGCATTATCTTGCATTTTTCTTTAAGGGCAGAATTTTTAACATTAATAAAATTAAAAGAGACCGTTGGGATAATGTGATCTTAAGTTATGACTCGTGAGTGCTTGCTTTATTGCGTTGTGTGGTGGTGTGCTTAATTGTTCTAACGTTATTCACATGTCCAATTTGGGGTATTTAATTTTATTCTTTTACGAGGGAAGAAGACCACCTTTTTAAGGAATGATTAATACTAGTACTTATGAAAACATTATATTGTTATTTGCACTTTGCCTTAGTTATTAATTTAATTCTTAAATTTTAAAATTAAATAATTTACTGCATGAATTTTTCTTCACTTACCAACCTTAAATATCCATCACTTTTCCATCGTAATTATTGATGTAATATTCCATGTGGCATCTTTCATACGAGATAAATATTCTTTATTAAATCTTACATACAGATATCTTATCTTCACTCAAAACTTTATATTATTTTCTTATACAAAGATGAGATTTGTGAGATGTTAGATCAACAACAATGATGAAGGACTAGTGGTATCAAGATTTGGTATGTGAGGAAAAGTTTATGAGGTAAATTGTATGATTTTAAAGTTAAATGACTATATTAATAACTAATCCAAAGTTGAGGGGACAATTTCATGTTTTAGCCTACTAATAATAGTATGAATGAGCAAATATAGAATTACATCTGATTCTTTTAAATTGATTTTCTTGTGATATATGACAAAAAAATTACGTAATTATTAATTTAAATTTTCATTTTTCATGTTCTTTTTGGTAAATTCATTTATCATGTTATTATTTTTATTTTTCATACAACTTTCCATGAAATAAAATACTTGGTATAAATTTCTTATTTTGTTCAATAAAAAATTATAATTGGATAAGAATTGGGTGTTTTATAATAATAAAAATAAATAATAAATGTATTTTGATTATTTATTAATTCATGATGAGTAAAAAAATTAATTTTAAAGAGTTGAAAACCAAAGGAAATATTAGTATTCTTTTACAAATGTAAGAAATGATGATGCCTTCCATCCTATGGCATAAGCTCCCTTTGCTGCCTGCAATTTATATCTTTGGTTTTCTGGAAAGAAAAATCCAAGCATAGGCGCGTGAGACCAGGTTTTACGGACCGAGTGTCTATCATCTTTACGCTCAAACTGCCACACTGACAAATTTTAAAATGCATTCATTTTCTCCTAGGCCGTTAGGTTTAGGTTCAAACTCGATCCATCTTAAACCTATTTAATTAAGTTAAATTCATTATATATGGGTTCAGATTCAGATTTAAACTCAGACCCATTTATATATTATAGAATGGTCGAGTCTGGTACCCATTTACATTTTAAAAAAAAACTCATAACAGTGCAATCACCACTTTCTTTTATTTTTTTGAAGAAAAAAGAGTAATAACTTTTTTACATGGGTGAAAGAAGTTATTGGTTTTTCATGTTTGTATTCTCTTTCTCACTTTGCTTGGAGATTTTTTTAATTAAGAAATAATATAAACCTCCATTTACGGTTAACATTCTAGTTCTTGTTTTTATGCTTTCTTTGATTTGGATTTGTATCGGCTTGAGCTAATAAAAAATCATCGATAGAAGTCATCTAATTTATTATAAGATACGAAGCTAGTTGGAGCGTAGTCTTATTTATTTTATGGTCTTCTATCGAATAATACAGTTTTTCATTAAATATTATAGTCTTTATCTATAGATACATTGCTTGGGAGATTTCAAAATAGGTATAAAAGGTGTCAAGTATAGCTCCACAATATAAACTATAGAAAAAGAAAATGGAATAAAAATTCTGGAAATAGTAAAGTAAGATTTAAGTCTTGTAAATAGGTTTACGATAAATCTATTTGCACAATGATTTTAGTGGGTTTGTATTTTGTTTTAGTTTTGGACCCGTTATTTAAATAGATTGGGTCTAGACTCAAAAAAATATTGATGGGATCAGAACATGCCTGATAAACCCGACCCAGGTCCGATCGGCCTTGCGCTAATCTGGATTAAGCAACGCAACCACTAAACCCTTTTGTGTTATTTTTGTTTTAGTTGTTTAGTTTTTAATATTATGCACATGTATGAGAAATACCTTAATATATGCTTCGTAATCTATTGGGAAATGGACAAGAGACGAAATCAAAGCATTTTAGTTGGACACGTTGATACAAATAAATATCCGGCAATAAAAGAAGACATTATTTTTTTATCTATTTTTTAATTTTAATTTTATTTTGGAGGTTTAATTTTGCGATTGGCGACGATGACCCAGCTATGAGAGAAAACAAAGGGCATTCTAATATTTACGGTAACACTTGTCCTTCCTATGAGGAGAGAACACCCAAGAAAAAGTAACTCATATTCATCGACTTGTCATTATTTTAAAGTAAAGTGTTAAAATATAAAACCCATGACATAATTTAAAAAGGAGTTTAGTAGTCGAAGGTCGCTAAAGTTGTTAACAGCGAGCAATTCGGTCACTAATATTTCAAGTGATACAAATTAACAACTAATATTATTATATGGGACAATTCAACCGGCCATGTGAATTAACATTCTTAATTATTTTTTTATTCTAGTAATTCATGTTAATTACCAATAAGTTTGTGGGCCCCTTCAATAAAACTATTTCACTCGTGATAATAATAAGTAAAAAATTTTTTTAAGTTACTTGTATCAAATTTATTTGTATTATACTCATAATTAATTTAATTTCATTTATTCAATATTATATATATATTAGAACGATATCTCATAAGAATGATAACAATATAATATTTATGATTATTATTATTAATAATGTGAAACAAGGGATATTATCAAATATTATGGGATGTCAATATTTCAAAGATGAAATTTTCTAATGATTTTCTATAATGGCTTATTATATTTTTGTATAATTTATATTAATTGTTTCAATTTTATTTTTACAAGAATTGTAATAAATTAATTTAGTATTATTCAATATTTTAAATATATATTAGAATGATATCTTATAAGAAATAATAATGATATCATATTTATTATTATTATTATTAGAGTAAACTGTTTGTATGTGGTGCAACATACCCACCGTGTTAATGCACTCCTAAAATTATATCATTTTACTAAAAAGTTCAAGTACACTTAAATGAATCAATTTAAAACAACGTAGCTTTGGGATAAATTACCATGATGGGCATGTTGCCGCACACTATAAACATTTTATTCTTATTATTGTTATTATTATTATTATAATTATTATTATTTTAAGTGAAATAGTCTTGTTGAGGTATCAACAAACTTTTATAAATATATATACATATATATTGCAATTAACATTGATTAAGAGAAACAAAAGACATTTAAGAATCTTAATCCATATCTTTGGTTGAATTGTCCATTTTAGTAATGTTGGTGGTTAATTTTAACCACTTATAGCGTTAGTGACTAAATTACCTTTTATTCGCAACAATCTTCAAGTACTTAATCTTAAAAAAATTAAATTTTATTACCACCTAGCTATATTAGATTTGACGTTAATTAAACAACAAAAATATAATAATCTATCTATTCCTCCCTATATATATATATATATATATGGAAAAAAAAAACTAATATACAGCAACTTAACATTAGTTAGGTGCAATTGTGACTTGTAATATGTTTAAAAAAAAAAAAGACCAAAAATGAAGTTTTTTTGTGTGTCTTTTTCTTTTTTTTTTTTTCTTTCCCTCTTGTATGTGTATAAAGCAGTAGCTATAGGTGCAGCAACTATACCAAATACAAGCCATATATTTGTACGACAAAGACGTAAAAAATGTAAATAAAGGAAATAAAAAAAAAAGAAAAATGAATAAAATGTAAAAAGGAAAAAAATAAAAAAATAAATTATATCAAAGAAAATCGTAAAAACACATCTGCTTCGGGTAAAAAAACACGGATGACAAATTAAATCTAAACAAGTTTACTTCCCTCATTGAAATAATTATTTTAGGATAAATTACATAGTAAAGTATAAAGCAGTAGCTATAGGTGCAACAATTATACCAAATACAAGTCATATATTTGTACGATAAAGACATAAAAAATATAAATAAAGGAAATAAGAAAACAAAAAAAATGAATAAAACGTAAAAAGGCGAAATAAAAAAGAGGAAAAAATTAAATTATATCAAAGAAAATTGTAAAAACACATCTGCTTCGGGTAAAAAAAAATACGAATGACAAATTAAATCTAAAAAAATTTACTTCCCTCATTGAAATAATTATTTCAGGATAAATTACATAGTAGAGTAAATAAACAATAATATGTTCAACGTTTCGGGCACGAACCGGTAGTCCATAGCCCATTCTTTCTGCCAGGTCAACGTCGCGGTCCGACAATTATGCACTTGATTCACTTAAATTGAACCCGACAAAAATTAATTATGCATTTAATATTGCCAGAGAAATCATAGTTGATGATAATAAATCATGCATCATCATCCTTTATTTTTTTAACAAGAGACGATTTTGGCACAGGTCCCTCGTGACTATGCTACTGTCCTCGTTGAAAGTAATAATAGTTGCCTGCTGTCATGAGTTAAAGGTGGGAAGATGGGACGGGATACAATGGAAATGAGATTTTTAATTTTATAAAAGATTAAATTAGGATTAAATTATTTTTAAAAATTCTATCTTATATCTGAATAGGTATAGAATAGAATGAAATAAAAGGTCATTAATATTTACTTTTCTAAAATACCATTTTGTTCTTTATATTATTATTTTTTAAAAAATTTGCATGTTACCTTGTTAGGATAATTTATAAGCAACAACAACAAAATGGTAAAAATGATTAATGGTTTTTTTTTAGTATTCAATCTTGGTGCCCTAGGCTTAAAAAAGGGTAATAATGTCATGTAACAATCCTATACATTTCATTGGAATTAATAATCTTACAAGCGAGGAGAGATTAATAATCTCACAACATTTCAACTAAAAGGTATCTCATCCCATGTACACCATCATATGACATAATAAATTTTATCCCATTCTATTTTCTAATCCAATGTAACAAACTAACAATTAGAAGTTCCTTTGAGATGCTCAAAACAGGCAGAAAGCGTTTTTTACATAAATTCTCCTTCAAAAAGGAAGAACATATTAAAAAAGGTGCGTAGTGGACCAATTGTATGCAACAACACGGACAATTTTTATGGTTAGAAAACATTAATGCATTTGTTGTAAAAGGATAAACAAATATCACCCATTTGATTCACGAAATAGGTATTCCATAAAATATAATACAAATAATGAATAAAGTATGTAAGGAATAGCTCTTTTTAAGGTCCATGAGTGGAATAGTTAAATAATAAATATTACGGCTTTGGTCATTAGTAATAGTTATTCTCTATTTATTCCTTACCTATCGTTTCAATGGCTCATGAAGGCAATCATTTCACTTATACTTTATAAATAATTTACGCCTTATATTTTTAGGAAATAGTTATTGCATTCTATTTTATAAACCATACGAGTAGATGTATTCATAAATGCGCTTAACTATTCAATTTAATGCGTTCTCATTTAGCTTCTAAGCACCATGCATATATATCTATATATACACACACATATATACATATATATATATATATATATAGGCACTAAAGAGTTCATTTAGCCGTCGCATCAAGTGTTACCTTCATTTACAATGTCTTCTGCTCTCAAAACCAGTGTCTCTGCCCAATTCGGATTCACCAACCCACTGTCTCTCTCCCATAATAAAGCTCCAATGAATCCCCCTACCATAAAGCCATTCTTTCCAACTCAGCGCCTCAAGCTCGCCGCTGCCTGCCGCGGTGGTTTCTCGCTTCCCGATGCCACCGGCCGTTTATCATTTGCCTGCAAAAGCCAGGCCAACTCCAACGACCACTCTCTCAGGCCCTGTAATTTATGACTCGTTTCTTGTATTCTAACAACTTAGGCCAGTTTTGAGGAATGGGATGAGAATTCTCTTGTTTGATTACAATCGAGCCTGAAATGATCATTTCACTCGTGAGAGAATGCCCATTCCACTCCTAATGATTGGGAATCGATATTTCTATCTCTAATTCTAACATGAAGCCATGGCGGCATGACACATGTGGTTCTCATGACATCTTATGTACTGAACCAATAATCATCCTCGATGGTACATTTCGATCAAAAATCAAGAAGACAATTCCACTATGGGTTCTAGTCATGCACACTATCCATTATTGTATTAATGTGGAAATGAGGATATATAGATTCGTTTAGATATGTTTGATGAATCCATCTTGAGGATCTGCCTGATGCAACTCTCTCTCTCTCTCTCTCTCTCTCTCTTTTGATTTTGATTTGGCAGCTAAAGTTCAAGAGTTCCACGTGTACGAGATGAACGAGCGGGACCGCGGAAGCCCAGTTTTCCTCAAACTGAGCCAAAAAAGCGCCAATTCACTCGGCGATTTCGTCCCCTTCACCAACAAGGCAAGTTCCCTCCTCTCTGTTTGTTTCCCTAGAAAACGCCCGTCAATCTACTTTCCCGGGAAAATTGACACGCAGTAACAAAAAAAGAAAAAAAAAACAAAAACTTAGCCAACTTCTCTTTCCATTCAGCTCTACACGGGGGACTTGCAGAAGAGAATAGGGATAACGGCGGGGATGTGCTGGATCATCCGGCACGCGCCGGAGAACGGCGGGGACCGGTACGAGGCGGCGTACAGCTTCTACTTCGGCGACTACGGCCACGTATCCGTGCAGGGGCCGTATCTGACCTACGGGGACACGTGGCTGGCCGTGACCGGTGGTTCCGGCATCTTCGAGGGGGTGTACGGGAAGGTGAAGCTCCACCTGTTCGTGTTCCCGTTTAAGCTCTTCTACACGTTCCGCCTACAGGGGATCAAGGGCTTGCCGGCGGAGCTCTTGGTGGAGCCGGTGGTGCCGTCGCCCGAGGTGGAGCCCTCGCCGGCGGCCAAGGGGTGCGAGCCCCACGCCACCATCGCTAATTATTCTGATTAATTAATATATGTGGGTTTAAGGTTTTGTCGTTGGTTGTTGTTGTGGGAGGAGTGGGCAGTGCAGGGGTAGTTATGGTTTATTGCGTGTGATGCGTGTGTCTAGGATTCATTTTAAACATTTGGTTTGCTAGTATGTCCTACAAGTACCTTACTTTTACTTTTATAATTATTGTAACTCAGCTTTTCGTTTTTAATCTTAATTGACAATCACATATAATTACATCGATAAAAAAAAAAAAAAACCTAACTCTCCCCATTCAAGTCTAAGTTTGTAAATTTTTATTTATTTTTATTTTATTTTACTCTCCTCCTTTGAATTGAGGCACCAATGTCATATTTTCTTTTTCTATTTTCTTTCTTGCTTTCTAATTCGCTTCTCATCCCACATTGTACCTTCTTTTTTTGTTTATCATCATTTTAGGTTCATATGTCTAAACTATTCAAAAACTAAGGTTGTTCTCTTCTTTTGCTCAAAAGATTATACGAGAGAATACAAAAAGGAAATAAATACTCTTTATAAAATATCTTCATAGAATTGACACGAAAAAAAATCCCAAAATAATATGAAAAAAAAGAAAATTCCCAAAGTGGGTGTGCAGATCAACTTTTTCCTAATATAAATGCACCAAAACCATACTCATTTTTCATAATTTATTATGCTTTCAATATTGATAACATTATAATCCTAAATCATCACAAATCACAAAATTGTTATATATGATGCAAAAAAATTGGACACTAACCTGTTGAGCCGAAGAATCGACGACCATTGAAATGATTTTTAAGCTGAAATTGGGGGAAATCTCACATCAGTAGTCACCTAATTACCATTTGCGTAACAACATTTTGATGGAAATGTCTACGCAACGATTACGAAATTGAGGGCAATGTAGCGGTGCAGGGATGAGGCGGCGAAAAAGAGGGGACGAGTTAGCAGCGAGGCATGAGGATGACTCGGCGGCAGTCTAGTGATGACGCGGTGGTTGGGGGACGAGGTGGCGGCGGCGGCACGAGGATGATTCCACAATAGCGAGGGCAGCAGGAAAGAGCCGACAGTAATGGCGGCAACACTAGTTTGAGGTTACGACGAGCACGAGGTGGTTTGGGAAAACCACTTGTACGAATTGGAGGAGGAATGAAATAGGTGGCAGAAGGTGGAAGTGAAAATAGAGGAGGTTGTGGAAGTGGTTCATGGCGGCAGCGAGAAAATGAGGGGAGTTATGGCGGTGGAGAAGGGAGGGAAAAAAATCAAAAGTATGGAATGAGAATTAGATATGCTAGATGAAGGAGGGGGAAATTGGTAAAAAGAATTGAAAAAAAAAATAAAAATTTACTTACAAGCAAGAAAAGAAGAAGAGTGGAGGAGCAATGGAGCCTTGGTGTGGGGATGCAATGCTAAGGAAAAAGATGGAGGAAAAATAATTTTTATGAGAAAAAATAATATAATAACACGCAATTGACATTTATAAGACTAAAAAAAGTTTATATAGAAAAATGCTGATTTATATACTTACTTTGTACTTTGGGGATTTATTTTTTTATATTGTTTTAGGATTTTTTTTCTAACCGAGCAAGATACAAACGACGTCATTTGCAGTCGTTTTAGGGTTGACTCACCTTCCCACCTATTTCCTGTACTATATGTAATGAAGTAACCAACTTGCAATTTTCTAACTCAAATCCATTCATAAACCAACTTAGCAGGTTGTTTGGACTTCTGATGCGTTAAATCGAACTGAAGTCTCCTCCACCATCGATTCCCGCAGACCAACGGAGAAACGAAACGCGACGGAGTTCCTCCGAAGCCGTCGGCCGCCGTCGTAGCACCGAGACTCAGCAGCGCATGCGGCGGCGGCGGCGATATCGGTGGCCCTAATGGTTGTTGCCCAAGTCTCCAAGCTCATCCTCCCCCGTTCCTCTCTCTCACCGCCGCCAATCTCTTCTCTCCTCTTCGAGCCCCACTCCCTCTCCCTCGCCCTCATGCACTCCGATTCCTCCTTCTCTCTCTACCCCTCTCTCTCCCCTCTCTCTCTACCCCCTCCACCGCCGCCTCTCCCTACCTTTGTCCCCCCTCCTTCCTCCGCAGCTTCCTTCCTCCTCCTCCGCCCCCGAAACCCTAATTCCGTTGGAGACCCTCGCGTGCTGTTCGCCGTTGCTGGCCCGCATGATGGTGGATCAGCTTTGCTTCTCCGGTTCTGGATCCTCCGCAGGAAATCTCAGGTATTCGTTAAAGCTCGTGTTGTCTGTACCCAGAGCAATCTCCGATTCGGGGATGGGTTAGGGGTGACGATGAATGTTCGCCACGGGGTTTCCATTAAAATTTCTGGGTCTGTCAACTATTTTGCGATTTATTCGGGTTCTAATTCGAAGATTTGGGTTTTTGGGGTGAAAATGGAAGGGGAGGATGATGGGGATGGGGATGGAGATGGCGATGGGGTGGCTTTTAAGTTGATGAAGTGTGCTTCGATTGAGTGTAGTGCGCCTGTTTGGTCGATTAATATATCCTCTGGGTTCTTGATTTTGGGCGAGGAAAATGGGGTTAGGGTTTTACCCTTGCGGCCCCTTGTGAAGGGACGAGGTAGTAGGAGACAACAGCACGAGAATAAGAGTTCAAAAGGCATTTTGGAGAATGTGAAAGTGGGCGGAGTACTGAATGTTCCGAATGGGGTGATACAAGCTAACAATGATCTGCCTGGTAATTGGGCAAATCACTCGAAAAATGAACCTGGCGATCATGGAGGTAACGGAAATGGCTTAGAAGGAAAAGGGGAGATATCTTCTAATGGTCACTTGGAGAGAAACATCAATGCCCATGGCTTGTCCGGTAAGTATGCATGTTCCTTTTGTTGATCTGAAATGCTTCTATCTTTGTTTTCTAGACTGCCACTGGTAAATTTGAAAAAATTAGTTGATTCTGTTTCCATTGTGTTCAGAGCACCAAGTGTTTATGACATTTGAGTAATGGACTCTTTGTTTTGCTCTATATGTCTTCGTGGTTAGTTAAAGGATGAATGTATGGAAATGGTTCTGAGATAAGATCGATCAAGCACTCTCTCCAAGCTAACACCTTTTTAATTTAAAAGATTGGGCTGTCTCTTGTAAAATTGTAGCCTTTCTGTTGATTTGTTCAATCTCATTGTAAACCTTGCTTTGTAATGGGCCGGCTCCCCTTGTGCCTTTCTTTGAATAAATTTTTTCCAGGGGAAAAAAGTAGTCTATCGGAAAGGAAACGAAATATAAACTTAGGAAATCTTTATAATGAGAACCTTAACCCTGGCTTCTCTCATTTATGAAGACTTTTGCATGGGTCTACGACGGGGGCTTGGTAGAATAGCAAACATGCAGGAAAAGCTCCTTTTCTATTATGTTGTGGTAATTAGTAAAGGATATTGGTCACTTTCTCTTTGGTCTTGTGGCACCCTAATGACCCAGACTTCATCAAATTGCAAACATACCTGACAAGCATCATGAAAATTTCGGCCAGCTTGAAAACTGAGAAAATGTAGAAGAAGATGATAATCATCTTCATATTTTGTAGTTTGTTTTCCAAATTATGTTGTTTGCTCTAACTTAGAATCAACAATTTTAGCTTAGACATCTTTCTAACCTACTTCATACCACTTCTTGAGAACATCATTTGTATATGTTAGTTGAGACCAGGAAATTGTTTTTGAGTATTTCGTTCTTCTCAGAGAACTGGTGCTGCTCCTATGCAAGGTATTGTCCTTTGGTTAAAATAAAACAGTTTCTCCTACATGGTGAATTGCTAATTCATATAGTGGACTCTTTGCTAGGGTGATATTTATTTTATTTTTCTTTTTGTTTAAATGGGTCTTTCTGATAAAAGAACTTTGTTAGAATCTGCATGGACGATCGTATGCTTATTTTAGTTATTCCTATCAGTCTTATCTATGAGATCTCTGAAAGAATTGCAGTGTCATTAGATACTGCGGCTGACTGATTGTTACCTGCAGTACAGCTGAAGCCTCTGAAACTGGGGCACAACCTACCAAGCTCATATTTTGCGTCATTTAAGGTCAATGGGGCTGGAACTGTGGATATTGTGCCGTTTACAATTTCTAAAAGGGCAGTATCCATCCAGGCATTGTCTGCAGATAAGTTTCTTATATTGGATTCAGTCGGTGATTTACATTTCTTGTGCCTTTCCAACCTGACCTTTCAAAGAGAAATGACCTTCTACATGAGGCAATTGGCTCGCATCATGAAAGTGCAGAAGCTGGCTGTTTTCCCTGACAGCTCCACAAGTATGGTTCTTTTATTAATTGCATTTTTTGTCCATATTTTGAAGTTGGAAAATGTTTCTTAGATTATATGTTGCTTAATTTATATAAGGGTATTGTTGTGACTTTGCATGAAATGGTGGTTAACTGGTATTTTGGATGTCCTTTGATGTAATTGATCAATATATGAGTTTTCTCCATGGTACTCAACTCTGATGTCTATCGTTCTGCAGAAAAGCAAAATGTTTGGTTATCGGATGGATTATACACTGTACACATCATGACACTGTCTGACCCAGAGATTACAACTAATGGAAATGATACAAATGTGAGCGAGGAAAAGCAGATGCAAATTTCAGGTTTTCATTTTCTTTTCTTTTGTGTTAAAACATTTAAGAATAACGCCTTAGTGTGTTTATCATAGCCTTCTTTAATTCTACAAGGTTGCTTTAGGTGGACTTATTGAAAAAACACAATTCATCATAATATTCTCCCATTGTGAAACTTGATCTTATGATATATCCCATTCTATTGGAAATCTATCTAAATTTGAGCTTCTAGTGTGTGTTCGGAATATTTCTGAATTATTGTGTTCTGAATATTTCTGAATTCTTGATTGTTATTTAAGTGACTTTGGCTGCAGAGAACTTCAACATTGCATATTTAAGTGAATTTAAGTTTAGATGTTGCTCAAGATTGCCTATTTGCAGCGTCATGGAGTTGTTCTACCATTTGGGGAATTAACATGATCCTATAAATGGCACAGTAGCCTTGTTATTGAAGTTTTGCTTGTATTAAACCTTGACCATATTTCTTAATTCTTTTCTTGAACTTTCTGCTAGTCGCTCAAGCTATATTTACTGGTGAAAAAATTCAAGATGTTGTCCCTTTGGCTGCTGATGCGATTTTGATACTTGGGCAAGGTAACTTGTGTTTTCTTTCTAATATTATCATTATAATTTCCTCTTTTTCCCTCCATTTTGTATCTTTTTCCCTCTTATAAAGTACTTCATTCTACAAAATAAATATATATATATATATATAATTTCATTGTGTAAGAGGCATGCATTATTCGTATGTAAGAGGCAAATAATGTTGAGGACATTGTCCCTTGTTGGGTAGCTAAAGCCTATAATGCAGGCAATGAGATCTTGAGGCACTCATCCCAAGGGCAATTGGTTTTGGGATGGAAACTCCCGAACTTTATAATGGTATCATAGCTGGTGGCTAACTCGTGTCTGGCTTAAACGGTGTCACAAGTGCTCCATGTCACTCAATATAAATTGTTCAGGCTTTTGGCTTAAACAATGGCGCATGTGAGGGGGCAATGAGAATATTTCTCCTTAGCAACTCAATTAATAAGATCATGGGGCACTCCACCTAATGCCAATTGGTTTTGAGAGGGAAGCCACTGGGCTTTATCAGGTTGTAATAGTTATTCAGTGTGTTAATGTCATAGGATGTCTAAATACAAGAAACTAATGGTTTTCTTAAACATACAATTTGAGAAAATTCTCAAAGTCACTCCATCACAAGATGTTTAAGAAAAACCACGATTGAAATCCAAAGAGTTTTAGAATTTTTGCTTAGATGTGACTTATGTGACATTTTTTCATAGTCTTATTGTTCCAGTTTTGTTTCTTTTTGCTTATAGGTTTCTAACTTTATTGTCTTATAGTATAAATTTTTCTTCGCATGCATGCATCAAACTTCCTGTGGTTTACTTTATTAGGTCTGAATTTCATATATGTATTTCTTTCCTTTGCTCTGCAGGAGACATGTTTGTTTATGCAATTACCTGAAGTTTTTTTGGCAGTTGTTGTCACTTCTACGGTGAGCAGCCCTCGATGTTATCCTTGGATTTTATTTAGATACTTTCCTTGTTTATCTGATGTTGAAGTCTGGACTATAAATTATGAAATCTTTTGTCATAATTTTCCTTGTTTTTGATGTGGTTTAAACCAGATAATTTCCCGTTCAACTTATTTATTTATTTATTTATTTCTTCCCGCTTTGCACTTATAACTTTAATTACGGTTGTTTTCAGGACATTTATGTTGCAGACCAGATTCAATGGCTTTTGCCATTTGACAGGCTTTCCTGCATCAATCTTCTGTCTGAACTGTAAGTAACTATTTAATACTTTTGTATACTGTTTCAAAACATTTCATAGTTTTGTCACCTCCTTGCTCATTTATTTGATGTGCCCTGTGAATTATAACCTGGGATCTTACTCATATGTACTGAATTTCAGTTTTTGGCATGCGTAATTCACTCTGGATTCCATGGTTGTGCTTGCCATACTGTCATTGATGTCATGATCTGCAGTTTTCTCATATACCTAGCACAAGAAAACTGAGCTCAGAGAGGTATGTGTATCTATTTATTTAAACAAATAAGAGTTGCACACTTTCCTATGTCGACGATTAGCAGAACTCCAGGATTGCCATATTTTTGTTTAGAACATCTTAGAAATTTTCGGGATGATGAACATTAAACACGTCAAAGGAAAGAAGTTTATAAAGATGAAAGCCTAGGGTAGGTGAACCTTGAATGTCTATTTGTGTTGCACACTACTAAGTCAAATCTTTTATTTTCTGCCAGAAAACATGTGGATTTCTGCTATCTGTTGGATGGTTCTCGTTGGACTGAAACAACTTCAGCGGTGATTTGCTGCAAATGTTGGGACTTATTGGATCTCCTATTATTGTGTCCCCAAACTTTGGAGCTTGGACAGAAACTCAGTTTCTCGGCCACAGTACTGCAACAGCATCTGACTGGATCATGCAGAGGTACTAGGTCAACATTGTGATGCAATGGGTTGCGATTATATTCTGTCAGGCTTGTGATCCCAGCGGTTCATAAGTTTCATATGATTGTACTGGCTTCCCAGCTTTTGTGATGACTATTTTAGTCGCTGGGACATCCATGGAATATGTAGTTTCAACTGTTTCCTTGCTGCTGCACTAATTGGTGTGCGTGGGACATATAAAAACCATGTTGTGGAAATTCAGGACCCATTTTTGTTATGCAGTGGTTTATGATAAGGTTTAAACCTCAAAACGATTAGGTATTGGTTCGAGTGATCCCGAGAATATGATTCCCTGTATATTCTCACCATGGGTCCTCACATCTAACTAGATTCTTGTGGACAGCATATGGCAACATTTAACGTCAATGCATATTGATTGTTTGTTTTGATTTTGGATGGGGTGGCCTCAGATCCTTGGGCCTTCACTTGTATGGTGATTAGAGACTGACAAAGGCAATAAGGAAACATTTCTCATTTTTGTTTAGCAACTTTGAAGCACATGCGCACAACACGCACAGGAACGGCACAAGCAGTTCAGGATAATTTGTGAGGTCTTCCTCAAGGAAGGCTCGTGAAGCTGAATTCTGATGCTGTGACACACTTGTTATTTAACCAATGTGCGTTGGACTGGATCAAATAGTACTGTAGCACTGTGGTATAAATATTACCTCTTTCTTGTTAACGTTTGCATGCTATCTGATCAGCGGGTACACGATCTTATTAAACTCGTTGGAATTTACCATTTCGGCTGGTTGGTGGTTCTATCGACTATGAAGACCCATATTTTAATATCATTCATAATAGTGATGGATTGAAATTTGATTGCTTTGCCCTATAAGTAATTTTATCGTCAGTCTTGTGATCTTGTCTTCTATATTTATGCATATTTAATGCATGCTCGAGCGCGCGAGTGTGTGGAAGAGAGATTGTGGTGCATCTGAAAATGAAATCTCAGGCAGCTAGAGGGTGTGCCTGTGCTGGCATGTGAGACATAGGAACCATATTCAAGACCCATTGTTCTTGAAAATCTCAAGTATGGTTTGTTCAAGAAATCTAGCATCTGAACTCTCTATTGGATGGTTTACATCTCAAAACCAGTTGGCATTGCTCGGAGTGGTCCCAAGATAATTGTTAGGCTTAACTGATGTGCCCATGTATAATGGTTGTAACTCGAGATTAGGCAACTAATGGTATCTTGCGGGCACGTACATTTTACATGACTTAACGTGCATAGGACTCGATCAAATGGGAGTGCAGCACCGTGATAACAAGATAACGCTTCAACTTGTTGACGTTTGCACCCTCTCTATTCAAAACTTAGGCTTCTGATTGGGAGCCCGTGCTATTTACCATCAGTGAGCCTCATTCATTCATGCTATCATATGTGCAATTAGTTTCTGTGCTTTTTCCTGATTTTATATATTTATGCAGATTTTGTGTGTTGGTGTGGGTGTGAGGGTGGTAGAGAGATGGGAGTGGCCATGAAAGTGAAATCTCAAGCAACTTTTAAGGATTGGAGGGAGCAAAAGGATTCCTGAACACAGCATGCACATCCAACAAAACAGACGGCCATGATGAGTTCAGGAGTGGGGCCTGCGCCCTCCCTCTGGATGCTTAATAATTCACTTGCATTTTTTTAGGTTTTGATGTGTGGTGGCGATGATGATGATGATGATGACAACCACATAACATGCGCCCCCCCCCCCCCCCCCCCCCCCCCCCGGGTCCTCTCCCTTCGCTCCCTCTCCTTCCCACTTCTTTCCCCTCCAGTCCTCACACACACACACACGCACAGAGGGCTGAAAACAACCTTACGGTGCCATCAGCAGCTGCAATCCAAAATGGGTGCATGGTACCTTTCGTGGTTATCCTCTTGGGAACAAATCATCGAGTGAGTTACTCCGTTTGAGTCAGTGAGATAAAACGTTTTGGTGTATGGACCCACCCCACGAGGCTAGCGCAATCTTTCGGGTGCAGGACTACTGGAATGGGACCATTTAGGGTCCTGGTCCTCACAAGGAGGGAGGGTGCTATAGTTGGTGAGTGCCAAGAAATTGCGGAGTTCATAAAGATATATTTAAACCCCAAAAATAAACACTTGTCTGTAGAATGTCTGATTTGAAAAATATGTTTTAAGTTTTTCTTTTTTCTTTTTCTTTTTGAATCTGAATCCTATAAATTTGAGATATTTGGCAAATTTTTAAAACTCTTTCGATCGCTAAGGCTAGTTTTTATATTTGAAAAAAAAAGAAAGATTAAAACAACTTTTTCGACCCTCAGTGCTTCAAAAGTATGAATAATGCTTGAAAACATAATATCACTTAAATTTCACCGCTCCAATGTGGGGATGAGATCTACGTACACCCAATAAGTCTTACTCATTACATATAAGGAACCTAACATGTGAGAGGTTGAATTTAAGTGAGTGGAATTATTCAGAAAGTGTGCGTGCATATGTAGGGTTCCTAAGAATTTTGGTCCATGACTGAAGCAAGATTGGATTTTAAAAATACGTGATTTTGATATAAAAAAAATTAAAAAGAGGAAAACCATTCTAAAAGCACTTTAAGGTAAATGCTTGAAGAGATCAACTTTAGTCATAGCTGCGAGATTTGCCGTGCCGATCAACCTCCATTTTTATTTTTTTTTTTCACTCTCGTCGCTCTTTCTAGATTCTTTTTAACTATTAATTTGTGATTTCAAAAAAAAATTAAAAGATCAAACAATTAGCTTTGAAACCAAATAAAAATTATAATATTCCTAAGGGAAAAAAATTAATGAAATGTACGGATGGGTTTCAAAAAGATTAAAAAAGGTAATTATTTGATTCCGGAGGTAAATTTTACCTGTTATCACTTAACTATAGGATCTATTTTAGAACAGCCATTGAACTTTAGTTTGATGCAAATATCTCACCGAACTTTGAGATTTATTTCAATTTGATCACTCCATCTCGGACCATTAGTATCTCCTTTAGCATCATCGAGTTGGCATTGCTAACATGGCTTGGAATTAAGTAATGTAGCAAGTTTATATCTAGTCACAAACTTAGGGGTCATTTTCAAAGTAATAACTAAGCTTTAATTTATACAAATACTTTATCTAGCTTTATAAAATTACCAATTAGAAAGAAGTAAAGGTTGTATTGACGCCATGATCTTTCACCTGCCAATCCACCTGCAGTACAACCCAATCCTATCCTCAAAATAATTTTAACCCGTTCTTGTTTATTATTACTCTATTCGTTCAGAATAATATGAGTCTCGCCCGTGACTAAGGTAAATGTTTGAATTCCCAATTCACTAATTAAAAATGACTTCTAGGCTTAAAGAGTTTGACGATAAAATTAAATATCTTAAAAATCTATCATTTTCGAGCTTTCATAATTTAATACGACTTTTAGATTTTAGCATTTTGATATAGGCATTGAATCTCTTATCTAACAGATTGAAAATTAAAGGCATTTGAACATGAAATTTATTTCAAGATTGTTTGGTCACCAAACTTTAATTCATATAAATACTCTGTCTCACCTTGCTAGTATTTCTGTTAGTGATGGTGATTTGGCACGATGATATAGAAGTGCGGGCCCAATTCTTAAAATATTGTTTGCTCATATTGTGTTTTTTATTTTCTTATTCTCGTTTCCCTCTTCCTCCTGCTTTACATTATATTCCTTAATCCTAATTTTTAAACGCAACCATGCAAATTTTATGTTCTCCCTGCTTTAACCATGCGGAAAAGAAGAGCGGTGGCTTCTACGCACTTTTTTTTTCTCGATTTATTCTGTTATTTTCTATCGAAAACATGACATTGTTAAGTTCCATGGATTTATATTATAGTGCCCCTTTTCGCTAAGAAAAGAGAAGCTCGGTTCCATTAATGCACAATCGGCAAAAATAAAAAAATTTGAGCCAAACAATACTATCCCTGTTGTCTTATTTTTTGTTTCTTTAGGTGAACCAAGTTTCAAAAAAATATATATATTAGAAGGTTATAATTTGAGGCATTTGTAAATTTATAAAGTTAGATCATTTGTGTAAATTAAAGTTCATTGATCATTTTGAAAATGACCGCTAAGTCTATTGACCAAACATAAACAAGTTAGATTAGCTGATTTCAAGCCACGTCAATGTGCCAAATAAATGTCATTAACAAAAATACTAACAATATAAGACAGAGTCATTAAATTAAAATAAATCTTAAAGTTCAATTAAATATGTATATCAAATTAAAGTTTATTAATTGTTTTGAAATAGACCCTATAGTTCAGTGACAGAGTAAAATTTGCGGGAGTCGGAGAGTACATTCGTCAATAATATATAATAAACCCTAAGGGGGGTGTTAGTCACTCACGCTCTTGCCAAATGGATAAGTCTCCTTTAAGTTATTCCCGCCGAGCGGAAGAACCAGAGTTCAACTTGAGAGAATGGGCTCTCAAGGCCAACGGCATAAGTCGCCAAACCACCAATTCACGAAGGCTTTCCGCATCAAACATCAGAAGTTTCAGAGAAGACGCTGCAAAGTCTTTCAGATCAACCATTACAACAATCTCCAGCACTGCTTCTTCCCCTGGCTACCCCTTAATTAGAGGTACACATCCTCAAGTATTCAGCAACGATTGCTTCTTTCTTTTTTTGATAAATAAAAATTGCTTCTTTTACATGTTGAAAAGACCAAAACACTAATTGGGTTTCTCAAATTCTGAGCAGATGAGATCGACCCATCCACCTACTCCTTCACCACGGCTCTAAAAGGTGAGATATAAAATGCTTTATATGTATATAATATAATATAACCATGATGATGATGTTGAAAGGCTATTTTTTTTTAATTCTAATTTTAAAATCTTGGGTTTTGAAGAATTTAAGTGGGAAATTGTGTGGAGCGATGAAGGGTTCTTTTTAATTGTTGGTTTAATTTCGAAGTGTTGTCTTACGAGGGAATTGAGTAGGGATTTGTGTGCAGCATTGCAGGCGAGATCCTTGGGGTGTGGGTGGGAGTGTTTGTCTCCAGAAGGGTTTGCGTTGAACTCAAAGTGGAACGAAGCAGAGAAGTACATATGCAACCCACTCTCAGGGGAAGTCCCAGTACAGTGTTTGTCTGCAAAAACACTCAGTGGGAGATCCTTCCGTAAGTTAACTGGCAGAGTCACAATGTCGGCGCCTCTTGCGTACTCCAACCGTTCACCGAAAGTCCCAACAGATCCTTACTATTGTGCCACAGCTTTTCATGAAGACGATGATGGCGGTGAAGTCCCATTTCCATCAACTCGAGGTCCTTTAATATGATTCAGAATGCTTATTTTGTTATTCTCTTGTATTTTAAAGTCATTACTCAGGCTCTTACATCAACTGCAGCGAAAATGGAGAGGATGACTAGGGATGTGGGGACTCAGAGTACGCCACCAGATATGAGTTCTAGTAGTAGTAGCAGCTCAGGCCCCGCACCACCTACTCCGACAATTTTCGAAGAGAGATCCTTGAAGCCATGCGAAGCTGCTGGTGGGAGTTTGCCTCATTCTAATGCAGTGTCATTGAATTCTGATAAGCAGGTATGTTCTTTGAACATTTTCCAGTGAGTATCTTGCTCTATTTCTTTCTCTTCCAGTGTGTTTTCAGTGACTATGGAAGTGAAGTGGACAGTTTCTTGGCAGCCAATTGTAATATTGGGAAAAATGGGAACATCTGTGCCAAGTATCAGAGTTATGTCACATGTGAAGACTTGCCAGCGGAGGGGTTTTTATGAGACACAGACCACTTTTAAGGTTCTTGAGTGAGATAGGATTAAAATTCAGTAAGGCTTATTAAATGCTAGGGGAATATACGAAGAAGATTAGATGCGGCTTGGAAATTTTAATGAAGAAAGAAATGGTATTCTAACAGCTAAAAAGGTTTGCAAATTTGTTTCTTAGCTTCACGAGTTATTTTTGCCCATATGTTGCCTCATCCTTGCAATTTTTTCTTGCTATTTCACAATCTTTCTCTTTTTTCATTCAATTTTTATAGAGAAGTTGGTGAACTAAAGTTCTTTAGTTTACTGAACTCTTCTCCAGTCAAAAACCCAAGTAAGTGACAATAGTTATTATTTGAATGGAAGGCATGCATTCCTTTGCTAGTGTCGATTATGAGGATCGAGGTTTTTTTTTTACTGTAATGTCGCATGCATGCGATACATTTTGCTCCTGTTTGGTTAATCGGTGGGGTGCCATCCAATCTCCAAGGCCCTTCTGATCCAAATCCATCCCCAGGCAATAAGTTTCAACGAATTTCTTCGCAGCGAGATCTTTTGTTATTACGAATTCTCAAAAGCATCTAAAATCTAAAGTTAGATGTTATTTGCAGTCTGGGTCCGAGTCTGGCTCTTGAAGCTCTGGACCATGTATAGTTTGTCCTAACCCAAGGGACCCACTGCCAGCTCCATGGGTTTGATCACTCCCCCTCTCTCATATATACATATACTTTTTCAAAAAATCTGAGGAATGGCCAAATTCTGAGATCTATCACTCAATTAGATTATTCCCTTCCAAGTTGGGGGACTAAATTAATGGTCCCCATAGCAATAATAAGCGCATTGGGGGCACACAAACCCATGTGTTTCAAAAGAAACGTTGTGTTTCCCCAAAGGAGCCTGTTTTTCCACCACATGCAGTGGTGCTTCTCTGTTTCTCAGAAGCACCTTTTCCTGTGTTAGCAAAGGCACTTCTCTCAGACTCTTTGGGAGAGCTCAAACAAAAGACAAAGCCTTCTTCCTTTCTTGCTTCTGTTTGTTTTTTGTTCTCCAGTGAAGATGCCTCATTCAAAACACACAAAAAAGGCATTGGTGGTACTCCTTTTTTTTCCTGGTGCTGTTTTGGTTTACTTTATATATGCTGCCATTCTCAATGAACTACCACCATACCCCCCCCTCCCCATTGTCTTTTACCTTCTTTTGGGCAATATACCAGCCAAGGGTTTTAGGGCTTCAAATGACTTAATCATGGACCGGTCATTTCAGTGGCGGGCCACCATATCATGTGTTTAGGTCCTTGATTTTAGGTCTTGAGTGATTGGATAGTCCATGTATTGGGCACTGTAGAGGATCCTAAGTGGGTGGGTTGCAGCATCGAAAGACTGGTCCTAGAACCAAAGGGCTGCTCCCTTATTACTTCTTATCTGGGTTGTTTCTTAAATTGATTGAATACTAGAGTGTTTTCCAGTTCTCCCATTTTGATGACTGCAGTAGTTAGAGATAGAGGTACACAATTGATCTTTTTTTTCTTTTTTTTGCATGATGTTCTTAAAGTATGGCCATATGGCCATACGTCCCATTTGGCTTAGAGGGTAAACCGAGTGGGAGAAAAACATATATCAATCTTAAATTGTTGTATAGTAGGGCTTGCATATTTGTCCAAATCTGTGCAGAACGAGTTCTACTGAAACTAATTCTATAGAAAAATCTGACTAAACGGAATTAAGTGACTAAAATTCACCCCCTCCCCCCTCTTTTTTTGCAAAGTAGATAATATTTTCACACCCAAGATGTTATTATGATGGTGTGCTTGAAGAGTGTGGGGGAGTTTATTACTGCTATGGAATGAGGACTGACATTATTGACATGCAGTACAATAAATGGAGACTGCAGCTGTGCAAAGTGAAAGACAACGCGCGAGAGGAAGAAGAAACAAAAACACAAGTGGAAAATAAGGCAGCTGAGGAAAAGTGCAAGCATAAGGGCAGGCAATTCAGAGGGGGGTGCCTGAGCCTGTGGATGAGAAAAAGGGTTAAAGAAAAACACAAATTCAGAAATAAAGAGGCCCATCACCATTTGCATGCATGTTGATGCATGTTAGATTCAAAGGAGATTGCCCCAGAAAGTAAAGAATCAAATAAGAGCTTCTCCAATATTTTCTTGGGCATTCTTCACGCACCCTTCACATCGAAAGTGACCATGTGACGAAAATTTGTGTGGTCATGTATTGTTATTTGACTAAAACACTCTCAAAAAAGACCACACAAATTTTGTCACGTCACTCTTGAGCTGTGACAGGTATACAAGTAGAATTTTCTTATTTCCTTTCTCTCTAGTTTGAAAGCGAGGGAATATCCTAGCTAGTGGGGAGTTGGAGAGGGATGGTGTCGCCTTGGTTGTATTTGTGCATTTATGTTGAGGTCGGGATTTGATGTTGTGTGTTTTTGTTCTTATTTCGATGAAATGATCTGACAACTTTGGGGTTCACGTGAGTTGTAGGTTCTTGCTTTAGAATCTCTTCCACACAAAAACGCACTCACAACTAGAGAAGGGAACTTTGATGCGTTCAAGGGCCCAAGTAAAATACTAATTGACCCTATTTGAGTTGTAGGGGTCCCACCACAGTGTTTTGAGCCTACTTGGAAAATAAATATATCATGGTACCACTCCCTAGATGGAATAATGGGTTGCATACTCTACTCTTATAATGGGTCCAAAATACACAAAAGCTTACATGTTCGAGAACATGGGTTTGATAGACCCAATCCAGCCCCGAATTTACCATCAACCTTTGCCCTAAGCTCCGTACAATAAAACCAAATTTAACTGTGGCAGCACTGGAAGGATCTCAATCTCCACAACTCTTATTCGAGGCAAGGGAAATGCCGGGTAACCCCTTCAGGGCACCTTGTACGGTCCTAAAAGCAATTGTTGACATACAAGATATACAATAGCCTTATAATATGGTTATCATGCACAATTGCAAGCATACACACATGAGGTTGATTGTGCGACCCACCCCTAGTCTGTTGACAAAGTTTCAAATTAATTCTACCAAAAAAAATGATTGTATTAATTTTGTTATCATAACTCCCAAGACAACATGTATAACCTTTTTTTTCTTTTTCTTTTTTATTACAAAAGAGGCTAATATTCAAGGAAAAAGAGGGAACGAAAATTTATTTTACAGTTTAATATATTGAAAACTCAAATCCTGACTTAAGAGAAATAGGCCGCTACCAGTTAAGTTAATTATGGTCAGTAATATTATATAACTTTAGTCAACGAAACATTACCCTTAGTGCAATTTTTTTTCTTTTTGAAGGAATAATTGGGCTAAGCATGAAATTAAATAGATTCTGGTCCAATCAGAAAAATATTTTGGGCCTTCCAGCCCCAAGATTAGCTTTTGGGCCCCCATAGCCAACTGAGAATTTAGACACGTTGCTAGCGCAACTGGCAATTTATATTGGGCCCCACCTGCCATGGTTAAAAACAAGAACGTGTTGGTCCCTACTAGTAGGCCCAATAAAATATCGATTACGGCCTGCCTGGGGCAACAAGGAAAAGCTATTTGTCCTGCGTGGCCCAACAAGGGATATATATATATATATAGGCCCCAGCTGGCATAAAAAAATTTTAAATTAGGCCTGGCCCAGCAAGAATCATTTTGGCCCAAGAAAAACCTATATTAGGCCCACCTGACCCAGAAAGAAATGTTGGCCTAAAAACAGCCTAAACTGGGCTTGGCTGGCCCAGCAATAAATATTTTTGCCCAAAAAACCGAAACTGGGCCTACCCAATAAAAAATAAATTGGGCCAGGGCCCAGCAAGAAATTTTTTGGCCCAAAAAACTAAATCTAGCCTGCCCGGCCCAAAAAGGAATTTTTTGGCCCAAAAAAACTAAATTGGGCCTTTCTGTTCCAGGAAGAAAAAGAAAATTGGGCATGATTGGCCCAAAGAAAAAATTCATTGGGCTACTGGCCCAGGAAAATATTGGACCTGTTTGGCCCCAAAAATCCCTAATTGGGCCTACTGGCCCAACAAAGAAATAGAGAGTGGGACTGCTTTGGGCAACAACAAAAAAAAATCTAAATTGGGCCTGACTGGCCCAACTGGAATAATAAGTAGGGGTTGCCCGGCCCAGTGTAGAACGAATTTAGGCCTTCCTTGCCCAGCGAAGCTCAATTTGGACTGACCCAATGGAAAATTGAAATTTGGCCTCAATGTCCACAAAAACAAACAAAAACAAAAAAAAAACAAAAAAAAACAAAAAAAAAAAAGAAAGAGAAAAGTTTCAATTATTGTTTCAATTCCGAAATCCTCCCTAGAGTTTCAATTATTATTTTTTTCCCCTTAAACACGAAAAACATGCTCAATATGCGCCATATTAACAATTTCTCATTGAATTATATAACTTTTATTTATTTTTTAGCCTAATGATGAAAAAAATTCCGAATTTTCACTCTTTCCTTAATTTAAATCCCAAACTAATAATTTTATGATTTCAAAGTTAAACTTATATTAGAGAAGCAATATAAGTTCCAACTATTTTTCAATTAGTTTTTTGATTTCATCTGGATTCATCTATTTTTCTTAGGTGATTACTTAGGTGAGTTAAAAAAATCAATTCCAATAAGGGATAGAGAGCTAAGAAAATAAAGAATACCTTAACCCTAAAACAAATTTAAGAGTATCAAAATTTGAAAATATTAGATTTTTCTATTCAATGTGTTATGATAAAATATGTTTATTTTTTTCCTTTGCCATGTATGCATCCATCCTAGTAAAAATATACGAAAGCTAAAGATATGATTAAAATTGTTTCACTGATACGAGTGTAATTAAAAAATAAAAAGAATTTAAAGTCTATGATTTAAATTATAAAGAGATGAAAGTATAAAATTATTCTTATCTTTAGTCTTAAATTTTTTTTTCCTTATTAATCTATAAGGGTGAGAGTAAAAGGACAGCCCACTCATGGCCAACTGTTTGGAGCCTTTAGCCAAACATACCCACTTAGTCAACTTGTTCGCTCGTTTGATCCTCAAAAAATTCAAACTTGCTGCACAATATCAACATTTTTTCCGGTGCTTCGATATAGTATATTAGATTCGTAAAATGAAATGAAGCGAAAAAGCAAGTATTACAAGTGATAAAGCAAAAAAAATAATTTCTATTTATTTATAAATTTTTTAGAAATAAACTCTCATAATTTACGTGAATCCGTACACATGTGGTCAACCATTACACCATTAAACTTGCGTTTATAATAAATTCTCTCTCTCTCTCTCTCTTGTTTTGGCGGTATGGTGTAACCAACTATTTTCTCCTTTTTCTTTGGCCAATTATTAACAGACTAATCAACTAAGCATGTTTCAACTGGAGCCTCTTCTTCTTCTCCTCTTCCAACGGATAGAGATTACAAAGAGAGAGAGAGAGAGAGGTCTGAGGTGAGAGAAGGAGAGAGAAGCCATGAGGATGAAAGCAGCAGCTTCATTTCAAAGAGGAGGAACTGTCCTCTGTTCCAACCAATTCCACCTCTCCAGTTCTTCTCCTCACTTTCTCTCTCTACGCCCCGTCTCACCATCTCTCCGCCTTCACTCTTCCTCAAAACCCACCCCTTTCATAAACCCTAATTTTGCTGTTGCTAAACCTTGCCACCCACTTCTCCTTTTCATCGCCAAAGCGGCCAACCCAACTCAGCCTTCCTCCGCCGCCGCTGCCGATAAGACGATTGTCCCCGACGACGAGTTTTCTCTCGCTAAGGTGGATTTCGCTTTTCAATTGATTTATATTGGGGAATTTTTGTGGTATTTTTTTTTTTTGTTCATTTATTGGTGAATGGGTGTTTCCCAGTTTGAAGAATTGTTTCATGAATATTCGTGCTTGTTATGAGATTAGGTCGTGTATGTGCGCACAGATGTTGTTGACTGATTGAAGTTTGTGTTGTGATGAGCACCTGTACTGTTTATCCCAGTTCATGGTGTACTTGGCCAAGGTTTGATGCATATATGCTTGGCTAATTGCCTGGCAATGTGGGGAAATAGGGAACTGTATTGAGGTGGGATTGGCCAGGAAGCGTTGGAAAGTTAATGAAAGCTTCGATGGGTCACGTGGCCCTTGTAGAGGGGCACTAAATTAGAATTGTAGAGTTGAATCAATTCACGTTCTCCCAAAAAAAAACTTGGGTACTCTACAACTGTCTCAGTGCTTTTATCCTTTATTAATTTTATGATGCCATTTTATAACTCAACCTAACGTATTAAACTTCAGTTCAAGCAGTTGTCAGCTGAAACTTTATGACCTCTAGGTTCAGTTCAAGCCTTGAGAATGATCCTTTAGGCTTCTTTTGTGTCGGGTAAGGAAGAACTCATGTGAGATTTCATCATCCATTGTTGCTTCTCAACTGACAACCTAAGGGTTGCGGGCCTTTTGACACTCTTATGTCCAAATTCGTATACTCTGTGATGTTATAATTTCTCATGTTCCTTTGGTCATGCTTCTTTTTTACTTCTTTGTCCTCATAGCAGCTTCAATTCAAACCATATTGATTCCTTTTGGTGCTCACAACCTAATCATCGTAGTAGAAATTTCATCATTTGGTTTTATCTCTTAGCTGCGAGCTGATTCATCCATAAGCATGTACGTCTGCCTCGCAGGCCCTGTTTTGGATTACAAAGGGCAATTATGGCTTGATTTACATGTAACAATCTGTGAGCATTTCTTTGGATCTGCTTCCCCTATTCTAATTTAACCTGCTGCATTGGACGGTTATTGTTGTGTGTGTGAGTTTAATAATAAGGGTTCAAGAGCAGTTGGCCTTATGATCTTTTAGAGGGAGAACTCACCTTGTAGCCATCATAAGCATCTAGACGTTTTATGGTCTGCAATTTCACAAAAATTAATGAACATAACATATTTTGGTTGTTTGGTTAAGCCACTTGTCTGAACATTGTTCTTGAGATGCATGTATATTTGGATCAGACCTTCCTACATTCTCTTACCCAAAAAACTTGCATTCTACCTTTTTTTGCACAAACAAATCATGATGTTACCTTATGCTGCAGGTTTCATTTGGTGTTATTGGACTTGGCCTTGGAGTAACACTCCTCTCGTGAGCTATTTTCCTTCATATACATATGGTATCCTACTGATATATCTGATGTTTAAAAGAATATTCTGATAATGGTCTTGATGATGAACTGTACAGGTACGGCTTCGGGGCCTACTTTAACATCCTCCCTGGGTCAGAATGGTCAGCATTAATGCTCACATATGGCTTCCCTCTTGCAATAATTGGTATGGCTCTCAAGGTAAGAACTTTCTTATAGTTATGGTTGATTAGAAAAAAATAGTAATGGTGCATGAATAATCATTCTGTTCTCTGCATCTAATCTATTGATTTCTGCTCTCTTTTAAGTGCTTGCTTAATTATAATGTAGAATGTAGTGGGTGATTTAAAGCTATGTTTCAGCATAATTCTGGTTCTGGTCTAAATCAAAAGCCAGAGGGCCATTCTGGAATTTCATGTGTCAAAATGTGGAATAGGTTTTAGAAAAAACACAACATTGAATTGATGGATAGGCCTGATCGACTATTGGAGGTTAGATTACTCTTCAATTAACCAGTCTTTTCCCGTCTAGTTTTGAATCTACCTGTGGTTTTCCCCAATTGTCATGTACGTAATATTCTGATATCACTCTGTTATATAAAATATCTAGACTTTGTAATGTTCTAAATGTTTTCTTCAGTATGCGGAGCTGAAGCCAGTGCCATGCTTGACGTATTCAGATGCTGAAATGCTGAGGGAAACATGCGCAACTCCTATTCTTAAACAGGTACTGGCCACAGGAGTGACTCGTACATTTATATTCAAACTACAAATCATTTTTCTTGTGAAACGACCTCTAGTCTTTCGTGGTCAGTTTTCCCAGTGAATGCACAAGAGTGTATTAGCTTGCTCCAAGTTGATCATTGTTGGATAACTTTTATCTTTCCAACTTTCGTTAGGTCAGGAATGACGTCATTAGATACCGTTACGGAGATGAACAACATCTGGAAGAAGCTTTGAAAAGGATATTTCAGTACGGTCAGGTAGCATCCACCAATATCCTATACTACCTAATGCATGGTTTTTTCTTTTCTTTTTTTTTTTTTTGTGTGTGTGTATACAGCATCATAAGTCTTGAATAAACACAACAATGGTTTTGCGTACACTGCTTCTGGTTTTTTACACAGAGGCACTGTGCCTCTTGTCGAGAGCAACGTCTACAATTTATATTGCATCTTAGCATTGTCCTTGGACTTTGGCATAATTTTTTCCTGGAAGCAACCAGTATCGGACGAGAAATCCTTTATGCCACTGCATATTTTGGTAATTCGATGCAATAATACTTGTTTGCTTGTTCTTGAACCATATATATACAGGGTGGAGGAATCCCACGGAGAAGTGCACCAATTCTACAAACTATTCGTGAAGAAGTGAGGCTTTTTAGCTTAAATATTTTTCATTAACACGATAACTATTTGGGCCATTGCCAGTACAAATAGATTGTGTTTACTGATATTAATCCCTGTGAAATTTATTACTGAAACCGACCCAGGTCACTGAAGATGGTAAATATTGTTTGGTACTGGTGTTCGAGGCAAAAGCTCTGCAGTTATCAGATTTTGAAACAAGACAAGTAAGCTGATCACATCCATTATCCTGCTTACCCTCGAGCGAACTTTTACCTGAAATCTGTAATTCTGGAATTTCTCAACTTAATTATGCATGATGATATTTGAAATTCTTACCCATCTAGGTTAAGCTAGTAGAAATGATAACTGCAGTACTGACCATCCATGCTGCAATAATGGTATTTCAGGTGAAATTTGCTTCATTCTTCGGTCCAGGGATCACTGCTGAAATTGGTCAGTTGTAAACGATTTATTTCACTGAAATGCTGGCAATGATTTTAGATTTATAATATAACACTGCAAGTTCATCAACCTTTCGATTGCAGGGAAGGGAGAAAGCAATCTATATGAAGTTCGCCTCATATCCAACACAGTGTCATAGATCTGTAGTAGCTGGTCCAACTAAATGAGTTACATTATTAATTTATTTTTTCTCCTTTTTGTACACCCATTGAAGACTAAGCATTTGAAATAGAGTAATACTATGTGTACATCGTTCAGACAATCTTCACATCAAAAGTGACCACATGGCAAAATATGTGTAATTCTATATTAGTATTTGATCAAAATGCTACTCAAAAAAGCCACACGTATTCTATCACATCACTCTTTCAATATAAAAGTTATGTAAAAAATGTATAAGTAATATTACTCTTTGAAATCACATGAAAATGCGACACTTGAGAAATGAGAATAATTTCTTTTGCTCCTTTGATTATCATTTTCACCTCATTCACTATAGTAATCACAAGTTAAATGCCCTATGATATTCAAACTAGGATCCTCTCAATTTTCATGAGCTTTTCAATAATTTTAACAGATAAAAAAAACATACACAAATACATAACAAGTTAATTTTTCATGAAAAATAAAAATGCATAACATATTCTTCCTAAGCATTAAAGATCCAAAATATTTTTTAATACTTTTAAAAAATCTTTAATTTTCCTACTTAAAATGACTATAAGTTCTCTATTTTCAAATCCCATAAAATTTGATATAACCATGCTCTTTGGTTTTATTTTTTGGTCATTGCAAATTAACTTACTAAAAAGTTCATAAAAATGAATAAGAAAAAAACTTGATGAATATAAAATTAAGAGGATCCTAAATCACAATACCATGAACTTATTTTTTAGATTTTAATTTGAAGGATGAGCAATGCTTCTAAAACCATTAATGAACGTTCCAATTATTTCATTCCCCTTGTTAATACATAACAATCGATTATGTTCATATTCTATGCATTAGCTTTGAAAAACACATTTAGGCTCCACTTATGAAGGCTTGCACTAAATCAAAACATCAACACAATGCATGCATGCAAAAACAAAAAATTCTACTTGTACATCCTTCACACTAAAAGAGTGACATGACAAAATGTGTAATCTTTTTGAAGTAATATTTTGATTAAATAATAATACAAAATCACACATTTTACCACATGATCACTTTCATTATGAAAGGTGTATAAAAAATGTACTTGTAGTATTATTACTTTACAAAAACAATAAAAAGATGATTCAGCAATGAAATTATCAAATGGATATTGCATAAAATAGCCATAACAAGGCACATTACAATGATATAACATACACAAAAGTAGATGTCCATGTGAGTGAATTATGGATCATCTGCAACTTTTAACCCTTGAAACTGAAGCAAGGTAAAAGCAAAATTCAGCAGAAATCAAAAATTTCAGCTGCTTTTGCACACGTCCTGTTCCATAATAACCAAGTGTTAGACTGAAATATTTCAATTAAGAACCTAAGCCATTTGCTGCAAAATTCAATTGATGTTGTCGATTGGTTGAGGTTTGGGCAATCAACAGAAGAGTTGTTACTCTGTAGAGATTTTCAAATGACCAGCTAACTCTAGAACACAATTATTTTTAAGCATATTTACAGTAACTGGAAATGCTACCCAAACATGTAAGAGAGTCATTCTTGTACAGATCATGCCTAGATAAGCACAATGATTAAGATTTATCCAGATAAATGAGTCCTACACTCAAGGTGTGAAAGAAATTTTCAGTGAAAAAAATGAGCTTAAGCAGGAGTTTGAAGGAGACGGGTCCTGTCTTGACCAATTTCACCTGATTTGTGGTACAGGTACAGGGGATTTTAGGTAAGCATTACACAATCCGTGGGAGGTAGGCTTAGTTGGTCTGTTTCTCAGGTTCGCAGTGAGCTTAGTTTCTTTTTTGGGGGCCACTTCAATATGATATGCAGAAATCTATTAATTGAGACTTCATTCGCAAATTTCCATTGATGTGCAAAATTTTAAGCATTTGGAAACATGACGAGACATTTCATCTTAATCTAGAGGGGTAGCTTGTGAAAACAAAAAATGTACAATCTCCCAAGACAAGAAGATAGGCCCTAGGACAACTCTAATACCATTTGCAACACTTTTGGTCTTCGCCAGTGCACCAGTTTACTTCTGAATTTGCTATTACTTGTGTTTCAAAGGATTCCCATGACATTATCGATGTTTGACCTGAATCCTTGTTCCATTCAAACATGTAATAAACTTCATAACAAAGAAGAGATGACCATAGTACCTCACTTCAGAAGGCAAGTTGTCCATAATCCTGCTTCTCGCTCGACTCACTTTCAGACAAAAATGTTAGCTACCTTGTACAATTCAGACTTTCCTAGCTCTGGAGTTGGCACCGAAAAAAAAAAACCATCAATAGCCTTGCCTGGACTGAATTGGTCGAAATAAAATCACTGTAAATGCAAGTAAAAAGACATTGGATGTTTTCTATACGGCATTTGAGTGCACGCAGAGATATATTGGCAACATTAGATAAAATGATACGCATGCTTGTGTTATAGATTTCAGAGAACTTTCTAAAAAGACAGCATCCTTGTAAGTGATATTTACATTCCCTGCACCTCCAATAAGTCCTACCTTGAAATGATGAAATCAAGAAGCAGAAAGGTACACAACCCATGGCTTAAACATTATGGAATTAATTTTATTTAAAAACATTACTGATAATCTTTCCCTAATAAGTCATTCCTACACTATAGCTCTTCTACTAGAAAATTAAAAAATGACAAGAAAATCATAAGTTGAATAAGGGTCCAATTCAGTAAGAATCAAACCCAGCAGGTGGCATTTCATTTTATTTAAAAAATAACAATAAAAAGAGAGAGAACTCAAAAGGTTGGCTTTTTTACAAAATTAACTCACAGCTTCTAATAATTTCAACTTTTCACTGAAATTTCAAAAAAAAAATTAAAAAAAAAACACGTTAAGAAAGCAGCTTCTCAGACGTGATAATTTAGAAGTAGCACTCAAGCTGGATAGATGCCCAGTCAAGTAAAAATACAAGAAGTACAAACCAAAAATATAACCAAAGGATTTTTGACAAAGCAATTGTCAACTTGTGGAAAAGTTGCACTATATTTTAGACTGATGCAGTAATATAATTACCTTAAAGAAGAAATGTATTTTTCAACCATCAACATTTTCTCTACAGTATATGTATACCACTTTTCACTAGGTACAACTGCATCTTGGCATCTCGTATCTGTCGAATGGAGAATACATATTAACTGCATTTAGACTAGTCATATTACCTCAAAACATCTCACTATAATGTGTTCAAAACTAACCTTGAACCAGAATATGTGGTTCAGAAGAATAACCCTTTAATCTCCAAAATACTTTACCATTATCATCCAAAAGGATAGGATCTGTTCTAATAACATCCGAGCCCTGTTTCTCTGTAAGCATTAAAAACTCAGAATAAATAAAGCATTCATTCTTCTGAATGAAAAGTAAACAACACCAAATTAAGATAACAGCCCAACTGAAGCTACAGCTCCTCGGTAGATTGTATTGTGCTTGTTTAGGAGTTAAATGTGACCATTAAAACACCTTGTCACCCATTTGGCAATGTATGCCTATTATATTGACAGAAAACCAACATAATCATTGGAACAATTTGGCTCAATTTGATGCAAAACATCATTAAAAAGAATTTCTTTTACAGCAATTCTAAGTTTAAAGACAACTTATATTTTATCCTTTTTCAGGCTCATACCAAAGAAACATTACTATTTGTTCTAAATATAGCTATCTTTGAGCAACGACAAGTAAAGCAACATCCATATGAGAGATTATTCATCTTATATAAATATCAATGACCTTTCTGGTGGCCCATATAACAAGTGGAGAATTATTATAGCATGAACTTCGGAAAATAAAAATTAAAACATACCCATCGCTTCTACATCTATTGCCTCCAAATACTCGACATGAGCTTGGTTAGCTGCAGCTTTTATCTGTGAGACAATTGCCCCATGCTCAGACATAGAAAGGGGGGCACCATTTTTTGCAATAATAGCTTTGGCAACTTCATCCTGCAGCTTCCGTTTCATGCTCTTTTCCTGCACAATGCATTGGTGTCAGGATAGAGACCCCCTCAAAAATTTGCATCAATCTCTGCTTCCCCAAGTGAGTTTTAGTTAGTTCTATTACCTTATCTCTTGCAGCAAAAACCTTCTCTTTCGCTTCCTTCTTTTTTGCAAGAAAGATTTTATGTTGATCTTCGACCCAAGTCCTCATGTCCCTGGAAGAACCACAACAATGAATATGATTTTTTTCATATATATAAAGACAAATATGTAGAAGAAGGGAGCTGCAATAATCCTAATCACTTACGTGGTGCCAAGAGCTTCATCGCACAGAAAATTCAAAAGTTTAAGCTTTTTTGGGGAGTCTAATTTATCATATCCACCCTGGTCAAAACAAACTGAGTCTGGGAATTCTTTGAAAGAACACCGGGATTCAGATATACATTTCCCTAGAGCTTGTAACCATGCATTATTTCCATTTTCTGAATTCAATGATGGCGATCTAAACAGAAAGCACAACAAAAGAATCAAATAGCTGATCTCAAAGCAAGCTAATGTATTTAACCATATAAACAGCAAGCAGAACAAGGATTAGTACTCTTCTCCAGAGTCCATTATGAAGGACAGCAATTTTATATGAAACTGAGCTGCTGAAGAGTAAAGTGTTCCTCGCCCACGACGCCCACGCATTAGTTCTCGAAGTATGCATTCTGGCTGTCCTTTCCCGATATCAAATATCTAATAACATTTTTTAAAGCAATTCAAGTCAACTCGCCTAACAAAATTATTTTGAGAAAAGACTGAAGCAACTAAAAAAAGCAGGAGTGCTTTATTAACGTAAACATTTGGTTCTAATTTGAAATGCAAAATTGATCAAAATTGCAATAACTATTTGTACTGCAAAAAATAAGTAAATATTCACAAATGGACATGGAAATAAAAGAAGATGTTGATTATGAATTATCGAAGCATTTCTTTCAGCATGGTGCAGTCCAGTCCAGTCCCAGAATAACAAATAAGTACTGATATTTGATAGCAAATGAGATTCGCCCAAAGAAGAACTACACTGGATAACAATCACAAGACTGGAAAACCCACACCTTATCTTTAAGTAGCTATACTAATTAAGGAAACGAAAAGGAATGGATTATCTCTTGCAGTGTACTAACAGGAATCATAAATAAAAAAGACAAATTACAAGTATACACCAGTGGCATTTACTAATTTGTTCAGCTGTGCAAACATGCAAGGATCTATAATCAATGGAAACTAAAACTTTTGCCAAGTGGAAAAAACCATTACCTCTCTAAAAGCTGCACAGAACTCAAGAAACTGCAAAGCATCTCCAACAGCTTCGTGAGGCAACTCTATGCCAGCAACTACTAATAACTCATCACCCTGGGGCAATATGATGTCACATTTAGAACCTCTTTCCTCAATTTTCTTTGGGTCCTTGAGCTTCCTGTAATTGACAACTCCCTTAGGCTTGAGTTGAGCATCATGATTATTTGTTTCCTCCAAGTCTTCAGCTAGGATGCAAAAAGTGTCATTTTTCTCTTCATCATCTTCCTTTTTAGTGGGTTCTGAAATGCATAAACCCAGCATTGTCAATACCCAAACAATGAACTTTGTTACTCTTTTTTTAAAAAAAAAAAATTCTTCTTTCTAAATAAGATCAGACGAAACCACAAAAGAAACATGCATGTTGGAAATTTTATGCTCACTGGGTTTAATGTCATGGTTCCTGTTTTTCTTGTCTTTTTTGTCCTTATTAAGCCTTGCTTTTTGGGGACTATGCTTCTTCAAAAAGGTACCCCCATCCTCACCAGCAGCGTGCACATCTTGCGATCCTTCCTGCTTCTTTCTTTTAGGTTTTCTTTTATCAGGATCTGGATTTTTTGGAGCATGTACCTTTGAAATACTGTTTCCATGAAAAGCATTTTCCTTCCCCCGTTTCCTAGGAGAAGCGACTACTGTTTCCTGCATTGGTTACAATTGGCATGTAATCAAGCAAAGAGATGCCACATTTTCACCCCAAAAAACACATGAATTGCACCATCATTCTCAGTCTCCCAACCAATTAGTCATGCCTGAACGTGGAAGAAGATAAAGTAGTAGAACCCAACCAGACCTTAGTCACTGCAGCTGTCTTTTTTGCACAGACACCATTGCTTTCAATATTCAGCATATCCGAAACAGAAGAAAAGCCAGATGCCTTGGCGTGGAGGAAAAGATTTCCAGTGGGTCTGACACCTCTTTTCTTCCTAAAGACAAACATTTGAAATCAGATTTCTGCAAAAATGTAACTAATTCCAATGGTGGCTGAAAAGTTCAAAACAACAAAGAGGTTACATGCAGACACTGCAATTGCATATGCTTCTGCATTTGGGACAGTTCCAGTCTTTTAACTTGTCTACTTCTTCTGCCTTCTCACCGTATCTGTTCAAGACAAGAGAACGGTATGAATTACAAGCTGAAGCCACATAATATAACAAAAACCAAATCAATAAAAATATGAAATAAGAAACATACGCTACCTGTTCAAAAGGCATTTGTGACAAAACTTAATCGTACAAGGCCTGTCTTCTCTCACATGCTTACAGGAAGCCACAAAATCCAACGTCTTCTGCCGACACTAGTATATTTAACCAAAATAGAGGACAAAATCAAAAATCAGTTCAAGGCACTAAAAATAGGAAGCTGTCTGAAACTATAAAACTGGAATGTGAAATCATAGTATACGCCCATCATGATTGCTGAGGAAGTGCATCAAAGTGAAAGAGAAAAATCAAAGTAAAACATAAGCTATAAATCAAACTTAGTGAACTTCCGGTTTTCTGAAACATCAGCTGTGAGATTCAGAGATCCGAACCTTTCTTCAGCTCCATTTTCTCGGTAACCAAACAAATTGGGATTATGACGTTGCGTATAAAACCCATCAACCCAGTGAAGTATGCTTCTCAAACAAATATAGAAAGGACCAACCGAAAAAAATAAAGAAAGAAAGAAAGAAAGAAAAACAGCTCCAACTCTAGATCTCTCTTCTTTTTTCCCACACTTTCTGAACGAACAAGCAAAAATAATTTCTAGGGCTTAACAAAATGAATCACCTGATGACAAGTCTTGCCAAGCTCAGAATCATAGATCCGCCCCCCAACCACACGAACCCCGGGGCAATTGTTGCGCTTCGGGAGTGATTCCAGGGGCTCGGTATCACCGGCTTCCAAACAAGAATCCCCCCTCCCTTCCTTCCTACTCCGCTTGCTCTGCTGTTTCCCCATTTCCCTTTTGAGCTGAGACTTAGGGCTTCCAAAAAAATAGGAATTCAAGACCTGAACTTCTCCATCCCCTTCAAGACCTGAACTTCTCCATCCCCTCCTGTTTCTTGAGAGCGATGGTCCGCGGGAGGGAGAGAGGGGAAATGGTGTGGCGTATGCGTTGGACTGTCAGAGTGGAAGATTCATAATTTCTCAGGCAGCGGCGGGAAAGTTCAAAGATTTTCGCGAGAAAGTGTTTTCCCGCCGCACTCAGAAATTTGGAATTTGGAGATGGGCGCGGTGCGCGAGAATTCGGAGGGAACAATCCTACCGCGCAGCGCTTCAGGTGAGAGAGTTGAGTTGTGCGAATCCCACATCGAAAAACAGATAGAAGGGCGCGTGAGGAGATGCGTATAAATTAAGTGCTCGAAGCACTCGTTAGAATCACGGAGCCATGCGGTGAGCACAGAGCGAACTATTCTTTCGCCTTTTACTAAAGAATACTGTGTGCTCGTCGCTTTTAAGTGGCATACGCCTATTTTTGGAGGGGGCTCTCCTTTGGGAAGGCTTCCTAACAGTTCGAGTTGAAAATTCTCGTTTTCTTCTTAGTGAGGGGTAGATTAACCTTAAATAAAATTTAAGTGGTGCATTTTTAATTTTTATGGTATGAGAGTTGTCGGTTCTTAAAAGTCTCCGAAAGATTTATAGAACGTTTAAAATGAACTGTATAGTGTGGTACGCAAGGTAATCTATTTTATGGCTGGTGCGCGGAAAATAATTTTTTGGGCCTGAAAATGATAATTTTTCAATCATAAAAGCTTATCTTTTATTTATTTAATTGTATCTCTATTAATATTTTAGTTATTTAATTGAATCTTATGAAGAAGTAAATTGTGGGGACATTTTAAAATTTACATCGTATATCTCCAACACTAATATTGTATTAAGCAAAGAAAGAGTGGGGGTAAGGGTGTCCTCCTTACCCCTGTCCAAAGGGGATTTAGGACATGCCCCTCTAAATGATCGGGTGGCGTGTTATTCTCCTATTCGTAATGAGGTAGCCCACGCATAGAGACCTTAATTCGGGGTCGGGACGAAATCTTCTAAACTTAAAATAATAAATTGAAATTTGTTATAAACTTTGCGCTGAACAATAATAAAAAAAAAAAGGGTGAACTTAAATAAGGATAAACAGCCTAGCTAGACCTTTTCTCATCAACATAAAGTTTAATTGAGTTCGGGATACTTAACTAAGTTTGTTATGGCAAAATCTAAATGTTTAGTCAGCAATGCTTTCAAATGCCACCTTTGTTCTTTATGTTGACGTGATGTTCCTCTGTGCTCAATCCGTGTTGAGTGGAAAGTAGGGAACCGGGGGAGAGCCTCTCCGATGGGGTGAGGATCCTCTTTAAATAATTTTAAGACATTTTTGCGCAAATTTAATCACACAGAAAATACCTTTTCACCTATGAATAGAACACTTCGTACAGATTTTAAAGATTTTGACCTGCCGATACTAATAATAAATATTACAAAAAAATGACATTCTTTATTTATTTTTTGTATGTTATTTTCATAAATTCTGTAAAAATGCCATGAAATCATACTTAAGGGGCATCAAAAAGCCCTCCAATACTCCCTATATTGGATATGACGTACTCCCTCAATCAGGGGTTGAGATTGGGTAAATCAGTCTAATAATCATATGGTGATTGACAGAAAAATCGATTAAGGTGAGGTATTTTCAAACATAATCAAATTCAGCCACGCCTATATGGAAAAAGAAAAGGAAAAAAAAAAAAAAAAAAATCCTTCATTCATACAGAATGCACCCAAAGGACGGACATGGGCAATTTGTAAGGTTTCTCCAGCCTCTTTCATATACTCCAAGTAGAGAATACAGCATACAAACTGTTATCTAAATTAGCACGTTGTATGACTTAATTTCAAGTTGTAGTTTCATACAACTCTGGTGGGATCAGGCATGTGAGTTGAGAGGCTTCGATACCACGAGTTTAAAGGAGTTACTTGGATTCATCGGATTGCCACTCGACTACTGCTAAAGTATGGCGACCACCACAAGCAACAAGTTTAGCACACCAACGCCCTTTGGTCTCCCCACTAAGATCTCTTGGGGGTTGCAGGTTGATCGGGACTTCATTTGGATGACCGGTTGTTACCTTTTTTCCATATCCAAGTCGCCCATGGTCACCTCGTCCGACCTGCCAAATTGTGAAAAACTCAGTTTGTAGTTCTCAATTGACGGTGTTCAGAACATGGGTTGTCCTCATTTTTGCTAGATGAACAATTTAAAGAAGCTTCTTAATCTTTGATAGAATAGAAGGAACAAAATCAAACGCGTCAGCGGACAATGATGTCAAGGCAAAGGTATGTTGCACAAAACTTCAAGCAACTTTTGTACAATGTTGTGCTGTGTTTGTCATTAGTGTACGACATGGGCGTGCAATCATACGGAAAGAATAGAAGACTCCAAGAGTTGCTTAAAAACTCAGATAGGTCCAACGAGCTTTGGTTTTCACTTGGATAAAATCTGGAACTAATGAGCTTTGGTTTTCACTTGGACAAAATCTGGAACTAATAAAAAATGAAATGTAGAAAATAAATATAACTGAGGACTTACAGAGAACATGCGACCATCGCGTGTTAATGCAACTGAGTGGGTGCCTCCACAAGACACCTGAATCATAGACAAGTTATACATAATTGTTTGAATGCAGACTAATTATGAGAAACAAGACTAAAAGGCCCTAGCGCAAAATTTTACTCCACAAAATGCTGAAATTGTTTCCAACAACCAGACAGAATGACACCGTGACTTCCAGTAAATTCTGTTAACAGAATGAAGTCATTTTCAATATTTCAGGAAACACGATAACTTTGATGGAGTTATATTGTGCGAAAATAAACCATGGAAACCATTTTCAGAAATGTGTTCACTGCCTCAATAAAACGCAGAAACATTTCATTTAGTTTAATTTTAAACATATATAATGATTTAGCTGCCTGGTAAATTACAATTTAAATGGGGCCAATAACCTGCATCAGCCAATGGAAACCTGCCCCAACACCAACAAATTGAAATATTCATTTTTGTTACTAATTTGTACTGGGACATGTTTGCTAGTTCTTTATAGAATCTTTTAAGACCAGAGTTCCATTTATCATCCTCATATCGGTGTTTAGTCCTTAAATATAATGACAATCTCTAGCAACATCTCTCGCAGAGATTTGACCATGCAAGTCCCAAATTCAGTATCCATAATCTAATGGTTGACAACAGACTGGGTCAGTGGATCGTACCTGAATTATGTCCTCTCCAACAAGAAGTTGAACTCTTTGAGGCACCATTTTACTGCTCTTGTCATCTCCAAATCCAAGCCTCCCATGTTCACCTCTGCCCCAACCATATACCTGCAATAAAGTAAATAGACCGACTCAATTCTCATGCATCCTTGGGTTGGAGCACATACTTATTACAAAGTCGATTCCTTTCAAAAGAAATTCAAAACTTCAGAACCTAAATCAAGGACTTTGCCATATTGAAAACTGCAGTCTTAAACGAAACATTCTCTTGTAATATTTTAGAAGTGCTATTGAGGTGAAGCATGCGTCAGAACACTCAAAATAACTATGTAGATAGGCATTGTAAATGTTATAACAGAGTCCATGGTTGTCAAAGCTATTATACAGTTTCAGTTTCTCCATCATTTTCCTCAAGCTTTTCTGACGTTAGCTGATAATCGTTGAAATAAGAGTAAATACCTCTCCTTTATCTGTCAGTGCAGTAGAATGCCATCCTCCAGCAGCAATATCAACCTTGTTGGAACAGATAAATGCTCATCATCAGGATGAAAAAAATTCCAAAGACTAATACGCATACCACCATATTTATTCATCATTACTAGGACAATATAGTGATGTTATGGTGCAAATGCACCAACCAAATCAATTAACCTAAATTTTGTTTCTTTACACAAATCACTGCAAATTCAAGCAATTTTAATCACAGTATTCATGCATACTCGGCGTGTTCCCACATGGTATGGTCCTACTCAAGACAAATAGTAGTAATAACAACACACTTATCTGGACTTTTTTTTTGCTATATGCACATACAAATCCTAGAAGACATTAGCATGCAAATTTTCCAAAGAGGCAGCCGCCCAAAGTTTTCCAAAGAGGCAGCCGCCCAAAGTATATAAGAAGCCAGATATTCAAATAATAACAACAGAGAATGGAAATCTCTCTTACATGCTGGAATTTAAAAAATAAATAGTAAGACAGAAGGAATAGAAAAACATTCTATACATACCAATGTAAGATCAGACAGCCCCGGTACAGGAATAGGTTGTGATCTTGGCTGGGTATCCCCAGTGCCAAGCTGTCCATATTCATTGTTACCCCATGCCCACAAAGTACTGTCCTCTGAGAGCGCCAAATTATGAAACGCTCCAACTGCAATTAGCCGCACCCTCTCAAGACCTTGTACTCGAACAGGAGTTGAGATCTGCTTTCTGAGTAGAAAGGAAATAGAATTTCTAACGAAATCGAACAGAAGAACTTACATAAAAGCTCACCAGCCTGTCTAAACATGTCCAGAACATAATTAAGCAGGCCCATAATATGGCCTAGGAAAGATAAACACACACACACACACACACACACACACACACATATATATATGTAGATACACACACACACATGTATATGTAGATACATACACACATACACACACACACACACACACATATATATCATAAATGGGTCTTGAAGATTACATGTCTCCGGGAGGCCAAGGTTGGCCCCATGTCCATACATGCCCTTCATTTGTAAGCACCACAGAGTGAGTACCTCCGGCAGCAACCTAAGACATCAGCAGTTATAAAAATGTTAGATGCCAAGCTAAAACAGAAAAATCTGTTTATATATGTGTGAGGTGTGATGGGATCAAGTGAGCTACATATGTATCTGGGAAAGTAACGAGAGCATGAAATATCTGCTGAAGAAAATGATAACAGATCTCAGAGGAGAAAATGACTTCAACATGAGAAATAGAGAGTGAGGGGAATCCTTGTTATGAGTCAGATAGTTCAGACAGAAATGGATTGTATGGTAAAAGGTAAAGCCTGAAATAATAGCAGAAAACTCAATTGAACAAGGCGCCAAATACAACAGATACAGAAGTGCACCACGGAATTCTGAGAAAAGATGATACAAGGGAAACACAAAAGCCAAAACAAGATATGAGGAAACACTATTTCAACAATTCATTCATCCAGCAGCTGGCTCACAAAAACAAAAATGTATACTTGATGCATCCACATTTAAGAATCATGAGACCTTGTGACAAATAAAACAAAATAAAAAAGCAGAATCATGTGAAGGTGTATATGTTAAACCTAGTTAATGATATGATTTTTATGGGACCCCATGTCAAAGGTATATATGCTAACTTAGTAGTAATATGATTTTTTACTCGCCACAACTAAATCTAAGAGAAAGAAGAATATTCTAGAAAAAACTCACTAAGATCCAATACTCGAATTTTTAAGATAAAAAAGAACTTAGAAGCTTGTAATTCACTTCCCAGTGTTAACACAAAATGTGAACACGTGATTTCAAACAATATCCAGGGAGAAAATTTTCTCAAACGTCATTGAGCATTCTATCATAAGTAAATCAGAAGAAAATCACAAGAAGTAAATTACCTGCCGAACTGAAAGCTTCCCTGCACAGCGCTGAGGAATCACAATATCCCTTCTCAAAGGCCTGCCAACCTCATTTTTCCGTTCAACTTCCTCACCGCACTGGCCATACTCATTTCCACCTAAAACCAAAACAGAACCGCATCAACTTCACAAGAAAAATCTCAGTCCCCATTACCATTTGGTTGCCAAAACAAAAAAAACAGAAAGATCATTTTTTAACCTTATGGCTAGCAAATTACAACAATACCATAGACTGCGATTAACCTGAGTGCAATAGTACCAGCAGAGTAAATACACATTCATTTTTTTCTTTAAAAACAAAGGAATGAACATCCTGATCCTCTAATAATTATTTTATTTCATTTTCACCTTCACTTTCGTAGAACAGAAATAAAAGTACAAGTGCAGAGCCAATGGCAAGGAGGAATCCGGCATACCCCAAGCATAAGCACGGCCTCGATCATCAACAGCCAAACAATGCCAGCCACCAATAGCCGCCTGAGATGAAAACCCGACAATTAAGATTTCGTAAAAAAGCCCATAAACTAAGCTTTCCACATCCAAACCCAGACAAAGAATTTGCGAATACCTGAACAATCTTAGCATGTGCCAAAGCTTTCACCTGACTAGGGATGTTCTCAGTCTTGGTTTCAGGTGGGTGCCCCAGTGTGCCTCTCTGGTTCCATCCCCATGTAAACAACTAATACCCACCACAGGAATCATCAAAATCTCCCACTCAGTACAACTCCACACAACTAAAAACGCCCGATTGAAGCAAGAATAAATCTAATCAAGAATCAATAAAAAAGGGAAAAAAAAGAAAAGAACGAGAAACTGAGAGAACCTTTCCGTCCTCGCATATGGCGAGTGAGTTCCTACTACCGGCGACCACAGAACGCACTTTCTGAGACTCGAGGGCCTTAACTTTGCAAACCCATTCTTTCTCCTCGTTGTTGCCGATTCCCAGCTGCCCATCTTCACCTGAGCCCCTGCGATTGACCAAGGGAAACGCCTTTTAATGTGAGCAAATTTGCACAGGCACAGAAGTGCACGAAGAAAGAGAGGGAGACGTGAATCAGACCACGCGATTATGGCGGTAGCCATTGGGGGAGAGAGAGCGTCGATGAGAGAGAGTAGCACTTGAGTAGGTTAGACGGCGAAGCGAGTGAAAGGGGATTTTGGGTAAACATTGCTAGGAATTTGAACCTTACTACACGTTTTGAGTGGGACCGCGCAGCGATTATAAGCATTTTAATTCTCCAAAAAAAAAAAGTTTCAAATAATTATTTGAAAAGAATCCGAAATAACACTTTCTTTTTTTTTTTTTTCTCCCACGGATAAAAACTTTTTTAAAATAAGTTTTACTCTCACAATTTAGAATGGTAAGTTTGAGATTCCAACATCAAAATAGGCTCAATGCAAATACAGAAAACGAGTTAAATTATTCTTATGAATAGAGCCATATGACCCTTTGTCTTTTCTAAGTAAACTTTTATGCAAACACTTATTATCAACCTTGAACGCCTATAGAAAATGCTTTTTTGTGCTTTTTGTAGCCACTTTAAAATATTGAAAGCCTGTAAATGGATGTACTAACAGCTAACCGTCCGTTTGATTCGCGAAATAGAATGAAATCAGTATTCATAAAAATATAATATGAATAATAAGATAAATAAGTGAAATAAATATCTTTTCAAAATCTATAAGTGAAACATGTAAGTAATAACTATTACATTATTGCCAATTGATGATAATTAGTCCTTATTTATTCCTCTTATGACTTGTAGGAATAGTCATTTCACTCATGCATCATAAAAGTATTACCTTTTACATGTTATATTAATATATCTTTCATTGCATTCCACAAACTGAACATATTAATACATTTCATTTCATTCCGTGAATCAAACAAGTAGTAACCCCTTTGCTTATGAAATATAATAATACACTATCAAAATAAACTAACACGACAATTATGAATCCGTATATTTTTGTATTGTTTGTGTTTTTTATATGTATGTAGAAGCTTGCAGTTGTGTTTCCAACCGGGTTGAACTCGGGCCACAAATGACTCGATAAATGCTTTTGAAAGATTCCTTATTTTTGGAGTAGAATATGTGCTCCGAAATAACAATAATTAAAAAAAATTAAAATAATATTTTCCTTTTACAGACAGAAGTTATTTCTAAAGAATATCCAAATTTAATACGAGTGGTGATTGATTGACATCGTAGAAATATCAAACGAATCAATTGTAACAGAGCAGCTCCCGTACTAATTTTCTACTATATAAAGATTACAAGAGACGAACATTACATAACAATGTTCTAAAAAAGAAGAAAAAAGGGTACATGGTAATGATGCGACTCAGACATATTATCACCTCTACGAGATCCGTATGTGTCTCAATCTAAAAATTTTAATTTTACAAATTAAAAAAACTAGAAAAGAAAAAAAGAAAAAAACCCATCAATTTTTACACAATGTGTCAGCAAAGAGGCTTTTATTTAAATGGTACAAAATTTTAAATACATTTAAAAGATTTGATTTGAAAAGAGTTTTTCATTATTTAAAAAACATGAAGCATTTCCTAAAACAAATTATATAAAAATAAACGAATCCTCATATTTTCATACTCTTCCAATTCATCCACTTAAAATTTTTAAATCAAGATCCATACAGACCTCTTAAGAAATTACTACTTTTATACCGTTCAAAACATCCCTGCAGTGAAAGCAACACGATCCATAAAGACAAACATGCAAGATCCATAAACACCTCAAAAGAGTACTTTTCTTTTATTTTTTTTGCCAAATAATTTTAAAATATGTTCTGACTTTTTTTATCATGATATCATTTTCCATATTATCTAAAGTAAATATAAGTTTCGGACTAAGGACGAACGATCACACCAATCACAAGCTGCTTAATAAATCACAATCCTAAGAACAGTATAATGCTCGAACACCACAACTTATTTCAGACAGCAGAACGACAAGCAAAACAATCAACATTTAAACTAAATTCTTTTCATGTAGAAGGCAGAAGCTTGAAATCTGACGGAACACATCAAACCTAAGGGCCACCGTTATGGAATACTGCTACAACCACCCCCACTGGGATCTATATATTAAGCTCAAAGTTGAGTAGTAAACAGTACGGAGCCCTAAAACCTCATGACTGTGGGCCCTTGCCCGACTCCTGCTTTGAGGCCTCCTTGATTTCATCCCCCGCCTCATCCTACACAATCAAAACAAGAAGTTCAGATCTTCAACGCATAGTTCTTTTAAGGCCATGGAAACATGAGCAGAATACATTCAGTCAACTTAAGTTGATAAAACTCAGAACCAATGCATCCTAACTCCGTAATCAACGTAAATTAATTTCTATTTCCAGATGCAGTCTACAAATGCCTCACAGAGCGAGATTCCATTGTGTTGCCCTTAAATAATTCCACGTTCAATGCTCGGTCAGCAAATGCAAAAGCAAAAGCAAAAGCACAAAACAGAAGATAGAAAGCAGGAGCAATAATAATTCCTTAGCCCCTAGTTTTATTTCATTCCAGGTGGAAGAAAAAAGCCGGCGAAGTAAACCGAGGCAAAAATTTGCCCATCAATCTATTCCAACAGAAGCAAAAAGAATAGGGATAGAGAGATGGAGAAACCGTAATATCAGAGGTCCAAAGTGTCAGGTTGTCTCGGAGAAGTTGCATGATGAGTGTGCTGTCTTTGTATGATTCCTCCCCCAAAGTATCCAACTCAGAAATGGCCTCATCAAAAGCCTGGCAAACAAAAGAACAGGAGTATGATTGAGGAGGAATGCTAATTTCCAACGTACTTTATTGAAGCAAATTTGGCCACGAAATCGCAACCCAATTCATTGCGCCTTTTCATAACCTACCCATGCCAAATTCCCAATTTGAGCAGATTCTTAATCTAAACTCCAAAATATGCCAGACTTTAACTGGAAAAGGCTTCTAAACAACCAAACAACTCCTTATATACAGACCTTCATCCACCCAACATGGGCTTTGATGTTTTTTTCTTTTTCTTTTTTTTTTTCCATTATTTAAAAAATAAATAAATTCACTTCCCTTGAACATGCCCAAGTCAACTATGAAGCCAGATGGAGAACCTATTTAAAGGCTAGAGGGGAAAAAAATAAAAAATAAAAATGACCACAGGTATCTCTACCCACAAAAAGGTGGAAAATCAAACAAAGAATGTTTCGGATATGAACTTTCACACCCAAAGTTCTTTCCACACAAATTCTAAAATGTATGCAGCCAAGACCTGGAAACATGTCGTTAGCCAAAATTCCAGCCAAGATTGACTGGAAAACATAGTCACAATGCTATATAGAAGCAAAACTCTTGTCCTCTGACTTGCAACTGCTTCTAAAAAAAAAAAAAAAAGCACTCAAGGCAATGAGCAATTTTGCTTTTCCACTTACCTATAAAATACTAAAAATACTATAAAGTGATCCATCAAATCACAGCAGAAGCAAAAAAGAAAAGCAATAGTTCATGTACCTGCTTTGCAAGATTGCAAGCACGATCGGGTGAATTGAGAATTTCATAATAAAACACAGAGAAGTTGAGTGCAAGTCCCAGCCTTATAGGGTGAGTAGGAGCCAGCTCAGCCAAAGCAATATCCTGAATCATAAACAGGATAAAGAACATGTGCAGCAAGTAAAAATAACAAACATAAATATGAGTAACAACACCTCAGGCTGACACTCACCTGGGCAGACTTATAAGCCAACAAAGTACTCTCAGCAGCTTCTTTTCTCTCAGCCCCCGTCTTAAACTCAGCAAGATACCTGTGGTAATCACCTTTCATCTTAAGGTAAAAGACCTTGGACTCAGCAGAAGAAGCTGCCGGTATTAAATGCGACTCAAGAAGGCCCAAAATTCCATCACAGATCTTGCTAAGCTCCGATTCAATCTTGCCCCTGTACTCCTTAATAGTAGAGACATGATCTTCATTACCCCTGCTCTCTTCCTTCTGTTCAATGGAAGAGATGATCCTCCAGGAAGCCCTCCTAGCCCCAATAACATTCTTGTAGGCCACAGAGAGAAGGTTCCTTTCTTCAACAGTTAGCTCCTCCACATCTGCTGTCTTTGCAACCTTCTCCATGAAATCCACCATCTCCTCGTACCGCTCTGCCTGTTCGGCCAACTTGGCCATGTAAATGTTTTCCTCCCTTGGCGATTCAGTTGGCGACATCTTCGTTGTGCAATCTAATATATAATCTGTAGGATGACTACTACTATAAACAAGTGCCAAAAATTGAATGCTGTATACTTTATTATCAAGCAAACTTAGTTTTGCACTAATCCAAGCTACCTTCATCATTAACATGATCAACGCACTCAAACACGTAATTGCAAATTGAAAATATTGACCCTTCAATAGCCAACAAAAGCACCTATCTAAAATCGTTCCTTTGGTCTCAGATAATCTCAAATCTCTTCTCTAAATTTCGGTAGAATAAAAATGGAAGGAAAAAAAAGTAGTATCGACCTATTTTAACCTGCCAATGGGCATGTCCACGTTAGGGATTCGTTTCTTGTATAATTTCTCAAAAATCAAATAGATCATAACGTGCCCAGAGGAAAGAGTGTGAGAAAGTAGCAGTTATATGCTTATAAATAATATAAAATAAAATAAAAAACCTAGTATTCTCTTTGCTAATCACAAGATGCCGAGAAAAAAGAAAGAGTCCAAAAGTACAAATTATACTCATATCAAGCTCAGTACAGAAAAAGTCCAGGTTCTTCTCAAACAACCGCAACTCTAAGCTTCCACTAGTTAATTTCCCCTCATCCACAGCAACCAAAACAAGCGAGAAGTCAAAATTATCCCCATTCATCAGTCCAACAATAGAATACAGGCCATAGCACAAGAAATCTACCAAAAGTCTCAATAACTCTCAGGATGAACAAAGCAACTTACACAGAAATCTAAACAGCAATCAACAGGGGAGCCGAAAATCAAGTAGTATTATGATATTGCCAAAATAATCACAAATCTGAAACATAAAGCGACGGAAAAATAGAAATCCGCAAGAACAGGTCCTGAGCAAAGCCCTAACCCTAACCCTAACCCTAGAAGATCGAAATTCGGAGGAGGCATACCTCACTGAATTCCGCAAGTCCGCGTCTGTCCGTATTAGCTCGCACTGGAAACAGATTAAAGAAGAGAGAGGGAGACTCGCACCGGTGCGAGAGCGGGGATCAAAAGCGGGCGGGGTTAGGTGGGGACAGTGGCATGACCAATGGGGCCTCGACACGTAGGAGGCTCAGGGAGATTCCCGTGGGTGGCGTTGACCGTCAACCTACGTGACCCTTATTATTACTGAGAGTTTTTGTGGGCCCCGTCTCCGTTTGCCTCTGTCACACTGTCGTCACCACGGTAATTTTTTTAAGGATTGCCTTTGTTAAAGGATAATTTAGTCATTAATATCTTAACCAGTATAAATTGACTACAAACTTAATTAAAGAGAATAATTAAACCATTTATATGAATTAAAATTTCAATCTTATTTTATTTCTCTGTTAATTGCTCATATATATATATATATATATATATATATATATATATATATGTACATGTATATGTTTATACTAGTTCTTAGACATCTGATAAAATTATTTCACTTAAAATAATAATAAGTATTATATCATTATTATTCTTACAAGATATCATTCTAATATATTTTAAAAAATTAAATAATCCTCGTTTCAATTAATTGTAATTATAGTAAAAATAAAGTTAAAAAAATTAAATTTTGGAAATAGTATAATCTACGTTATATAAATAGACAATGAATCATTAGAAAAACTTTATCGTTGACATTCCATAATAGTTAATAGTATCTCTCGTCTTACATTAATAACAATAGTCATAAATATCATATTATTTTACGATTATTATTATTATTATGAGGTATCATTATAATATAATTTCAAAATATTTAATAAAGTGAAATTAAATTAATTGTAAGCACAGTACCAATAAATTTGATAAAATTAACTTTAAAAAATGAATTATTATTATCATAACTGAAATATAACAATCTTAACTCACATAAGTTGTCGAACCATTTATTAACATTAATGATCATTTCGTACCACCTGAAGCGTTATTGGCTAAATAGCCCACTACTGATAGTGTTGGTGGCTTACAAGTACTTAATCATTCTTTTAATTTTTCATTTTGACCTCTAAATTTTTGTTTTTATTTTTTCAGTTTAATTATTGGAAATATTTAGGTAGGGTCTGAAAAATAGTCGCTGAACTTTGCACTGATTTTGGGACATCTCTGAATTATATCAGATAAAGTTAAGGGAGTTGGTTCAACAACACCATTCCATTTTTGTCCAGATTTTAAATTTTAATCGCTTAGTTGACATTCATAGGGGTAGCCGAAATGAGATTGAAAGCTCAGTGATCTCACTAGAGCATAATATAAAATTTACTAACCAATCTTTTTGTCATGTTCATCCAGTACAAGGAGCTGTATTTATAAAATATTCCTTGCATCACCCACTCGGTAGTGGAGACGAAATTTTAGGAAATTTATTTTTTGAAGTACAAATTATTGATTTCTTGGTTCACATAAAATACTCATTAATCAAGAGGAGAACTAGGGCGTGCAGGGAGTCAAGTTTTTTATTTTTCCTTCTTAAATTCATTCGAGAGAAATGAAGATACCATATGAAAGAGCCTAACTTTTAAAGAACTCAACAGCCGTAATCGATTAACGGATACATATATAGAGATGCATATTTTGTTATGAAGGACGGGTTGAAAAGTACATTCCAATGCAGCAACACGCTGTGAACATAAAATATCTCTTAAGACTTTACATGCATTTGAGTGCGCATTTTTAATAAATTGGCATTAAAATAAAAGGTATTTACACGTTACAAGTATCTATAAAAATGATTCTAAGGTTGCATACTCCGAATAAAGTGGACCCGAGAGAAGCTATTATCGGTTCAAATGAACTCAATTGCAGGGCATTTACGAGATTACACTCGTACACAACTCCGAAAAATAATGCAATACCAACAAAACTCAGGCAGTAAGAAAGGAGACCACAAAACATGGCAAACAGAACAACTCTCCAAGCAAGCAGCACAAAGCAGCGTCCGAGCAAAGCACGCGAAGGCTAATTTGGCTTCCGCATGTTACGTCCCGCACGAATCACTTCATCCACCAGAAGTAATTGGGATGCAATTACCGGCCTGCATATTAGTGAGTTAACTGTAAATGTTGAGCACTGATTTTGTCTTCCCTTGCTCAAAAACGCCAGAAACGAGTGCGAGGGGCAGATGCATTATACAAAAGGAGTTAAAAAAAAAAAAAAAACGACGACAACAAAACCAGAAGAAGAAAATTGAAAGAACAACAGCGTTAGCAAAGAGATTATTATGCGATTTTGTTGATTGTATTCATTAAGTACTTTGTCTATGCCTATATTTGATTTGATATAATAATCCTTAATCAAATTCTTCCCAAAATGAAGTCCAAAACACCAAGGTTCAACTACCGGGAAGTTACGTACGCTGAGTTTATGATTTGGCACTTCACGGAGTAGTTGTCGAAGATGCCCTCCATCCGAGGGTCGATGGGTTCTCCTGTGTACTGGTTTAGCCCCACAACATTGCCCCTGTCTTGCTCTCCCTGAATAAACAATTCCAATAGCATCAGCAAACAAAGATGATCTCCTTCACAATTAAAATTGGGGTATCAGCAAGCGTGACAAGAAAGGATACCGTTAGAGAAACGATCACATCTTGCGTGTCAAGCCCAGAGTTCTCAGTTAGTGTCTTTGGGATCACGAGCAGGGCATCAGCAAAAGCTTCAACACCGAGTTGGGCACGCTGTTCCGATTTATTTTTTATTTTTTAGCACAAGCAATCATTAGAAAACCATCCAGTGTCATTAGTTGCTTTCAATGATACAAAACAAAGAGAAGAAGGCCGTCAATTTTACCCCTTGCACAGTTTTCTTCACTACATTAATGAGGTATTGTCTTGCTGCAATCTCAAAAGCCCCTGCCCCCTGAATCACGAACAAAAGGCACGTAACACAGATATAAATACATAAGAATACGAAAAATGCAAGTAGATAGATTGAGCTACACAAAGACTACAAGCCTTGGCATAAATTCTGAATAAGAACTTGAGTCTTGCATGACCAAGGAAAACACAGCTAAGTCAGAGCTCAGGGTCCCTCAATTGTCTGTCATCCTAACCTTTGCATAACAGACAGCTCAGTCAAAAGGGACAAAGTGCCATGCACGGCAAGGAATTATTTGACCAATAAAACAAAGATGCACAATAGTGCACCCAATCAGAGATTCATAAAACAATTTCAAAGGAATCATTGTCTTTAATAGAAATAGATGCAAATTTCACGAGTAGTGTATATGGCACAACTTACCAATATAACAGCTTCATCTTCAATAGTATTTTTAACTGCTCTCAGGCCATCACGGACAGCATCCTTTATTTGTGCAATAGTATAGTCATTTGGACCTGCACCATAATAATGCAATAAATATATTTATGAATATAGTGCATATGCTAAAAACATTAATTGCAGACATAAAATCAATTATTGTAAATAAAAACCTAACTCAAATACCTTTTATTAAAATTGTACAAGAATGAGGATTCTTCACTTGTTCCACGAAGGTGTACTTCTCCTCACCAAGAATATGCTCATAGACCAAACCAGCCCAACCAAGGGAGTCAGCAGTCAAGTCATCTACAGAATTAACAGCCTCTCCCCCACAAGCCAAAACTAACTGTTCCATATTTCTTCTCTTTGCTCTTCGAAGGGCAATAATCTACAAAATCCATAAAGCCATTAACTTGCAAGGGGCACTAACTAGAATAGCAATTACTTTATAATCCTACAATAGATACACAAAAGTTGAACGCAAGCGGCACATTCCTTTAAAAGATTCTCTTGCTATGCCACCACTATATGATTTTTTTCAACAGATCATTGTCTTACCATATTTATAAGACGTTTTCCCATGAGTTTTCAGATCTAACGTAGTTTAACAATTGGAAGGTTAAACAAAATCAACTTTGAAATATATGCTACAGTTAAAAAAAGAAGAAGCAAAACTATTAATTCTTCTCCTGTGCAGCGCATGCAATCTCTTCTATATGAAGTCAAAGGTTATCAAAAGAGGAGTTTCAAATGTACTTATTATGGAACAACATCTATTGGTTCTCAAAATAAAGATATGCATTGGCCATATATTTACATACATAAATAAAGCTTCCTAGAAATTTCAGGGAAACAAATAAACACGAATGCAATAACTTACTCCTGCCCTTGCAAGAAGGTCCAAAGATGGGGGATCTATTCCCTTTTGATTAATAACAACAAAGTTCTTCTCAGTACCCGAACAAACCTACATATGATGAATGTGGACTTTAGGGTGAGATATCAGAAGATACAAATGCTATGATATAACAATAAATGCCTCAGTTTTGTCAAAGACGTTTTGCACCCTTAAGGTGCCAAGAACTGCCATGCTAAGCACTCATCTATGCCAAGAAGTTAGTTTGGGAGACAATTATACTATGGAAAACGAAACTAATAAATGTGAATTATGTATTGTATTTTCAAGCTCACATGATATTTCCCCTCGAACTGATCCAACTTAAATTGGCTATAACAGGGGTCATCAATGTGGTGAAAAGTACATTAAGGTTGAATTTGATAAATAAGTCTAATTAACCTCTGATTCTGATAAAAGGTGTAATAAGAGATGTTAAATATGTAATAGTAAAGCTGTCTGATTACACATCTGAATGAAAGCCTGAATGGCTTGTATTTTTGATTTTACCCTTGTTATTATTTTTATTTATTTATTATTAAGTCATACATTCAAATTTATCAATTAATTAATAGCTTCACATTTTTAATATAAAAATTTTCAAATCAAAAAACTTAATCAAAATTAAAATTCCCAAAAATTTAAAATCTCCCATCTTTTCATTAATCTTCTTTTAACTCTTTCTCTCTCTCTCTCTCTCTCTGTGTCTCTCTCTGTCTGTGGAGGTGCACAATTAGAAGCAAAAATAAAAAGAAAAAAAAGTGAAGCAAAAATAAAAAGAAAAAAAAAAATGTGAAGCAAAAATAAAAGGAAAAATAAAAAATGAAAGCAAGGAAAGGGAGTTGAACTTGGCTTAAGTGGGTCAGAGTGAAGGGGTTTTGCCACAAAAAAAATTTAAACTTTTATTTATAAAGGTTTTTTTTTTTTTATATATATATAATTTAAGCTCTAAAATGAACAATATTTAGCATTTGGCATCAATTTGAGTGTTGATTCAGTCATAGGTCATTCAGAGCTATTCAGAAGCATTACCAAACACTCTAAATGAACCCACCTCTGACCGATTTAGCATTCAGAGGTATTCAGCACCAATTCAGTGCAAGCAAACGCAACCTAAATCAAATTGTGACGAGTGCATAAAGCACCTTTGTCTAGGTGCCTTGCATTGCTTGACACATGGCGTGAGACAGAATTCTTACAACAACAATTGCAACAAATAAATTGGTGCCTTTCAAAGTCTCTACCTTGTTCTTAAGTTCAATGATCTTCCTTACTCTTTCATCAACTTGACGCCTTTCAGCAGCCACCATGGCCTCTCTCTGCTCTGCATTTGAGTAGAAAAAACCTGCATTTACTTCACTGAGGATAAAATGTTAGTTCTATGTCCAAAATAAAATATGACAACAAATGTAGCAGCGAGGATGTCTAAAATTAACACAAAACTTCAAATTTTGTTCAACACCAACTTGAATCCTAACAAGATTAAAAATTTAAATAAATATTACAAAATGGACTAACTTATCCTCAACAATTCCATGGAAACAAGTGGAACAATTTGAATAAGTAAAACTTGAAATCCAGAGTTTGAAAGTCAGAAATTTCAAGCAGAAAGTCATAACAATCATAACAAACGCCAAAAGATTTAGCATATAGAAGAAGCTTAGAATTTATAAGAAAAAACAGGAGAAAGAAAAGTAGTTACCCGGTACATGGCTCCCACCTCAGATCAGCCATTCTCAAAATTTTACCTTTTTCTAATTTTTCTAAGTTATTCAAAATTACCTCTTCTCATACTCCAAAGACACATTGCATGTCAAGATGTAGCAATTCTCAGCTCTTCTTTTCATGTCAGGATGTCTAGAACCGTGATCAAGGACAAGCCCCTCAACCTTAGAAAAAAGAAAAAGAAATGAGAAACCAAAGGCAGCAAGGTAATTATATATATGCTATGTAGCAAGGACATGGACACAACACAAGACACAATTTGCTGACACGCAAATTTTCAGAAAACAAGAATTTCAACACATTGGGAAACCTCGAATAATATATATTTTCTAATTTATAAAAATATGAGAAAATATCATATTTTGTAACAATGAAACAACAAAAATAATTGGCTGCTCATGAAAAGGTGTTGAGAAAGAGTCATATGAGTGTCAGTGTCCGCCACACATTGAAAAGAGAAACTTAGACTTGAATAGAGTGTCTGTGCTACATATACCATATGCAAGCAAAGTACACAATTTATGGGGTTGCATCATACGAATGAACTGTTGGCCGCTAATATCCAAGTCTCAGCTTGTTAGGTTGTCCAGGACCATGGTCAAAGAAGAAAACCTTAAGACAATGTAAATGTAAAATGAACATGACTACAAGGCAAATATATGTTCTAGACAAGTAAACAACTTGATGACTAGCACTACAGAAAAGAATGGCCCGGACATGTTTAATTTTCATCAAGGGGAAGTATCAAGTTTGCCAACTTTTTCTAACAGTTGAGAATGAGAAAAGAATTTAAATGCAATTAATATGAATAAAAAGGTTTAGAATTCCGAACAAAAGAAAACATAAATAAAAATGTATGAAATCCCTAACGTATAAAAAAACAATGTATTTTCCCACATATCTGCACCTTGTAGCTATAAAACATGCATACGACAAACCCATCAACCAACATAAGTTATCAAACTAGAAAGCATTTGAAAAGATATTTAATTCACACAAATAAATGAGCTAATGCTGAATACCAAACAAACAAACTGATATGCTTGTTCGTTCGTTCATTGTATAATGGTGAAGTTATTTCAAGAAAGTAAAGCAATGATAACATTCAATTCATAAGTATCAGTAATCATCATTTAGTGGACATGTGTGTTTGCGCACAATCATGTGCCAAGGTACTACACATAAGACATTATATGTGTTCCTCAGGAAAATGGATCAACATCACAAGTAATTAAAATGATCTCGAGATATTCCAAACACGGTGTTTGGTTCCTTCATCAAAAATAAACTTTATGAACCAAGCATATTAACTTTTCACTGTGTTATTAATGAAGAAAAAGCATATCATTGCAAATCCACATACCAAACGTGTGTCCACATCGAACTTATGGCGCATGTGCATAATTTCCACCATAAACAAATCAATGGCTTCCTCAGGTTTGCAGATGCAGAGCACCTGTCTTGTCAAGGCCACAGGTTAACACATGCAAAAAAAAAAAAAAAAAAAGAGAAAGAAAAAAAAAAGTCTACTACAAAATATGCTGCAAACTAACACAAAAGAGTTTTTAATTTTTCAAAAAAAAATAAAAGTGATAAAATTGTCAGAGTAGATGCACTCACTGCATCAGCCACTATGTCAGTTAACTGATCTGCTAATGCTTCATATAACTAGTAATAACAACAAAAGGAAAAATTGTCAGATTGAGATCACACAGAGTGCAAAATATCCAACAGGAAGAGTAACATAAAAAAGTAATAGACTTCAACTGAAAGAGCAAAATATAAATATAAACCACCTTGGTTCTTAGTGTTGTCCTTGCCACCATTCTTAAGATCTCTTTATCAGGCTCATCACCAATCACTACAGGAGTCTTAAAATTCTCAAGAAAATTAAGAGTCGCTCTTTTAGCGATCTCAAAGCCATCAACCAGAACACGTGGATGCATTCCTGGAACATGAGTTTTTCGTGTTAAACGGTTGTAGACACCAAAATAGAAAATCTTAAATCTAAACATTTGGCATCACAAAATGGTTAATATACACATCAATATGTTCAGTGAAGCATGTCTCGATTGCAAAATATGCAAGGGTCCTATATTGCAGAAGATATAACAAATTCAGATTCATAGACTGATTGAGTTTTTCCTATATAGGTGTTCCTACTTATTATCCTTTTTCTTTTTTTTGACTTGGAGTTGCCACACATACGCTACACTCACTACTATGAAGGTACAGATACTTTCCACAATGACAGGAAATTTAATAGCTTAAGTGCATATAAATCAGCAGCTTCAACAAATTAAAATTGTTTACATCTTACGTCACGGGCAGAGTGATATAAATTATTGAGTGATCATTATAATAAAGAGAACGCAAGAAGGACGTCCAATCCCCAATTATGAAGTTCTTGAATAAGCAATACATCAAGCTCTTCTACACTGCTTTAATTAACAGGCCTAGTATTTTAATCCATGTCCATCCTACAAAAATAAGGCTATCTAAGCAGCGGTGCTCGCACTTCACCTGCATATTAATGAATTTGAGGGTGCTGATGGTGGCCACAAATGATTATATGTAGATGCACAAGATAAAGGGCAGTTCCATGTCAGAACTTTCACACCAATACTTTTCAAATGGAGAAAGAACAGAAAGAAAAAGGCAGAGGGAAAAGAACAATGATTTTTCAACAACAATTAAAAGACATAAAATAATAAATATGGTCAATCATTTTGCTTAAGAATTGCTTTGGCAATACATGTAAAGAAAGAAACCTACAGCAGAAGTACAAAGAGCATAACAAACCTTCATCTAAGTAGCGCTCTGATTGTTTCATAAGCTCACCAATAAAGAGGATCATAGATGTTGTACCATCGCCACTAATATCATCTTGGGCAACTGCAGTCCGTGCAATCATAATTGCAGTGGGGTTTTGAATTTGCTGAAACCATAGGAGAGTATTAACCATGAAAAAACATTAAGGCCGGCCACAAATATCAGGTGTAAGGACAATCTGAAGTTCTTAAAGACAAAGAGATGTGAAATAACAGCAATGATACTTTTACTAATTTTTTTTATCAGCTAAAGTGAAACTTAATAAGCACTAACAGAGTGCAACCCAAGTACAAGAGAGCGAGAGGTTACAAAGCTAAAAGTTCAACTAACTCAAAAAAATCATCAATATCCATGGATGTAAAGCAAACAGTCCATCTCTTCGATGATATATCCATTTTTCTTTGTGTGAGCATTCCTCCCCAGCAAACTGTGCACTCTCTTAGATTATATATTTATTTTTATTATATAATGTTCTTATATACTCTTCATTGAATAGAATTTTTCTAGGCCCGCCCTTTAAATAAAATGAGCATTAGAGCAACCAAATGGCAGGAATGAAAATGAACCTAATAGCAATGAATCTCACTCTGGATGCAATTTTCATAGTACATAGTAAAACAACATGATACAGAAATAGAAAATTAATTGTATACTCCCAAGAGTAATGGTGTTAGGTTTAATCTCATCAATCGCGATTTCCCATGTGTGAATTGGACCCACAACACATGCTATTTTCATCCAATGTATGGGAGATCGTGATCGGGAAAGCACAGTCAATGTGAATAACAATAGTTGCAGAAAAAATACTTTAAGCATGACTAAAATTAGAAAAGAAATAATAATAGTTAGCTTAGTAAAACATCAAACGACTTCAAAAAAAAAAAAAGAAAGAAAGAGTTCCAACCATTTCTTTCAAGAGCGTGTTCCCATCCTTAGTAAGCTTAATGTCGCCTGCTCCACCAACAAGCCTACAAAACGACGGACATTCAGACCAAAATGGTGAAAAAAGAGTTAAATGCAACAGCAAAAATCACCGCAAAAAAAATGCAAAAAAAAAAAATGAAAGCCCAACATCTTAATGGTGCCCTTGGGACCGAGGTTGGTCTTAAGCACGTCCTGCAATCCCTTGGCGGCATTGATGTTTATGTGCAGCGCCGCCGACTTGTTCAGAACTTCCGCATTAGGGTTTAACACTCGCAACGACATTTTCTACAGATTTACGAACAAGAAGATAGAGAGAGAGAGAGAGATGTGTCCACTGTTAATCGAGTTTGAGGTGTTGTTGCGACCGGGTTAGGAAACGATGCCGTTTCATCCCCCATACGCATCGTTGTATATAAATATCGTTCGGGAACCGTTATTTTGGAGGTTAACTCACAAATATTGTATTAGGTTGAACTCATATGCTTTTCCCTTCACATATATATACAAATTTTGTTTAAAAAAAAATTATGGGTGGTTTCAATTAGATCATGATAGTAAATTCCAGCCGCTCTCAATGACGTTTTTATAAACAAATGCCATCTTTGCTGACTTTTGAAAAAGGACAATAAAACAGATTTTTATTAGAAAAAAACCCCTGACCCGGCCTACATAGGTTTAAGTCTTTATATTTTTAATATACTTTTTCAACAGACTTTCCTTAAATTTATTATCTTATAATAGAATAATCTATCTTATTTCACTCTCTTGTTTATTGTTCATACAATAATTTCATATGGTATTTTGTGAAACTTTTGTTGTAATTGTGTGAAATTCAAGTGTTAATATGGGTAATCATTCCACCCATCCAAACCGACCCGAACTAATCGTCTTATTGGCATGCTATAAGTTTGTTTACCACCTTAATTTTAAATTGAATTAGTCAAAAAAAAGTTTAGCATCGGCCTAATCGGTCTAAAAAAGGCCCACTTTTTGGGAGGTCCACATGTCTCAGTCAACAAAAATCTTAATCATTGAAATAATACATGTTTGTTTATTTTTTTTTTTGGGTGAACATTTAATGACTTAAAAAACAAAGCTGAATATGACTAGTTTCTCAAGTAAAACGAAACAACAAGAGCGTATTATACATGTTTTTCTATTGGTTAATATACTCTTAACATAACAATTACAAGGACTTGAACCCTTGAATCTTATTCGGCGCTAAAGATTTCATACACGAAACGGTGATTATGAGGATCGACAATCAATAATGAGTACAGTGACGTTTTAAGCTTCACTTACAAGAGTACTCAAAAATAATAAACCACCTTGAGGTGACACAATTTTGTAGATGTAAACATTGCCAAATGGTTTAGTGGATAAGTTTGACAACAATGCTCCTCGTTGCCTCTGACAATGAAGCTCCAAGGTTGAGGCAGCACCGGCTTCAAACTTCAGAGCCCTTATAAGGCAACACTGAGTCCCAAAATCTTGCTCAAATGAGTACCCCATTTTATTTACGCATACCTGCGAAAAATGAAATAAATTCATGCCCTCAAGCCCGTGAGAGGAGATAAAAGCGGCAAGCATGAGAAAAGGTGCCAAAAGCATGAGAATTAATATAAGTAGCTATTCTAAAACTTTTCATCTTATCTCGGATATTATTTTCTTATTACGAGAGCTTCATAATTGGCAGTGCACGCATACTGGTTGGATTGAAAACAGGATTGCTCATATTCATGGTAAATGTGTTTCTAGTGACACTCATGTTGGGGGTGCGGTGCGGTTGAGAACTCCTCCTTTCCATATATTTTCTATTGTTTGTCCTGAGCACAAGGCTTTGTTCTCGGGTGATGTGTTATGATTTTTGGTTCATTAATTTTTCTCCTATCTTTCAAAAAAAAAAAAAAAACAAAAGCAAAAACTCTTTGCCTTCTTCCAACTAGGTTAGAACTACAAGAATTGGAGTCCAAAGCTCCTCACTTGTTAGGACGGAGTGATAAATTTTTTAATTGAGGGCCAAGTTAACCCACAAAGTTAATTAATAGGCTTAAGTATTACTATATAAAATAAAAAAAAAAAGACAATTTTTTTTTTCGGATTAAGTTGCTGCTTTTAGGAAAAATTCAGGATAATTTTGTTAGCTCCATCTCCATGCACTCGGGTCTCTAATTATGAATAATATTATTATGTTTTATTTAATAAAGCCAGCCTTACAAATTAAAATGTTTTATGTCAAAAAATTTCGAATAAATGAACTAAAATAGAAGAAGAATCACCTGAACTGGTGTTAACCGCTAGCTTACTTCTCCTCATCCTCCTCCTTATTGTGTTGTTCATGTCGCTGCTGCACACACGTTGCACTGCAAAGCCAAGGAAGGACAGTAGTGAAACTGGGTGGTGAGCATTGAGTTGAACCTCATCTAGGGTTCTTGAGTTTATGCATTTATAACTGGTGAAGTTAAATGCTGGCCTCAGATTCCTCTCTCACCTGCATGGCTTATCCGACAATATCCATCCCATGCCTGCGTGCTGTTGATGGCTTATCCAACAATATCCATCCCATGCTTGCATACCGTTGGATTTGGCCCGACCTTCACAAAAACATATATTCTTTTTTATGCATGGACGTGGTGTCCCCTCTTGTTTTGGAAATTGTTGACGTTTCTCTGATAATTTTAGTAATCTTGGTAATTTATCAACATCATTATTGTTATTTTATTATTATTCTCAAGATCTCTGGAGCGAAAGTACAAAGCATTTAAAATTTCGATCAAAGTCCTACTTACTTTATGTTCTCATATTTTCAAAAATTAGTGGTTTAACACCTTTTTTTGTAAATAAAATTAGAGATTAACTTTGAGGGTTGAAGACTCGAGGTAAAATTTTCTGATTTTGTCCCAAAGTCATATACTATTTAAATAAGTAAATTATGTGTCACGATAAAATTCAGCCGTTCTTTTTTTCATTTATAATTTCATTTTTTAAAATATATATTTTTATAATAAATAACTAAAATTATTTAATTTTATAAATTTAGAGGATTTGCAACCATCTCCGTAAATGAAATGGGGCCATTAATCACGAGCAGTGGAGCCCGCTTCAAGGGCATGCATACCGGAGTGATTCGAGGCTTTAAAGGCTGTTTGGACCACCATACAACACAAGTTATTCATCCAATACAAGTTATGTATACTGGTCGCATCCCACTCAATGACTTTTATATTAATATAATTTTTATATAAATATAAATATAGTAGATAAAATAAAAAATTTTTAAAAAATAATGGGAATGTATTTAAAAATTATAAAACTAGAAAGAGTAGATAGAAAAACGGGGATGAGGTAAAAAAAAATTGATTTATAATTTCATCCATTTAGTTTTGAGGAGATGTTGGAATTTTTAAAAGAAAATAAGAGTGTTTAAACATTTTAAGATTTTAGGATCTGCTTGATGGAAAATAATTACTTTCCACCCTAGCCTTTTTCTAATAATAAGATATATATATATTCATGCTAATGCACTACTTAAATGATATTATTTTGAAAGTTTTTATTTGAGCGTGCTTAAAAATTTAAGTAAAATAACATTATTTTGAAGGTGCATTTGCACAGGACCGGCCCAACGTTGATTCTCCGGGCGTTCCCTGAAAGTACAGAAGTTTGGGCTGTAATCAATGTTTACAACGTATCTCATGCGATGGCCCTGATGAGCTCGGCCCAACAAATTTGGGCTCACCAGAAAAAGAAAATTCAAGCTTTGGGCTCTCATAATGTCGAAAAAGGCCCATTATAGACCATGGAATTTATGTACGTGTTTTTCAAAAATAAAATTGCAACTACTAAAACGACGTCGTCACCATGGGCTCTTGTTGTTTATAAGAAGCCCTAAAAACGCCACTTTCGAGACGAAATTGAAGCAGCGACGGTGACAAAATATTCTTCTGAATCAGCAGAGGATCCTTTGGTCGGAAAGACGGTGGTGGAGGATTTGGTCTCTCTCTGCCTCGCTCGCTCGCTCGCTTTGAATTTGTACTTTATTTTCTTCAAATAGTGACCTTCGCTTCAGTGATGGGGGAGGGGGATCACAAGCTTCTGATTCTTTACGCATCTCAAACCGGAAACGCCATGGATGCGGCGGAACGTATTGGTCGCGAAGCTGAGCGCAGAGGCTGCGCTTCCGACGTTCTTTCCACGGACGAGTTCGATGCGGTGAGCTCATAGACTGTAGCGTTGCTTTCCGCAATTCCAGTTGAAATATCCGCTTGGTTTAGTAGTTCTCGTACTAAATGGAGAACAATGCCTTTTTTGGGCCAAGGTTCTTCTTTTTTGTTCGTTGGTTGTGTGAATTTCAACATTAGAGCTGAAGAAGGGGCTCTGAAAGAGGAAAACCACAATCATAGCTGCCATTGATTGTGTAAATTGTAAAATTAGAGCTAAAGAAGGCGTTGTAGTGTGACTAAAATTCAGCCTGTTTTAGATTGTTTCACAAACTTTTAGTGACATGCATAAAGTACTTTGGGACAATGCTTTGAGGTGCAGTAAACCATTTGGATGCTGATTGCTGACTACATTTATGTAGAACTGCGTTATCACCTTCGAGTGCACAAACTTGCTGTTCATTGACAACGAACAGTATATTTTTATTAATGGGTTCTATCTAATGTTGGCCAATTTGTTGTTGCTGTTTGATTGTCCCAGAGCTGCTTGCCTTACAAGGACAACGTGATTTTTGTCGTATCCACAACAGGACAGGGGGATACGCCAGATTCTATGAAGGTTTGTTGGACTTCCAATTTCGATTACACTTCTATGGAGATGCCTGAATGTCTGTGTTGGCTGACCTTCTCTTCTATGTTTGTTGTAGGTTCTCTGGAAGTTTCTTCTGCAGAGAAATTTAGGTGAGCACTGGCTGAGAGGAGTTCACTATGCTGTTTTTGGTTTAGGCGATTCTGGTTACCAAAAATACAATGTACGGTTCTGCATGAGTTGTTTCATCTACCATCTCATTTGATTATTATTATTTTTTATAAAGGGTGAAACTATTAACCCGTTTTTCCTCTCCTCTTTGAAAGTCTGCTTTTCTTTTTCATCTTCCTTCTTTCCATTTTTCCTTTCCATCTTTGTGGTATTATTTAGCCCAAAGACTGCTAGACATTGGTATATATACCACTTTCTGAATATAATATTGTTATTCAGAGCAAACAAAAGCATCTCCTTTTCAATGCCTGTCTCCCCTTTTTCTTTGTTAATTTGTTCACAAATGGAGCATATGCACACCAAGAAATATGGTGGTGCCCGTCAATTTCCTTTGAAGTTTATATTGGCAGCATTTTATGTACAATCACAGAAGCATGTTCCTGTACTCAAATAATTTCTTCTTATGCCCTGATGTGAGGAAATTGGCTGCAGTTTGTTGCAAAGAAGCTTGATAGTAGGCTTTCTGGTCTTGGGGCAAAGGCTATAATTGAGAGAGGCCTTGGGGATGATCAGCATCCATCAGGGTATGATTGCAACTTAAATTAGGGATCTGCGTATGTAATTTCTTAAACTTTAGTCCTATACTGCCAATAGTAGTATTCTTGGTATCCACAGAAATCATTTTTATCTAACAGGCACCCACTTAATTGATTATGAATGCTTTAACCTTTTGGATATATTATTGATTATCTGATTGACTGTACTTCACTGAAAGATTACTCATTTCCACTTGTTTGGGTAGGGACACGAGCTCTACCATCATTTTCTTGAGTAGAATATGGTATTCTTCTTTACATGCAATGCATATCTTTAAGGAGTATGTGTTATGCATTGTATCTCCCAATTTATAACAAGTGTTCATTGATATTTTCTCAAGTTACTCTCAAACTCTTCAATCTTGCATATTATGTTTATCAGTCCCATGCTAAATGCTTGCGCTGTTTTGTCTTCAGAGCTTCTTAACAGTGCTACCTTTTCTTTGTGTGCCTAAATTGTGGTTGTTAATTAATGTTATGCCTATTTCTGATTTTAAAATTCCGCGTGCTTAGTTTCCTTAGATTATTCCTTTTAGTTTCTCTTTTTTTCTAGAATATTATCTTGACAGGATATTTGGGCTTTGATGTTTTTAATCTGTTAAAAGCTAATCACTGTGCAGTGTTCAAAAATTTTCCCATCAGTTCAAGTTGTTACTGTTACACCATGAATGCAAGTGCTTTATTGATTAATTAAGATGAAACTTGTTCTTCCAAAACTGAACTTGATATCTTAGAGCGAGTAACTATGGAAGATAGTTTCCATTCACAGGTACGAAGGTGCTCTAGATCCTTGGATGTCTTCCTTGTGGAATATGTTGGTTGAATTGAATCCTAAAATTTTCCCGAAGGGTCTAGATATTGCAGTTTCTGATGTGAAATTGATAGATCAGCCAAAAGTTCGAATCCTATATCATGATGCTGGAGAAGTGCATTCACAGTTTTCAGCTGCTTCAGGTACCTCGCTAGAATATCTTACTTGTGAGGTTGCAGTAAATTCCTTAAAGCAATCAATTAAAAGGGCTTCTTGTGGCTGTATCAGATATCAAGTGTATGGACTTGATGGTTGAGAGGGCTTGCTCAATGTCAATGAGAAAGTTTTCCCATGAGGGAAGTAAACCTGACTGCCTTTTAAGAATGGTATTTTTATATGCTGGAAAACTTTTTTTGCTATGAACACCTTAATCAATGTCCTTTCTGCTTCATGTTTCCATTACAGGGCAGTCTGGTGGCTACTTGCTGGTTTAGTCTTATCTACCTTGCATAAGGGTCCTGTTGAGAGAATTCCCGTGTTCTAAGAATTTGACATAGCTTTTTTGATTATAAGACCACAAAAGCAAAATGTTAGTAATGCTTGATTTGTAGTGCCCTGTATTAGAATTTTTTTTTTCTGTTTTTACTTTAGAAGATGTGTTCAATAGCATTATAAAACTGAATGTTTGGGGGGCTGGTCTCTCTCATGCATGCATGCCTGTTCTCAAGTATGTTCTTGTGTTTTTTATGTATGTGTGCATGTATGCTTGCATAAATACATGCATACAGCTGCAATTATTTTATGTGCATGCTAATTACTCACTATAGATTAGTTTCTTCCGATGTATTCTTTGATTTTTAGATCTGCTTTTGCAGATAAAAAATCAGCCATTAACTAGATCAGATTGTGGCAAAGATGTGCGTCACTTTGAATTTGAAGTTCTTTCATCTGTGAGTTTAAAACATATATACTTCTATTCTTAAGTAAAGAGAAAGACAAGTAACTTTGTTGTATCTTTTTCTTTTTATTTTGGTCTAGGCGTTGGAACCATTTGCACTGGGTACCATCTTTTCATTAATGTGTTGTTTTTTTCAAATGGTGTTTTCCAGGCTATCGAATATGAAGTTGGTGACGTTGTTGAGATTCTTCCTAAGCAAAGTCCTACTGCTTTAGAGGCTTTCATAAAGCGTTGTAATCTTGACCCTGAATCATATATCACAGTATGTACTGTTTTATATCAGTTAATTTTGATATGTTTAATAGTGAAGACCATAATGAAGATGAATGCATACAACTGTGCTGTGACACTTGCTATTTTAGACCCACCCTCAGTAACTCTTCATATGACACGTATGACAGTGGTCCCATAACCGTTTTTCATTTCAAACTTTTAGATAATTGGGAATCAGGAGCTCTCTCTCTCTCTCTTTCATTTATAATGAGTAATTGGATCATCATATTGTTTTAGTGAAATTGCATATGGATCATAATATCATATTTAATTGGTTCAACTTATGGCATGACCTGGCGGCCAGGGAGAAACATCTAATCCATTAATTGGATGGACTAAATGTAGGTCCTACAAGCAGTTATGTGTAGCTCCTATGGGGTATTTAGGGTTATCCTATTAATTCTCGCTGATTCAAGTTGATTTGACCATTGTTTTAGTTATGTTTGCATGTTCTTCTCCTTGTGCCGAATTAAATGTTCAGAGGACTCTGCTGATACACTGTTTCTACAAATTACAGCACTGAATTTTAATATAAAGAATTAAAACAACTGTTGGAAGGTTCAACGGTAATTTGACTGTAAATGAAACCTGAAACAAACTAGACTTAGAAGTGACTCTGTTTTACTATATAATCTTTTTTCATATCTGCTTCATACATTCTATATGATTTTTTTTTTTATTTATTATTGTTAACTCATGCAGAGTAATATTTCTCTGTTGTTTGAGGGTCCTTCAAAGTGAATTAGTGCAGTTACTGATTTTGATTCTTAATTCAGACTGTCGTAAGTCCTTTGTCTATAGGTGGTACTACAGCAGACAGAATGGAAGGTTTCAATTTTTTAGTTTTTCTCTTGTTTTAGTGAAAGCTTTTTCAGTGGCACAATAGTTTGTAACACAAGGCAAATGCTTAATAGTAAAGAATGATTCGTACCAAAACATGTCTGTCATACGAAGGCTGATAATACTGTCAGTGGTATGACTGCATTAAATTGAATGCTTATATGAAAAAGTCCAGACACTATTTACTAGAATATTATAAAAGGTTGACCATTAAGATTTGATTGGAGGAATATGGGCCAAGCCAAGGTTTATACAAGAAGGTGCATCATGCATGGGAAGACCTGAGAATGCTTGGATGATGGTATTGAGAAACAACCTTAGTTTTCCTATATGGTACTTTATAAAACATGGCTCATCTGAAGTATAATGCGCTTAACCTCAGATAAGTTAGGATATGCTTTATCAAGTGCGATTGATTTAAGCATGTCATATTTACTGCCTTTTGGAATTTTCTTGTTGTTTCGCTTCTCAGCTTGTCACTTGTACCACTGGTTGTCTGTTCTAGCAGTACTAGCATGTATAGTAAACCCTTGGGCTGGGCAAGGTCAAGGGTTCAAATCCTTGTAGTTACAAGCTTGGGTATGTTGAGTATTTACTAATTTTCTTTTAAAAGGTGTCCCTTGCCACTTGTAATCTGATGACACCTATCTCTCTATCTTCTGCTGCAGTAGCAAATGTTACTGGATATTATTTTGTTTCATGTTTAATATGAAAATCGATGTTTCAGGTTCAGCATAAAGAGAGGGAGAATTTCCTTCTCAATACCTCTTCAAATGTCTCAAATGTTCCCATCAAACTAAGAACATTTGTGGAATTGACAATGGATGTTGCCTCAGCTTCACCTAGGCGCTACTTTTTTGAGGCAAGAATCTGATGTGTACTACTGGATTTGTTTTTGTTGCTACTATGTTTTTAATGCTAACAGATGTATGAAACTCAACTTGTTTTTGTGTTCTTGTGTTTTCTTAAGTACATTACTATATTTAAATGCTAAAGAAGTACCTTTTTGGGGGTAAATTAAATTTATTAATCATCAAAAAACGGATTACAAAAGGCCAAAGCCACAAATGAATGAACGAACAAACAAAAATATACATGGCCAAAGGCCAACTAGAAACTAGAGATCGGCTCCCTTCCTTCTCACACCACAAAAGTGTCACCTAACAGCGCAAGGGAAGTGGAGAGGGAGACAGATCAAACAAAGAACAAAGATACAAACACAGCCTCTACCACTCCAAGCTTAGAGTAACAGGGACATATGAAGGCCCCAGGACTACTGAAGCCACACAGTTTCAGGGGACGTTTGGAAGGTCCCCAGACTGCAGGCTTTGTCTCGAACAATTCGGACCAGATGGTTCTTCATGGCTCTGAAATTGATAGATTTGTCCTGGGAGATAACATCATTCCTCTCCTTCTAAATGATATAGCAAACAGCACCAAAGGATACCCGAATTATAACATTTCGGAGTTGAGACCTGCGAAAGCCATTAAGCCAATCAAGAGTCTGGTTCCATGATCCATGGTTCCAGTCCATATTACACAGCTCAGCCCAATAGGATGCGAGATGAGTTGTGATGTCACATTCAAAGAAAAGATGGTCACGAGAGTCTAGGCGCTGCCCACAGGATCCACAAACCCCATCAGAGATCCGAGAAATGGATAACGGAAAAGCTTGAGTTGGCAGCCTGTCTTTAACCTTCAATGATAGGAGGAAGGAGTGTCTGGGAATCATCCTTTTGTCCATATGATGCTAGCCCACGGCTTCTCTTGTGACCTTGTTCTTATGGTGTCGAAAGCAGTAGCCATGGTGAAAGAATCAGCCAATCCATTCCAAAGTAATTTATCCTGTCTGTACTCAAAGAGAATTGGGATGTATTCATTCCACACGTTCAGAACTGCCAAGCTAATTGGCCACCCAATGATCATATGAGAGTACATCAGCCAGTTTTGCAAATCGAGCAATGCCAGGGTTATAAACTTCCCAATTGCTGAAGCTGTTGCGGAGAGGTCCCATCGGGAGCCAGGAATCAAGCCAAAACATAACATCCAAGCCATTACGCACTTTCCAGGTCAACAAAGGACGCACAAGAGGCCGGAGTTGAAGAATTTTCTTCCAAGCCCACGATGCAAAGGTGGGAGTCTTAGTCTGCCAAAAGAATTTTCTGAAGTAGTACTGTATCTTTTCTTTTAGAATGAATTGAGAAAGTTATTATTCATAAAATAAATTATAAAAAAGATAACTGAGAGAAATGTTTGGGGCTTGGAAGAGTGAACTAGGGGGTGGAATGTGAGAGGCGAGTGGGATTGAGGAGAGTGAGGTTGATAGGGATGGAAGCAAGGTTCTATGAAGGTTGCGTGGAAAAATGCGGGATCAAGATTCTTAATGACAGAAGTAAATTTGCAGCAGTACAAATGTTTCAATGTTCTGTGTCTTCATTGGTGTGATTCATAGCAGAAGCAACAATTATTCTGGGGGGAACATAGACACCTCAGTGTCAGAAAGAGGGATGTGAAACTTTATTCAATTGATTGATTAAATCAACTCATCAAGTGTCTGTTTTGAATGCTTGTTTTCTGCGGACCAATTTTAAGTCTTTTATGTTTTTTGGCTATTAGTAGTATTTTTCTTCGAAAATGAGGTGAATCTACTATAGTTTTTCATAACTTTTCTGTGACTCATACTTCTAATGGAGAATCTTCTGTACAATTGTTCTTAAGAGTAGTTTTTATCTCTGATACAACCATGTGTTCAGGTTATGAGTGCTTTTGCAACTGCTCAACATGAAAAGGAGAGGCTTCAGGAATTTGCCTCATCTGAAGGAAGAGATGACCTGTATCAATATAACCAGAAGGAAAGGAGATCTGTTTTGGAGGTGATTTAGTTTTCTTGGAGACCTAATTTTTGAACCATAAATACTCTCTCTTTTGCGTTTTTGTTCCTCAAAAAGATGATAGGTGATTTCTCCCGTCTTGAATGTCTTTTTTATTTGGGTCTACTCATTATTGTGCTACAACATCCTAAAAATGTTCGTTTCAACCGTTGCATTGTCTCGACTGGCGTAAATAATCTATCCCTGCAGTCCGACTCTTTTAAATGACGACTGCACACGTCATGAGTTTCTTGTCTTTCAATAATTATTTTCTTTTTTCTCTCATTTGTGCTTGTCTTATTGAAGGTTTTGGAGGATTTCCCTTCTGTGCAAATGCCATTCGAATGGCTGGTGCAGCTGGTTCCCCCATTAAAACCTAGGGCCTTCTCCATTGCTTCTTCTCATGCAGCTCATCCCAATCAAGTGCACTTAACTGTGAATGTCGTATCGTGGAACACACCTTTCAAGAGGAACCGAAAGGGTTTATGTTCAACATGGTTAGCTGACCTTGATCCACAACAGAGCATGGGTATCAAATTCTGTGAAAAAATTTTAATGTGCTCTCTCTCTTTTTTTTTTTTACCCCTTCCTTGCTGTTCTTTCTTTCCAGCTTCTATTTTATTTTTTCCATCATGTACAGCAAATCAAATTCCAGCCTGGTTTCATAAAGGTTCCCTTCCTTGTCCACGAGCATCGGATCCCCTCATTCTCATTGGACCCGGAACCGGATGTGCTCCTTTTCGTGGATTCGTGGAGGAACGGGCCATACAGAGTCTATCTACTTCAACAGGCCCAGTTCTCTTCTTCTTTGGTTGCCGTAACCAGGAGAATGACTTCCTATACAAAGATTTCTGGTTAGCCCACACGCAGAATGACGGGGTTCTTTCGGAAAAGAAGGGTGGAGGGTTTTGTGTCGCCTTCTCAAGAGACCAGCCGCAGAAGGTTTATGTGCAGCATAAGATGCGGGAACAAAGTGAGCGGATATGGAATTTGCTTAGTAAGGGGGCTTCTGTGTACATCGCAGGCTCTTCAACCAAAATGCCCTCAGATGTTCTATTGGCGTTCGAGGAAATCGTATCTAAAGAAGCTGGGGTTTCAAAGGAATCTGCGGTGCGGTGGCTCAGGGCTCTGGAAAAAGTGGGCAAATACCGTGTTGAAGCATGGTCTTGACCTCATCTGGAGTTTGCGCCTCGAGCAATTGCGAGGTTGAGCAAGTTTCTGAAGGCTACTGCGTGAAATGTAATCTAAGTATCTGTATTCATTCATGGCAACATTTTTTGGGGAAAGTTGTATTGTTGGGAGCATGAGCATCAGATCAGCATTAGGTTTGTTTTAGCAAAAAACAAGACTGGGCTGATAGATTATGTGCTGTTGAAGAATATGTATTGAATCACAGAGGGAGAATGGGAAATGAAAACATCTATTTGTATCAGAAATTTTCCTTAATTCATGTTTTAATTTGGTTTTGTGCGACTTCTCCTTCAATGGATAGATTAAACTCTCTAACTATTTATTTATCACGAGTCCTAATGTATGCATCTCTGTTAAATCTTCACTTAATAAAAATAATAATTAATGTCTACATATAAATGGGGGTAAATTTCGATTATGGTCACTAAACTTGGACAGTTGTCTCAGAATGATCATTGAACTTTGATTTGTCTCATTTTTTCATATTTAACTTTCATAATGTCACCATTCCATCATTGATTTTAAGTTTCTTCAAGAAGGAACCAGTTCCTCCCTATTTCATTTGTCAATTCTCTTCCCCTTTTACTTTCCTAGTTATTTTTTAAGACATTTTAAAATAATTTCAGTCATAGAGATTGAAATAACATAAAGATATACATAAGAGTATTGATTTTCATAAATTTTATAAATGCGAAAATTATTCATTATAAGCATTGAACATTCAGGATAGTTTACCTATAATTTTTGTAATTTTTAGGGATTGTGATAAATATGTTAAGCATTTTTAAACCTTATGAAAATTGACAAGCATATGTATTTTTAAATGTTATTTCAATGTGCACGACTAAAATTGTTTTAGAATGCCTTGAAATTGACTAAAAGAGTGAAGTGCAGAGCGAAATCGATAGATGAAATGGAGTGGGTGGAACCGGCATCCTTTCGGGGAGACTTAACAACAATGATAAAATTGTGATGTAACAAAAGTTTAATATAAAAAATGAGACAAATTAAATTACAATAATCATTTGAGATAACCCTCAAAATTTAGTAACTTTCAATAGAATTTAACCCATGAATGGAGCGGAAACGGGTAAATTTATGGAATTTTTAGATTATAATTGAGTTGCATAATGTTATTCATGTCACTTGAATGAACGCTGCTTTTGCTTTTTTCCTGACACAAAAAATGTTAATTCCATAGGTTTAAATCTCTAAGTAAAAGCTCCTTGCTAGTGATTAGCATAAATTAATATAATCGGATCCTAAATATGTTACAAATTTAACCTTATTGTGTTTTCATTAGGAGTAGTGCTAAACCCTAAGGAAATTACACAAATTACTTTAAAAATTTCGGTGAAATGTTGATGTTCCCTTTCTATTATTTTAATCGTTGCATTACACTCCATAAACTCTAATATTATAATCAATATACTCATTTTTAATGATTTTCTCAATGATTTTTATAACTCTTATTTATGTTCTATCCTAATTAATCTACAAGGGCAAGAATAGGGGAGAGGGAATACATGTAGAGAGGGAGAGGAGCACGAGAGAATAATAAGAATAAAAGTTGTGAAAAATAATTGACCGGGAGGTGTTTATTAAGCACAACATTAATACTTAAAGGGTAAAATATTGAAATGAAAAGAGAATATAAATTCGGTCTTACGCAATTTACGCAAGTTCTCTCCTAGAACAATGTCATTTTTATCAAAAACTAGTAAATGAATGAGAATTAATTTTAACAAAATTATATTATTTTACATAAAATAGGACTCATAATATCTTTTCTCGATATTTTGAAACAAGTCCAAAACTCTACTTGAAAGAGTAAGTCTAAAACTGCGGTCGGTGAGTGCGGTTTCCTTTCTCTTCACACATATCCTCTCAAAAAGAAAATAGGAGTCCGGTGTTAAGTAATTTGTATGAATTTTACTCCCAAAATAAAATAGTTTTACCAAAAATTATAAATAAAAAAGAATTATTTTTAATAAAATTTTATTGGTTTAAAGTAGGCTGCAAGGAGAAAGTCTAAAACGCAGTCGGTGAGCGCGGTTTTATTTCCTCCCTGAGAATTAACGAACCCTCTCTCTCTCTCTCTTCACTCGGAAGATGATATCCATCAATTCTCACCCAAGTGCCATGAACGGCTCCTTCAAACCCTCAACCTTCAGCTGTTCCTCTAACGGACTCGAGTGCAAACCCTCGAAAGCTTCCATCTTTGCCAATCCAAATATATCTTCTCCCACACATCCATGGTCTTCTTCTCAGCTGAAATTCCCCAACCGCAGAACCAAAGTCAGACTCTCCGCTTCCGCAATGGTCACCGGAGCAGAACAATCCCTAATATCCTTGGAATCGACCTCCGAATCTCCCTCACCCAAGAAGGTTTCTACTCTTTCTCTGTCTAATTTACCTTTTTTTTTTTTTGTTGCATTTCTCAGTTTGTTATTTAGTTAAATTTGTCAATTTTTTTGAGTTCTTAGAAGCTTAGAGTTCTGGCGAAGCCGATGGAAAGGCCAAGGATCATGCTGAAGTTCATTTGGATGCAATCGAACATTGGGATCGCATTGGATCAAGCGATACCGGGATATGGAACGATTCCGCTGAGCCCGTACTACTTTTGGCCTAGAAAAGATGCTTGGGAGGAGCTCAAGGTGTTGCTGGAGGGAAAGAGCTGGATTTCGCAGAAGCAAATGGTTGTACTTCTTAATCAGGCCACAGATATCATCAATTTGTGGCAGCAGAGCGGCGTCAACTTATCGTGATTTTGAGTGTAAGAATTTTTGTATTTTTCAGTGTTTTATGTTAATGTTGTCATGTTTAAACTTTTAGCCATGAGATCTTTTGAGTTCCAACATTTCAGAGATGTTGTGAGATTCTGGACTGTAATTGTTTTGGGCTGCTTCTGCGTGCTATTGTGGATTTGCCAAAACTTCTAATCTTGTATCCAGTTTTATTTTTTATTGTTTTATTTTTGCATCAACAGTTTAATGATTTATTTCGTACACAATTTTTTTAAAGTGCACATTGGACCTTGCGTGGAGTTCCCTTTGTGCCTTTGTGTGCTTTGTGCTGTTCACAAGCAACTATGGATATGAAAGCCATTATTGCAAAACCATATTGTGACACAGGCTTGGCGGTGAACACAATGCCTGGCATTCCGAGGATGCTAGTAAACATTATACATTTTTAGTGCTAAGATATTAAGGAGTAGCTAATGTAATAGTGTGCTTTCTACATAGGAAGTCACAAGTGTCGATCAACTGAAGGCGGTTAGGTTTTGTTGAAATTCTTGCTGCATGATGAATCCTGCATTGCACGGGCTACCCCCGGTGATGTGCTACCTTAAGGATCAGTCTCCTCCCTTCTTTGTCCCACAGTCATCTTCTAGTTGCCCATCCCAGAGAATGGTTTGTCTAACATTACCCGCATCATCTGTGCAATACCTTGCTGATCCTACTGCAATGCTTACATGTTCGCCAGAGGGAAGCCCATTCACTGGCAAAATAATGTGGTATCTAAACCTGAATGAAACAGGGATGGCAGTGTTCTTATTCGCTTGAAACCTCTTGAAGAGGAGCAACCAAATTAGGCTTTGAATCCTAGGCTTGTTCATACTCATTAGGCTTTGTATAGCTGCCCTTCAGCATGTAGAATCCAAAATTCTGGATTTTCCATGATTTCCATCTGGATCCTCACGAATCTCTGTTCTTTTGGTAATTTGAAGTCTTTTTTTTTTTTTTTTTTTTTCCTTTTATCACTGGCATGACTAAGGTTTTATTGAGGCTAACAAGTGCCTGTGTCGAAAGGTTCTTATGCATTTACTCAATTATGCTTGCTTGCAATGACCGGAGGGAAATTGATCCATGCTCACATTGGCAATCGATTCACGACTGCAACTGCTCGAACAGAAGTTGATTGCACGCCTTAATATTTTCAGATTTATAATGATGGTTAAGTCTTGGAACTTAGATGGCAATAATTGAAAGAAACAGAGATGAATTGTGTATTCTGACGATGTGATTATCAAATTTCTTGTAACTCATTGAACCTTTCTATTTTTTTGGTAGCTTATAGAACAAAACTTCTTTCCTACTTTATTTTCGGTTATCAAAAAATGGATTTTCCCCTTTTCCCATGTATATCTTAGAACCTGTTTGTCCTTCTGGTCCTCACCAAAAATGGCTTCCTCTCCTTGTTCAGATGCCGTGGAAGAAATTGTGTTGCTTTTGGACTTTCCAACCTTGAATTTGCAGTATGTGTGATGGTTTCAGGTGGAAATTTCTGTGGAGCCTGCTTTGTATATTGAAAGCGGTGCATACTGTCATCCTCTTCTGAGATATTTTCATCTGCAATTGCATCAAGATTCCTCTTTGGGAAGAATTCCTTAGTGGGAGATCTTAAATTCAACTCTGAGTCCAAATCATGGTGCTTCGACCATGGTATGCTGCCTCCTTTCCTCCTAACCTTGTCATCGTTTTTATTAAAATCTTCATCTTTGCTCAGTTGCTTATTCTGTCCTAGATTCATAGGCATTTTCTGCCCGCCCGAACAATCTATATCTGAATCTAATTCTGAATGTGATTCAACATAGTTTGCATTGATTTCTGCCATTTTTTTGTCTTCTGATTCAGAACTCATGTTGTCAATAGGATAGAGATTGTCAAAACTTAATCCCAGATTTGAGCGGCTGGTCGCCTCAGGAGTTTCATTTCCATCAATGAAACTGTTATTACTGGGAGGTCCTTTGTCCTGTGACTCTGATTCAATAGCCTCTTGACCTGCTGTTGCTATATCACGATACTTATCCATTGCTTGACTTGATTTTGAGAACCGCCTGTCCCATGTGTTCTCATGAGGCAAATCATGAGTGTCTTTACCGACCAGGTTTTCCTGAAATAGCCAGAGATGGTATAAATCAATTAATCTGCTAAGCTTGTGTAGATGTAGGGAGGGGAGGGATCTCATTAAATGAAACGATAGTGGAGGAGGAATAGGGGATGGCAGCATTTTGTTTTTGTTGAAATAACATGAGGTCTAACTCATATTTTCCCTCGTTATCTTTCACTCCGATTCCATGGCTTGAAAGCCGCATAACTTCTTAGTGCTTGTGGTTGGAAAGCTGAACCTTAATTTGTTTCCAAGTCTATGTAGAATTCTATTGATTCTGTCATAGTTGCTTCTTTATGATTTTTCAAGAGAATTGTATGTTGTTTGTTTCCTTACCTCGATACTCTTGGTAGTATCTGTCTGGAGGTGTAGAGTAATTCCATTCTCTGAAGCAATTTCATTTAGCGCTTCTAATCTGCTTTCTAAGCTCGGTTGTCTGGTTGAGAGCTTTTCTGCAATCTGGAGGAACCCAAGATAACATTAACACGAGAAGAAAACATTCAAATATCTGTATTCCCTCCCGGAAGCAGCCAACTCTACATTACCCTGGGATTAACTCCACTGTTACTACGAAATGAAATGGCACAGGCGATAAACTCGTTCCCGAACTTGTATGTGAAAATTTCACGAATATGGTGGAGCTCTGGGAATTCTCCGCACCTTGCTTCTGCAAACAACAGGCTTGATATTGCCTCCTTGAGCTCTTCAGGACATTCCCTGCTGCACAAATGTAGCCAACAACAAATCAACCCTAGAAAGCAGGAGGAAGTGATGACGTGTTTGGCCTGATGGAATGAATCAAATGGAATGAGATAGATTTTATAAGGCAAAAGTGATCATTCCCATCATAGGTAAGAATGAGATTATGAGAATGAACTTTGCCATTCTCAAGCAACGGGACTTTCATTCCCGCACTTTAGCTCTTTAAGCTATGAGGGCGATGACAATGGACTGGAACATTAGAACGGGAATCAGTTTTGTCCTTCAAAATCCATTCCATTCCATTCACCATACCGAATGTAACGCATGTGAAGAATTGAAGGGGGTGACTGACTTGTTTTGAAGGAGTGCTAATTTTTGCTTCAGGAGAAGACAGTAGTCTTCAATTATGGAGAATACATCCAACATGTTCTGCTCCTTGATCATATAGTCAACCTGCTCAGAAACCATCTCACTGTCGTCAAGGAGAGAGAGAGAGAGGGGGGGGGGGGGGGGGGGGGGGGGGGTTGTGAGCGGAATATTACGCGGAGGAGGGCGTGGTTGTGGCAGCCGAGGCGAAGGAGCTGGACGAGATCAGAGCGAGCGATGGAGAAGCGAGCGCGATGGTGGTTCTTGAGGAAGGGGAGCCTAGATATGGCGTGCTTGAGGAGGGTTTTCAGCTTTGATGTGTTGAAGTTTCTTCCAAGCAAAGCATCCAATCTCTTACCCATCTTGATCTCCTCTCTGCTGCTTCCTTCCTGCAGGTCTTAATATAGAGAAGCCAACACTGAAGCCTAAACAAGGAGAACAACATGAGGAGCTCTCTCTATATATATGGAGAGATGGAGATTATTGGCGGGCTGCTGAGTCAGAGGAAGGTTATTTTAATTGTGCACGTGTCTGTGAAGGTAGACGCTGCTTTCTTTTGAACAAGCCCATGATTTTGGTCGGCTTCTTCTTCTTTCCTGTCTGTGACAAGGACCATCTCTCACGCACCTCTGTATCTCTTGTTCTGTGCTTTGTTCTTTTCTCGGTTGTTGTTGGGGAGTGGCTCAACTGAGGGAGAACGATTTGACCACCTCCTCCGGTTACTCTGGTAGAAAGATTCTGCACGTCATCCCATTTCCATGCAAGCCCAAGCTCCCTTTTTTCCTATTTTTTATTTGTTATTATCATTATTATTTTAATGGTGGTAAGAAGTTTCGGCCTTGGAACACTGCGGCCGGGGAAGCACAGAGGTCAAAAGTAATCCCCCCCTGAATGGTTCCTTTAAAACTTTTCCTGTGGGCAGGATGATCCTCACCATCCTGGTTTTTAGGGTACCCTATGGAGGGTTCTTTTTGACCGTTGCCTAAAAATGTGGGTGTTCATCAAGGTCTGAAAAGAGAGGGAAGGGGGGGGGTCAAAATTGACATTGTTGCACGTAGGTTTGGTGCTTTCAGAAAGCCAAGCAAACTCAAAACTCGACAAAAATGGTGATCTATCCATACACAACACGAGGAAATCAAGTATATACACCAGCAGTGGATCTTTGAAAAATTAGGTAAACACGGCATATGAACATCCAATGCTGTACACGCCAGATTACAATTAGTTCAGATGTCGTGGATGACAATATGACACTCGCCCAATATCGCGAAAAAACCTTGGATCCATTGGGGGGGGGGGGGGGGGTGTTGGGGGGTGTAGAAAAAGATCAAAATTGACATTGTTGCACGTAGGTTTGGTGCTTTCGAAAAGCCAAGCAATCTCAAAACTCGACAAAAATGGTGATCTATCCATATGCAACACGAGGGAATCAAGTATACAGCAGCAGTGGATCTTTGAAAAATTAGGTAGACAGGGCATATGAACATACAATGCTGTACATGCCAGATTACAATTAGTTCAGATGTCGTGGATGACGATATGACACTCGCCCAATATCGCGAAAAAACCTTGGATCCATTCGGGGAATACAGGGCGAATCTAGGAGAAAATAGGAAACCACCGTCTCTCTCTTTCTCTACTTGGATCATTCCTCAAATTCATGGATGTGATCTAGAAGATAGTTCGCTGCCAGCTCCTCATTCTTGTTGCATGCAAAAAACACCTCCAATGCTAGGGCTCGATCAAAGCCCATGGCTTCTAGCTGTGAATGGTCGAAAACAAAGAACAAACTCAGCCCTTTTTCCATTCTACCTTGAATCGCTATAAGTTATCACTCGTAATGAATTCTTGCAAGTAGAAGTGTGGAGCTCCTCATTCTAGAAAAAGAAGCTTTTCACTTTTTCCATGCATCTCCTGTTATTCAAAAGGAAAAGGTTCCAATCATTTTCTACGACTGCGTAAAACACACTTACACGTGAGATGGCCTCACCCTCTTCAGGGGTAGTGGCAACAGCCTGCAGCGCTCCCGATGCCAGCTGCCCCAGTAAATTCCTAATTCCACATTTGATGCTTATCAGTATATTATATATATATATATATATGTATGTGTGTGTGTATGTGTATGTGTATGCATATGTATGTGTATGTGTATGTGTGTGTGTGTCATGTTACAAAGAAAAAGCAGCATAACATATTCTTCTTACCCCTCGCCTTCAACGGGTTCCTTGCTTTCAATGGACTCATTGATCAGGCGTAAGAAGTCAGCCTGATGATCTTGGATGAGCCGCACCAGGTTTGGATTTTGCTTTCCTAGTTCCTGAAGCATAGGCTGCAAATTGAAAAACAAAATCACAAGTTTGATATGAAGGGTTACGGAGCTGAAAACAACATGCTCGTACTGAAAGGTGTGAACTACTAAACTAAGGGCCAGCTTAGGAGAACTTATGATAAGCTGCTTTTCACTTTTAGAAAAATCCAAAACGACTTTTTGAATACGCTCTAAATTGTAACTTATTCGAACAGTTGTATTTCAACTTTCAAAGCAATTTGGGCTCTTTGGAGAACTGTTTTGAACTTTCCAGAGATTTATTAAATGCCTGCTTTGTGAAAAACAAACTTCCTTAAATTGGGTCCAAGCATCGATCCCAATAGATAGTGATCAGTCACAAGGAACCAAAACAAGAATTTACATCAAATTGGCAATATGGATAGGTATGCTCCTCATTTACCTCCCTCACACTAGTTACAAAAGACATAAAAAGGGGAAAAATCTACCTGCAAAATCTGGGGGTTTGCTTGCACCATCGCTCGAAAAGCTTGGAACTGGAAGAAAGAATAAGAACTCACGGCTCTAAATTGGAACAAGAAAATCAGATCTCATATAGCACTCTACATACCTGTTGACTATTGCGTAGGAAATCTAAAGTACCAGCACCCACAGTTGAACCCATATTTGGGAGACCCTGGAACAGAACACAATAAATCCATTATATAATTCATAGGAAGCTAAATAATTAACCCATAAATACCTGGGGAAACAAATCTAGTGGATCTGAGTTTGGACCACTTGAAGGAACAGCTGGTTGTGGAGCCTGAGCCAGAGGATTTGCAGCCTGCCCACTTACTGGAGCTTGTGTTGCAGGTGGAACTTCAGCTTGCTCAGGAATACCCTGCAATTTTTTTCCCCTATTAAAAACTTGCAACCAAATTAACTGTAACAAATGGTTAGAAAAAAAGGTACTAAAGGATGATAAAAAATGACCAACTCTTTCTCCAACTGCATATTTTTTGGTAAATCCAAAGCGTAAACAAAAGACGTCAAGATAGAAAAAAAGAAAATTCAGACGACAAGATAAAAGTGCTCTTGGAAGCTAGTTTAGAGATTGCATGATATAAAATCACATTTCCAGCCACAAGGTTTAAGTGTGAGATGTGTTTGAATGAAAGAAAGATCACTGAAGGTTTCAATTAAAGGCACGAGGTGCACCGAGAATCAAAGAATATGCAGAGCCTACGCACAAGAGGGAGGCCTAAACCTGGTAAAGTTTAGGTGCATATTTATTTATAACTTATGAAGAGCTTGTGCAGTGAAGCATGCATGATGACTAACCCCTCCCTAAATGTCCTAATTTTGCTCTTAAAAGGAGACTTGCTTTTAAATCTTTCACACTTCTATATCTGGAGTATGTTCAATATCTTTCGCATTGAATTTTTTTTTTTCTCTTAAAAACGGAAGAGAAACATATCAAAGTACTACGTCAAGAACCAACATATAGGGTCAAACTCACAGAGTATAGATATTCAACTGCTCTCTCAGGGTTGTTGTATGCAGCACGTAAAGCACGAACAACAGTATCCCTGTCCCAACTCCCATCACCCATATCAAGAAGTTGCTGAACGGTAGACTTTAAGCTATTTTCTGCGACGAGATTTGATGCTGCTTGGCTATAAACATCCGATTCTGAACTGCTTCAGCAGGGGAAAAAATATATATATGACATAATAGAAACATTTAAATTTAGAAAGCTTTAATACAGCACATGATAATCCAATGCAAGAATAATATAGGATAAGTATGTACGAAATGGGAGGAGCTACAGCAGGAGAAGCTTCAGTACTGGGCTGTATTCTGCAATCATTTTTGAACAAAGAGAAAAGGAGCAAGTCAGCTAATTTACAAATTCAAACCCTAACGTACATAACCTTCCAATAGGATATAAATTGAAAGTGTACTCACGGGCCAATAGCTGGAGGAGGAGCTTCCGATGCTGTTGAAGGCTGTACCAAAGCAGGAGGCAAAGAACCAGCAGGCTGGGCCTACACATGTAAGGGAATTCAAATAACAAATTGATTTCATGGTATGTTAAAGAAAAATTCATATGAAATCGTCAGAGGCCAATAACACTGATCCATTTTTGAATACTTTATATGAATTAATTCTTTCGTCACCCAAATTGAATTTCAGCTGAAGTACGCTAATAGTAAGGATCTCTACTTAGTCAATTTTTGAGGCAAGCAACAAGTTTATGCCCCGTCTTCAAATATTTTTACCTTCAATCAGTTTAATTAAACAAGCTAAAGAAGTAACAAAAGAACAGATTCATACCACCTCCTTTGAGCAGCTTACCTGACTTTTAGGTGCTGCAGCAGCAGTTGAAGCTCCGCTAGATGAAACTTTATTCTACAATAATTGCAACATTTTATAAGAGACTATCAGTAGAGTAAAAGTAGTTCAAACAACCTCCATAAGCTAAAATCCATGCTTTGGTTCATCAAAATCAAATGCACAGAAACCACAAACATAAGACCTGCCCCTGATAAGGCAAACAATTATGCAATTTTAACACTGTTATAACTAAACTAGCAATCATTTACTTTGGTCACGTAAAAGTAGTAAGGAATAGACTATAATTTACAATAAAGCAGATGTTGCAGAACAAACAATGTTTCTCAGAATTTCCCAATAGCCTTTTCCTCTAGAGAATTATCTTAGGGTAGGATGGTTTTGCTAGGTTAGCTTCTCCATATCTCTCTATGGTTTTCTCCTATAGAGGGTTAACTTAACCCCTATCTTGCAAGGTTTCCCCTCTCAATATTGAATATTATATATATATATATATATATATGTTTTTTCTTGATCAATGAACAATGACTACATTAAGGGGAACCGAATCCATACCAAGAGCTTAAGTAGATAGGAACTCAATTAACTCAAAAACAATTATCTACAGAAAATAGTCCAATCTCTCTCGTATTATAAAGTCACTCTGTTTAATTTGCGCCATCATTCTGATAAAATCTTTTAAAGGAAGCCAATCCTTTGCCAACAAGTCCAAATACTCATCATGCCTTATTTCCTCCCATGCTCCAATATAAACATGACATAAACAACCCAAAGGTTATTAAAAGTATATAATTTGAGCTTACCTTAGTTAACATAATAACAATAAAACTGTTCTCAGCAACATTATTTTCAGCCAGCGTTGTGCTTTCCTTGAGAACTTTCCCTTGATGTATAAGCATTTGTTGCACGGCAGGGTAAACATCTGGACCCTGAGCCGTCTCTATGTTTTTCTTCACATCAGTGACCTGCAAAAACAGACCATTAAATCCCTCGATTGCACGGCAGCAAGAGATAAATTACACCAACAAAAAGGAAAACAACTAGCAGAACTTGGCTGAAAAAGTAAATGGACAGAGAAAGCAAACAGAATCCTCCAGGGTGGAGCAGGAATTATGCATGATCCAGTATCAGAGTTTCGTGAGATCTTTTGTTTAATTTGTAATGCTTACAAAAATAAATAAATAAATCCATTTATAATCCATCACTGTGATGGATACCATTTGTTTCTACTTGTGATGATAACCGGTGGTTAGATGTAATTATTGCTTCAGTAAAGACATGGCAACAACAAGGTTACCCAATTCTTTCCAGCCAAGTACCAACAACAAACAGAGCAAAATAGACTATATAAAGATTATAAGCTCACAAATATATTAGCTTCCTTTCTATCCTCAATCAATGCAATTGACAGTGCATACGCCAAGATTTCCTCTGAACCCATTGTTATAACCAGAACAACACCTATTTCAGACAAGGGTCAATCTAAAAATTCTCGTCTGTTCTATTAGAACAAGGAGAAGGAATGCATAAATCATTAAAAGTAGACTCCCTTCTCAAAACATCACATAGAATCCTCTCTTCCCTCTCTATCCTTTACCATCAAACCTAATCATAACAGAAAAGAAAACCCATGCCAAAACAAGTAAACCAAGAACTACACAAGATTAACACACCGACAGCAATGACTCGCTACGGATTTGCGAACTCAACAACTCAGACTACCCCATCACGAATCATGGAACCATTAACAGAACGTCATGCTCATTGCGGGATTACGGATAAGGAAAAAAAAAAAAGTGGGGGAAAGAACCGTGTCTTCGGGTTTGACTTCGATCTCGAAGTGAGTGCCCTTGAGAGTCTTCACGAAGACCTTCATCCTCCTAAACCACGAACCACCGATCCTCTCCGCACAGTTCCCGTTCCTCCGGCGAGCTCTCCGATCAGAGAGAAAAGTCTAGAAGCCAGAGAAGGGACGGACTTCCGGGTGAACTCTTTCGTTCCGAGCGCGGGAGAGGAAGGGATACCCTAGATCTCTCATTCGCAATTTGTTTTCGAGAGGACCAATGTGAATATGCCACGTTAGGGGGTGTGGACTGTGATCCTACGTGTACGTTTTTGCTTCCTCCGTGAGATTTGAGGAGGCAGCTGAATGAGCTGGACCTGTGTCCAGTCTCGAGCCCCCGTTGGATAATCCATGCGCGTGGCGCACAGGTCAGATTAGGAGGGTGAAAAGTAACCATCAGGATCCCAATTTTCTACGGTAATTGTAATTTCAGTCTTTCGCGCCAAGAAATCACTTATAATTTTATAAAAAAAATATTCACGTATTTACAACTTAAAATTAATATTCTGTAAAATGATTGCTAGTGAAACTATCAATAACTTTACAAAAAGTTTAAAAAAGTTTTTCGATCCTCACTAAAAATAAGAAAAGTTAGCTCTTCAAACAATGTTAGTGTTGGCGTGTAAACGCCGTATTGGTGTATAAACGCCATTTAGCCCTTGACAGTCTTCAGTATTATTTTGAGGCCGATTTCCTTCAATTTCATTAGAATGGTTACAAATGTAAAATTGTTAAAAATAAGAACATGACATAAAATTTTAGTCGGTGCATAAACATAAAAGTTTAAATGAAAGCTGCTTCACGTTAAAAGTTGTGTAAACCTAGTATCATACTCATAGTCCGTCCATGCTAAGGATCGAGGAGTCTCAGTGGCCTACAGTTAATAAAAAGTTAGAATATGAAATCAAAATCAGTTATATTTAATAGCTTTATTAGAGATGAAATGGTATGCACCTTGTTCCCTTATTTACAAAAAAAAAAAGGGTATATACCTTTTGATATGTTTCTTTGGTTTGGCTTCAGTGCATAATGGCTCTCATTTCCATGTTTCTTAGTGAATTTCTTCTTGTTTTTCCCTTATATCTCCACCAAACTCTTTTTACGTTTTTCCTCCCTTGACCCTTTCCTTCTTTTTCTCTCCTTTTACCGTTGCAAGAATGATCTTAATCGACTGATCCACATTTTTTACGCAAAGATGCTCTTGGTATTTCGAGAGATTCAAGATCATCACCCATGCAACCATAATGCTTAAATTCAGATGCTAAATTCACTAGTTTGACTGTTTCGGGGCAAAGCTCTCGATGGCAGTTTGTTTGTTCTAACTGTGCACTCGACGAGTTCTTAGAGCTCTCCTAGAGTCCTCCTCTTGCATGTCGAGTCCATCTCTTGGCAATGTATACATCAGGAATGGCTTTTATGCTCATGACGTCAAGAACCCTTAATGCATGACAGCAAAGAACACGAAAGGGATCAAACATTCTGCAACTACGAGATACTGTTTGAGCTGACTTGTTGCCTGAAACCAAATAAGTTGTGTCATCAAGATATGAAGCAACCACGTACTCATGCAATTGCCCGTTCTCATTCTCCTCTTTAACAAATGATGCTAGACTTTTCTCCCACTCTTGTTGGAACATTTCTAATATTAGTGGAGTGTAAACTCTCCCAGCTTGCTGTAGCAAAGGTAATATCTTCCCTTTTATTTTTAGGTTGTTTTTTAGTTGCACCATACTCAGCTTGCTTCTCTTTATACCTCTTGTCGCTTACAACCCTCTCAAAATGCTTGAAGAAGCTTGTTGTGTGGGTGTTGGATTTCAAGAAATCCTTCAAATCCCCATTCAAGTTCTCACTAAGCTGGGTGCTTCTCATTCCTAGTGCGACTGTTGTCTTCGTATACCATTTATCCCACTTCTCTTTCAGCTTATAAATGCCTTTTAACCATTTATTGTCCCAAACATTATAAGAATTAAGCAAACTGCTCTATGCTTCCTCAAACTCTGAGTCATGCTCATATTCATGCACAAGTTTCTTGAAATCACTCAGAAAGTGACATCCAACCTCCATCAAATTTCCAAGATGTTTAATGCCATTTTGCATGATAACCCATGTCGTTTATTTGCCATCACATCAGTCAGTGCCTTTGCCATTGCTGCATCTTGATCTGTGAAGATGGTGGGAGGCCTTTTTAAATTATGAGCCTCTAAGAACTTCTCAAAAAGCCATCTGAAAGAATCTGCAGTTTCATCGTAAAGGAGTGCAGCCCCTAAAATTACTAATTCCCTGTCGTGACTGAATCCAACAAAAACACCAAGTGGTCTGCATTCTTTGTTGGTTGAGAATATAGTGTCCAAAGTTAGTACCTCGCCAAAATTGTTGTAATTGATTCGCATTCTAGAATCTGCCCAGAATATATTCGTTATCAAGTCACATACACCAATGCTCTTTGTCTTTCAGTCTGGAGATAATTTTTTTGATCTGTTTGAAGGAACCCAAGGCTTTCCCTCTCGCCAGCTTGTTTACCAAAATAGCCATGTGACAGCTTTTGCAAGAGTCCAGCATCATCAGCCAAATCAACTTCGAAGCCTTGGACGCCATCGATTTTCCTTCGTGATCGCATCATGCGAACACATTCGGGTTTGTCAAGTTCAGGGTTTTGCTCAACCACAAAGTTCTTAAACATAGTATTTCCTCGTATTTCGGTTTAATCTGACTCCCATCCGTGCGTGACAATCTGTTCTTGTCTCAACTAGTGGCTCAGGTGATGGGATCGATCAAAGAAATTCTGACACAATTTGACTTCCAGCGATCTCCAACCTACTCAAGGCCAAGGGGCTTCAACTTGGATACGATCCTTTTAGTTCTTGTAGAGGACTTTTACCATTGGAAAAAAATTGGGTTTTCTGGGTGGCTGAAAGTGAGGGAGAAGAGGAAGACTGAGTTGGGCTCGAGGAGAAAATCAAAAACCCTGGCGCGGGAGCCAAATCTGGGAGGAAAGATTTCCTTTTTAACTCATTTAATAAATGTCTCATTCTCGGCCATTAGATTAAATGAATTACTGAGATTACAATCATTGAAGAGGTACAATGAGTGTAAACGATCTGAATGCCCCAAGTTACTAGAATTTAATACATTTAATCTTAAAAAGGGGACAATAAATGTTTATTATGCAAAAAAATTATTGATTATTCATCCCTTTTTATTTAAATCCTAAATTTTTTATTCTTTGATTTCTAACCTTAACTTGTACTAATGAAGCAATTACAATCCCAAACCTAACTCTCGCAATCACTTTTATTAGGATGGATATTTGTATGGCAAAAATATATATGTTAACATTTTAAATAGCAAAATTTAATGTCTCTCGAGTTGTAATACCCTTAAATTCATCATAGGATTACCATGTTCATTATATTCTCGGCTCTCAAATCCTTGTTAGTGCTTATATAGATTTTTTTTTTTTTTTGCAAAAAATTTACGTAAGCAATTACCTTAGGAAAAATGGATGAAATTGAATGAAAGTTAAAGTGAGAATTGAAATTACTTTACTAATATAAGTTTGGGCAACACTTTTATTGGGATGGATATTTGTATGGCAAAAATATACATGTTAACACTTTAAATAGCAAAATTTAATGTTTCTCGAATTATAATACCCTTAAATTCATTATAGGGTTACCATGTTCTTTGTATTCTCGGCTCTCCAATCCTTGTTAGTGCTTACATGGTTTATTCTTTTTAAATTCATGTAAGGAATCACCTTAGGAAAAATAAATAAAATTAAATGAAAGTTAAAGTGAGGATTGGAATTGCTTTACCAATATAAGTTTAAGTCATAAATAAGAAAATAAATAGTTTGAAATTTAAATAAAACAACATTGAGCTTCATAAATGGCTCAATTTATAGCCTAGAGGTTAAGGCGTTGCCTTCAGTTAATTAGATTGGTAGGTTTGGAAATTCCTATTCATGTGTAACAGTAGGAAAAGAACCCCTGAACTTTGAACATTGTTATATTTTTATCCCAATCTTTCATATTTTTGCTTTTTGTCATGAAGTTTCATAAGCCGTTCAGTTTCTAACATCGAATTAATTTGCTTGGGATTAATCATTGCAATACTATGTGCTTAAGTTGTACGGCCTTAAGTAATTGTAATGTTAATTATAGTATTGGCAATAGAACTTCCCACGATACCGGTGCAATTCAAATTAATTCTAATGTTGGACAAAAATCTAGGAAATAGAAGATCGGAATAAAAAAATTAAACAAGGGTTAAAATTCAAGATTACATCTAAATGGGAGCTTTTATGTAAATTTCCACCTCATTATCTAACTGGTGAAAACTAATGCCATTAACTCTAGGTTACAAATTGAATTACTCATAAGAATTTATGACAAAATCCAAATAAAAAAAAGTTTGGAATAAAAAACATACCGCGTTCGATGTAGAAGATTTCTTTAATAATCAAGCCTTCTATTTTATTTTTAATTTTTTCTAAATCAGGTTAGTTTAAAGTCCCAAGGGGTGTTACTGCAAGGGCAATAAGAGTTGAAGGGGTAAAGTGAAACCAGCCTTAACCTTTAGTTTATCGTCCTTTCGTCGAGTCCACTCCAGACCTCGTGGAGTTTCAGTTGGTTCTTCGATCTGGTATGTGAGTCTCTCTGTCTCCTCCCTTCTCTCCTTCAATTTCAGACGGCATAATCACTAGGGTTAATGTGTTTTGCATCGGGATTGTTTGTGGGGGCTATGGGTGTATTCTTGTCCTCCGATTTGAAAGTTCATATTCGTAAATTGGGTTCTGAAGTTGTTTCTACTTCAACCCTTGTACTGCACTGCACCAGTTATTGCTTTTCGAACGCTGTAATTGTGCCTTTTGATTGTTGGAAAATGAAATCATTTTAAAGCTTTGATTGTCCTAATACACTATTTATGGTGATTCAATTTCGGCAACTTTTCTAGGATTGGGTGAAGAAGAGGTCAGATTATTGATTTGAAGCACACAAAACATTCATGTCCAAACGGAAGGAAATTGATCATCTCTATGGAAGCCATTCTCTGCAAAACCCTGTCAACTGAGTGATTGTTAACAATCATAGAAAGCTTAAACGAGTATGTATGAAAGGAAAAAATATGGGTACTGGCTGTCATCATCATCATCATACTATTATTATTATTGTTGTTGTTATTGATGCTATTACTACTGTTATTATTATTCTCTCTTATTGTTGTATTGCATTGTTGTTAATGTTGTTATTATAATAACTATTATAACTATATAATATTTGTAACTTTTTGTTTATGGGCTGGTAGCCCCTTGGCGCTCTGCTCTTCAATATAAGTTCTTTTTCACTGTTTAAAAAAATATTTATTACAATTATAATGATGGATATTGGGTAACATTAGCTCCCAGGTAGATCAGTGACTCTTTGATTTTTGTTTCTCCAATGGCATTGTTTTATTGCCCTAGAGGACGATGAAAACTTGTCGAGCTTGGCACCTGGAAGGACTATGATGTCAGAAGCCTATGTGGGTAAGTGGAGGGAAAAGATGGCGGTGGAAAATGAGGATGCTTACGAGGATGATGATGATAATTGTTGGTGGCTGTCTCACAAGGGTATTGCAGCTTCGTTTCTGTGTATTGCTGTGTTTGCGTGTCTTGTTAGGGTGGTTGTGTCCCTTCATCCTTATTCTGGTGCTGGCACTCCGCCCAAATTTGGGGACTATGAGGCTCAGAGGCATTGGATGGAGATCACTCTTAATCTTCCAGCCAAAGAATGGTATCGCAACAGCACTGAAAATGATCTTAGTTACTGGGGGCTTGACTATCCGCCTCTAACTGCTTATCAGAGTTATGTTCATGGTCTTTTCCTGAGAAACATCCATCCCGATTCAGTATCACTTTTGAGTTCTCGGGGCCATGAGTCATACCTAGGGTGTGTATTATTACCCATTATTGCATTTTATAGTTGTAATCTTCGGTGCTTCTTCCTTGTTACTGGATATAATTCCTTTGAGTGTATTTTCACCTTTAGTAAATCTATGCTATTCCATTCAGGAAAATACTTATGCGGTTGACGGTCTTATCCTCTGATGTGCTGGTGTTCTTTCCTGCAGCCTTGCTCTTCGTTCTTGTGTACTATACTCAAAATCCCAGTCGTAAAAGCGATATAGCATGGCACATTGCTGTAATTTTACTTAATCCATGCCTGATTCTAATTGATCATGGTCATTTTCAGGTAGGACATCAATTTTCTATAGCAGTTTTCTCCATTTAAACTTCTTTCTTACTCACATGCGTCTTTTTTGTCAGTATAATTGCATTAGTTTGGGCCTTACGCTTGGAGCTGTTGCCGCCATTCTCTCAAGCAGAGATCTTGTAGCTTCTGTCCTGTTTTGTCTTGCTCTTAATCATAAACAGGTATCTTATATTTTAGCAAATTGTTCATTAGAAGTGCAACTTACATTTCCATATTTATAGATGCTTCAATGATTGTGGTTATTGGCATTATTTGTTGCTTTTGTCAAGTTTGTGTGAATGCTTGAATTGGATGGGCTAGAACAAGCTACTGGAGCACAAGTTTTGTCCATATATCTAAGTTAAAGGCAGTAAGTATTTTAAATTAACAAGAAATGATTCAAGATTTTTCATGTGGACTTGCCCTTGGCATAGTAAAAGGAGAAAACAGGCAATAATTTCGGTCAAAGTTTTTCCACCAAAAGCATTGAGAGTAAGAAAATTTCAAAGAGATCATAAAAAAGGGGATAGGCAGATGGAGGTGAAGCAGCTTACAGCACATTGATTGCCTTGTTTTTCCTGACTTTTACAGTCTCGTAGATCAAAAGCTCTCACTCGGTCACTATAAGGGTTCTATTTTTAAGATTTGACTGGTTTGGAGGCACGCCCCATTTCCGGAATTGACTATTGGGATAACAATATAAATATTGCCTCTATCAATGAATTAGGCAGCCAGATTTTAGGTTTTTACTTAAGAAAACTTGAAATTAAAGAATGCTTTGAATTTTTCTTTGATTCTTGAAGGCCTTTCCAAAGATGGAATGTGAAAATTATCATCCTTTTAAATATTTAGAGCGTTCTACTCAGAAGGCATCCTTTAAAAGTGTTCATAATCATAAGCATACTTCAAAATAAACTCATGGAATGCTAAACCCAGAGTTTTACCAGCATATTATTGTAATGAGTGAGTTATTATAGTCCTTTTAAAAGAACTATAAAAACCAATTTTTAGTAAATGCGCTTAAGAAACCTGAGCACCATCCTGGTACAGCCTAAGGGTAAATCATAAAAGTGCAAGACACGAACATCTTCAAATTTATTATCCTCAAACTCCAAACTGCAAGTAACGAATATTTGAATTTGGCATACAGCCATTTAGAGCTAACAATCCAGTGAAGGATGATTGATAAATCATAGAAAATTATATGATTTTATATGATTTTATGTTTATTCTGCTTGAACTCGGTATTTTAGCTAATTTCTTTATGTACTTTTGTCTTCTCTTGCAGATGAGTACATACTTTGCTCCTGCATTTTTCAGTCATCTACTTGGAAAATGCCTCAGGCACAGAAACCCATTGCTTGAGGTGTCAAAGTTGGGTTTGGTGGTCTTATTCACATTCGCTGTTGTTTGGTGGCCATATTTGCATTCATTAGACTCTGTTTTTGCGGTAATCACTGGCATGCAATCGTACAATATTTATCAGCCTTTATCTTCTGCTGGCCTGGATTAACGATTTTTTATTCTGAGTGCTTCTTTTATTGCTCTTGCATCGTGGAATTGAATGTGTGACCACTAACCCTTTTTTTTTAATTCATATCTTTATATGCACACCCCCTCACACCCACAAGCTTGTGCATGTATGATTGTACCCATATATCTACGTGTTTATGTTGACACATCTATGCACTGTTTCCACTGTTTGCAACTTACCTATTGCTGGGTTCTTTACGCAGGTGTTCACCCGTTTAGCACCCTTTGAACGAGGGATATATGAGGACTATGTGGCTAACTTTTGGTGCACCACCTCGATCATTATAAAGTGGAAAAAATTGTTCACAACACACTACTTAAAGCTTCTCAGCTTCTGCATAACTGTTTGTGCTTGTCTTCCTTCAATGTTTCAGCAGCTACGGTCTCCAGGCAACCAAGGTTTTCTTTATGGGTTGTTGAATAGCTCTTTCTCGTTCTACTTATTCTCATTTCAAGGTATGCAACCCTTTTTTTATCTTTGGCGGTTTCTTGAATTGTCTGATTTTATTATAATTAGTTTATGCTTTACGAGTATTGTGATTGTTTCTACTTTACTGGTTGTGGTTACAAACTACAGTACATGAGAAGTCCTATTCTGCTGCCGCTGTTGCCTGCTAGCCTTCTGGCACCTGAAGAACCTCTTCTTTTCAGGTGGTTGGTCCATTATGGCTTAGTCTCCATGTTCCCTCTTATGTGCCGTGATAGACTGATTTTACCATATATTGCGCTATTTGCTCTCTTCATCCTTCTATACTTTGTGCATGCTGGAAGAGAGAGTTCAAAGAAAACTCATTTCAGTGGCACTCTGAAATCACTTGTGATGACCTTTCTTTTATTGTGCTCCCTTGTTCTTCATGTGGTTTACATATTTATGCTTCCTCCTGAGAAGTATCCATTCCTCTTCGAAGCTTTAATTATGCTTCTTTGCTTCTCCCAGTTCATGCTGCTTGCTGTTTATTCCAATTTGAAACAGTGGATGTTGTCAGGAAGCTTCTTATCGATGGACAAAGAAAAGAAGCTTTTGTAATGTACCTGTCAAACTAGTTCTACATCATTGGCCTAAGTTTTTGGCATTGATTTGGGTCAGCAAATTCTTACAACTTGCAATCTTATGCTGGCTGATACAACATTGAAATCTGCAATATCATTGAAAAAAATGGAAATGTTATTATATATTGGTCATTTTAACTTCTTTATTATTAGCTAAAAGTAGGTCATACTGGATAGTTTCATTTTCCCTTTGTGGCATGTGGATTTGTCTTCCTTGTGTGCTATTGCCCCATTCTCCTCTCCAAGGGTTTCAGTGTTTATTTGCACTAGTTGCTGAGAATTTTAAGAACTTTCAGAATGTGGTATGTGTTAAATTGCTTCTAGCGGCATGTTGATGGCTAGTTTTGCTGTGCGAACAATTTGAGCATTATTAAGGCAAGAAGAAAGGCAGTACATCTGTATTTTTTACGAATACCATTCCAAAACTGCAAAACAATGGAAGATGACTAAATTACTGGAAATTTTGTCTTCTGGTTCAAGTGTTTGACATAGCTTGTTTTTTTAAAGCACATATTTGTGTTGATGTTTAAAATTTGTAGTTTAACATTTCTGTTTTCTCCCCTCAAAGCCAAGGCCTAAGATGTTTCAAATGACAGTGCATGGTGTACTAATTGTTTAGCCAACTCACTGGTGGAGTTCGTGATTCCTTAGTCATTTGCCTGTAATTTTTCCAATAGTCTGATTGGGTTAAGGTAGCATTTGATTAGCAAACATAAAAACATATACTTAAGCTGTTTGTTAGATGCCAATTTTTTATGAGGTGCTTACAAGAAAGAGGGGCTACTGGATCTCACGAGGTTTCGTTGATTGGGAACTGGTCTGGCTAGGCTGATGCTGGTCTGTTAACACTTTACAGTTAACACTTTACATTGCAAAATCTCATGATTCTTGCAACCATCAATGTTTGAAACTCTAAGCCTGAGCTACTAATAAACCATTTGATTTCTTAATCATTACTAGGTGGGAAAATACTTTTAGTATCCTTTTATAGTGATGATATATTTGTCTAGACAAAGATTATAGAAATTAATGCTTGCTCGAGTCAAACTCCTAAAATTTTGTATATAACTACTAGCTATTGCAGTGTCAAACTGCGGAAGCGTGAAATGCAAGGATCAAATGATTATTTACGAACAGTCACACACCCACATGGTCAGGCGCGTGCACACACATGCACATTTATGTATTAATTGCCATGCTTAGCATGGATCATTAGAATGTTTCATTACAAGGAGCACCTGTAAATTAGAATCAAAAAGGTTGCAGCATCATTTATGGAGTTTAAGCTATAAAACTATGCGATCTTATCTTCATATGTTTCTATTATATATTTCTTGCATTTAGCGCTTTGATTTACATCTTTATTATAAAATTAACAGAAGTAACTTCTAGACTCTTCTTTTTTTTTTTTTTTTGCCTTGCTTTTTGTTTTTTTTGACAATATTGCAAACTTGATAGATAAATAAAATTAGAATTTTCATATTGCCAAGTTTTAGGTAAAAAGGAACAGAAAAATATAAGCTGGGGACGCCTATTGAAGAACTGGGTATGATGGGTATGACAGAGCTGCCTGTTAAATGCTTTGCCATGTCTGTCCTCGTGGTCATTTTTTTCATTTGTGTATTGTTCCAACTATTTTAGTGGTCCCAAATCTCGTGTGAAAGCTCATGAGGTCCTTTCACAAGAATGTTTTTAGTGAGGCATGGGATGCGTCCCAAGGTTTTGGGTGTGGCATCCTTCATCCTCAGCCAAATATTTTAATAAAAATGTTTTTAGTGAGGCATGGGATGCGTCCCAAGGTTTTGGGTGTGGCATCCTTCATACTCAGCCAAATATTTTAATTCTTCAGTATTGTTTGAAGAACAGTATTTATTCCATGCTATTGCTGTCATTAAGTAGGTGGATCCTAGAACCTGGTACTGACCTCGAGACTGTAAGGTTTTGCTCACGAGTTTCTTTTGTATTTCGTTTGGAGGCTCTGCTCCCACTCCACTGAGCATATTTAACTCGTTGCTCTCTGTCATGAGTGGGTAGCAGCTGAAACTTAGTGATTTATGAGTGTGTAGTTAGGTATGTGTTCTTTATATGCTTATGAACTTTTCTCTGTGTGAACATGGCCTACCTCAACTGCCTAATTTAGGTTGCAATAAACTTGATGGGTCCATAGGTGGTTAGTGGCTTGTGACTATGGTCTTGTGATCCTAGTGGCTTGTGGCTATCATCTTGTGATCCTTTAGTAATGGTCAGACACCCATTATTTTTACAAATACTTGCACGAGATGGTGGTGCCATTGTTTTTGCCACACTCCAATGTAAAGATCTCTATCCCAACAATTTTATGGGAGTGTGCGACTCGCTTATGACAGGCTCAGCCCAAAATAGTGACTCCACACCTCCATCAAAATTGCTAAAACATTTTTTTGATTGAATTGTTGAGGTCCCAAGTAAGTTCTTTTTATCCCCGGGAATAAGAGCTTTCTGACTGATGTGCAGTGCCCCCTTAACCCAACCAAACTTCACTAGTAAAGCCTTTTATTTCTCCTGTCTGCCTTCCACTTAAAAGGCACTTGCTGCTGAAGTGCCAATTGGTTCCTCATCAAGCCCGGAGGGTCCTGGGTTCGAGCCACTCTGGTAGTTGGCTTGTGTTCGGGTCAGTTGGGATCACATGCAACTGCTTTCACTTTGTACTAAGAACAGATGACATCCCACAAGACATTTTATTACAATAAGTTAATGAACTGAACTCTTTGGATCATCTTGATTCTTCTGTAAGCGAATTTCGTGAAGGTTAGTTTTGACTTGCAGAAGTTCAGTCCCTGGTTCTGCCTTCCTATATGATATTTGACATAAACCGAGTAGGATGGAATGGAACGGATGGTATTCAACCATGGATGTGATACATGGACATTTAGTATTTGTATTGCAGTGTTTAGTTACTAATAACGAGCGGCGTGCTAGTATTTCGACAATGCTTTACTTGCTGCTGCATCTTCAATCCATCCCAGTACTAAATTTTTACCATGTCAGCAGCAGTGTGCTACGTTCGGACTTTGAAAAGGGTTCTTGGGTAAGTCGGGTAGGAAATTTTACTCTAGGTGTTTGCACAATTTGTGTTACGGAAGTGTGTTTGTCCAGTTTTAGTTCAACAGATGATAACCTGACGGAGGACTGCTTCATTGGTTGAACACGATAGGCGAAAAATGGTACGGAACAGTGGGATGGGCTTCCCCTATGGCTTCATTGCTTCTGTGTCTCCCTTTTTCTGGTTGAGGAAGTTTGCTGTGTTCTTGTTTTCTTTGCCAATGATGTTCCCATAGTGACTGGGTCGCTCTAACCTGCGTTTGTTAATAACCAGTTGAGATCTCATTGTGAGAAAAGGTCATGGCCATTGTCGATTGAAGTCGACTATAACGACGATCGAGCTGTGCATGCTACTGGTGCCTGGGCAGCTCCTCTTCATGCTTGCGCTCGTCAGACTCGAGTCTGTCAAGTGCAAAGCCGGAAAAAGTGGGGGTGGTGGTTTGTTCTCCACTGGTTTTATACTGTCCTCTTGCCTGAGAACGTGAAGCAGATAGAAAGGGAAAAAAAACAAAAAAAAAAAAAAACAAAACAAAACAAAACAAAACAGTTACAGGGAGCAGTGCTAATATTCAATGGTAACCTCATAAAAAGGTTTGATTGATACAAGCACCTATATGAATCTTGATCCATATGCCGGATTAGAGGATCCATATGCCGGATTAGAGGTCAAGGATGGATCCTATGCTTGATGGTGTACATGGGATGGAATAAAAATTATTTCATGGGATTTATTAATCCTTTCTCCCTCGTGAAATTATTGATCCTATGGAAGGTACAAGAGGTTACCATTTTTCTAGGACTAGAAACATAAGATAACAAGATTAAACATCAAAAACATGTACTGATTTTTTTATTTTTTTATTTTTTTATTTTATTTATTTTTTTTGTGATTGTTGTGTTATAAATTGCCTAATAATTTGATATGAAAATAAAAAAAAAAAAAGAAATAAGTTAACGTACGTTCTCTGACGACGAACAAAATGGTATTTTTGGAAAGTAAAAACGGGTGACCTTTGATCCTATTTAATCCTATACTTGTCCAAACATGGGATATGGTTTTTAAAACATAGTTAGACCCTAATTTGGTCTTATATCAAATGATAGAGTAGGATTTCTCATATTTTATAGAATTAAAAATTTCTTTTAGTCAAATTATATTCCATTCAATCCATAACAAACATCAGGTGAAACATTTGCAAAGAAATGTTCTAAACCCTGAACCAATTTTCCTAGGCAAAGGTATAGTTCATTTAAAATTGAGAAAATTACACCAATGCCTCCTAAACTATAACCGAAATCCCTAATTGGCCTTGCAAGTTTCAATTTGCACAAATTGCCTCTTAAACTATAAATTTCTTTTCAATTTTCACCACCATCAATGGCTCTAGTTAGTTTTGGACGGATTTCTTCATCTGTTAATCAAGTGCCTCTTGGGGTAAAATTTTCAAATCCACTACATTTGAAACCCTATATTGGGGGTAAGAACCAGAGAATTCCCCCAATTGTTCGATTAAAATTCTAAGATTCTTTCATTCTCTTATCATTCTTTTCCCTTAGTTTAGGGTTTCAAATGGAGAGGATTTGAGAATTTTACCCCAAAAGGTAGTCACATGTTCAATAAATCACGTGGTAGAAATTGATAAAAAATCTATAATTTAAGGGGCAATTTGTTCAAATTGAAACTTCAGGGGAGAAATTTGGGATTTCAGTCATAGTTTAGGGGATATTGATGTCATTTTTCCTTCACAATTTCTTATTCTTATAAAAGTTTGAGGAAATTATGATTTGAATGATATAGTCATTGATCAAACCTGAGTCAACTCCTCCTCCCCAACCAGGGAGGAGTAATGTGATGGTTGGAGTATTGAGTTTGGAAACAATGTGAATGCCATAATGTATGCACTTAAGTAGCCGTTGGGGGTTGGAACGGTTGAAGTCAATTTTGTAATAATCAATTGAAGCCCCCTCCCAATTAAAGGCCTAGGGCTCCTCCATATTTGATGTGAGAAATTCACTCCGTAACTCGCCGATAGATGTTTCGATCATTCATTTAAGTTTTATATTTATTATTTTTATTTATAATAAAATTTTTAAAACAGTTTAATTGACAAAATGGTAATTATAAAACTTACATAAATGCTTTAGATATTTTTATATACACATAGCGAATATCTTCCGCAAAATAAAATACAATTCTTGTTAAATGCAGAAAGTCTCATAGCCAATAAAGACATTAGAGGTAAGGTGTTCCATCGATGGCCAATCAATCACTGTTCTAAGACCCACACCTTCTTCATTGCTTTCTCAATGTTTTTCAGGCTTCCTTCCTATTCATCTTATTGCATTCAATGTGCCCACAAATTTTCTTGTTTTTTGGTCGATATTGATCCAACGTGGACCATAGTTAGGTCTTCTAATCTTTCTGGCTAGTTTTAAATCATTTTCTTTGCTTAAAGAGTACATTGGACAATCTTCATGTCTTGAGAGAAAAAAAAAAAAACCCTCTACCGAGTATCATGATTTCTAATTAAATATTGATTCGCTATAAAATGAGATTGTTTTAAACATTTTATCGAAACGATATTTGGGAAGTGTTTGTAGCAGTTCAGGATAGAATACGACCCAAGGAAAATTTTAAAAGTCAGCGAAAAATTATAAATTCCTAAATTTTTTTCCCCTTCATTATCTTAACAGCAACATGATTGGACGCTTAACGGCTCAACAAGTTTTATCCACAATTAGGTTTAGTCTTGACTATTATTTAAATTTTAGTTCGATGGTTGAGGTATAGCAGTCTTGGTTTAAGGCATCCATTCAATCCAAAACTCATGCATTTACTACATCTTAAGGGTTAGTTTGGTGGCAAAGTGGAAGATTCCTAATTTGATCCATATAGTTAGGGATATCCATCTTTGATTTATCCAGTTTAAATGACTAGCTAGGACCCGAAAATAGCTACTCAATTTACTCGTATGTTCCTCTAACATTTCATAGGAATAAACTAATACGTAGCAATTGCACATAAGTTAGGTGCAGCTGCTTCCTTGTGATGCCTAAAAAAAATGTAAGACTCAAAACAATGTTATTTTAGATTTTGTTTTGTTTTATTCCCCCCCTTTTTTTGTGATTTTGTCTTGTTTTATTTCTTTTTTTTTTTTCTGTGTGTACTGCACCAAAGTTAAACTTGATTTCATTCTCATTTGATTTTCGTGCGCTTTTAAATTCAGTACATGAACTACTATATATAGTTCGCCTTCATACATCCTTTTAAAAAAAAAAAAAAACGATAGAATTGGTAAAGTAAAAACACACTCAACTTGAAAAAAATGTAAGAATTGAAACCTTGATCTCGCCTAACATCAAGGCTTTATTGCACATCGTAGTATTATCGGATCAAGTAACCGGGTGGCTAAATTTTATGAATTCACCCCAAACACTTCTTAATCGGGGGATTCTAGAACTCAAACTCTACCGATTGAGCTTCATTGATTTTTTGAAAACTAGATTTCTCTCAAACCTTTGGAGTAACTTCTGTCGATGGAGTGAAACTAACATTTGTTGAAAAAGAGAAAACGTGTTTCATGCAAACTCTTCAGATGGGATCTAGACATCCTTTCCTGCATCCGTGCTAGCTTAAATCTAGCAAAAAGGAAATTAACTTTCATGAGTAGGTGGAAAATATGTAGAGGACTAGTGTTTGTCTCAAATTTACACACGTGGATGGTAGTATGATCATATCGGAATAGTTATAAGTATATAAAGTTAACCCACATTCGTCTGGAGAAAACTTTTAAATAGAATGGAGCCTCACATCATATGCAACGTTGAGTTGCTAAACTCGTTGTTTTAAGCTATATACACTTCTCTTTTCTCTTTTTTGAGCCACAATATGTGCATATTTAAAACTAATTATTTTCTAAAAAGGGAAAATTTAGTGCAAGCATACATCGTACTTCTAAGAGGCGCATAAGTTTCTTATGTAAATTTGGAGAGGGCAAGTAACTATTGATTTATTGAGTCTTATCTGTATGCTTTAGGTTGCAGCCCAAATTGTTGAGCTGTATATGACATCATTTGTCTTGTTGTGGAAGGTTAGGGTTAGTCAAGTCAAAGTAGAATCATGGACGCTCGTGATGCACTACTAGGGTTTGCAGTCTTTTCTAATAGTAATAGCTTTTCGGAGAATTAGTACCCCCGTTCTACACAAACTATTGTCCAAATCTTAAAATTTCTAATTAAAATATAGGATAAAGTCAGTTCATATAATTATAATGGCTTTAGCTATTGTTTGTTTGCTCTTGTATAAGTGAAAGGGAAGTTTCACTATGCCCCACCATCATTCCAAGAGCTAAGCTCTCTTAAAATACGAGTGGAATTAGCTTTGTCTTTGTAACTATCACTACCTACTCATTGATTTCTTGATAGCGTACGATAAAGTTTTTTACTCCCCTTTCTTCCATAACTTAGGAAACGTATTGTTGGAAATTAGCAATTTTTTTCCTACGCGCTGAAATCATTAATTCTATAAAAAAAAAATAAAAAATAAATCCATAAACACTAAAAGAAAACCAAAAATTCCATATAAAATAAAAATTTAGTTGTGAAAAGTCATAAGTTTTTGAATATAAGAAGCCGCGGATCTACAACTTGCTTCTTTAAACAAAATGAATATAGTAGTTGTTGCTCTTGGTAGAGGGAGGAGGCGGCAAATGGACGAATCGGATGGGTTGCAAGCAGGTTAATTGACTGTTACAAGTTAATACTAGTGATTCGAGTCAAGTTGATTAGTCAAAGATTTATGTTATCGGTACAATTTATATTCTTCTGGTGTTTTCATAAACTAATCAATATTTGACAAAAACTTCAATTCTAACTCAAGAAAGAGTTTAAAAAATCTAGCTAAGAATAATAATTGATCAAAACAAGAAGGTTAAGAGCAGATTGAATCAAGTTTAATTATATGATGGGCCGATTGACAAATCATGGGTTAGAATTGAGTTATAATTAGCAGGGTCTTGAGGGACATTGGAGTGGATGTGAGAGGAGAAAAGTCACCTAGTTATCATTTTGTGAACCGCGCTGCTTTGGAAAGCTTTATTGTAGGTAAATTTAATAAGTATAGATCTTGAATGAATAGCCACGATGTTTTTGTGTATACCGGTGATCTTCTAACGGCTAATTACAAAAGGCAATTCCCGCTCTAAGTGCAGAGGAGCCCGATTACAAATCAATACTTAGCTTAATTATTGATTAAAAAAACCATTAGGTTGATGCAAACTCTCTTCATCATTTACAGTTACTACATAAATTATGAATATATAAACAAAGTCCATTTGCAAAGGAAAATAAATGAGGGAGAGATTATTAATGAATAGAGGGAGTTAGGAAGTAAAGAAAACTCCAGCTAAGAGAGACAGTTGAATTGAGTAATGTGAGGCCTTTATTGGATCCCCCCATCTGTCCCTCTGTTCAATTGGCCTCCCACTTTAAATTCAATCCCCACCCTCCTTTGCCACCTCCATTCCTATCTATACACTTCCTCTTTCTTTTTCTCCATACAACAACAACAAACAAAAAATAACACACTCAGAGCCAAAAGAAAAAAAAAAAAAAAAAGGAAAAAGAGAGAGAGAGAGAGAGAGGCAAAGATGATGCCAGATTTTTCCAACAGAGCAAAGGTGAAGTACGTGAAGCTAGTGTACCAGTACGTAGTGAACCACATCCTCAGCTTCCTCCTCGTCCCGCTCGTGGCCGCCGGGACCGTGGAGCTGCTCCGCCGCGGCCCTGCCGAGCTCCTACCCTGGTGGCACTGGTTCAAACAGCTGGACATCTTCCAGATCCTGTTCTCGGTGCTGCTGGTCGTATTCCTGGGCACAGTCTACTACATGTCGAAGCCGCGGTCGATCTACCTCGTCGACTACGCGTGCTTCAAGCCCCCCTTCACCTTCCGGGTCCCCTTTGCCACCTTCATGGAGCACTCGAGGTTGAACTACGGGAACGACCCGAAGAGCGTGGAGTTCCAGATGCGCATCCTCGAGCGCTCCGGCCTCGGCGAGGAGACCTGCCTCCCGCCGGCCAACCACTACATCCCTCCCAACCCAAACATGGACGCGGCCCGCGCCGAGGCCGAGCTAGTCATCTTCTCCACCGTAGATGCCTTGATGAAGAGGACGGGGATCAAGCCGAAGGACATCGATATATTGATCGTGAACTGCAGCCTCTTCTGCCCCACCCCGTCGCTGTCGGCCATGGTGGTGAACAAGTACAAGATGAGGAGCAACGTCCGGAGCTTCAACCTCTCCGGGATGGGGTGCAGCGCCGGGATCATATCCATCGATTTGGCTCGGGACTTGCTCCAGGCGCACCCGAACTCCAACGCGGTCGTCGTCAGCACCGAAATCCTCACCCCGAACTACTACCGCGGGACGCAGCGCTCCATGCTCCTCCCCAACTGCCTCTTCCGCATGGGCGGCGCCGCCATTCTACTCTCCAACCGCCGCAAGGACCGCCGCCGGGCCAAGTACCGACTGGTCCATGTCGTGCGCACACACAAGGGCGCCGACGACAAGGCGTACCGGTGCGTGTACGAGGAGGAGGACCGAGAGGGGAAAGTGGGGATCTCACTGTCCAAAGACCTCATGAGGATCGCCGGAGAAGCCCTGAAATCGAACATCACGACGATCGGGCCATTAGTCCTCCCCGCGTCGGAGCAGCTCCTGTTCCTACTGACCCTCATAGGGAGGAAGATCGGGAACCCCAAGTGGTGGAAGCCTTACATACCGGACTTCAAGATGGCGTTCGAGCACTTCTGTATCCACGCCGGGGGGAGGGCGGTGATCGACGAGCTGCAGCAGAACCTGGAGCTGTCGGCGGAGCACGTGGAGGCGTCGAGGATGACGCTGCACCGCTTCGGGAACACGTCGTCCTCGTCGCTGTGGTACGAGCTGAACTACATCGAGACCAAGGGGAGGATGAAGAAGGGGGATCGGGTGTGGCAAATCGCGTTCGGGAGTGGGTTCAAGTGTAACAGTGCGGTGTGGAAGTGCAATCGGAGCATTGAGGTGCCCACGGAGGGCCCGTGGGTGGATTGCATTCATAGGTATCCCGTGCACATCCCGGAGATTCTCAAGCTCTAGTTTACCACCACCTGCTACTACTCCTACTATTATTATTTTATATTCATCTCATTTATCATTATTGTGGGTTTTTCTTCTTCTTCTTCTTCTTTTTTCTTTTTTTTGGAAATTCGTGATGATCACCATTGTTCCCCTCTCTCTTTCTCTCTCTCTACTGTGAAATTCTGAATTCCACTTCCACTATGGGTCTTACTTAAGAAAGGTAAGAAAATATGTGAAAGGTGGGTTGTATGAAAATTGTGTTTAGATGTACAACAGCACCTCAATTCAGATCTTATAAGACTTCCTCCTCCTTTTTACTGATCGCCTGAGGATTGAAATTTTGTGTTTCCTCTATACAGTTTTTTGCCCTCGTGAACCAATTATTATACAGCTGACATCATTTACTAACTGTCAGATCATGAAGGTCAACTTGGCCGTTATTTTTTCTTAGAAGAAGTTTGAATCTGTAAAGGGTTCTAGATTAAAATGGACAGCCATGGTACACCCCGACTATTTGCACGCGGTCGGACCCAAAACAAAGTAAAAGTGCTGGCACTGTACAACTGAAAGTGTTACAAGCTTGTGCAAATTTTTGAAACAATAGACGCACTTACTTATAAATTAATCTCTATCTCAAACTGTACAAATTGAAGAGGTGATCTTGAACGCCGAACAACAACGGTGAGGCGAATTAAAATGATTTCTTCCAATCATGTATATCGCATTGAAAAGAAATTTAAGCTATTGGTTTCCTTAGTTATGGAAAACATTTTCCATTATTCATTTCTACCAGTTAAGACTTAAATATACATGATGATTTGGGGAAGAACAAGGCTTTCTAAATAAAATCAAAGCAAGTATTAGAGTACAAATAACTAAAAAGATTGGATTTTCCATATCTACATAAAACAAAATTCTGCTGTTTTTTCTTTTTTATTCGGTTTAATCATTAGAGGAAGTCAATTTTGTTTTTCGTAGGAAGTCAATACTTTGTTAGTATGCAATAAATCTTCTTTTTGGACTGTCGGAGAAATGAGTCCCCATGGGGCACCAGCGTCTTTCTACTTCAAGTCCCAACCTCAGCAGAGTTTTGGAATTTTAAGATAAGGCCCCAGACCTACACTACTGTTAAATTGTTCTACATACATATATAACATGAGAATAAATTCCAATTGTTTTCTGATTCCTGTCATTTAATTAGGTCACGTTTGATGAGCCTTGAGACACAAATTGGTATACCCTGTGGGGTGTCCTTAAATACTTCTGAATGGGCCCTGTGGAGGGCGAGATCCATTAATTTGAGTGGGGGACTCATCCCCTCGAGTAGATGAAGAAATCAAACCATAGTAATGATGACGAACTACAAATTTTAAATGGTATCCTTTTTTTTCTTTTTCTTTTTTTCAAAGATTAATATTTTAAAATTTTGTTAGAAATGTCATTCACCTTCTATGCTTTTATAAGTATTGCACGTGTCGAACGGTGATAGGGGTAGAGGGTTGTGAGGACGACCACCTCGTCTGATCACTGCTTTTATAGATACATATTGTAGTTCACGGAGTCTAAGAAATTTCTTACATTCCTTATTTATGAAAAAAGTAACATGTCATTTGATTTTATTTCTGAGAATTATAACCGTATGGATCACAAGAACATGGAAAAATACAATGGCAAGTCATTTTCATGTAATTCAGTGATGCATAGGCCTTCGTCAAAATGGTGATGTACAAAACAACTATAACTATTTTAAATTGTTCATTGTTTAGATTCTAAGTGTGTGCTAGTATAAATTGTGGTATAATTGACACATCCTCACATTTTTTTAAAATTCTTTCAACCAATACAGTTAGGATTTTCATGATGGGGCTTAAATAACGAATTACTTACCTTGTTCAAAGATAAGAAATCTAAAAAAATTCTTACACCCCTTATTCCCATTTTATTATTATGGACTCTACTATAGAGGACAAACCATCATTAATATTGGATGGATGAATTTTTCATATAAAGAACTTTTATACAATAACCATATGTACTAAGTTAAAAATATATATATATGCCTTTTGAATTTTGGTGCTTCGTGGAATCATTTGTTGGAGTCAAAAGCCTTGATTTGAGGAAGCATGTTTGGCGGAGGAAAATCATTTCCATGATTTATGGCATTATTATTTCCTTATTTTGTGGCTATGTATTGGCAGGCTCCATGCTCCATTTTCTCAAGATGGATATATATATATATATATGTGTGTGTGTGTGTGTGTATGGAAGTTTGGTTTTCGGCAGAGAAGAGGAGAAGAACTTGAGCTTTGCATTTTGTTTCTATACACATAATCTTCTTGTAATTTTCATAAGAGTGTAGAAGAAAATACATGAGGTGTTAGAGTGATCTCCACAGTGCACTTGTACTCCCAATATTTGTATTAGTGAATTTTTCCTCCGGCTCCCCATGGTTTTTCCCGAAAGGGTTTTCCACGTAAATCCTTGTGTTCTTTGTTGTGTTGTCGATTTTCTATTTTCACATTTGTGGTTAATAACATTTTTTATCCTAATTTTCGCTGTTGACAAACAAATTGGTATCAGAGCCTCTCGGTTTTTGTTACCCGTTTTTGGTTATGGCGTCAAGTTCAACTACAAGGTTCGATATCGACAAGTTTGACGGGATCGGCAGCTTCGGTTTATGGCAAGTCCGTATGATAGCCATTCTCACACAACAAGGTTTGAAGAAAACGATTTTCGGGAAGGTGAAGAAGCCAGCTACAATGTCAGATGAGACATGGAACGAGATGGACGAAAAGGCTTTGTCTATCATCCAGCTATGTCTTGGCAATGAGATATTGCAGGAGGTGTCATTGGAGAAGACGGCGGCGAGTCTGTGGGAAAAGTTGGAGTCAATGTATTTGACAAAGTCTCTCACCAACCGGTTAAGACTCAAGCAGAGGTTATTTACTCTCCGTATGGCAGAAGGTACTCCCCTAAAATCTCATATCTCCGAGTTTAATGAAATTGTTTTCGATTTGGGAAGAATAGATGTTAAAGTGGAAGATGAGGATCAGGCTTTGATATTGTTAGTTTCATTACCTCCGTCGCATAAACATTTTAGAGAAACTATGATCATGGGTAGAGATACAATTACTGTTGAAGATGTTAAAACTAGTTTGTTGAATAAACAGAAACTAGATAATGAATTGACTGTTAGCGGTAATGATGATCGTAGTTGTGGGTTATTTGTACAACGGGGTAGATCACAAAGTAGAGATCCAAGGGGTTCAAACAGTGGACACAGATCAAAATCTAGATACAAGAATTTTATCTGTAACTACTGTAAACAGAAAGGCCATATTAAGAAAAGTTGTCCTAAGTTGAAAACCAAAGAACAAGAGAATAATAATCAGGGGCCTGATAATCAAAATCAGCAAAATTATTGCAATGCAAATGCAGTTCAGGCAGGTGTTGCAGAAAAAGAAGATGAAGGGTTCTTATTAGTTGCGGATGACTGGGACAGACTTAGCAATGACTGGATTATGGATTCGGGTTGTTCGTATCACACGTGTCCTAATCGTGATTGGTTTTCCACCTACAAACCAATTAACGGTGGTGTTGTATTGATGGGCAACGATGCTATCTGCCTTACCGTCGGCATTGGGACCGTCAGAATCAAGATGCACGATGGGATGATCAGGACATTGTCAGACGTCAGACACGTTCCTGAGTTGAAGAAGAACCTTATCTCTTTGGGTGCACTTGATTCTAACGGGTGTAGGTATTCAGCTGAAGGTGGAGTTTTGAAGGTTAGTAGAGGCTCCATTGTTTTGATGAAAGGGCAGAAAATTGGCACTTTGTATTTATTGCAGGGCACTACGGTTACGGGCTCGGTTGTAGTTTCATCTTCCGAGACTGCAACAGACAACACCAAATTGTGGCACATGCGGTTGGGTCACATGAGCATCAGAGGAATAGATGCTTTGTGCAAGAGAGGTCTCCTATGTGGGCAAAAAATTGGGAAGCTGGATTTCTGTGAGCACTGTGTGTTCGGGAAGCAGAAGAGAGTCAGTTTCAAGCCAGGGACTCACAGTACGAAGGGGACTCTAGACTATATTCATTCCAACCTTTGGGGGCCAGCAAAAGTTCCCTCAAAGGGTGGTGGTGTAGTATATTTGTTAACTTTCATTGATGATTCAAGAAAAGTTTGGGTTTATTTCTTGAAAAATAAAAGTGACGTGTTTGTTACTTTTAAGCAGTGGAAGACTCTGATCGAGAAGCAGACAGAAAGAAAAATAAAGAGGCTGAGGACAGACAATGGCTTAGAATTTTGCTGCAGAGAGTTCGACGAGTTCTGCAAAACAGAAGGCATAGTGAGGCACCGTACAAATGTGAATACACCACAACAGAATGAAGTTGCAGAACGGATGAACCGTACTTTATTGAAGAAAGCCAGGTTTATGTTGTCAAATGCAGGTCTGGGCAAGGAGTTTTGGACAGAAGCCGTTAATACTGCCGCGTGTTTGGTTAACCGGTCTCCTCACACATCCATTGATTGCAAGACGCCCGAAGAAATGTAGTCAGGTAAACCTACAGATTATTCATTTCTTAGGGTATTTGGATGTCCTGCATATGTTCATGCTAACGATGGGAAACTTGAGCCTAGAGCCAAGAAGTGCATTTTTCTTGGTTATACTTCAGGTGTAAAAGGATACAGGTTATAGTGTGTTGATCCGAAGTCTCTCAAAATTATTGTTAGCAGAGATGCTTCTTTTGATGAATCTGCTATGCTTCATCCTAGCAAGGAATCCTCTATTCCTAGCAGTGACAGTCAAGACAGTGTCAGCGAGAAGGTGGAGCTAAAAGTAACTTCTCAACAGCTGGAAACAAGTCAGCATACAGTAGATGAATTGCCTTCAGAAGCAGATACTCCTTCAGTAGAGGCATCAGCGAAGGATTATGTTCTAGTACGAGATAGAGCTAAAAGAACAATTAAGCCAACACAAAAAATAAATCTTGTGGCTTATGAGTTATCTGTAGCAAATTCGGTCGAGTGCAGTGAACCTACAAATTATAAAGAAGCTGTCTCATCCGTTGAAGCAGAAAAATGGTTGGTTGCCATGAATGAAGAGATGGAATCTCTTGAGAAAAATCAGATTTTGGTGCTTGTCAAGCCGCCAAAGGGAAAGAAAATAGTGGGTCGTAAATGGATCTTCAAAAGAAAGGAAGGTATTCCAGGGGTAGAAAATGACAGATACAAGGCTCGGTTAGTGGCTAAAGGTTTTAGTCAAACTGAAGGAATTGATTTTAATGACGTGTTTTCTCCCGTCGTTAAACACAGTTTCATTCGGGTCTTACTTTCTTTGGTCGCCATGCATGATATGGAGTTGGAGCAGTTAGATGTGAAAACAGCTTTCTTGCACGGTGAATTAAAAGAGCAGATTTATATGCGTCTGCCCGAAGGTTTCCAGACTAAAGGAAAAGAAGATCATGTTTGCTTATTGAAGAAGTCTCTTTATGGCTTGAAGCAGTCTCCCAGATAGTGGTACAAAAGGTTTAACTCATTTATGGTGAAACTCGGCTACTCTCGTAGTCAATATGATAGTTGTGTCTATTTAAGAGAGTTAGAAAAGGGCTCATTTATCTGTTTATTATTATATGTTGATGGCATGTTGGTTGCAGCAACGAATATGTCAGAAAAAGACAGGTTGAAAACACAGCTGAGCACCGAATTCGAGATGAAGGATTTAGGAGCAGCAAAGAAAATCTTTGGTATGGAAATTCGGCGCGATCGTGAAAAGAGGAGACTGTACCTTACTTAGAAGAGCTACATTCAGAATTTGGCATAGAAAATGCCAACTCTGTAAGTACTCCTCTTGCTGCTCATTTCAAATTATCAGCTAGATTGTGTCCTCAAACAGATGCAGAGGAAGAATACATGCCAACAGTTCCTTACAGCAGTGCAGTTGGCAGTTTAATGTATGTCATGGTTTGCACTCGTCCAGATATTTCACAAGCTGGTGAGTCGTTACTTATCACATCTCGGTAAAGCTCATTGGGAGGCGGTGATATGGATCCTAAAATATTTGAAGGGCACTTCAGATGTTGGTTTGGAATTTGGTCAGTCAGATGAAACTTTGACAAGTTTTGTTGATTCAGATTATGCCGGTGATCTTGATAAAAGAAGGTCTTTGACTGGATATATTTTTACAGTAGGTGGTTATGCAGTTAGCTGGAAGGCCACACTACAACACGTAGTTGCATTGTCTACTACTGAGGCAGAATATATGGCAGCTACAGAAGCAGTGAAAGAAGCAATCTAGTTAAGAGGTTTATTCTGTGAATTAAGTTCGAATCATAAGGTGATGGTCATCCATTGCAACAATCAGAGTGCTATACATTTGATGAAAGATCAGATGTATCATGAGAGAACGAAGCACATTGATGTCAAATATCATTTTGTTCGGGACGTTCTTGCAGGTGGTAAAATTAAAGTCTTGAAAATTGACACAAAAGATAATCCGGCAGATATGTTGACTAAGCCATTTCCAGGTGCCAAGTTTGAGCATTGCTTAGACTTGGTAAATGTTCGTTGCAGTTAATATATCTGATTTAGGAGTTGAGGAATATATTTGCTAATTATTGATACAGGAAAATTCAAAGTCAAGGTGGAGATTTGTTAAAATATATATATATATATATGCCTTTTGAATTTTGGTGTTTCGTGGAATCATTTGTTGGAGTCAAAAGCCTTGATTTGAGGAAGCATGTTTGGTGGAAGAAAATCATTTCCATGATTTATGGCATTATTATTTCCTTATTTTGTGGCTATGTGTTGGTAGGCTCCATGCTCCATTTTCTCAAGATGGATATATATAAATGTGTATGGAAGTTTGGTTTTCGGCAAAGAAGAGGAGAAGAACTTGAGCTTTGCATTTTGTTTCCATACACATAATTTTCTTGTAATTCTCATAAGAGTGTAGAAGAAAATACGTGAGGTGTTAGAGTGATCTCCACAGTGCACTTGTACTCTCAATATTTGTATTAGTGAATTTTTCTTCCGGCTCCCGTGGATTTTCCAGAAAGGGTTTTCCACGTAAATCCTTGTGTTCTTTGTTGTGTTGTCGATTTTCTATTTTTACATTTATGGTTGATAACATTTTCGATCCTAATTCCGTTGTTGACATAACATACTAGTTAGGAAATCTTAATTATAATCAACTCTAATCCAATCATATAACGCAATGGCCATGAACAACAACAAATCTCAATTAGAAAGATCATAAAGCAATTGCACCATTGAATTTTAGAGGGCCCAAACAATAATCTAAGCCCAATTTCTGCCCCAAGTTTGACTTTTATGCTTTTAAGCCCAAGCCCTAGTAGAAATGGAACGCGCTAAGCCCAAAACTATTGCATTTTTTACAACAAAAGCTCAAACACAAATCAGGTATGGAGTAGGATTCGTCTGCGCATATTCTCTTAGTGTTTGGCTCTCAACCTACTTCTGAAAGAATCCCGTGCGCCTCCTTGCTTTCTTCACATTCTTGAACTAGAGCTATTTATTGTTTTGATTTTGTTGTAATCTTGCGTTTTTCTATTGGGGTTGCGTGATTGAGGCTTGCATCTGCTAGGGTTTAAGAAAGGTGCTCAAAGTATGACACCCTAAGTATCGAGTTTGGAATACCGAGATGGTTGTCTCTAGCCTATATATTTAGAATATATCTAGGGTTTCTATGTTTAATAGGTTCTAACCCTGTAAGGCCCGTTCAACCCATATTTGTAATTCATTTCTTTTGTAATACATTCTCTTTACCAATACAAAGGTATGTCTTTCAATTTGTGTGAGAAATCATTAACGTTAGTACTTCAAACATGTTCGCTGTGAAATTGATTTTCAAATCTAAAATGTGCAACGAGGATTGTATGAGGAAAAAGTGAAGAAGTAAAAAAAACAAGAAATGGTAGCCAGTAGAAACCGGGAAGATGGGGCTTGTTGATACAAAGATCCACACCGTGACCCGGGCCTGTTATCAAAATCTAATGTGCTCCAAAACATGCCGCCCCTCTTCTTCGGAAGCCCGCATTCCTTGGTAGGAATAGAGCAGTATTCCGTAACAATGGAATAGGTAAAAAATAACCGCTTTTATGGGCCAGGGCTGAAATGAGTGTTCTTATAGTAATCAAGCAAAGCTATTTCAATTGAGTAGATCAGGAATAGAATAGCTATCACCATGGAATATACAACATTAGCTGCTAGACCAAATTATATATTTTATAAATGGGGTCGAAGATCCAATAACCCCAGGAACGGTAGCGGTTTGGACCCTGCCCATGAATGGCCGCGTCTATGTTTTCCCTCTTGTTATTATCTATAGTCTTTTTGTTTAGGGCTTTGACGTGGAACAACTTGTAAACCTTTTTTGCAACTTTTCTTTGTCCGAGTAGAAAGGTTTTGTTCTTTGTTATTACTTTGGTTCTTGTGCTTATTGTTGTCTGGTATCATAGTTGGCTATCTCTCGTCGAGATCCTAACAATATATATATATATATATATATATATATATATATATAGAGAGAGAGAGAGAGAGAGAGCAATGATACATTCCAATTATATCATTTTAGCCTTTGAGACACACTGCCCCTCTCAAGGCATGCCAACCCCACGAGGTCTGGACTCCGGATAGGCTTCCCCTGATTGATATGGGCATCCACGTTTTTGAGTTCCTTCCCCTCCTATCTTGACTTTGTCCATAACTCCATTGGCTTTAGTGTCTTCCTCATCCAAGATGTTTTATCCTACTGCAATTTAGAGACTCGCTATTTGGATGAGGAAATAGAGAGGATGATATATTTGGATGGACTTAAGATTTAATTAGTAGCGAAGCTCGGGTTTATTCTTAGCTAGAGTCTCGATTTACAACGAAGGGCTCGTCAGATGCAGTGTTGAAATGAATCACGTCTCATATCTAGAAACGAAAGCTTATCAGGTTAATTAATATGATCTTGAGGCGAGGCCACCGACGTCTGTTGATTTTGGAGTTGTGTAGGGAGTGAAGTGAAGAGGATGATGTTGGAGAGTTAAATAGTCGTCCTTCTGATCTCATCGTATAGTTTATATTCTTACTACTGTAGAGATCCCTCTTGGAGGTTGAGTTTTGTTCGGGCATGTGCAACTGGACAAAGGGGTGGGGATTTTCCAAGGGACTTCCTATGGCTGTTGGTGGTTTAGGTGTCAGGGATATCTTTATATTTTTAAACTTGTTGATTATATGAACTTAAACCGCAGAGTTTCTCCCATCAAATCTCCAAAAGTCATACTATTCTGTCAAGTACTCTTTTTGTCTTGAAGACACATTCATGAAACTCCGCATATTCTTTAAGGCCTTCACTGGCTCCATGGCCAAGTTAAAAGGGCGGCTATGAAGCAGCCCTACATTAGTTAATTGTACAGTGATGATTTGAACTTACCTTCAAAGTTCAATCATAACAAGATTATGATCTGACACTTGTAGCAAATAAAAGCTTAAGCCTATCATTTGGACCCATGCGAGCATTAAATCCTGGGTCCAGTCCTAACTAGTCGAAGCAACATGTAATCCTTTTGCGGGTCAAAACACTTGGAAAGAGAACCATGAATTGAAAGTGTGAGACTGTGTGTTCATAGATTCGTCTGAAAATTCTGTTTGGACTTGCAGTGTACGCTGGTGTGAAGGACCAAAATCCGAGGGAATGAAGCCATCTTCTTCTATCAGCTTACTGTCAAACCCATGGGTGCATACTTCTTGCAGTTTGTACAATTATTTGGGTTTACAGCACCCGTGTCTTACCTTTGAGTAAGTTTTTCAGTCCAAGTAAGAAAAAATACACCCCGAACCCTACGTGTGAGTGTTGTTTGCCGCGATCCGGAGGAAATTGATCAGTTTTCACCCACAATATGATTGATCTAGGTGCACAATATGTATATATATATATATACATATCTCATTGAGGAGTTGAAATTTGAGTTATTTAGATTCTGTGTCTGTTCATTCATTCTCATGCCTAGTTGGCTATGACAAGCACAAAGCATTGCAAAGCCCATAATTTCAATCCTTGGTGGACTTTTTCCTGAATGCAGGTCTAAATTCCTCCATCGGTAAGCGTTTCATCAGCTTAAAGAATGCGCGATCTCGCAGATATTGTTTGAATTGTTGAGTGGGGAATTTCATCGAACAGGTCGTGAGCATAATAATCTGTAGGTGAAAAAAGTCAATTCACAAGTTGCAAGATCCCCACCACGCTCCCACCTTAATTTGCTCGGCCCGGTAAAGAACTGGTTGACTTTCTATGATGAGATATTCGCATTGACTATTGAGTTTGACTTTGTGGGGTTCGTGTGGATCACACGTGGCCATGATCTCTTTGTCTCACTATTTTTTTCAAATGGGCAAGTTGGGGAACTTGATTTGATTTTTTCTCTTTTCATTTCCATCTGTTAAAAAAAATGAAAAGAAAAAGAAATGATATTGACCTTGTTGACCAGGGCCGTTTATCCAATGGCATGATAGTGTGGCCCATATCCATTATTAATAAGGCCCAATTAGTTCGGGATTATGCAAAGAGTTACATTCACAAGTAAACATAGAGAGTCAACACACCTTATTATACAAATCATTATCTCAACATCAACTAATTTTATCAATCTTTAATATCGACACGTCATCTCTTACGATTGTTGCTTTGTCGTTTTTTCAATATGATACATAACGTACAAGTCTATCACGAATTATGTATCGTTAAACAGACAAATTTATAAGTCAACGAAACAAGATCCACTAAAAAGATTAAAAAAAATAACTAAATTGTTACCTTTTAATTTGTCAATACTCGTTGCCCCGATCGTCAAAAAGTAGTAAAGATAATGTGCAAATTTCTCCTAAGTTGATATTTGATCCTACACCCCCAAAAAAAAAAAAAGAACCCCCTCCCTATGCACAATATTTTCCCTCAAAAATGATTTCTTTTGGATTTTTTTCGGTGGGATTTAAATCCTAGAAGCTAATAATTTAGAGCGTGCTCACTAGATTGATTGACCAATGTCCTTCGACGAGGTATTTGTGGCGCACGCCCAATAATAAGATTTACTAGACTGCGATGTATTTTGAATTTGCTAAACAAATCTCAAATGGACTTGTTTGTTATTAGTCATAAAAAATAAATATAAAAAAGTCAACACTGCTAGTTTCTTAATACATGTGCTGTGTAATCACAAATGCGTCATGCTATGCGTAAGCATACTTCTTCTTCTTCTTCTTCTCCTTTCTTTTATTTATTTATTTTTTGTTTTGTTTTAACATGAAGGATAATAAAAATAATTAATACGATAAAACAGTCAGAGTTGGATTTGAATAAAATAACAGATTCATGAATCCGTAATCTATTATACACATACGTGACGATTAGATTTCTCCTCACCTCTCTCTCCCTTAATAAAGTTAAAAAGGCGAGAAAATAATTATGCAGGAAAAAAACACACCAACGATAGAAAAAGATCAAAACCTAAGAACGTAAAGTAAAATGATAATAATAACAAAATTTGACCAGCAAAAATGCATGCACACCGATGCTTAAAAAAAAGTAATAATAAAATAAAAATAAAAAATAAAAAACAGACACGAGATTGAAAAATGCTCAAATAATAACCATATTATTAAAAACGGAAGGACTAAAAAACACAAAATCAAGTTAAGTCAAAAAAAAAAAAAAAACAAGAGTGCCACAAAACGCTTAAAAAAAATATTCCGTTCATTCATAAAAAATATCCAATAATATGCATTAGTGAAATTTATTTTATGAACACTAAAAAAAAATGCCCCAATTTCTTTCTAAATCAAAACGATCCAATTCAATTTATCCAAAATAAATGCTACAATTAATCCCCTGAACCATAACCTACGCAAGATGTGATGTTACCCGTTCGTATGACCCAGGCAGAGTGTAGTATGTACGAGGCAGTGACTGTCACCAACGTGAGGGACCCGCAGGGCCCACGGCCTCAGATATGCTTTCGTCCGTACAGGCCTCCGACCCTCCATAATATGAACTTTATTATTTATATCTCCAATGCTTTATACCGGATAATTGTTAATGCTTCTAAATAAATTTAAATAATTTTTAAATAAATTAGCTCTCAAATGGTTGTAAATTCATTTAGCGATAAGTTTCAGAACATAAAGGGCAGAGACACCCTTTATTAAGCTAACTTCAAATGCTTCCTGTGGTCTAAGTACTCCAATTTCATTTAATTGAATTAGATTCGATTTTCATATCCTAACTTTTTTCTACACTTTTAAAGAGAGAAGAAGATAATAAAATTAAAATCAACAGGGTTAGCAGATCTGTGATTTCAATTGTATAATTAGACATTTAAGTTTTGAAGATCTCAATTATAATTAAGATTCTTGGTTTGGACGTGAAAATTCGAGATTTCAAAATTTTGGTGATTTTAATTTTTATTAGAGTTTTTTAATTTGAAGATTTTGATATTAAAATTGTGAAATTGTGAATCAATGATTGCATGAGTTAAGTATTTACTTCAACTAAGGTTAATGGCCACCTGTCGAACTATTCTCGATGGTTCTGAATTTTTTTTATTATTATTATTTCTTTTGGGGACAATGAAGAATTATTGTTATCGTTTTTTGAGGGGCGCTAAAGTCATTAGTTTAGCCTTTAAAGACATTAAATGGTATCAGAAGACTTAGGGGTATTTTTTTTATAAATGTGCCGGCTTGCGTAATCATTTATTATTTACTGCCGAAAAAAAAGGGTAACTTTTACATTTCCACAGTCCATTAATTATGAAATTTTAGTAATATATGCATATAGGGATTCATGCAATTAGACAACATAATTTTTTATAAAAAAAAAATGTAAGTAAATAGAAACAATTTTTAACAAAATTATATTATTTTGGACATGAATTCCTAACTCATACCCCTCATTCTCAAACTAAACTTCGGGACCAAGATAGACTTATGGTTTTCCTTTTCAAGGATTGGTTACGTTTAATCAAACTTCCTCTTATATTGTCGTTTCTTATTTTTTGTTTTTGTGTGGGGTTTCATCATAAATATATGACCTTCATTTGTACTCTTCTTCCCTTCTATTATTTTTCTCCGTCAAAATTTTTCATTAGAAAGGTTTTAACGAGGCATGATATGTATCTTCAGTTTGCTTGTAACTATCCTTTTCCACTCCATTTTGTTATAGGAGAATATTTTATCATTAAAAAGACCAGTAAAAGTCAATTTACAAAACTTGCCCCAATGTAGACTCGATACATATAGGTAACTCCCCCCCTTCCAAGCAGGCGCACTCCTGAGGCGTCAACCGCAACTCTCCTCTACACACACACACACATACACTCTCTCTCTCTGTCTCGCTCTCTCACACTAACACGACTCAGAAGGCGATGGCGAACGTGGTTTTGATGGCTCTCTCTATAATACTGGTGGCTCTTTTCTTCAGAGTGGCTCATGAGACCGTCTCATGTTACTGGTTCACTCCCAGACGCATCAGGAGACGCATGGAGAAGCAAGGGGTGCGTGGCCCCAAACCTCGGTTTCTTGTCGGAAACATATCTGACATGGCCGCTCTCGTCTCCCAATCCACCTCTTGCGAGATGGAATCCATCACCCACGACATCCTCCCCCGTCTCCTACCACATTTCGTCGCCTGGTCCAAACAATACGGTAATACCCATTTCCCTTTTGTTTTCTTCTTTTTTTTCCCATATGGATAAATACGCCCGCACCCAACTCAAAATTTTTTAAAAAAATATGTCAATACCAGAAGATGACAAAAAATAACCTAAACGCTGGCTCGAAGATATACGGAGATGCTTAGTAGGACGTTGATGGGGGAGATTTGTTTTGTTTGTGACAGGGAAGAGATTCTTATATTGGAACGGGGTGGAGCCGCGGCTGTGCTTGACGGAGACCGAGCTGATTAAGGAGCTTCTGTCCAAGTACAGCACCATTTCTGGCAAGTCGTGGCTGCAGCAGCAAGGAGCCAAACATTTTATCGGCCGAGGCCTGCTCATGGCCAATGGAGACGACTGGCACCGCCAGAGACATATCGTCGCGCCCGCCTTCATGGGCGACCGGCTCAAGGTCCCTAATTCTAAGAATTATCTAATTACACACCATTGGTACAATTACTTAGAAGACTGCCCACTGAGTACTAATCCAAAAGGATGTACCTTGAACAGAGTTACGCGGGACACATGGTGGAGTGCAGCAAGAGGATGCTGGAATCGCTGCAGAATGCGGTGGATGCGGGCGACGGCGAGGTGGAGATCGGGGAATACATGACTCGGCTCACCGCGGATATCATTTGTCAGACCGAGTTCGGCAGCAGCTACGACAAGGGGAAGAAAATTTTCCGTCTCCTCACCGATTTGCAGAATCTCGCCTCTCAATCCAGCCGCCACCTTTGCCTCCCTGGTAGCCGGTAAATTTCAACTCCTTTATTCTCCTACCCCACTGTCTAACTATATAAAATGTTTAATGTAAGTTACAAGTCAAAAACAAATCCAACCCTATGTTGGAAAAAAAAAAAAAAAAAAAACAGACCGTTAAACGCCCAGAAAAAGCAGCGTAGTTCACTATATGGACCATGGCGCGTAGATATCTTTGAACCATAGACTTTTGCAAGATTCTGTAACCATTTTACCAATAATTTTTGTACCCATAGCACAACGTTAAGTAAAGATGAACTAGTAACATTTTATTTTGATATTACGTACTTCTCTTCTCAGATTTTTTCCGAACAAGTACAACAGGGAGATAAAAGCATTGAAGATGGAGGTGGAGGCGTTGCTGATGGAGATAATCCAGAGCCGTAAGAACTGCGTCGAGGTCGGACGGAGCTGCTCCTACGGCGACGATTTGCTCGGGATGTTACTGAATGAGATGCAGAAGAAGGGCAGCAGCGACGGCAGCAGCGGGTTCAGCTTGAACCTGCAGGTGATCATGGACGAATGCAAGACCTTCTTCTTCGCAGGCCACGAAACGACGGCGCTTTTGCTGACGTGGACCATCATGCTCCTCGCGAGCAACCCTCACGTGGCAGGATAAGGTGCGTTCCGAGGTTAAGAGGGTCTGCGGCAATGGCGGCTCTCCCTCGGTCGATCATCTCCCCAAGCTCACCTTGGTATGTTTGTCAATTCTCCCTTTCAATCTTCATCTGGGCTTGGCTGAGGGCAAATCGATAAATTCAAGATTTTAAAACTATTTGTAACACGGCGCGTGCGCAACTAACTAGTTTAGAACATGCAACTTTCACCCCTACCAAGAAACAGAGCTGGAGTCCTTCTACATAAGATCTTTTAATTTACCCTTCCGACTAGATTTAATTATTAATCATTCTTGGTTCTCCAAAATCATTTCATACAAGATCTTTTGGGGCGTTTCAAGTCAACTACAAGAATTTATCGGAATGACTTTATTTGTTATATTTTTTCATTAAATAACTAAGCAAGAGATTGCTTTTCTATGTTTAAATTACAAAGAAATAATACAAAAAACAATTCACCGAAATTACAGGGGTATGCCCGAGATCTCAGACAATCTAAGATCCAAGTTGAGAACCCATATATATATAATAAAGGACTTTCACTAAAATCCCATGTGCTAAAATGTTTTTTTTTATTGGGGGTGAAAAAAAAAAGAAAAAGAAAAGTTGATTAATTAAAGCGGGTAATCTAATTGTGCAGCTAAGCATGGTGATTAACGAATCACTGAGGCTTTATCCACCGGCGACGGTGCTCCCACGAATGGCGTTCGAAGACATAAAACTGGGAGATCTTGACATCCCAAAGGGCCTCTCTATATGGATTCCGATGCTCGCGATTCACCACAGCGAGGAATTGTGGGGAACCGACGTCAACGAGTTCAACCCGGACCGGTTCGCCGGTAAACCGTTCTCCTCCGGTCGACACTTCATCCCCTTCGCCGCCGGTCCGCGCAACTGCGTCGGTCAAGCTTTCGCGATGATGGAGGCCAAGATCATCTTAGCGATGCTAATCTCGCGGTTCAGCTTCGTGATTTCAGATAATTATCGTCACGCCCCCGTCATTGTTCTCACCATTAAGCCCAAGCATGGGGTTCAGATCCGTTTGAAGCCCTTGAGCCCTTGATCATTTGTTTTTCTTTTTTTTTTTTTTTGACCTTATTTCTTTTTGAGAAAAATAAATATGAGTTCAGAATTATATAATTTGTATGTGTCAGTTCTCAAAACAACATAGTTTTAGAGACACGGCTTACAAATTACGTAAATCTAAACTCATATTCTTTTTTCTCTTTTTTTTTTTTTTTAAAGAAAATAGAGGGCGACGTATTATAAAAATCACTATAGATTATTTCTTTTTTCCCTTCTCATTTCGTGTTACTTTTGACCAAAGTAGTGTGAAAGAGAGGGATGGGATGGATATGTATGCCTGTAAGGATCAAAGAAAAGAATGCAATGACAGTACATATTTGGCTTTGAGGGTTGTAATTTTGTAATTAGTGGACCATAAAGTTTGTTTAGAGATAAGAACTAGCTTCTAATTTTCAACGTTGGAAGGATAAGCTCTTGGGGCAGGGGAAATTAGATAAGCCACCAAATGAACATTAAAGAAAAGGGTAAAAGACTCTCATCACACCTTTGTTAAAATGACAATAACACCACCCTCGGATTCTCTTAAATTGACTTTTGTTCCCATCATAAATTGATAAATAATTAAAATACATTTACTACTGTTTTATAATTATAAAATTATATGATACATGACATTTTAAAGTAATAATAACATAATAATTTTAGTTTTGTCGCATACCAAGTTGTGAAGGACAAAAATGTTAATTTGAAAAGAAAATCAGGGGGTGTGAGTGTCATTTTGAAAACTACAAGGGATTCATTGTCTTTTTAACAAAAGTAAGAGGATGTCAATATTTTTCACCCTTAAATTTTTCTTTAATAAAATTACCCTACATATAAGACCTGGCCCGATGGATCGACCTGGTGACACGCCAACTCGGGCCCTAATTCTGTGCAGGTTGCCAATTAACCTAACTTGCACATTGTCCTAGTCAAACTCGCTCGACTCGACGGGTTGACCTATGACTCAAGTCTCGATCTGGATGAAACACGGTCCTTATAAAAAGGACCAAAAATCATCCAAGTGTATTTGGTGAGTTTTGAACCCCATCCACTTTTATAAAAATTTTAATATCATTAATCAATGGAGCCAATGGGAATTTATAAAAACTTGTTAAAACAAGTTTACTTATAATCTTATGCTCAACTAATCAAGATAATTATTTTAAAATATGTTATAAATGAAGAATATTTAATTAAAATAATAGTTAGAGGATAATAAATTTTTATATATAATTTTAATATACATTATAAAATAAGTATAATAACATACCTTAAACTAAGGCAAATAATATTTTATTATTCTTATCTCAGAAAATAATAAATCATAAAGTTTGAGAAAATACTTGTCATATTATATTTCAAACAATTAAAATAATCTTGTCACGAAAATATGACTATAATTCCATAGTATTTTGATAATATCTCTCATGTCATATTGGAATTTTATTTTTAAAAAATTTATATCAAATTCAATTAATCCAATAAATTTAGAAATATAATAACGAGATAATTTATCTTGTCAATGTTATTATTACTTTGCTATTGAACAACTTAATAAAAGTGGAAAGTTTGCTATTTAAGTAGTAAATCTATTTTAATAATTTTTTTCTATTTTGTTGATTATTTTATAGAGATTCTCTTTAAATATATATATATATAATTATAGTTATTATGATTTATAATATAAATGTCATTGATTCGAGAATTCAATTGATGACTCGACGGTTGAACCAATGACCCGATGGTTCAGCCTCTTGACTAGGTCGATATCTGGGTCAAGTCTAATAACTATGAAAATTACTACTAATCCAAAATTAGGCTACTTTTAACTTTTGACACTTTATAAAAATACTTTTCATTGGTCATGATGTTTTGGAAGGAATTCTTTTTTTTTTTAAGGGAAGCTTACCCTAAAAGAATCAGAATAAAAAATAAAGTGCAAACAAATATCGGGAGAGATGTATAAAAATATTTTAATAAATTCTGTTTCTTTTGGGCATAAATTTGAAAAATAGGGCAAGTTGGGTAAGGTTAGTGATGTGCTTCCTCAGCGGCCCATCATCTGTTTACGCCAGTCTGACTCTGCTACTCCCCCATTACCCAATTTCCACTCCTTTGTTTGTTTCTGATTTGTTTATGTTAATTTATTAATTTCTCCTCGCTGTCTCTGCTTCTGTCACTCACACAAGACTCGAAATATTCCCAAACCTCACGTCCTTGAAGGCCCAAATCTCAACTTTGTTGATTATGAATGTTAATTATATAATATTGTATTAGAATCCATCATCTAGTCACACCGACGGGCACACCCACCACACCCACATTCTTTAATAATTCTATGTGCGCAAAATAATTTAACGTAAAATCACATAAAACCTTTTGTGAAAATATATATTAACATTTTTTATAATATGTTTCACTGTCACACTATTCTTTGGTGATGTTGTTATGAAATTACTTATATACATAAAATTATTTCAGGTTCTTTTATAAGCCATGCCAGTAAATCGAGTGGGTGCATCAATACTTTTTCAGACCACTCACGATGGTGAAGTGGGCTCATTGACATGAGTTCTTGCGTGGCTGAGAGAAGTGTTGGAGTTCCCAGCATTTTCATATATTTTTTTTCTTTTATACATTTTTACATATATATAAGAGGAGATGCGACGTGATCGAACTTTAAAAGCTCAGGTGTTTAATGGGAGATATTCGTACACTTATGATTGATTTTGGAGAAATTCCGTGTGGCCTCGCTGTGTCAAAATTCATGATATTCTCGAAGAAAGTCAAAGTCAACCCAGTTGACATTTTCTTCCAACACCTCATTCATTACATTCTACACATGCTCTCATTTCATTTTCCCCCTTTCATTTCTATGCTCAAGCATAAACATAAAGGCTTCAATTGCCTCGTTAAAATCAACGAGTGGAACAAAAGCATTGGAAGGGGAAAAGGAGAAAAAAAATTGAATAATTCAATTGCCAAGCATGTACGATAATTGTATGATGATGCGTTTGAATATGGTGATTAATTTAGCGAGGGTATTTAAAAAAAAAAATTTCCCAAATTCAATCATTTGGATATCTCATAAAGAGGATTTTAAAAATTTCGGGGAATTTTAAGAGTGAATTTATGCGCTTTCAAATCACCTTCATAAATAACCTTTAAAAAGGTATTATCTTGAAATTTCTTCAATGGACATTTTTTATATGTTTTTGAAATTTTTTTAATTTGGTTCTTAATTAATTTTCAGTTCGGTCCTCAAAGCACGAGAAAGTATGCTCTCAAAAAAATTTCATTTTGGTCCTTGAAATTTTGAATTTGGTCCTTTATATCTTGAAAATTTTCATTTAGTCCCTAAATTTTCATATTTGGCCATTGAAAGTTTCAAAATCCTCGGTACAGAACTCGTATCCAAACAATAAGATTTGTAAGTCTAAAATTTGTAAATACAGGATTCTTAAATCCCAGTGTTTGACAAATCCTTGGTATTTATAAATACTTTATTCAAACGCTCCCTAGAAGTATTTACAAAAACTCTCCTACATTAAACTTATGGAACACAAATACAATTTAATTAAATTTTATTTTTTTATATATAATTTTAATAGGGCACATCAGTGACTATCTTCTTCAGACACCAGTGCCTACCGCAGGCGTCCCATTTAGTGTGGACTTTATTCAAGACCTCTTCCTATAATGAATCTTGCACTTTGCTTGTTGTCCACCATCGACCCGAAGTTTCAAAAATGTAATTTATTAATTCATATAGCATTCTATCATTTATGTTGCTACATATTTTTATGTTTTTAAAATTATTATGATGTCCTTACCAGTCATAACGCAATCCTTTGATGAATTTGAATAAGTTTTCTTTTAGGCCCATTAAGGATGGATGTAGAGTTAGCTCTAGCACTCTTCTTATGTGAAAAATTAGGTTTTTTCGTGTGATTTTAACTTTCTCTCGTGTGAATTCAAGAAAAAAAAGAAGAGAGGTTTTCTTTGCCAAATTGCCTGACATCAATATTTCATTCTACATAAACATGCTATATATAATTCAAGATATCTTTTTCACTTTCGAAGTCGTCATACAATCAATAACTAGACATTTTGATATTAATTCAAATTTTTTTTTAAGTTTTGAACAACTAGCTTAAGTTTGGTAGTAACTGTCATATGAGAGAGATTCAAGGTTAGGTAAAGTCACAAGCGGGTCAGGGGTTTGGGCGATAATGTGTTGGTTCATGCCTTTCGCGAAGCTAATATGGCTGCTAATAGACTAGCTTCTGAAGCAAGTTGCACAGGCATTATATTCTTGGCGTTGTGACCTGTGCCCACCCTGTGCCACCGCCACGTCCGGCCTACCTTTTAGATATTCTTCGCTTTGGGTAACCCTTGCCCCTCATAGGTTTAAAATGCGTCCACAAAGGAGAACGAATCATGAGGGTCTTCAACCAACTCAACCCTCCTTTCTTTTTCGATGTAGGACAGTGAGAGTACCCCGGTGCACCCGTCCATAGTGAACTGAGCCATAGGGCATCAAACACCCAATAATCACCGACTATGGGTGAGTTGCACTTTTTAGGGTATTTGTTTTTTTTTTAAAAAAAAATGTAAAAACTAGGGGCATTATACAATTCGCTAAGACAAGAGTGTTGATTTTTTATTTTTATTTTTATTTTTTCCCTAGTGGAAAGGGTTTGTTGAATTTTTAATCAATGCAAATAAAGAAAATAGTTATGATAAAATCAAAATGACTATAAGAAAATAAAGATAATTCCTAACAACATTATAAAAAAAAATACCAATCGCTTATACTTTGCCAGCAAGTTGTACCATCATTAAGTGCTTAAGAATGAACGAATTAATGAATTAACTAATTAATAGGAGCCACGTCACCCAAGAGACCTTTTAGCACGTGCGCATGTACGCGGGAATAGTAGGTGTTTCTTGTTTTGTATGTAATCATCTTTTGACGTTATTCCTTCTTTTCAAACAAAGAACGGAGAGATAATTAGGTAATAATGATCTATGGGTCAATGGGAGAATATTAAATTAATTTGAATTTTATGGTTCAAGCCCGTGCAGAGGCTCCATAGTTGAAAGGAGATTATCTCATGCGACAATGATTACATGTAAATCTTGTTACTTGGTTTTTTTTTATGTTGTCCCTTTCTTGCACGAGCTATAAGAGAGGGGTCCCTAGAATTGGTGCAATATAATAAGTGTGGGGAGCTCTATCTTCCCCTCTCTTTGTGAGTGGTGAGCAAGCATGCTAATAGCATCACGCGGTTGGAAGATCTTGAGTTGGTCAACCCATGGTCAAAAGCCACTCTCCTTTTAATTTAGTAATATGTTTTGTCATGTTTATAGGATGGATAATAGTGAATGTATGCGTGGTGAAATTTTTATCCCCTTTTATTGTTATTTGATCAAAATATTTTTAAAGAAAAAATTACATTTATTTTGTCATGCCATTCTTTCGGCGTGAAGGGTGCGCAAGAAGAATTTTCTTTATCAAATTACTCAGTAATTTTGGTCATTTCACCAATTGAGCGGGGTTAGCATATTTTTTCACAGTATAGCTGACTAAATTGAGTTCGCCACATAGAATTCAACAAATACACCTACCTGCTCGACACTATACTTTGATTCTACCCTTCTAAAAGGAACATTGGCTCTAACAGTTTCGCCTCTGTCTACCAAAATGATCGAAAAAGTTTCAGGAAAGAGCAGGCATATGGTGTACAAAATGTTCACGCCCTTCGTTAAAGATATGGTGGCCTTAACCATCCAACAGCTATTCTGTTGCCGTTATCTATTAACCAAGCTCTGAGTAATCCTCCTGACCCCTTTTGTCGGATTATTGCCATGATAATCATAAAAGGCTGCCGAACCAAATAAGACGAGTAGTGGGGTCCTGAGCTAATCCTTGACTAAACCTTTGAAATCTTAGTGTCATAATGCCTTTTAAATCCTCCTGACCATTATCCTACTGCAATCATTATTGTGAAGAATTAAGAACATGTGACAATTCCACCCATAACCTCTAAAATAAAATACCAACTCATAGCACATAAAGTATATTACATAGATTCTGCTTTAGGGATTGCCTACTTACCCACTCAACAACTTTGACACTAGATGTTCACAAGTCTTCCGCCATTGATAAAATTAGTTTTGAGACCCTTCTAATACAATGGTTAGGTTACTTATCAATATTATAACATTATTTTGCTATTTAAATTTAAATTTTAAATAATAAATAAATGTATAATGTAACATTTAGAAGGTGAAAGTAAAGTTCACAAATTTAAATTGATGTGTAAATAACTTGTTAATATGTTCATACCCATATATTAAAAAATATCAATCATTATTGGTTAATTTATTTTTTTTAAATCGGTTTCGTTAATTATGATAAATGGTACATGTGATGTGTGTTAGTATTTATGGCTTCATTGAAAACGGGATTTATAAGTATTTTAAATTTTGGAATAAGAATCGAGAGTCTAAACAATGAGAATAGGGAAGCGAATGCAACAATATATAATTGGATTAAATTGAATGTTATATGACATAGAAAAAATTATTTATGAGTTATGGTAGGTAAGTATTAAAAGAAGATAAGTATCGAAAATAGAGAGTTTAAATAGGAGTTTTAAGTGAAAGGTATGTGTCCTAATTATATTGGTGTAAAATATGACACGTGGCACAAATCATTCCAACGGGTCATCACTAGGGTTCTACTCTTCCATTATTTTATATATATATATATATATAGTTAGTTAGATAGATAGATAGATAGATACTTGTGAGTGTATTTCTATTTTTATGAGGAAAAAGAGGGCAAAAATTCAAACCTATAATCTCCACTACGGAAATATTGGTAAATATTATTTGAACTAATACACAAAATTACTCGTGAGTGCTTCTAATTAAAAGTGATAACATCACATGCTGCAACGTCTAGACCTTACTACGAGCGTTGAGCAATAAATATCGTGAAAATTTATTGTTCCTTGAATGGGTATAATGTGATTTTGACGGACGTGCCGATAGTTCAAGACCCGACTCCACTTATAGGATCCGAGCCACCACTAGACGGTCTGATTGTCCATCTCTATCATGTATTTGTAATTAAAGCATACATTTAAGGTTGTTTAGAGCATAAAGTTCTTTAACATAGTACAAGTTTGATACTAATTTTAAGATAACACGAAATTGGTATCCCTTTATCTAATGTCATAATCTACATGACAGAGATCAACAACTAATTGGTAAACAAATGAATCATTAAATTATCTTAGCTCCCAACACCGCTCTCAAGATCACAATTAGGTGCATGTTTCCTGATTAAATAATAATCATCCAAACAATTATAAACCATTATCATCGCAATCTGTTGTGTCCTCCCAACTTTCTTCTTCTTTACCAACACTTGTACGTTGTTAGGTTTCGCTGGATAGTATTTTAACAGAAATATGTAATATCCTCATAAAGTATGAGTGAAATGATTGCTCTCATTATCTATGAAAGGAACAGCATGCAATAGAAACTTCTTGTATACTACCCGTGATTCTTAAAAAAAATTGTTTAATACTATGACTGTATTTTTATGAAATAATTATTCCGTTATTAATCATGTTATGCTCCAAATGATTAATTGCTCCATTCTAATCATCAAGTTATGATCTCTACTTTGTCCCTAAAGAGACAAGATCGTATGAAATAAAAAAAGAAACAGATGGAAGATAGCATATTCATGTATCTGCTGCCATCTTGTAACCTATACTTTAATTTTTAATACAGGGACGCCTAATGAACACATTAATTTAAGGTGAAATCCTTATCTCGTACTGGTTGGGTATCACTAATGCTTTAGGTCATCTTCGGGGCTCGAGAAGAAGAAAGATTATTAGTAGGACCAAGACGCGTAACCTAGCATTTGAGCGCGTTGTAATATTTTATAGGACGCGCCTTTTTTTGAGGAGCCAATGTTTCGAATGAAGCACCGATTCGTCTCAACAAAACGTCATTTTTGATAAAAGAAAAAATATCATATATTTTAAATTATTTATTAAAATCACATAATTTTTAAATACACTTATACCTGATTAATAACTGTGACAAGAATTTCGTCTCTACACACACGCACATGTATATTTATATATGTGTGGGATTAAGTTCCTTATTTATTAAAAAGTCAAGCACCCGTCATTTGAGACTTATTCTAATCATTCGAATTTAAAGAAAATAAAAAATATAAGAATTAGTCTATTTTCATGTGATTTGTGCTTGTGTACACCTTTGATCTTCACTATGAAGAATTTAACAGTCGATCTCTTGATAATTTATTATATAAATACGCGCCTTATATATCACCAAATTGTATATATTATTTTTTATTACATGTTCTTTAAATCTAATATTATTAGAATTTCCGAATTTCCCCATAGGTGCTTCACTCTTTCATAGGAATCTATATATATATATATATACTGCCTGAAAGCCAGCAATTAAGGAACCGCGTTCCCTTTTAGGCTTATCAGATCAGGCATCGATACTCCTCGAGCACATTCATATCACACTAAAGGCATAAATAAATAAAATAAGTACATACGTTAGGGGTCTATGGTTCAATTTTTAATCCTAAGTTTTATAGGATCGTTTAATATTGGAAGATTCGTTTGTTTTTAACATAGATTCCATGTTATAAATTAGTTTCCATTTTTAACTTTTGCGAGTTTGCATTCAAAATGACATTGATTTGTTAAAATAGTTGCTATTTATTTTTATAGAGGATACCATTTTTAACAAAATGATATCGTTTTGAGGATAGACTCAGAGTCTATTTTCACGTATTTTTATTTGTGAATAAAAGTTGAAACAGAAAACGTTTTTGCCTGACTCAGCTTTCTTATCTTAAAAATCACTTGATACATGCTCCATTTTTATAAAAATTTTAAAATCATTTATCTAACGAAATTTTCCCATAAATTAATAGCTTGAAATTAACTAGATCATATCCCTTTGAGGGAGTTTGTTTATACGGTTCATAGTTTTGAATCAATTTTAAAACAAAAATGGTTAAAATTAGTAATCTGATAAATTATTTAGTGTTTGCCTAAAAATAACTGAAATCTTTAAAATAAGTGATTATATAAGATAAATTATTTGGCATAAAATAGCTTAAATCATTTATTGACTATTAAATGGCTAAAAAGAGCATATAATATACTAGTTCAATTGACTGCCATATGAAAAGCTGTTTGTTAAAAAATAACTAGAAAATATGTATATAAGATAAATTATGAAAATTAAATTTTGAATTTTCAAAATGATTGTCCAAAAGGAGATAATAAGTAAAATTATTCCCAAATTAATATGTTGGGGATAGACTGAAATTATTTAGTTATTTTAGGGACATCGTAGTCTCTTACTTTGTTAAATTAGTTTTTTTTTTTAAGTGTTTATGGGAAAAAGTTGCTCGGAAAAGCTTTTGGTTTTAAATCAACAAACAACTTAATTTTTTTAAACAAAAAAGTGATTGTTAGCATGACCTGCCAAACATATGTACGACTCATAATCACTTAAAATAAACTAGTTTGATCAAAAATAAGCCCCATCAAACACCCTTAAAAGTTTAAAAATGAAAAACATTTTCCACAACTTAAATAATAAGTCCCTTAGACTTAGATTTTCGTTTATTTTGTAGGCGTTGACTAGATAAGATGGCAAGCTTTTCACCTCCATGACTCACAACTCTGAAGTAAACATATTGTTAGTTGACTAGGAACTGATTCCACTCCCCATCCTCAACGCTATTTGGCTTGGCTTAGGCCATGGGCGATCCCCAGGCCTCTAACTGGGACCGCAAAGATCTCTAATTAAGATTGTAAAATTCTTATCAGAATAGGCTAAAAAAGGTTGAGTATGACTTGAATTCTGGTGGTTCGATCTAAATAAGAAATAATTAGGGTTTCAAGAGTCCCGTGGCAGCTTGGACCTGGCCCATATATAGCTGCAGTTAAGGATTTTTCCCGTATTGCCATATATAAAGTAATTTTGTTTAGGGTTTCAAATTTCTTACTTTTGCAATTGTTTTGTTTCTTGTGCTTTCTGTTTTGTCATATTCACAGGCCGGGTCATCCCGTATCCAAATCTTCACAAAAAATTATGTTTTTCTCTTGATTATACTTTTACAAGTTAGTTTGATTCCAACTTCACCATAGGAAAAAAAAAAAAAAAACTGGAAAAAAAAATAATAATAATAAGTGCTATGTGGGGAAAAGAAATTAAATAGAAAACAGTAAGTAGTTGCTTGTCCTAAACTTCCCAACAATTCAAAGTCCCTTTCAATCTAACTTTAGACCAACAAAAAAAAAAAAAAGATTGCCCTACACAGAGACGACTCAGCTTGATAGGGCATTAATCTCGCAGTATAATTTGGCTTTGCATCACCACGCAGCCACAACCTATCCTAAATTTCAAAATGTATATGATGCAAAGCACCACTTAATGAGTATCCAGTAACTAATAATAATAATAAAGATTATGATGTGAGAATATATACATTATTTAGCCCAAAGCCCAATGATAGTCTACCAAATTGCATTAGCTAGTGACCCATTTCCCTGACTAACAAGGCATAGCAGATCCTGCCAGATCCTACCATATCTCCAACACACCATTTGCTGTTTTGTCCTAGATTTTGCTTTAGAATAACTGTTGATGATATTTGAGCCAAGGTTGACATATTAAATTGACTTTTTTCTTCTTTTTTTTTTTTTTTTTTTTGAGTAGAAACATATATTGGAGCCATCTTCAATTTTCTTAAGTTCAGAAAGTTTTAGCCATATAAAAATTTAATCAATCTTCTACTTATTTTTTTTCTTCGCCAAGATTAGAGTTAACACTTTTTTTTTCTCTTATGGCTAAAAATTTCTCTTACTCGAGTGAAATGTTATCTCTTGCTATGTTCTAAGGATTATAGTGTTGCATATATAGTGTTTGAAACTTGTCATGTGAGGTGTTTTGAAGATTATAGCGCCCCAAAATTTTAGAAGGTGTATCATTATTTCACTTGATCCTATACTTTTGAGTACTTAGTAAATCTACTGTGACACAAAAGGTAAATTACAAACTATAGCGCTCAAAATGATTTGTTTGTGTTCATTTTTCAAATTTCAATCTTTTAGATTGAATGAGCATGTAAAAATAAGATGGCATGCTATGTTTTATACAATTCCATCATATGTATTAATTTCATACTTATATTGTAAATTAAGGGGACCAAATGATTATAATTCTTTTGAATATTTATATCCAATGGATATGAGAGGTTAAGACATAAAGAAATTATACAAAAATTGACATTTTTCTCTTTTTTTTTTACGCTCATTTAATGTCTGCGGTTAAAATTTGTAACCAACGTTACTTTGGAATGCTACAATAGGTAAATTACCTATTTTCCCACATAAGAAGAATACCTAAGCTAACTCCACATTTACCTCCAAAAGGGTCTAATCGAACTGAAGCTTAGTACTCCAACTCAAGGTGTTGGGCTTCCTACACGGCATTCGCTTTTTTTGCTCAGTAAACTAAGGGAAAGGGGAAAACCACCCCAAAGAAACAAAGTAAAGTAACTTAAAAAATCTTGACATGTTTGATTGGTTGGAATGATTTGAAGGGAGGGATAGTGGAACATGCCACTAAAAGATGAGCTATTAAGAACGTAGAGGAAGTAGGATAGGAGGGGGAAGAGTGAAAGGAAATAAAAGGATGAAAACTTTCAACTTCTTCGTTAACCAAAAGTGAGATGAGTTAGAAGGGAGAAAAATGACTTTAATGAAAGTTTTATAATACCCGAATTAGCATGCAAATAATGAATATAAAATTAAATTACATGTTAGTCATTAGACTTCTATAACTAAAGAACTTTTCCTTCTTTTTTTTTTTTTTCCCCTGACTCGCAATTTAAATGGAGTAATGCAAAATAATTTCTTTCATATACTTGCGATCAACATGGGAGGAGAACGCCATCCCTTCCTCTCCCTTTTTTTTTTTTCTTTTCCGTTTATCCCCTTACTAAGTTTTTCTCTCCTTTTCTTTTTTCCCTTAAAATTTTAATCAGAAAGTAAATATCCATCCGAGAAAAACTCAAACATGATAGAACTTGAAATGGATAAGTATGAAAAGTTTTATATTAGATAGAAAACTGAAGGCATGGCCCAAAAACCTTTTGGAAGTGATGTCAAGTTTCTTTGAGACTAGGCCATTTTCAATCCTCGTGCTCCAAAGCTAATAATGTTCTTTTTTCCTGCGAAGCCAGCCGAGTGATTGATGATCACCTTGAGCATTCAGCATAGTTCTTCTACTTGTTGGTGGGTAATTTCACAACTAATAAAAGAGTGACATGTGGTCTAATCACAGAGAGGTGCACATTCCCAAAGGACACGTCGGAAATCACGCCAAAAGGAAGATGAAACTCTAAAAGGAAGATGAAACTCTAAAGAGGGGAAATCGGCCACATTAAAATTACCTTATGCAAAGGTCCGTTTGATATCCAAAAACTGCAAGGATAAAGTCAAGGAAACTTTCGCAATTTCATCACTATTCTCCCAGGGAACTAAAAGTACCAAATAATCCTCTCATACGGTACCTTTGACTATTTTTTAAGAGCCTCTCTCTTTAGGTCGGAGTACATAAGCTCGATTCTTCTCCTTCGAGTCACGCCTGTCCGATTCATATAGAGATTAGAAGGCTGCTCTTGTTCGTGGGATTATTATTATTTTTTTTGGATATATATATACCGACAGGTTTGACCTAGTGATTGCATTGGAAGAGTCAAAGCATAGAAATCTCATTTGATTACGAACTTTAGATACGTACAACCAATGAGATGCACTTAAACTTTGTCATGCATTTTTGTGGCTTATGATTAACCAAATCTCTTGATGCAAATCCACGGCTTAAGTCTTACTATCTCTGTCACTTTCGTAAAGCACTACTTCCTATAAAATTTAAAATGCATATTAGTCAACTACAACGTGGTGGCTCCACAAAATCATTTTCCCCACCATTTGCGTTAATTTTATTACAAATAACAGATAATCATTTCTTTTCTTTTTTTTTTTTCTTTCAAACTCTCGTACTGGGCCACTGTAGAATAGAACTTAATTGGGTTGTGGCCCATCCCACATCAGGCTTAGCTAAAGCCCGGCCCATTACTTGTCCTTCAAAATTGGCCCATGTGCCCATTTCTTAAGCAGAGGGCTCCCTACCGTAGTAGGCCCAGCAAAAGTAACACAAGTGAGATCCAATCATGTGCTAAAAGCTTATATGCAGTGACAAAATTTTAAAATTTCCAGTGATCCATTAGTTTAAGACTCAGTACTCTAATCTATGCATATACACCTTTTGACAGTCGGCTATAGTTTTGGATTCAAACCAGAATTTTCTACTTATTCTAGAATTGTTTTATTTTAAATTTTTGGGCACGTAAGAAGTGACAGTAGCACTTATATGGTCTAGGTTTAACAAAGGATGGTCATTGGCAAGATAAGATATGAAGAGATACACCGCGCAAATGGGGTTGACAGTATGGTTGACCTTGTGATAGATATGATGGTGATGTGAAGTCCCCGGGAATGTTTTGGGGTAATTTGTCTTCCTTGCGATATGTTGTTTTCACGAGTTTGGATCTTTGTGCACCTTTTATTCTTTTGGGAGAAGTCGGTACCCAAAATGAGCACCGGTCATTCGCATATGGGTGGGATTCACCCTCTGATGTGTAGTGATATGATCGATTGGTGCCCATTTGGGGTATCGACATCGATATCCCTAGTAAAGCCCTTTACTTATTAACTAGTTTTTATGGGATGTCTGTTCAAATTTATTCAGGGTAATCCTACTTTCTTTTTCCCTAGCATTATTGTCAACATACTCAATATATCCAAGTATAAAATATGATCGAAACAAAGAGATCAAGCTCGATGTTATGAAAACAACTTAAATGCACGACCTCCCCATCAAAACAGCCTGAGTTCTACATCCTAAAAACATCTTTATCACCAAAACACTAATGTGGCAAAGTGTCATTGATTCTTCTAAGGGGTTTTTTTTTCCAATCAAGCAGCAATGTAAGGAACCGATAAAAGTTAACCGCCTCAGCATTTTTAATGTGACTGATGCTTTTGAGATATAGAAATAAAATTTCTCCTTTTTAATGGAGGTAAAATTATTCGTTTGTATCTTTAAAAAGGGATACTGATTTACTTCTTCTCTCAATGTGGACAATATGTGAACCATAATGGTCAAATCTAGCAAAACCATTTCCTTGTCAATAGGCATGGAATTCAAAGAATCCACCATTGATCTTGTCTCCCGCTCCTCCCTCCTCCCCTTCATCAAAACCTCATAACGTTCACGAGAGCATAACGTTCACGAGAGCATTACTCAACTGATAGTGACTTGTATGGTTGAACTCAACGGGTTCGAGTATACAAAACATTTATAAAATTGCTGAGGTTAACATGGGAATGCAAAAACACAGCAGACTCCTAAAACACAGCTTATACTTCCACATCTTTGGCACCTTGACAAGTTTATAAACAGTTTACGCATGGTACTATTGTTTTGAGAGTTTCAGCCGGTGTCTTCAAAATTATTTGCGTCGCACGCTAATCTCACATAGTTTGACATTAATGAATAAACTATAACAACAAAGTTGTTCATACCAAATGTTATTTTCAATTGTATCTATAACTATACCACATACTATAATAAGGGAACGAGGTGACCTATAAGACTATTTGTCACGAAAAGAAGGGATACATTTGAAGAAAATAGAACTCATTTCGATTGCTGTACAATGTTGAAGTCAATTACCTTCGAAAAACACAAGTCCTATTCAAAAATCTGCATGCAGGAAACACTTCTATTTTATGTATTTTACTTGGGTGGATCTACTTAGAAAGAACTACTTTTGCTGCAAGCAAGAGAGAGCATAAAGCCAAGAAATTAAATAAACTCCAAAAAGATAAGTCCTTCCTGGAAAATCTAGATGGAAGACTTCTATTTCAACTATTGGTTTTAATTGATACAAAGAACTAATCTTGTTGCAAGCAAGACAGAGCATACAAACTGTATAATTAGATTACAAGAGCAGTCAATAATAATAAAATTTTTAAAAAAAGTTACTTGTCAAAATAATTAATATTTGACAATTGTGTGCAGCGCCATAATCGAGTTTGTAAGACGTGAAACCATAGAACACAGGAATTAAACGGAAATAACACGATTCGCAAATGGACAATACGATAATTAAAGAATGATCTGGAAAAATAGGTACAAGGAGTTCATTGTTATGTTTTAAAAAAATGAGTTTATTGTTATGTTTTAAAGAAGTTCATTAATGCACATTTTCAAAAATGTGGCATCTTCTTTTTCGTAAGAATATGGACGGAAATGAGATAGCTCTTAAACTAAAACAAACACAACTTGATGTTTTTTTATTAAATTCGACTTAGTAAACCAAGTGAGGTACTTTAACTAATTATGACTAGCAAGGGCCACAAGGAAGCGAGTTCCGCAGACTTTCTCATAACTAGCGTGATTGCCCCATCTTTGTCCAGGTTAAGGGGGTTTTAGTTATGACAAAAACAGACAGGGCGGATTAGTCTAGAGGTTGCAACTCAAGGTTAGGTTTTAGAGGGATTGACATTCTTCAAGCGCCCGTCGAAATCTAGAAAATACATTCGACACTGACAGCTTATTTAATTTTAAGGATTACATGTTATATTGGTTTAGTACATCTATTTAATATTAATGTAGTTTGATCAGCAGTTGGGTTCTCAATCCCTCTATAACACATGGTTGTTGCTATTCTAAATGCTTTAACTTAATGCTGGACTGAACTCATTTTGGTACGCACCTGGCTGATTGTAAGTGCTCTGTCAAGGGCCCTGTGGAGTCCTCATGTTTGAGTAGGCCCCTTGATGAGAACTGATATTTGGACATGCAACTTGCCGAGGATCACCAGAAGAAATGACGGGTTGCAATATGTTTTGTGCAGAGCATTCAAATGCACGGATGGATCAAAGACCTCAACACCACATTTCGAGCCACCAGCTTGAACATCTTGAAGCTTCACTCATGTTCCAACAACCTAGAGAACAGAGAACTGGATCCTTTGGCAATTAAAACCATGGTTATGATTATATATTAACTTGAATACTAGAACTGGCTCCATGGTAGTTAAACTTTTATAGGAAGATGTTTATGAGGCTACATACGGGACATTCCCCATTAGAGAGTTCCTTTACAGATTATGAAGCCAACAAAGCACAATAGAGCAACAACATGTGGCCACAACCCAATCAAATTGAAAGTTGCATTAGGTTTCTGCAGAAATATAACTACCTCAAGCCATAAAATGTCATTCGGTGATGGAGTTGAGAAGATAAACCATTCCTCACCAGAATTTGGGATTCAGCTCCCTGTTTGAACTAACAGAACCTCCTACAGGAATTTGGAATATTATCCTCCATTGAACTATTGAAATTTGGGTATCTGAAACATGGAAAATGATAGAGCCCTCTTACTTACTATTTTTTTTTTTGGAAGGGATACATAAATACATACACTCACAAGCGCATACTCCAGGAACCGTCTTAGTCAATTATTCAAAAAATAAAATTATATTAATTTAAATCAGCAATATTTACTACCTAGTAGCAGTTGATTAGACTAGGTAACTTTGATGCTAAATATTCATAGTCCACCTCCCTTCAGAGGAAGACCAAAAATAATACAGTTTACACGCTGTGTATGTATCCTTAAGCTTCTGCGAAGAAAGCAAAACAATTCTGGAAGGAATATGCATTGCACAATGCATAATATTAATAATTAACTTGAAGATTAATCTCTGAATGAAATAACAAAGAATATGTACATTCACCCAGAATACAGATTGTTAGTAATTGAACATAGACACTCAAACCAGCTTCGCAACATTTTAGAATGAACTTTTGATATATTTTTCTCTCTATGGATTGGTCCCATCTGAAAACAGTTCTAATGTTACCATAGTTGTCGAAGGTGCTGCCTAGGCGACAAGGGCGCAAATTGGTATTTAGGGTAACCTTTTCACATAGGTGCACCTATTGCAACAAGGGCAAGGCTGTCCAAGCGCCCAGGAATGCCTAGGATTGCCTTGGTGACTTAACAACTATGAATGTTACAAACTCTCTTCGATTTACAATGAGATTCGCAGTTGTATGGAAATCATTTAATCAGTTTATGTTCGCTTACCCAAGCTTTATATTATTGGTAATACAAGCCCACCAACCCTCAGGAGATTCTCTCCTTTCTTTCTAGTTTACAAGCAGATGTTCTCTCTCACTTTGTCATATTAGTTAATATACTCCAGAGGTAGGATCTCCTCTCCAAATTTCTACTTCTGTCATCACATGTTCTCTCTTATGTTCTCAGATTTATTTCCATACTTCGGGGGAAACAAGACCAGATGAACATCCTTGAAGAGCAAACTACAAAAAAGGGGAAAAAATTTCAGAAAAGAGAAGTCATTGTGCCATTTTTCAAATAACAATATATAGTTGGAGATCAAGAGGTTCGAATGCCCGCCTAACCTTCAGGGAAGCCCATTAAAATTTCATCTCTCAGAATTACCTGTTCATAGATCCCCCTTCAATCTATAATCCCTACCGCTAAATCCTTTACTTGACCAATCTATTCTCATTTTGCTTTTACCCTGATAATTCAACCCTAAAATCTAAGAAACCAATTTACCATCAAAAAAAAAAAAAAAAAAAAAAAAATCTAAGAAACCAAAGTTGGCCCTGTGACAAATCGGACCCATGAATACCCCTCTCCCCACTACAGAAGGTATTGTAAAAAAGAGAACATGTAGCAACAAACAGCCTACTAAGAATTCTACTAATAACAAGAATGGTGAGAAAATACCTGTATACATTGGAAACATGCAACAATTCCAATAACAAAGGCAAAACCAAACATTGAGTATACTATCCCAAGCTAACCTCAGTTTCACACTTCAACCAGATTGGCAGAAGTAAATGTTGGGAAGTAGATAACATGAGACAATTCCACCTAATACTAGCTTCTTTAGAGATTCTGTCAAAAGGTTTTACCGAATCCCTATCTTTATCTGGATGGATCTGGATGGAACAAATATACCCTAATGTCGTGTTTGGATGGTGGGAATGCAATGGGAATGGAAAATAATTATGGGATGAGAAGGAAATGAAAATGGGATGAGAAAGGAATGAAAATGGGAAAGGAATGATCATTCCTCCATAAGTGGGAATTATCATTCCAAAGGAATGACAATTTTTTTGTTCCCTCTCATGCTAGTGGAATAGGCAACCGTATTCCCACTCCCTTCCATTCAAATGTGTCCTAAAAGAACTTTAGTTTTTAAATCCATTTGAAGGCTTCCTTTGTTCATCACTAAGAATCGGAAAAAAAAAATAATTGGGAACCGCACATTCCATCCACCTTCAAAGACACTCTACAATTCCAGAGAATTAAAAGTTGACACTACCAACCTACTTTCAGAAGTAATCACGACGAATTACACAGGGGAAAAAACTGTCAAAACAAAGAAAATCACGATCTAAAAGGAAAAGAAACCAAAAGCCACAAAAAGTACCTCTGTGCTAATACCAATACCAGTCAATATAAGTCAAATTCATAGGAATATAATCAATTATTAAAAGATCCTTCATAAACCAACTAAGTCTTTCAGGTTTGAAGTATTAAGTAGTCAGCAATGCCTACCAATATAATCATTCTATCCTGCTGAGAACACAATCCAAACCCATCCAATAAGCACAATACAACACAAATAAACGATGCAGTTGAACTCATTTTGCAAATTTCTAAATTAAGTTACTGAGATGGAAACCATCACGCCGACGAATTACAAACTTCCCAACTATCGCAGACGGAGAAACCCCATTTACTCGGAGAATTCCAGAAGCCAAAAAGAAAAGGTAATTGGAAAATTAGGGTTTTTGAAGAGGGAGGAGGGAGGGGAAAACGTACCGTACAGTTTCTCTGAGAGCTGAGTTGGCGCTCTCCCGAAGAGGGCATACCGTTTAGCGGCAAGGTCCATACCATACTTTAATTTTTAGCGGAAAGATTATCATTTCTTATGTATTTAAGTAAAAAGCTAAGCTAAGAGCAAATTTTATTTTTTTGGTAAATTAAGAGTAAATAATTTGTTTCACTTGTTTACCAAAATTATCTATAACTATTTTTATACAATTATACAATTATAAAATCAAAAGATCTTTAATCATCAATTCAAATATAACTTATTGCTCTAAAATTTTTTCAACTTTTCCCTCTGTGCCGCGTACGAGGCATTCTTTGTAAAGAGAGAGCTTGTAACATAGAATATTATATATAGTGAGGAATCCCTTAGTGAACTGGAAAGTAAAAAATTAAAACTCAAGAAAGTTCTCCTACCTTATATTATTGGTATAGTATCGAGCAAATCATAGTAACGTGAGAGATGAGTAATTCTTGCACTTTATTACTTTTGATCATGAATTTTCATTTTTTCCTCATCATAAGAGCGAGAGGAAGGTTCTACCACACGGCCATTATTTGTAGGGGTGAGATATTCACAATTAAATTTTACGAAAAAGGTATCCTTCTCTCATTACTAAATAAAGGTTTTTGATAATAAAATTTTAATAGGGTCATAGAGGTTTTAAAAGTTAAAATAAAACTATACAGTGTTTGGCCGTAAAATATTTGAAGGCTTGAGCTAAAAATGACCTCTTCTTCAAGCCATGAATCACACAAAAGCTTGATTCTATATACACACATCATTGAAGTATTTAAAACTCTACATTAAATTTTTCTACACATGTTGACCCTCCAAAATAATAAAGAGATTAACACTCTTTTTTAAAATTTAAAAAAAAAAAAAAAAAAAAAAAAAGGGTTCAGGAAATCAAAGCCGTTCAAAAGCCGTCTCGCACATCGGACCCTCCATCGCCACAGGCCATCTCAAGGCCCAGTTCCACCTTACACGTGGAATCATCATCGGACGGCTCACCCAGGGCATCCCTCCTCTTCTTGATGGGACGCGTGTCGTGCACTCGAGGGACCGGCTCGATGCCGAGCGTCAGCTCCAGCTCAATCTCGCCATCGTCGGCTCCGCCACTCGGCTCAGGCGCCGATGACTCCGGCTCCTTCTCCGCCGACTTGGGGCACTCGGTATCCGGCGACCCCGAAAGGTGCGTCACCGACGACTCCCGGCTCGTCGACCCGACCCCGCGGGCCGGTCGAGCTTTAGACCGGCCGGTCGACCTCTTCCTCGTCCGCACCCGGCTGGGCCGGTCGTTGGAGGCCGCGTCGGAGTTGTTGCCCTCATCGGCCTTGGATGACACGTGGCGGATATCGTAGACCTTGAGACTGGCGGGGCCTAGGGCTGCGGCGGCGGCGGCAGTGTCGGAGGGTTCAGAAGTAAGCGGCGCGATGGGGTCACCGCGGAGGACGGCTTCGACGGCGGCTTGGCAGAGGTGCCACGTGCCGGAGGAGACCAACCCTACGGATCCGTGAATCGGGTTGATAATCCTCCCGCAAGCCTCATAGAGGAGGGATCGGAAGATGGCGGGGCGGAGGTGGTGGTCGGGGGTGGCGGCGGCGTCGAGGAGGTTGATGAGGCCGGCGCGCCCGTAGAACTTGGCGAGGAAGAAGGTGGCGTTGGCCTGGGACTGTGGGCTCTTGATCCACTGCAGACACGGCCTTATGCTGCAATTCTCACTGCACCCCTTGCGGAGGACTCGGCACCCGTTGCAGCTCATCCGCATTGTTGTTGATCGAGAGACAGAGAGAGAGGGGATTTGGGAATTGGGAATTGGAAATTGGGATTGAGAGACAGAGGGAGAGAGGGAGGGGGATGAACTTGGAGATTATGTACGTACATATAGTAGGTGAGGGAGATGAGGGGCGCCGTAGGGTTTTGAATAGAGAAAAAGAGATGCTCGACAGAGAGTTTTGAGGGCCGCTGGATTTCGGGAGGGGAGGCGGCAGCGGTTTTTGCCTTTCTTTCCTAATATTTTATTCGGTTCACACACCGAATCACACGCGCCTCGCGTGATCCCACCTCCCTCCTCGAGAATCCCTCATCCACGTGGCAGAACACGTGGCGAAAAAGAAGGTGGACACGTTGGCAGACTGATATGGGTTGTGGATTTTTTTTTTATTTAACAAAACCATGATGACCTTCCAACCTTTTATTTTCATTACCTCTAATTTTCTTCACTATCTTATTTTTTTAATTAACCATTAGAATTATTTAATTTTACGCGATTCATTCAAGTTTAATTCGGGTATATTACCAAAAAAAATAGAAAGTACTTTCCTGAATAAGCTAATTCATAAAGCTTTCTCAAAAAGCAAAAGTGTTTTTCTTGTAAGTTTTTTGCGCCTTTTTTTGAAAAATACTTTTTTTTTGGCTAAAAATACTTCTCTTATGGTATTCGAACGATGCGTCATTGCGCCATTTTCTCAATCGCTAATGACTAAAATTATTGGATGAGGATCACCTGAATTTGAAAGATAGATGAATTTATGAATTTAAATAATCTTGACCATTCATTCCTCCATCTCTAATTTCTCTCTACTTTTTCCTATAAAAATTAACGGTGATGATTATCTAATTATATAAATTCATAACTTTATGAATTTAGAAAAATTCATATCCTAAACATTATTTAACTGCACATTAATTTTATGAGTTCAGAGAATTCATGACCGACTATTATTTTTATCCGATTCAACAAATTCACGTCCTTTTAAATTCACGTTATAATCGCTTATTTTTACAAACATTCAGAGAATTCGAGTCAGAGTGAGGGAGTGAGATCACGCGCCTACATGGAGCTCCAGCTTTTTTGGGGTGGATGGTGTGGGAAAACCGGGGGACGAGGTCGTGGGTTTTGATGAGGGCAAGGCAACTCTGTGGGCGGGTGCTACAGTCCAACATGACTCAACTGGACCCCAATCAATAGTCACCGGTTCTTGCGTTTTTATTTACATAAAGGGCAATTCATCATTACTGATACACGGGGCTGCGGAGAATCTGGACCCAAAACTTGCGTTACCAGACCCAAGTGTCCCTTAAATATTATCTCCTCCCAATTTTTATTATTTTCATGCACTCTGTTCAATTCATTTTATTAAGTGATGTTGTCGACCCCATGTAACGAACTTTAGGTGGACTGGCCCACATTCCCATACTTTTACGTCCCTTGAGATGAGTCATCGAAAATTTAGTCAAAATCGACTTCATCGATATCCATCTCGACTTTTTCACGAAAAATTAATAATTATAAACCGATTGATTGATTGTACATAATTATTATTATATATGTAACTTATACACTTACAATTTATATTTATTTAAATACTCATATAAAACCACCAATTTTCTAAATATCGATTCCACCCAAATTCCACCCCTCATACAAGGGTAGACTTAGCATAAGCAGATGAACTCATTCATCGGATGTGTACGACTCATTTTTACACAGAGTGTAGACATTTTAGGTGAGATTATTCCTTTAAAAAAGGTAAATAGGATGAAGATAAAGATTACATAAACACATTAATTATCACGAGATTTTAGCAAAGGGAAGCAGATAATATAAATCCAGCGGGAAAATCATGATTGCCAACAGCTGGGGGGAAAAAATGGCGCAACAGAGGGCTCTCAGTTGTCCTGTCCTCCCTACGGCATAGGTTTTGCCAAATTATCATATTACAACATAAATTAAATAAATATCCCTTACAATATAATAATATAAGGGGAGTTAAATAAACCTCAAGCTTCATCAGAAGTAGACATGGGCTCTGGTGTGAACTCAAACAATGCAGCTTCATGTAATTCAAATCAGGTATTGATCTCTAAAGGTGTCTTCTTCGCCCTACCAGCAAATGTTTCTGCAACCAATATGGGGAAAGCAATGGTTGCATCGCAATGTACCTGGCCAATACAATGACAGCCGTGTGAACTACTCTTCCAGGAAGAAGACTTGCCAGATGCATACGATGCCGCATCTTTTTTAAAAAGAACTAACCTATACGCAAGGAAAAAAGAAATACCCGAGTTATACCTTAACAGTCTTCGCAGAACCTCGTATCTTTCCCCATGATACAGCCTCATCAGGATGCGCCCCTGAGTCACTTCCATCGAACTCCTGCGCGGTGTTGATGTAGACAGCATAATCCGCACCATTGCGCATCATATTTGCATTGCATATGTGATGCTTCGGTAGCCCCCCACCAAGAATTATCATCCCAGTCTTCCTAGGGCTTGCATGAACAGCTTCACCATTCATGGCTCTGATATCTGTTTGAATGCCAAGACTCGTTATTCTTCTTTCGAGTTATTATGCATTGGCATATGCTCGGGTGTTGATAGGGGAAATACTTGCCTCGCACTATGTCAATGATCAAACCAGGGCTGCGAAAGGAATGGAAGTATAACATGTCACCGAGAGACCCATCTGTCAAGCCCGGGCAGAAGACTGGGATATTGTTCTGGCAATACACACAAACAAAAGCATAACCATAATATGATATGTGCTTGAAATATTTGCTTGAAATATTTAGATAATCCTGTTCGACAATTTTGCATTCTAAAGGAGTGGTACAATGATAATAAATAAATAAAAAGGTCCGCGAGTTATTGCTTGCAGTGAAACTAATAATCTACCAAGCGTAACAGGGTACTAACCCGGAACCGATATTCATAACCCTAGGTTCAGTAGGACGTTTCAGGACTCAGCAGGTAGCTAATTATTCCTAAGACCCGATATTGAGAACCCTAAGGCTATTGGGCTGATTCTGATGCCAACCTGCCACCTACTTTGTTCAAAAAAGCACCTGGTGCCAGTCCACCACCTACGAACTGTCGTCATATTTGGAAATGTAAGAGATCTTTCACCATGGCTACCAAATATAAACTAGAACGGAAGTACAATTTACCTCCAAATGGACCAATGTCTAATTCGATCAGACCTAGGCCCATTCAGTGTAGTAGATTGCACAACTGATTGGGTTTCAAAACAGTGATCAAATCAGCCTTAAAATATCACTGATTCAATCATCAACCATTTGACTTCATCTACAGTTATGTCTCATTCATATCTGTCATCTTGTTTCTCCCTCTTCAACTTTCCCCAAATCCATTAAAGATCAAGTCCCCTTCTTCCATCATTTTTCATCATTAGAATCTTTAGTAGTTTTTCCACATGGTTATTAATTTTTCAATCTCATTTATTTTCTATAGAGATGATTTTACTTTTATCAATATTCTAAAAAGTGACCTAGGCGCTAGGCAGTCATGAAACGCTTAGGTGGCCACCTAGCGCCTAAGCAGCCATAAAAGATCCACAGGAAACCACTCTCCTGAGCAATCAACACTATTAATCGGTCAAAAGCACAGCCACTTAGGAGAATTTTACATGGATATGGTGTCTATGCATGCGTTATTTTTTATTTTATTGTTTTTACAGCAATAACACCCAGCCATTATTTATTAAAAAAAACCATAATTAAAATCATAAATCAGTTTTTGCAACAAGACACATTTGAAATAATATTATTTATGTAAAATGTGAAAGGCTATTATTTATGTAATTTTGTTGTATTTTATTATGTTACTTCATGCCGTCTAACTGCCTAGCCACTAGGTGGTAGGTTAGGCGCCTAGCGCTTTTTAGAACACTGACTTTTATTGCTTCTACACATTAATGCGTTGCAATATTTAATTTGACTATTTTTATTTCAAATTTTATTTTAACTTTCTACTTGTAATGAGTGAACATATTATGCACAACACAATGACCCATAGATAAATTGTGATATTTATAAAACAATTATGGATCATGTACATGCACAATCAATAGACAAAATACAGGTTCGAGTACTTCTTAACAAAATGTTACAAACTATTCAGGGTTAAGAAGTTTAGGTGTGTTCTGAGTAGATTCATGAAATTCAGACTTCAATTCAAATATTTTCAAACGCAACCTAAGATATGCGTGCAACTTATTTACTACTAATAATGCAAACATCAATAAAGCAATTAGAACAAAATTCCATGAAATTATAAAAATAAAAATAAGGAGTGAATGGATTATGTTTATAAAAGTGCAACACGTAGGGAGCGAAAGCAAGCTAAACTTGGTTGGAAACTACCTTGTATGCCCAATATAAGTATGAACTCTCATTGTTTATTTCTTTCCCCAGGCGGGCAATCACTTTAGATGGTGTCCAGACATTCTGTGAAACAAAAAGCGAAAAGAACGGGAGGAGAAATGTAAGCAAAGGCAACTTGAAGCAACACTCAAATAACACAATCAAAAGAAATTCCCTTCCTCCCACGCTCCCTGCCCCCCATAAACACCAATGCATCTGTTACTATCATACAAAACGCGTAATACCTCATTTCAAGACTATTTGTTTAGGTGTAATTATACAAGGATAGGATTAGCATCAGTTGCTGCAACACTTGTGCTTCAAGGTAAGCAGCTGTGCAACAACCACAGGCCATTGCATTAAACATTCAAAGGATCACCGATGACCTTTGGTCTAGTGGTACCCTGCTTCCCCTATAAGGAGTTGGAAAGGTTGCAGGTTCTAAACTTGTTGGGTACGTGTGTATTTAACATTCAAAATAGAATTAAACACTCAAAGTATCAACATATGCCATAAAGTCCATATCCAATACATGATTGGATTACATGATATCTCTAACCAAGAAGTGAGAAAAGGCTGAAGAAATCATGCCAGCCAACAATTATAACCCAAAATTACAGCAGCAAGTTAAAAGAGAAGGACCTCTATAGTCTGCTCCTCCAACATCTGGTCAAGAATTGGAATGACCCAATCCTCAAATTTGCAGTAGTTGTCATTAGGAACCAACAAGTTACCAATGCGGTTCAATCCTTTTGAGCGTAAACTGAGCCCCAGGAAGTGAGAAGTCACCTCTATATGTGGGTGCAAGACATTTAATAAGATCCTCTTCTATACCACCAGCCGTCGTGACCACAACATCAACCTGAAGCCAGATATAAGAAACAAGCTTGGAAAAGAAAAAGTTGGAAATCAAGGAACAACACAATCACTATGGAATTGATCAAAGTTCTTTAGAATTCATGAAGTACATCTTGCATTGACGCAAAACTTGCATGCATAGAGTTAATACAGATGATCAACAACGAGATACATACACAAATGACAAAGCATGGACAAGTGACTCATATCACTATAGAATTCAAGAAAACGGCTTTAAAATTTTAAATAAAAATAAGAATGAAGAAAATGGGTTCTAGACAAATTACTAACATACAAGGATTCTAGAACAAAATGCGTGAGCTTCAAAGAATAAAAAAAAAGAGAAAAGAAACCCTGTGGTAAAGCAAATACAGTGACTTCTGTTCAATAACTACTTGCTTATATGAAGGCAAACTAGTGGTCTTAAATCCACTGATGTCATCTAGATAGTAAAAAATTCATAACTCAGACAACTTGTATGCCAGCAAATAAAAATCCCAGCTTCTCTCAAGTATGCAAACAGAAGAAAGTGAATAACATAGTCATAATGCAGTTGCTACAGCATAAACATAAATGATGCCAGGAGATTTACCATATGGTGCTCGACGAGGAAGCGAATTGTCTCTCTAACACCAGAAGAAACAAGATTTGACGTAAATCCTAGAAATACTTTGCAACGAACAGACTCTTTGTAGGCCAGATCCCCCTCCTCAGCACAGTCTTCCGTTGGCGACTCATCAGCAAGCCTCCAGTCTAGCTTCAAGCAGAACCAAAGTTTCAAAAAAAAAACAATAGAAAGGATTGCAAAAAATATATATGAGAAAAGGGAGTATGCACTCAGGCCCATGCAAACTGCATGTGTCTGCCTCCCCAAACGATGTTGTTTTGCTAAAAACTGTAAGTGCATAGTAAATTTTTTTTTTTTTTTTTGCAAAACAACGTTGTTTTGGGGGCGGACGCATGTAATTTGTGTGCCCACGCCGGCATACTTCCTTTTCTGAAAATATAATAATACAAGCGCAATAGTCTTGTTGATAGGAAGATCCATAAATATGAGTAAAAAGGCACATTCACGGGTGCACATACAACACAACTGCCATACCAGAGGTATACAAATGAAACAAACCATTTGATTGACAACTTCAATCGCATCTCCTAGATTGGAAGCTTGGAACCCAGTGGTAGCCATGGATCTGAGAAGCTGAGAGTGGTTTACTCCTAGATTGAAGTCATAACCCCTGATTTCAGTACATTTATTATCAAGGGTTTCTGATTCTTTGAAGACTGTGGCACGCGTGGACTGAAGAAGATCCGTGCCCATTGCTTCCCCCATTTTTCAATTCTTGAAGTAAACTGCAAAATACTAAAGCAAAAGAGGACCAATAATAATGGATTTTGCCTACAACCTACTTGTTTTGTGGCATGAATGGAAGTATGTGAGTGCATCTGTAGTATAATACATGATAATGTAATTTTTTTTAAAAAATTTTTGCTCCATATGCGATACTTGGCATATTGCAGAGCACCTGAGCAAAAATAGGAAACAAACAAAGGAATAAACAAAAAAAAAAAAAATGGATAGAAAGCCACTTACATATATGAAAGAAACATCAAAGAACACTCCTTGAAGCTTGTAAACAAGTTCAAAAATGTCTGCTCATTACCCATCGGACATGTAAATCTTTCCCTTTTGTAACACAGTTTTCCTCATCAAATTACCTTACCTTAATATTTTCCATTATTCCAAACAAAACATAAATGCATACATAAAAAAGCAGACAGGTGTTTGAACTTTGTTTTTTAGTATGCGTATGAAGGCTACATAATGGGGTTCCCCCCCCCCACCCACCCACCTCTTCCTTAACCCTCCAAACTAGGATATGAACAGGATTATATCCCAAGACCTCTTACTGTACTTTAAAGGAAGAAAACCAATCATCTATCGGATACAACACTCTTGATACAATACTTGCTTGAACTAATATACTCCGATAATTGCCCAATCTCATCACAAACTCTGTTTCTCCCCGAACCCCACCATCACCATAGCACGAAAACACCACCCCAAGAACAAAATCACGACTAGCGAAACCCTAATTAGTAACAAGGAAACAACCAAGTACAGAGAATAATATAGCGAAAAGACAATACCGAACGAGGATTGCTCGAACAACAGTGAAGCTATAGAAATGAGGTCTGATTCCTCACCACCGGTGTGCGACTGAAGGAACTGATCCAAGTGCCGCAATAACGGCGGCGGAGGGAGGGAAGAGACTTGCGCTTATTCACCCAGCAGCGGCTTTGGTGTTCCTTTTACTTTTTGGCAAATAAATTTGAAAATTCCAAGTAGGCGACGTCGTTTAAATTGAAGACGCGTTTTAGTAATTTATACCCGTTTAAAATTATTAATTTCAACGGCTTAAACGAAAAGAACACCGAACTTAACAAATTTCGTAATTTATAGATTCTCATTTCACCCCTTTGAAACCATCTCATAATATAAATTTTTAATTATTTTTTATTCATTGCAATTCACTTAGTTCGTCCAATTATTATTGCTACTTTGAATTTTTATGCTTTTTTTTTATTTGGTTAAATATTGATTAGTTTATTTTAATGTTATATTGGTTACTAACCCGATCCATGTGCAATTTTGACTCGTGACCCACATCTAACCTGTTCAAACCATGACACCTTTCATTTAAGAAAACATTTATGAATCTCATCTACCGGATAAACAATTATAAAAATTAGTGTATATCTATTATTATTTTATGATATTTCAATCTATGCGATAAAAAAATTATAAATTTTGAGCGATGATATCATTGGATCAAATGCCAAACCCTTAACCGAGTGTAAATTTTGTTTAAACCTTGAACCTTACTCCTTGTTTTTAGGTTGAATCCCCAAACTTCATTTTCATTTAAACTGAGCTCCAATATTTTAAAAACGTTTTAGTTTGAATCATACCTTCGATTACCATAATATGTAATGGGCGAAAACACATGAATATCATTTTGTTCTTTTTCAAGGGCTATACATTCTCATTTCAAAGGATAAATTAAATTTAACTCCTTATTTCAAGGTTAAATTAATTTCATTAATATTTTGGGCCTCAATTTAATCAGTCGATAATGCATCCTTATTTAAAAGGTTTAATTAAATTTCATTCCTATTTCACACTTCAATTTAATCTTTAAATAAAATTAATTCTTGTTCCTCACAAATTGCCCCTCCTCTTATTTCAATAACTAAATTAATTATGTCTAAATTGCCCCTTCTGTTATTTCACGGGTTGAATTAATGTTGTCCAATGAATAAATTAAAGTGTGAAATGGGAGTAAAATTTAATATAGCCCTTAAAATAAGGATATTACTAATTTTATCTAATGATTAAATTAAAGCATGAAATAGGGGCAAAATTTAAGTAACCCTTGAAATAAGAATGCACGGGTTTATTATGAAGAAGATAAATACAAAAAAAAGAAAACGGAACGTACGTGTGTTTAGGCGAAAATTGAGTTCAAGTTTCAAACTAAAACATTTTAGAAAGATTAGGATTTACTCTAAAAAAAAAAAACAAAGTTTAAGATTAAATCCAAAACAAAAAGTAAACTTCATGATTTAAAATAAATTTCACTCGCCATAACCTATATTTTATTTTTAATAATAAAAATAGAAATAAAAACATTTTCTCCCGCTGATGTTTGACATACAACCTGAGCCACAGATGCCGGCCCAAATGACAAGGAAGTAGCGGCTTTTTGACATTTTCATTTATTTTGTTGGTAAACACCGTTAAAACGGCGCCATCACATACATATACGCCTCGCGGCGTGAACTAGGGTTCTTTTCTTCCTTCTCCATCCTCGTTCGATCTCCATCACTCCGTCGGCCGCTCTTCAACCTTCTTATGCCCGAAGCACAAATCCGACCGAGGAACCCTAGCGTACTAAACCCTAGCCTATTAGCCTTCAAGCCACGCCAGGTTCTTCTTACTCTGAATCAACAAAGCATGAAGCAACGCAAGGCTTCCTCCACGGAAACCCTAGAAAATGGCTCCAGAAGCTCAAAGTTCCAGTATAATGCACTCCTTGTCAACTCCATCTCTCTCTACCTTCAACGCCGTGGCTTCTCCAAAACTCTAAAATCGTTTCGCTCCGAAGCAAATATCAAGGTCAGTGTCCTATGCTTTAGCTTGTGCTACTGGTTTTGAGGTTTCTGTAGCTTAAATTGATCCAAACGTCTCCCAACTGTCATGAATTGGGAATTTGTCATAGCTGTAGTCCGTGCTAGCTTCTTCTTGTCACTGAAGGATGTGGTGCACCATTTTCTTTTACATTCACACTTCTAGGAGATTCTGATTCATGTTAAAGAGGGTGAGACCTACTGTATATATCCATCAACAGAATGTAACTAGTTGCTTTTCATCAATGCGTCTATGCCATTGTAATGTTCTTGGTGTCCAGTGTTTGTGATCCTATTTTTGGTGCAGGATGAAGACTTGGAGGATCTCTCACTGGATTTGGAAGAAATTTGCCTAAAATATCTGGAGACATGGTAAGATGATGTCTGCGGAGTTTTTATCTGGTTTATTTTTCATCAATGTGATAGCAGTTAAGTCTTTTATCTAGAGTTCTTCATAAATATATTTAGGGGATCTAAAATTGTAGATTAAAGATGGACTGCTGACATAGCCTTTGCACCTGCAACTTTCTTACCTTGTACCTGTCTTTTTTCTATTCCTTCGAAAAAAAGATACTTTTGTCTACATTGATCCATGTCTTATACTGTCATTTTCTCATATTTATGCTACCATGCTTGTATTAAATATTGGGTCTCTTAATAATGTTTTCTGTACAAATCTACTCTGAACTGCCAGTGACGCTGAGAAAGATTCTAAGAGATTAAGAGATGACCGGGTTTGTAAATTAGAAGAGAAATCCAAAGATAAGAAGAAGAACAAAAAGGTTAATAATACTGACCAAATCAACAGCGAAGTGACAAAGGCATCTGCCGTCGATGGTGAGACATCAACAGTTGAGCCGGTTCCTGAATTAAAAGAGAAATCAAAAGAAAAGAAGAAGAGCAGAAAAATTGCTGATTCTATAGGTGACGAAACCAAACGAGTCAGTAAAGCAACAAATGATGAGGTCTGTGAACCCACTGAGAAACACAAGGACAAGAAGAAAAGGAAAAAGAAGTCAGATTCTGGATCTTTTGATTACAAAGTCGAACATCGGCAATTAACTGAAGAAAAATCTAAAGATTTAGTATCTCCCGAAGACAAAAGTATAACTGAGCATGAGACAACTATTAATCCTAAAAAGAATAAGAAAAAGAAGGATAGGCGAGGTGGTGATGATACCACAACAAAGAACATGCCTGATGCTTCGTTGGGAGTGAATGGAAACTCTCAAGGTAAGAAGAAAAATGGTAAATCTTTTGTTTCTGAAAGTTTCTCCAATGGGGATGCAGAATTGTCTGATAATAAGATATTTGATTCCAAAATGGATGATATTCAAAATTCAGAAGAGGGTGCTGCTAAAGAAGAGAAAGAAGGCTCGAAGAAAAGAAAATGGCAGGATAGTGAGAAAACTGATTGTCAGCCTGCTGATGGAGTAATTCCAGAGAAATCCAAACGCAGGAAGACTAAGAGTCATGGAGATAATGGAAGTGAGCATCACGTCCAAGATACACCTGAAACAAAGCTTGTCACACATGGAAATGGTGACCGTGGTAATTATGGTCCAGAGAAGTCGGCTTCACAGAAATCCAATAAGAAGCAAACTAATGGGTCAGTTGAGGTATGTATTGGTGATTTTCGTGCACTTTATATAATATACGTATAGAAACAAATCTGCACATACAAATGAAAGCTCCTTTGCAATTTATTACACTTACACCTTATGAGTTATTCTTTCAAGTGCTCGCACAGCACAACTGGATATTGCTAAGCAGGGTGACAGACAAAAGCACCCTTGGAGTAATTTTTCTTTATTTTATAAATTTGATTTCAAATTTTCTAAGAATTTTCTGATTGAAAATAATTAATCTGCTTTAAATGGCATTTGTTTGAATTGAATTGGTGTTGAATGGCTCTAAGTGCTGATTTGGACAGAGGTGGGCTCATTCAAAGTGATTGGTAGTACCTCTGAATAGCTCTGAATGATCTCTGACCGTATCTGCACTCAAATTAGTGCAGAATGGTTCAGCACTATATTATAGAGCTTAAATGACAGAATAGATCTTTATAAATAAAAGTTCAAATGCTTCTAGGGGCAAAACCACTCCACTCCCATGCCCTTAAGCCAAGGTCAACTCCCCTTGGCTTTTACTTTTTTTTTTTTTCCTTTTTTGCTTCTAATTGTACACCTGTGGAGAGAGAGAGAGAGAGATTAATGAAAAGATAGGAGATTTCAAAATTTTGGGAATTTCAATTTTGATTAGGTTCTTTGATTTGGAGATTTTGATATTGCAAATATGAAGTTGTTAATTAATTGATACATTTGAATGCATGACTTAACAAAAAAATAAATAAAAACAATAACAAGTGTAAAATTGAAAATGTAGGTTATTCAGGCTTTCATTCAAATATATAATCAAATAGTTTTATTATTACATATTCAACATCTTTTGAAAATGTAGGTTATTCAGGCTTTTCAGTGATCATCTGTTCTTATACATAGTTTTAAAAGTGATTTCTATTGCACTCTGCTCAAGGGAAAATGGGCGAGGCTGGCAATGATCATTTCAACATCTGTACTTAAATCTGACTATCAATCTGAATGGACAAGTAGTCAAAAGGATCAATTTGTTCTGATTAATATTGCTCTAGTTGAAAGTTGGAATATGGTACCTAGGGAGTTTTTATTAGAAGCAAGTTCCTGAGGTGTTTTCTTGCTTTATATATATTACAATGCCACATAGACCTTATTGTGAATTTCACTGTGAGTATATTTCTATGTGATGCCAGAAAGTACCATACACCTTAGTGAACTTCTCAAAATTTCCCAAGACAGAACTTTCGCTTTCCCCCAAAAAAATTATCTTATTTATTATGCTAGTTGATCATTTTGAAGCAACTATGCAATAATTTGAGCATTTGAAAATGTGAAAATGTTGTTGAACTAATAGCCCCTTGTTGTTTCCATGTAATTTTTTGTCCATTGTGATGCAAATGTATGTTGACATACAGACATTCCATGTATAGGTTTATGAGTCTCGGTTGTTTAATGGGCATCACGTGGTATACGGAAGAGCATGCATCATGGTACCGCATTCATTTTGTTTGGCTGGTGATGAAATATATGATTTATTCTGTAGAAGAGGCCTTGGCGTTGGTTGAATCTCAACACTTTGTCGAAACTTCTATTTGAAAATTCATTGATCGGGAAGGCTTCTGCAAGTTAGGCTAAGTTAATTTCTGTTGAAAATGGTTATTACCGCGTTGGTAGTTGATGAACATAGCAAAAAAGCGGAATGATTGATTGAGTGAAAAGTAAATGATTTGGAGTTCTTGGTGAAAGCCAATAAAGAAAGCAATTTTAGTTGATAATGCACAGAAGAATCCTCTATCATGTGCATTCTTATCCCTGCGAAAACTCCTTAGCCCTATCAGGGGAAAGAGAGCTTATTTCAGTTGCAATAAAAAAGTTTAACAGTATGATAAATGTATTTTTCCCGTAGATGTCAGCAGTTCTATTGCTAAATCCGTTGGCCAGTTGTGTAACAATGTAACTTGACGAAGCCTACTCTTTTTGCAGCCAAAGACTGTCAACACATTTCAAAGGGTGAAAGCTGATGAAGTGGTTTTTTCTGATAAGAGGCTTCAAGATAATTCTTATTGGGCTAAGGTTGACAATTCTATTCCTCTCTCTCTCTCTCTCTCTCTCTCTCTCTATATATGTATATATATGTATATATATGTATATACATATCATGCACATGCACCGGTGCATTTAACATTAGTTTTTCTCTTGTTTCCTTGCTGTTTGTATTCAACCCAGGATGGTGCTGAGACTGGTTATGGTGCTAAAGCACAAGAAATCCTGGGGCAGGTTAGAGGAAGGTATGCTTTTTTTTATATTAAGGCAGTGGCTTTTTTTGTTTCATTTTTGTTTTTGGAAATAATTCCACATCTCTCACACTATTTCTTAATGGGTAAACTGGTTTTATTTTAGTTCACTGTCATTGTTATCATTCTTATCAATGATTAAGTTATATATTTGGTCAGTAACTCCTTATAATACTAATTCAAGTTGCCTATTGGTTTCAAAAAAATTCAGTAGGATTTGGGCATCTGTGTGAGCATTCTAAATATATTAATATGCATGGTATTCCAATTATATCATTTCACAGGCTTCATGCTTGAATGGTATCCCTACTGCTGGGCTTTTTGAAAGTGAAAATTTAATTGCATTGATCTGTTCCTGTCATTTTAACAAATGAAATCGAAGTGCACCACATGTAACTTAACTGTTACTTTTCCCTTGTACGGATTTAAACCATCTGTTATGGTAAAATTTGGAATCAAGACTCATTATTTGAAGTGCTGGCACTGAATGGCTGAGATTTTGTTGAGGCTGCTTTTAATTTATGCTATGTTTATCATTAAAAGTTCAGATATTCAAGGTTCATGCACTTGATTTTACCCGACTGCTAAATCTTGATGTCATATGGACAATACAATTATGAAGATATCTTCAATTTGTATTGTCCGTACATTTGTTGTCGTCTGTTTCCATGAAGATGTAGCGTAAACTCTCTCTTTATCTGTCTCCAGGGATTTTCGTCATGAGAAGACTAAAAAGAAGCGAGGGAGCTATCGAGGAGGGCAGATTGATCTGCATTCCCACTCTGTAAAGTTCAACTATTCTGATGAAGATTGATGGATGCAATGGGTTTGGCTTATTGCTTTTCCCCACTTTTTTGGTTAATCCTGATTGCAGTCGCATAGGAACACCATTTTGAAGAGGAGAAAACCATTGTCATTCCTTTGGTGGGTCATTTCTGCCCGACTGCTGCAGGAACATATTTTTGTGTGGAATCAGAGGATTCATGTCTATTCAAACTTCATTTCAATTTATTTAAAACTTTTTTTTTCCTCATATTCAAGGCCTCTAAGAAAAAGGTGTTTTGAGCTTTTGTTGAGGCTCCCTAAACTAGCGTCAGACTACTGCCTCACAATATAACTGTTTGGATGGTTTCACTATCCTCCAAGGCTGATGTTCATGTTATTTTAGTTTTTTGGTGGAGGGGGCCTTGAAGCCCTGCAGGAAAATGCTTTTCAAATTGCCAGATTATTGGAGCCATTTATTATTATTATTTTGGCTCTTGAATCCGTTTGGCCTGGTCAGGAGCATTTTTCAGTGGATGATGATTTTGTTCGTTCTCTTTTGAGGGTAAAACACCAACTTTATAAATCATTTTTCCTCCACCAATAGAGAACATTATTATTGCACGCACCTAACTCATTCTGTATCTAGAGCATGATTTCTGACCTCTGACTATAAAAAATGTATGTTGAAAATATCTTTTTTTATATATTTTTATCGGAGTTCCTTTTCAGTTGATATTTATGATGTTAAAATTTTTTCCGTCCTTCTCTTGATTTTATTTTATGAATTATGAGATGTGAATTTTTACATCTTGTCTTGAATTTAAGCTGTAGCCTAGGTCTCTAATAATTTCCGAATTTCAATCATTTGAGAAATTTGTGTACACAAATATTTGCCAGCGATAAGTATCACTTGTTTCGATGAGAGAAGCCCCGTAGTTTTGCTTAACGAACACTCTTGGCTAGAGAATCAATCACACAAATTCAATGCTTCAGAACTTCATTCGTTGGTGCGTCAGTGTATTCTGAAACTTTTAAGAATGCAAGCTTTAGGAACGATGAGCCTAATTTATTCAAAATGCAGATTCTATATAGAATTGCTTCTATATAGAATTGCGATACGAGCTAACAGTGCAGCAAAAGAACATCTAAGGAGACGGGATAATAGCATTATCGAGATCATAGGGATCATCTGCACTAAAGTCGGTGAAGTTTCAAATTGCTTGATTGTTGCAATACATTTTCTCAATCGTTCCAATCAGTTTGCTTAAGAACTCTTATTAAATTTTGTAATACTGCAACTGATCCAGCATATCAGTTCAAGATGAAATCGAAGAGATCAGCAACTAACCTGAACTGGAGATCGCGGAATCAGAGGGATTCCAAAACGAGCATCAAACAAACAGTCCAAAGGGAGAACAATATCGCGATGAGTAGAGCCAGATCCATGAAACTGCAAAGCCTGATCGTCGCGCACTTCAACCGTTGCCTCACCAAATCTGTCTTCAGATCCGTCACTGCTCTAATCATTTCCATCTCCCTCTCCTTCTGAAACGAAATTGAAAAACGAAAATCGATTTGCAAGCTGCGCGGTTCCAGAAGCTAAGAGAGAGAGTGAGAGCAGTTTGTGTTACCGCTTCATCTTCTTCGTCTTTAGGTGATTTGAGGCGGTGATCAGGGGAGGATTTCAGAGACGAAAGAAGAAGAGCCGCTTTCGCACAACGGATGGCATTGGGAATTCGAGATTTCAGAGCTTCTCCGTTTTCGGTTCTCATCTCCTTTCTCTCTCTCTCTCACAAGAAATGAAATTCAAAATCGCCATCCACTGGTTTTGATAGTAATACAAGAAGCGGTGAAGTAGTTAAATAGTTGGTGAGCGCAAGCAATCCGATTTTATAAAGGGATTGATTTGAAAAAAGGAAAAACGGAATAAATAAAACTACTTGGCGCGGTGATCTTATAATTTTTGCATTCTGTGTTTATAAAGCTATTTTAAGTTAGCTTCATGCTTATTCAATTTCATTTCATTATTAAGCAAATCAAATATGTGAATATAAATGAAGTGGGAATGATCATTAATTTTTCATTCCTACGATTTAAATGCAACCTTATGTTATGATTAGTGATTTTAGGAGAGAAAAAAAGAGTGATAATATTGGCAAGAAAAAGATGGGATGCCTTTTTCTTCTTCATCGATTATATGATGCAAAATTAAAAGAGATTATTCTATCTTAGTTACAAGTTGAAAAGAAAAAAAATAAGATAAAAATGTAGTTATAAAAACCTTAAACTAACATGATGATTTAATAGATATTATAAAAATTTCACTAAATCACTACCTCTCCCCTTCATATCATCCTATATTTTTAAACGGATGAAACAAAAAAGAAAAAAAAAAGTTGAGATTTCCTTTTCATATACCCTGGCATTTCTCTTATTTATTAAATTCACAATCAAAGAATTTTATATCCATTCTCCCAAATCCCTCCCATTAAAATCTAAATCTTTCCATATTTTGTATTCATTCTCTCAAATCTCTCCCCTGAAAATCTTAAAATCTAAATCTTTCCGTCCAATGGTGAGAGCTTGGAAGTGTCTGGTGAGAAGACCCTTGCTCGAATTATATTATATATACATGTTTATGGATGGGATCATAATATATGAACGTACCTACGTACATCAATTGAGCAATTTATCACCGGAAACATGCAACACAACTAGCCACTTAACCAAACAAATTTCAGATGAGTGAACCCAGTGAAAGTCCGCACATCATACCAGAATTGTGCACAAATCAAAACGTAATAAAAGAAATGAAGATAAACTTTGCGTTACGTTTTGTAAATACAATTATTCATTTCACAAAAATATAATACAGACCATAGGAAAAGTAAGCAAGAAATAAATATTTTCAAGGTCATGGCCATTGATAATAGTTATTATTCTTCCATTTCCCCATGGTTCATAAGAATAAGAATTCCTTAGAAATTTCTCTGATTAATTGTGTTTTTTTTTTTTTATAAAATAACTATTCTATTTACAAACCAATACCTTACAGAGCAAAACATAAACACTCAAAAACAAATATCATTAACCATGCAACCTATTTACAAAGCTGAACACTAACTCAAAAACCAGCCGGCTCTATACATTCGTTTCATGATACAAACCAAAATAACCCCTCAAAATCTATATTACAAAAGAAACATACTCTCAAAAAACAACATATCAAAGCTTTTATCCATGAACTAGGCATTCGCATTTGACTGAAGCATTACCTTTGGCTTAATTACAGAGTAAACCAAAACAATGATGACACAGACGATGTATGTACATACTAAAAGCAGCTCTTCCTCCAACAATTCTCACAAAATCAAAATTACCTCCTGGTTGTTAACTCTGGTGGCACTTAGCTTCCTTTTATGTACAGTTTCTTTTTCGGAATTCTAAGCAACTGCAGGGATGCTGGAATTTTGGCGATCCCTATTGAGGCAATCAAACCCTTCAACTCTAACTGCAGCGGGTTTGAGTCCAGACTTTGCTCTAGCACACCCTCCTGTTCGTGCCGAGGAAGATGAAGATAGCAGACCTGAGGGGGATGGGAGTGGCAATGGAGATAAGGGGGAGACTTTTTCATCCCCAAACCGGGCATCTTTAACTAATGGGTTAGCTGACCTGCTTGGGGGAGACCCACAAAAAAATGAGGGCGGGGATGAGGCCATAAGGGTCATCGATGGTTCTGTACAACTACCCTCCTGTAAAAGTTTAATGAATCAAAACTTAAAGAACATCCTAAAACGAATAACCTGATGTATCTGAATTATTGATCAATTAGAACATCAAGTAAATGGCAAAGCAAATGCGACTGAGACTATAGATTGTAAACATTCTTACGAAAAAAAATTAGAGACAATACATTTATTAGATGAACCTAGATCATATATGTTACACCTACATAACACTATAAATTACAGTACTCCAATACCCCACCTAACTCAACCCATCTAGGAGGTAGAGACATGGATTTTCCCACAAAAAAACTCACTTAAAAATAAAAGTCAAAACCAAATTATATCTGTTATGTATCCCACAAAATTGAGTAGGAGAATCTTTCAAATACATATGCAACTTCAAAGATTTATAACCTAGGTTCTGCCAGAGATACTTCAGTTACTTTTCCAGATATTTCTCACTATCCAAAACAACTAAACCAGGGCCCTAAAAGTATTTGTACTCTTAGACATCTTTTTTTTTTTTTCCAAGTAACCAACGAAATTTAAGATAATATGGACTATAAGAAACATAAATGATAGGATTTACCTTCATGAGGATCGTGTCGAGAAGATCTGCCCTTTTAGTAGATTCACTAAGCTCAGCCTCGTGACTGCTAACCAATGAAAAGACGTTAACAATACTAGAACAATTAAACAAATCAGAAAATTATCAGAAACCCAAGAAGAACGAAAAAGATTACCTCATGTGGCATCTCAAATGCCTGATGGGATTGTTAATTAATGAGCCAATCCGACGAGGTTTCGGGCAAAAAAGGGTCTCCCTCCTATCAGAGAAAAGGGCGAGCCTCGTCTCTTCACGGACCACAAGGGCATTCTGCTGAACATCAAAGTGATTCATCTTCGCGAAAGCTCTGCAGAACGCCCTGTTCAAACCCATAAACGCCGTAAGTTCATACAAACTCGAAGCCAGTGATTTCAGATCCAGAGACTGAAAGTTCTATTATTCTTTACAAAGCTATAAACATCAGCACAGATAGTAAGGCTAAAACACATGAAACCTCCAAATATCAAGAAAACCCCATGAAATCGAGACAGATCTGAAATTTTTTTGACACAAATGGAAACGAAACGTTTAGGATTACCTTGAAACTACTCTAAAGTCTTCGAGCCCATGTGAGAATATTCATTTAATAGATCTGACTATCATAGGAAGATTACTACCAGAAAAAATTGTAAGAACTTTAGGGTTCTACGTGGAAAACTGAAAAAAGCAATCAAACTCCGCAAAAAACCTAACGCTTTGACAGATCAATTCATCAAAAGCTGTGGTTTCATCATAGAAGCTCACCAAGATTAATTCATCAACATAACACAAAATTAAACAGAGAAAACTGCAGATCTAAGATCTGTCAAGCCGTGAAAAACAACAAATCGATCCAGAGAGAGAGAGAGAGAGAGACCTTGAGATGGGATTTTCCGACACTGAGAAGAAGGTGCAGGCCACTGCCACAAAGAAAGACTTGAGCTAAGGGGTCGCGCCGAATTTATAGCGGCGGAAATCTTCGGCGAACTTTGACCAATTCAAACCAAACGGCGCCGTTTCATCCGATGATTAGAGGTTTGTATTGTACTCTGGCGTGAGTAGCGCGGTAAATTAGGATATTTACCGACGCGTTTTGGTTTAAATTTGTGAGCTTATTTGCTACGATATTTTATTTATTTGCCAATTTTGATTGGTACAACTTATTGTTTTTTTTTTTTTATCTATTTCGTGAGGTGGGCCAATATAAAGTTTTGAAATATTTATTAAGTTAAAAGGCAATGACATCTAATTCTTATTTTTTTTGCTCATCATAAATTGTTAAATAATAAAATAAATTTAATATTTATTTTATAAATTTGAACTAAAACCTTATCCAATTCTAATTTTTATTAAATAAAATAATGAATTTATATAATAAATTTTTATAAAATTTGATAATAACGAGATAAATGGCATTTTATATTACAAGATTTAATAATAACAAGATAAATGGCATTTTATATGACAGAAATTGATAATAATGAGATAAATGACATTTTAAATTAATAAAAATATAGCAATTTTATTTTGGTCATATACCAATGGGAGATCCGAATTGTGCCTTTACATTTATTACAACTCCACCCTCCATTTAATCTTAGTTGAGAATGACAAATAATTAAGTCAAACAATAAAAGACTCAACTCTTTCCTTTTACACTTCAAGTTTATAATTTATATTTATTTCCTTTTATATTTTATTCTTCTCTTTGCATCCACCCCCAAACTTATAAATTTTATTTCTTTTGTTCTTTCCTTCCTAATTTGCTTGTACTTTAAAAAAACAACTAAGGCTAGAAAGTGGGGAAAATCAAGAAAAATTACACAAAAAAAAAAAGAAGAAGAAGAAAACCATCTTAGCATTGAATTGCTTCCGCATATGAGGCTAGTGACAAGCAAAAAAGAACAAAAATTAAAAAAAAAAAATTCAGAAGAAGAAGGTATGGTGTGTGACTAGAAGCAGATTAGGATGAAGAAAGAAAGAAAATAGAAAATAAAAATCATAAAGTTGGAACCTCAATACAAAAAGAGGGAAAGTGAGATAAAAATAAAGAAAATAGAAATTAACAAACTTAGATCGTGAAAGAGGGAGCAGAGTTTTTTCCCCCCACTGATTTAATCATGCGTGTCATTCTCAGTTAGGATTAAAAATAAAGAACTGAGTTGAATAATTGTAGAGGTATAACCATCCGGCTTAGTGAGGGGCAAAAAAATCATTTTAAAAGAATTAGGGAGTATGAGTGTATTTTACAAACTATAGGCGATGTTCATGTCTTTTTAACAAAGAGGGATGTCAATGTCTTTTACCCTATTTATTGATATGATCTTAAAATATTTATTATTAAGATTATTATATACAAAATTTATTAATGACCCGCCAAATTTGATTAGTAAAAATTATATAATCATTATTATTTGATCCGGAAAATTCCAGGGCGATGGGGCCACTTTACGCTGCATGGAAAATGGTAATTAAAGATATACATTCACGCCTTTTAAAATAATTTAGTGATGAATTTATTTGCTTTTATTGATTTTAATTGCTCCTTCCATTCATTTTTTATCTAATAGATAATAAACATGGGTCTACCCGAAAAAATTCTAGACCTCGAGAAATCTTCCTAAAAGAAAATCCTAAAGGAAAAAATTATTTTCTTAAAAATAAATATGAAAAAGAAAAGCTAAGTCCCATCACCCACGTACGTCACCAACACCTTGTCTGAATGTTCATCCTCACTGGCAATTTTTTTATCAAAAAAAAAAAAAAAACTGGCACATTGTTGTAAAATAATGGTTAAGTGGAATAGTTGGAGTGGTTGTGGAAATGTTAATTGAAGTAGTTGGGGTGGTTGTAGAAATATTAATTGGAGTAACTGGAGTGGTTGTAGAAATATTGAAAATGGGCTCTCATTCATTTGTCCTCACACCCTCCATTTGCCTATAAAAGGGAGATGGGAAAGAAAGAAGTGGTAGAGAAAAATTGAAGAGAAAGAGAAGAGGAGAGAAAATCTAAAGTGAGGATTTATTGTCTCCATTGTTCTTAGCTTATATTTTCATTGTTTTTGGTTCATATTTCCAACAATTTATAACACGTTATCAGCACGAATTTGCTCAAACTTTGTTCGAGAAGTCAGGTAATCAAATTCTTTCTCTGTTTATTTTTTCTTATGTTTATATTTCTAATTATTTTTATTGTGGTCTCATTTACAAGTGCGGACTACCGCCCGTATTTGGGAACACAATTTTATTTCTACAATATATGAATTCCTCTTTGTTGTGGTCTCATTTACAAGTGCGGACTACCACTCGTATTTTGGGAACGCAATTTTATTTCTGCAATTTTATTTTTACAATATATGAATTGTTATTCCCATATCCCCAAGAGCCACACCGCTTCATGTGGATAGTCACATACTTGGTGGAGAGCATAAATTATTATTTTATTTAATTTCTCCAAGTCACACTTTTCTGTGCGGTTTGTCGCATGTCTAGTGGGAACCAATTTATCTTGTTATCATTTTATTTATTTATTTATTTATTTAAGCATCTGTTAAATTATTTTTCATATAACATGATCAATATTAATAAATTGAAGGGTTAATCTTGCACCAATTATTATATATATATATTTAATGTACTTAAATCGAATAATATCATTTAAATCCATAGTTTGAGCATCACTTGGGACGATGGCGTAGTGGTAAGGAGCCGGTCGGATACACCCAACGTGGTGGGTTCGAATCTCGGTAACCCCATTATGCCCAAGTGATCTCATGCCCTGATTAATTCGGGGGAAATTGAGGTTATAACCAATGAGTATCCATCTATGAGGTTTTATTTTAATTACTAATTTTTGTCATTTATGTAACTAATCTTTCAATAATTATTTTTATCTTTACTGTCGAATAGATCAAGTACAATGGAACCACGAAAATTTGCCATGCTTGAAGTGTCCGGAGCAAATTACTTGTCGTGGACAGTAAATATAACTTTTCATTTAAAGGCTATGGGCCTTGGGCACACCATTGAGGAAGGGAGTCAAACTACTCCCGAGCAATGTTTTAAAGCTTTATGCTTTATTAGGCATCATATTCAAGAAAGCCTACAAGATGAATATTTGACGGTAGATGATCCACTAGAATTATGGATTAATCTGAAAGAAAGATACGATCATCTGAGGGCAGTTATGTACCCAAACGCATAGTCTGCATGGGCACAATTAAGACTGCAAGATTTCAAAAGTGTGTCAGAATACAATTCCACACTTTTCAAGATTGTATCTGTATTGAGACTATGTGGAGACAACATCACGGAGAATATGATGCTTGACAAGACATATAATACATTCCATGCTTCCAACATGCTTCTGATGCAGCAATATAGGACCCAAAAATTTACCAGGTATTCCGAGTTGATAACTTGTCTGCTAGTGGCAGAGCAACATAATGAGCTCCTCCTGGTAAATCATCAGGCTCGCCCAACTGGTTCGGCCCCATTGCCAGAGGCCAATGCAGTATCATTTTTCACCGGAAACTCTGTTTCATTTCCGGAAACAAATACTATACCGCCCTTTACTGGAGGCTATGCCCCATTACAAGAAGCAAATGCTGTATCGTTCTCTACTAGAGGACGCGGACGAGGACGAGGGCGTGGACGAGGGCGAGGCCTGAATTATGGTAGAGGACAAGGCCGTGGTCGTGGCCATAATTTCGGTGGATACTATAATAATAGAAATTTTCAATACAATATGGGTCCCCGAAATAATAACAGGAATTTTGTACCCCGTCAAAACTGGCATAATAATCCTCCAAGAAATGAGAGGAAGGGCACATGTGATCGATGTGGAAGAGAAGGCCATTGGGCCCGTACTTGTCGTACACCCAAACATTGGGTTAACCTCTACCAAGAATACCAAAAGGGCGAAGGAAAGCAAGTCGAGACAAATTTTGTGGGTCCTAGCAATTCCCTGGATATAACTCACTTAGATGTTGCAGATTTTCTTGAAGATCCGAACGAACATATAAATTCTACAAATAGTGGAAATATCCATCTTGATTGATATTGTAATCTTTCTATGTATTTTCCTGTTCAGTATCTAAATAAAGTATTTTTATTTTCCTAACATCTGTTCTTATTTATAGATTTAAATAAAATGAATGGAGGAGAGGAATGCATTGCTGATAGTGCAACCACACACACAATCCTCCGACATAGAAAATATTTCTCTCATCTGACATTGGAGGGAGCAAAAGTTAGTACAATATCAGGTACAACAAGCTTAATTGAAGGTTCTGGAAAAGCCGAGTTGATATTACCAAATGGAACTAGAATCCATATTAAAGATGCACTATATTCTTCGAAATCCCGGAGAAATTTGCTTAGCTTCAAAGATATTCGTCTAAATGGTTATAACATTGAAACCATAAACGAACAAGGTAACGAATATCTTTATATAACGACTATTATGTCAGGTCGAAAGCAAGTGCTAGAAAAACTTCTTGTTTTACCTTATGGATTATATTATACAACCATAAAAGCTATAGAGTCGCATATACTGATGAAGCAAAAAATGCACTGATCCAAAGACATTTGTTCTTTGGCATGAGCGACTTGGGCATCTAGGAACAATAATGATGCACCGGATAATTGAAAATTCAAATGGTCATCCTTTGAGGAACCAGAGGTTCTTATCAAGTAATGATTATGCATGCACAGCATGCTCAGTGGGAAAATTAATAGTGAGACCTTCCCCTACGAAAATTACTTTTGAATCTCCATATTTTCTAGAAAGAATTCAAGGGGATATATGTGGGCCAATCCACCCACAATCAGGACCATTTCGTTACTTCATGGTCTTAATAGATGCATCTACAAGATGGTCTCATGTGTGTTTACTTTCAACTCGGAATGTCGCTTTTGCAAGACTTCTTGCTCAAATAATAAAGCTCAAAAATCAATTTCCAGATTATCATATTAAGTCAATACGGCTTGATAATGCTGGTGAGTTCACATCTAAAGCATTTGACGATTACTGTATGGCAGTTGGTATTACAGTCGAGCATCCTGTTGCCCACGTACATACTCAAAATGGGTTAGCAGAATCTCTGATTAAAAGGCTTCAGCTAATGGCTCGGCCATTACTATTGAAATCTAAATTGCCTACTTCTGCTTGGGGGCATGCGATATTACATGCAAGTACCCTCATTCGTATAAGACCAACTGCTTACCATAAATACTCACCAATGTAGCTTGTGGTTGGTCAAGAACCAAATATTTCTCATCTACGAGTTTTTGGGTGTGCTGTATATGTTCCAATAACACCACCACAACGCACCAAAATGGGTCCGCAACGTAGACTTGGCATTTACATTGGATTTGATTCTTCATCTATTATTAAATATTTAGAACCTTTAACAGGTGATGTGTTTACTGCACGGTTTGCAGATTGCCATTTTGATGAAACAATTTTCCCTACACTAGGGGGAGAAAAGATTTTACCAAAAGAAAAATGCGACCTTACTTAGAAAGCATCTGATTTAAATGCTCTTGATCCTCGTACTGGTAAATGTGAACTTGAAGTTCAAAGAATCATTCATTTGCAAAATATGGCATATCAATTGCCAGATGCATTTGTTGATGCAAAGAAAGTGGTAAAATCACATATACCTGCTGTAAATGCTCCTGCAAGGATAAATTTACCTAATGAGTATATTTCTGAAACAGCAGAAGGAGCAAAGCAACGCTTAAAGCGAGGTAGACCTATTGGTGCCAAGGACACCGTACCTCGAAAACGAAAAGTCCAAGGAAAGGCACAAAAAGATATTATGCTTCAACAAGAAAGAGTACAAAGCATTGATACGGTAAATGTGGATGTGACCACTGAGAAGGCCACATGTGAAAATAAAGAAATTACAATTAATTATGTGCGTAATGAAGAATTGGATCGATCTAAAGTTGTGGTTGATGATATGTTTGCATATAATGTGGCTTTGGATGTTGAAGCAAATCCTGATGAAGATCCCGAACCACAATCAATTGATGAGTGTCGACGTCGAAAAGATTGGCCAAAATGGAAAGATGCAATTCAGGCAGAGCTAAACTCATTAGAAAAACGTGAGGTATTTGGACCCATCGTTGCAACACCGGCAACTATAAAGCCTGTAGGATACAAATGGGTATTCGTTCGCAAACGAAATGAGAAGGGCGAAATCGTGAGACATAAAGCACGATTAGTTGCTCAAGGATTCTCACAGATGCCCGGTGTTGATTACAAGGAGACATATTCTCCTGTAATGGACGGAATTACTTTCAGGTTTTTAATTTCTATGGCTTCTAGCGAGAGCTTACATATGCGTCTTATGGATGTTGTCACAGCATACTTATATGGATCACTTGATAGTGACATATACATGAGAATTCCTGAAGGATTCAAAATGCCTGAACAATATAATTCAAAACCTCGATTTCTATTTTCAATCAAATTGCAACGATCGTTGTATGGCCTGAAACAATCAGGAAGAATGTGGTATAATCGCTTAAGTGGATACTTGCAAAAGGAAGGATATAAGAACAATATAATATGTCCATGTATATTTATTAAAAACTCTAATACTGGATTTGTTATTATTGCTGTATATGTGGATGATTTAAATCTTGTAGGGACTCTAGAAGACATTGCAGGTACAACAGATTATCTGAAGAAAGAATTTGAAATGAAAGACCTGGGCAAAACCAAATACTGTCTCGGTATTCAGGTAGAGCATTCATCTACAGGAATATTTGTTCACCAGTCAACATATACAGAGAAGGTGCTTAAGCGTTTTTATATGGACAAAGCTCATCCATTAAGCACACCAATGGTGGTACGATCTCTTGATGTCAAAAAGGACCCGTTCCGTTCTCAAGAAGAAGGTGAGGAACTCCTCGGGCCAGAAACACCATATCTCAATGCAATCGGTGCTCTCATGTATCTGGCAAATTGTACACGCCCAGATATTGCATTTTCAGTCAACTGCCTGGCACGATATAGTTCTACTCCAACTAAAAGACATTGGAATGGAGTCAAACACATCCTACCCTACCTTCGTGGAACCACTGAAATGGGTTTATTCTACCCAAAGGAATCAATACCAGGATTAAGTGGTTTCGCAGATGCAGGGTATTTATCTGATCCTCATAAAGCCCGATCGCAGACTGGTTATGTGTTTACTTATTGCGGTACAGCAATCTCATGGCGTTCAACGAAACAGACATTGACTGCAACTTCTTCGAATCATTCGGAAATATTAGCAATTCACGAGGCAAGTCGTGAATGTGCCTGGTTGCGACAGATGATTCAACACATCCAAGAGTCTTGTGGTGTACGATCAACCCGAGATAACCCAACTACAATTTATGAGGATAATGCTGCATGTATTGCCCAGCTTAAAGAAGGCTACATAAAGGGCGACAGAATGAAGCATATTTCACCTAAATTCTTTTATACGCACGAGCTCCAAAAGAATGGTGAAATAAACGTTCAACCAATACGCTCCACAGATAATCTAGCTGATTTATTCACTAAGGCACTTCCCACAGCAATCTTTGAGAAGCTAGTTTACAAGATTGGAATGCGACGACTTAAAAATGTCCCCCCTTGATGCATTTAAAGGAGTTTGTTTGAGGGGGAGACTGTACTCTTTTTCCTTCGTCATGGTTTTTATCCCACTGGGTTTTTCCTGGCAAGGTTTTAACGAGGCAGTCTAATGAGGACTTACATGATGGTCGCCCAAGGGGGAGTGTTGTAAAATAATGGTTAAGTGGAATAGTTGGAGTGGTTGTGGAAATGTTAATTGAAGTAGTTGGGGTGGTTGTAGAAATATTGATTGGAGTAGTTGGAGTGGTTGTAGAAATGTTGAAAATGGGCTCCCATTCATTTGTCCTCACACCCTCCATTTGCCTATAAAAGGGAGATGGGAAAGAAAGAAGTGGTAGAGAAAAATTGAAGAGAAAGAGAAGAGGAGAGAAAATCTAAAGTGAGGATTTATTGTCTCCATTGTTCTTAGCTTATATTTTCATTGTTCTTGGTTCATATTTCCAACAATTTATAACACACATAAGTTTGTGTACGTACTATTTTGTGTGCATCAAAGGAAATAAACTTTTTTTTTTGCAAATGGTAATTCTAAACGAACATCAGCGGCCAAGGTAGTGTTTTGTTCTCCATTTTTGAGAAAAAAAAAAAACTTAAAGAACTCCTCTTCTATGATACTTATAGGTACAATTTCAATATCCCAGCAAGCATGTTTATTGGAGTAAACTTGTTGTTTAGAATATTTGAAAGATTATAGACATTTGACTTACAAAAATATTATCATCGGAAAAGATTTTTCATCTGATAATAAACATCATCGGTCGTTGCTTGTGAATATCAATATTTTAGAAGGTAAATGACATTGATACTTCCTCACCTTTGTTGGAAAGACAATGACACCCCTATAGTTTCCAGAATGACACTCACGCCTCCTAATTCTTTGAAAGTGAGTTTTTTTTGCCTATCGCTAGTTGGTATATGAAAAAAAAAAAAAATTAGAGCACCATTATTACTTTAAAATCTCATTTATCATATTTTTATTATTTTTCATACCTTTTCTCATGGAATAAAAATTTGTGATATAAATTTCTTATTTTATTTAATAAAAAATTTAGATTGGATGAGAGTTTAATGTTTTATAATTACAAAATAAATAATAAATATATTTTTATCATTTACCAATTTATAATGAGCAACAAAGTCAATTTGAAAGAATCAAAGGGTGTGAGTATCTTTTTTTAAAGTAGGGGGAGTGTCAATAACTTTTTTATAAATGTGAGAGTGTCAATATCTTCGATTATTTTACAAAAGAAAGCCCTTTGAGCTTAGCTTGAGCTGCAACAGATTCCTGGCCTTGGACCGTAAGATGGAAAAGGCACCATGTTCGACTCCTACCTTCAAAATGTCTTGGTTATTTATCTAGTAGGTCCCCGAAAGCCACCATCGCGAAGAATAGTTGGTCATTGCATATGAGGTTAATCAGGTCACCCAATAAAAATTAATAAAAGAAAAGAAAAAGAAAATGCACGCCAAAAAAACTATAAATGCATACTGATGGCTAAAATGGTGAAATTTAGTGAGAAAAGGAATTGTAGAGCCAATTAATAAGGCGAAATAAAATGGCAGCTACTACAATAACACTTCATTAAAATCCATTATTAGTGAATAAATAATGGACACCAAATTAATTTTGATTCTGAAACCATTATTGCAGGCCGAATTAATGAAATATAGTGATAAAATTAAGGCAACATAAAAGAGTTTGACTCTTCATCCTAAAATATAATAATAGAGAATACTTTAAGATGCCACGTGACATTGAATGTTTCAGCCCTTATATGTTTTAATATTATTATTATATATAAATTTTATAGACAGTTAAAACTATTTGGTAGAATATTGCATTGATTTGGAGAATTTGATGGGTCCCACGAATTGATTGGTATGCAACTAGTGGAGACTTTAACAGTAAATGAGACTAATTTCTTTTCCCCTTTCTGCCCCGTGAGAATTCAAAATGGTAGTAGGGCTAATTTAAGTTTTCTCCTTTCTTTTTAAAAGCAAATGTATATTAGTAATAATCAGTCATTATCAGTAGAGTTGAGGAAAATACCGATAAAATCACCATAAATACTATGTTATGATATGAAAATTAACAGACACATTGACTATTAAATTTTTTATATTTTAAATACACGTTAAGACTGTCGTCTATCAAGCAAAGAACAAGTATCATTCGAACAAGCAAATAAATCTATTTTTTGAATTTATCGCTTTGGTACTAGGCTAAGTTGATTTATTTTACTTCTCATTTTACGTATATTTTCTGTCTTTTTAGCAATGTAGGTTTGTCCCTATATTTATTTATTTTTTTTGTGTTTTAGGCCTCTTTAAATCCGTTTAGTGCTTATTAATAACGCCACTCTTTGAAGAGTTGGACAAGAATGAGGTACATGGCGTTTGCAGTGTCAAAAAAGGGAGAACGATTTCATGAATCACAATTAGTTGGAGGACTACAATTAGAATTACTTTTACCCATCAATTCATTTTGTCAATTTCAGTTTTGCTCCATCCCAAAAGACTAGTATTTATTCATAGAACTAACAACAAATCTTAACACAACCTTCGACTTTATGTTCACGTTATGCACATACAAATGTCCCGTGAATGGTAATTTAAAGTCATTTCTATCTTTAAATTTAAGTTTTATTTTGGCAATGTTTGGATAAATTCAACCTCAACTTTGTAGCATTGGGTTAACAAGCAAGCTCTCGATCTACATTACAAAGCAATTTTTGAGCAGCAAAGCTTTGCACTCCCATTAACATGAGATAATATTATATGTACATTCTTTTCACACCATTCACATAAAAAGTAGTTACGCGACAAAATTTATGCCGTCCAGTATTACTTTTCGATCAAAACGCCTCTTAAAAAGGATCACATAAATTCTATCACCGTCATCTTTTCAGTATAAAAGATATGTAAATGATGTGTTAGTTAAATTTTTCATTAACATAAGAATAATTTTTAAGCTGAAACTTCAAATAATTATTTTGTGAATTATAGCTTGGTTGTTTCAGTGGAATAATTAGACAATCAAATTGAGTCACTTTCAATTTAATATAATATTCATGAAAGAAATTTAAAGCTTTTGAGTGCTGGGCACTATCTTTGCAAGAACAATTTTTTTATTTGCATCGAATTTAATGATATAAAATTTGTATTCAACAATCATGCCTTAATATACTAAATTTATTCATAAGCCTAACATGACAGCTGGCCCTGATAGAAGTAACTTAATTTAAAAAAAAAAAAGAAAAAAAAAAGACAGCTATTGTATTGTATGGAACAGCTGGAGCCTTGGGGAGTGGGGGGAAATGGAAACGGTTGTAGAGGATCTGTACTCGTAATCACGTGGCCGGCAGGCGTTGCTCACGTGACGACGCATGCATCTTTGTTTATCTGGTGTCTCCACTCACGTGTGAAAGGAAAACGACGTAGTTAATGCCGTACACGTTGTATCATTGACGCCGCTCGCTGTCCAATAATTCATCATCTTTCGTGTAACAATAGATTTACTTTTGCTCATTTTCCATGCATACTTTTACCCAGGGTATTTTTACTAAAATAACCTTATGCTAGAAGGATGGCCCCGCCCTCTCTTTTGCCGATGCAAGTCATTTTGGTAAATATCACACCCTGTCCACGGAAGGAGGAAAAGTATGCATATCCTTTGGGTCAATACTGAAAGGGCTCCAGACATTGTAGAATGAGCTAATTTAGAATTACCTTATCTGTGCTTTTCTTCGGTTTGTTTCACTGTACATGTTTAAAATTTAAAAATCTTAAGCACAGAGATTAAAGGAGCACGAGACAGTAAAGAAGTGTACAAAATTTCATTCACCTTGGCATTGTTTAGAGTGGTTATCTTAATGATAAAACAACAGTAAGAAGTTTATATGATTTAAATATTTTATGAATTTTTATCTTATAAATCTTAAAAGGACTTAATTTTGGTATAACTGCTACACCTAAGTTTGATGTAATGTATACATAAAAAGGAGAAAAGGAACAAAATCAAAAATGACGTCGTTTTGGGGTCTTTTGTTTTTCTCTTCTAGTTTTCCTAATAAAAATCACAGGATATAACAGCACCTAACTTATGTGCAGATGTTGTATATTAGTTTTTCTACCTTCAAATTTAATGAAAACCAGGAGACTCGTAAATTATTTATTGTTGATTCAATATAAGGTTCAGATTTATTGATTTTAAATATGTATTGCATTATTTACTAAATGTTTAAAGCGGTGGAAATTTCCCATCAAATTCATAAAATGATGGATCAACTCTGAGTCATTTTATGCTTTTTATTCAAACGTTGGGCGCACTACATTTTCCCTCCAATACTTCTAAATGCAGCTATTTAGAAAAATATATATATTTTTAGCTATTCTAATCATACGGGTATACAAATAACCTTCATAAATATATCACGAGATTTAAGAATCTAAAACATATTAATATAAGCATCAAAACTTTTCTATAGTTTTTAAAGGTTTTGATTTCCCAAATTTTCAAGTACAAAAATATTAGAATAGTGGAACATCACATATTTTTACATTTTATTTCTATTTTTAAGATTAAAATTTTTAAATAAATAGGTACATTAAGAATTATTGGGTCAAAAATGCATCGAAGGGGAGCCAAATTTATAGGAACCGAATATTCTCAAATGTTGTTTTTCCATTCTCTTAATTGCTACTAAAAAAATGATAAAAATTTACAGCTTTACTCTATATAAGGACCTAATGCACCATCGAATTATAAAAAATATCATACATTTCTTTATTATTTCATAAATAAGCACCATGGAAAACAAGTTTGTTTCTTAACTTTTTCTAATTGCCCCACCAAACTCATAGGGACCATTTGATATGTTCGAAAATATCATATTCAAATATTTAGCAATCTTACATTCTTTCAAAATGGAAGGTTTAACATTCCATGGTGAATGTTAAAATGTGAAATTTTGAGCATATTAGATTGCACACATAAAATAAAAACGTCTAGATTATCCTTATAAATGAAAATTAACAAATTTATCATGTATGCACATAGCCCATACACTTATAATAATAGTAATATTAATTTATAAATAAATAAATTATTTATAATAAAGAACGTATAATACTATCTTATAGAAGTTCATTATTGTATTATATGAAACTTACATCCTGTTCTGTCAATTTTTTTTTTCAAGTTTTCACTATATTGAATTATGTAACAATTTCTCATTTTAGTTTTTTCAAGCTATAAGTCTCCTATATAACCAAAATTTTAAAATCACTTATAGTACATGTTTGAATTAAATTATTTTCATTATATCAAAATTTTTCATCCCTAAAATCTAATTGCTCATTACAAATATAATTATGTAAAATTTTAATAAGAAAAGCTCTATTTGTACTTCCTTCACATACTCGTCACATTAAAAAGATTGTGAAAAAAATTTATATCTTTACTTTTTAAGGAATATTTTAGTTAAATATTAATATAAGACTTATAAATTTTATCATGTGATTACTTTCTAAATGTATAAATATAATATTATTCTTTTAAGGAGAAATTGCATTTAACCTTTCATGGTTAGACCTTGTTGCAAGGAATCTCCCTATGGTTTGAAAATAAGCACATAGCCCTTCCTGTGGTTTTAATGGAGTTACAGAAGTTAGCTTTTCCACAAAATCTAACTATTTGTTCTTAAAAAAAAAATTAGAGTGTTTAATAGGAAAAAAATATACTTTAATTTCCCAAATTACCCAAAATTAACTCCTTACCTCAATCATAGTAGTTTTCAAAGAAATAGTCGCTTTTACAATTCTTAGGCCATAAAAAAGATATATTTAGTATACCAAAAAAAGAAGTATTTGTACGTGCACCTATGATTTTACCAAAAAACTTCTCTAGATGCTTATAATATTCATATATTTTTCATATTAAATACTAAAAAAAATTATGCAATAACAAACGGTTAGATTTGATAAAAAGATTAATTTTTATAAGTCTATTAAAAATATATGAAAAGTTATGTGTTGATTTTTAAATTATAAGTAAATTTTTTACAACAATACCAAAGATTAAATGTAATTTCTCGTTCTTTTTATCAAGTATCGTACCCATGGTCCCGGGCACGTGGGATTCCGCGAACAATTTGACGGACCTTTTGAACCTTTGGTGAAAGTTATAAGTCCCCACACTAATAATCGGACGATTAAATGACGCTTGTAGCCATGTGTGCCACGTGGTGGGATCTTCCTCCGCTATTCTACGACGCGCCGTCCTCCTCAAGCGTCAGCACTCGCCTTCTCTGTTCATCCTCTTTGAATCTTCAAACCACTCGCCCTTCCCGTTTCTAATCTATGCACACACCCATAGCCATTAAAGAACAGCAATGCATAAAATAATAGTCCGATCCCACTTTTAAAAAACCTTTCTTTTTTCTTAATTAATAACGACTTTCTTCATCACAGATCGCATCATTCCCCGTCTTTCTTCAGATTGCCAAGTCATTTTCCACTCCCTTTAGCTCTATTCTCGGGCTCTCTCTATCATCCGTTTGAACCCACATGGATTTGAAATCTCTCAGGATTTGCGGGCGATACCCATTATCCGAAAGTATTTATTCAATGCCCATTATCGCTTTCTAGAACACCCTTTTGAATTTTCTATTTTTTCTTATTTTACTATTACCTTTTCTGCTGTTTCCAGGAAGACCCATTTAGGAAAAATTAGTCGCCAGACTCAACCAATTGATGCTCAAAAAGCATTTTTCTACGTTTCCTGTTTTGCTCCCCTGTTTCATTTTGATTTTTTTTTTCCTTTTCCTATTTTACACGATGGGGTGGTCCTCGGCTCATCTGTGCGTATATATATGAAATATATTTCAGATCCCAAGAACAGCGTCTCGCTTAACTCGAAGAGGAAGAAGAAGGCGAAGAGGGAAGCAGTAATGGCGCCTCCAGTGAAGCTCAAAGGTGTTGATGAGGAATTGCAGAAGATGTTGAACATGAACATGGATGAGGCGCCTGCAAGGAGACGCGTGCGCGAGGCGTTTAAGGAAATCCAGCTGGGAATCGATCATTACTTGATGAAGGTAAATTGGGTTCAGATTGATTTGATTCACAGGTGTCCTTTTCAATGGCTTTATTAGTTTAGAATCAAAGGTAAGCTTTTTAGTGTATTAAATGGGGGCCGTTTGTATTTTCCTTGCTGTGGAAATTGGACCAACTTGTTTTTTGGCAGATTAATGGATGGGATTTACCCAGTTACAGGAAAGAAGAAATAAAGAAATAAAGAAAGATCGGTGAATTGGTACAACATTCTTTAAATAAGGGGTGTGTGATAGGTGGAATAAATGATGGTTGTTTGGTATTAGAAGTGATGGCAGCTTGTCTGTTCTACACATGTTACTCAATAAATGCGGATCACAGTTTCAGAGTGAAATGGGATTCATGGTTTTATTTTTGCGGTTTCATTTTCATATTGAAATCTGCATCTTAACAAGATGATGTTGCCTGAACTAAAAATGACCTTAGGTGTGTGCTGGTGTAGTTGTAAGCTAAAAGAGAGAGAGAGAGAGTGAGAGTTTAACCTGAAAGGTATGAGGTAGGTATGACTAAGAATGAGTTGTAAAGTGACAAATGGAAACAATTGAACATTGTCTCCTACAGGGTGGCTCCTTTTCCATAGTATTGACGTATCCACAAAGAAGATAGATTTTTTTTTGAGCTTGTAACTAAAAGAGATAGGCTAGGATGGATAAAATCTAAAAATGCTTTTGGAATGATGTTTAATTGCTTGGTACTTCAAGATTTTTTGGCACTGAACAACCAAAAGACTGTCCCTTTTCTATCATGGGTGAAGCTAACTGCAGTGAAGAAATTTGGTTGCTTCATGTGGCTAGGAATTTGTTTTGTTATTGTGTGGTTTGATATAACATTCAGCTTTTCAATAGATTGTTTAGACACCACTCAATTCTGCAGTCACATCACATACTTGGAAATGTATAGATCAGTTTCATCTTTTACTTCATTGTGTGAGCACTTCATGCTTTTAGCTGTACAATGTGCTCATTATATCTAGAATCATTTTGCTTGTATATGTAATTTCTCTTAGTTAGTAAACTATGCTATTAGGAGGCCCCCTTTCTCTCATATATGTTTAAATAAATACTGGCATAATTATGTTTTTTTAATTGTGTTGCAGATGCCATCTGTCGGACTGAAAATAAATGAGGTAAACAAATTCTAACTATTTATTCATACTTTGAGGAGGCCTTTTGGAACCAGCATAACAACTAAAAAGGTAGCGTAGACTGGAACTTTGTACACAGCAGCAGCTTTAATGGAGAGTCCACAAAATTGCAGCATTTTATTATTTATACACCTGCAAAAGCACCTTTTCCATTTGTACAGTTTTTGACAAATTAAAAATAAATAAAAATCATGCTTCACCTGAATCACTGCTATTAGAAATCTGATCTTCTCCACCTTCTACTCTCAACAAAATTCATTTCTCTACCATCTTCATCACCGTAGGCTTGTTTTTATTTGAGCGCAAAAAGGTGTTTCGGTCTATACTTAGCTTCTTCAGAGCAGGTTTGAGTAAAGCCAATTAACTTCATTTATTATGCCAAGGACAATTCTGAATTGCATATTTAGCTTCTTCAGAGCAGGTTTGAGTAAAGCCAATTAACTTTATTTATTATGCCAAGAACAATTCTGAAATTGCATACATATAGATTGAGTTTTTGTTTTCTTTACGAAATCATGCTTAAATCAATTATTAAAATGAAAATTTCCATGGGACAGGGTTATGAGGTGAACTCCAGAGGAGTGGAAATTTTCTCAAAAAGTTGGCTTCCAAATACTCCACCAAAAGCTTTGGTTTGTTTCTGTCATGGTTATGGAGACACTTGCACTTTTTTCTTTGAAGGCAAGTTGTTCATTACAAGAATTAATAGCTGTGAATATATTGTTGTAGCTACTTTTAACAATTGAACCTTTTTATTCTCATCTTTATGCAGGAATTGCAAGGAGGTTAGCATCATATGGTTATGGAGTTTTTTCTATGGACTACCCAGGTTTTGGCCTTTCAGAAGGCCTCCATGGCTATATTTCAAGCTTTGACAAACTCGTTGATGATGTCATCGAGCATTTCTCCAAAGTCAAACGTATGTTGACCTGTTTTATGCTCTTATAGTGGATTTCTAAGATTTGACTGATATGTTAGTTCCTAAGGCTTTGGAAGAGTTCTAGTGCCTTTTGGAAACTTCTTACACGTATAGGTTTTATACTGGAATAAATATAATTTGCACACCATGTTAATACTCTATGAAATCAGCCACTTGTCTTTTGAAACTATGCTAATGGGAGTTCTTTCATTGTGGTTTAAATCATAGAAACCTTTGAATTCAGCTTTAGAATTCAAGGCATGATATAAGAGGATAGCACATTTGATAAGCATAATATTTTTGGTTTTAACATGTTCTGTAAATATAAAAACTAAGAAACGAATGACTAAAGATGCAGGTGAGAGAGACAAAAGGATATTTTTTAGGAAAAATCATAACTGGATATCATTTTGTGAAGTAGATCAGTTTTTTAGACTGCACACGCCAATACTGTGTTTGATTTCAATGGCAGAGAACCCGGAGTTTAATAATCTTCCAAGTTTCCTATTTGGAGAGTCTATGGGTGGAGCAGTAGTTCTGAAGACTCACTTAAAACAACCTAATGCGTGGAGCGGTGCGGTTCTTGTTGCACCCATGTGTAAAGTATATCTTTGAACTTGATTATGTTAGAGAACTGCCTCTCTCTGATTCGTGCATTTTGATTTATAAATCCCATTTGTATAGATTGCGGACGACATGATTCCACCATGGATTGTGACACAAACACTGATTTGTGTTGCAAAGCTTTTGCCAAAGAAGAAGTTAGTTCCACAAAAGGATTTAGCTGATGTGGCATTCAGAGACCCCAAGAAGAAAGAACAGGTCTCTCTCTTTTTCTCTCTCACTCACTCACTCTCATTTTGTTAGGGTTGAGTTGTATAAGAAAGTGACAGAGGATGCTCTAGTGCTGTGTGACAAACGCATTTCTATCTTTCTCCTGCGCTCAACTGTGATGCTCTAATGATGCATTGTGGCTGATATATTTTGTATGATTTAGAATGTTTAAATGTGGAAGAGTGCTAGGTGCACAAAGTACAGAACAGACCAAGGGTGTGGGCCTATTGTTCACTAGTTCAGTGGGGTCCATATCTCACCATGTTGGTTCTGTAAATTTGTATGTGCACATCTTCTTTGCACCTAAAATTGTGAAATTTAACTAAGTTGTTTATATTCTCTTGCAATGCAGACAACCTATAACGTTATTGCGTACAAGGACAAACCACGCTTGCAGACTGCTTTAGAGTTGCTACGAACCACACAAGAGATAGAAAACCACTTGGAAGAGGTATGCCGATCTTTTTCTTCATTTCCAATTGCAAGAAGTTTGAAGCAACATAGCATCTGTTTCATTAATGGCTTGTTTGGTTCACGGGATGGGATCGATTGAGAATAAAATAGCTTAGAATTGGTAAGGAGGGTGTTTGAATGAATGAGGCTTGGATAAGAATAGCTATTTTGGGCTCTAAAATAAACCAAATTAGATAATAACTATTCCATAGTAATAAAGCTGAATTAGAATAGCTATTATCAGGAACCAAACATACCATTAGAAACAAATATTTGAGGAAAATGTTGAATAAGATCATGAAGCCAAATTAAAAAAGGCATTGGAATTGTCAGTTTATTGGGGGGTCTGAAATACTTTGAATCCTCCAATAGAATGAACTGTTTGTAAACTATCCGGAGACTGCTATTCAAGGAAAAACGTCGTATATCCTAACTTTTGTTTCAACTGGTAAAAATTCTTCACCAACCTTAATATGTATAATCTCACTTTGGGTGGCGGCGGCGGCGGTTAATTTATTACAGGTTTCAGTGCCATTACTGATACTGCATGGCAAGGCTGATATTGTAACTGATCCCTCAGTCAGCAAGGCTTTGTATGACAAGGCAAAGGGTTCAGACAAGAAGCTTTTACTGTACGATGAGGCAACTCATTCCCTTCTTGAAGGCGAGCCCGATGATATTATAGTTCGAGTTTTTGATGATATTATTTCTTGGCTTGATGCACATTGCATAAAAGAGTAGCCTCTGTTGTATAATTGTTCCTCTTACATTCGCCACTTGTTACAGATACTAAAAGGCCTTCTTCATTGTAAAGGAAATAAGGAAATGTTGAAGAACATTTGAAAGGATTTAGTGTGGAAGTTTTGTTTTGATTTAAATAAAACAGTTGTATAGCAGCTTACACAATCTTTATTTGTTCATTCGTTAGTCAAAGTGGAATATAATTAGGCATGTGACGGTTAAAAATTGAACAAAAATAACAAATTAATGAACATTACTGAAAATCACAAAAATGACAGAAATAAAAGAAGGAAAATTTTCATCATACGACAATTGCGTTTCAGGATCCCCCCCCCCCCCAAAAAAAAAAAAGGAAATTCAATATACTCCAGAAAAACAGAAAAAGAACAGAAAAGAAAAAGAAAGCACAACAACGCGACAATTGCGTTTCAAGATCCCACAAAAAGAAAAAAAAAGGAAATTCAATATATTCCAGAAAAACAGAAAAAGAACAGAAAAGAAAAAGAAAGCACAACAACGCTAATGGAGAAAGACGAATCCTGACAAAATGAATAGGAGAACCACTGAAGAGATTCCAGAAATCCAGAGAAGCTGCCTCCGAGGTAGTACCGGTTGGTACAGAAACAAAAACAACCGGTACAGAAACAAAAACAAAAGCTTTCTCCATTAGCGTTTTTGTGCTTTCTTTTTCTTTTCTGTTCTTTTTCTGTTTTTCTGGAGTATATTGAATTTCCTTTTTTTTTTTGGGGGGGGGGGGGATCCTGAAACGCAATTGTCGTATGATGAAAATTTTCCTTCTTTTATTTCTGTCATTTTTGTGATTTTCAGTAATGTTCATTAATTTGTTATTTTTGTTCAATTTTTAACCGTCACATGCCTAATTATATTCCACTTTGACTAACGAATGAACAAATAAAGATTGTGTAAGCTGCTATACAACTGTTTTATTTAAATCAAAACAAAACTTCCACACTAAATCCTTTCAAATGTTCTTCAACATTTCCTTATTTCCTTTACAATGAAGAAGGCCTTTTAGTATCTGTAACAAGTGGCGAATGTAAGAGGAACAATTATACAACAGAGGCTACTCTTTTATGCAATGTGCATCAAGCCAAGAAATAATATCATCAAAAACTCGAACTATAATATCATCGGGCTCGCCTTCAAGAAGGGAATGAGTTGCCTCATCGTACAGTAAAAGCTTCTTGTCTGAACCCTTTGCCTTGTCATACAAAGCCTTGCTGACTGAGGGATCAGTTACAATATCAGCCTTGCCATGCAGTATCAGTAATGGCACTGAAACCTGTAATAAATTAACCGCCGCCGCCGCCGCCACCCAAAGTAAGATTATACATATTAACGTTGGTGACGAATTTTTACCAGTTGAAACAAAAGTTAGGATATACGACGTTTTTCCTCGAATACCAGTCATCCTATTCGAGGATTCAAAGTATTTCAGACCCCCCAATCAACTGACAATTCCAATGCCTTTTTTAATTTGGCATTTAAGGGAGGTTTCATGATCTTATTCAACATTTTCCTCAAATATTTGTTTCTAATGTTATGTTTGGTTCTTGGTAACAGCTATTCTAATTCAGCTTCATTACTATGGAATAGTTATCATCTAATTTGGTTTATTTTAGAGCCCAAAATAGCTATTCTTATCCGAGCCTCATTCATTCAAACACATTCCTTACCAATTCTAAGCTATTTTATTCTCAATCGATCCCATACCGTGAACTAAACAAGCCATTAATGAAACGGATGCTATGTTGCTTCAAACTTCTTGCAATTGGAAATGAAGAAAAAGATCGGCATACCTCTTCCAAGTGGTTTTCTATCTCTTGTGTGGTTCGTAGCAACTCTAAAGCAGTCTGCAAGCGTGGTTTGTCCTTGTACGCAATAACGTTATAGGTTGTCTGCATTGCAAGAGAATATAAACAACTTAGTTAAATTTCACAATTTTAGGGGCAAAGAAGATGTGTACATACAAATTTACAGAACGGACATGGTGAGATATGGATCCCACTGAACTAGTGAATAATAGGCCCACATCCTTTGTTTGTTCTGTACTTTGTGCACCTTGCACTCTTCTAAATTTAAACACTCTAAATCGTACAAAATATATCAGCAACAAGGCATCATTAGAGCATCACAGTTGAGTGCAGGAGAAAGGTAGAAATGCGTTTGTCACACAGCACTATAGCATCCTCTGTCACTTTCTTATACAACTCAACCCTAACAAAATGAGAGTGAGTGAGTGAGAGAGAAAAAGAGAGAGACCTGTTCTTTCTTCTTGGGGTCTCTGAATGCCACATCAGCTAAATCCTTTTGTGGAACTAACTTCTTCTTTGGCAAAAGCTTTGCAACACAAATCAGTGTTTGTGTCACAATCCATGGTGGAATCATGTCGTCCGCAATCTATACAAATGGGATTTATAAATCAAAATGCGCGAATCAGAGAGAGGCAGTTCTCTAACATAATCAAGTCCAAAGATATGCTTAACACATGGGTGCAACAAGAACCGCACCGCTCCACGCATTAGGTTGTTTTAAGTGAGTCTTCAGAACTACTGCTCCACCCATAGACTCTCCAAACAGGAAACTTGGAAGATTATTAAACTCCGGGTTCTCTGCCATTGAAATCAAGCACAGAATTGGCGTGTGTAATCTAAAAAACTGATCTACTTCACAAAATGATATCCAGTTATGATTTTTCCTAAAAAAAATCCTTTTGTCTCTCTCCCCTGCGTCTTTAGTCATTTGTTTCTTAGTTTTTATATTTACAGAACATGTTAAAACCAAAAATATTATGCTTATCAAATATGCCATCCTCTTATATCATGTCTTAAAATATGCCATCCTCTTATATCATGTCTTGAATTCTAAAGCTGAATTCAAAGATTTCTAAGATTTAAACCACAAGGAAAGAACTCCCATTAGCATAGTTTCAAAAGACAAGTGGCTGATTTCAAAGAGTAATAACATGGTGTGCAAATTATGTTTATTCCAGTATAAAACCTATACGTTTAAGAAGTTTCTAAAAGGCACTAGAACTCTTCCAAAGCCTTAGGATCTTAGGATCTAAGGGGACCAGGCCCAGTCCAAAATGACATTGGCTCAAGAGTCAAGATAAAAGACTCACTCAATGACTGGACCTGTTAACATATCAGTCAAATCTTAGAAATCCATTATAAGAGCATAAAACAGGTCAACATACGTTTGACTTTGGAGAAATGCTCGATGACATCATCAACGAGTTTGTCAAAGCTTGAAATATAGCCATGGAGGCCTTCTGAAAGGCCAAAACCTGGGTAGTCCATAGAAAAAACTCCATAACCATATGATGCTAACCTCCTTGCAATTCCTGCATAAAGATGAGAATAAACAGGTTCAATTGTTAAAAGTGGCTACAACAATATATTCACAGCTATTAATTCTTGTAACGAACAACTTGCCTTCAAAGAAAAAAGTGCAAGTGTCTCCATAACCATGACAGAAACAAACCAAAGCTTTTGGTGGAGTATTTGGAAGCCAACTTTTTGAGAAAATTTCCACTCCTCTGGGGTTCACCTCATAACCCTGTCCCATGGAAATTTCCATTTTAATAATTGATTTAAGCATGATCCCGTAAAGAAAACAAAAACTCATTCTATATGTATGCAATTTCAGAATTGTTCCTGGCATAATAAATAAAGTTAATTGGCTTTACTCAAACCTGCTCTGAAGAAGCTAAATATGCAATTCAGAATTGTCCTTGGCATAATAAATGAAGTTAATTGGCTTTACTCAAACCTGCTCTGAAGAAGCTAAGTATAGACCGAAACACCTTTTTGCGCTCAAATAAAAACAAGCCTACGGTGATGAAGATGGTAGAGAAATGAATTTTGTTGAGAGTAGAAGGTGGAGAGATCAGATTTCTAATAGCAGTGATTCAGGTGAAGCATGATTTTTATTTATTTTTAATTTGTCAAAAACTGTACAAATGGAAAAGGTGCTTTTGCAGGTGTATAAATAATAAAATGCTGCAATTTTGTGGACTCTCCATTAAAGCTGCTGCTGTGTACAAAGTTCCAGTCTACGCGACCTTTTTAGTTGTTATGCTGGTTCCAAAAGGCCTCCTCAAAGTATGAATAAATAGTTAGAATTTATTTACCTCATTTATTTTCAGTCCGACAGATGGCATCTGCAACACAATTAAAAAAACATAATTATGCCAGTATTTATTTAAACATATATGAGAGAAAGGGGGCCTCCTAATAGCATAGTTTACTAACTAAGAGAAATTACATATACAAGCAAAATGATTCTAGATATAATGAGCACATTGTACAGCTAAAAGCATGAAGTGCTCACACAATGAAGTAAAAGATGAAACTGATCTATACATTTCCAAGTATGTGATGTGACTGCAGAATTGAGGGTGTCTAAACAATCTATTGAAAAGCTGAATGTTATATCAAACCACAAAATAACAAAGCAAATTCCTAGCCACATGAAGCAACCAAATTTCTTCACTGCAGTTCGCTTCACCCTTGATAGAAAAGGGACAGTCTTTTGGTTGTTCAGTACCAAAAATTCTTTTGAAGTACCCTGCAATTAAACATCATTCCAAAAGCATTTTTAGATTTTATCCATCCTACCCTATCTCTTTTACTTACAAGCTCAAAAAAAAATCTATCTTCTTTGTGGATACATCAATACCATGGAAAAGGACCCACTTTGTAGGAGACAATGTTCAATTGTTTCCATTTGTCACTTTACAACTCATTCTTAGTTCTACCTACCTTAAACCTTTCAGGTTAAACTCTCTCTCTCTCTCTCTCTCTCTCTCTCTCTCTTAACTTATGACTACAATCAATTGACGAATCGATTAGAACAAAAACTTCCCAATTAAACATATAGTAACCATAAACTATATTCATATAATATAATAATGAAGTTCTAGAATTAACATTATCAGCGCTTCAATATGAACAAGTAACTTGCTTCATGGTTCAAAGAAGCCCCCGTCCCCCGACACGTGGTAATTCCGCGCTGAACGCCAAAATACAGTGTACTTGCAGGCAATGGGCCTCAAAACCCAACAAACCCCCAACCCAAAATAAGACCTTCCAGGCTTGTAACATTCTCAGTAGTTCAAACAAAGGGATCATTTAGTTCCCACTTTGTGGATGCTCCATTCTAACATTTTGTATAGTCCTGTAATATTCTAGAAGTCTCATATTTTGAAAAGGGCGGAAGGGGGGAGAGTGCTAAAGCATAGAGAAAAGTATAAGAGATTCAAAATAGAGATCGGGGATGTAGAGATAAAATAATAAAAAATCCAAACTACCATTATTAATGAATAACAAAAGTCCAATTTATGAACGTATATAACTTATAATAATAATGGTCTTAGTTATGATGTATGATAATTATTAGAAGAAGATAAACATAATAGATAGATTTTAAATGGGAGTCTAAGTGGATACAAGTACCAAAATTACGTTAGTATAGGAATGTGAAATGAAATAGGAGTCTCAAGAGGAGGATGCCGTCAACCAATATACACGAAAGTAATTTGTGTTTGAGATGAATTGGTAATGCTCGGTCGAGATAAGTAAATTGTTTTTTCCGATCCTAATCCAATTTAATGAAAATTATAAATAAACACAATACCTCAACCCATTGAAAGAAAGCAAGCAAGCAAGCAACCAACCTTGTGAGTTCATTCAAGTCCTCCTAATAAGAGAGTATGGAATTTTACTCCACGACCATCGGGATCATCTTCGCGCTTCCCTTATGTGTGGGCATCTTCACTCTCATGCTGTGTGTTAGTCTCAAGCATCCTGGAGAGCGCCCCTTCACGAGCAGCGGAGTAAAGACTCGATTTTGGTTTGTGGCGTCTCCCGTGATCTCGATCCTCTCCTTGGCCGGCGCCATCTTTTTTGCCTGCGCGTTATATCGCACCATCTCCGAGATACAAAACACTCCCTAGTTCCACGTCGAATCCGCCGGCGCCTCCTTGGAATTCTCTTTCAACAACCCTAACCCTAAGAATATGTATATATCCTTTTTAGTATTCCAAGCGTGCGAGTTTTTTTTTTTTTTTTTTTTTTTCGTTCCTGCTATAATTTTAACCCTTGCAGTGAAACTGCTGTAAAATTTTAATGGGTATTCAACATAAAAGCAGTTTCAGTTATGACAATGGCGTGGTGTTGGATTTTATTTTTAAATGTTGTTTTTGCTTCTCAGCTTTGTCTACAAACGGTTGAAAGGGGACGACGGAGGAAACAGAACAAGGAATAGGAGAAGCTTTCAATGTCTTTGGATTATTCATTCAGTATTCAAGTAAATGTTGATTTGTTCAACAATAAATTTTTGGGAATAAATGACTAAAAGGCCTAATCCAAAGGAAAGTTTAGGTGCTTCGTACATTAAAACAAAAAAGATCAGCAATTTTTGAATTTTAGGATTTGAATATAGATTAGTCCTTGAAATCGGAGAATTTGATACTTTTTTTGGCCTTTTTATTTTTACTTTATGTTTACTTCTAATTCTACACCTTTGATAAAAAATAAAAAATAAAAAGATTAATGAATTGCCATTAGGGAGTGGATGCTATTTGATAAGTTTTGGAGTGTAATTAAAAAATGCCGAGGTCTGGCATGCCATGAAATTAGCGGCTGTTGTACATGTTTTTTTTCTGACCTTATTACTGTAGTGTTTTTCCTGGTAGCTGGTTAATTGTGCATGCTTTAAGGTTGCTTTATGGTTTCGATTCACCAAAAACTACTGTTCTAATGTCTGGTGCCCCACAAATATGGACATGGTTCAGGACACTAACTAGTAGATCCTTACTTTTCGATGGAATAGAAAACAAAGCATTTAGGTAACAGACCAAGCGAAAATAATCTTGCTAATAATAATAATAAAAATCTCATGCTATATCTTTCTTTTGTATTGGTTCATTGCTAGGAACAACAGGCAATCTTTTAGCTAGTTTGCAAAATATTTTTTGCAGGTTCAGCAACTTCTCAAATTGCCAGCAGTGTTTTTACTATGGGAACAGCGGCTGTTCTCCCATTTTATACCCTCATGGTTCTAGCGCCTCGAGCAAGACTGGTTAGTTTCTGCATCAATTTGGGACGTAGTTTTATTGTGACAAAGCTGTTGACATATATTGCTTCTGTTAGTCATACCTACCACGCCCCCCAATCAATTACAAAATTTACCCCTCAAATCTTTTGTAGCTGCTAAATAATGCATGCCCATCGAAAATTTTGGTTCAGTCATGAGAATGTGACAGTTGAATTTGGTGCCTTAAGGGGGCAAAGTTGGGTCATACAGTTGCCTCTTAGCTTTTATTATAACTCTATCATATATTATAGGATTTTGGTTCTGATTTGGTTCATCACTATTTTGGTTTTGATTTACTTCTATTTTTTTTATGGAAACACGTTTTACATATTGAAGGATTGAGCCCTAAATTAGTTCTTCCTTGAATCCAACTCCATTCTAAGATTTGCCCTCCTGTTCATCTCTCTAATCTTTCTTTTTTGCTTCCCTTCTTTTCCCCCTCTTACTGTTTCTTCCACTTTGCATTACATCTCAGAAAAAAAAAAAGTATTGCTGCTACATATATAAATCCAACGTGAGTTTTGTCGGAGCTCTACAAAATTTTATGTTTTTCACATCATATAATGAAAATAATGGGGTTTGAACACTTAAAAATGCAGACAAGGAAGTTTATGGACAGTAGCATTCCATATGTTGTGCTTGGACTTCTGTACACGTATCTATTGTTCCTTTCTTGGACACCTGATACTATACGATATATGTTTGCAAGTAAATACTTGCTGCCAGAGGTGTGTATTTTTACTAGCATATATAAAACCGGTATTTGTCGCTATTGGTTGCTTGCAAGGATTGGGCTGTAATGCATCTTATGTATTAACTGTGTATTCTCTGCAGCTTTCCGGCATAGCAAAGATGTTCTCCAGTGAACTGACTTTAGCTTCAGCATGGGTTCATTTGTTAACGATAGATTTATTTGCTGCAAGGTCAGTCTCTCTCTCTCTCTCTCTCTCTCTCTCTGTTCAAGCATTCACCCTAAAATTTTATATAACGTAATTCTTAAGCTCCCATTTGGTACGATGGAATGTTAATGTATTTCAAAGGGCAAAGGTAATTCTTATTGGGATGCCTCAATTTTCTTTTCATTCTCATCCTAGCTAAAAAAGAACTTAAGGTGAGAATAAGCATATGATATTCCATTCTTTAAATTGCATTACATTTTGTCGTGCCAAACGTAACACAATGCTTATCTTTATTGTGATTCATTGAGGCAGGTTTTTCATGATGGACTAGAGAATGAAGTCGAGACTCGACGCTCGGTTTCTCTTCGCCTGCTTTTGTCCCATAGGAATTATAACTCATGTAGTCACCAAAGCACTGACCAAAAGTGCAAGAATTGATAAACATGGAATATAGCGTAACTGGACCACTGTTGAAACACTTGAAAAGTTTCGTTATACGGCAATTATTTTCATCACTAATTATGCAGAATGTTTTTCCCGGTGCTTATCTCTGGTCATGGTCTCTGTTTATGGATGAACATAAACTATTTCTTCTTTCAGTTTTACCCCAAACTTCTGATGAACCTTCTCCTTAACCAAGCCAATGAGTTCAAGCATGTCCTTTGAAGAGGATTCGATCGACGTTGATGAAGAAATTGGCATGGACAGGGGAAACCATGGCACCCCCTACTCTTAGTCCTTTCAGTCCAGCTCTATCAATCAAATTTGCGGCCGAGAGCCCCAAATCGGATGGATTTCGAAACACAGAACCCGTGCTTCGCTGCTGCAGGGGTTGTGACATTTTCCTCCTGAAATTTAAACACAATATAAGCTGCATATTTTGTTTGGTAGGAACTCTCTTTTGAGGATTACCTGTCCAGAAACTCTTGCTGGTCTCTCCTTGCCCATTTGGAGTGCTTCACCCGGAATGTGACACCAACAATGGCTCCCAAGTCTTTCATGTCTCGAAACAGCGACCACCGGTACCTGAACTCAATGTCAGCTTTGTTCAGTGCCCAAAAATTGCCATCTGTCGTCACGAATTCAACATTGTCGACCACTTCTGCAGTTTCCTTCAAATGCAGGATGTAAGAACACATTATTCAGAAGTGGAAGGTACTTTATGCTCAAATGCCTTTATATGAGCATGTATAACCTCATGTTTGAGATCACTAAAGGGGATTTTGACGGCTAGGCTAAAAACTCACTCATGTCTCGCTAGTTGGGGAAATTCGAGCTTTGCCCTTTTAGGAATAAGGCTTTATCTAAATAGTCGTGGACTTTTAATAACAAAACTTTGACCATCTGAATAATTTTATGACCTAGATTATAATTAGAATAGTTAATCCCACAGAGTATACTTCTTGGTGCTACAATGTTTGTGATAATCAGAGGAAAAACCTGCCCATTTGCTCCGGCATTCATATAAGCAGCTCCGCCGACGGTGCCGGGAATTCCTCCGACGAACTCGAGGCCAGAGAACCCCTCATTGGAGCACTCCACCCCCAATCGATTAAAGGGGTAGCCACTCCCAGCTCTGTAAACCCCCGGCTCAATCCTCTCCAGAAACTGGATCCGATTCAGAATAATACAATCATCAAATCCCAAGTCGTCAAAGAGGCAATTCGAGCCTTTACCAACCACAATGAATCGGAGGGAACGCTCTTTACAGTATCTGGCATCATAGCAAGAAACAAACCTCAATACGTTATCAGATAAAAATGCCGCTTTTTTTTTATTTTGAAATCAAACCCCATAAAGTAGAAGGAAAGTGAAGAAGGGGACCTTATGGCGGCGATGAGCTGGGATTGGTCAAAGACTTGGACGAAGTGATTACAAGGGCCTCCGATGCCCCAAGTGCCGAGCTCACTCAGTAGCTTTGTGCGGATTGTGAATTTCAATCCATTCCAGTTGCTGGGTGATGGGTTCAAGGAGCTGTTGCGAGGGTGAAGGGCATAGAGTCAGGTTCTTCTTCTGATGAGTATTGGAGGAGGAGGAGGAGGAGGAGGAGGAAGAGATGAATTGAGTGAGAGAATGATGGCTATGGGCCATGGATGGAACTGTTTCTCGGTGAGTTTTGGGGCGGAAGATTCAAGTCCAATCCAGAAGACCGACTCCTTAAAGGGGATCATGGCACAATTCAAAAATAGTTGTTCTATTATTTATTCTTGTTTTTGGTATTTTCCCTTTGTTTTAAACTGATTTGGGTTTGGAAGTACTTTGGATCCATTGCTCTTAATAAACGGTGATGCTGATGAATTCCCACAGAGAAACTATAAAGATAAATTTACGAACAGCTGTGCCACTTGTGAAGACACTGCAAGGGTAAGAAGACGGTGTTAGAAGCAAGGGAAAGGTTCAACAATCAAATGGAAACTAAAGGCTCGTACATTAGTACTACCAGCATAACCATTTCTACATTAGAAAATAAACGACTTCTCCGGTGAAAATGCTTATGTGGTAAGGCATTGAATTTATCCAGAAATTAGTCAGATTCAATTCTCGTTACCTATAACCTGTCAATTTTCTGTAATTAGAACTTGACCATTTTGGACTAGTGCAATTCCAACATCACGGAAGTCTAAATTAACAAAAAAGGAAAAAAAATTTACCTAATAACTGCAAGAAAATCATGATATTATCCAACATTTATAATGCGAATCACTAGAATTTGCTAAAGCCATAAATTTATGAAATTGAACAATTTTAATCATTTATTTTTCTTTATCTCTAGTTTCTCACTCTCTCTCTCTGTTTCTTCATTGAAAGCCTATGATTGTCCAATTCTACAAATTTATATCTTTTCAAATCGAAGTAATTCGGATTCCACATATAAAAGGATATGAATCACTTTAAATAAAAAAAAAATTATAAATTTATAAAATTAGACAATTAACATCGCTCATTCTCTTCACCATCAATTTTTCACCGACCTTTTTTTTTTTTTTTTTTTTTTGTGATGTCCAGTTTTATAGGTTTACTGACTATAAATTTAGGATCCGAGTCATACGAAATATCAAATGGAGTAATACGGTAGGTAGTCTCAGTTACCCGGCTCTGAGGAAAGGCTTCACCTCCTGCTGCTGTTGTATCCATGGCTACCCTTCTGTCCACCTCCCTTCTTGCAAGCACTTCACCTAACAAAATAAGCATAAGGCCTCGCGCGCTACACAAGAGGACCTACAAAATGCGAGTTCCGTACGAGTTGAAGCAGGGGCAGTCTCGGCTCTTCCACGAGCTCCCCTCTGGTTTGAAGATGGAGGTCATCTTCCAAAAGGGTGAAAAAGGAAACCCAGAAGAAGAAAAAAGGGAGAATTCTGAAATCCCTCCTCTTCTATTTGTCCATGGAAGCTTTCACGCGGCTTGGTGCTGGCCTGAGCACTGGCTACCCTTCTTTTCACAGTGTGGGTATGACTGTTGTGCTCTGAGCTTGTTGGGTCAGGTGACCTCCCCTTTTCTTTCTCCCTTTGCACGTTTTTTTTTAATATAAGCTGGAGAATTTGTTTTTCTTTTGTGTTGTTTCCTTTATCCCTTGCATTTCTAGCATCTTTACCCTGTGCGATCATATCTTCAGTTTCCTTAGTACCTTCTTTTATACAAAGTCTGAAGTTCATATAACTATACTGGTGTATAACTTTGGTCCAATAGCTTCACTTCCCCCTAGATCTAGTAACTTGCAAGTGCAAGGGTGTGTGTTTCCCTATTAAAATGCTGCAATTTTGCGGACTCTCCATTAAAGCTGCTGCTGTGTACAAAGTTCCAGTCTACGCGACCTTTTTAGTTGTTATGCTGGTTCCAAAAGGCCTCCTCAAAGTATGAATAAATAGTTAGAATTTATTTACCTCATTTATTTTCAGTCCAACAGATGGCATCTGCAACACAATTAAAAAAACATAATTATGCCAGTTTTTATTTAAACATATATGAGAGAAAGGGGGCCTCCTAATAGCATAGTTTACTAACTAAGAGAAATTACATATACAAGCAAAATGATTCTAGATATAATGAGCACATTGTACAGCTAAAAGCATCACAATGAAGTAAAAGATGAAACTGATCCATACATTTCCAAGTATGTGATGTGACTGCAGAATTGAGGGTGTCTAAACAATCTATTGAAAAGCTGAATGTTATATCAAACCACACAATAACAAAACAAATTCCTAGCCGCATGAAGCAACCAAATTTCTTCACTGCAGTTAGCTTCTCCCATGATAGAAACGGGACAGTCTTTTGGTTGTTCAGTACCAAAAATTCTTTTGAAGTACCAAGCAATTAAACATCATTCCAAAAGCATTTTTAGATTTTATCCATCCTACCCTGTCTCTTTTACTTACAAGCTCAAAAAAAAATCTATCTTCTTTGTGGATACATCAATACCATGGAAAAGGACATGTTCAATTGTTTCCATTTGTCACTTTACAACTCATTCTTAGTTCTACCTACCTTAAACCTTTCAGGTTAAACTCTCTCTCTCTCCCTCCCTCCCTCTCCCTCTCCCTCTCCCTCTCCCTCCCTCCCTCCCTCTCCCTCTCCCTCTCCCTCTCTCTCTCTCTCTCTCTTAACTTATGACTAAAATCAATTGACGAATCAATTAGAACAAAAACTTCCCAATTAAACATATAGTAACCATAAACTGTATTCATATAATATAATAATGAAGTTCTAGAATTAACATTATCAGCGCTTCAATATGAACAAGTAACTTGCTTCATGGTTCAAAGAAGCCCCCGTCCCCCGACACGTGGTAATTCCGCGCTAAACGCCAAAATACAGTGTGCTTGCAGGCAATGGGCCTCAAAACCCAACAAAACCCCAACCCAAATTAGACCTTCCAGGCTTGTAACATTCTCAGTAGTTCAAACAAAGGGATCATTTAGTTCCCACACTTTGTGGATGCTCTATTCTAACATTTTGTATAGTCCCGTAATATTCTAAAAGTCTCATATTTTGAAAAGGGCGAAAAGGGGGAGAGTGCTAAATATTTTCAAGCGTAGAGAAAAGTATAAGAGATTCAAAATAGAGATCGGGGATGTAGAGATAAAATAATAAAAAATCCAAACTACCATTATTAATGAATAACAAAAGTCCAATTTATGAACGTATATAACTTATAATAATAATGGTCTTAGTTATGATGTATGATAATTATTAGAAGAAGATAAACATAATAGATAGATTTTAAATGGGAGTCTAAGTGGATACAAGTACCAAAATTACGTTAGTATAGGAATGTGAAATGAAATAGGAGTCTCAAGAGGAGGATGCCGTCAACCAATATACACGAAAGTAATTTGTGTTTGAGATGAATTGGTAATGCTCGGTCGAGATAAGTAAATTGTTTTTTCCGATCCTAATCCAATTTAATGAAAATTATAAATAAACACAATACCTCAACCCATTGAAAGAAAGCAAGCAAGCAACCATGTGAGTTCATTCAAGTCCTCCTAATAAGAGAGTATGGATTTTTACTCCACGACCATCGGGATCATCTACGCGCTTCCCTTATGTGTGGGCATCTTCACTCTCATGCTGTGTGTTAGTCTCAAGCATTCTGGAGAGCGCCCCTTCACGAGCAGCGGAGTAAAGACTCGATTTTGGTTTGTGGCGTCTCCCGTGATCTCCATCCTCTCCCTGGCCGGCGCCATCTTTTTTTGCGTGCATGTTATATCGCACCATCTCCGAGATACAAAACAATCCCAAGTTCCACATCGAATCCGCCGGTGCCTCGCCCCTCAACCTCACTGCCGCCGCGAGTTCGACCTTGGAATTCTCTTTCGCTGTCAACAACCCTAGCCCTCAGAATATGTATATATCCTTTTTAGTATTCCAAGTGTGTGTGTGTGTGTGTGTTTTTCTTTTTTCTCGTTCCCGCTATAATTTTAGCCCTCGTAGTGAAACCGCTGTAGAATTTTAATGTGTATTCAACATAAAAGCAGTTTCAGTTATGACAATGGCGTGGTGTTGGATTTTATATTTAAATTTTGTTTTTGCTTCTCGGCTTTGTCTGCAAACGGTTGAAAGGGGATGACGGAGGAAACAGAACAAGGAATAGGAGAAGCTTTCAACGTCTTTGGATGATTCATTCAGCGTTCAAGTAAATGTTGATTTGTTCAATAATAAATTTTTGGGGATAAATGACTAAAAAGCCTAATCCAAAGGAAAGTTCAGGTGCTTCATACACTAAAAGAAAAAAGATTAATGAATTGCGATTAGGATTCGTGGTTTGGATGTGAGAATCGGCGATTTTTGAATTTTAGGATTTGAATATAGATTAGTCCTTGAAATTGGAGATTTTGATACCTTTTTTGTTCTTTTTATTTTTACTTTATGTTTACTTCTAATTCTATACCTTTGATAAAAAATAAAAATAAAAAAGATTAATGAATTGTGATTAGGATTCATGGTTTGGATGTGAGAATCAGTGATTTCAAAATGTAAGGGATTCTAATTTAGATTAGTTCTTGGAATTGGAGATTTTGATATTAAAAATGTCAAGCATTTAACTAATTGATAAATGTGAATGCATGATTTAATAAATAAATAAATAAATACCATGATAACGACAAAAATTGAAAATATAGTTTATTCAAACTTTTATTTAGACATGTAATTAAGCACGATTACTATTATATATTCAGTATTCCTTATCCTAAAAAGAATGCAATCAGCGCTCGTGCTTCCGGTGGTAGGAAGATCGCGAATTCAAAGACTCTGCAGCTTAAGGGGGGAAATCAAAGGAACTCGAATTCAAACGAATTCAAAGATTCGTGGATGCAAGTATCAAAAGCATTCCCCAAAATGAAGAACCAAGATCTGCATGCAAACAGCAATCATGCAAATCTCTTAATAATACTGGTCAAAAGAGAAAATAGCATGGATCGAATTCCTCAGAGAAGGAAATATTCAAGTTTGGCCGATTATGTCAAGTGATGAATGAAGTTCATGATTTAAATGCATAACGCATCAAGATAAAAAGTGACGATAAAAGTAGTTTGCAGGGAAAATGGCATTACATCCTGCTGGCAAGATCACCCAGTACATGCTTCTGCGTGTTTGTGTCACGCCTCCTCCATTTGCATGAACCTGCAAGCCCTCCACCTACATAGAAAGGCCACTCAGATAGCGTATATGAAACAGAAGAAGTAAAAAAGGCACCCAATAACCCCAGATAAACCTCCTGGTGGTAGGGAATCCATATTGTCCAAAAATGCTTTAGATTTATAAATTAAAGTAAAGATGCTCGATCTCCAACATTAATAAAGCATGCTTCCCCTCCAAGTAGCTAAAGCTTTAACAAGGGATTGAATGAAAATTAGTATCAAGCTTTTGCAAGACACAAGATTCACTGCTTCCAGGTCATAATAACTGTGAGGCAACGACATTACCTTAAGGCTTAAGACACCAGATTAAAGACCCACATGCAGATTACTAGTTCGCCACGTCTGGCCCCACTGCATGTGAAGAGCACACAAACAATAAATACTGACTGATTCTCACTGCAAGAATAATAGCATCAAATTGGTCAAACGTGGGAAACAAAAAGTAAAGCCATGATCTCATGTAACAAATGGTCAGGTACCATGCTAAGCAATCGCATTATCTAGAAGCTAATTAAGTTGATACGTGATGGTGCTCCAAGTGTGCATCAAGCATATGAATCCTGTAGATTTTAGCAGGCCTATATGGAATTCATAGAGATCCACAATGTATTAGACTTCCAAAAGAGAAAATATATCTCATGTTGGGTAGCAATAGTAAGAACAATCTTTCTACCAAGTAGTTCTCCTACAAATTCACATCCAAAGAAAAGAGGAGATGAAATGATGGAATTTTAGCAGGAAAGCCCTTGACATCCTCTCTCATTTACTAGCAATGAGCTATTGCAGTTTTGAATGAAATAATTAAACACGTTCCCATTTAAATCGCTTAATAGGATCAAAGCAGTGCAGCAGAACCATATATGTAAAATCAGAATTTTTGGAGATTATAATTATTAAATGTGAAGAATCGTACCTCCCCACATGTGAGTTTACAAGCAACTGCATGGCTTGCTTCATGAAGAAATACGGTGATGAGTTTGAAAGGTGTCATCAGGATTGTCCTCCATAGCTATTGAAATTTAAAAAAAAAAGATCCGGATAAAACGATTAGCCTAGCATAGATAAGCTATGTGAATCAAAATTTGTCTACGAGATTCTGTAATTATGCATTAGTTTAGGTTCAGAAGATGAGCTGCACGAAAAGAACTAACACTAAGCTAATGGCAAACCATAGACCGTCAAAGTCCTCTCCACAATCATCCCAGCCCAATACCCGTATCATGAACCTTTTTCTCATTTAATCCTCATGGAGTATCACCTCCAACTTTAAGAATATGCATTCAATTCTAATCAATCATTAAAAACCATTATTTCTGCAGTAACCAATTTACAGACAAATACGTTAATTATAAAAAAAATATTTTCCATTATAAACAAAGAATAATAAGGTAACATAGGAACTAATACACAATAACTATTAAGGAAAACTCTGTATGCAATGTCATTAGTCCTAATTGTGTAAAGTGCACCCCAAAACAGAGTCGTTTTGTCAAATGATTTTAAAAAGATATCAGTTTTTATCAAAAGGACGTTATGTTACAGGGTGCACTAATGGCACTGGATAAGGTGCAAGATATTTTATCTGAGGCTAAAGCTATAAATAAGTTTAAAATGGCCTTTTTTGCAATTCCTTAACCAAATGAATCGAAGGCATTAAGGTTGTCAAATAGAGTCAGAGAATGGGTTGAATAATTTTCGCCAAAGCAAGAAAAATACCTATTTAGTCCTTCACTAGCCGCATCTAATGAGAATATAAATCTTTTTGAGCCTTTGCAGCACTAAACAGTGAAGTTTTGGGGAAGTAAAACTTTTTTTTTTTTTTTGAGGTATAAAAGAGGGCAACAAAGGCAGAAAAAGAAAAAGAAAAAGAAAATTACAAAAAGTCGCCCTACTACAATCTGCTAGAAAAAAAGGACTAAGCCCCGGTAGAAGGCAGGATAAGAAAGCATGATTGGTACATGAGACATACCTCCACAACCCAATTTCAATGCAAAAGATTTTAAATATCTTGAATAAGCCGTCCAGGAGCTACGCGACACTCATAAGACCTTGTAATTTTAGTAATTGAGATACTCGGATCTGACTCAAGAATTAGCTTCCAGATTCCAAGATCCCAAGCCATAGACAAACCAAGAAGCATGGCCCAAAGCTCGGATGCCGTACAATGGCCCTAGCTACAACAAAAACCGTCCAACCGTCTTCCCTCCTCAACACGAGCAAGACCTGCCACTCTCTTTAGAAGCTCCATCAACATTCATTTTAGCCCAATTTATGGAAGGCGGCTCCCAAGCAATAACCAGAACCTCATGAGGCTTTACAGTAGCAGACGGACAAGCAGCCTTGCAAGTATGAATTTCTTGAGCAAGCCGTTTTGAATCTAAAGGATGGGGCAGGCTAAAATTCCGGGGGCAATTCCAGAACGCTTACAACTGGAGGTGGGGAAAGACCAGCAGGTCCAGAAACACCGAGGGAGAAAGAGAGAGACGAAATACACAGCTCCAACTTCGGTAAAACGTAATGTAAGATTAATTCAAAATTCTCCGAACTCCACTCCACTTTTAGAAATTATTAAATTCAAAAAGTTGAAATCTAAGGCACATAGATACACCCAACAAGAAACAACAACAGAAATGAAAAAGTCAGTGAAGATCATGCTCAGAACAAGGGTTTTGCAGATGAGTTCCGAATCCGTTGCGAGTCCGCTTAATACTAGGGCTTCGCCGAGTTACGGAACCACATTGATGATAAATTCAAAGCAGCTACTTCAAGAAGGGAACAAGAGAGATATTATTATCATCTTCTATACAAAACGTACCGCAAGGATCGCAACGGGGAAGACACCGAGAGTCGCAAGGAACACGACCTGGTCATGGTTACAGCAGCTCTTGAGCTCCCAATTCGGCATTTACGCCCTCCTCACGAAAAACACCCAAAGCGAGTTGACTCTTTGTTTCCCAAATCGCGATTATTGTCGAAGGAGAGTGACAGAGAAGAGAAAGACGAACGGGTGATTATGGGCGCGGCTGGGTTTTGAATCGTCGTCGCGTTGTCCGAGGAACAATTGGATGGTTGTGGTTGGCTGGGTGGTGAGGCTCCGGTGGTCGCGCGACAAAATGGCTAGAGGGTGGAGACCGGTGGTTCAACAACTCCTCGCCAATGGCGTGCGGCGGTTTTCAGACTGACCCAGTAATTTAGGTCAGGGCCGTTTCACTACACATCACCTTTTATCTGAAGGCACGTTCCTCATGAATTTATAGGCCATTCATGATTCATCCGTGAACGAAGACTTCTCAAACTTGCTTTTTACCGAATAATAATTTTACGCATGCAGTAGTTTCATAATAAAATTATAAAAAATAAATTCTCAAAGTAATCGATTTGTTTATATTTTTTATAAATAATTGTTTAAATTTTTATTTAAATATTAGGACAAATTATTTTTTAGTTCACTAAAGTTGTGGTTAGCCTTGATTTCTTTTCTTTGAGCATGATTAAATTTGTCTAAGTTTTACAATTTTTTCATCTAAATGTGATAATTACATTAGTTTTTAAACTAAATCAGCCACTTTTGATATGCTTTAGAGACAAAACGCCTTTCTCTGATTTACCAAAAAAAAAAAAAAAATTCCCTTTCCGTGAATGCGCATTCGCTCTAAGGATTCCGACTAATGTGCAATTGATTTTTAATTTCACTTTTTCTATAATCAATTTGAGTCGCAAAATTGTTTTTTTTTTAACATTATTTTGGGGGTGGACTTAAAATATGTGGCCCAGTTAGAGGCAGCAAACAGTAGGGTGAGCATATTAACTTTTCTCATTTAATTATTCACAAAATAATGCTGTTCATTCCAGGGAGAAAAAAATGTAATACCCCGGATATATCTGAAACATTTTGGTATATTTTAGTATGAGTGTTGTCTATAATTTATTATTTAATAAATAGTATTATAAATTAGGTTGTGTGATGTATTATAGTTATAGGTGACTAACAACAGTTATCGGCGGCTAATAAATAGCGAACTTTTTCAAAATTCGAAATTGTATAGAAAAATTGAGCAATTTAGTGGATGAAAATACGCAAAATGGTTGAGGGAGTGGGGAGTGTCACATGAGTGGACCCCACCCACGTGAACTCCACAATTAGATTTGGATTTTTCACAAAATGTGTCGCAAAACTCGATATTTTAAATATAAATGTGTAATTTTTAAGTTTTGTACTTTGATCTTAAAAGGAGGTTTTAGAATCAATTTATTTATACTTCTCAATGCAAATGAAACATTTTTCATGTTGGAGATTTTTGGCTGAACAACCACAAAAATTGACCGTAATTTTCATCTTTAAAGGATCACCCTACAATATATATATATATATATATTTATCGTTGATATTTTCATACACTGTTTGAGTGCACCCCTTACTGAGTACCTTTAGTACTCACGGTTTGCTGTGGTTGTTGGTTAAACTGTAGGTGGGGATTTGGTCGGTCCGTATAAAGACGCAGGAAAGGGGATTACATACAACTAGAAAACAAAAAGATTACTCTTTGGGTGTAATTTATAAATCTGGATAGTTTAGCGGAATATTCACTTATACCTTAAGATTGTAATATAAATCTAACTTTTGAGGCTTAGCTGATTTTAGATGCGCTTGATGATGTTGTTTTGCTATTCGGTTAGGCACGCCCCACCCCATCCTCCATTTAAGCAGTGTATAAACTTAAGTGAGGGATGAAGCAAAAAACGCTTTAGGTAACGCTACCAATTTCTAAAGGTGCTTTGAGTGGTGGAAATTAGGGGCGTTACAAAAAAAGAGGTCAATTTCACCTAAATTCACTACTTGTACTTGTGTGGCCCACGATCCACCTATGTATGTGGGGTTCACCCTACATATAAGTTATTCGATTTATGTGCAATTATCTTTTTTGGATGAGCAATATTATTCATATGCATATTAGGATAAAAAAATTATCCTCAATCAATAATTTTAATTGTAATAGTACCGATCTTTAGTTTGTATTTGGTTTGGGGAGGTGGAATATTATTTCTTGAGAGTTTCAAATTTGGTTCCTCTATTGCTTGATAAACTAAACATTATGGGTACAGTTGAATAGCTAGCACTATGAATTAAACATGATATTAACTTTTGACTTGAAAAAAAAAATAATAATTACAGAAAATATTCTTACTACTAACCGCTAAGACAAAATATATTGATACAACGACCCTAATGAGAATGGTTTCCTTTCGACCACATAAACTTAGAGTCCGGTTTAACTACTTAACCTGATGGATTATTTGATGGCATTATAGGAATAGAAAAATATGTACATACATACATACATACTTTTTGACCGCATAAACTTGAGTTCGGTTTAACTACTTAACCTAATATACATACATGCATGTGTGTGTGTATGTGTGCATGTGTGCGGTCATGTTTGTGTATGTATACAAAGATGGAAGGCAATAACAATTTACTATTCCACGTGCAATTTGCGATGTCCACCTAAAATTAATACAACTTTCTTTTCGTGTGTGTATAATGAATTTCAAAATTTTGTTCACTCCACTTTTAGAAATTAAAAAAAAATTAAAATTTGGAAACCTAGGGTATATAGGAGTATTCTTGGAAAAATAAAGGAAAATTCATTGAATAAAGGATTAGAAACTCAATTAAAAATTGTATTTTGTGATATATCTTACCTTACTATTGTAATGGGGCTAAGGAGGGTGAACAGTAATGTACAATGCCTTATGTATTCTTAAACTAGAAAATGACTAAAATACTCCTGAAATCAGAAAATGTACAAAAAATGCCTAAATACCCAAAAAGCCAAAAAGGCAAAAATGATCATAGTACCCCCGAAAGCTTAAAATCTCTTTTACAACTATGCTCCACTTTAAAATGGCTGGAAAATTCATAAAATATTTAAACTGAAAAAATAATCCAAATGATCCTAATACTCTTGGGAGCGCAAAATACTCATAAAGCTCTAAAATATTAAACTATCAAAAATATTACTAAAATGACCATAAATATTCTTAGAAACACAAAATGCCTAAAAATACATTGAGAGTCGTGGATCGCATGTGTACTGTGCGGCCAACAATTATGAATATCTTTTGAGAACAAGTGACTGAGACTGGTTTGAAATATCAAAAATCACCAGCAAATCCCTGAATTTACGGAAATACATTAGTGATCAATTACAAGCAGCTATTTATAAGGGAAGGGGCAGGGGGAGAATCAAGCACTATAACAAGTAATCGGATTTTACAATATTTAAAATGAGCATGGCAGTCTTGCACTTGACAAATGTGCAAAATAAAGGGTCTTGCACTTGGCAGAAGCAGAAAAATAAAAGGTCTAGCTTTTGGCGGAAACCAATAATTGATACCTAAAATGATCAGAGAGGGCAGGACCGATAACTAATACTAAAAGGATTGGAGAGGGAGAACTCATGTCTGATCTAGTATGAGGCCAATGCGCAACCATTTTAAACACTAAAGTGAGCCTGATGTACATGTTTCAGTGTATTTTTTTTTAGGGAAGATTTGGCACGAGGTTGACATATCAAAGATAAAACGAATCCAGCCAATGTGTAATCTAACGCAGAGTTAGAGTCTTGGGGGCTAAAGAATGGTGGAACGGTGCAATGGTGTAAAAATATTAGCCTGACACATCAAATGATTTACCATGGTTGGGAGATTTGGATTGGAAATGGTTGAGTATTCCTTACGGAAAATTCTTTGACATATTTTGCAAACAAATATAACGTGGTGCCCAAATATTGAATGCAAATTCATATGAAAGCATTGAGCATATGATGTAGTTGCTTCTAGATGCAAAACATTTGCCTCAAAATTATGATGCATGGATTCAAGTAAAAAGTTTCCAACTTGAATAAAATGATCAAATTTCACAATCTAGCATTTCTTGAAAATTAATGCTTAACAAGTTCAGCTTATGTTCATTTAATTGATACTCTTTGACACTTTGCTAGTTGTTAAGTTTCAATTTTGTAGTTCCAAACCAAGCGGCATCGACAAATCACCACCCAACAACTCTATCTTACGCAAAAGGGTCAGTTTATTAATTCCTCCTACTTCCACCTTAAGTTTCACTTTTCTTGTATTCCACCTTAAAATGCTGCTTCAACCTTCTTCCTTCTTTCTTTCTTTTTTTTTTGTTTTCCCTTTTTCATTTTTTTTTTTTTGGCCCTTCAAATCCATTCAAAGCCATTTTCTGGGTTTCACCAAGTGTTGGCTCTACATATATACTACCTTTGTAGATTTTCACCATACATTCAAACCTTCTGTAGTAGCATCTGCTTGAAGTGGCCTTCTAATATGAGTGAGGTCTTGTATATCTTTGACTAACCAATTTCATGGGAAGCACTTTCAAATGTTTCAATTGAAACCATGACTTCAAGGCGGTCTTATGACGCTGGACGAAATGTAGGCTATGGTGTTAGGGCTAAAGAAATGAAAGGAAACTTGGCTCAAAATCCAATTGATAAAACCCAATACCCCTAGTGCTTGAGCAAATATGATACATTTAAGAACTATGGAGACCGAACTTGTTTCTTGACAAACAACCTTCATATCCTATACAGGATCAGGTGCTAACGTAGTTTGAACAAACTAAAAGCTCGACTTCAATTGTTTTTCTTTCTCAACTTTTTTGGCTTCTTTTTCCTTTCTTTTTTCCTCTTTTTTTTTGGACCTTTCTTTTTTCTCTCTTGATTTTTTCCATTAAATAGACCAATACAATATAGCTTGCCCACTAGGGGCCCCAAACCCAAGGTTAAGTTGATATATGTGGCTAGACAAACAAAATGGGCTAATTGATCAAGGCTCAAAATGGTTAGCAAATGGTGACTTTAGTGTATACAGAAAAGGGAAGAATGCAACAACCAATACATGGCCACCCATCATATGGTTCCGCAGGCAAACAATCTCAAGCCTCTTAGAATTGAATTTCATTACGATGCAATTATGTGGGCTTCAATGGTGTTGAGATGTGTACCTTCAATGTTTGTTAAAGCTCGCAACTAAACTCTTCGCATTTTTGAATCTCTCAAGTTGAATGAAATTACAAACCCCTAAATCAAATCAAGTACAGACAATCAACAACATTTCCCCAATGGTATGAAAATGACATATTTGGCTTATGTGGAGGGACAGCAAAGGATCGCTCTCTCTCTTTTTCTTTTATTCTCTCACTTGGATAGCAAAAACAAAGTCATTCTTCATTTTAAGTACATACATTCTCACCGTCTGATTTCATAAAGGGGATTAGTAATTTGTTTAGTGCACCCAACTCTCGAGGGCATTGTACAAAATTTGATTCTTTGAGCCTTCCATTTTTTGCCGACCAATAAGAAAATGTGATAAAATGTGGTGAAAGATGAGGATGATATATGTGAAAGAATAAAGATAGACGAATGATGGGCTAACATTTATTAGGTAGATTCCAAGGGAATTTATGATGGTAGCACAACTTTGACAAGTAGACATATCAATACACGGGCATTAGGAGAGCAACCTTTTTATTAGTAATTGCCATCACGTGAACTTCATGCTTCAATTTTGCAAATAAATATTCATTTTGTAAAGAGTTTTTGGTTAGAAAATCATTTGGAAATCCAAGCTTTTTCTAAAAAAGAACAAATTCAAAGCATCCATCATTTAGGTCCCTTTTATCCGATTGACTCTAAAAGTGCAAAGCTGCTAGCTTAATTCTCAGTGAATGTCACGAATGAATGTATGATTCTTAAAGTTAAATATTATGGAATTAAATATTATGGAATTACATGGCATAAACTAACAAGAAGAAATGTCTAGGTTAGACATACAAATGAATGTCTTGATAAGCGTCGGCAAATGGTGGGCTTCCATTATTCGATGTGCACCTATTCTCCGTCTAATCTTTACCTATATATCGGAAGAAAGTGACAGAGGGAAGAAGAGAGAAAAGGAGAGTGCCGAGAGGGCGAGCGGGAAATAATCGTAAGAGAGTTACTCTTATCTCTCACTGTCCCAATCCAATTTTCAAACAAGTTATAACAATCCGTACATAAAATTCAATTTTACCAAATATCATTCTTTTATACGAATAGAATATTAATATATGTCACTCAAACTCCTGCTTTTATATTTCTATTTAAACTCGTTCTTTGGATAATTATATTTTAAAAGCTTTATGCATTTTAAATTATGATTATGATTCTTCATTCTCTTAAAATTTTTAATATCATTTTGTAATTTTCAGTTATTTATTTTTTCTTCCATTTACCTTTCCCCTTAATTTTTCATAGCTGTTCAATCAGTTTTATTTTCTATTTGGAGAGACTACTACAATAATGCTAATTACTGTATTCATCTACGCATTAATTAATTCTTGTGGTTTATGGCTTGAATTTTTAAATGTTTTTAATTTGTGCACCGGACCCTACGAATTCGGGTTTCCTTGTGATTTTATTTTATTTTTTGCCTTGAACTTGCTGTGGAGCCCTCTTTTATTAGTGTTTTGATAATAATGTATGATTGTATGTTAAAACGGTATCTTCTACAAGTCAAAAGAAAATCAAATTTACAAAAAAATATTATTTCAATTATTTTGCCTCTGTTTTGATAGATAAGTATTAGTTTTATTTTCCGTTCAAAACATACTGACGTAGCATTCAAAACATACTGCTCTCCTCTAGGCTCAATGTTTGTCACTATGCTCCCCTATTTGACCAAATCCGCAATCTCATCTTGGGGTGGAATCAAAAATCCCTTTCCTATGCTGGCCGTTTGGAGCTTATCCGTGCTGTCATTGGAGGCGTGGTTGGCTTCTGGACGTCAATCTTCCCCTTCCCCCAATCGGTTATTGATCGCATCGATAGCCTTTGTAGAAATTTCCTTTGGGGCAAGAAGGTTGAAGGTAGGATTAAACCTCCTGTGGCTTGGCAATTTGTTTGTTCCCCTAAATCTGAAGGGGGTCTCGGTCTCCATAATCTGAAAATTTGGAATTGTGCTCTCCTTTGCAAAGCTCTTTGGAATATTCATGCTGAGAAATCTTCGTTGTGGTTTAAATGGATTAGTCACTTCTACCTGAAAGGCAACTCAATTTGGGAGATTAACCCCTCTAAATCGGATTCAGCCTCGTTCAAAAAGCTCCTCATGATTCGTGACTCTATCCTTCAAAAATCTGGAGGTATTGGCAATGCCACTGCACTTATGGCTTCTTGGGTTCGTGGGAGCACTATTCAAGCTAGCTTGGCCTATTCATTTTTACTTAGGCACTACCCGAAGTGTCATTGGGCCTCGGTTATCTGGAAATCGGACATCCTACCCCGATGCGCGTTCATCTCATGGCTGGCGGTTCGGGACAAACTTCTTACGTTGGATAAAGCTCCGTTTCTCAACCGGGGTAACATATGCACATTATGCAAACGTGACGCTGAGACCCGAAATCATCTCTTCTTCATTTGCGCGTGCTCTTCTAGGATATGGTCTGAAATACAGAATTGGATGCATCTTCCTCGGAATTACTTCTCTCTTCAGCGGCTTACACGTTGGCTATCAACTAACCGTAGACATTCGGAAACACTCGGTAGAATCAGATGTGTTACGATTGCTGCGGTCATCTATTTCATTTGGGAAGCTAGAAATGCTAGCCTCTTTGACGATGCCCATGTTACTCCTGCTTCGATTATTGAAAAAACTAAATTTCATATTATGCGTGTAACTCACCTAGCTAAATTGTACTAGGGATGGTTTCTTGCTGGCCCTGTGATGTAGGGTTCTAGCTTCTTTGTTTGCTCGGGTTCTCCCGTGTTCTGTTGTATACTCTTTGGAAGTCTTATAAATTTGCATTCTTCCAAAAAAAAAAAAACATTCATGCGTTATTAACCATCTTAGAACTAATGCACCTCTTAATTCTGTTTTTATCTAATGAATTTTCTTCATGAATTTATTGGAATGTTATTTCAGTTTTTATACACCGATTAAAACTCCTTAACTCCTGCACTCTCATATAAACTCTTCATTCTTATTGCTTTTTTTTTTTCCTGTTTAATCTTATTTATTATACACTATAAATTAGGACACTTCCCGAAATTCTTCGTAAGAAAATTTACTACTTTAATTATTTATATTAAACTTATAGCCGAAGGAAGGGACAATTGATGTGAAGTTAAAGTGAAAATATAGGGGCAAAATTTCAGGAAAACAAAAGTCTTAATTTAAAGTGTATAGGTAAGCACGTTAGGGCATAAATTTAAGGATTAAAGGAATCATAATCTAAAGTGTATAGGTAAGCCTTGTAAGAAGTTAAGCATGATAATAGAGTAATACTATCCTTTCTGAAAAAGTATACCTTAAATAAATCCCACCAGTCATGTGGGGTGGATCCCACATATATAGGTGAGTAGCGGAATTTGTTTGGAATCATCTTTTTCGGGATAAATAGATTTATCCTCATAAATAAGCATTGAAGATAAATGGTTTAATTATGAAAAAAAACCATGGCATGAGTCAAAATTATTTTGGCACATCAATATGACACGCTACAAAATTTAGTCCTACATGCGGTTCCTGCTGTAAATTTGGAATTAAAATTTGCGACTAACCAAAAGGAATTAAGACTTTATTAATAGTAAAAGATATCAAGTTTATTAAAATAGATTAGTCATACGGGTTAAAAAGCTATTTTTAACTCCTAAAGATGATTTTCCCCTAATTCTTCTCTCCCATCAACGCAATCTTCTTCTTTTCTCAAGGTTTCTCCCGATCTTCCCGGTCGTTATTTGCCTAAATGTGTGTTTATAAAGGCGCATTCGAATCTTCAAAAAGGAGGACTTGGTTAAGACCGACTATGGCAGCCCTAGTTTACACAATTTGTTTTTTTTTTTTTGAAAACTCAGAACTCAACTCGAACGGGTCTTTCGGATCCACTCGAACCTACAAACTAAGAGAAGTAGAGCATGCCTCAAAGATACCTTCATGTGAATCACAAATACAGATACAGTTTATACACTATTGAATACACTATTGAAGGGAGTCTCTTATGCACCCACCCTCCCCCAGTGCCCTAGTTTGCACAATTTTTATTTGTTCATTTCGTCTGCTATGGGGGCGTTAGGTTGTTAAAACTACTTGAATGTTAAAACTACTTGAAATGTCAGTAAAATATTTATTTGATGTATGTCCCTTCTAGTTAAGGGGTGATTAGTCAAAGTGGAATATAAATTGGCGGGTGAAGGTTTAAAATTGAACGAAATTAACAAATTAACAAGGTTGTAATCTACTAAAAAGATTCACTGATTTTTTTAGTATCTTGTATAACCTACAAATTACTTGTATTATGACCTCTATCTTGGGAGGGTGGAGAGATAAATAAAAGAGCAATTCTATATGTACATTCTTTATATATTCTTTACATTAGAATGATGACGTGTCAAAATTTATGTCGACATTTTTCAGGACTATTTTGATCAAATAAAAATAGAGGACAATATGAATTTTATTCACATTTGGTGTGATGAGCGGGCATGTAGTATTACTCTAAAATACTATTTACACAAAGGATTTCACAGTAAAATAACAAAAGGCTTGTGTCAAAAATTTATGAGACTACAAGTTGTTATTTACTAAAACACCCTCCACTAAATTTCTACAACGTAAACCTTATGCGATTTTATCCTGAAATCCTTTGTGTGCATAGATTTAGTATATAATTTTTCCTCCTAAATCATATTTAGTAACAAATTAAGTCCCCTCAAATATTTGTTTGAGGATAGATTTGTCTTTTCAGTAAAGTCATCCGGATCCATACAACATGCGCCAGATGTAAAACAAAGTTGCTGTCCCCATTTTGCAATAAAATAGAAAAAGCTCAAATAATAATTTCAAAAGCAAATAATTGTGAAAGAAAGAACGGACATGGATGAACTCACAATCTTTTTCGGTTTAGAACACTGAATTTAGCTTTTCTGTCTCCGCTGCATTTATTTATTCATTTTTAATGATTTTTTTTTATCAATTTTAAGTTTGCTCTAAGAATTTGTTGTTTATTAGTTGCAATAAGCCCACGGGAAGCCTATCATCATTGTTGTCGTTGTCTTGTTTTTGCGTTTTCCCCTCCTTCTGGGTTTCTCCCTAATGGCCTATTCTTCTTGCTCCTGCCATCCCCAAATTTCCCCCAAGGTATGCATTTCCTTCTCTCTCTGTCTCTCTCTATCTCAAGAGAAATTACTGGGGTTTGTGCTTTTTTTTTTTTTCATATTAATGACTTACCAATGTCTCTTGTGTTTGTTCCGGAAGTTGAAATTAACTGCTTGTAGTAAATAGATTTGTAGTTTCATTACTGCTTCTTGTAATTTGGTTGGGAGTCTTCTATGGTGGGTGGTTTTATTGAATCCAAGGTTGATCTGAACGCAGGCTTTTTCATTGTTTTGAATTAGGCATACACCTGTTTCAGTTAGCTTAATTATTTGCATTTAGTGAGAATTAGGTTTAGAAGTGTGATTTCTTTTCTTGTTATGTCAAATGGGTTTAATTCTTCTTTTCCTCTACCTCTTCTTCTTACATAAATAAGTTAGGTTTGATGAAGGTACTTTCAGTACATCTTAAGCACAGTACAGTGGTGTGAAGTTATATATGGTGTGAAAGATGCGTTGCTGATATAATTCACTCTTAACAAATTGGTGAAAATTTTCTATGTAATGGTTCATAGATTGTGTATGCTGTATGTTAACTCTTAATATTATGTCTTTATCATTTTTTATCTCTGCCTTTTCCAATTATTGGGTGTATGATTGAAAATTTCTCTGTGTACTAATAATGCACATTGAATTGTGGGTGGATTCTAATTTTTATTGCTGCTATCAGGTACGATGGATTCTTTAATAGTTCATTGGTAGATTACTTATTTATTGGGCTCGATATGCAATGAGTGTTATTGTACTTCATACTGACTTAAGATTAGTCTTTTGTGAGTACTCGAATAAATTTCCTTACAATTCGGGGTCCTTTGCTCTTAGATTGGCTACTTCAAGATTGTTAGACCTCGGCGTGATATAGGAGTGGATCAAAGGTTGACTATTTCTCTTGGTTTTATGAGCACTGGAAAGTTTGGCCAACGAGTTGCAAGATTGGAAGCCAAGCCAAAAAATGATTGGGGTTTTGTGGAGGGATCTAAAGTTACTGTTAGACCAAAATTTCCTAACTCTGCTCTATATAGAAAATGCGCTGGGGTAAATGTATCATGTAACCACTCTGACACCCTTAGCAATTAATGTAGTTGTAGCTTTTTTTTTTGCATGTGTGCACATATCTGGTGCTTCTTTGGCATAGATTGGTATGGATTTCACTCTACTCGATCGTGATGATATATCTCAAAAATAATTAAAACCATGAGAGTTTAAGCCCTCTGTATTTACTGAGCACTACGAAAGCATTGAGTGAAGCCAATGGTTGAAAGGAATTTTATCCTGAGCTGGAAGTGGGCAAACATTTGTGAGGGATTCTTTTATTATTATTTTTTAAAAAGCTTTTGTTCTCTTATAATTATAGAGAAATTTACCAGGAAAATAATTTTGATTTAGATCTCCACCATGTCACTTTAAAGGTTGAGCAGACATTTAACATACACTCTACCGAAGATGATTAGTTTAAGTGCATAATAACTCCATACGAGTTTCCAAGCTCATTCTTATGTTAGGTAGTGGATACTATTTGACAAGTTTTGGAGTGTAATTAAAAAATGCCGAGGTCTGGCATGCCATGAAATTAGCGGCTGTTGTACATGTTTTTTTCTGACCTTATTACTGTAGTGTTTTTCCTGGTAGCTGGTTAATTGTGCATGCTTTAAGGTTGCTTTATGGTTTCGATTCACCAAAAACTACTGTTCTAATGTCTGGTGCCCCACAAATATGGACATGTGTTCAGGACACTAACTAGTAGATCCTTACTTTTTGATGGAATAGAAAACAAAGCATTTAGGTAACAGACCAAGCGAAAATAATCTTGCTAATAATAATAATAATAAAATCTCATGCTGTATCTTTCTTTTGTATTGGTTCGTTGCTAGGAACAACAGGCAATCTTTTAGTTAGGTTGCAAAATATTTTTTGCAGGTTCAGCAACTTCTCAAATTGCCAGTAGTGTTTTTACTATGGGAACAGCGGCTGTTCTCCCATTTTATACCCTCATGGTTCTAGCGCCTCGAGCAAGACTGGTTAGTTTCTGCATCAATTTGGGACGTAGTTTTATTGTGACAAAGCTGTTGACATATATTGCTTCTGTTAGTCATACCTACCACGCCCCCCAATCAATTACAAAATTTACCCCTCAAATCTTTTGTAGCTGCTAAATAATGCATGCCCATCGAAAATTTTGGTTCAGTCATGAGAATGTGACAGTTGAATTTGGTGCCTTAAGGGGGCAAAGTTGGGTCATACAGTTGCCTCTTAGCTTTTATTATAACTCTATCATATATTATAGGATTTTGGTTCTGATTTGGTTCATCACTATTTTGGTTTTGATTTACTTCTATTTTTTTTATGGAAACACGTTTTACATATTGAAGGATTGAGCCCTAAATTAGTTCTTCCTTGAATCCAACTCCATTCTAAGATTTGCCCTCCTGTTCATCTCTCTAATCTTTCTTTTTTGCTTCCCTTCTTTTCCCCCTCTTACTGTTTCTTCCACTTTGCATTACATCTCAGAAAAAAAAAAAGTATTGCTGCTACATATATAAATCCAACGTGAGTTTTGTCGGAGCTCTACAAAATTTTATGTTTTTCACGTCATATAATGAAAATAATGGGGTTTGAACACTTAAAAATGCAGACAAGGAAGTTTATGGACAGTAGCATTCCATATGTTGTGCTTGGACTTCTGTACACGTATCTATTGTTCCTTTCTTGGACACCTGATACTATACGATATATGTTTGCAAGTAAATACTTGCTGCCAGAGGTGTGTATTTTTACTAGCATATATAAAACCGGTATTTGTCGCTATTGGTTGCTTGCAAGGATTGGGCTGTAATGCATCTTATGTATTAACTGTGTATTCTCTGCAGCTTTCCGGCATAGCAAAGATGTTCTCCAGTGAACTGACTTTAGCTTCAGCATGGGTTCATTTGTTAACGATAGATTTATTTGCTGCAAGGTCAGTCTCTCTCTCTCTCTCTCTCTCTCTCTCTCTCTCTCTCTTCAAGCATTCACCCTAAAATTTTATATAACGTAATTCTTAAGCTCCATTTGGCACGATGGAATGTTAACGCATTTCAAAGGGCAAAAGTAATTCTCATTGGGATGCCTCAATTTTCTTTTCATTCCCATCCTAACTAAAAAAGAACTTAAGCTGAGAATAAGCATGACATTCCATTCTTTAAATTGCATTACATTTTGTCATGCCAAACGTAACATAACGCTTATCTTTGTTGTGATTCATTCAGGCAGGTTTTTCATGATGGACTAGAGAATGAAGTCGAAACCCGACACTCAGTTTCTCTTTGCCTGCTTTTCTGCCCCATAGGAATTATAACTCATGTAGTCACCAAAGCACTGACCAAAAGTGCAAGAATTGATAAACACGGAATATAGCATAACTGGACTACTGTTGAAACACTTGAAAAGTTTCATTATACAGCAATTATTTTCATCACTAATTATGCAGAATGTTTTTCCCGGTGCTTATCTCTGGTCATGGTCTCTGTTTATGGATGAACATAAACTATTTCTTCTTTCAGTTTTACCCCAAACTTCTGATGAACCTTCTCCTTAACCAAGCCAATGAGTTCAAGCATGTCCTTTGAAGAGGATCGATCGACGTTGATAAAGAAATTGGCATGGACAGGGGAAACCATGGCACCCCCTACTCTTAGTCCTTTCAGTCCAGCTCTATCAATCAAATTTGCAGCCGAGAGCCCCAAATCGGATGGATTTCGAAATACAGAACCCGCGCTTTGCTGCTGCAGGGGTTGTGACATTTTCCTCCTGAAATTTAAACACAATATAAGCTGCATATTTTGTTTGGTTGGAACTCTCTTTTGAGGATTACCTGTCCAGAAACTCTTGCTGGTCTCTCCTTGCCCATTTGGAGTGCTTCAGCCGGAATGTGACACCAACAATGGCTCCCAAGTCTTTCATGTCTCGAAACAGCGACCACCGGTACCTGAACTCAATGTCAGCTTTGTTCAGTGCCCAAAAATTGCCATCTGTCGTCACGAATTCAACATTATCGACCACTTCTGCAGTTTCCTTCAAATGCAGGATGTAAGAACACATTATTCAGAAGTGGAAGGTACTTTATGCTCAAATGCCTTTATATGAGCATATATAACCACATGTTTGAGATCACTAAAGGGGATTTTGACGGCTAGGCTAAAAACTCACTCATGCCTCGCTAGTCGGTGCAATTCGAGCTTTGCCCTTTTAGGAATAAGGCTTTATCTAAATAGTTGTAATCGACTTTTATTAACAAAACTTTGACCATCTGAATAATTTGATGGAGTCCAAATTTTATGACCTAGATTATAATTAGAATAGCTAATCCCACAGAGTATACTTCTTGGTGCTCCTATGTTTGTGATAATCAGAGGAAAAACCTGCCCTTTTGCTCCGGCATTCATATAAGCAGCTCCGCCGACGGTGCCGGGAATTCCTCCGGCGAACTCGAGGCCGGAGAACCCCTCATTGGAGCACTCCACCCCCAATCGATTAAACGGGTAGCCACTCCCAGCTCTGTAAACACCCGGCTCAATCCTCTCCAGAAACTGGATCCGATTCAGAATAACACAGCCATCAAATCCCAAGTCGTCAAAGAGGCAATTCGAGCCTTTACCAACCACAATGAATCGGAGGGAACGCTCTTTACAGTATCTGGCATCATAGCAAGAAACAAACCTCAATACATTATCAGATAAAAATGCCGCTTTTTTTTATTTTGAAATCAAACCCCATAAAGTAGAAGGAAAGTGAAGAAGGGGACCTTATGGCGGCGATGAGCTGGGATTGGTCAAAGACTTGGACGAAGTGATTACAAGGGCCTCCGATGCCCCAAGTGCCGAGCTCACTCAGTAGCTTTGTGCGGATTGTGAATTTCAATCCATTCCAGTTGCTGGGTGATGGGTTCAAGGAGCTGTTGCGAGGGTGAAGGGCATAGAGTCGAGTTCTTCTTCTGATGAGTATTGGAGGAGGAGGAGGAGGAAGAGGTGAGTTGAGTGAGAGAGAATGATGGCTATGGGCCATGGATGGAACTGTTTCTCGGTGAGTTTTGGGGCGGAAGATTCAAGTCCAATCCAGAAGACCGACTCCTTGAAGGGGATCACGGCACAATTCAAAAATAGTTGTTCTATTATTTATTCTTGTTTTTAGTATTTTCCCTTTGTTTTAAACTGATTTGGGTTTGGTAGTACTTTGGATCCATTGCTCTTAATAAACGGTGATGCTGATGAGTTCCCAGAGGAACTATTAAGATACATTTACGAACAGCTGTGCCACTTGTGAAGACAATGCAAGGGTAAGAAGACAGTGTTAGAAGCAAGAGAAAGGGTCAACAATCAAATGGAAATTAAAGGCTCATACATTATTATTACTAGCATAACCATTTCTTCAATAGAAAATAGACGATTTCCCCGGTGAAAATGGTTACGTGGTAAGGTATTGAATTTGTCCAGAAATTAGTCAGATTCAATTCCCGTTCCCTATAACCTGTCAATTTCCTGTAATTAGAACTTGACCATTTTGGACTAGTGTAATTCCAGCAGCACGGAAGGCTAAATTAACAAAAAAGGAAAAAAAAATTAACCTAATAACTGCAAGAAAATCATGATATTATCCATCATTAATAATGTGAATCACTAGAATTTGCTAAAGTCATAAATTTATGGAATTGGATTGGACAATTGTAATCATTTATTTTCCTTTATCTCTAGTCTCTCACTCTCTCTGTTTCTCCATTAAAAGCTTATGATTGTCCAATTCTACAAATTTATAACTTTTCAAATTAAGGTAATTCGGATTCCACATATTAAAGGCTATGAATCACTTCAAATGAAAAAAAATCATGAATTTATAAAAGTAGGCAACTATAATTCACCATCAATTTTTCACCAATTCTTTTTGTAATGTTCGGTTAGAATTGGCTAGGTTTTACAGATTTACTGGCTAATAATTTAGGTGATCCGCGTCATGTGAAATATCAAATGGAGTAATACAGTAGGTAGTCTCAGTTACCCCGCTCTGAGGAACGGCTTCACCTCCTTCTGCTATTGCATCCATGGCTACCCTTCTCTCGACCTCCCTTCTTGCAAGCACTTCACCTAACAAAACAAGCATAAGGCCTCGCGCGGTACACAAGAGGACCTACAAAATGCGAGTTCCGTACGAGTTGAAGCAGGGGCAGTCTCGGCTCTTCCACGAGCTCCCCTCTGGTTTGAAGATGGAGGTCATCTTCCAAAAGGGTGAAAAAGGAAACCCAGAAGAAGAAAAAAGGGAGAAGGCTGAAATCCCTCCTCTTCTATTTGTCCATGGAAGCTTTCACGCGGCTTGGTGCTGGGCTGAGCACTGGCTACCCTTCTTTTCACAGTGTGGGTATGACTGTTACGCTCTGAGCTTGTTGGGTCAGGTGACCTCTCCTTTTCTTTCTCCCTTTGCACTTTTTTTTTTTTAATATAAGCTGGAGAATTTGTTTTTCTTTTGTGTTGTTTCCTTTATCCCTTGCATTTCTGGCATGTTTACCCTGTGCGGTCATATCTTCAGTTTCTTTAGTACCTTGTTTTATATAAAGTCTGAAGTTTATATAACTATACTGGTATATAACTTTTGTCCAATAGCTTCACTTCCCCCTAGATCTGGCAACTTGCAAGTGCAAGGGTGTGTGTTTCCCTATCCAAGGATACCACTGGGTTTTTTTTTTTTTTTTTTTCCAATTTCCATTGACCCTAAATTAGTTGTTGCTTTACTTGCTCAACGTCCCATGAATCAGAAGTTTGGGCAATTAAGGAATAGCATATTTGTCACTGTAACTGATATAATATTTGTTAGAAGGATCACTGGCAATTCAAGAAAATTTAAGATATATGATTGATTACAGGAGAGACTAGGAGTTGCAAAAAGAAGACAAGTTGAGAAAATTCTTGTTTAAGATGGTTGGGAGTCTTTGGATTTGTGTAGCAATCAGTACAGGAAAAAAAACTGATAAAGATGGATCACCCTTTAAGGGAAGGCCAACAAAAGCATTTGTTGAGGTACTTTATAGGAAAGGATTCTTGCACTTGTTTGTCCGTTAAATTTATTAAAATTATTAGAATTGTTTGGTGATTGTGAATCAGGGACATTTTATTTGTGTTTGGCCATAAGTTTCTGTTTCTCTGCAGTTTCATTATTTCCTAACCTTTCTTATGGATTTAACACTGCACAATGTTTGCGCATTTGTTGATAATCTGTGATATCTTCATGTGATCAGGGTGAAAGTGATGCACCTGCTGGTCCGATAGCTGGTTGCCTCCTGGTTTGTTTTAGATTCCACTGGAATATCATTTCTATAACATGCTAATCTTTTGAATTGTGTTTGGTACTTAGATTTCTTGTTCTTTGATTCTAGTATAAAAACCTATAATTAGTTTGTGTCTACTCAAAATTCTGCAGTAGACGCATGCTGGTGATATTGCTGATTTCATCCAGAAAAATATCATGCTGCCACCGGTGGTGGTTGGACATTCATTTGGAGGGCTTGTTGTTCAGTATTACATTGCAAATATGAGGAATCACCGATTTTTAGGTACCCATCTAACTCAAACTATTCTACAAGGGCATAATAGGACCCTATGTGGATAAGGCATAGGGCCTGAGATAAAGTAATACTCATGGTCATCAGTTGCTTCTTAGCCCTTCTAAACCAAGAATCTAAGGAAAAATATGAGAAAGTGGGCATTTTCAAAGCACTAGATAATATGCAAATGATTCCAGTATCCTTTCTACAAATTTCAAACCCATTTTTCATAAAATTTTGGGTTACAAAACTGTTGTTGTTTAATAGTGAGATTATGTGGTGAACTAGATGGAGATATTCTCTTTTCCTATGCATTAATGTCATATAGCCCAAGTAGACTTAACCTGACATAGTGTTCAGAAATGTACAACACTTAGCTTGAAGAATTCAAAACTAAGTAAAAGAATTTAACTTCAGTTTTGCAAATAATATTTAGATCCCAACATATGTTAAGCTTGGAGCTGCAAACTGTACACCCAATAACAGTTCATTTTGAGTGAGATGCATTCCTTGTGACTTAGGCCTCAAAATCCATAACCCATGATCGGCCCTTCTGTATACACCCTAAAGATTTTGTTGTGACCTAAGTCAATTTCCATGAAAGCATAATTAATTAGTCTCTTGATCTTTGTAAATCATTCTTATTTTTTCAGGAGATTCACACCCTGGACTTGCAGGAGCTGTTCTTGTCTGTTCTGTACCTCCTTCAGGCAATAGGTGCTTTGTATAGTTTGTTAATTCTGCGTTTACTTGAATGTAATATAACAAATACCCACTGACAAGTTTGCCTTCTACTTCATTCAGTGGGTTAGTATGGCGGTATCTCTTCTCAAAGCCTATTGCTGCGTTTAAGGTAATGATACTTTTTGAATAACATAAGTATACATCTCATATTGATCTTCGGAGCATAAAAATTGGGAACCTATGATCAGTTGGTCAGCTCACCACTCACATCAACCTTTTGCCTTACAGTTTAGTACTTATAATCATTTCTTTTTTCTGTTGAGCAATGCATAATTTTCTGAAATACCTATTTTTTTTCATCTCTTTATACATTCCCAGTGGACTATTTTTAACTTTTACCATGGTTGTGTAATGAATTATGATTAATTAGTAGCTCGTCTGTTACTTTCTTCAGCTTAATTCCGCCTCATGTAACATGTGGAATCTTGAGCAGGTGACTCGCAGCTTGGCTGCAAAAGCTTTTCAAACATCCCTCCCTTTATGTAAAGAGACCTTTTTCTCCGCATTAATGGAAGATCATCTAGTCTTACGGTTTGTCCAGCATCGCCTCAAGTATTGTTTGGTGTACAAAATAAATTGATACTACACAAAAATTCTATTTAGTTAGATTTGTCTGGGACTGTAGAATGTACAGTAAAAAGGTTTATTCTTTTCATAAGAAAGACAATGACTTTGAGATCACGAGACATCTTTGGAAGTCCCTGATCCTTACGACTAAAATCTCCAGTGATTTCAAAAATTAAGTAGGGATTTGGAGCCCTCAATTTAGTTTGATTCTCTTTCATTTGTCAGTTATCAACAGCTAATGACAGAAAGTTCAAGGATGCCATTGTTCGATCTGGGAAAGCTTAACGCATCACTTCCTGTTCCTTCAGTTCCAAAGTCGAGTATCGAAATTCTCGTCTTGGGTGCAAACAATGACTTCATAGTGGTAAAGCCTATGTTGTTGTTTTAGTATAATCACATGAATTGTCTTCTCTTCTCTCCATACTTCATTTCTTCTTTGTAAGTTGACTTTGTTCTTTGAAAAGACCGACGGATAAAACAAAGAACTAGAATCACATTAGCATGGGTTTCTTGCAGGATGCTGAAGGACTTAATGAGACAGGCAGATTCTATGATGTGCCGCCGCTTTGTCTTGAAGGTGTTGCCCATGACATGATGTTGGATTGTTCGTGGGAGAAAGGCGCGAATGCAATTCTGTCATGGCTTCGAGATTTGAAGGAACAGTCGTAGAAGAAGCTGCAATGCTGAGCTTGCATTCCGAGTATTCTTGATCTCCATCAAGCATGGTTTGCAGGGATGCAATGTATTCATTTGTCACCAGGGTTGCAAATTCTAGGCAGTAGAGAACAAATTTGGAATGAATATTTTTGATCCCGAGTTTGTTTAATTAAATATCTTTCAATAAGCATTTATAGTGATAGGTTAAGTTCCATTAACTTACCATTTTCCAGTGATTTTAGTCATTTTAAGTGCTGAAAAAAAACCAGATTTATTGATTTAAAAAATTAATCCAATAAGTAATTAATCTGTTGGATTTCAAGCATCTTAAAATAGTCACTAAGCTCGGTTGAGAGAATTATATACCTCTTCATGGCTTGACCTTTACTTTATTTCAACAATTAATGTCAACCCTTTTCTAAAATAAATTGTTAATCTTTAATTAAGTTCCCTTCGTGAAAATTAAATTAAAAACAACAACAATGGGTGGTTTCAAATATCCAATCGGCCCAGCCCATTTAGTAAATCCAGGCCCAGAAATCACTGGTCAGGCCCAAGCCCATATTACTTCAATCAAGTTAATATAAATCAATCTCCGCCGTCCATTCAAGGTCAGAAACCCTTTCTCCCGAAACCCCTATTAGTATCCTTCGTTTCAGGGTTCAGACGCTCTCTCTCAAGCTCTGGGGTTTTCGTCGCGCCGTAGAGATCGTGTCCGTCTTCCCTCACTTCCCCAGGTTGGTTTACTTCTCACAATGTTGAATTGTGCTGTTGATTTGATGACAGGTTTTAGATTTCCCCATCTCTAAACGTTCTTTAGCTGCTGATATATCAGACCCATTTATGTGGTAGACTAAATTGATGTTTTTTAATATATTTTTCCATTTGATTTGAAGGATTTACTCAGGCTTTTTAATGATTGCGGGGCTTTCATTTGTGGGCTTAATTTTTTGAGTGAACTACAAGATCTGGGGTTGCAAGTTATTTTCATTGTGTTATTTATTTATTTATTTTTGCTGTTTTTGTTTGTTTGAAGGTAATGGTGTTTGATCTGTGTAACAAGGAATGCGCGATTGGCTTGTTTGTGTGCTAACAATTTATATTTGTTTTAGATCCTATTACATAAGCAACGAGCAGCGCCAGATTCTTTTCTTTACTTCATAAAGAACTACTCATTGTCAACATGCTTTGTACTTATTTACTGAAAAAGGTTTTAAGCTCTTTGAGCTTTTTTTTTTTTTCAGCATAGTGGTTAGGTACCATACTAGGCTTGTTAGATATCAATACTACATGCAAGAAACTGCTAGAATTTAAACTTTGAATAACAGTCCTGCAATAGTTGTCAAGGCCTCAAGGCGAGGTTGGCTGGGTGCCTGGAACCCTGACAAGGCGGGACGGGTAGATGTCCTCAAGGTGCGAAAGTGCTTATAAGAGACATCATGTTATTTATATTTATATATATATATATATATAATATAATATAATATAATACCATATCTAGCATATCAAGAAGTCAGTTACCCACAGAGAATAATGAAAACTAACAGAGAAAAATGGAAGGAAAACAATGAAAAAAAGAAAGAAGAAAATAACATACCCAATCTCGCCGATTAGGGTTGAATAGAGTTGCCGATTGGGGTTGTGGATTGGTGTTGGGATCACCGGTCATTGAAGGGTTTGCATTGGGGACTTTTTTTTTGGGGGGGGGGGGGGGGGGGAACACGATGAACAGATTGTGGATTTTGGGAAGGGAGTAAGGGAATGGGGCTTTTTTTTTTTTTTCCCCACAGCTTTGTGGAGCAAAATGATGTCATTTTGCTTGTTGTGCTTCCTTAAAAAAAGCCTTGGCCGCAAATTGCGCAGGTGCCCAAGATGACACCTAGCTGTCCCTCCACAGGGCAAGGCGAGCGCCTTTCTTTGCAAATCAAGGGAGGGCTTGCCTTGCCCTTTCTTTTGTGCCTAGACGACACCTTGACATCTATGAGTCCTGCAACTCTTTCAAAACAGACACCAAAATTATTGAAAATGTCTTGAAGGTGAAAGGAACACTACAAACAATGCATGTGGTTTCCTGTAATAGTCATCTTGAACAGTTTTAGCCGTCCTGTTAAGGTTGAGGAGGAGACATGCATATCTTTAAACACTAGAAGTTGAGTTTGAGCTGAGGTAGATGCAGATGCTGTTGAATCAAACTTGGAATATGTCTCTGCGAGTTGAATGGCTTGGCATCTCCTATCCATAAGTATTTGTCTAATTAGCTAGTGTAAGTAACCTACTATGTGACCTTTATATGCCTTGTGGGCATAAATGTGCTGGCATCTTTGCATTGTTGGTTTAATGGAGAGCTTTTCACTTCATTATTTGATTGAAGCAAACCCTTAATATTAGTTCTTCCCAGAAGATAAGTTGCATGTGTCCTCTGTTTCAATTTTATGATATATGAGAAGCTTTATGCTTTAAATTTGTCGTAGGATTTTACTAAAGAGATCTTCAATTAGTTTCTATAGAATCTATCATTGATGTTTTTAGGCCTCGTGAGAACTGATTGTGGATATTTTGTAACACCTTGCCTCCCTAGTCTTCCCAGGAAACATTCTGAGACACACCAAAAAGCTCAAACATTCATCCATCTAAATCATACCACATATTTGATGCCTGAAATGTGATATAAATCACCTAAGAATGTTTCCATGAGCCAATATTAATTTTAGGCCATTTTGAGGGGGCCACTGCATAACTTATGCAATACCATTGTTTCCTTTTATCCTCAAAACCTATTACTATTTAGGTACACCATTAGTGAATTATTCGGCATTTCAGATTTCTATGCTATGTAAAAGAAGCAGATTTATTTTCTCCAATCATGGTATTTTTTGTTCTTGATTCTTATCCGATGTTAGATTGTAGGCTGACTTCTCTTAAATTCCAGAACTATCAAAATGTTCTCTGCAAAGAAGAAAATCCTGAAGGAAAAGGATTCTGAACCATCTGAGTTTGAGGAGACAGTTGCTCAGGTCACAGTTTACATTTTACTACGGAATCGGATTCTATTGCCTTGCTCCATAATCTTTTTGTTATATCTCATTATTGACTCATCTGCAGGCTTTGTTTGATTTGGAGAATACTAATGACGATCTTAAAAGTGAATTGAAAGATCTCTTCATTAATTCTGCAGTGTAAGGGTTGTCTCCCAAGAAAGTTATAATAAAAAATTTATTATGTTATAGAATGTATGCTAGATTTTCTGTGCTCAACTTGCTTTTTACTGTTACTATTTGCAGCCAGATGGATGTATCTGGAAATCGCAAGGCTGTTGTGATTCACGTTCCGTATAGATTGAGAAAAGGCTTCCGCAAGATTCATGTTCGTCTTGTGAGAGAGCTTGAGAAAAAGTTCAGTGGGAAGGTAATCTTAAATATTAGGTGTTCAGTATTTAAAACTAAGAGAGATTGTAACTAATAGTAACTATGAAAGATTCTGTACCTTCCTCTATGACTTAGTCTGTCTTATTCAATCATTTTTACTTGGATGACTTAGTTATTTGATAAGTTTAGTTCAAATACCTTGTTTCCTAGTATTTTTGTTAGCTATGGCGAAGAATGATTGCACTAATAAAAACTCAAGCATAGGTTGAAATGTTAATTGGGTTGAAACTAGACTGTTCAGTAACCTTTTAAATGGCTCTTCTCACCTGCCATGGATTGCTGCCCTCTGTCACTGCATGACTTGATGGGGAAGCTAATGCCTAGTAAAATGGAGAATTGTTGGGGCAGCCTGATGTTTCGTTAACTTCTCTCCAAGGTTTTACTTTTATTGGTTAATCACTCTACATTTTTTCCTGATGAATTTTCAAGTTGGTTGAACTTACACAGCTCATACAAATTATTTTACATTTGATTAAATCCACTTTTGTCATTTTTATCCTTCGTTTTACAAGTGATTTTGGATATATTTTAGGATGTTGTTCTTATTGCCACACGAAGGATAATGCGCCCACCAAAGAAAGGCTCAGCTGCTCAGCGACCCCGCTCACGAACACTGACTTCTGTCCATGAGGCCATGCTTGAAGACATCGTGTGTCCGGCTGAAATTGTTGGTAAACGCATCAGATACAGAATCGATGGGTCAAAGATAATCAAGGTAAATATGGAATTTGGGGCCTTAGTTAAACTTTGTGTAGAAATCCGTCCTATAATCCTATACTGTTAACTTTTGTAATATCTTCATGTAACTCAAGTTTGTTCATTCACTTGGGCAGATTTACTTGGATCCCAAGGCCAAGAATGACACCGAGTACAAGCTGGAGACCTTCGCCGGAGTCTACCGGAAGCTGTCTGGAAAGGATGTAGTGTTCGAATATCCTGTAATGGATGCTTAAGATCGTCTGTTAATTTCCTTTCGTGTTTCCTGCAATGTTACGACCTTTTATTCTGTTTCTAAGGACCGATTCCAAATTTTGGATGCAGGATTTTGGATTTTTAAGCACTTTTTGCCTTTGCCTATTTGCCCTTAATGTTAAGTGAGGTATTGTTTATCAAACCAAGTGCTACTCTCCCCAGCTGTCTACTGTTTGAAGTTTGTTAGCTCAGTAATGCTTGGAACAAGGCATCTCTTTTACTTAGCCTTTTCATGTGTATTTTGCGTTATATCCCATTTTTTATCTCGTTTTGCTTTGCTAATAGCATCGCCAATGGCTGATTTTTTTTTTTTTTTCGAAACCCCTATTTTTCTTCTAATCTCTGACCGAACTAGATCTATTTTCAAAAAAATTGGCTGAAATTTTTGATTGATAAATTGGATTACCTGATTTTTTGATCGAAATTAAAAACTTATTTTTATTCCATTAGGAAAGAAGAAAAAATACATTGTTTTCCCGAAATTTGGTCTTCAGGTTAATTTTTATTTTCTGAAAAAAAATTTTGACTGAATTAACCGATTTTCCTACTGAAATTTTAAAAAATTATTAACAGAAAAATATATTTGAAAATGTATTACTGATTTGGTAAATTCGGAACAAAAAAAAATATAATTTCCGATTACCGAACAGCCCCATTTTCAACTGATTTATTGAAATTTTTTTACAGAATTTTCCTATTGTCAAAAAATAATTCAGTACATTTGAGAATTCCGGAAAAATAAATACCTCTAGAGAGAACTGCCCATTTTCATGGTTTCTTTCATTTTTAATTACCGAATGGAATTAAAAATCGAGGAAAATATTTTAATGAAAATTGATTTTTCTATTAAGTTCATTTGACTCACTTTCACGCCAAAGTGTTGCCACAACACGCCGAATACAAGCGAAGAACTGAACATAGGCCGCCAAGTGACTTGGTAATTGGCTTCTTTGAATGGTAAACATTTTTTAAGACAAGCTGTGGTCTTTCAGATTAGGGATGCGAGGAAAAAATTGAAAGATCGAAAAAGCTTATCATAAACCCACCGAAAACCGTAAAATCATAAAATTGAATAAAAGGAATTGGGTCAATTTTCTGATTTTAATATTGCTCGGATCAGTTTTGCGATTGGAAAATTTCTCAAGGTGGGTGGAACCGATACGATCCTCCCACCTTATTGTTAGGTACTAATTTTTCCCATCACGGTGACCGACCTTATTGTTGGGAAATAAGCTTTCAGACATGCCTTGATTCTTTATCAGAGGGTGGGCAACTCTTTTCACTACCAACCTGAGGTGGGTTGGGTTAAAGAGTCCAAACCCAACTCACCCCTATTTGAGATGCAATGTCCAAGTTCTCAATCAGATCTGACACAACAACCCGATTTCACTCGAGTCTCATTGCGAACAGATGACAGATTTGGAATGAAAATTTCCCAGAAAAACCTGCGAAAACAAAATCGGCATGATTCTTATAACATAATTTATACTGTGTAGGTTACAGTTCTTATTTGTATCACAACTGACATACTTGTAATGAAAATTGTACCTCAGAATGTCAAGATTGGGCATATTTCGCGGTACAATTTCCTGTAACCCCTGCAGGACTCACATATCATATAAGACTACATAAAGTACAGCAGACACATAAACAGCAGCGATCGCATTGCATCACACATAACGCAGCAGCGCCCAATTGTAGACGTCTAGAAGAACTTGCTGTTGACTCCAGCTCTATATAACCGCAGCTCCAATACAGAAGTCAACTTGATCTCGACGTTGGCAGGCACAAACAGTACACTCCCTTCACTAATTACTACTTCGGATGAAACTGTGCCCATGGTTCCTGAACCACCAGTGACGAGGAAAATTGAAGGACCTGGAACGGCCGGGAAAGCGGTTGACTCCCCTGCTGGCAGAATGCAGCGATCGACCTCAAATTCATCGAATGGTGGGATGTACTTTGTGATATATGAATTCAGAGGAACCCCATACAAGATTTCAGGACGTCCCTGCAGAACCAAAAGCCACTCGAAAAATTTCATTAGAAACCAAAGGTAATCTCCAGTCTCCCTTATACGACGATGGTAAAAGATGACCAGAATGAATTTCATTATGAACCAAACATAATTTTCCAGTCTCCCTTATATGAAGGTGGTAATCAAAGATCTGTGTTTGTCGAATCCAGGACTCACAGTCATTCAAAAAATTATGAATAAAAGGTTTTTCAATGTCTAAAGAACTTGAGCTCTTAAAACCAAATGCAACAGCCAAAAACAGTTTCCTACAACTGTTGGCTATGCCTACATTTGTTGAGTCCAAACTAGTAAGGTACAGGAACATGCAAGAATAAACAGGTGTTTTCTTTTTACAGGACCTTGATGACGATATTAGTTTTGGAATGAATAGATAATTGGAAAACATCACGGCCATTTAGAATGGGGAGTTGTTGAAGATAGTACAGTTGGTTGTTTTTTTGCCATGTGTCAGTGAGAGTTGTGTGTCTACAAGGAAACTCAATGGAAATAAGTAATTTTATTCCCTAAAAGATTTTCTTCAGTCCGTAAAGGATGCTATGAAGGTTAGCCCACCCGAGTTGCTCAAGTGGCTAAGTCACTTGGGCGGTAGGTGACGATATCAAAGGTTCGAAATTCATTGCTCGCAAAAATTACTCGCGATTTACCTGACGGGGGTGGAAAGTGGGCCCTTGCGTAAGAAAGGGTTTCTGGGTCCCCTTTGGAGGGGTCCGTTTCCTCATCACCAAAAAACAAAAACAAAAAAAAAAAAAAAGAGAGGATACTATGAAGGTTCAAGCTAAAAGCACTTTCTACTAAAAATCTCCCAGTTAAACACTACGCATAAAGGCTTGCAGCCTAGAATAAAAAGAATGACAGGCGATTTCTGACCTCATTTCAAATGAAAACATAAATTAAAAGAGATGCTACCTGTTTGTATGTCAACATGCTGCACAAGGTTGAAACATCTCGATGCTTTGGAGTAAGGCCAGCCCTTACAACATTGTCGGAAGTTGCCATGCATTCAACACAGTCACCACTTAAGTATGCATGGGGTTCATTTGCCCCTAGATATAAAGCTTCACCAATGTTAAGCTTCACGTAGTTCAAAAAGAACGCTGATATGACACCCACATCAGCTGGATACTGCTTTTCTAGCCGCAACACCAACTGTTCCTTATCAGACAACTGCCTTACCTGAAGCAAACAGAGAAGGAAAAATTGTCAGCAGAAAAAGCAAAGGTCACAACAGGAAGGGGAAAAAGTATTTGCAGTAATAAAAAATAAAAATAAAAAACCAAAATAAGGGAATTCTTATGCATTTGACAGAAAATGCCTGCTGATGGTTACTTACGGGAAGTCAGTTTTACTTTCTACAGCTTAATTTATCTATTGCAAAGGAACCAACACAATTAATTCCAACGTGTTACCAGAGGAAGAAATATCCTTTCTTCCATGAATAGAGGTTGTCAATGACAGGAAAATTACTAAAAGGGGTGAAATAATGAGGATTTTTACAATCATAACTATGCAATAAGGCTAGTGAATTAACTAGTAATATCCATCTACCTTGCTTTCCATGTTCAGACGACTTGTCAACTTTGACACGGCTTCAGAAACCATATCTTTTTTCGCTGACATGAGTTGGGTAAAAATTGATCTCAGAAATTCTTTCCCTTTCTCCTTCTCATCTCGTCCATTGGCAAGCAACGCTTCATCTGTATTTCCAGTGGTAACCAAGTCAAGAATCTCTGGAACATTCTTAAGCACACCCTTAAGTTCCTGCGAACAAATTGCAAGTTCCACCATATAAATGATAATGAACTGAAAAAAACAAGTTGTGCGGAAGAAAACGCCCATAAAAAAAGGTTTAGTATAAGATAAGAAGGTGAAAAACTTCTGTTGATCACTTTAAGTAGTTCAGGCATACTAACAACAAAATTCTAGCCAGCCCCGTTAATAGCAAAGAAGATAGAAGCAACTCTAGGCCCTAAAAGACATAAAATGGAAGCAATATTTAATTTCCTAAAACCCAAAAATAAGAAAGAAGCACCATATTTATGGCACATTTGATCAATGAGTGCAAAGTTGAATTAGAGCAACACTAGTTTACAAGAAACTACACTTAAATTACCTCAATAAGATATTAAGCATTTTTTATTAGTGATAAAATATTAGCCATTTTACCTCAAGACTGACAAATCCACAAAGGGCTTCAAACTCTGTCAATGCCAAAGTCATCTCAGGTTTGTGATTATCATCTTTGTAAAGATGTGGCAGTGACTTATGCAAAGCTGTTGCTAATTCCTTATCCGGATGAGCCTGGATTGACAATGCTTTTGCAACTGAAAGTACCTGGCAGGGAAAAAAAAACTCGCAAAGCTTAACAAATACAGTAAATCATTTTGGATTTTTAAAAACTGATTAGATATTAAAATTTTGAATTCAAAAAGCCTTACACAGACTGATGAACATCAAGGAAATGCGTACTCTTAGTCAAAACCCTAATACCCTTTTCCTTAATAAACTAAATACTATGCCTCCAAAAGAAGTCCACAGTAACAAACTAAGAATTATACTTCCAATAAAAAATCTGCTTTGGAAACACGATTACAGATATTAACTATCAAAAATGGCACTCAACTTCTACAAGACTTCTCCCACAAAATTATGACGTATTTAGATCAACACGTCTGTTCTTTATTAAATCAAGCTAGAAACTGTACTCAATTAATGAGCCTTTACATAGTCACAAACTCATAGTTTCCACAAGAAAAGAGATTATACATATTGACCAGGGAAAAAAATGACAAAAATTCTATCATAAAGATGATGGAACCTAAAAATAATAAACTGCAACCAGCAATTATAAATAAATAAAAGACACATCTTTCCGGTAAATTGTACCTTCTATGAGAGGGGGGCCATGGAAACCCCTCCTATACAACAAAAGTATACTTCAACTAATGGGAAATCAGGTAATTGACAAACGACGGGAAAAAAAAAAAAAAAAAAAAAGAACAAGGATTACCTTGAACAAGAAAGGAAGATCAGAGCCCCACTTGTTCAGAACCTTCTCACCAAGCACATCAGGGTGTCGCGAGATCCACGACTTCAAAGTCAAAGGCTGCGAGTCAACTGAGAGTCCTCCATTTTCAGAGCCCAAGAGCACGAAGGAGGGTCCCGACTCGTGAGTGCCCATCCAGAGCTCCGCGTAGGGCTTGTTGGGCTCGATCTGCGCGCCGGAATTCAGCGAGTAGAGTCTGGAGGCCTCCGATTGGGTCCCGATTCTTCCCCATTCGTAGTTCTGAACGGAGCATCGGAGCTTCAGGAGCGTGCTCCGCTTCTCCGAAGGATAGGAAGCCATAGATTATGGATTAGAGAGGGGGAGAGAGTGAGAGAGGAAACCCTAGACCGGAGAATGTGATGAGGAGCTTATGGTGGGCATGGGACAGAAGTCCTCTTCAAGTTTTTGAACCGCTTTGAAAAGGGAAAGGTGGGAGAGTGAAAGAGACGCATGTGGGAAGTTCTGCGTACAGTCCAGACCCTAGAGAGACAAGGTCTCGGTAAAAGGTCAAAAAAAAAAAAAAAAAGTTAAAAAAAAACGAGTAAATTACATTTAATCCCTTATAATTTGAACTGATTTATCAATTATTTCTTATCGTTTGATAATTACCATTCAACTCGTCATTAGTGATAAATTTTTATGATCAAACTTACCTTATATCCACGTCTGACAATATAATCCCATCTCGGATTATATAGAAAATCCTAGAGTGAAAAAGTAAAACGGTTGATTATTTAGTTAATTAATTCCTAAAATCAGATTGCCCCAACATTGAGACAAAACAATTTCATTAATCTTTTTCCTTCAATAAGTATTTATTTATGCCAAAAAAATATAATTTTAATTACAAAAATACTAAAATAAGAAATAAAAGCAAAATACCCAGAGCTAGATTGGATCTATACTGAGGCCAAAAACAAAACCTGTTGTATCAAATTTTTTTCTTCAAAAAAATTGTAAATATTTATTAATAAATTTATGCTAAAAATTATATAATTTCAGTTGTATCAATGTTAAAATAACAATTTAAAAGTAAAATGCCTAGACATAGAGTCAAGGTTTAAGAAATGTTGATTTTATGATAAAGAGATGGAAATAAGAATAAGAAAGAATTTATATATTACTCGTTTTATAAATTATGTTAACGATGTTATATTTTATAATTCCATCAAAATCTCAAGGTGGTTATGTGGTTGTTTCAAAATTATAAGGAATAATCTACCACTAGGTCAAATGACAGAGGTTTAATTGCAGTAAATAAATAAAGTCTAACGAGTAAAAGAAAAGGTTGAGACTCTGGAGAGAAAAATAGAGACAATGAAACCAAATGGTTTTCTTTGAATGATATAAAAATATAGTCATATTTTATTATTTTTTTTTTGTAATTGAAATTAGAGTCTACTCTTCCCAAAAAAATATATTCCGAAAAAATTTCATCACTCACACGAGAGGTTGAACTCTACATACATAAATAGGTCTCACCTATTAATGTGAGTAATAAAATTTATTTAAAATTATTTTTTGAAATTGAATAAATTTATTCTTAAAATTGTCATAATTTATATATCCCACGTCTTTTTCCCCTTAAAAATGTACCTTTTGACTCCTCTTTCTCTCTCTCTACGCATTAAAATAATGTTATTCTAAATTTTGGAGAAACTGAATTTAATATTTGCAATGATTTAGCCGTAAAAGGTGCAGATTTTGGGTGTTACGATTAAAAAGGGAAATGATTTTTCGAGAATCGAGAAAAACGGAAAGAACGAAAAAATAGAAAATAAACTGTGATCCTCTCCAAGGATGAACGAAAAAGCTAATTTTATAAAATGCAAGTTAATGATGTGAGAGGAAAAAAGAGGAAAAACATTAAAATATATATCTGTTTCCTATTTATGCCAAGAGAGACAAGTTTTTGAGGCTAAAAGGGGAAAAAAAAAAAAAAAAAACTCTAGGAGTCACTTTACATTAGGAAATACAATATTTTTCTATATTATTAAAAAAAATTACAAGGTTGTTATGTCAAGGGAAATACAATAGATTCTACGGATGAGTATATCTTAAGGAATAACTTTATTTACTGCTTGGCAAGCTAATTTACGATTAATTTGTTAAGTTAGTTGTGAGCAAGAGTGGGTTTAGTGGTTCAGTTGTTCTGCTACGATTCAATAGGCCATGCGTTCGATTCTCATAACTCTCGTATAGTGGCTAAATTATTGGAAATCATCCTTGTCGTGAGACGCCTGAGACACTTTGAGGATCACTCATTTTTGCTGACCAAAAAAAAAGAAATAGTTTTTGATTCTTCTTATCCTCTGTGAAATCAATAGTACTTAATTTCACGACGAACACATCAAGTTTGTAGAAAACTAGTCTATATTTATGTTGAAAATTCTAACAATAAAAATTAAAAAAGCATGTAAACTGAGTCTTAAAATGTTGCAATATTTGACCTTTTTTAATCAAAATATGGTAGTATTTTATCAAAATAAAATCATTTTAAAAACATAAATTCTTAGCTTAGGAGCCAAGACTTAATTTACTCACATAAAAATAATAAGAGTGTCATCGTCGTGGAAATAACTCAAAACAACCCAGCTTGTTAATAAGCAACACTGGGTAACATGAAAAGATAAGAATGGAGAAGTGGTTCTGATAGGGAGAGGGATAAGACATTACAATAGAGACAAGGTTAGCAAATCAATTAGATTATTGTAGTTACCATTTAATTCCATGAATAAATTTATTCATCTTAAAAAAAAAGTTATCGTAAACAATGATAAGTAAAATTCATTTATATATATGGGTCAACTTTTACCTATGTAAGCGATAAATTTATTCAAAATTTATATTTTTTTTTTGAGAAAAGTGATATTACTTAATTGATCAATAGTATATATATACATTTTCACACAACCTTAATATTGAAAGTACTCGCATAGTAAAATATATTTAAATTTATATTATTATTTAATTAAAATATTATTAAAAAAATTACATATATTTTATAATATCATTCTTTTAATATAAAAGTTGTCTAAGTAATATACGTGTAGTACAGTATTACTCTATTTAATTTCATTCTTTGTATTCCCGGTCCTTAACGTCACTCATGGAATAATGGAAAAAAATTGGTATTGCCGAGAGATTCTCCTGATCCTCACATGGGGTGTGGATCCCACCTCGGTGTGAATGGGGTCCATGCGCGCTTGCAGGGGCCGGGAGATGGGTTCAGGTACACCTGTCAGCCTACCTACCACGGCCTCTAAAAATGATGGGTCCCACCATATAAGCATTTTACCTAAAAGTCAACCAAACACATAACTGTGATTTTCCCAAATGAATTAAAATCGTCTGACATGAAATTATGATATTAAATAATTTTGATTATTTATTATTAAAAAATAAAAAAATTAAAATTAAAATTATTTAAATTCATAAATTTATAATTTTTTCAAATATCGGTGATCCTCGCTCCATCATAATCTATTTCATTTTCCTGTTTTCATTTGATGGGAAGAGCATGGTCCGTATCATGGGATGCAGCTAGGAAATTTCCTATGGAGTTTTTTTAAAGCTCACAGAGCACCAAATGTCTGGTGCACGCTGGATAAGATTATGAAATATAACCCCACCGTCCAATGTCACTCCAAAGAACGAAAATGATATGTTTTCTATTTAATTAGATAGTATCATGTTCATGTCCAACCAAATCTTCAATTTTCTCTTTCAATACCAATTTCATCTTCAATTTTTGTTTTTTTATTTTTTGGCACGTCCTTTTGTTTGTTTTTCATTTATTTTTCAACGTTTAATATGTTCCATCTAGTTCCCTGGTTCCATAACAGAGCATCTGTTAAACCCTTTAAGCAAGGGTTCAAAATGATGCCGTGGAATTGTAGCAGTAATGTTGAATCTTATATACAACAATGCATCTATGTAAATCATCAATCGAAAAAAAATAAAAAAGAATCCAATCAGCGCCAGGGCTTCCAGCGGTACCAAGATCGCGAGTTCGAATACCCTGCAGCTTAAGGGCAGAAATCAAAGAAACTTGAGTTTTAGGACAGTGCTCAAAACGAAGTAAAAATGATGGGGAAGAAATGAAATGAAAAGTGGCAGGGCTGCAAGGGAAAAGAATCTGTCATCTTCTTGTCCAGTTTCTTCTGAAGCATAGATCTAGAAAACTGAATCTATTCAACATGTATAATGCACAGGCATCTTCTAAATTTTTTAAGGAATGATGATTCTCCCATTATAGCTGATTTCTTCCTTTTAATTCATTCTAAATGACTCATGTGCCTGTGTTCTGGACAGTGGAAGCAGATTGTACCTCAAGACAAGATAACTAGCCCAAGATACATGGCTCCACAAAGAAATATGAATGATATCATTCCCCTGCAGGATGAGAATCATAGACACAAGTCAAAAATCATATCGTCGAATGCCCGAAATCTACAGTGGCTGGTATACCTTTGAACCGCTAAAAACTTACCAAAGGACTCCCCATGCAAACCCATTACAAGGGCAAGGGCAAACTTCTGCAAACTTCTCGGCATCACTTGAGTGAACTCTCCGAGATATTAAATCGTCATAAATATCTGTACTTGCAATTGTACCATGTTAAATTAACAGGTCAATAGAAGCAATTGAACTCACTAAGAAAGGAGGACGGTTACCATAAACTGAAAACAAGCTGTTCATTACACCTGCAATAAATCATACATAGAAAAACACCTCCTTTTATGAAAAACTGAATAAATTTTCTGCACCAAGTTAAGGCGGGGAAAAGTTTCAAGGATAAGCATGTACCAATGAAGAGAATGATGTACCGAAGGATGCGCACTTTTGTTGTTTCTTGTAAAATCCAGATTACAGCAAGGAAAACAATAAATCCTGAGACATTCAGCTTTCAGACATCAATGATACAAGCAGGGTGGCCTGCAGATAGGGTCCAAGTGGAGAGTTAAAAGTCCAACAAAGATAATGGAAATACTCACCTATACAAAGTCCTCGAAGCGTCCACTGTTTAAACATGGAATAAAGCAAAATAAGATGATAAAGTTTTGAATTTGTACTCCCATTGCAATGAAAAAACAGAAATAACCTGTAGCAGATGAAAATGGAAAAAACTGTAAATAGGCATGAGATACTTATATGCATTTATAGAATGCTTACATTTTTAGCAACAAACAGCACAACCAGCAGAGCAGCTCCTAAACAACCAGCAGCGATTTTTGCTGTGAGGACATTCGTGGATGCAAGTATCAAAAGCATTCCCCAAAATGAAGAACCAAGATCTGCATGCAAACAGCAATCATGCAAATCTCTTAGTATAATACTAGTCAAAAGGGAAAATAGCATGGATCGAATTCCTCGGAAGGAAATATTCAAGTTTGGACGATTATGGCAAGTGATGAATGAAGTTCATGATTTAAATGCATGATGCATTAGGATAAAAATGACAATAGAAGTAGCTTGCAGGGAAAATGGCATTACATCCTGCAGGCAAGATCACCCAGTATATGCCCCCGCGTGTTTGTGTCACGCCTCCTTCATTTGCATGAACCTGCATCCCCTCCACCTACATAGAAAGGCCTCTCAGATTGCATATATGAAACAGACGAAGAAAAAAAAAAGGCACCCAATAACCCCAGATATTGTAAATGCAAGCTAAACCTCATGGTGGTAGGGAATCCATTTTCTCCAAAAATGCTTTAGATTTATCAATTAAAGTAAAGATGCCTGATCTCCAACATTAATAAACATGCTTCCCCTCTCAAGTAGCTAAAGGTTTAACAAGGGATTGAATGAAAATTAGTATCAAGCTTTTGCAAGACACCAGATTCACTGCTTCCAGGTTTTAAGAACTGTGAAGCAACAACAACACCTTAAGGCTTAAGACACTAGGTTAAAGACCCAAATGTAGATTACTAGTTCACCATGTCTGGCCCCATTGCATGTAGAGAGCACACAAACAATAAATATTGACTGATTCTCCTTGCAAGAATCAAATTGCGCAAACGTGGGAAAGAAAGATTAAAGCCATGATCTCATGTAACCAATGGTCTGGTACCATGTAAAGCAATCGCTTTATCTAGAAGCTAATTAAGTTGATAAGTGATAGTGCTCAAAGTGTGCATCAAGCATATGAATCTTGTAGATTTTAGCAGGCCTATATGGAATTCATAGATATCCACGATGTGTCAGACCTCCAAAAGAGAAAATATATCTCATGCTCAATAGCAATAGTAAGAACAATCTCTCTACCAAGTAGTTCTCCTATAAATTGACATTCAAAGAAGAGAGGAGATGAAATGATGGAATTTTAACAGGAACGCCTTCAACATCCTCTCTCATTTACTAGCAATAAGTGATTGCTGTTTCGAATGAAATAATTGAACATTTTCAAATTTAAATCACGTAATAGCATCATCGAAGTGCAGGGGAACCATATATGTAAAATCAGATTTTTCAGAGATTATATTTATTAAATGTGAAGAATAGTACCTCTCCACATGTGAGTTTACAAGCAACCGCATGGCTTGCTTCATGAAGAAATACGGTGATCAGTTTGAAAGGTGTCATCAGGATTGTCCTCCATAACTATTGAAATCATAATAGAAGATTCAGAAAAAAGGATTAGCCTAGCAAAGATGAGCTATCATAATCAGAATTTGTCCTTGAGATTTTGTGATTATGCGCTAGTTTAGGTCCAGAACATGGGCTGCAAGAAAACAACTAACATTAAGCTAATGGCAAATCATAGACCGTCTAATCCCTCTCCACAATCATCCCAGCCCAATGCCCTTATCTTGAACCAAACCACTACAAATAAACAAACATCTTTTTCTCATTTAATCCTCGTGGAGTATCACCTCCAACTTTAACAAAATGCATTCAATTCTAATCGATCACTAAGAACCATTATTTCTGCAGTAGTCAATTACAAACGAACATGTCAATTATAGAAAAAATTATTTTCCATTATAAACAAATATGGGAATAATAAGGTAACATAGAAATTACTATACAATAACTATCAGGGAAAACTCTTTATGCAATTTCATTGTTCCTAATTGTGTAAAGTGCACCCAAAAAGAAGTTGTTTTGTCAAATGATTTTAAAAAGATAATCAATTTTTATCAAAAGGATGTCGTTTTACAAGGGCGGACTAGTATGCAATGGCACTGTATAAGATGTAATACATTTTATTCTAGGCTAAAGCTATAAATAAGTTTTAAAATGACCTTTTAGCAAATCCTTAACCGGATGAATTGCTCTAGAAAAGGAATATATTGATTCTCTCTCAACTGATTGGATTAAAGGTGAGATGATTTACTTCACGGGCGAGATCAAATGAATTGAAGGCATTATATGGACAAAGAACCAGCCAAGGCTGTCAAATAGTGTCAGAGAATGGGTTGAAATAATTTTTGCCAAAGCCAGGAAAATACCTATTTAGTCCTTCACTAGCCGCATCCAGTGAGAATATAAATTTTTGGGCCTTTGCAGCACTAAAGAGGGAGTGAAGTTTTGGGGAAGCATTTTTTTTTTTTTTTTGGGTATAAAAGAGAGCAACAAAGCCAGAAAAAGAAAACAAAATTACAATACATGTGCGGGAATTAGCCGACAATGGCCCAAGCTACAACTAAAACCGCCCAACCATCTTCCCTCCTCACCAGCAAGACCCGCCGAGGCTCTACCCAGATTCTCTTTAGAAGCTTCGTCAACATTAATTTTAGCCCAATTTAAGGGAGGCGGCTCCCACGCAATGACCAGAACTTCATGAGGCTTTACCATAGCAGACGGGCAAACAGCCTTGCAAGTATGTATTTCTTGAGCAAACCGTTTTGAATGTAAAGGATGGGCAGGTTAAAATTCTCGGGGCAATTCCGGAAAGCTTACAACTGGAGGCATTCTGGGATGGGGAAAGACCAGCAGGTCCAGGAACACCAGAGGGAGAAAGAGAGAGACAAAATACACAGCTTCAACTTCGGTACCGTGTAATGTAAGATGAATTTCAAAATTCTCCGTACTCCACTCCACTTTTAGAAATTATTAAATTCAAAAACTTGAAATCTAAGGCACATAGATACACCCAACAAGAAACAGCAACAGAGAAGAAAAAGTCAGCAAAAATCATGCTCAAAACTAGGGTTTCCAGATAAATTCCGAATCCGTCGCGAGTGCCCTTAATACTAGGGCTTCGCCAAGGTTACGGAACCGCATTGAAGATAAATTCGAAGCAGCTACTTCAAGAAGGGAACAAGAGAGATATTACTATCATTATCATCTTCTATACAAAACGTACCGCAAGGATCGCAACCGTGAAGACACCGAGAGTCGCGAGGAACACGACCTGGTCATGGTTACAGCAGCTCTTGAGCTCCCAATTCGGCATTTACACGCTCCTCACCGAAAACACCCAACGCGAGTTGACTCTTTGTTTCCCAAACCGCGATTTCTGTCGAAGGAGAGTGACGGAGAAGAGAAAGAGAGACGAACGGATGATTATGGGCCCGGCTGTGTTTTGAATCGTCGTCGTCGTCCGATGAGCAATTCGATGGTTGTGGTGACGCTCCGGTAGTCGCGCGACAAATGGCAAGAGGGTCGAGATCGGCGGTTCTGCAACTCCTCGCCAATGGCGTGCGGCAGTTTTCAAACTGACCCAAGATCAGTAATTTAGGTAAGGGTCGTTTCCCCACACATCACCTTTTCTCTAAAGGCACGTTCCCTTTTGAATTTATAGGTCATTCATGATTCATCGGTAAATGAAGACTTTTCAAAACTAGCCTTTCACCCTTTTTACCAAACGAACAATGCAATAGTTTAAGGACGAAGTCAGGACATTTTACAATGAATTCTCAAATTAATCAATTAGTTTATATATATATTTTAAATAATTATTTAAATTTTTATTTAAATACTAAAAAAAATTTCATTTTTAGTTCAGGGGTTAGTGTTAATTTCTCTTATTTGACCATAGTCAAATTCATCTAAGTTTTATGATTTTTCCACCTAAATTTAATAATTGATCAAATCGACCACTTTCATAAACTTTAGAGGCAAAATCCCTTTCCCTTAATATTCATTCATTCAAAGGATTTCGGCTAATGTACAATTGCTTTTCAATTTCTTTAATCTATTTTTTTTTTTTGTCAAATATATCTTACTATTGGTGTAAAAATCGATTATTTTCCATTAATCAAATCCTATAACGTTAAAATGTCTAAAATAACGTCTTCTCAAAACTAACCAAATAAAATTGTAAATCAGATATTTTATAGTTACAAAAATTATTCTCCCAACTGCTCACTCCTCAACTTTTCTCTTTACTCCTCCCACTTTAATCTTTTTTAATACTTACTAATTATTTTTTTCTTCTCAATTTTTTATTTAACCTTCTATATTTAAATTAATTTAGATAAAAATTATATTAATTAAAAAGTTATTGAGCATGTGCATTGCACCTGCAATACAACTAGTTTTAATAAATGGAGAAGATTGACCGTTGTAAATACCTTTTGAGGGAAATCGTGACTGAAACCGGTTTAAAATATCAAAAATCATCCACAAATCCCCGAAATCACAGAAATACATTAATGGTCGTTTACAAGCAGCTATTTATATCTATAACAACTAATAAGCTCCACAATATTTAGAATGTGAATTATCGTTTTATATAAACTTGTTTATATGATTAGGATATTTAGGTGCTCGGCGACTACTATCTATCGCCCAATTACAAAATGTTCAGATTAAAAAATTCATGATTTGGTCCAATTCAGTTAACCACGCGTTACTCAATAACGCGCCGCCGAGACGTACCCGCGTCAGCGTTCGCGCTTCGTCACGACGAGGCCCAACCAACATTTGCGTTTCGGCTCTTAACGTCGGCCAAGGTTCCGTTGGACGAACAGGGGAACGTGAAGTGGATCGATAGCGGCCTGACCGGTTGGGCCTGATTTTTCCGGGCTCGATCGAGCTCGACCGAGCCCATGGCCTTCGTAGGCATGTACAAGAACTGGTGGTGTCTTCACTTCAATCGCGATGTGTCGGGATCCTTGGCGCCAGATTTCCGTGCGATCGGGAGACTTTCTGGAGAAACTAACGTGTGGAGCTCCGGGGTGTTTTTGATTGAGCTTACCACGGGCCGGGCGGCGTGCGACGCGACGGTACCCACGCGGAGGAGGATAGGTGACTTTATTGGGCTCAGAATATTCAATCAGGCCCAGAGGTCCAGCGGATTATGGACTCAAGGCTCGGAGAGAGGTCCAATGTGAAGCAGGCCCATATGAGTGTTTTGGTGGACCCCTAAATGGGGCCCACGATGAACTGGCCGGTCCAGGTGCTGACGTCCATCATGGAAATTTGAAAATTTTGCATATGTTTAAATTATCCACGCACCGAATCTACTTTATCAAAATTGATAGTTTTCACGAATCATATGAGCATGACAAGCATCTCAATTTTAATATAATTTTATTATATATGAGAGATTTTATAATATCAAGGTGAGTACATTTTTTCTAAAATTTAATTTTTTTTGCATGAGTATAATTATGAATAAACATCTTCTATTTTTCTAGCCCAAGGTTTAGCAAGTCCAATATGAGATGATTGACATGTTTAATATTTTTTTATTTTATTTTATTTTGGTATAAAAAAAAAGGGCGATCCTCGAGGTGTTCCAGGTACACTAAACCTACCATGGTGAGTAATTGAATTAACTTAACTGGGTTTGAGAGGCCCCTCGGTGTGATAATTCTTCGTCAAAAATAAATTTTCAAAAATAAAATGTTTAAAGCGGTGAGGTCATGGCATGTGTCCAGGAGTTATTGGGTGCTTCACAAGTCCATCTGCTGGAGCACGGTACTCTTCCTGTGCCGGCGGAGTGGTGGAATTCCTCCAATAAAAGCCCACACGTTTTCTTTCGGACACGTTGCCGTTGCTACATGTTTCCTCCCTTTTCATCCCTCCACGTCTCTCGTCTCCCCCTCGTTCAATAACTTCTCCTCTCACCCTTTTTCCGCGAATCTGAAACCCTAATCCCGGTGAGATTCTCTCTCATCTCTCAATCTTCGTAGCTTTCCTCTCTGTTTCTGACTCCTCACACGGATTGTTGATTCTTCTTCTTCTTCTTCTTCGATTCGGATTCTGCAGAATACAAATCCAAGTCAAAGAATCGAATTCTCCCAGCCGTCTTCACTTTTCAAACTTGTTTCTGTTCTGCATTTTCCTCTGACTGCTTAGACTTTGATCCTACCAGTCTTCGCATGTCAGACTTGAATTTAGATTTTGAATTTTTGTTTGTTTTGATTGCTTAATTGGATTTGGTTGGGGGTGGATGTAATTTGCGGCGATGGCGGTCGAGCTCTGCTCTGAGATATCCGGTGTTGCAGGGATGAGTCCAAGGATCTCATTCTCTCACGATTTCTGTCAAACAGATGGCGTGCACATCGAGCAACGCAATCTTCTGTCGAATTCATCCTCCTCGGGGTTCGAATCGAGCCTCGATTTCGATTTCTGCGTCCGCGAGAGCTTCGATCGAGAGTCGTCCTCCGCGGACGAGCTCTTCTCCGATGGGAAGATCCTTCCGATTCAGATTAAGAAGAAAGGCGACCCGCCAAAATCAAAAACCGATCAACCCAAACCCCAGCCGCTACTTCATCCCGATCATGCAATTGATGAACAAAATTCGAAGAGAGGGAGCGGGAAGGAGAAGAGCAGCGCGATCAATGAATCAGAGGAGAAGCAAGGCTCTAAGTCGTTTTGGCGATTCAAGCGGAGTAGCAGTTTGAATTGCGGAAGCGGCTACGGACGGAGCCTATGCTCCTTGCCGCTCCTATCTAGGAGCAATTCAACGGGATCGGAGCCAAGCGTTAAGAAATCCCAGTTGCACAAGGACAGTGACAATTACAATCATAAGCATAAATCTTCGCCCTCCACTAGTCATCGTCATCATCATCAGAAACCTCCATTGAAGAAGAGTTACGGATTGAACTACTCGCAGCAGGGAAACAATGGCGGTGTTCGAATTAGCCCTGTTCTGAATGTGGCGCCACCAACCATTTTCGGATTCGGTTCATTCTTCATTACCAAGGATAAGAGCAAGAAGAAGTGGTGATTGATATTAATCACACCTAAATCAGAAAAATAAATCTCTTCTAAAAGCTTGCAGATATTGTGGGCTCATTTGAGTTTTTCATTTATATGTTTACATAATCACCGATTGATTGGGCAAGTTTGATAATAGACAGTATGGTTGCAGACACTCTCTCATGTGGAAGACAAGAAGATAGAAAAAGAAAGATGGAAAATGGAGAGAGCCCATGGGAGGGGCCAAGGCGTTTCTTCATATAATTCACGCCCACATGGTTTTGGGCACAAAAGGACAGGTACTCATGTTCCTTTCATTGCTGTCCGTTTCTCTATATCCCTTTTCTCTCTTTAATTTGTGCTTTTCTTTTCTTTCTTTTTCTCTCTTGATTTGGCTTCTGCATGCTATTGGTGTATAGTCTCTTGGCTTTTGGTTAAAGTCTTGGGTGGTTCTATTTTGTTTTGATTGGATTTGCATGACTAATCAAAGAGAATGCTACATTTGCCTCTTATTACCTCCCTTGGAATACAAATTTTCCCGGATTTCCTTTGATTTGCTCATATGAATTGAATAAGCATTCAAAAGACAAGAGAGCATATTAATTTTATTGGCAGTCTATTAAGATTCTCATTTATATTATAAATTAACAAGTATAAATCAACAAGAACTCTAAACTGTTTTAATTGTTTCAAATATCTAGACCCTTATTCAATAATAAAACTTTATGAAGCTTGGCGTGTTTTTTCCTTTCATTTTTATGCTCGTTCAATTTATGCAGGTTGAAATTTACGGAATGAACCAAATAAATCATTTTGAAATGCTAATAAGGGAGAAAATTTAACAAAATTAAGAATAAAAAATGTTAATACATATACTATAGTGAGAGCTAATTTAATCCTAATGAGTGAGAAAATTTTAAAAAAAAGTTTGAGAATCGATAAAAATGTCAGCATATAACACAGTGAGTTATTCCAAGAAATATAGTAATCTATACAGGGAACAATTTGGAGTTTTGTTTCCTAGGTAGAACAAATCAAGTATTGGTCCTCACTCCAAATTAAAAAAAGAAAAAAAGAAAAGGATTAGTATACGAAGAGAGCACTCCGAATTTTCTTGCAATAAACTATCTGTTTGTCATTTTGCCGCGGAAAACAATCAGTGTGATAGTTTCCTTATAAAATATGAGACCCCCTCTCTCTCTCTCTCTCTCTCTCTCTCTCTCTCTCTCTCTCTGGCAAAGCATCTTTTTTTGTGACTGGACTCTGGACGAATAGGGCGACTCTATTCGTAGAACCAATCACACGCCAAAAGTGAAAATAAATTAATAATTGAACAAATAAATAAATTGGGCAGCTGGAAATACTGCACACTGGTTCTTGACCTACTCCTCACCCAAACACGTTCTCAGAACATGGGGTCCTGTCCCATGTACGGTGGCAGGTTTGAGGCCAAGGAATTTGATCAACCGTTAATAATGTCAATTATTTTATCCGATTTTCACAATAATATGTAGTTTGAATTAAATTTGGACGACGAAACGTGCTTTAAAATTTATTAACATTCTTCAAAAAAAAAAGGGATTATTAATAATTCCTTTGATATTAAAACCATTAAAAGAACACCCAATAACTTATTTGGCATTGTATGAATTATTTGAAATACGGGATACTAGGCATTATTCGCGTCAACCCATGTGGTGTTGCAGCTAATACGAACCGATAGGAGCTCGTATGAGAGTTGGTTTAAAAAAATAATTCCTCATGTGCGAAAACATAAAATATCTCTTTTAAGCTCGAACAAACCCATCAAATTGAGTGTGATTATATGTGTAATAACATCTACCATAGTAAGAATATGAATGAACCTGATTATTGTAATTGCTCATAATATTCCCATCTTTTTCAGCTTTTAGGGTCTATTTCTTAGCACGGGATCCACATGCACTCTTTAACGGGTTGATTGTGATGCTCGAGGGCATTTTAGGTTTTTCATTTTCATGTTTTAATGCATTTTTTGTTTTATTAGTCATTTTGGATGTTTTAAGGCACTCTACGACGAGTCGATAGTGATGCCCAAGAGTGTTTTATGCTTCTCGTCTGTTATTTTATTTTATTTTATTTTTTGCCCCAATCATCATTTTGGACGTTTTTAGGTTTTCTGGCATATTAAATATCACGACGCATTTTCCCTTTGTATATTAAATATTATTATTTTCCATATATATATATATATATATATCGTGACATATTAGAAGATATGGAAAATTAAACGTCACAACAAAAACTAAAATTAGTGAAGTAATAAAGTGAATGTAGATAAATAGGTATGGCTGCATTTTATCATCTCTCTCCATTATAGAAATGCGTCTGCATCAAGGAACTGTCCGAACTTAACTTTGATTTAAAGATGTCAATGAGACGTTAAAGAGCACTTAAAACTTTCACGTGTACTCCGAACAACATGCATTGAACGGTACTAATAGGAGTCCCACTAAGTACAATTTGACCTCATTCATGCATAAAAGGGTATCCATTGCTTTATTGATTGCATACTCCTAGCAATCGATGATCTTTTGTTCAGCTTTGGTGCTGCTTAAGCATGAATTAATATGTAGCTAAATAAAGTTACTTTTTAGGCATTCGCTCAACGTTTCTTTTTTCTACTAAAGTGAAATTAGGAAAAAAAATTCATGTGTAGATCGTGCAGAACATTTATGTCACGAATTTTTACATTATTTTATAAAAATTAATGGAATGCCAACGACTTGTCGTTTGAATAATATGGTGCCACCGTCACACTTAGATTATTTTCAATGAAAAATTGATAAATTTTGCAGACTTATTCGGTTATATTCAGACCTTTTTTTCTTTGATTTGAATTTTTTCCTTCTTAAAGAATGAAAGAAATAGTAAGAGTTTTGCATATGAACTAAGAATCTAAAAGTTGAATTCAATCTATATGGTACATGGTTTAATTTTCTATATCTAATACTAGATTCTTGATATAATCTTGAAAATTTTGTTTTCTTGAACGACTACTTTGCGTAAAATGTAAATATGATTTTTTTTTTTACTTCAAAATGAGCGTTTATTTCAGTTAAATCATCATCTACACGTACATTTAAAATATGAAAAAAAAAAAAAAAAAACACACACACACAATTAACTTGGAGAAGAAAGGTGTTCGGAAAAGTCAACACTCTCCGGTCAATCTTGAACCATGAACCAAGGTAGGGACCAAACCATATCACAACTTGATCCGGACCAGTACCCCAACCTTGAACTTTAGGTTCAAACCGGCATGAAGAGATAGTTCAATGTTGAACCAAGATTGTCAAGATTCATTCGATTCGGTCGGATCGATCTAAAAACTAGTCATTTTTCTGTCGTCTCTTATTTTGATAGTACAGTTTAAGTAATTTACATTTTTAGATTGTCACTGTCTGAAATTGCGGCCGCTAAATTTTATGTGCCCATTTGTTTTTTAAAAAGAAAATATCTCATAGCCACACTCTCTTAAACTTCGATTCCTACAAAAATAGGCTTTTTGAAAATTCTTAGTCATTATGCCATCTTATGGACTTAAATTAACCATTCATGCCAACCCACATAATTAGGCAATTATCCTTAATAAATTACCTTTTGATTAATTTTTATTCCTATGCTCAGGCTTCCCACATTCCCATTCCACGAGCTAATATATTTTCTCTGTACGCAAGTATATGCACTGAAAGTTAAAAAGAACATCTCAAGAATGGTGAGCTTTTATGTTTAAATTCTAGATTTAATAATTCACCCAAAATGAAATAATATAAATATCAACAATCATCCCATTAAGGAGAAGTTAAACCAAAGTAGGTATCATTAATTTGGTCTTATAATTTGGTTAGGAGTTATGGGTTCGTATTACTGTAACTTGGAATAAAAATTAGGCCTCTTGACGTGTATTTCAAATTTTTGTTTCGATATTATCATTTCGTTCATGTGTTTAGCTAATGAATAAAAAGCTTTATTTTGGGCTTAATGCCATTTTATCTTAGTGCGATACTTGCACATTTTACCAAAAACAAACCATGATTAAAAAAATGAAATTTTTTAAAGAGTGAAGCCAAGGGAATGATTAAATTGATACTATATGACCGTATCACTTCAAAATGATTTTTACAGTTTTACCCAAGTTAACGATAATCGCAATAAGTGTCTCAATTGATCGTGTAGGAGCGAGTGTAAAAGTGTACTCTTCTAAAATAAGTGAAATTTTATTTCTCAAAATAAATAAATGGATGAAATTTTGTTGCATTTTTTTCTTTTAAAGAACTGAATAATCTAATTATTATTATTTTTTTAAATGGCTCAGCTGTGAGTTCGTCATGGGATCCTCAGGAGGGTTAACTTACCAAGTAAAGTTAAAGATAAATTAATCAAAGTAAACCTTTTTGTCGCTGGACCAATCGATGAACGGTCAACAATCACGCTGTCAGTGATTGACTGGCACACTGTTTACACTACTGGGATCGAGGTGAGTAAAATTCCCCTACTTGCAGCTCTAGATGTTCTTCATTTTAATTCCCCAAATTAGTGAAATCTACAGTCTGCGGACATCCTCCTTCAATGCTCGAAATGATAACTCCAATGAAGTCGGTTGCAATAATCAATTTGATCTCCAATATTTAAATTACATATAGATGGGTTGGTTACTAAAGTTATAAAAGTAACACCTTCATTTCTAAAAAATGTGATGATATAGAGGATTGTTGAGTCATTATCAGAATAAAAGGAAGAATAAATGCTAGGGAAATGTTAACATTTTATCATATTTCTCATATTCTCATTCGGCATCACATTTCTTTAATAAAATGCTTGAAAATACAATGCATAGAATGTAACATTCATATGTTCTACAGACTTAGTCGAATTCTCTTAAATATAATATTATTATATTTGGTATGAATAACCAGACCTAATATAACATGAACTTTTTTAGTTATATAATTTTATTAAGAAATTAATATTCACAAGTTAAAATATAACGAAATTATTGATATAATAAAAAATATTTATCTAGAAGAATAATACTACATATAAAACTATCATCTATTTTCCGTTGGAAACAAATAATATTTAATTCAAACATATACTAACTAAAAGATAATTCATATAATTTAAAAATAAACTTCTAAAAATAGTATTATCAACTCTTTGTCATGAAAATTTTATTTATTTATAATTTTTGATTACTGTTATTATTTTTATTATCATTATTGTTATTATTATAATAAATTATACGAGCTATGTATCTAAATGAGAATTGTATCCATTTACAATGATAGTTTGAACTTTCATTTTAGGTGTAGGTTTTGTCCTACTTGAAATCTCAAGTTCACACATTTCCACTCGAGAATATTAAGTCTCCATTTCTCAAGAACATGTGGCATTCCTAAGTCACGCATTTTAAAACTGTACCAAATATAGAAGTATTGCATTTTCGAGCATATTTTAAGTACATTTTGTGAACCAAACGGGCTTAAAAGAGAACTCCCTCAATGGATACAGATATACTCTACAAAACAATAGAGAGCGAAAATACAAAAAATAAAATGGAAAGAAAATCTTATATTAATTGTTGAAAAAAATCCGAGAATAATACAATTTTCTTTCCTAAAATAGGTGCACGGATCTAATCATTCTCAATGTAGGTGTTGTTTTCGTATTAGTAAATTGCGAGACTCTTTTTTTATTTTTAAATACTGGTCTCACAATTGAGTATTGCAGGACTAATAATTTATTATGTTGGTCTTGCAATACTTAATTAAGAGACCTTTTTTTTTTTTTTGCTTGGTACAAATTTTTTTAATTCCTCTTTTTAAAATATTTTTATGACGCTCCAGCCTATGAAAACACCGGAAAGACCACAAAAATACATGAATTTATATGTCGGGCCAAATATATACAACATAAAATGACAATAACTCGGTCGTATAAGCTGTTTACATGTGCGTTGATCGTGTCCTTGTTGGTAACACTTGGAGCATTCACGAATTCGATTAGACGAATCCATTTCATTTCAAATTCTTATAGTCCTATGACGGCCGTGCCCAGTTCATTTATATGCCAGATCCGAGAGTAATTAACTAGAGGGTAAAAGGAGTGTGGAGCACAGTGGGAGTAGAATGGAGAGTGGGTGGTGGGAGTAGGATGAAGAGTGGGCAGGGTTTTAATGACTGGGGAAACATTTAAATTCACAATAGTCTAATGTCCACAACTGAATTTGAAAAAGCTTTCAATTCAAACTCACAGCTTACTATTACGAGACCAAAGGATTTTTTTTTCCTTAACAGTCAAATTAGCAGTGGCATTCGACTTCCATTGCTTCCACAAGCTCGTGTTTTTTTTTTTAACTTGAATGTATTCAATTTATTCCTTATATAACTATAAAGAGAGATGAAATTTAGTTGAAAGTATTTAAGGCCTAGAGTCATTTTTATTTTTTTTTTGTTGGGAGAGTTAAATATCAAAATCTGTCAAAAATAAATACTGTGTAATTTTATGCTTCCTTTCAGTCAGACGTGATCTTAGATTTTTAAATTCATGGCATAATTTCACACTATTAAACACAGCATAAATTTAAATTTTATTTAAAAATATAAGAAATTTTATGGACTGTCAACAAATATATATATATATATATATATATACTTTTAGAAACATTTACACCTTTAATGGTCCGACATAGAAGAAATTTACGCCTTTAACGTGCTGATAGATTAATTTTTGTGCTTTTTCAATTTATGGAAAGTGTGAAAATGAGGCCACATTGAATAGGAATCCCTTTAAAAAGATAAGTGCGTGTACATATATATATATATATATAATTTTTTGTCGGTCAACTATTAAAATCAAAAGTTACTAAAAAAAATTATTATTTCTAATTATGATGAATTTAATGATAATAATCCATAGATAGTTTTATTATTGACATTTTGGAGTTCCACGTGTGGATTGAAAAGAGCGGTGTACATTTAAATCTGTACTCGCAGCGCGTAAGCTCAGAACCTGTACAAGTTTTGAAAAGTACGCTCCAGCGAGACAGCGGCAGACAGACGTAGACCCAACGAAACCCGATTTCGCCCTGTCCCTAATTTTGTCCTGCTTTTTTTAATTTAAAAAATTTTAATATTTTGTCCTAATTCTCTCCCTCTCTCCCTCTCCTCGTCTCACACTACAGTCTCTCTCTCTCTCTCACCCACTCTCCGTTCTAGCCTGTAGGTTCCCCACTTTTTCCACTCCACTCCCCTAGAGTCAGAGAGAGGGCTTCAATCAATCTCTAGGGTTTTCACGGCTCCAAGCTTTGTCCTTCCATCAGAAATTTCAGACGATTCTCGTTGATTGCAAGTTTCCTCCTTTTGTTCTCTTTCTCCGTGAATCCATTTGGGGGCGCCTTGATTTGATTCCGGTTCGAAATTTTTATTTCCCATTGGGTTATGCGTTGTTGGGTATTTCCGTGACGAGATGTAGGAAGTGTTTCTGGAGCAGAGACACTCTCTGATTGTTCGTCGTTTTGTAGGTTCGTGGAGTCGTTTTCGATTCTTAACGCATCCCAGGCTTTGCGCAGGCGCCTTGCAGAGAAGGGGGTGTTTCTTTCTCTTTGTAGCTTTCCCCGTGGAACTGTTTAACATTGCTTCGGATTCCTTGGAAAAAGAATCGCTTTTTTGTTTTTGGAGTCTGAGGTTGCTGTTCTTGTCTGGCGTTTCTTCTGAAGTGGAGAAAAGGGGTTGTTGTTTTAGGTCATTTGGTGTAGGAGGCCTCAAAACATCTGCAGTGCTTCCGTTGATGAATTTAGTTAGGGTTTTGGGGAGAAAACAGAGCTAGGGTTTCAGACTGTCTTGTAAGATGAACGACAGTGGTAGAGCAAAGTCTTCAGCTATAGTATTGGCCGAGAGGAAGCCTCATAGGGCTAATGGTTGTGCAGGGATTTTCTCACAGCTCTTTGAATGGAACCGCAAGCTCGCTAAGAAGCTGCTCTTCTCTAAAAAAGTACTTCCCCCAGGTTAGTCTTTTTTGTTCCCTTAAAGTTGCTCTATACGATCCCCACTGCGTGCGTGCTTTCGATTTTACGTGTTCTTATTCTCTTTATTGCTGTGATCTAGCTCGCTCGAAGCAAGCCTATAAGAAATTCGGAGGACATGAGAAGCTGCCCAGGGCCAAGCTTCTTCTGGTATGTCCTTCTAGTTGCGCCCCTCTTTCGTAATGAAGGTGGAATGCTTGTTTATTCATGCAGTTTTGGATTTTGTGATAATGGGATTACCATTAATGTGCAAATGTTAGATTGCTGATGAAAACAGCGGGGGATTCCCAAGTGCCAAGAAGAATGGATTTCGTGATTTTGAGGATGAGAAAAGGCTACAGAAGCATGAGATGAGATCGCCCAGCTTGGTTGCAAGGCTAATGGGTCTTGAATCCATGCCGGTCAAGAACCAAACACATTGTGATAGGGATGAGAAGTTTGTGGGTGAATTGAGTAAGTCCAATAAACAAGTCTGTAGCTCGGAGAAAAAAAAAAGTAGTAAGACAGAGTCTAGGCCACAGAAGATTCAGAAGACGGGGGTGTCTGAGAGGCATGGAATGACTAGGTTTGGTGCTGATGCATTGCAATTTAAGGGTGTTTTGACGCGCCCAAGAAAGCATCATACAAAACTTGCGTCTCCGCTGAAGAGTCCAAGGAGCATCTCTGCGAGGAGCGCTTCGCGGTTTATTGGTGCTGCTGCCACCAAAATTTTGGAGCCCGGTTTGCAAGCTAAAAATAGAACAAGATATGCTCTTACATATTCTAATTATATGCATCAAAAACTCAACAATGAGGTCGCAATGGAGGAAAACCCATTTCGGTCACCAGAACCATCCAAACAATTTGGGTATGATGGAATTGGACCAAAGCCTTTGAAGGAGCAGCCTTCTTCTTGTAAGACTTGTGGTGGTCCGCTAGATGAGATGGAGTTTAGGCAAAACATGAAGGAAGAGCGATCAAGTTCTTCTTGCTTTCCTTCTCAAGGTTCCGAATGCGGTAGCCGTGAAGCACCTGCGTTCTCTATTGAGGAAAAATTGAGTGTAGGGTGTGAACCAGTAGCACTTGTTGCTCAAGCTAAGGACAGTCCGCAAGAACATGGGGAAGAACAAACCACAGATAGGAAGCCTCCTTCCCCAAGAGGTCTAACAGAATGGAACTTGGCCAGCCAAAACTGCAAGCCTCACCAGGATGTTTCGTTTCCTAGTGCTTCCAATTACAAAACACGAAATCAAATTGCGATAAACAAGGATCGGGCCCCTGCCAGGTTGAACTTAAGCAACATACAAAACAGAAGAGTTTCACAGGCTGCAAATGCTGCTGGTGCTGGAAACAAAGATTTTGTTGCTTTAAACCGCAGTTCTAGTTCTTTGAAGAACAGAAAAGTTTCACCAGCTGCAAATGCTGGTGGTGGACCCAAAGATGTTATAAACGGCAGTCAAGGTGCTCGAGCAAGGCTGAGAATGCCTATCAATGGGGATAGCTGTAAGCTGGAAACAGAGAGAAAATCTTATCATAAGCAAGATAGTTCTTTTTCAGTCGTAAGGACGCAGAAAAGGACACGCAATATTGGTAGGAAAGTGGCTAACACAAGTCCCACGAGCTCTACTTGTGGAAATCTAAGTAGTAGTAGGTGTGAGTTAGTGAATCGAAAAGGATTGGAGAATAATGCAGGCTCGGTTGATGGAGGTTCTCTGAAGAGAAGATTAGCCAATCAAAGAGCCGGCAGTTCTAGTACAGTTAGAAGCAGTGATGGCAAAGCTTTCATTTTTAGTTCTCCATTGAGGCATGGAGCAGCCTCCAGCAAGATGGATGAGTATCAGGATAATAATAATTCTCAGCAGAAAAGGTTGATATTGAATGAAAATGATATAAATATGCCTTTTCTAAAACTGCTGCAGCGGAGAGGAGATGATTTAGGTGCTTTTTTAGAACAGAAGTTGAAGGAACTCAGTCATCAAGAAGAAGACCAATCTAATAGATCAACTGCTATGATCCTTCAAGAGCTTATATCTGTTCTAAGTAAAGAGAGGCCCATTTCTTCAGAGGATGGGATGGTGGACATTGACCAGAAAGAGAACTCAGGCCGTGGGATTCAAGAGCTTTCTGACCATACATTTTTTCATAATGAAGATGTTTGCCAGGTTGGTTTCTATTTTTATTTTATTTGGAAATAATATTAGCCCTAACTCATGATTTGCTTAGTTCCGTTGCAAGATTAGATGTTGCCTGCTTAATTTTCTCCACGAATTGCTGTTCTTGGAATATTTCCTATGCCACTACCCACATTATCAGTAGCTACGGCACTTTCCTACCCATAATAATAGTCATGAATGATGCTGTAGATACATGGTTTCCTAAAGGATGGCAGGTGTAACCTTTTAAGCAAACCATTATTTCTCAGTTTTTGCCTCTTTAACCCCAATAGTTGGTTGAAATTGTGCTGTGGGGATTTAGGTTGTATTTTTTTATGAGATTATTTCTGTTATGCAATCCCCAAGTAATGATTTAAAATATGCTAGTAGATTGACGACAAGAAACTAATCATATCCCAATCATTTATGCTCTCTGTTGTCTTCTTAGTGTTTGGTCATATTCAGAATGATTTATACTCTCTTAAGCATGAAGGGGATGGGTTTTGTGCATTTCCATACCTTGTCAAATATGCTGCTTTCAATGTTTCTCCTTCTGCTAATTTTTTGATGTTGCCTTGGGATTGGTATTCCCATCCTTGTCTCCTATTTGGGTTGTTTACTTCAGATATATAAGAACCGGAAATCAAATCTCTACCGTATGCATGTTTAATGCCTCACTAGTAGGGATCGATTTTCATTTCTTTGGATAAATTCATTAATATTTTTATCCTTCCTGAAATTTGGTGGTACCGATCACTTAGAATGCGTAGTTTCATTTATCACTGTTCTCAGGCTGAAGGAGAGATGAATGGCATATCAAATCGATTTCCCGACAATGTTTGTCATCTCAGCCCAGGATCTGTTCTCGAAGCTTCTTTCTCAAATGATAGTTGCTTCTCCAGCAATAGCTCAGGTTCGAAACTTGTCTTTAACCGCGATGTGAGAAATAAAAATAGAAAGAAAGAAGAAACATGGTAAAGCACATGTTTCTCACTGCTGATTCTTTTTTTTTTTTTTTTTGGTGTCCCTTTCCCTTCCGTGTATGGAACATAAAATGTTACTTTTTTATGCTGGCTGAAGATTTCTCATTCATTTTTAAGTTTACTATTATTCCAGCAGTTGGGCTGCATCCTGAGCCCATGGATTACTCTACCAATCAGCCGGAACCTGATTCTGATGCTTCAGATTCTGCAACCTCATTGACCATAAAAGCAGCATCCATTCATGTGGTGGCTCATCTAATCAACCAGATTTCCAGGAGAATATGCAACATCGGTGCCGGGTTAACAGGACATAAGCTCAACTACACAAAAGAGGTTATCCTCAAGGCCGAGTTGTTGCTTTCAGAACAAAAATCAGATGTTACAAAAGATTTTCTTCTCAGGCCCCTGATGCTAGACAAGCTGGAAGCTCTTACTTCTGTGACGAACTCAGCTTTCTTTCTCAGTTTTGACAGGACCAAAGAAGTGAACCAACTTAGGGCATTTCTTCTGGACTGCGCGATAGAGTATTTGGATTCAAAGTATGTTTCGCATTACAAACTTGGGTACACTACATGGAGAAGGTTTCAGTTAAGCCAAAGAGAAGAGATGCTAGTTCGGGAAGTTGACCAGGAGATCAGAAGGTGGGCACAATTTGCAGGGAAGCTTCCGGACGAGATAATTGACAGTGAGATGAGTCATTGCTTGGGGAAATGGACAGATTTTGAGATCGAAGCATTTGAGATTGGTGCACAAATTGGTGGGGATATTCTTCTCAATTTGGTCGATGAGATTGCGGTTGACCTTTGCCAATGCGGGTTGGACATTTTCTGAATCTCCCCCCTGACCTTTTCTAAGGAATGAAGATGTGATTTTTGCCCATCCTCTCCCCCATCTTGTACAAATCAAATGGGTTTTCTCTAATTGTTGTTAGCATAGGCTGCTGGATTTTGTAGATGAGAATTTTTATCTGTCAATTGGTATTTTGCTTCAGACTGTATCTTTACCAAGGTGGATGGATGGTGAAAGCCCCCTCTCTGTAGTGACAATGCCCTGCCCCCCCACGAAAAACATAATAATTCTGTGATTTTTTTTGGTTAATCTGATAACATCATGGATATTCTTTGGACAGATACTTGCTATGTCTATTACACCTACAAATCTTCACCCATCTACAGGTGAACTCATGATTGAAGAAAAATCCTGCATTCCACGAGCCAAAAACACAGGTTTTCAATTTCCACATGAGAACTTCAGTTCATCATCATCTGCCATAACATAAGTAAATAATAGAATCCCACAAACTTTAGGAACAGAAGAACTCCATTCATCCGGTGTTAAGGAACCCAAGCTGGGGAAATGCTAAAACAAAAGATACCTCCTTTTCTATATTGCAAAAACCATTCAGAAGGGATCTTCTTTAGGTTTTGCTCCCACGATGCTTTACAACCTCAGAAACACGGAAGAGGAAAAATCAAATGCACATATATTTCTCAGGTAAATCATATGAGGAAATTCTGAAAAGAAAAGAAAAGAAAAGAAAAACAATCTGAATCAAGCCCATATAGCAAGAAACCACACATTAAAAAAAAAAAAAAAAAATTAAAACTGCATATGACCTAAAATATTTCTGCTGTTCCTCCCTCTCCTGTTTTCTCCATTAATGGCAGTTTGCGCAGCCGAAGCCAGTCCCTTCAACTCCTCCGCTCCACCGGCGTAGCTCCTCCTCGTCATCATCCCCACCCGCCGCTTCTCCGCAGCACTCGCCGACTTGCTCCCGTCCGATTTCCCCGTCGGCGAGCACCTCTTCGCCGCCGGCGGCGTCATCGTCCTCTCCATCGCCGGGGGACGACGCTGGTTCAAATTTGCAGGCGGAGGCCTCCGGTTCTCCTTCCTCAACGCCGCGGAGAAGTCGGGCACCGACTGGGCCACGCCGGAGGAGCGTCTTCGCTGCGTCGCCGGCGGAATCTCCTGAAACTTCACCTGCTTCTTCGGCGGGGTGAGCTTTGAGTCGTGAAATGGAGGCTCCTCCCGCTTCGCGTTCCTCATCCGGAGCCTCGATTCCCTGAGATCCGCGTACGCTCTGTACCGGGGCCCTCTCTCCAGAACGAAGAAATTGTCCGCCGTGAGATTCAGAAAAGTGGGTGCTTCCGAATTCGAGTTCTGAGCGAGGATCAGGGACATGGGGTCGAGGATGAGAGAAGATGGATTGAAATGCGTCATTGTTGATGAACTTGGGAGCTTTGATTGATTGGTGTGATGCGTCTCTCTTCTCCTCCTCCTTGCAGATCAATTACTTAACTAGGGTTTCGTTGGACTTGGTGTTTTAAACGGGTGATTTTACAACGGTCTAATAAAGGGGTGAGAGAGAGCGAGAGAGTTCCCAACGTTCTTATTTTCGGGGGTGGGTCCCCCAACATACTACAAAGTTGGTGGGAATGGACCCAGATGATCTTCGGATTCCATTTCAACCGTCCGATTCAGTCAGAATGTTATGATTCGTTTCATAAAGCCGCCCATCTTTCTTGAGTTTTAATTGGAAGGCTAGGATTAGGCCATCTTAGGATCAACGGTGGATCTCGATCCTCGCAGCATCTTAGGATTGTACAAAATGATGGTATATCGTACACAATTAATTGAAATTACAAGTTTTGGACAAAACTCACCCCGCCTGTGAAGATAACTCAGAATCCGATCTCTTCGAGGATTCGGTTAAAATTATTTTTCAAGACACATTATATTTTCAAAATAAATCCTTGGTTTTATTTTTTCCAGTGTCGCACCCCCTAATTGGATACTCTAGTTCTTTTATACTAATTGCATTTCATGTGCTCAATGGTTTTTTTATTACAATAAATTTTATATAAAATTATTTAAATATAGAAGATTAAATAAAAAATTGAAATTAAAAAAAAGAAGAAGAATGGGTATGTATTGAAAAAAGATAAAAGTAAAGGGAGTAAAGAGAAAAGTTGGAGTTGGGTAGTTGAGAGAGTAACTTTCATAGCCGTAAAAAATTTGATTTATAATTTTATTCAGTTAATTTTGAGGAGATGTTGGAATGATTAAAAAAAATAAGGGTATTTTAGATATTTTAAGGTTCTGGGGTTTGATTGATAGAAAATAACCACTTTTCAATGTTTCTAATAGTAAGATAAGATACAATTACACTCTAAAACAATGCACATTTTCTTAAATCATATTAAAAATAACTCATTTTTACAAAATAATATTATTTTGGGCCACTATTTTAGGTGCTTTTAATTGACAAATTCAGTTCCGAACATTTCAACATTCAGTACCATTAGTTCTAGAATGTGAATGTACACGACATTCATAATGGTAATAAAACAATTAAAGAAAATCATACTGAAGGGCTAACAATGCCATTTCTAGTACTTCATTATCACCAGAAACATTATATCCTATACTTAGCATATGTTTAGTATAAATTCATTGTTCTTCTCCATAGTAAAATTAAATAAAAATTTCATATTTAGTGAGTGCCTACAAAATAAATTTTTTCATCATTTGATTATTTGCTTTATTTTAAATTCCAATAAAATGTTCGAAAAGGCATCAAAGGTAATGTGGCATTAATGGGAACTCAATTAAACTTACCAAACATAAGAATATCGAACTCCCATGCTTTCTATTCTCGAGATGTGATCTCAATGGGGACATGAGATTCCTTAAACCAAAATAGCTATATACAACTAAGAACAAGCCCTTGTTTCAATTTCGTGAATCAAATCCTATGTAAAGAAGACACAATTTCGTTTTCTACAAGGAAGCACAATAAAACGTGAAAACGCCCTGCATTTTACGTGCACAAGTTTGACTGGAGGAACCTTCGATAACACAACCGTTCGGTGGAGTTTAGAATTACAGTTCCAGATGTAATTGTCAAGAATTCCAGAGTTAAACACCACAAGCATGATCATCATGTATGTATCCTACTATGACCCAGTTGCAATCGGTTTACAAATGAACGGTTAACGAACATTAGCACGACATTTTAAAAATTATGGAGAAATAACTGTCCCATGAGGTTTTTCTTCCTCCATGTTCGCAGAAAGTAGCATGCCAGATATTCTGAGACAGCAACTGGTGGTAACAGCCCCATCGTTGGTCACCCAACCGGTCAACCTTTCCCTTCAAAAACATCTGGTAGAAATGGCCTCACTGATGATCATCCAGCAGGTGAAGCTTCCAGTTACACAAATTTTCCAAACCTCAGAACAACTTAAAAAGCAATTTCGGATCAAGAATTTAAAACGAAACGGTTTACATGTTAGCTTTCCTTTCCCATCTTTCTTTCGTGTCAAGCCTACCAAAAGAAGAGCCAAGAAGGAGATAAGTTCAAAAGGAATGAGCACGTGACGCAAGCGCGCGCACACACACACTATACATATGTATCTATACATGTACATATACACGCATGCATGTATGCATATCTCAATTCACACGTCATTCAGAATCATGGATACCCACATACAAATGCATATGATAGAAGCAGGGAATTATTGCATTCTCAGAAAATAATTCATACATGTAAAGAAATGCGTGAAGAGAAGAAGAAAGACCAAAGCGATACCCCCAGTGTAATTTTTGGCGTTTCTTAGTTGCAAGATGCGGTACTTTATCGCTCTTTTCCTGCAGGGAGGAACTATTACTGGTAATACTGCCCTCTGAGATGGGAGTACTTGAACCCTCCGTTATTATACTTGAATCTTCATCTTCAAAATCTTTGGTACTGAGGTCTTTCCCACGAGGCTTGGCAGTTCCACCTTACTTCCAGTGAGTATTTTCAAAGGGTTACACATAGCTCCCTTAAAATAGCACAAAAATTAAATAAATTCAGCTTGGCAATAAAGGAACCTTTTGATTTCTTTTGAGTCCTTGATTTTATTTGTACACGCCGCTTGTGCAGTTCCTGCTATGCAAAAGAACTAACAGTTCATATGTAATTTTCTTTAATTTCTAAATGCATAAGCACCCAACTTAGTAACTAAAAGGATTCAAACCCTTGACCTTGCTAGCATCGAGTCTTTATTATACATGCCAGTACCACTAGACCAAGCAATCAGTGGTACTAATACTTCGTATGTAATATCAGGCAAACACAGGAAGGAAAAAAAAGAAGAAGCATATTTTGTGAAGAAACACATTGAAAATCATAATCAAATATCTGAATCATTGCGCTGGAAGAGGATTTACTACCTCCTCACTTGCTAAGCCTGCGCATTACATCCATAAATGGATAAAACCATCTAGTTTCATTAAAAATGGATAGTTCTCCAAGAGCGAGGGTTTACGTCGCCTCCAAAAGTTTTATTCATATATCATGATTTGAAAAGTTGAAGCACAACTAGTTTGGACCGATCAATGTGCCAAGGCCAATGAAGGGGCAAAGTAATCAAAATACATCCAACACCCCATTCCAAGACCAAGGATTCTCCTTAGATATTAATATCTGGAACTATTAATTTATCTTTATGACAGATGTTGTTAACTAGAATCCTCGCTTTGTCCTTGCTACAGAAAGCCGTAGGCTTCATGGATGCGGCGTCCCAACTCAATACCCGTTTGCGCTACCCCAACACCCCCAACATGGGAGGTGGCGCAGAGGTGATAAGCATGACTAGCAATTAGGCTTGCGCGACTAGCAATTAGGCTTTCTTTTCTCTCTTTTCCTCATCATAACTTTAAGAAGAAGATGAATTATACTATCAAGTTTTGAAGGCAAGAACTACAATTTCTAGGTAATTAATGCGTATAAGTCTCTACACTCAACCTAAGCTTCAGGGTCACAAGTGCACAATTATCAAAATAGCTACGAGATGCACAAACAATAAAGGTTCGTGCTTCATGATCTTTGTTATGACTTCTTTTTCCCCACTAAAACAACCTTTTGAAAGTAAAGGCTGAAAAAAAAAAACCCTAGGAACTCCATCAAAAATCCGGGGAATTAGGTTATTTCCAGTTCACCGAAATCATTATATGTTAAACATCGTCACTTCCAGAGAAATAACATACAAACACCGAAACCATAGATCCACAGAAGAAAAGAAACATCGAATTTGTGGACTGAAAGAAGCAAAAAGATGTTGGAAACTGAAATATTCGTCGAGAAACGATAATGATACCTGGAATTTGGAGAGTTGCTGTTTTGTGACGCCCACGGGATTGAAATTGGGCTGCAACGAAGGTGTCGATGCTATCGCAGCTTCTCTTCTTTCGTCTTCCTCCATTCCTGCACTGGCTTTCCCCTCTCTCATCTTCTTTTATTGGTAAAAATCCATTTATTCATAGCCTAAAAAGGGAAAAAAAAAAAAAGTCCATTTAATTCATTTCAGTTCTTGTAAAAAAACGATGATAATCATAAAAAATATATGATGAGGATAACGTAAAAAGATATTGTGTATAATTTATTCCCCCAATTTTAATAAAACATTAATCGAATTAGATATAAGTGTGTAATTGATAATCCTTTTGACTTTTGAGTTTGATCCATTATCACACTTGTGTAATGTGTAAGGACCTTCAAAAAAAATTGTGTTAGGGATTGGATTCACTAGGTCAAAACAATATTTCTACCAATGAAGGCTCTTGCATTAACAGTTTGATATGTTTTTTTTTCTTTTCTTTTAATTTTTTTATAATTTATTTAGTGTACTAAAAATGAAAAACATTTACGGTTCATTTGGATACCCCCAAAGAAGAATTGGTTTAATTTAGAATCAGATTTACTTAATAAATCCTATGTTTGAAAAGTACAAAACAGGAATCAATTTGATTTAAAGATGAATTTGTAAGGATTTACTAGCAATTACAAATCAAACAAAAAAAATAGGGGTGATTTGTGTGCATCCGATTATATTATCCCAAAAATACCCCTATATTCATTTTTATCTTCCTTCTCCCCCCTCCCATCCTCCATCTCTCCATCAAAATAAAACAAATTTTATTTTATTATTAATATCACATATTATACAAATTTTCATATTTATTATTTTTAATATTATCACTAATTGTTATGTATATGATTTTATGGTTTTATTTTTGTAGAGAAATTTATTAGTGAGAAATATTTTTACTTAATAGATGAGTTCATTACACATCCTTATAGTACAGAGTGTTAATATTGTCAAGTCAAGAAATTCTTATAATTTTCCAAACGATTTAATTAAAATGATTTAATTTGATTTAGGTTAGTTTTCAAATTACTGGATTTGAAAATCTAAATCCAATCTAAATTAATTGAAATGAAATAAATTTAATTCATTGTTAATTTGTTTGCAAACGGAACATTAAAGTTGGTTTTCAGGGATCATGACCATGATGGGTACGATTGTCACAAATCATGATGCGTATGCTTTTCTTCTTCATCGGCATGTAAATAAATTTCTTACTATTCAATGACTTGATGAGTATTGATTTTTGTTACTTTTAACTTCATAGAGTTTTGACACTTGTAATAAACTCGTAATTGTAGCTTCCATGTATTATTCTCCTACTATAGTCTGTTTAGAAACCTTAAAATAAGAATTCATTCGATTTACTTAATAAATTTCATGTTTGAAAAATAGAAAATAAGAATTGATTTGATTTGAATATAAATTTATAAGAATTTATCGATCATTATAAATCAATCAGACCAAACAAAGTAACTTTTTCATCTTTTGTCTGGCTTGGGATTAAGGTGGGGCCAAGAGGATACCATTTTATTACAGAAGCGCCAGGTTTCCCTGAATATACTCATCCCCACTGGTATTGGTGCAGCTACCCTTCCTGTCCTCCCTCCATTAAAATAATAACTTTTTTGCTTTATTATTAATATCACATGTAATACACTTTTTTATATTTATTATTTTTAATATTATTACTAGTTATTATCTATATGATTTTATCATTGTAGAAAAATTTTATTAATGATAAAATATTATTATTTAACAGATGAGACTACTATACATTTTTACAACACAAAAGGATAGTATTGTCAACTTATAAAATTTTTTTATATATATTTTTTCTAAATAATAAAATTCAAATGATTTGATTTGATTTGCATTAGTTTTCAAATGCTAAATTTAAATTATAAATCAATTAAAATGTAATTAATTCAATTTATGATTAATTTAATACGAAACGAAGCATTATTGATTCCCCTACAGGTAGCCCATGCAATTCTTTGTTTGCTCCCCGATGAGCCTCATCTTATAAAACACTGTATTCATTGATCCGTTGAAACATTGGATACGATTTAATTATTCTACTACCACTTTTATTTTAAGAAGTGGTGACATCGAATAACATTATTTAGGAGATACATATGATCTAAATTTTGAAGGAACGAGTGGGTGGTTGTGTGAGGTTTATACATAAAACCAAATTCCACCCTCCTTTTCTTTTTATGTATACATAATTATAATTTATAATGATGGGAATATTTGTAAATTAATATGCATTTTTTTTAATGTTAATATTATCAATCCGTTTGTGGGAAATTTTTTAAGGAGTTACTAGAAAATGGGTGGCTTAAAATTGTGACGATGTCAGTTTTGTTGATTACGTTATCAAACAATATTTTAAAATTGGTAAGATGCCTTTCGCGATTTCTTTTAATTTGTTTTTGAAAGATTATAATAATTTTTGTATAATCCTTCAACTTTCTCAATTGGATCATGGGAACAAAAATGATATGTGAAAGGAGGCGACAATAAGATTAAGAAAAACATTTATTAACTACTTAAACTTTAGCTTATTCATATTGAATTTGAGGGTGGATAATCAGTACATAGGCTAAATGAACTTATCTCAGTGCATGCTAGTATTAGAGATACACAAATTTATAAAATTTATTTTGTTATTTTTGTTGGACGTTCATTGACATATTTTTAGTTTTAATCTTGCGAATCGGTGTTTTTTCCCCCCTAAACAAGCTTCAGGCAAAGAAGGTTTTCCAAAATGAACAAGAAAATATTTCAATTTACATCCATTCAAAAATGTCCCGTTAAATTCTTTTTTTATTTTTTTATTTTTATAATTAGAGATTGAGTTAAATGGCTGAAAAATTAGTTTTAATGGTGGAAAAATTAACTTTACGCTCTTTTAAGTAAAAAAAATTCATTTTTCGCTGAAGTAAGTTGCCTTAACCCAGGGGTGAATTTTCTTTTCCTGTTGGGTTTTTATAAATATAATTACCCAATTTTACTGAAAATAAAGATACGCCTTCTCTTTTATATTTCTCTTTGGGTTTGTCTTTTTATTAAAACAATTAACAATTAACACTTGTCATGAAAGGCCTAGGCTAGTCTAAGTTAATTGAAGGTTTTCAGGACTAGTAAGCACATATTCAAGTAAAATTTTTTATTTTTTATTTTTTATTTTTACGTATTTATTCCTACACGCATGCTGCATATGAATTCACTTTAGTTAACAATCATTCCTCATTCCAAATAATTATAAAAAAGAAAATGGTTATTTGGAGCACACTCAAGGGAGTATCGTGTCCAAACAATAAAGTCCAACTTGCAATCACATGCATATACATTATTACCATTTACTTTTGTTCCACATTTTCCATCTTTCTTTAGCAATTTAAACACAAAAACACATAATTTTTCCCCCACCTCTCTCTCTCTCTCTCTCTCACACACACACAAACTCGTAAACAATGGGGAGTCACCAACATCTACTTCCTCGCTCCAAGCCCTGGAATGGCCATTTAAGCCTTGTCCTCCGTACCCTTTTCTTTGTCCTTGGTTTGTGCCTTGGCATCTTCACTAGCTCATGCCTCAAGTCCTTTCCATTTTCCTCCTTGCGTACCTCCTTATCTTCGATATCTCCTTCGGTGTCACCGGCACAACCGTCACCATCGCTGACACCACCGCGACGACCCGAGCCCTCGATGGCGCCGAGCTCTAGCAATGGGACTCCGGTTGGCGCGACATTGGGTTCTTCGCCAACAATTTCGAGGGAAGAAAAGGCGTCTAATAATCAGTTGATGCACGAGATGAGCGAGGAGGAGCTGTGGCGGAGGGCCTCATTGGCTCCACGGACTCTGGAACTTCCGCCCAAGGTCGCTCCGAAGGTGGCTTTCATGTTCTTGATAAAGGGGCCGATGCCGTTGGCTCCCTTGTGGGAGATGTTCTTTGAAGGCCACGAGGGGCGCTTCTCCGTCTATGTGCATCCCCACCCTTCTTTGCAGGATTCATTAATTGTGCCTGAAACCTCTGTTTTCTATCGGAGAACAGTTCCTAGCAAGGTAAATTCATTTTTCTGTCATCATTTTTCCCTGCATCACTCGTTCTCTACGAAATAGAAAACAAAAATAGAAGGAAAAAAATGATGTTGTCGGTGGTTCTAATCGATAAGGATGAGTTGCGAGATTCCTAGTAGTTAGAGGTCTTGGTTTCGAAGAGTTCATGCGGGGGATCAAACTCACCGACTTGTGAGGGAAGTCGTAGGAAGTAAGGTAACCGTTCAATTTATGAATGATGATTCCTATTACAAAAAAAAAAAGAAAAAAGGAAAGACCAAATTGTGAGAATGAAAACTTAAATTGTGAAATATATAATTCTTCAAAAAAAAATTTCTCATCTAATACCTTGTGTTTTGAATTCAAACTCTATGGGAAGGTGAGGGACATAATTAGAAGACCTGTTTATCGAGATTAGAGGTGTTCAATTGAGTCCTTCAATTATATTACTCTTAGTTCAGATAATGAAACACAATATGAAAAAGTACTCGTTCCTTCCTAGAAATAGCATATGCACGAGATAACTATTTTCATGAACGACTGGCTTAATAGTGATAGCTATTCTTAGAGGCCATGAGTGAAATAGATGAACACCAACAAATTTTAAGGGACATGAATGGAATATAGATTCTTTATTGGGTAGAGTAAATAGAGTAACGAACAATTTCATAAAAATAGAGGATGGGATATAATTACTATTATCTTAAACAAAGGTGACATGATGGCCCCCTAACCCCTAGCAAGATCTTTACCCTCCCCCAACTAAGTAATTTCCACTACGTGCCCTTCGAATTCACCCATTAGATCGCGGAAAGCCAAGTGCACCTAACCTAAAGCAGTGCTTTAACGATTTTGTTGTTTTCTCGTCCACCCTCTTTCATTTAAAAAAGTCACCCTTTAAGTCATTTTAAACATGTTGACAAGGTTAAAAAAAAAAAATACCCAAGTAAAATTGTTCACTATTATTATCAATTTTTTTAAGGTTAAATTATATTTTATAGCCTGATCTTTGATAAAAGTTGTAAATATGGCCCTTATTTACTGATTATATCCTAACCTTTTTAAAGGAGTGCAATTCTAGCCTATTCTCAAATATTCTTCAAATTTAACTTATATTTATAATGAATTTTTTACCGAACATTCTCTCATAGTAAAATTTTAGATTTCACACTAAAATTCTTCTAATAATTTTCTTTTACAAATTTTTACGGTGAAAAAATGTTTATAATAAGCCTTTTTTTTTTTTTACAAACATTTTGCCCCAATATTCTTCTTTTTTAACCCTTTTACATTCTAATAAATTTGGACTATGAATTCTGTGTGATCTAGTCATCACAAGGAGGAATCACACATCAATTGAAATATATTTCATTACTTAAGTAGTAATCATGAATTTTACTATGAAAGGTCACATTTTTTCTTTCTTTCACAAATTTTTTTATCGTGAAGGAGGATAATAGGCTAGAATTTTTTCCCTGTTACAAATTTGACCTATTATTAAAAAGAATTCTTCAAACATTTTATTTTTTACAATATTTTTGATGGAATTATGAAGAAAAATATTGTAGCCTAAAATTGGACCCCTTTAAAAAAGTTAGGATATAATTAACCAATAATAAAAATTAGGATAAATTTATAACTTTTATCAAATATCAGGTTATAAAGCATAATTTGACCATTTAAAAAAATATAATTTATTTGATTTTAGTTGTGTTGCTGCAGGAAGTGAAATGGGGGACCCCGACGATGATTGACGCTGAAAGGCGCCTGTTAGCCAATGCCCTGCTCGACTTCTCTAACCAAAGATTCATATTACTGTCTGAATCTTGCATCCCTTTGTTCAACTTCACCGCAATTTATGACCACCTCATGGGCTCCAACCTGAACTTCGTCGGGTCCTTCGACGACCCGAGGCCAGTGGGTCGGGGGCGATATAACCAACGAATGTGGCCCACAATAAACGTCTCGGAATGGCGAAAAGGGTCCCAGTGGTTCACCGTCTGTCGCGAGCTCGCGATGGATATCATCACCGATCGCAAGTACTATGCGGTATTCGAGGAGTTCTGTCACTCGCCTTGTTACATGGACGAGCATTACATTGCGACACTAGTAAACATATTGTGCCCGAATTTGAATATGAATCGGACCATCACGTGGGTGGATTGGTCCCTGGGCGGGGCGCATCCGGGACAATTCAGGTCGATGGATGTTTCGTATGAGCTGCTAAATGGGATTAGGACCTCAAGAAATTGCTTTTACAATGAGGAGTTGACCTCAATGTGTTTCCTCTTTGGTAGAAAGTTCTTACCTGGCTCATTGAAGCCTTTGTTGAGTATTGCACCCATGCTGTTTGGCTTGAGCCAATAAAAGTAGTAATATTCCTAAACAATGATTCTGAAGTTCCCTCAGTTTATACTAAAATCATCTTGAAAGTAGATGTCACAATATCTATGTATTTGGGATGAACTCAATACGTACAGCACCGTACAAAAGCACAGTCCAGTTGCTATGCTCTGTCCTTTGGTTTGTAATTTTCCTATAACATTTCAGTCAGTCCGCATTTAAAAAGACAGTATATTGGTTTTTGTGTGGACATGTTGGAATGAATAAATTGTCTAACATTTGTTGCGTGAGAGAGGCAGGTAAATTGTGGTTAATCCGCCTGTGGTTTGACCCAGATACAGAGAACCTTCTTGTGATTTAAAAATCAGTACATAATCCCCCTTGTGGTTTCAATGGGCATGCCAAAAGTTAACTTTTCCATCAAATTTAACTGTTTGTTCTTCCTCAAAATTTTTTGCGTTTAATATGATAAAAAAAGACTTTAATTTCCCAAATTACCCATAACTTAATTTCTTAACCCTCTATTATAGCGATACCCAAATAAATGGATGTTTTTATACTTCTTGTATCTTGAAAAAATATACATTCTATAGAGGTTATACATTCATAATCCCAACTAATCATGATGATTAGAAACATAGTATACGAATATTATAAGCATTTAGGTAGATGTATATACAAATGCTTCTTTTTTTTGTACAATAAATATATCTTTTTCCATGGCCTAAAAATATATCTTTTTTTTTTTTTTGTAAAAAAAAAACTATTTCTTTGAGAGCTATTGTGATTGAGGTAAGGAGTTAATTTTCAGTAATTTGAGAAATTAAAGTCTATTTTTTTTATATTAAACACTAAATTTTTTTTTTTTAAAGAACAAGCAATTAGATTTGATGGAAAAGTTAGTTTTTGCAAGTTCATTTAAACTATAGGGGGATTATGTGCCGATTTTCAAATCATAGGAAGGTTCACTGCAACGGGATGAAACCACAGAGAGGTTAGTGCAATTTTCCCTTTGTATAATTACTATTGTTAGATCGAGCGCCAACCGCTGCACCAAAAGGTGTAGCTGGTTAGAGTGCAATTCAAACCCGAAACTCCTACTACGGGACAATTGGTGCCAAATTTAACTCAAAAAGAATTATGATTGTTGGTCGAGGTTTTGAGTTATAGTTGTGCAGAAGGGCAATTTGTGAAGTTCGGACTTAATATTAAACTATTTAGTGAGGATCCAGTTTGGGATTAAAAGAAGAGTATTCCTCCAAGAGAGAAATAGGCAACATAATTATGGTATTGATTTCTTTGGTTTAAGCATATGAAGTTTTTATTTTTATTTTTTAATTTTTGTGGAAGAAAAGCATATAAAGGTTAGGATTTGAAATCATTTTCTTTGAGAAGAACGTACCTTTCAAGATAATGTTAATATTTGGGTGGTCTCATTTTTAACACATTTTCTTGATAAATACTTCACAAAATAATTCTTTTTATTAAAGATCTAATCTGGCACACTTATATAGTTTTTTTTTTTTTAATAAAAGAGATAAAAATATTGTAAACTTATGATCTCATTCATGAACAATTACACAATCATCGCCAAATCTTCTTCATAAAGTTACCTGATTTAAATAGGAAAAATCATCAACAAACCTTCAATGCCATTTCGCCCTATTAAAAAAGTTAGATTTTTTTTTTTCAAGTATAATATAAAAAATTTAGAACATCTATCTAAATTTCTATTTGGTCAATCTATCAAATATGCCGTATTTAAATAACGGGTGTTGTTCTCTTTCATAGATAAGAGATTCAAGAAGCTTGTTAGAATCTTTAAACCATACATATTAAAAGAATATGAAAAACTAAAATGAGGATCCACCAATTTTCATATAGTTTGGTTATTATACTGTTATAATTATTTTAAATTTTTCACTGTTTAGATGTTAATCGTGTGCTAGCATAAATTGCATGAAAATTGACGTATTTTCATTTTTTAAAAGTTCTTTCAATCCGTATATTTAGAATTTTCATAGTGGAACCTAAATAACTGGGTGTTCGCCTCTTTCATAAATAAGAAATTTAGGAAGTTCCTTGGACTTCATTTTTCATATATATATATATATATATAGGGAAAAACTAATATGCAGTAGCTTGCACATATGATCTTTAAAAGAAAAATGACCCAAAACAACGTTATTGTTATATATTTTTTCCTTTCATGTATGTGTGTTGCATATAACTTAGGTGCCGTAGTTGTACGAAAGTTAAGCCCTATATATATATATAAAGTAATTATAAAATCATATTTATTAACAACCCTCAATAATGATTGTTCTTTTTATTTATTTTTTTGGAAAAAAATGCGAAGGGAATCTACATTACTACAAACAGTTCATTAAAACGTTCACATGTGCATCTAGACCTTCGATTTCCTTTACCGTTACACATTCACCCACCATTTATGTAAAGAGTATTTATGAAAGCAAATTTGTTTTATTATTATTTTTTTTTTGACAAAAATGAAATGAAATCTACGTTACGGCAAACGGTTCATTAAAACGTTCACATGTGCATCTCGACCTTCATCCTCACCTTACACGTTTACCCGCCATTTATGTAAGGAAAATTCGTGGGGGCCGATAGATTTGATCCTTAATGCATTTGTCATTAAAGGGAAGAGAGAAGATATTATTTATGTTGCAATTAAAATAAAAATTGTGTCCATTGCTATATATATATATATATATATATATATATATATATTTGAATGAATTTTATAAGTATTTGTATGCAAATTACATATTAAAACACCTTAAAAAACATTGTTTAGGTTCATTGTGCAATTTTCAACCACTAATAAAAAAAATATGGCAAGTGGGGCCACCATTTAAGTTAACATAATTAGCAAGCAATGGGACACCATTTTACTTGACACAGGACAAGTTTAATTTTATTAAAATGTCGTAAACTACTATTAAATTAACAAAAAGTTTTTGTTTTTGTTTTTTTTTAAAAACGAGGTTTTATTCAATCAATGGCTAGTCTATTTCTTTTTCAATTTTTTGAGAGTATGGGTCGCCTAATTTTTAGAATTTCAAAGCATTGAATATTTCTATTTTTATGTTAAGATTTTTTATTTTTATTTTTACTCTGGTTGAGAAAACCATTATTAATGACCTTTATCATTTCCGTACCCAAAATCTCCTTGCATTAGTTTTATTTCATTTCTCCACCTCACAAACCATATAGGGAACTCCCACTAATTATGCAATCCTACAACGTGAGAAACCATCAACTAAAACAGCCCACCATGTCCTGAGAAGGGAAAAAAAAAAAACAAAAAACAAAAATTGTGAAATGTTGGAGGAAAAACCACGGGAAAATAATAAATATGCTCTCTTTTCCAATCCTTTAACCCTAATAAATGTCTTCCTTTCTATTTCTTTTTCAACCAAAGAGGGTCTCTAAATTCCTAAAATGGTGAGGATATGATCATTTCCACAGTGACACAATGCTATGTTTCAGAAAAAACAAAGAAAATAGTATAAGAGTTTTATTTGGAGGAGGAAAAAAGGAAAAGGTCTACTCATACATCTTTCATATTAAAAGGGTATTATGATAAAATTTATATGATCTTTTTTAAGGAATGATCAAATAATAATGACGAATCAATGAGGGAAAAAAAAAATGTCAAACCCATCTTTTGATTTCTCATATTTGTTTACTATTATTTTCATTCGTTTGGAGTGGTTTTGTGTATTTCCGTAAAAGCATCCTGATTGCATTTGTAAGTTCGCTTCTCCGCCAAAAGAAAGTTCACTTCACCGCCACATAAACCATAGGACCCCAAATGCGCGCATCTCATGATCGTGATGTGAACCCATCGACAAAAGAGCCAACGACAATCCCAAAACAAAATAAAAATCGAAGCTTTTTCCATGCTGCCAGTGACACTACAAAATTCTCAAGAGCCCAGCCCAAGCACCGCTTGATCAAAGCTCATTGTTTCCGTTTCAGTTCCTCTTTCAGCCAAAAGGGCTCATTGAGGCGAATCATCCGCAATCACACAATATAATTCTCCTGAAAAAGGGAGAATAAAAGTAATAATCACAGAGTATTATTTTTTACTCGTGAACTTCATACTGTCGCATCCTTGTGCTCAGAGTTTGGTGTGTCCCCCCGCAGAAGGAATCTGCGCCTCATTCTTCCCCATAATCGCTGCACGCTTTATTCCCTATCTCAATCTCAGCTGATTTCCCGGCGACCCATCGCCGGAGACCCGCCGCCGGTAAGATTTTACCACTATCCGATGGAAGATCGGTTGGGGCTCTTCATAAAGGAGACGACTTTCTACAACAGGGTGGTGCTTGGGAGTCTGCTTCCGGAGGCGCTTTGGGGGGATCTCCCTCACGTGCTCCAGACATGGCTGAGGAACTACCTCGGTGGGGTCTTGATTTATTTCATATCTGGGTTTCTCTGGTGCTTCTACATTTATTACTGGAAGCGGAGTGTTTATATTCCTAAAGGTATCGCCTACATTGTCCGTTGACCATTTTGTTTCTTTCTTTTGGGGTTTTTATCTGTGATTTAGGTTTTTCTAGGGTTTATATAAGATGGGTCACGTTTAGTTTTCTAAATTTGCATCTGGGTTGTTAATCTCGATGATTATGTTAGAATGGGCTAGTTTAGCTGTTTATAAATTTGGGTTGAAATTTCTTTTCATGCTTTCGGTGGTACGGATGGATGTATGTTTCTGTGCAGTAACAGTTTTTTCTTTTTATTAATTAGTATTTCATTTTTACTGTTTCTTTTGCGATTGAGAGTTGATTAATGGGCATATATGTTTGTGTGTGCGTGCGCTGTTTGTTGTAAAATAAGTTTTTACAGCACAAGGGTTTTCTGTTCTGTTGATGACTTGTTTCTATTTTCAAAATTTCAGAGCCAGACTCTTTCTGTCAAATGTGGATTCTTTAGTTGCTAAATTTATAGTTGCTTTGTGTTTAATGTGGGATGTATATTTTTGGAGTCTATAAAATGTCTGCTGCCAATATTATGAATGCTTACAGTGTTGGTTTATTTTCTGTCTGTTAGATGATGAGCAGGGTCTTCTTCTTTAATATAATTTTTTTAGCCTTTTCTTCCCCCCGGCTCTCTTTCATTACTCTTCAGGATTTTGGAAAATTGTTAGGGAAAGAAAAAGAATTAGTTTTGAGCAAACAGAAGCTCTGGTTTGCTCTTATCAGCTGAGCCAAGCACAACTGTTGCTATGTTCATGCAAGTTTCTGGTTTTGCAAATAAAATAGGTTTCTTCTTCCGTATAATATTCTTCAATGCAATGGAGAGCAGTTAATTGATGGAAACTTCCCCGCTGCCTATTTTAGTAGTCCATTGGTTCTTTGTTTCTGTCTGAATCATTCAATTACATTTGTTATTTAGAGTTGAGGACTGGGTGCTTGTTATTTTTCAACTCATTTCCCTTCATATTTTCAAAGGTCAAGTGATAGGAGAGAATAAGAGAGAATGTTTTATCAGTTGAAAGGAAGTTGGGTTGATGCTACAGTTTCATTGATGGCTTTCGTGTGTTATTTATTGATGATCAAAAAGTAGCCTTGGAGTAATGGTGTCAACCCCCCTTCCTCACATCTCTGTTTTGCTGGAGGGACATATCTTTTTAATGCAAGATGTATGGCTGCTCTCTGAAATTTGTTTTTGTTGTCAAGCCTTCCTAATACAAATTCTTCATGAAGGCATGCCTTTTAACAGCCAAAATTCGGGATTGATTTTAGAGATTAGCTGTTGACAGCAAATTTGTTCTTGTTGCCATGAAGAATATATTTAACTGTTATGTGACTGAATATTTATCCAAACCTATAAATTTCGTACTCTGAAAATTTTTAAAATCTTCTTGTTTAACTTAGCTGATTCTGGAATCCTGATAAACCAACTTGGCCACTGCACAACTTCTAGAAACAATGTATCCTTTCTGAACAAAGGTCTTTTGCCTGCACAAAACTGATGTTTTCTGTGCTTAAGCTTAACCTTGTTTGCTAAGATGTAAACAGCTCAAAACTTATCTAAAATTGCAGGGAGGGGAGGGGAAAAAATAAACAAAAATTCTGGGTGTCTCAGTGTTGGGGAAACCTGATGTCAAGATACCCAGCAAAGGCCAAAAATAAATTCTATTTCAACCAGGATCAAATATTTAATCTTGCTTTCTGCTCTAAACAGTTAAAAATAATGCATGAATTCTGCCTTTTAAAGCTTTACTGCTGCTATATATTTGTCATATAAGTCTAGAAAGCTTCTGAATCTGTCTAATGAGAGATGAGACGTTGATGTACATAGCTTGCAATATTTTGCTTTAGTTGGAATTTTGAAGGATCTTTTGAATGCTTATTGCAGATACGATCCCTTCAAACAGAGCTATGCTGTTGCAAATTTGTGTAGCAATGAAGGCCATGCCATGGTACTCTGCTCTCCCAACTATTTCTGAATATATGATTGAAAATGGATGGACACATTGTTTCCCCAGAATAAGCGATATTGGGTGGTTCCCCTATGTTCTGTATTCAATAGCTTATCTGGTAATAGTGGAGTTTGGGATTTACTGGATGCACAGAGAGTTGCACGATATAAAGCCTTTGTACAAGTATCTTCATGCGACACATCACATCTACAACAAGCAGAACACTCTTTCTCCATTTGCTGGTAAGTTCAACAACCCTTTTGATTTAGTTTATAATTTGAAGTTATGGATGTTTTAGTTGAATGTTGTTTTAACGAGGGTGCAAATTTTTTCCTTTTATTCCTTTCTTTATCAAGAAGCCTGTTTTGGCTAAGTGCGAAATCATTTTAGTGTTGTGCCTGTGGTCCTGAATTATACTTAGATTTGCATCTCTGTTTTGAAGCAGACAATATTTTATGCCTTAATAGTATATATAAAGTCAATTTTTAGTAGTTGATTAATTATAGTTGGTGTGTTTTTCGTGCTTCATTCATACAGAATTTAGCACTAGAAGTTTATGAGGGGCTCTAGTCTCTTCTAGCTTCTAGCTTTGCAAAACCTATTCCAAGAGTTGGTTCACATAGAAATGGACATATTGGATTACGTAAGAATGCGAATAGAATACCAAAGGGAGTTATTCATGTTCAAGCAAGTTTCAACAATGGTTTTGTTCATAGTTTTCCTTTACTCTTCTTAAAATTTGTCAGCCTAGTGTAGAGTAGTGTGGGAAAAACCTCTGGCTTACTGGGACATGTAGGAAGTCATTCTTTGTCTATGCTGTTTGCTATAGCTCCATTTCTATTTCTAACTAGTGAACATGTGTGTATGTGTAGAATATGTGGTGCAGTATTCTCTAATTCCCCTTCTCCTGCTTCTCTATTTTTGCTTTTAGCACAATGGAGATGTTGTAGGATTTGCTGAGATGTTTCAGCATAGTTTTAAGAAACTCTCCCTGTTTGTCTCTTACTTGGTCGCTCTCAAGCTGAGTACAGAAAGAAACCAACAAATTCAAGACTTTTTCATCTCCCTTTACAGGTTCTGTGCTTCTTGAAACATATATATATTTTTTTGCCCATTCTTTAAATGTATCAGAGGTCGTCCAGGGATACTGCATGAAGGGAACTTTTCAAGCTCAAAGCAAATAATAATTTCTAATTCGCAGTTTTTGTTCCTACAACAATAGATGGAACAAGGAGATGCGGAGCATCAAGCTGACAATGACATTGAACTTGGGAAATGAACTTTATGAGTGCCAAACCACCATACGGTGAATTGTGGTTGATGAACTTTACCGTTGCACATATGAGACTAATTTAAACCAAGTTGTTTTTTCTTTGCATATGAGTCACAGTCGTAACTTAGTTTCATGACATTTAGGTAAAGAAGTGGAATGCTTGAAGCAGCAGGAACAAAATTGTTAGGGATTTACAATCGTTGTTTTGTTTTCATCGAAGGCAATACATTTGTTTTCTAATAAATATGTTCATTCAGAGCCCATGAAAATATCAAGAACACGCAAAAGTTTCAGTCCAAAGTATACATCCAAAGATAAACCATCTTAGCCTTGTTCTTGAACAGCAAATACTATGTCTTCTTTTGTGATAGTTACTGAAAAATGCTGCAGAAATGATGTTACATGATCTCTGAAATCTAATCATTTCCTATGCTCTGCACACACTATCAACTTTTATGTGATTTCTTATAAAAGTTATATTGTAGCATTTCAACCATATATTTTTTAATGGGCAAACAGACACGCATCCAATGGTTGGGAATTCAACAGGTTCTGTGAAGAGGGGTGAGGGGAAGGATGGGAGGAGAGGATACAATTAACTTTGAATGGGTACTTTTGTGATGACTCGTTGTTTACTAAATGCGTAAATGGCCAGTGTAGATAGCAGTCTTGTTTGGTTCTCTTGATAATTCTCAATCAGTTAACTAACTATATCATGTTGGCTTGCGATTGATGTATCGGTAGGTATGCCCCCTCGTAACTAAGTCAATGTAGAATATTGAGATTTGGATTAGAAATGAGAAGATCAGCTCAATTCTAGGTTGACAACTAGATTGGGAATATACTTCTAGCCGTTTCTGGTTGGAATTGTTTGGTTAGTCAATGCACACTTCTACTTACTTTTTGTTTATATATGGACTTCGATTCTATTTTTGTTTTTGTTTAAATCCATGATTTAATTTTCAGAAATGCGTTGATGGAGAATGATATACCAAGCAGAGCTATTAATTTTGGGAAATATGGGGTTATTTGTTATTTAGACTGTTAGTGGGGAATACTTGTACTATATTTTATATTTATTTTCGTTTTATTATTTTAGAAATATTTTGTTGGGTCATTATCTCTATTATTAGGATGTCTTTCATATTACAAAACTAGAGTCCTAGGGTTATCTTGGTTGTTCTCCAAGCAGTTTGAGCCCATAAAAAAGGCTTCCAAGTATTAGGGTTTCTCAGTTTATGAAATTGAATTGTTTTGTGTAGTCGTTGCTGTTTGTCATGCATTCTGTTACGCGAACATGTTGTCATGCATAGTGATAGGATTTATTGCTGTAATCAGTTTTCAGTACTGATGCTGCTTGATGATTATATTAGATAAATGTACTTAATAATATGACGGCATTGGCTAATATAATGGGAATATATGGCATAAGTCTTCTGCAGTTTGCTTGTCATAAAAGAAAACTTGATGCACACAATGAACTGACTGCTATGCATAGTCTGTAATGGCTCCTCGTTGTGGTGCATTCATTAGTATAATTATGTCTGGAGCCATAGCCTAGACGCATGAAGGATGAAACGTGAATTGCTTTAGCTTCAGTTGCAGCAGTCTTTTTTCATCATCTAACGCATCAAACGTCGTTCCTTGCTAGTGTGCCCTAATTCTTTATCCAGCATGGCACTAGGATCACCTAAGGTGCTGCTTATATTCATGAAGTGGCCTTCTTGTGCGCCCGTAATTCCCCTGTTCAAGGAATTGCTCCTGTTGTTGCAGCTTTGTAAACAAGACATTTTTTTTTTCCTATTTCATATTTTAAAACAGTCTTGGATTACAGTCTAGGGCATTCTGGCTCTTCTTGCTGCAGCTTTGGAAGGAGAACCCCTCATTTTAGTTACAACCTTGCTTCATATTATATGACAGTCTAGGATTACTCTTATATCTCACACTTACAGGACATGGGATTGAGGCTTTGAATTTGGGGTCGTGCACCCGAATTGTATTTCTGTGGTTGCCCTTCTAGGGGATCCTCCGCATCAGAGATCCCGAGATTAGAAGGTCTCAATGCTTGATTATCTTCATCGAGATAGTCTACTTAGTTTACTTGAGAAGATCGAGTTTTCTCAAACGGAGAAAGAGTTGGGATACGAACTGAAAGAGGAACGAGGAGAAAGATAATCTAAACCCATGTTTCGACAGCCTTCCTTGTCTCCATACCCTCAATTCCGCAGCCTCGATAGCAACTATAACAACACCGAGGGTAGCTGTCTCTGTGCTTATGATGAATTCTTAGCTGTTGCTTTCCTTGAAGCTTTACCATTTGATAATCTATATTCTTTCAAAAGAATGCCATCTACTGTGAATGAAAAGTTCCTTTTGCAGTTGACATAGCGGATTGCGTTTTTTTTTTTTTTCTTTCTGTTTTTTTGGTAAATAACAAAGAGGATGGCTGTTTATATGCATACATGACAAATTGTTGGTTATGAATTGTTCTGCTTACAGTCAGTTTTTTTTTCCTCGTAATTATTATTAGTATTATAATCATATTTCTTTGTTGCTCGTCAGGTCTGGCATTCCACCCGCTAGATGGGATACTTCAGGCAGTACCGCACGTCATCGCACTTTTCCTCGTGCCGGTTCATTTCACCACGCATATCGGTCTCCTATTCCTCGAGGCCATATGGACGGCGAACATTCATGATTGCATCCACGGCGAGCTCTGGCCTGTAATGGGTGCTGGCTACCACACCATTCACCACACCACGTACCGCCACAACTACGGACACTACACTGTATGGATGGATTGGATGTTTGGGACTCTCCGCGACCCCATGATTGATTCAGCCAGGAAGGCGATGTGACTACTGCTATGCTCTGGTCTGGACTCTTGCAGTATCTATGATCTCTGTTATTGTGTATTCCATGTGTGTAAATTGGACTCATGGGTCTTTTCTATTTTAAAAATTATTATTATTATTATTACTATTGCTTATACTTGGTTCATAAGACTCTGGCGGAGCTGTTGGTCTTGTTTCACTCTCTTTTTTACTTCTTGTGGAGCCTTAAGTTGTGCGTATGTTCTGATTATGATATTTTTCGCTCGTCGAGAGCTGCTAATTTGTTTGTTCTCTAAGTGAACCAAATTGCAACAAAGATTGAAATCTATTGACCAATGTGGTCTCTAGCAACAGAGCCATAGATTGGATTGACACCCAAGAAATAGCCTTACTAATGGATTTTTCACCTATTTCAAGCCACAGCAGATGCAGGGTTTCAAATGTCCCTTGGGAAAATGCAGAAACTTGGACATTACACAAGGAATTTCTGATACTCGCACGACTCGTCTTCAACCAGAAACATGACTTTCGCACGAGAAATACACACGGAGGCTGCCTTTCTGAGATTACTCTCGACAGAGATAGTATTAAGTTGCATGATAATTAATACTTACAAAAACACAAATAAAGAATAAATAGCCTTCTCAATTACCAAACTAAGCCCTTTCTTCTCCAGAACCTATCGAGGCGATCAGTGCTCATCCGAGATTTTTCAGGTTTGTTCCACTTCTTCGACTTCTCAAGTCCACTGTCTAGACTGTTTCTGGAAACTTCCGGAGCATCGGCAGCCAACTCAAATGACTCTGAAGTTCCAGTTTTGGGTGCTGTACTCTGGCTGTTGGAGTCTGCTGTTGGATTTTGAGAACCATTCGTGGCTGCTTTCGATTTACCAATGGTCAGGACAAATTTCTTCAGGTGTTTAATGAACTCTGGGTAGAGCTCAAGATTGCAGTGTCCACCTCCACTTAGCCATAAAGGCTCATACTTTTGCTTGCAGAGCTCCCAAAGCTGCTTTCCATGGGACCAATCAACGACTTCATCTGCTGTCCCCTAGAGAAGAAGAACAAGAGCTCCCAAAAGAATTCTCAAACATAATAGAGTCGTGATTTTTACGTCTCTTCTAGGGAGGATTACATGGAGAAATATGTGTGACCGACCTATAAATCAAGGCATAGCAATTTGGCAGGTTGTGCATTGCAATGCCCCTAGAATTCTAACGATTGAAACATGTGTCCCGAATCTATAAACTTCAACAGGGGAACTTGTCAGATTTCAGTACAATTTCACGGTGTGCTTGGGGTTTATCTAAACAGTGAAACATTCCAAACAACTATAATGGTTCAAACATTGATGTTTTTGCATTCTTTAAATGAAAGCCCTATATTTTATCAAGTTATTGAAAGTAGGGAAAATGGTTTGAATTTATAGATTTGGAACACATGTCGAACCTTTAATGGGATTCGACATAAAAAATCTACTATAAGAATTCTAGAGGACCTCCATTCCATGTTCTGATTGTAAGAGACCTTGACATCCTAAAACTGATTATCTAGGTAAAGGATATAATACTTACGTGGATCACCAATACAGGACAATTCACCAAACCGATTTTGTCAATGTTCTGATAAAGGCAAAGGAAATAAATAAGCTTCCATCCATCAGAACAATATAGGAAGCTGAAACTGGATCATGTTGTGTGACATTACCTTGTATATATCGAACCAGTATGTTCGCTTGACTGGGTACAACACCCTCATCCCAGATAAGATTCCACTATGTAAAACCACACCTCGCAAGTTCGTTAAGCGTGAAGCAAGATCAAGAGTAGGACCACTACCAACAGATTGACCATATAATATCAATTGTTCATTTTTAACTCCATACTTCTCATTGAGGCATTTATACACAGCATCAATGTCTTCATATGTAGTACACTCAGATGGCTGCTTCCAAAAGAGAGAGGATGGCAGTTTAAATATATGGAAATGAAAATATTCCAACCGCAACCCCTCACCCACCTTGTGAACAAACGCGCAACAAATATTCGAAAAATTGAACCAGAAGATGCCTACTGTCATGCTAGTATACTTCCAGGTAGATTTTCACTTGTGAAAACTCCTGCCCCTTGGCCGTTAAATTTATCACTCATATTTTTTTCAGGCTATTCTGAGGCATAAGCATAATTTCTCCACCATTCAAAAGTCCAAAGGCATCTCCTCATGCCTTACAGACACACCTGCCTCTTGACGTGATCAGCAGTCACAACACTAAACATAACAAGGATGAAATGCAGTTATTTTATATGCGAGGGCTAGTAAATGTACTTCTACATGCTTTGGGAACACAAATTCTTTGTCAGACTACCTGAAGACCTAAGTGAATGAAGCACTTATATATACTGAAATTACATGGAGAATCAGCATTGTCTTAGATGGCAACTCACTAGCTCTCCCACAGTGGAGGTCAAACCTTCAAGTTCGCATCAGTGGTGGACATCAGGCCACTCATACAGCATGGATGATTCTGCCAACTCTTATTCCAAATCTAACCTAACTTGAGCTCTAAAACTTTAAACTAAAGAAAATCATGTAGCGCTAAAGGATTCAATAACAGCTAGGAGTATCACAATATCTAAAAGGATGCAGATAATTTCTAAGTATACTATGAGAAAGGACAAGGTCTTTTCTCACAGTAGTAAAATGCAGAAGCCAGTCATCCAACCTTTCCAGTCGACTGTCCATAGCCTGAGTAATCATACCTGTAAAATTTATAAGTCAAAAAACTGAAGACTGATCTGCCTCACTCCTAGCACTACGAATTCAAGTGGTTATGAAGCTACATTAAGACACATAATCTTATCACCAACATAGAGCTACATTCACTAAAATTAGTCTTGAAGCGAAACATATGCAGAAAGATAATTTCTTTTACGAAATGAAGCCAGGAAAAAGCACAAGTTTATAACTAGAGAATCAAAACTGAATGCATATGGCAAGAAAATGACCCACACAATCATTGCAGCCATTTAGTTTTCAAACTGGACAGGGTGATTTCCCTCTTACAGTATGAACAATTAAGAACAGCCATTGCAAAGGTATGTCACAGAATTACTATAATTAAGGCCCTCCCCCAACTACTCAAGCACACTATAAGGATGAAACCCTTCCTTTTACATTAATCTAGCTTAGCCTATCACATTTTATCAGCTTAAAAGTAATCATATTTTCATTAAGATGGGTTGCTGCAAGTTCTTTTCTAGGCCATCACATTTTTATTAGTCTCATTGCTCCTAGAGCCCAGACGTTGCATTTGGATAGGGAATTTGTGAATACCCATGAATTTTTTCAACAGCAAGGTTTAGAGTAATAAGTGATCGGAAGATTTCAAATTGCCGTTTGTCCATATGGGGCGGCACTCTAATATATATTCTAGTACTTTTAATATTCAATAACTTCCGACATGAATTCTTTGTCTAATCAGAAAATTATTTAGTAGTCTTAGTATATCAGGTCTTATAGTTTGAATAGCAGGCTATGCAAGTTTTTCAAAGAGCAAAAGTTGCAGAAGTTTTTAAGAGCTCTCTTTTTCCTTTTTCATTTTTGCAAAAACACGGGCTCCCAACTTCCGAGTTTGCAAAAGTACAACCTTTAGGAATTATAAGCATCTCTGTTTTTCATTTTTCTGTAGCCCATGATCAATGAAATGAACAACTTTACATTATGGTAGCCAAGCACGCCCTCAATTCAGAACCCATTAAATTTATTTCGATCAACAGAAACTTCCCAAACCTAAGAAACCCTTCCAATCCATAGTCATGGGTGAAGTTGAGACCCAGCTACCTCAAAGTAATCAGATTTTCCACACACAATCAAACTCCAGAAAGAAGCAGAAGCTAAAAACTAAAGAATCAAACACAATCTTGGAGAGAGGGATAGAGAAATTACCCCATGAGATTGATCCGAAGCCGGAGGCTCAATTCGACAAAGAGCTCAAGCATCTGGCCCAAATCAGCCGCATTACCATGGGAGTAGAGGAGGGTTGCGTTAGCCTTGGGGTGCCTGACGTGTACAGCAACGATTTCATTGCCTCGCCTAGTTCGAAGCTTCAGCACATCCACATCCTCCCTTCTAGGAGCCTCCGGTATCATGAGCATCCCTCCTACACCACAAGAATCGCCGGCGATCACCATGTACGACGGAGGAGTGGGCGGAAAGAAGGCGAATTTGGCTGCGATCGATGACGTGACTCCCCCCATCCTCTCTCATCTCATCCCATCGGAGACCACCACGGAAATCAAAGTTCCTCAAAATCCTCCACTCAAGATCACCACAGGGATGAAAAGCAACCACAAAGGGGGTAGAAAAGGAGAGAGATGATTGTCCCTTTTCTAGGTTTCTACTTTTCCAATTGTTGGAGACTTCTGTTCCTCCCCTTTCAGAGCTCTTTCCAGAGAGAGAAAATGGGCTTTGTGACAGAGAGATGCGAGACGGAAGAAAGAGACCGTTGAGGGGGAAATGTCAGCCGACGCGCGTTTATACGGTGAGTGGAATTCTACAAAACGACGACGTGTGCATAGTAATCCCGGTGGCTGGGGGACCGCAAAAGGGGAAGAGGCTTCTCTGCTGGTAGATCCCCCCATTCAGCGGTCGTGCGGCACTTAGTTTATTCAAAATCATATTTTATTTTAATATGTTAACCATAAATTTATGCACTTATAAATTTATATCGACTTTTCATCCATTAATTAAAATAGGTTAAAATATTAACACTAAAAATTTTATTCATATGAAACTTTTTAATTTATATTCAACAAATAAAAGCTTATACATTACTAAATTATATAAAATTTTTTGAATATATTGATTTTCAAAAAAAAAATTATCAAGTCCTAAAATTAACCTTTTAAAATAAAATATAATTTTCAAATAAATTAAACATAGCCAGCGGGAGGCTCCCAGTTGGAGGCCCCTCCCTTAAAAGGGGCGTATATGGGCACTGAGATCTGAGCGTGGGGCCCACTACTTATCTGTCAATGATTGTGATGGCGTCCGATGACGTATACGGTGAGGATAAAGGAGTCGCACACGCAAGTAACCGTGTGAGCGAGATCCACCGTAGAATTTTGAGGTTAGTGGAGGAGTTGCGGGTCAGGGAGGGTCAGAATATGTTTCCCATGTTCGCGAGAGCCCTTTCGGCAGTTGAACTCCTGTTCCTGTGCCACGCGGCGCAGGGATGTTTTGTGCGGATTTCACATCTGTGGTGTGGATTGGAACAGAAAAACTGATGGATTACCTGGGGAGGAAATTGGTGGTTTGATCGAATGGCTGAGAAATCCTTCCAATTTGAAGGTCAGCACTTAGTCACTCGTGAGCTTTAATTAGACTTGCGACGTTTAATTTTTTTATTAAAAAATGAATGATTTGTATATTTCAATCATTCTAAAATGAAAATAATTAATAGTAATGTTTCAAAATACTCTTACCTAAAAAGAAATTAAAGAGTTCTTAGGAAGCTTGTTGAGATATTAAAATCCAATTTTATCATTACAGAATACTTAAGAGGAACAAATCTTTAATATTAATGAACAAACCAATTGCTTTTATTTCCAACAAAAATATGGGAATTAAGTGCTAATTTTCAAACCATGAAAGACTTTTTTACAATTCGATCAAATCAGGGAAGGATTATGTGTAATATTCCCTACTAAGTACACAAATTTTTTAATGAGTTGGATATTAAACGTATTATATTAACTAGCCTTGGCCGCACGCTATGCTCGTGGTCCATGGCTTTCGGTGTGTTTTTAGACAATCTATATTGTTGGGGGTATTCATGATCATTTTGACGTATTTTTCGTAACTTAAATTTGATGGAACTTCATGACCATCTTGCGCTTCTTAATTATTGGAGTCATTTCGATTATTTTTTTCACTTTAAAGGTTTTGTGATTTTTCTAGTCATAAGAGGTCTTTTGACTTCTTGGATTTTTAAAGGATTTGGGGGCATTTTGTACTTTTAGGGTTATTATGGTCATTTCATGTATTTTAAGAATGAGTAAGATATTTTGAAATTAAACAGGGACAAATTAGGGAATTCAAAAAAACAAGAAGTCCAATTTCCCCTCAGCCTTAATATTAGTGGAGAAGTAGAGATGACCAAATTATGAACTGACTATGCCAAAAATGGAAAACATATTTATTTGCTAAAATCAAAACAATTTATTTTGCAAATAAGGTCATCTGATTGGCGTGGTTATAAGCAAAATGGGAAATAGAAAAAACATCAAGTAAATTATTTGTGATAAAAAAACATTAGTTTGATCAACAGCGCAAGTATTGAATACGTCCGATAGAGTAATTTTGCAACACAAATACATTAAACTATCATATATCTTTATGGAATTATGTCCTATTTTCTAAGGTCTCAATATTTTCTCGGCTATTCTCAAACTCATCATCAGCAATATATTAAAATTACCGAGCCTCCCTCTTGCGTAATTGTTTATTTATCGTTCCAACTAACTCACAAAACTTTATCATTCCCGTAGACTATTTAATGAGATACCAGATTTAACAGAGAAGCATGATCTAAATAATTGTACCTTTACAATAATTACAGGAAATTAAGATCAAAATTAGAAGAATCACTTAAATTATGCAATATTAATTATTTCAATATAAAATGTGCATGAAGGATCCAAAACTCTGAAAAACTTACTTTTAAAAAGCACTTAAAAAACCAAAAAGAAAAGTATGGTTGGAAAACGGAGCGCTTGGAATCATGATAGGTGCAATCCCTTTTCTTTTCTTTTTTTTTCCATTCTGGTAAAATGCGCCCCTTGGAGCACGGAAAGTGCCTTCGCTGCTCTAATGTTCGCCATGTGCATTTGGCCGTTACAGGTTTCCATCAGATTGTCCTATCTGACGGCTCAGGTTAGCATTTAGACCTCTCTGCACAATTTTTTACACAAAAAAATAATAATAAATTCCCACTCCGCAGACCACTAGAAACGTGCTAAGTCAAACCAAAAATTCTCCATTTCCACCGAGTAAATCCCAAAATTAAAGTAAAAAAGGATTTGGTAAATTAAAAAAGGCCCAAAAAAAAAAAAAATCATCATCCGCATATTTCGCCGACTATTCAGGAATGGTCACAAGTATGGGTCGCCATGCTCGTCTCAGCAACCGGCTCCGAAACGTCGCCGATAACGGCCGAAGCGCTCCGATTCTCGCACGCCGGAATTCGCCACCGCCGATGGAACGAGGAATCTCAGGCAAAAGCCTGTCTCCGGCGTCGCCGCTCCTCTCCGAAGCGCTATGTTCCGGCGGAGGAGGCGAAGAGACGAAGAGGTCCTTCAGCTTGCGCCTCTCCGCCATGCTCTTGCTCTGTCGAGGTAGATCGCGCGCGATTTGTTTCCGATCCGGCGAGTACTCGTCGCATCGCGGCAGGCGGAAGCCTCCGCCGCCGCCGGCTGTGGTGCGGCTGAGGAGCATCCGTAGGGTCTTCCGGCGGCGGAGGTGAATGACTGGGCTCGTTGTGGGGCTTCGCGTGGGGCTTCCGGCTACCGCGCACTGGCTCGCCATGTGCCTGAATTTCTGCAGAGTCACCATTCCGTCGATCAAACAACAACAACAACAACAACAAGTATCTTATCCCAACAGATCTTCTTCACCTCGTGAACTGGAGCTGGAACCGACTCGTTCAGATGATGTGTTGATGAGCGCAATCGCTTGTTATGGGGAGAACGTGAGATCTGAAGGTATGTTGTGCGTCGGCCATGGATTGATTCTTTGGAGCTCCTTTACTCTTCTGTAAAGCGAGTGGAATGGTGAGAAGAGAGAGAGAGAGAGATGGGTTGCTTTTGAAGAGAAGAATAAAAAGGGGAGAGAGAGAGAACAAATGGGGGTTGAAGATGGTAGGTTTTTTGTCCTTATATGTGATCCCACCCTCTCGTTCATCCATGTTGTGTGGTGAAGATTTTGGGACAAAAGATGACAATTAATTAACACAAAAATCCATGATTATTTCCATAATTTGAGATCAAATAGTGTCTTATACGTACAGCTCACTAGGAAAAATAAAAATTAGATGGATTGCGTGGAACCCTAGAACAAGTATAAATAACTAGCATCGGGAGTGAAATACTAAGGGAATCAAATTGTTATAGTCTTTCTTTAATTTTTTGCCGTTTAGATGACAGGTGAATGCTAGATTAAGTTGCATGAACACTGAAAAAATACTATTGTATTTTTTTCCATATTCTTATAATTCATATGATTAGAATTTTCGGGACGGTGCCCAAACTAAAGAGCTTTTGCTTCTTTCATAGCTAAAAAGAGAGTTTAAGAAATTTCTTAAACTACCCATTCCTACTTAAAAAGGGGGAAAGGGGGGATTAAGGAGAAATTTAAATTTTTATTGGTGAAGTTTTGAATTAAATATGGTAATTAGAACGTTGTTTATGTGTAATTAAGGATGCATATCCATATAGTGGCAAGACTTTGATGGGTAGAGCACATGCGTAGCCAATGTGTAGACTCATTCAATGTGAAATTTAAATGGAAATGCTTCTCAATTCCATATAATGGCCTACATAAAAGTCATGCCTTGTTGGAGTAGCGTCAAAGTGAAGAAAGTTTGTTCAAATCTATATATATTCTTAGGTGCTGTTTGTTTCATGGTCATACTTTTATGCACTTTTACTTTTAAAATGGTAACAATTCTTTGAATGGGAGAAATCATTGACCAAAAGTTTAAATAAACTATATTTGAAAAATAAAATTTAAAAAAAATTGTTATATAGCTATGTGTATTGAATCCTTTTGAAGGGTGTCCGACCAAATGATAGAATACATATCATATTGGGCGCCTGCTTGCTCTGGTATGAGTTTTTGCAACAGTCATCAATTTCATCGTCATAATTGTAATGCCACCTCCTCCTTTAGTAGGAGAAGCAAAATTTGTGTGAATTCAAAAACAGACATTCGGTGAATTTTGAAATTCAAATTCAGTCCCATAAAACTTGTAGTCATCATTTTGTATCTGATACATAAGCAGTGTAAATGGAAAAAAAATCTACCAGCTCTCCATTATTTCGTTTCCTTTTTTGGCATGGCTGTCACTGTTCAAGCTCATGTAAAATCAAGAGAAAAATATTTTAAGTAGGGCTATAGTTCTGTAAATGCGTTTAAAATGCCGTGGTTTTGATAAGTGAATTTAAAAAGATAAAATGATTTCATCAAAACGACATAATTTTTGAGGTCTTATGTGCCAAACTGGTGACAATGGTACCATATGAAATGGCAAGCACATAAATTAATACATTGGCTTATATAGAGGCTAACACGAGTAAGTAAACAAAATTTTCTTATATAAGCACACTTGTATAGGTTTCATACAAGTCCACAAAGATTTTGGCCTAGTTGGACTAAAAAGCCTACAAATATTTTACTTACTAGTAAAATTTGAGTCTCATTCGATTGATATGAATGATGATGTAGGCACTGATCATAGGTCACAAACTTTATTAATATTATTGCATCTTTTAAAAGAAAAAAAATAGATTTGACTTTGACTGATGGATGAAATCTTGTCATATTCAAAATATAAATTTTACTAACTAATATTATGTTGATAAAATTTTAAATTCAACGGTTGGAATCCTTTGCACAGTTTTATATGGACACACTCAACTAGCACCATCCCATTGCTGTTTTTGGGTGTAAACGATAATATAAGTGAGCAAACTCTCTTTGGAGGTGAACCAGTTCCGGTAGGAATTATGTAACAACTAAGTGTTTTTTAATCTTTGAATTAAAAAATTTAAGCATACAAAAATGTAAATACCATGGGGCTACGTCATAAGGTACCGCATGATTGGGAGGCCTAGGCTTGTGCACAAGGGGCCATGAGAGACGTTTCATGGCGCCATGGTACTGCTCAATGAGCCCCATCGATGCTACCGAAGAGTGGTGTATCACAAGCTGACGCATGACTCGAAGGCCTAGACTTGTGTGCATGGGGCCATGGGATACATTTCATGACACCATAAGGCTGCGCGATGAGCCCCATCGATGCCGCCGAGGAGTGGTGCGTCATAAGCTGCTGCATGGCCGGGAGGCTTGGACTTGTGCGAATGGAGCCATGGGACACATTCCATGGTGCCTTGAGGCTGTGCAATGAGCCCCATAGATGCTGCCGAAGATTAGTGTGTCACGAAATGCTGCATGACCGAGAGGCCAGGGCTTATGCGTTCAGAGCCATGGGCCACATTCCATGGAGCCATGGAACTACACAATGAAGCCCATCGATGCCGCCGAAGTGGTAAACGCCGGGCACAACTTAAGAACAATAAGAATTTGAATTCTAACTTTTTTAATTGGACAAATATTTGGTTAACAAAGAGATCTAATATTAGATGGGGCTCATATGAAAGACCCATGTAAGATTGTAAAAAAAATTTCTCTCTATTAGATAAAATATTCCATGCACGTTCTACTAGCTTCCATAGAATAAGGTCCACCTAAATAGTAACAGTTAAATTTGTATTTGCTCAATAAAAAAATCAACAACTAGCATTGCAGAAGTAATTGCATGAGTACCAAATTTACTGGCTAGTAAAATATGAGAACTCCTTCAACCACTTATATGAGTGAACTTGCTCACACATTAACAATTTTCCACGCACATATATACATATAAAATTATGAATTCCCAATTTTCAGAATAGGGATTTCAAATTTTCACGTTATGAATTAACGTACACACATACATCTAAAGAGAAGACCATAATTATGCCGTCAAAAAAAATAAAATTAAACGGCTCAATTTAATATGTACATTATTCTCCTCTCCCACAAATACAAAAATCTCCCAAAGCATATATTCTATATATGAGAAAACAAAACAAAATCCCATTAATTAAGGGCTGAGTTCCGACAAGAGAAAAAGGTCGGGTAGTGTGCACACATACGTCGTAGAAATAAAAAAAAAAAAAAAAATTGAATCAAACAATTACGATAGAGAATTGGCCGTGGTAGAAGGAGTACTAACCCATTTCGCATTGACAACAGAATCAGGTGAAAAAGACTGAACTCCCTTTCCCTTCTCACCGCCAACAACATCACCATCATCGCCGTCGTCATCAATCTTCGCATTGTTCATCTTCATCTTCATCTCACCCTGGATCCTCCTTAGACCCTCAACAACCTCCTCCATGCACGGCCTCATCTCCCTCTTCTGTTGCAGGCATCGGAACGCTAGCTCCGCCACCGCCGTCACCGCCCCCCTCACCGTGCCGTCGCCCTCAAACCCGAGCCCCGGGTCCACCAGCTCCCCCACCCCCTGTTTCTGAATCATGCCTACAGCCATGCTTGCCAAGTTGAAGTCGTTCCCGGTTCGGCTCGGGTCCACCGCCATCTTCGACGACACGAGCTCCATCAGCACCACCCCGAAGCTGTACACGTCGCTCTTGTCCGTCAGATGGTAGCATCGGTAGTACTCTGGGTCGACGTACCCCGGCGTCCCCTGCGGCGCAGTGGACACGTGGGTGGCGTTGGTCGGGAAGAATCGGGAGAGGCCGAAGTCGGCCACCTTCACGCGGAAGTCGTCGTCGATGAGGATGTTGGCGGTCTTGACGTCACGGTGGATGATGTCGGACGCGTGAAGGTAGGCGAGCGCGTCTGCAGTCTCGACAGCAATGGCGAGACGGCGGGGCCACGAGAGGCAGGAGGAGGAGGAGGAGGAGGATTTCGAGCCGTGCAAGTGATCGGCGAGGGTTCCGTTTGGGATGTACTCGTAGACGAGGAGGAGCTCGCGGCTGCGACGGGAGGTGCAGCCGAAGAGGGTGACGAGGTTGGGGTGGCGTAACCGGTTTAGTATCTCGACTTCGTTCATGAACTGTTCTACGCGTTTGAAACTTCTCTCGTATAGACGCTTCACTGCAACTGCGCGCCCATCTCGGAGCTTCCCTGTGATCATGTCAACCATAATGAACTTAGGGTCTACTCACCAACATTAGAGTCTGCAAAAAACGTCAAAGAACAATAATTTTGAACTACATGGTCTCATATGTGTCTTAACATATTTATATCGCAACGAGCTGAACACCTACTTTCACACTTTCATAAAAATTGGTGAAATGAGTCGATTTAACTAATAAGCTTGCGAACTTTTTTTTTTTTTTTTTTTATCGTTTTTATAGGTCATTGCTTACCGTAGTAGACGACGCCGAATCCACCATCTCCGAGTTGTTTGGAAGCGTCAAAGTTGCCAGTAGCTTCTTCCAACTCGTCGTAGCTGAACACCCTAACACCATAGTAGGTGCTCCCGCTCTCGATATCCGTCCTCGCATCCGAAGGTGTGCTTCGGTAAAAACCCGTGGAAGGAGTCGCCGGTGAACCGGTAAAAGGAGACGCCATCAGTGGCAATTCACTTGATGAAGGCGGAGCCCCGCCGCCTACGCCATTGCTTTTAGATTGGGAGGGTCGTTTTCTGCGTTTCAGCACACAACAGGCTGCGCCCAGGAGACCTATGCCAACGCCGGCCGATCCTACAGCTACGCCTGACGTTTCAAGCCCAATAATCAAATTTAGAAAATGAATCTGAAATTTTATTTCAATGGGTTGGGAAGGGAGACTTTAGAATTTAAGACAAGGTCATAACAAGATGAGCCGGCTATCATTGCAATAGGTGTCAAAGTGGAAGGGTAGCTGACCCATCCTAATAGCCCGATAAACCTGAACCTTGTTATTACTAAGTTATATAACTATTTATTAGAGTCTCCTATGCCTTGCGATATATGAATAATTCTATTAGCTCAAAAAATTCACAGCAAAATGACACAAATTTAATAGATAATATTTTTGTACTCTCATAAATTTCTAAGTCTCATATTATTTTTACGGTAAATTTTTTTGTGTTTACAAAATTATTGGAGAGATATTTGAATGCAAGTCATCATTTTACGTATCTTACCTATGACGGTGCCATGATTGGAACTTCCCCCTGCAAGAGTCATAAAACCAAGATTGTTAGTCAACCAAGAGATCCCATTGGACAAAGTGACTAAAGGCACGTTTGGAGAACTCTTTCAATTGGCAACAAAATGCTGAACTCAGAAATCTACTTGTTGAACTGCACACAGGTGAATGTAGGAATGCAACATTATATATATATGTACATATATGTACATATATGTATAAAAGAAAAAAGAAAAGGGAAAAAGACTTAGCCAGGTGGGTTTGGGCCTTTTACTCTTCCTTCAATGAACTGAAAATATTACAAAAATAAAATAAAATCCTCAGCTCGACACTGGGAAAAATCTTGATAACCTCACCCCATCAAGGGTTTGAACTAGAAGAATGATTTTTATAAGCCCACTACAAGCCCAATAAATCTTAGTACTCGGGCCCAAGGCCTGGTGTCCTGATCAGTGAGGCCCAATAAATGGAGGCCCTCCTCATTCAAATGCTAAGAAGGAACCAATTTAACCACGTCGGTGGATTGGAATGTGGATGGGATCAAATTAAACCCGTAGGCTCAGATATAATATCACACGCACTTGATCAATTAAGTCTGCAAGCTTTTTCACCAACTCCCTTACTAAATTCCCCCAAAGCAATATCCCCAGGATTTTTTTATTGAGCAATTGATTCATTCACACTACAGATTTAAAACTATAGCCGCAGTCATCGGCTGGTTATGGTTTGTTGACGGATTCAACGCGGACTTATCCATACCTGACTCCTGACCGTTGAACTTTTTTCTCAATGTACCGCTTTTCTAATCTTTTTACATAAACGTACCTTATCTTTTAAAAAATTTCTCAAATATCCTACTTTTTAAACTAAGTATATGTATTTTTTTCCTACACCTGTGCTACTCAAAACATGTGTTGACAGTGTCAAATTGCGAGCTCATATTTACTATTTTTTTAATTATTGTATCAAACTCTTAACATATAAATTTTATGACTATTGTTTAGAGACGTACCTTGATCGGGACAGGTGGCATTATAAGGATGATCACGACAAAAGCAAGCGAACTGAGATAGGGTGTGGTTATACCCACACTGACCCCCTGAGGCCTCACACCTCCCACACTGATTCCCAAACACATCCTCCCACATCAACTCAACCCCCTTCTTCACAGCATCGTCCAGAGACTCCCTTCTGCTCGTCAGTTCTTCATAAACGCTCTCCAGAATCGGAATTGTGAGATTGCTCTTGCAGAGTGCACTACTCTGAGACAAAACATAAGGTAAGCAGCACAAAAATTAGGTTTACAAATTTTGATCGAATAATAATATAAGAACCATTGACCGCATCACTATTTTCGGCGCAAAACGAGTAGGATTACTCATTCAGCAATTGCGGCGAAATCGAAAATATTTCCAACGGCGGCTCTGTTTGACTTGGTAAAAAATTGAAGAGGATTCAGGGTGTTCCTTACGTATGGGAGCGCGTACAGACTCACGCCTTCACCGTTGATGGAGCATTGGAGCTGGAGGATCGACGGAGGAAGACTACAGTTATAGTACAGCGTGAGGTTCGAAAGCCCACTCGCATATCGGAAGATGCTCGAGCTGTCGAAGGCGGCGGTGCCATGGGGACACTCGCCGTTCCAGAGATCCGACAAGGCGACGCTCATGGTCCGCTGACCCGGGTCGAGACTCAGAACCCTAAATTGATCCGACGTCGTGATGATTTGCGGGACTCCCGATTCACACTCCAGTTGAAATTCGGATCGCCCGCAGTAATCTGCCCGATTCCCGCCCCAGAACGGGTACTTGACGTTGTCGATCCTTCCGCAACTGAACGACGCGCTGCAGTTCACATACCGGTAGTCATCGCCAGCGGCGGCGGCGGCGGCGGCGGAGGAGGAGAGGAGGAGGCGCAGCGATGTGATGAAGACTGCGAAGAGGAGGAGAAGGGGAGGTGGAAAAGGACACGAGAACTCCATCCTCGGGGAAGAGATATAGAAATCGCTCTGATCAATCCCCAGATTTTGAAATATATATATATAAAGGAAGCAGAGGGTGCCGGGTTTGACGGGAATGGTCGAGGGAAGAGAAGCTTCTTCGTGTGGAGAGCGCGGGAGGAACAACCAATGGAATTATTGCTTTGGACTTCGGGAATCGACTTTTCTAACCCCAACAGTAAGTTTCACCCTTTAATACTATTTTCAGCTATTGCGCTGCGTTTGGCACCCGGATTTTAGTATCCTAAAGGATTACTAATCCTTTAGATTAGTTATTCTCACATGTTCAATAAAATATTTATAAAAAAAAAGAGAGAAAAAGGTTAACTGTTCTCATGGTTGATAGTTGCTTTCTGGCAGGGTGAAAGGAATTTGAATATTTGAGAATTGAATAGGATAATAATGGAATAGTTATTCCATTATGCTCATCCCGCGAAATAGATATAAATTCGTTTAGTTTACTCCAAAACTTCTTGCTCACTTAAAGATCACATATTTTATTGAGGTCCATTTGGTTTGTGAAATTTGTTCACATTCCTGAAATATCAAATTCCTGAAAAAATGAGGACTTAACATCTCAAATTGAGAAGTGAAAATGTGAGATTCTAAGTAGGCCGAAATGTACCCATAAAATAAAAATATCGAAACTACCCTTATAAATCAATAGATTAACAAAATTTACATTTAAGTACATGTCTCATATAACTTAAAATAATATTAATAATAATGATTATTGATAGTAAATAAATATATTATTCATAATAAAGAATTGATAATACTATTTTTAGAAACTTATTATTATATTATATAAATTTTATTTTTAGTTAGTAAATGCTTGAATTAAATTCTCGATCGTTTGAAATTTAAAATATAGGCAAAACCTTTACCTTAGTTAAATAATTTTCTTTATTAAGTAGATAATTTGCTATATTTTATGTTATGAGTATCATATTATTTTATAAAAGGGTATTAGTGAAAAACTTTAGCATTCCTTGAATCTAGTTGTTTATCCCAAGTATAATAATGTTCAATTCTAGTTCTGAGCATCGCATTCCGGGAAATGTAATATCAGGTGGGAATGTCAGATTTTGCGAACCAAACGAGTCCTCAAGATACTTGAGAATAATTATTTCTTACCTATGCTACCCATGATTTATGAAAATAGTAATTCCTAATTTTGTTTAACCTAGCCCGCGAAACATAATCCCTGCTTTATATATATATATATATATGTAGACATTGAAGAGGATAATTTGAAAAGACTTGGAAAGAAAGATGAGAGTGATTTTCTCCCTAACATTGGAGAGATTGGGAAGTTTACCCATAAAGCGTAAGTGTAGTTCATAACATGGAATAAAGTGAAAATGAATTGCATATTATACAATAATATGTATAATAATAAAACATATAAAAATATATATAGCTGATCACACCATGGTGAATTAACTAGCTAAGAAATAATTATTCTCATGCATTAAAGCTGAAATTCATACACTTGATCGGATAAAAAGCCCAAAGTGAACCAAATAACATCAAAACTATTCCTTAAAAATAGAACTATTACTGCTTGTGTTCCTTTTTACCTTCTGAATAATACTAACTGGTGTGCTCATCCACTTAAAAGAAAGAAGGGGAAGAAGTACAGGAAGAGTAGAAGGCGGATACAAACACAGAGTAAGGCAAGGTAAGTACCTTTCATCCATGATTCATGTGAACTTTTCATTTATAACAAAGCAAAAGGGGTCCCAACTTCCAAAGGGTTGGGCCAGGATGTACAATTAAAGTATATTTCATATTTCGTCTCAAGAACCAAGCACATCAATAGTGACAAAGTCTTGGAGCTTAGACTCCAAAACCTCAGAACAAATCTGGCCCATCATGTGGTAGAAAGACATGAGATCAGACAGCTGTTCCACTCTCATCTTCCCCATCACACTCCTTGCCAATCTCTCCCTCTCCTCATTCTTCTTCATCCTCTCCAGATAACCAGACGCATTCCTCACTGTTGCGCCCATTTCCATCAGCCTGTTCTCCTGCTGTGCACTCAATACCCTATTTGACTGCCCAAACAACGCAAAAACAAAACCCATTTGAATATTATTTCAAACATTACTCTAAGCCCATAAAACTTAAGCTTGTAATCTTCTAGCAACTTGATCAAACATGGATAATACTTTATCAGAAAAACAGACTGATCGAGTAATGTTTTTGAATTGACACCATAAAGTTCAAGATTATGTACCTCAAGGAACTCTGCGCCTGCTTCAAGCTCAGATTCTGTGGAGGGATGGATGTGGCGCCGGTACATATTCCTCGCGAGCGAGAAGCTACGCACAATGCTCTTCCTCTGCTTCTCCATTTCCTTATCGAGCTTCACAGGCTTGGGGACGCTTGTGGCACTATTAAGCTTCTTCTGATATGCAATCACCGCTTTCCCGAATTCCTGCACAATATCAACACAGACTCAGAAACATAATCACCCAATCAAAGCATTAAAAGACAATATCAAAAGGGAGCACACTGAATGGAAGAAATTGAACCTGGTACGCAGATGGGCACCCGGGATAATCAAACTCCTCCGAATCCTTGCGCCGCATCCTCTCCGGATGAAACTGCAACCCCATTATGAACTTCCCCTCTTCGGGATTATAGGCATCGGGGTCGTAGAACCCCTCGATCAACCCGTCCGGGGCGTGCGCCATCGGCACGAACCGCTGCGCCAATCGCTTCACCCCTTGATGGTGATAACTGTTCACCCGAATCGCCATCATCTGTCCTCCTTCCTCCAACGAATCCCTGAACCAGGAATGTAGAGGAGTCCCCTCCACCACTCTCACATCGTGTCTGTGACCGTCGTAGTTCTCGTAATCGATGTGCGCAGTTTTTGCGCTAATTTCGGAGCCAATTTGGTTCCTGGGGAGCTCCTTGTCGAGGTCTTGGTATAGGGTTCCGCCGCAGGCGACGTTGAGGATTTGGGAACCCCTGCAGATCCCTAGGAAGGGGATGTTGCGCTCCAAGCAGAGCTTGGCGAGTCGGAGCTCGATGGAGTCCTTCTCGCGGTCGATGGCGGTGTCGCTGGCGTGGAGGCGGCGGATCTCGTCCAGCTCCTCCGGGGACAGGGCGGCGCCGCCGTAGAGGGAGGGGTCGATGTCCTCGCCCTCGCAGAGGAGGACGCCATGGACGGGCTCGAAGCTGTCGAGGAGGAGGTGGACCCCCGAGACACGTGGCACGATCACCGGGACCGCGCCGTACCCTACGATCAGATCCAGGTGGTACTCTCCTGAAGATAAATCATCAATCCACCATTGCTTTTCAGATCAAAGGAACGAAAATAAATAAATAAATAAACCGAGAAATTTGGGGAAGAAACAGGGAATGTACCGACGAAATCGACGAATTTGTTCTTGCGGAGGCTTCGTCTGGAGACGATGAGGACGCGAGGGAGAATCACGGAGAGATCGGGAGGAGCCATGAATTGTGGTATGGTTTATTTATAATCTGATTTTATTTTTAAATGCTTGCTTCTTCCTAAAGTGATGCACAAACTAGAAGAATCGGTTCTTGAAACCTAGAACAATTGACGAACAGAACACAAGAAATTGTTGATTGTGATAGACAAAATTAGGGTTTGCATGCATGTATGCAGTGAACAACGAAAAGGTGAGTCCTTCTGCTTATGGGATTACGAGTTGGGGGGGCGGGGGATTTATAGGGTGGGGGAGGCGTTTATCTCTTATTTAATTTCGATAAACTTTTAAATGATTTTAATTATTCACAGAAAATATGTAAAAAGAACACGCAGTTATCTATTTTCAAGGAATTTAAAAATATAAAATTATTTATTTAGAGCATGAAAAATTATAGAAGGTTATGTATGTATTTTTATATAAATTTTCAATTCATTTGATAAAAAATATTTAAAAAATTAGAATTTAGAGTAGAAAATAAACTCAACGAAGAAATTGGAGATCTAAAAAAACATGTGGCAAGTGTGATTTACCGTAGCGGGTGAGACCGAGATGGGTCAAAGCTGAGGTGGCAACTGTCCTGAGTCCAGGGTGGGGTGGGTTGCCTTTGATTTTGGGTAACGCTTTGGTGGTGGCCTTATCTCTGTATTTATTTGGGCCGTGATTATCTGTTGGATAGTGCTCCTTTAGGCATTGACTGAATGCTTCTCATTTATTAGATTTTAAACTTTGGGGTGTGATTCCCTGGGGGGACTTTTCTACTTCTCCAAATGTTAAATAATTTATTATATAATTTAATCGTTACAACGTTCTTATATTTCCTTTCATTACTAAAAGAAAAGTCCTAAATAATTTGAAATTAGATGAAAATTTACACATTGTGTTGTTTCAGCCTATACGATTAAAATTTATATATTGTTAACCGGGATCAAATTATTTATTGTATGAGTATCATCGGAAAAGCAAATGACTTGTTCTAAATATGCTCGTTATTAGGTTCTAGTAGTTTAGTGATCATGATAATCATCTCTCTCAAAGGCGAGGTATTGTTTTCAAACACCGACAACGTTCAGATTTTGTGACGATTAAATCCTTATTTACACCTTCTTATTAATTTGGATGATTTAGATTTTTAAATATCTCTTTCAGATATAATCAGACGCATTTATCATCTTTTTAAAATTTAAATAAACGAGCATTGTAATAACAAATTTGCCCTTGGTGAAGGATGATGTGATATTGACTCATCAAAGATCATGATCAAATGTCATGGAACCCCAAGCATGCATTATTCTACGTACAGACATTAGAATAAGTATAGTCGTGGACTCCGACCCCAGATAGACCTTAATAGATTTATATTTATATATATATATATATATAGATCATGAGAACAACTGCAAGGATACTTCTTCCTTTAGTATTTGTTTATTTGTCCCCTTGCTTTAATACACGTGCCAAATCCATGGGACCCAAACTCTGACCAAAGAGAGGGGAAGGAGAAATAGAATTATGACTCATTTGGATACTCACATGGAAAACATTATTTTTGATAAAAATTAAAAAAAAAAAGAAATTTTCAGAAAAAATATCTAGCGTTTCACATAAATTTGAAAAGTATTTTTATGCGGGGAGTACTTTTTGGACAAGAAATACTTTGTGTGTGGGTTAAAGCGATAAATAAGCCTCAGAACTTTATGTGTTGGTCAAATGAGTTCAAAAACTTTAATTTAGTCCAAAGGAGCACCTAAAGTTGTATCTCGGGCTAATGTTATCCATTTATAATGATAACGCTAACCCGATTAAGTTGTACTGATTCAGATGCAGACATGGTCACAATTAATAATAAAATATTCTTTTATGATAGAAAACGTAATACTTTTGATTGATAAATTTAGGAAATGTTACGTTCCCCAATCCCAACCTCTGTATCCCTTTTTTACAAGTTGGAAGTTGCCCACCAGCTTCCATCCTATGCTAACACTAGATTTTACACCATATACAAGAGGAAAATATGTATTAAAAATTATGATTGAGATAAACACTGATTATGATTGCCTCGAAGTCAATTTGAAAGAATTAGGGGACGCGGGTATTTTTTTGAAAACTAGAGGGAGTGTTGGCATCTATTTTTACAAAAAGGTGAGACGATGCCAATGCCTTTTATCTTAAAATATATTTTATTTCATTTTACTTATGCCATCGTATCAAATGTATTCTAATAAATCTTGGTATAGCTATAATTTTAAATCGTCAATAAATGTAATTATCTTTTGTAATTGATGAGTATGGCTAGTGACACTTTGTGTATCTACTGGCTTCGTACATGTCAATCGAATTGAATGAATTAAAAGTGATACCATAAAATTTTACAGATTCTCACGAGAATGCAATACTCTCTAGTTTAACAATTCTTTTTGTCTCCTTTTTTTAGCGGGAAACAAGTATGAGAAGATGAATCATTGACGACAAGAAGAATCTAATCTTTTTGCTAATATTATAGTGATTCTTATTAATATTATTCACACAAGAGGCCATACTTAGTTTCAGTCCCACCAACACTTGATTTTTGGACCTACAACCCCATTCCACCATTTTAAGAAGCGAAGATGTCAATGGATCATTAGAAACAACCAAATGGACTTGGTGACATTTTGAGAAATGGCTTTGGTGATGGCTGTCGGAGTTGACCCCCAAATACTATTGAACCTATAGAGGGAGGGGTGTGAAGTTGAAGTGAGTGATGCACTGAGTTGTGACCCTATTCTTTTGTATATTTATCTTTATACGCTTTCCTATCCAAATTATATTAGGTTTGTCATTGGTGTTTGGGTCTTTTGGAAAAAGTTGTGTTAGCTTTGCCATGATTTATCGAAAATATATATATATTTTTTGTCGAAATAATATTTTTTTATTTGGGTTATAATTCAATGATCACGACAAATTCCTATTAAAGCTGAGGTCTCAAATCTAACGATTTGTTCTTAAAAAAAAAAAAATTAATTAAAAAAAGATAGACTTTCCTTTCGAAATTAAATATATTGTGAGAACTTAACTTCGGCGTAACTTCAACCATAAACATCAAGGGCTTCACTTCAGCATAACGCTTTATTTTCTTCATATTTCCTTAACACACACATCTCTGGAGTCACCGAAAAGAACACACGTGGAAGGTAGAGACAGAGAAACATATCGCATAACTATTTTATTCATAATCATATGAATATATTTCATAGCTTTAGAAGACGTGAGAGAGTCCTGCGAGATGGGATGCCAACGCCGCACTTGGACGCAACCTTCTTGGCGTTAGGGGTATCGAAATACGGATGCGTCGCCGGGTGTCTCATGTGCCCACAAAAGCATGGCAGTTGCCCCCGGAGCTTAGTGCAGCACAGGTTCGTCGGCGGTGTCCCCGTCTTGATGGCCGGGTAACACGGCTTAGCTCCCGCCGGATTGCAGTTCGCAGCAGTCTCCACTTGTCCCATTTCCGCCACCGCCAGCGCCGCCACAGTCACCGCCCAGAGAAGAGAGGCATTGTGGCAAGAACGCACACACTTCGTCGTCTTCAAAACCCAAACGGTGTTTTCCTTGCAGAGGAGAGAAATGGCTTTGGGGATGGCCGCAGGAGTTGGCCCCCAAATATTATTGAATTTATAGAGGGAGGGGTGTGAGGTTGAAGTGATGCGCTGAGTTGTGACCCTATTCTTTTGTATACGTATCTTTATATGCTTTCCTATCCAAATTATACCTTTTTTCTAAAGCCCCCTATTAGGTTTATCATTTATGTTTGTGCTTTTGGGAAAAATTGTATTGAGCTTTCTCATGATTTATCAAAAATTATTTTCTTTTATCGAAATAATAAAAGAAAAACTAAAATTAAGCTTCCCTAAAATTGACCCATATATATATATTTTTTACTTAGATTATAATCTCGTGATCACGACAAATCCCTCTTAAAGCGGAGGTCTCATGTTTGAATCTTAACAATGGCCAGATTTCATAATGGTTGGTTTAATCCCCGTTTCCTCTCCTTTCCCTACTAACGCTATGCCGACTCATATTTACAAGGCTTGTCCGCTCTTTATTTGAGCTTGAATTCTTAACATGCTCTCAGGTATATTATATGGAACAAATATAAGAACAATGGCCTGTGCAAATATCATAATTAATAGTGGGATCAGTTCAAGATCTTGTCAATTAGTCAAGGGGCTTGCAAATTCTCCCTATGGAATTGTATTCTCAGTTGGGGATTAGAGTCTCTTGTGCTCCAAACAAGAGGCCTTTTGTATAAACGGGAAAAGGCCCCTCTCTTTCACGTTAGGCTTCTCTACTACTCTGCCATCACACCCAAAACTGGTTATTAGGCCACTAGGCTCTCACTTTTAAAGAAAATTGTGACAGCTTAGGGGCCACTTGCAGTCAAAACTGCAGGACATTAAATGGAGACTTTGGCCATTTTCTGAGTTATTTACTAGATTTGGACACGTACCTAAAGCCGATGAGGCATGAGTGACTTGACTTTTAGCTCATAAAAATCACCCTTTAACCTCTGTGGGTCGCCCCTCCTCAGCTCATACGGCTTCTTCCTGAGAAAAGGAAGCACAAAATTTTATGATCAAAGGCAGATGTTTGGGAAATATAACTTTATAAATCTATTTTCCAAAAAACGCGAATTACGTGACACGTTCAATGAATTGGAGTAGGAGGTTGCCCATGCTAAGTGTCTTCATTAATTTTTTTTTTTTTTTTACTGTCCCCATGTTTTTTGCGGAAGGATAAAATGCTCGAGTAAAATAGTTCTATATTTTTCTTAATCTATAGTTCTAATAGATATCGGGGTGGAGGAGGAGGGGCTGATACGTACCGTAAGGTGCTTTTATTACTGGGCCGATCTCTTTTCTTACTGTTCTATTGGGCCAATCTTTTTCTGTTACTGGGCCTATTGGGTCAAAAGGTTTCGTTACTGGGCCTATTGGGCCTACGTTTTATTACTGGACTATTGGGCCTTTGTTCTGTATTGCTGGGCCAATTGGGCCTCTCTCTCTTTTTTTTTATTGGGTATATTTATTCATCACGAGAGAGGCCATATTCATTTTTAATTTAATTTTCATACTCGCACACTTGGTTTTTGAACCTCTAACCTATCTCCATTCTCACGGGGAGAGGAGATGCTATTGAATCAAAACCCATTGAAAACTTTCAAATGAAATCCGTGAAGAGAATTTTGACTAATCCTCCAAAACACAACTACACAAGTATAAAACAAATTCAACCCAAAAACGAAAAATGGGAAAGAAAATGAGAATCATACTCTTCTTATTTATTGATAAAAGAGATTAAAAGTGAACCAACCCTCAACAGTTGATCAAGTCCACCATAAACATCAAGGGCTTCACCTCAACACAACACTTTCATTTTCTTCATTTGTCCTTACCACACACGTCCCTAGATTCACTAGAGAACACACACAAACATATCACGCAACTATTTATTCATAATCATATATATATATATATTATCATAGCTTTAGAAGACATGAGGGAGTCTAGCAAGTGGGGATGTGAACGCCGCACTTGGAGACAACTTTCTTGGCGTTAGGGGAACCGACATACTGACGCAGCGCCGGGTTTCTTATGTACCCACAAAGGCATGGCTGTTGTCCCCGGAGCTTAGTGCAGCACAGGTTGGTCGGCGGCGTCCCCGCCGTGATGGCCGTGTAACACGGGCTTAGCTCGGTCGGATTGCAGTTCGCAGCGGTCACAGCTTGTCCCATTTCCGCCACAACAAGGGCCGCCACAATCACGGCCCAGAGGAGAGCGGCATAGTGGTAAGAACGCACGCTCCTCATCTTCAAAACCCAAATGATGGTTTGCTTAGAGGGGGGAAAGGGAGGGTGAGGAGAATGGCTTTGGAGATGGTTGTAGGGGTTGGCCCCCAAACATTGAATTTATAGTGAAGGGGTGTGAGGTTGGAGCGATGCACCGACCTGTTCTGGAAACCCCCCCCCCCCCCCCCCCCCCCCCACCGTTCTTTTGCATATTTATCTTTGTATATTTTCCTATCCAACACGTAACTTCTTCCAACAAAAAAAAAAAAAAAAACCCTCTCTTTCCGCGTACATGTTCAAGCTTCTCGGAAAGCTGTTTTGAGTCTTTCGAAGATTTGCCAATCATCTTTTTATTTTTCCATCGAAAAGAGTTCTTTCAAAAATTTGCCAAACTTCTTTTTATTTTTCCATCGAAAAGAGCTTTTTCAAAGAAAAAACTAAAAATAAAGTTCCCCCAAAGTGATCCATATTTTTGCCACTTGGATCATAATTTAGTTATCACGATAGACCTCTCTTAAAGAGAAGGTTGCATGTTCAGATTTCGTGGTGGTTTAATCCTGGTTTCCTCCTCTTTCCCTACCAACGCTTTGCTAACCCATATTTACAAGACTTGTACACTCTTTATTTGGAATTGAATTCTCTACATGCTCTCTTACACGCGACATTTTTTTTCTAAACGAAATATAAAAATAATTGCTTATCATGATTAATAGTGAACAGGATCACTTCAATGCCATATTAGTCATAACTAACAAATCGTTTGCTTCATGAAACAAACCTTGAAAAGAATTATTCCTTTCACACTCCCCGCATACTTTATGTTATATTTCTATGAAATACCCTATTTTATCATTCCACGAACTAAACGAGTGGTGAGGTCTACAAATTAACAATATGGCACTGTATTCCCAATAAGAGGATGGGGTCTCTCGTGCTCAAAACAAAAGGCGTAGCGTTATATAAACGGGAAAAGGCCTCTCTCTCTCTCTCTCTCTTTCACATTAGGCTTCTCCGCTATTATCATGCAATCCTCCTTTTGCAATGACACTCCAAAACTGGTTGTGAGGCCAACAGACTCTCACTTTTAAAAGAAACGGATGCATTAAAATTGTGAGTGGTTAGGGGCCACTTGCTGCCAAAACTGCACGAAAATCATGAAAACTCTGGCCATGTTCTGAGTTTTTTTATTAGGTGGTGAATTGGCTCTTAGCTCAGAAAAATCACTCTGAACCTCTGTGGTGGGTCTCTCGTCTCTCAGCTCAACTAGCTTCTTTCTAAGAAAAAGGAACAAAAACGAAAGAAGAGGAGGAATTCAGTTTGAATCTTGCACTACCTAAATTTTATAATCAAAACAAGATATTTCGGACATACAACTTTAAACCCATTTGCAAAAAAAGAAAAAAAAAAAAAAGAGAGAGAATTACGAGTGAGTCATTCAATGAATTTGAGTAAGAGGTTACCCATGCTAAATTAATCAAAGATATGAAAGGCCACCCATCTTACCTTCATTAATTTTGTAGGGTGACCCATGTTCTTGCAGAAGGATAAGATCTTTTGAGTAAAATAATTCTGCATTTCTTTTTTCTATTCAAATCCCGATCATATTTTTAAAATAAATATTATAGGCTATTTTTAGTAAATTACTTGACTACCCTCCTCCAAACAATAGCTGAATCAAATTTTCATAGCCTCTCTCCCTTCTGGCCTTTCACCTCCTTTTTATTTTTTTTTTTCTTGGTCTACTCACCCGGTGTCCGAAGGTCAAACGACCTCAGCTAAATCCAGTTCGAGTCGGGAGGACCCACAAGGAAGGGTAAAGCTCTCCTAATGCCTATTTTTTCATTTATAAGACTCAAACTTGAAATTTTATTTAAGATAAATCAAGTTTTTAGTCGCTTGAACCAATAGGCATCGGTGCCTTTCGCCTCCTTTGTCTCCTGGAGAAGCCCGCAACCAAAAGCCCAACATACAAGTAAAACCTATCCAAAATACATTGCAGCCCAAAGATGGTCTGAAGCCCAACTCATATACCGAAGGCCCATATAGCTCCATTGGAGAAGCCCGCAGCCAAAAGCCCAACATACAAGTAAAACCTATCCAAAATACATTGCAGCCCAAAGATGGTCTGGAGCCCAACTCAGATACTGAAGGCCCATATGGCTCCAAAGACTTAGAAAATAGATCGGAAATCTATTTGTCGCGTGTATAAACCCCAATTTAAGTCTAGAATGATCTTAAAGGGTATAAACCCCAATTTAAGTCTAGAATGATCTTAAAGGGGCGGTCAACTACAAACGCATGACGTTGACTGGTGGCTTTTTAAATGAACAATGAAGCTGTTACCTACTTTTGAAGCGTCAGTTATTTATGACATTTTAAATAAATACCTTCAAGTAGTTACCCAACACGGTGGTGTCGGACTCAGATTTTAAAATATACATGAAGTATACATAAGTGATGTGGACTTGTATTAAACTGAATTGTTTAGTGCCTTAATCTTCACATTATTTAGAACACACTCAATAATATAAAAGAGTCAAAATTATGGAAGGGAATCTTCTCCAGTTGACCTACAGTGTAGCCTAATTTTACATCAGCTTATTAATTGAACATACTTGAAGAATTGTTATGCTTGCACCCAATACATAGAACAAATTAAGGATCTGTCTCTTATTTTTAAAATATAACTAATTTTAATTGAAACTACACCCCACATGACATAATGAATTAACTTTTGATTTGTTATGTGATTTGAGTTTGAGCATATATATTTATTTATATTTTAATAGGTTCATTGTTGAGTTAACATGATCATTTTTATGCGATATGGAAAAAGAATCTCAAAATAATATGCAATTTTTTTTTTCAAAGTAGGTGTGCAAATCAACTTTTTTCAATATAAATTTTAGTCACACACTTGCCAATTGCATCACTAACTTTCGCCTTTTTATTATGCAATTGACAATTGCGTGACTAACTTTCGAAAATTGATTGCAACGTTGGCAATTGCGTGACTAACTTCTGAAAATCAATCGCAACATTTAAATGCTAATCACACATTTGATAATTGTGTGACTGACACCCTTAAACTGACACAATTGTGCTATTCACCTCACCCACAACAATCAAAATTTTGTCATTTTCTTTACTATCATTTCTAATAGTTTTAATTTGAATTTCATAATGTTGTCATCCTTATTCCCATAATATTTTATTGGGATAGTCGAATCATAGAAAAATCACAGATCAGTCGCAGTTACAAATGAAGCACATCATATATGAGCCTAGTACAACCAATAAAATGCTCCGCTCTCTAACCGAGTAGTTATATTCGTTGATGGCGGTTGATCTGAAGTTCTATAAGCTTAATACGTTATTTCAATGTCCTATTACTCTCAAATGAAGGGCATATGCAAGCTTTTTAGTAACACTGGTTCATGATGAAAATATATTAAACTACATCCTGTTCTGACTCGACTATCCTTGCTGTCATACTTGGTAGATTTATGTTCAAATTAAGCCGATTCTGACCTCAAATATGGATGCACTCAATTACAATGGTCAACCGCTTGCCAGGCCAAGTCTTGTGGCATCAATTCCACACATCTTTTCACCAAAAATTAATACAAATTCACAATAAAGCCACTACCTCAGTTCTCCTTCAGTCTAAATGCACTAAAACTATACTTAACTCATAATTTCTTATGCATTCAATATCAATAACAATATTTAATCCTCAATCATCACAAATCACAAAATTTTTATATATGATGCAAAAAAAATCAGACCACTAACCTGCTGAGAGGAAGAATCACCGATCATTGCAATGATCTTTATGCTGAAATTGATAGGAATTTCAAATTAATAGTCACACAATTACCAACTGCCAACTGTGTTGATGAGATTTTTATGGTAACGTCCGGGCAATGGCTGTGGAATAGAGGGTACAGCAGCAGCGACGAACCGCGAAAAAGTGGGGATGAGGCAACTGCAGGGGTATATGGACCACACGGTGGCGACGAAATGGGGGTGAGGCTGCAGCGGCGCGGGGATGGCTCGGCAGGGGAAGGAGGCAGCGGCGGCGGCGGCATTCATTTGAGGCTGTGACGGTTCAGGGCACACGGTGGGAAAACAAAGGGAGCTATAGATGGAGAAGAGAGGGAAGAAAATCAGAAGTACACAATGAGAATTAGTTGTACGGAATGAGAGGTGAAAGAAATCGTTAGAAGAATCGGAAAGAAAAAAATAGGGATGCACTTAGAACAGAGAGGAAAGGAAGAGGGGTGGAGCAGCGGGGTTGCGGTGCTGGGGAAAAAGGGTGAGGGAGAAGGGGGATTTAAAGATTTTTAGGAAAAAAATTATATATTAATATCCAGGCAACTGATAATTACATCATCAAAGTAATAAAATATTAGTCACCTAATTATTAATTATTTGATAAAAATATTTAAAAATTTGTATATAATTACTAATTATATGATTAAAATTATAAAAATTAATTATATAATTTATAATTATGTGACTAAAACTGAAAATTTAATTAATCTTGTAATCGATAATTACAAGATCGTAAACAAAAACTTATACGGCGAAAAAATCAATCGGAGCACGCGCTTTATGCATTTTTCTGTTTTCATATTATTTCGAGATTTTTCACGCGAATCATGATCCCACAACTATCGAGGTAGTCTTTACTTACGTGTGAAATGTCATCGTCCGTGGGACCGTGATAGTGACATTTTCCCGATGCTTGAAGAGCCCCCACCAAACAAAACATTGTCCTCTCATGGCTCATTTTGACGGAACTGCCCCTGGTCTCTCCCCACATTCACCCCTTAGCACCTCTCGCTCGATAAATTATTCTTCCGCGCCATAGCAAACTCTCTTCAATTAGCAATCGCCGTAATAATGGCTCAGGATTTACAAAATTCCGAATTTTCATCTCTTGCGCTCTAGCCGTTAAAGTATAACGACCGCTCGCCATAATAGTATAGAAAAATATGGGTATTTTATTGCAAAACTCTAGTGATTCATTACACATAAAATGCTCTTCAAACGTCACGAAAATTAGTAGGAACGGACCATGACAGCATAAATTAGTGCAAATTGTTAAATACCAATCCTAAGTTAGGCTCTTATACATTCTGAATACAAGACTTGCAGCAATAAAAAAACATCATAAATTACGATTCATATATGAAAGTTACTGACCTTTCCATCCAAGGACAGAAAGATAAAAGCAGGGAAGAAATGATAAAAGTTAAGGGAATGACCCTACATGCAAAGGGAGGTCCGCCAGTATGACTTTCAGAAGAGGAAGAGGGATTCAAATAGAGAGTAGAGTGCTTTATTGAAGGGCTGTCGAAATAGGGAGAAGGGCACAAAATGTAGTTGGGAGAGCATCTACTGTCTGGGCAGCTAACCTCTACAAATGAATCACACTTCAGTTGGGTCCAATTCAGAGCGCAGCATTTGACGAGGACCAAAGAAACACCATGGAGATCTCTCCCTCCCTCCCTCCCTTCCCCTGAGCAATAAGCCTCCCGTTCCAGGGCAAGCTTGAAAAACAATCCCAGGTAATCCTCTGCTGCTCTCATTTGCCCTTCTGTTTGTAAGCTATGTATGTGACATTCTTCTTAAATTCTTGGTTTTCACAAGGTTCTAGTTCGGTTTCTTATGGACCCGAACCTGGACCCAAAAAATTTAAAAGGGTCTAGACCCGCCCCGTTTCCACAGGTTCAAACTCAGAGCCATTACTAATATACCCGCAGGGTAAATGGGTCTACGGGCCGGACCCCTTTTTAATTTTCAAACGCGAGGGCTTTCGATGTGCCCCTTTCCAGAAGTTCTAATGCCGGATCTTGGTCCCCTTACAGAACTAGCTTCCATATTTATCTGTATAGCAAAGTGAAGGAGCATGGTTCCTAAGAGGCATATGTTTGTATACAACGGGGTACTGTGTTGGAACAAAGTGATCAAAACATTACACTGTTTCTGTGAACTTACGGCACTAATCATGAAATCAACGTAATTCAAATATATATAAGTATCTGTGCGCGCGCATGTGTATATATATTGACTCATATATTTGGTGATATTTTCAAGCTAGGAACCTCAAAGCTCATGTAGATAGTAACATTCTATAGGCTAGTCACCCAGGGTAGTTTACTCGAATGCAAGGGCACGACCCTAAAAAGGAACAAAGAAATTTAACTCCGTAATGGTAGTCAAAGAATTTTGTGCACACGGAAATATAAATACAAACAAACACAGATGTATGCTCGCATGTATGCAATGCTTATGCACCCAGATGTATTAATACCTGGAGATTTTTGATGACGGAAGGGCATACCTGTAATTGGGCAGTTAAGTCGAACCATGCTTGAATCGTAGCCAATTGAGTTTTCTGCTATTCATTTTGTGCCTTTGTTGATTGTCAGCTGAGAGAAACGACGCCAAAAATGGCCAATTCCCCCAAAATTGCTCCAACCGATGATGATCGCTTTCAAAGTGAAGTCGAGATAATTGACATTCCATTACTTTTGAAGGGAACCCATGAAGAGGATTCTTCTAAAAATGAGCGATCCATCTACTCCGACTGGCGCAAATGCTGCATCTACAGGGTCCCAAGAAAGCTCCGCAGCGTCAACGAAGCGGCGTACACTCCTCAGGTGGTGCCCATAGGCCCTTATCACCACAACAAGCCCAACCTCAGGGCCATGCAGACCCTCAAATCCAAATACCTTGATGAATTCTGCAAGTGAACCGGGAAAACCCGCGAAGATCTCAAGAACTACATTGACAAAGAGCGTGAGGAACGGATCCGAGCCTGTTATGCCGGGACTTTTTTTGAGCCCATTCCAGGAGATTTTGTGGATATGATCATGACTGATGCTGGTTTCATTATTGAGCTCTTACTGAGGAGCATTGAAGGAAATGAAGATGATTATATTCTGTGCAAGCCCTGGCTGAAGAATTGCATAGAGCACGACCTCATATTACTTGAAAATCAGCTCCCATTCTTCGTTCTCAAAGACATCTTTGCCTATGCCGAGCCTCCCATTCCCAACTATCTCGTCGAAGAAGAGACCCAAATGAATCTCAACAAGGATCCTTCACCCTTTCTAGAATTAACTTGCAAGTACTTCTTCAAGCTTCACAAGTTCAAACATCATCAGGTTACACACTCTATGTATACGGTTTCGGAGGTTCAGCATTTCAATGATTTGCTAAGATCTTACTTTTGTCCCTTTACGCTTGAGCATGGTAAGAACAAGATCGGGAGGTTGAGAAACGCAACGAAGCTGGACGAAGCAGAGTTGGATTTTGAGCCAAATGTCAAGAACCCCTACTTAAGCACCATAACCTTCAAACAGGGCCGGTGCGTGAGGCATTGTCCCTGCTTCAACTGCGCCTGGCTTTCAACTGGTTGCCATGCTTCCACTGTCTCCCTGCCTCTCTGAAAGTCCAACACCCCACGCTGGTGCTTCCCCACTTAACAGCAAACGACACCACAGAGTGCATTTTCCGGAACCTCATGACGCTGGAACAGTGCCATTACCCGGACGAGACATATGTCTGCAACTATGTGTCCCTAATGGACAAGCTCATTAACACCACTGCGGATGTAGAGCTTCTCATGGACAAGAAAGTGATTGCTAATTACCTGGGAAGCAGCAAGGCAGTGGCAGAGCTCTTCAACAAGCTTGGCCAACACGTCGTTGAGCAGAACACCTGCTTCTATAGTTGTGTGCAGGAAATCAGGGGCCACTGCAAGAATCCTCTCAGCCGCATCATGGCCACCTTGAAGAGTGTCTATTTCCATGATTTCTGGAGGGGCACCGCAACCATTGTAGGGATCATAGTTCTGGGTATGACTTTCTGGAATATCTTCTTGAAGCATATTCTCAAGTAGTTTAAAGAATAGTAGCTTCTCTCTCCGTTGCATGTTAAGTTGGAGTGATCCTTTGCTTTGAACTGATTAGCCCAGTTACCTAGATATCTAGAGTGGTGCACTTGGGCATGCAACCGGGTTTTTTATTTCCCTGTTTCCTTTCCTTCTCTAGTAGTAGCTTGTAATATTACGAAGTTGTTTCTGATTTATGTTTGACTCCAGTTAAGGTATGTTATCTGAACCGAATAAATGTACGTATGTATGTTTTGACTCAACGAAATAACTATTCTATTTTTGGCACCTGGCCTAATGGTGCCTGCCATGGTTGTAAACAAGTTGAGCATTGCCATTACCTATTCATGCTCGACTCAATTCGACTCGGGGGGAAAAAAAAAAATTCAAGCTCAAGCTACATGAGTAGTCTCACTAGTCATGCTCAAGCCTTGAGATACCTGACCAGAACTCAAGTGCAACACCTTCCCTACTCATATATATACACACAGATGCATTAAAAATGTGAATTAGGCACCCCTCGCGGTCAAAACTGCAGGAAAGTAACGGAAACTCGACTTATTTACTTGATATGGACATATTCCCAATGCTGATGAGGCATAAGTGACTTGGCATTTAGCTCAAAAAAATAACTTTGAACTTCTGTGGCTCTCTTGTCTCTCAGCTCATATGGTTTCTTTCTAAGACAAACAAAAACAGGATTTCGGTTTGAATATTGCACAAACTAAATTTAATAATCAGAGCAAGACATGTTTTGGAAATGTAATTTTAAGCCTATTTATAAAAAAATAAAAATAAAAAAGTGAATTACTTGTGAATGGCTGTGCTAGATTTGGCTGGGAGGATGCCTGTGCTAAATTAATGAAAGAAGTGAATGGCCAGCCACGTTATCTTCATTAATTTTTCAGTGTCACCCATTGGATAAGATCTTTCAGTAAAATAATTCTGTATTTTTTTTCAATCACACCTCGAATATAAATTTTTTATTTAATATTCTAAGTATATCACTTGATTACGCTCCTATAAATAACAAGCTGAATCAAATTTTCGTAGCCACTCACCCACCCCCACTTTGGGCCTTGGAGAGGCCCACAAAAACCAGTCCGCCTCACAAACAAAAGCCCAACCTACAAGTGAAAACCCAAGCGAGGTTGGTCTAGCCCAACTTAAATACCCAAAGCCCATAGGCCTACAACAATTATAAAACAAATTTTAGACAGGAGCCGCAATGATTTGTTCTGTACAACCCCAAATTAAACTATTCTGATTTGTCGGTGCCACTTGCGTATGCGTGTGTGCGCACGAAATATAAACCAAAAAGATATATTCAAGCTATAGAATGATCTTAAAGATGTAGTCAACAACAAACACATGAGATTGATGGTGTGGCATTTTAAATAAAATTTAAAACATCAAATTGTTATCCTTTGCCACCCTGCAGGCAGTTTAATGAAATTTTCAATTTCATGATATTTTATATAAAATAATAATAATAATAATTGTAAGGATAAGATCAATGATGCACAGCTATAATCACGTGGCGGGTCAAGTGAAATGAAATATCTAGAAACTTTCCTAGGTGACCATTACATTATTTTAGAATGCATTCAATGATAAAAGGGGGGCCAATTATTGGAGGGAGTTGGGGGGTCTTTATTTATATTATGAAATGACCTCGTCAGTGAGAAAGAAGCTGGGAAGGGGACCCCTAGTGTAATAATATGACATTTCCTAACTCTTTAAAGTGTCCTACCAAACAAACCATTGTCCTGCAGTGGAATGTTTTGACGCCACTGTCCCTGGTCTCTCCCACTATCTACGCATGCTCCCCTTGACCCCCCCGGCCCTCTCATAAATCAATGTTGCTTCCCATAGCCACAAGCTCTCTTTAATTAGTGTTACAAATAGCATAATAATTTTAATCAATAGAAATAGAAATAAAAAATGAAACGCACAATAGCACAGAATTTACCCACCGAATCCAATCAGTAGAAGTAATAGGATCCAATCAGTAAAGGAAATTACAGTTCCCACCTCTGGGCGCTCTAAACAGTCTCGTGTTCATAAAAGTTTTTGCCCTTTCTGTCTGTGCTTATACGTTTTTTCACTTTTCCATTCTGTCCATGGCGGATTGGTAAAGGAACAGAGAAGAATGACCCTGAATGCAAAGGGAGACCCACCGCCACAATAGAGCGCGACTTTCGGATGAGGAAAAGGGGAGGGGGGGTCAAAAAGATAAGAGAGAGGGATCGAAGTGCTTTCATTAAAGAGATCATGAAAGAGAGAGGAAGGAGGAGCAAGGAGAAGAGATGAGCACGAGATTTGGCTGACGAACACTGCTGCATGAGCAACTAACCACTATAAATGAATTACACTTCTGTCGTGTCCAGTTCAGTGCGCAGCATTTGAAAAGAAAGAGAGAAAAACCCCAAAGCTCTCTCTCTCTCTCTCTCTCTCTCTCTCTCTCCTTCTTTCCCGGAGCAAAGACCCACTCATTTTAGGGCAAACTTGAAGAACAATTCCAGGTATCCTTTGCTGCTGTTATTTCTCATTTCGTTTGTAAGCTGTGTGTGTGTGTGTGTGTGTGTGTCATTCTTCTTAAATTCTTGGGTCATAAGGCCCCCCCCCCCACCTCTCACTATCTCCCGTGTGTGTGCGCATCTTCAAAAAATTACACCGTTTCTGTGAACTTGCTGCCTCGCAAAAATAATCATGAAAACAAGGAGATTCCAACGGAACATTCTGTCTGATATTTTTCTCCTCAGAATAAGTATTCAGAACATAAGAATCTCACAAGTGAATCACCAGGGTCCGAGGGGACATGAAGTCTCAGGGCATATTCATTTATGCGGTGCAGTGCAGTCGTAGTGTGGTTATTATGCCCTTTCTGAGAGCATCAACCCTTTGCAAAGTTTTTTTTGGTCTGGATCTGGGATTTTGTATCAAAAAAAAAAAAAAAAAACCAAAAAGGGCCAGTCCTGCCGTCCCAACAAAACCGAAGTCATCAGATTTGTACCGGCTAAGCAAACTTACAGCACTCACGTCTCTAGTGTTCTAAGCAGCATTGCAAGGGGGAGAAAAATGGGTCTGAAAGCATAACCAATGTAAGGGCACGATCCTTAAGAGGACAAAAGGAGAATCAATTCTGTAAGCATTAGTTTAAAAAAAAAAAATTGTGCACACGGACACATAAACACAAACAAATACAGCTACATATGCACACATATATTTCATGCTTATGTCAACAATATCAAGCGAATGGTGGGAGAGATAGATGCCTTGTTTACTTCCCCCCCCCCCCCCCCCCCCCCCTCCCCTTTTAGTACTAATTAAGAGCTGGAAATTTTTGATCACGAAAGGGCGTACCTGTAATTGAGCAGTTAAAGTCGAACCATGCTTGAATTGTAGCCAATTGAGTTTTCTGCTATTGATTGTGTCTTTGTTGATTGTCAGCTGAGAAAACGAAGCCGATACTGCAGGGGAAAAATGGCCGACTCCCCCAAAATTGCTCCAACCGATGATGACCACCTTCAGAGTGAAGTCGAGATAATTGACATTCCATTACTTTTGAAGAGAACCCAAGAAGAGGATTCTTCTAAAAATAAGCAATCTATCTATTCCGACTGGCGCAAATGCTGCATCTACAGGGTCCCAAGAAAGCTCCGCAGCGTCAACGAACCGGCGTACACTCCTCAGGTGGTGCCCATAGGCCCTTATCACCACAACAAGCCCAACCTCAGGGCCATGGAGATCCTCAAATCCAAATACCTTGATGAATTCTGCAAGCGAACCGGGAAAACCCGCAAAGATCTCAAGAACTACATTGACAAAGAGTGTGAGGAACGCATCCGGGCCTGTTATGCCGGGACTTTTGAGTGCATTCCAGGAGGTTTTGTGGATATGATCATAACTGATGCTGGTTTCATTATTGAGCTCTTATTGAGGAGCATCGAAGGAAATGAAGATGATTATATTCTGTGCAAGCCCTGGCTGAGGAATTGCATAGAGCACGACCTCATATTACTTGAAAATCAGCTCCCATTCTTCGTTCTCAAAGACATCTTTGCCTATGCCGAGCCTCCCATTCCTGACAATCTCTTTAAACAAAAGGCCGATCCTCCCATTCCCGGCAATCTTTTTAAACCAAATGGCCATTTCAAGGGTCCTTCACCTTTTCTAGAATTAGCTTGCCACTACTTCTCCAAGCATCACAAATTCAAGCATCGCATTACAGATTCTCCGTATTTGGTTCTGGAGGTTGTGCATTTCACCGATTTGCTAAGATCTTACTTTTGTCACAATATGCCTGAAAGTGGGGAGAATGACATCGGTAGTCTGAGGAACGTGACGAAGCTGGACGAAGCCGGGGTGGATTTTGAGCCGGATGACGAGACCACTTACTTGAGCACCATAACCTTCAAACAGGGGTGGTGCATGAGGCACTGTCCTTTCTTCAACTGCGCCTGGCTTTTCAACTGGTTGCCTTGCTTCTCCTATCTCCCTCCCTGTCTAAAAGTACAGCACCCCACTCTGGTGCTTCCCCACTTCAAGGCAGACGATGCCACAGAGTGCATTTTCCGGAACCTCATGGCACTGGAACAGTGCCATTACCCAGACAAGACCTATGTCTGCAACTATGTGTCCCTAATGGACAAGCTCATCAACACCCCCGCAGATGTGGAGATGCTCATGGACAAGAAAGTTATTGCCAATTTCCTGGGAAGCAGCAAGGCAGTAGCGGAACTCTTCAACAATCTTTGCCAACACATCGTCGAACAGAACTCTTGCTTCTATGGTTGTGTGCAGGAAATCAAAGACCATTGCAAGAACCCTCTCAACCGCATCATGGCCACTTTGAAGAGCGTCTATTTCCTTGATTTCTGGAGAGGCACTGCGACCATTGTGGGGATCATAGTTCTCGGTATCACTTTCTGGAGTATCTTCTTGAGGCATATTCTCAAGTAGTGGGAAGACAAGAAGCTTCTCTCTCAATGGTAAGTTAGGTTGGAGTAATCCTTTGCTTTGAACTGATTAGCTCAGGTGTGTGCAATCGTGTTCTCTTTCCCTTTTTACCCCCCTTTTCCATTGGCAGCTTGTAAAGTTATGAAGCTGTCTAATGTTTTACCCCAGTTATGAACTGCACTTAATGCATGTGATGTTTGGTTCAATGGTGTAACTATTTTATTTTTGTCGCCTTGCCTAGTGGTACCAGCTGGGGTTGTAAAAGTTGAGCATCGCTCATGAGATGCTCACTCAAAACATGTTCAAGCACTAGTTACTGGAGTAGTCTCATTAGTAAAGCAAGCTTGAGCCTCAAGATACTTTCCAGAGCTCAAATTCGAACCACTCGAGCAGTCTGAGTAGTCTCACCAGTCGACTCAACAGACCCACCCTCCCTACTAATATATATATACACACACACGTGGAACAGAGTTCCTTCTGCTCCTATGCTTGTGTTTAGACCCCAAGTGCCTTGTGAGATGTTGCCTAGGGTTTATCTCCGTCATTTTTGGAGAGAAGCGGCTAATAATATAGTGGGGAAAACAGTTTTGGTCATGCCGTTTGGAATATATAATCAATCGCCATACAAAATGTGTTTGATGCAAGGGGCACCTTCTTCCACTTTGCATGTTCCAAGCAGAACTCGTACAATTCCTTTAACATTCCCTCCCTTTTGGTGGTAGGGATTAAATACATAGCAGCTCTTGATGTTCTAGTTTGAAAATAAGAAACAGTGCATCACACTTCCTCTTTCCATCAAGTATATGAGAAATTACCACATAAGTTTAATAACTATCCTAAAAAAGGAATTCTGTCTGCAACTCCAATGCGCATAACCAAAACTATTAACAGATTAAGTTTCTCTCACCATTGATTGCAGTACATGAAAAAAGGCTCGATTAGCTCTCATCTTAAGGTATTTTACCTGATTTTATCTTCACCTAGGGTGTTCTTCTAATAGCAATCGAGGTTAGCATAGGGTAAAGCCACAACATAATTTATTATCAGTCTCTATTCGTAGTAAGCATGCAAATATCAATAAGAAAGAAGCAGGGATGCCCACCCATGCACAGATCCTTAACATGAGGTTCTATTCTCTATTCTTCAACATCAACTGTCCCCTGCTTCCCCTGAAACACACAAAAGTAACAACCTTCAGATGACCGAAAATTTAAACAAGGGATTCAGGAAAAAAAATTCCATGCTGAAGAGACCTATAAGCGGACTCCCTCCGAGCACATAATAGCATTTGCAACGACAGGGTGTGGGAAGCAAAAAGCAACCAGGTTCCTTCAAACTAATGAACAATTTGGGTCTACAAGTTCCGATATTATGCTACATGCAAACCCCAAATACAGCAAGCATCAACATAATTAACTACAATACAAACCTTTAAAACAAGTATGTTCAACTCCAATATCAAAAACAAAGAAAAACCTAACCATATAAATATAATCAAAAGAATGCTGCGTTAAAAAACCTCACTTAAAACTAGAAACAAAGTGCTAATTAATTCGATTTTAGTCAAGAGCAGGATTTCTTCCCGTATTCTTCTGATTGAACAAAAATAGCATTCTTCTGTTTTGGATTTTAATTTCAAACGTTTGATGATATCGTAATGCCTCTGCTTCCTATCAGGGTGGGGGGGGGGGGGGGGTGGGGGGGGGGGGGGGAGAGGAGGGGGAAACCCGAGAAATTAAGTAACATTATATAACAACATATTCAAATTCATACATGTAATAGAAAAAATGTAGTTTTTCTAACACTAAGCGGTAGAATAAATTGCAGGAAGGAGAAAAACTGAATGATATAAATGGAAAGCAATGAGGATGATGCAACCTTAGGTCTATTTCTCTCACCAATTCTGTGGCGGGAGAACTGAAATCTTCACGCCTCTCCTTGTTGGCTCGCTCCATCCGCTATGGAGAAATGGAGTACTGCTACTTTTCACAATAAATTATCCCTAATAAATTCGGATTTGGATCCTTGGACTTTAATAGGCATGAATTTGTGAAATAAACAAGTGCCAATCATTCATTGCAATAGAAGTTAAAGCGAAGAAACAATTAGTAAAATTGTCCAAATTTACAAATTCATGACTTTTTCAAATTTAGTGATCCATATCCAATGAATTCTTTAATCGAGCTCTTTTATATTTAGGATGGGAAATGCACTCTACAATTCACCGAAGGATAGTCGCAATATGTACACGGAAACATCCTGACCATTTATTTAAGTTTTATACTTACTAAATCTGTATAGAATAAAACTTTTCAAAACATTGTACCAAAGTCCACACTTAGCCATCGGCCATCTAGCTCTGATCAAATTCTGGCCACAATCGCCAGATTCCGGCCAAATTGCAGCCAATGTTCTCAGATTCAGACCAAATCCCTGTCACCAGCGCTGAAATTTGGCCATTGTCCAATCTTGCCGGGCAAAAATGGAAACAATGCTTACCACCAAACATGTTTCTCATAGTCCATTAGCGAACATGAGAAACTGGAATAAAATTTTACAACAAGGACATGGAAATGGGAACAAATCCAAACAGGGCCTAAGGCTCTTTGGGTGACCAACGGATACCGAAATCCCACCCTCCTTAATCGCCCCACAATGACTGAAAAGACTCCAAAGAGCAGTATGGAGAAGCTCTACAGTCCACCCACCAAGAGGAGCCAGATTATCTACCACAATAATATTGTCAAAATCCAGCAGACCGTGCTGAGGAAAATCATCATCCCCATCCCCAACCCCGACCTCACTAAGATCAAATATGGCACCAAGATCAGTAATCTAACAAATCACCTCGACGCATCTAAGGGAACAAGGGTTTCGTGTTACCATACCTTTCGACTCCAGAATCTTTACCGGAAGGGAGTCGCGAAGACGATTCATTGATTTCCTCCATAGATATTCCGCTCGGAGAGAGAACGAGTGGGAGCGAAAGCTGTCTCTGAACCCTAGCGAGTGTGTTAGAATAGCCCTACAGTGCCGTATGGCGGTGAATAGCCGTTGTGTTTGAGTAGGGCAAATGGACCCGGCCTGGCCGAACCGATTCGAAATAGAACGGGTTGAGTATTGCTCTTCATTTCTTTTTAATGCTAATTAACGATCGGGGTGGGGTGGGGTGCGGTGTACAAATCATTTAATTACGAATAAAGATAAATATTCTACTTTGTAATATATAAAAAAAAAAGAATCACAATTTAAATTATACAGTAAATAACCATTAGAATGCGATAGATATCAAAAACAATGAGTTTAGATCTTAGTGTGCAAGTGGAGGAATCTTAGGTGGACTTTCACTTGTTCGTTAATATTTTTTGATAATTCAGACTACCACACTATCTAAACTGCACGAATTCAAAATGATCGGGTTCTAATTGCGGGAAAACTAACCTGACCCCTCAAATTACCCTTTAAGTAAATCGATAAATATTATAAAATTACGAACAGTAAGAATTAAATCTTATTCATTTGTAAACGAACCCAATAGTTTTATGAATACATAGATTTGAATCCTTTCATATAACGCACTAATGGGCTCGTTATGCCACTTGTAAACAAAACTACCTCTCCTTTTTGTAATTACAATGTTCAAAATTGCTCAAGGATGCATTAAATGAGCTTTGGAATAAAATTTTAAAATAACTTGGATATGACGTATGAAGTGGTATTTGATGGAACCAGATGAGTGATGATCAAACCGAGCCTATTCCTGGAGAAGCTCACAAAAACCACGGAAGCCCAACCCATAAGTAACACCCAAGCCAACGTTGGTCTGGACCTACACAATAGGCCCAACTCAAATACTGCAGGCCCATTGGGTCACAAACAATTAGAAAACAAATATTTAACAGTAGAGCCCAAATTAATCTAGTCATCAACAACGAACGCACTGGTCAAGTTCAAGTCTCAACTTGTCTTTGATTTGCAATCAAAGGGTTTGGATCAACCTTGGTTCTGGCTCTTTAACGGCAAAACTCATCTCGCGGAATGAAACAATTTTTTTTTTATAAGACTAATTACTTTTAAGGGTCATCATAAGCAGGGCAAGTAATCTTAAATGAATTAGAATTTGAAACTAGTAGTGGCGACTGAGTGGAGGATTGTGGATCATATTGGGGTCGGGCCAGTATGATTGGGCAAAATGATTTTTACGGGCGAGTTGACAGTAACAAGTTTACCTAGTTGTTGCTAATTTTGCTTCATTTAGTGTTCACATGAACCAATTAGTATTTAGTAAAATTTTAATTTTAAAGTAAAAAGCATTAAAATCCTAATTAAAAATACAATTGAGCGGGTTGAAGAGCTCATGAACGAATAGGTGCGGATAAAACCTATTTTCAGAGCAAGTTGGGTCGAATTATTTTATACACAGGTTACGTGGGTTGACGGGCAATAGACTTTATCTCTGAATGAAATATCTAGTGCCTTCTCTAATTGATTATCAAAAGCTTGTCCTGCTTTGACAAGGTTTCAGGTTCAAGTCAACTTTGCCTTGCTAATTACCCGACATATCAAGGAAATGGTGGAAAAATTCTCGAAATAATAAAAAAATAACAAATTCAAAGTAAGCGTACGAAAATTTTTTTTTCCCATTATAAGTTTGAGTCTCGCAATAGCTAATTGCAAGACTGACTTTTAATGGGGAGGAGGAAAGGGAGGTGGCACCAAGACCATGAGAGAAATATGGCGATCAAGAAAGAATGAAAGAAAATTAAGATTATGGAGTGAGGATTAGATATATGGAATGAGGGGGAAAGAAATTAATACAAAAATTAAAAAAAAAGTATAAGCATACTTATAGGCGAGAGCAGAAGAAGAGAGGAGGAGTGACGACTCTGTTCGGGCTGTGCGATGTTGAGAGAAAATGATGGAGAAGAAAAGGGACTTAGGCTTTTTAGGAAAAAAAATATATTAAAATATTAATCTTGGGAATTACATCTCATATTTGGCACATGCGAGTCTAAAATATTAAAATATTAGTCTCACATTTGACAAATGCGAGATCAATATATTAAAAAAATTTGGTTCCATAATTACCAATTGCAAGACAGTAAAAAATCTTATGTTCGGAAAAAATTTATCCGTACACTTACTTTAGAATCTTTTTTACTTTTTTTTACATTATTTCGAGATTTTTTCCACAAAAGGACTATCTACCCTAATTCATAAATTTTTTTTAATTAATTTAAAAAATAAATAAATGATCAAAAAACGAACGCATCAATGATAAAAGGGGAACGATCATTGGGTCGCGGTTATGTGCGAAATGACCTCCTCAGTGTAAGAAAAAGCTGGAACAACGGCCCTATTGGAATGTCATTTATTCGTATAAGGTAGGACCCTCTTGTGACAACTCGCTTCAAGAGTGTCCCGCCAAACCAACCATTGTCCTGTTGTGGCTCGTTTTGACGCAAATGCCCCTGGTCGCTGGCACCATCTATGCACGCACCACCCTTTACAACTAGCCCTATAAATTAAATGCTCGTTCGGTCAACAGGTGCAATATAATAATAATGATGTAAATATGTGAGAAATTACGATAATTTTAATAATTTATTGTAATAAGATAGAGAGAAATTACAGAAAGAAGAAAATAAATGGATAAAATTGTTTAAATTGACTGATAGACGAGAAAGAGAGTGGAGGAAGAAGAGAAGGACAATAAGGGAGAGCACAGTGCTTTATTAAATAGCTCATGAGAAAGAGAGAGGAGGAAGAAGAGAAGGAAGGGCACTAAATGTGGGTGGGGAACACTGCTGTATGGGCAACCAACCTCTTCAAATGAATCACACTCCAGTTGTTGTGTTCAATTCAGAGTGTAGCACAGCGGAATGGAGCAATTTTTCCAGGTATCCACTGCTGCTGCTGCTGCTATTTGTCTTTTCGTTCATAAGCTATGTATGAGTCGTTCTCCTTGAATCCCTGGGTCATTTGTCATATGATTCTTTTATTTTGTCCTCCCCTCCCCCACCCCCTCTCAATCTCCTTCTAATGCCTGATCTTGGCCTACATATCAAACTTAGTTCATATTTATAGATTTAGCTAAACAAGGATCATAGCTTCTAACAAGCATACGTTCGTATACACAGAGTAATTTTTTTTTAAAGTACACACACACATATACTGTGAGTGTATAATCACGAAATTCCAACAAAACATTCTGTCTGATGATGTCCCCTTGGGAATAAATCAGATTTCAGTAGTCTAACATTCAACGGTGTCTTGTATTAATAGCAGGAAATTTTTGACAACGGAAGGACATACCTGTAATTAATCGGTCGAATCAAACCATGCTTGGCTTGTAGCTGGAATTGTATCCGGTGGAGTCTTTGTGCTATTGATTTTGTGCCTTCGTTGATTGGCTGCTGAGAAAACGAAGCTGAAACAGAAGGGGGGGTAATGGCCAACTCCGCCAGAAGTGCTCCAACCGATGATGATCACCTTCAAAGTGAAGTCGAGATAATTGACATTCCATTACTATTGAAAAACTCCCATGCGCGGGCTTCTGAAAATAAGCAGTCCATCTACTCCGACTGGTCCAAATGCTGCATCTACAGGGTCCCGAGGAAGCTCCGCGGCGTCAACGAAGCGGCATACACTCCTCAGGTGGTGCCCGTAGGCCCTTATCACCACGGTAAACCCAACCTCAAAGCCATGGAGACCCTCAAATCCAAATACCTTGATGAATTCTGCAAGCGAACCGGGAAAACCCGCAGAGATCTCAAGAACTACATTGACAAAGAGTGTGAGGAACGCATCCGGGCCTGTTATGCCGGGACTTTTGAGCCGATTCCGGGAGGTTTTGTGGAGATGATCATAACTGATGCTGGTTTCATCATTGAGCTCTTGTTGAGGAGTTTTGATGGCAATGGAGATGACTATATCCTTTGCAAGCCTTGGCTGAGGAACTGCATAGAGAACGACCTCATATTACTTGAGAATCAGCTCCCATTCTTCGTTCTCGAAAAGATATTTGACTATGCTAATCCTCCCATTTCCAACAATCTTGTTGAAGAAAAGGGCCACATGAATCTCAAAGACGCTTCACCTTTTCTAGAATTAACTTGCCAGTACTTCTTCAAGTATCACAAGCTTAGGCATTCTACGTATTTGGTTTTGGAGGTTGAGCATTTCACCGATTTGCTAAGATCTTACTTTTGTCCCTTTACGCTTGAAAGCGGGGAGAATGAGATCGGGAGGTTAAGGAACGTGACGAAGCTGGAAGAGGCAGGGGTAGATTTCGAAGCGGATAATGAGACCACCTACTTGAGCACCATAACCTTCAAACAGGGGTGGTGCGTGAGGCACTGTCCCTGCTTCAACTGCGCCTGGCTTTTCAACTGGTTGCCATGCTTCTCCGATCTCCCTCCCTCTCTAAAAGTCCAGCACCCCACGCTGGTGCTTCCTCACTTCAAAGCAGATGACACCACGGAGTGCATTTTCCGGAACCTCATGGCGCTGGAACAGTGCCATTACCCAGACAAGACCTATGTCTGCAACTATGTGTCCCTAATGGACAAGCTCATCAACACCCCAGCAGATGTGGAGCTGCTCATGGACAAGAAAGTGATAGCCAATTTCCTGGGAAGCAGCAAGGTCGTGGCAGAACTCTTCAACAAGCTTTGCCAACACATCGTTGAACAGAACTCTTGCTTCTATGATTGTGTGCACGACATCAATGGCCACTGCAAGAATCCTCTCAACCGTATCATGGCCACCTTGAAGAGCATCTATTTCCTTGATTTCTGGCGAGGCACTGCAACCATTGTGGGGATCATAGTTCTGGGTATCACTTTTTGGAGTGCATTCTTGAGGCATATCATCAAGTAGTTGAAAGACAAGAAGCTTCTCTCTCTCTCTCTCTCTCTCTCTCTCTGGTATGTGGAGTTGGGTAATCCTTTGCTTTGAACTCATTAGCTCAATTGTAGCTAGCTATCTCAGGTCATGTGGTTGTGTGTACAATCGTGTAATCTCTTTCCCTTCTTGTTTTTTTTTTTTTTGTCCCTTTTTTATTAGAAGCTTGCTACATTGTGAAGTTATTAGTGATTTACATTTCACTCCAGTTATGAACTGCAGTCAATGCGTGTCATGTTTGGTTCAAAATTAACTTTGAAGGGGACTGATCAGACTATTCTAGAAAGTAAAACTCGTTTGCTTTGTAGTTTTCACTAATGCTTCATTGATATTTTCCATGATTTGCTACATCAAACACATGCTATATAAATTAAATAAATAAAATAGGTCAGGTTTTCCAAAGAACTATTCCTCTCTTGTTTCCGGCAAAACAAATGTCAATCATTTAAATCTACACAAGAGGAGGATGCAAACCAGTAAGAAAGATCCCATCGTAAAGACGGTCATAGCCTGGCTTCAATTCAAGAACAAAATGAATACGAGGATAAGTAAAAATAATATCTGCCATAGGAATCATTCGACATACGCTAAGATACAAATTTGAAATAAATAACTCAATTGACCAGTTAATTATGTTCAGGTATCTAGACTAGTGTAAACAAGGATTTAACATTTACATGATCTCGAAGCTTCTGTAATTGAGATCCTTGTTTAGTATTTTTTGGTTTTTGTATTGGTAAAAATGCACGAAACCTAGCAACACCAGTTTAATACAATTGAGTAGCCAAGGATTCCTCCTCTTAGTTCATGTTGGAAACACCGTGCTCATTCTACTAGACACTATCAATCTTCTCAATGTCATTCTGAAGCGTGCTTTCTAACATTCTGACAACCATGAAAATTTTGTGTTTGTGTTATATATGTGTACACACGCACACGCGCGCACAAATACCCAAATACAGCCTCAAGTACGAATCTGAAGCAAAAGGAAGAAATGCTAGCCAACAAAATGTGCCTGAGGCAAGGGGCTGATAAACATACCTTCTTCCACCAGACAATTATATTACTGTCAGCATATCTTTTTTCCAAGCAGAACTCACAGAATTCGATAGATATTTCTTGCCTTCGATGGTAGAGGTCGAATACACAGTGGCTCCTTCGATGTGCTAATCTGAAAATAGGCCAGGATGCCTCACACTTCCCCTTCCCATCATGAGCATCATCCCCGGCTGAAAAACTCGCGCTACCATCAAAAAAAATATTAAAAGAAATGCAGTCTGTAACTCTAATGCGCGTGCCAACAAAATATAACAGATCAACCTTCTTTCATCTTTGCTTGTAGATCACGTGAAGGGTAGGCTCGATATCCCTCGAGGTATTCTACACGATTTTTCTTCACCTTTGGCATTCTTCCAATAGCAACCAAGGTGGAAAAATATTATGGTAAAGTCACAGAATAATTTACTATTGGTCACTTTTCGTAGTAAGCATGCAAATGTCAATAAGAAAGCAGCAAGGATGCCAAACGATGTGCAGATTCTTAACTTTATGCAGGTACCAGAGAGCAAGTAAGAGAAGCTAAGGTTCTATTCTTCAACATCAACTGTTCCCTCCTCTCCTAAAGCACTCATAATTAACAACCTCGAGATGACCCAAAAATTAATCAAGGGATTAAAGAAACAGTTCCACGTTGAAGAGACGTACGAGCTGATTCCCTCCAAGCGCATAATAGCATTTGCTACAACAGAGAGTGGAAAGCGAAAAAAACAACCAAGTTTCATTGAACTAAACAACAGTGTTTTTTTTTTTTTTTTGGTAAATAGTGAACTAAACAACAGTTTGGATCTACAAATTCCAATGTTATGCTATGTAAACCCCGAATACAATAAGCAATGGACATAACAAACTACAATAAAAATCAAAATAAAACCCTAAAAACAAGCTTTTTTCTGTTCTTGCATCCTATCAGGGAGGGGGGGGGGGGGGGGGGGGGGGAGGGGGGAACCAACAAACTAAATGACATTATATAATAACATATTCAGATTCATGCAAGTTCTATCTATCCCGCCAAGTAGAAAATACCTAGTTTTCCTAAACCTAAAATAAGTGAAGAACATACACTAAAGCAACAGCAGAAGAAATTGCAGGAGGGGAAAAAAAACAAAAAAGCAAAAAAGGGTGTCATATCAATGGAAAATCAATGCGGCCTATGCAACCTTAAGGTTCTCAATGAAAAGGAAGAAAGATTAAAAAAAAAAAAAAAAAAAAAAAATGGCTTACCTTGTGTCTAGCGAAGGTATTCCATGGCGGAAGAACTGAAATCTTCATACCGCGTCACAGAATTGGAGGATCCTAGTTTTCTGTGGGAGTCCTGAATTTTCTACATTTATAAAAAAATTTGTGATTACTAAATACATCGACAATTCTGAATATTTTCAATATTTTTAAAAAAATATTTAGTTTTTATAACTTTTAATGTTTATAATGAATAAGTTATACATTTTTAAAGATTATAAAAATAATTATAAAAATTAACATAATTATGTATTTATATATACTTTTTTTATCAGGTTAAAATTATTAAAAAGGTTATTAAAATTGAGCAGTGAGAAAATTTTAAAGAAAACTTAATGGAAACGAAATCGAGAGAGCCTTGATTCAAGTTGACTTGCCTGAGACCCATTGAATTTAGTGGCCTTTGAGAAAATATTTTTCATTTTTTTTTTTGGTAATTAGGCTTTGAGAAAAGGTTGATCTCACGATTCATAAAAAAGAGGGGGTAAATGTATATTCTCATGATTTCAGTAAACTCAAAATAAAATGGGCAGGCCTGAATATGTCACTTTTCATGAGATTTGAAAATGCGTAACTAATTCATCCTAAACATTTAAAATTTCAAATATTTTTAATATTTTAAAAAAATCTATAGTTTTTTCAAATTTCAATGCTTAAGATAGATAGATTGTATATTTTCCAGTGTCATAAAAATTGATATAATCAAGTGTTGGGATATGTTTTTACGATTCGTGCAATTAAAATTGTTGACAAAGTTCATGAGAATTAAGTAGGGTAAGAACTCGTCGGATATTAAATTGAAAGGACATTGGTCTCATGCTCTTGATCATTGCTACTATTTATTTAATAATTTATTTTATTTAATACTATTACCTTTTAAAGAGTCTACTCTATTAATTTGGAAGGTGATGGGTTGTCTATGATATCAGGGACAACTAATTCAAGGAAGATTAGTTTGGAGTATTTTCGACTTTTTGAAGGAAAAAAAAAAAAGTTGAATTTTGAACGATCAATAGATTGAATTATTTTGGCCATTTTAGATCATTTAAATTTTTTTTTTTTGACATTTCAAAGGCCTTATGATTAAAAAATTAAAAATAAAAGGAAGGAAAATGAGGTCACGAAAAAAGCAGAACTTATTTAAAGTGGCCCCAATATAAGTTTGAAGTCAATTTAACTTATAATGAGGCTATTTCAATAGCTTAGAGGCAAAAAAAATTTGTTGGTCAACAACTAACTTCTACCTCATGAAACCCATCATAGTCAAAATTGGACAATGCATTCGTTGACTAACAAAGAGAAAGTTACATGCAAATTACTTTATGCTGTATTATTGCCAAAAAAGAACTACTTTGAAAAAATGTAGCTCCCCTCACTTGCAATTAAACAATAAGAATAAATTGTTAATATAGCTTTCTTTTTTATAAAAATAAGAATAAATTATAGTAAGCCCTATTTATACCGCAATTCAATAATTACTCTACTCTGCATGCCTCTAGCAAACGATTTAGAACATGCTTCGCCTTTTGACATCTCGAGTGTGACATTATCATAAAATCTAAGGTAAAATAATAATTTAGTGAAAAGGAAAAACAAAGGTGGAAAGAATTTTTTTTTTATGATTTTTTTTTTCAAAGCTTATAGTATAGTTAAGTTTGATTTTACAACATATAAAAATATATATAATCTCAAAATAATACTTTTATTATTAAATCTCAAAATAATACATCAATGTGAAATAAATAAAACATTACATTTTCATAATTAAACAGAAGTATTCCATTAATTCAACCGGAGTAAAAGTTAGTAAATAAAAAAAACATAATAAGAATTTCCAACTTATATTTTTCAAAATAATACTTTAATATGAAATAAATGAAAATTATATCAGAAATAAAAGTTAGTAGAAAGGATATGCTGAACATTGATTGAAGAATTTCTAAATTATCATGAAATAAATGAAAATTTAATGTTCCATAATTAAACAGAAGCATTCCATCAAAGAAAGAGTCAGCGGAAAAATAAAAAATAAAAAATAAAAACTGAATATCGATTGGAAGCAGTGAACCGACGCACCTGCTCTCTCCCTCCCTTTCTTCTTCTCCCTCATTGGTCGCTTCATCCGTAGGGGGTTCCAGTCCAGCTGCTATTTGCTTCAGATCCGGTAAATTTCGGCATTTTTAAAGCCCAAGCTTTACATTTCCAGTTGGAGCTCCGAAACGGCTACTTTATGTTTTCAAATTTTTCCTATTTTGGAAAACAAAGATTCTGTCTTTGCAAACTATTTATGGGTCGGCTGCTGTTCTTCCGGTTCACCTTCCCCTTCCCCTTCACCCACATTTTTATTTTTTTCCTCGGGTCTGATTTTGTTAAAGGTGTTACCTTTGTGCACTCCTGTTGCAAAACCTTGGCTAGATTTTGAATATTCTGCTAAAAAAAAGAGTAGAAAATAATGTATTTTTGTTTGGATCGGATCTTGAACAAATGTATTGTTGTCCTTATACTTTATTACAAGGACATTATCTTAATCCTTAGTATTTTTTTATTATTATTTGTTTGGTTATTTTAGCTGTTAAATGCTTGTGGATCAGCTAAAAAGTTCTGGAGTGTAAAAGGGGGAAGGGAGAAAAGGTGGGATGATGGTTTCGTGCAAAAGATAATTTATGTTTTCTTTCGTCGCCACTCTTTCTATCCCTTCTTACGTTTTATTTTGAAAGTGGGTTTGGTTGGTGGGAGTGGAGGTAGTTTATGTGTGTGGAGTTTCTTTGAAGGGATTCTGGTGTTTGCCTGTTTCTTTACTTTTGTGGTGCTCTCTGTTGAGTAGTGCAGTCTGTTATGAACCATTAAGATGTTCTTCTTACATATTTATTAGGTTCCTTTACCACCCAAGGATATCTCTCTTCACTTTTGCAGGTTCTGTGGGTCAGGAGCCTCTGAAGGAGAGAACATTCCCTCCGCCTTTATATCCCCACTCGTAAAGTTGGGGAATTATGCAGGCACCAAAATTAAGGTAACTTTGTGATCTATGGAAGGGTTTTTGTAGTGTTCTGATCTCCCTATATTTTTGAATGATTCTTTCTGTTCAATTTAACTGTTAATTTTTTTATTTTCTGCCTCAGAAGGTAGAAGATTTGATTGGTTAAATGGTTGATAGTTGTGATATACACCTTTTTTTTTTCTTTTTTTTTGCGAATTCGAAAGAAAGGTTAATCCTTTCCATGGCTGGATTTAGTTCTGATTCAGAAAAGGGTTCATTTTAGCGAGCCCAAACTCTCATTTTGGTTTGTCTGAATCTGGCTTAAAACCTCAGAATTCAGTGAGTGGATTAGAGGGTCGTTCATATATGGCTCCTGGGACTGAATGTCAGCTGATTTACTGTAATATGAACGCCGCCTAGGATGATAGTTTTTTTTTTTTTCCTCATCTTTTTAGGTTCATAGATGATGCTTAATGTGCCTTTTCATCTATTTCTTAGTCCATGCATAATGATATCTCACTTAAACTGATATGCAAATTCATTGCCCAACGCTACATTCTGTACTACACACCAATACCGAGCAGCTTGTTATTGCAGTCATCGGCCCGCACCCAAGTGTTGACAAAATGCTTTCGAGTCATTTACATTATTTACAAAATACGCATAACATTATGAAATTCGAAGCATTCTTAAGAAGATAAAGAATACGAACTTCGTACAAATTAATCACCTGACTGGAGCATCGATTCTATCTTAAATTGTTTACAGCAGGCAACATTTTATGTAGATTGCACTGAAATACAAATACGATACATTAATTGAAATATTTGCGATGCGTTAGATTGTTTGGCTGGTGATCTTTCGCTGTTCTATCAAAGAGATGGTCCACCTTGTACCATGTTGGTGCATTTACAAGCCTCAAAATTAAGTTTTCTATTGCAACAGAAACTTTCCATCTACCTATATGTCAGGAAAGAAAAAATTGGTCCCTTTCTAATATAAGAACCAAAGACAACTTAAACTCCTCATTACAATTCCCCAAAAGTAATAAGGGACTTTTCTATCTTTGGGTTTTTTTTTTTTTTTTTCCCATTCTTGTTTCCTTTCAAGTTTAAACCTTGTCTTCCCATACTTAATTACTGTTGCTGCTTTGTTCTGAGAGCAGAGCAAGCCCTTTGGAAGTGCCACAAAAAACATCTCCGGCAACGCCTCGAACTGCTCATCAAGGGAAGACACCGGGATCAGGTTCTGACTCACTTTCATCTCATCCAGGAAGCCGGACACCAAAGGAGAGGAGTCTTAAGGTCATGGAGCGCAAGTCCCCAAGAAGCCCAGCACCTGAGGTATTTTAAAAAGGCCACACCATCTTCTTATATAAAATTGGTTCTGCATTCATCTATTTGTTTGTTGAGAGAATGTTTTAAGTCTATCTGTTGACAAGTGCATGGTGAGTTTGATTTAATTCTCTTAATGCATTCACTGAAAATTTGTGCCGATAGCATGTTCAGTGAAGTAGTGGTCCCAATAAGTCACCCAAAACTCATCAAAAGGTAGGGGAGTTCTGGTAATTTTCATGTGCAGTCAAACAAATTCAATGCCATCCATGTATCATTCTTCCTTTAACACATTTGAAAACATTTGTGATGTACTAGTTCAATGAAAATAGCTTAACAGATGTACTGTTGCCTTCAAATTTCTGTGAAGGCACCAAGAAATATTATTGTACACGCGTGCGCATGCACACATGTGCCTGCAGTAACATGCACAGGTTTCAACACAATTTAATTTTCCAGCAAGGTTCAACTTGTGAAGTTCTTCACCTTGAAGTTTCTCTCTCAGTACTTTGCAATAGTGGCTTATTCAAATGCTACCACTTCTTTTAACTTTAGAAGAAGCGCCCAAGCAGAGTGTCAGAGTTGGAATCTCAGCTTGCTCAACTCCAGGAGGATCTTAAGAAGACAAAGGAGCAGCTAAGCTCCTCTGAATCATTTAAAAGGCGAGCACTGCAAGAGGCTGATGAGGCCAAGAAGCATGTCTTGACCATGTCAGCGAAGCTTGAGGACTCCCAGCAGCAGCTTCTGGAACTCTCTGCATCCGAGGAAGATCGCGTTCAAGAACTCCGTAAAATCTCCCATGATCGAGACCTTGTTTGGCAATCTGAACTCGAGGCCATTCAGAAGCAGCACTCCATGGATACAGCTTCCCTGGCTTCTGCTCTGAATGACATTCAGCGGCTCAAGGTCCAGCTGGAAATGGCGGCTGCGTCTGAATCTGCGCAAAAGAAGCAGGCCGAGTCAACATCCACTGAGATTCAATCCTTAAGAGAAGAACTTGCAGAGACACTCTCGGTGGCTGAGAATTTGAAAGCAGAGGTTAGGGTTTGTAGAGAATCAGAACTCAAGGCTCAATCTCAATTGGAAATGGCGAAGAAAACCGAAGAGACACTCCGTTCAGAAGCAGTGAAAGCTGAAGAGGCTTATGATTCTGTAGTTTTGGAATTGAAGCAATCGAAGGCTCAATTGAATTCCTTGGAAGGACTTCTAAGTAGTGAAGGCTCAAACTCAAATAAGATTGAAGCAGAGCTGAATCTGGTAAAAGCTGAGGCAAGTCAACTAAGATCAGCGCTTGATGCTGCTGAAGTGAGGTACCAGGAAGAATACATTCAGAGCACATTACAGATACGATCCGCGTATGAACTGGTTGAACGCGCGAAGTCTGATTCATCTCTGAGAGAGGCTGAATTCAAGGCAGAACTTGAGAAAGCAAGATCTGAAATTGGAGAATTAAAGGCAAAACTGATTGATAAGGAAACCAAATTGCAGGGCATTTTAGAGGAGAATGAAGGGCTGAATTTGAAGATCGAGAAAAACACCTCAAGAGAGAGAGAGTCTGAAATGGAGCTGGAGCTCAAGAAATTGGAGGTGGATTTGAGCGAAATGAAGTCAGTTTTAATGGATAAGGAGATGAATCTGCAGAGTATAGTCGAGGAGAACGACACGTTGAAGTTGGAAATCAAGAAGAAGGATACTGACGGAAGTACGATGATAGATGAAGCAGATAAACATATCAGAAGAGTGGCACGAGTTACCGAACAGTTGGATTCTGCACAGGTTGCTAATTCAGAACTGGAAGCCGAATTGAGGAGACTGAAAGTGCAGTCGGACCAATGGAGGAAGGCTGCAGAGGCAGCTGCTACCATGCTCTCGCCGGGCAGTAACAAGAAATGCCTAGAAAAAATGGGTTCCCTTGACAGCAACTACCAAACTATAGGGGGGAAAATGGGCTCGCCGTACTCGGACGACACGGATGATGACTTGCCGAAGAAGAATGGGAATATGTTGAAGAAGATTGGGGGACTATGGAAGAAGGGTCAGAAGTAGATAGCCCATTTTGCAGGTCTTGCTTCATTTGCTCTGATTTTGTTGTTATGCTTGGTATATACGGTCTGCATAGGATCTAAGGATACATTTGAATGGCAGACAAGGGAATAAGAGTGAGACTTCTGATTCTCATTCCCATAGTATGAAAGGAAATGAAATGGCCATTCATTTAGAATGTGGCAATGACCATTTCATCCCTGTTCCTGATTCTCTTTCCAATTCCATTTATAACATCAAAATGCAACTTAAGTTTCTTTCTTGACAGCTTATTTTGTGGGTGGCAGTGCTCGGGTGTCAGTGTGGGGAGGTGCCTTTGTGTAGGTATGCAGAAACTGGGAATTTTCAGTGGTTTCCTTTCTCTCCAGCCGCTGCAGTGTTGTCCGCCAGACACGGCAACTATCAGTTCTAACTTCCTCCCCTTTTTCGCCCTTTTTTCTATTGCTTCTGTAACCCTCTAATATCTGTCTGATTAAGGCCTGAAGCAGTTGATTTTTGTGGCACAGCATCATGGGGTACACATACCGATGTAACCGAGACAAGTGATCTGAAAATATGGTGTCTCATTGCTGTTCTCTGAGACACCGTGCTTGAAGTCAAGTTTGCAGTTATTATTTTCAATTCAACTTGGATGCTTGGTTCAAATTAGACAAGCTGTAATGGCAATTTCTTTTATTCAATTTTTTCTTTTTTTTTTTGTAATCATGATTTTTTTTTTTTTCACCTTTGGATATGTAAACACACCCACACGATCTCTTTCATGGGTATTAGAGCTGTGGCCACTTGTATTGTTGGCCAAGTGATAAACTAGAGGGTTAAATATCACGTGAGCCAGGAAAATCTAGTGCATTAACTAGCTGAGCAATCTATACAAAGCGGGGGGAAAAAAAAAAAAAAAAAAAAGAGCTTAGCATGGAACAAAAGAGGATTGAGGTAAAGAAACGAGGTTTTCTCAAAACTTCTGCTTTAATCATTCTTTACTTTTGGTGGTGTGTTCCCTGATTTCTATGACGTGATCTTTGGCTCTCAGCGCATCTTCATATGAATGCTAGCTCTCTCTAGAATGTTTGATGCCTCTGATGGGATAGCGCTGCCTCCACAGGGGAAAAACATTTCATTTATGAGGGAGGGATGAAGAGAAAAAACGAATGACAGGATTCTTAAGCATGCCTAAGAAGAATGCGGCTAAGGCTACAAAATTCCATTTAGGATCGTCTAATTTTTAAATCAAATTAAGCCGATAACTACTGATAGCAAACACCTATTTTATGTTAACACACAGTTGCAGTGTGTTTGTGAGTTTTTAAATAGAGAGCAACCAAAGGAAAGTAAAAGATTTGCTGCCTATTCCCCTGTTTGTGAGTTTTTTAATGGGGAGAAAGAGAAGGAAAGGGGAGGGAAAGAAAAACCCTTACTCTCCTTCGAAAAGTGGGAGGAATTGGAGGGAAAGAAAATGAACATAAAAGAAACTTTTATAATACCAATCTTATCCTTGAAAGTAAAAAAAGAAAAAGAGTGATGAGGGGTAAAATAGTATTTTCGGCTTATAAATTAAGCTCTCCTTTCCCTTCTCAACTTACAAACATGAGGAAGGAATTTCCTTCCTAAACTCACAAACAAGAAAAAGGAAAGTTGTGACCCTCTCCCTCCCTCTCCTTTCCTTCCTAATCCCTCCCTTTCCATTCCAAACAAACATAGTGTTACAGATGAACTAAACCTTTTGCTGCAAGTAAAACACTGCACCTAATAAGCTGTTTATACAATAAAGTTTACATTATAATGTATCTATCTCAACTTGAATACCTTAAATCTTTAACTGGCTTGAGTCTCGGTTTACTTGTTGCGACCTATATGGAAATTCCGTTAGCTAATCGTATTAAAATGTCTGCACGTATATGTTCTTCCAAACAGAGCTACAATCAAAATATATGGAGGTTGGTATTAACAATCTGGCAAGCATATAAACAGCAAACATTTTAGAACAAACTAGTTTCTCATTGTTTAGCAACTGGAGATTGAAGATTAAGTGCATTGAAAGTGCTACATACAAGAAAAATGTAAAGATGAAGCAAAATCCAACCTGCCCTCTAATGCCACCCAACTTTAATCCCTTCAATAAGAAGAAGATATCACCTGCATATAAGAAAGAAAAAAAGCTGCATTGGCCAATATATGCAATCCATTCTCCCTCTCCCCTTCCTTCATGAGAGTAGAAAGTTTAGTAATTCTGAACAAGCACTTAGATGTGGTGATCTTATGTCAGTTAAACAACAATTCTTGTATCCTTTTGAGTACATCCTATAACATAGGGGTAGCAAGCTTTCAGAAGTTCTGAATGATTGCTTTGGGTAAGATCGTGTAGATTTATGTGCCAGACCTTTTACCGGTAAAATCAATAGTACCTGGTATGTCTTTGGCCCCTTTTTAAGTAAATAACCCGCTGTGTTCAAGTTTTCCACAAAAGTATCGATGTCTGGAACTCTCAAGTCAATCTTATCTGCCAAACTGTATATCTCCTAGAAATTAATCCAAATCAAATTGACTTGGTGAAAGGAACCTTTAATTAATTCAAATTTTATTATAAAAAAAGGAGCAAGCATGCATACAGAAACTGAAAAGATGTCTTTCTGCTGCAACTCTGATTGCTTATGAAGGGTACTTAAAAATCGTTTTGCTTCTTTCTGCTGACTCATCCCTCCGCTCCGGCCAAAATCCACAAAGCCGTGCTCATCAACATATTTATCATACAGAGATTCTTTCATAATATCAACCACATCCTGCAAATTAGAGTAGACAGATTTTAGAGAGTTAATGACCAAATTTAGTTGTTTAGACCTAAAAGAAACGTGACAATGTCAACAGTAGGCAAGCAGCACAAAACTAAATATAGTTTGGTCAAGAGACCTTGAGATGGCAAATGGGATCCTTACTTGCACAGCCAATAGAAAAGGAATAAGAATCAGATATCCCATAAAGTAGTAGAGAATTTATAGCTTTTTTTACATAAAACACAAGTATAAATGATGAAACGAGAGTAACTGTTACTTTCATTCCAGTGCAATCAGTGCAATTCAGTTTCCAGACAATTTCTGTTTGGGTTTTCATGTTCTGTAAACTGATTTGCATCATTTTGAAAAGAAATTATCATCACGTAGGTCACTATTTCCAATTCCCAATTTTTTCTTAGTTAACAAACCTACGACTCTCCATATTACAGGTGTATGATTCACATATGGTGTATGTTGGAATAGGGGTGGCAGTCGACTGCCATTGGAGCAGTTGACTGACACGGAACTTACCGTACAGTTGCCCTAATTTCTATTATAAACATGAGCCCCTCTACCCTTGTAGGGTACAAAGGAATTCTCCTCCCTCTCTCCCTCTCTCTCTCTCAATCCATCTCTCTCACCAATATTATACAGTGTTGTTAGTAGCGCATAGCGCACAAAAGCACAAAGGTCCTCTGGAGCTACATTGAGAAGTGCAATGCGAAGCGTGGGCTTTACGCACATGTAGCGCATAAATGTAAAATATTTTAAATATATATATTTTTCAAGTATTCTATTAAGCAATGATATTAAAGGCTAAATAGAATGTGTTATATCAATACAAATTCAAGTAGAAACATGCATAGACTAAATAATGGCTCCACAAGCGAGCATGAAGCAACAACTGCGGGCCTAAAAACGAGAATCATTATCAATCGACACGTCATCACCACTAGCATATTCATTTGACAAATATCCCTCAACATCCTCCTCTTCTTCTTCTGTCTCCTCTTCATCAACTAATTGGGTCTTTTTTTTTTTTTCCTTTTTTTAGATTGTTCCCATTTTATTATTATTATTATTATTTTTGTTTCGGTTGAGATTGGGCCCCTTTTTTTGTTTTGTTTTGGCCCACATCATTTCTTCCTAGCTTGGGCTGATTGGGCCACTTGAGCTCTTTTATTTTTTTCCCCTTCCATTCTTGGGCCTTTATTCTTCCCTCGCTATTGAGTGCCTCAGCGCTACAACTCCGAGATCCATAGCGAGCACTACGAGGTGCTATTGCTTGCTAAATGCACATCACTACGCTTCAGGAGTGGCATAGCAAGCTACGCATGCTACAGTGTGCTATTGACAACAGTGATTCTACAGTATAAATCAACTGGAACGATGGTCAAATATAATAAAAAAAATCCAATAGAAACAGGCCATCAGATAGAAAATTCTCTACCAAGAGCGCTTACCGTAGCATCTTGAACCGTTATTTCTTCTCTTAAGTCAACTCTAGCTCGAGCTTCAGCCAACCTCACTAAACTTTCTAGTTGCCTTGCTGTTATGGGTGTACTATCAGCTGATGTATTACGATCTCGCAATTCTAAGTAAAACTTTTGTAAAATTTCAGCTGCTGGTTTGGACATCCTATACAACAACATGGCTTACAGGAATTACAGGTAAATTTAGAATCACTGACAGAAATTTGCAATTCCGAAATCATGTCAAATCACCTAGGGAAGACGAAAGTCCTTGCATATGCAATATATTTTCGAAGAAGTTGACTAGGCAATGGAGTAAAGTCAGCATCCTTTTTTGGGTCAAGTTTCAACCTTGAAACTAGAGAGCCAGTTGTCACAGTTACATCTACGTTTCTAGCATCCTGTGAGGCTGCGTTATTATTAAGCCATAAATTGGTTAGAAGCCTCTTGTTCAGTAATATTTGATTCACCACAAAGGTACAAAACACCACCTCTATGTAGCCTTTTCACTGCATGTGAATGTCCTCTGGAACTAGTGTGAAGCTGCAAAAAAGAAAAAAAAAGAATATCACGTTCTTGTCATATCCTGCCTTCTTTCTTCTCCTTGTTGGAGGTCAAGATTCACCATTAAACGTTTTTTAGAATGCAATTCTAGTGGTGAAACAGTAAGTCGAACATGCATAGGCCTCAATTTAGGAAACAGCAGACAAGAAGACTTACTGACATAATATGCTCTGAGACTCTCTTATCCAATAGTTCATCGGGCTTATCAAGTAATATAAACACCAAATCAAACCGTGAGAGAAGAGCAGCCTTCATTTTCAAATTTTCATTGACGGTTTTTGCTCGACTGCATACGAATTTCAGATTCTAATTACTATAATTTAATAGGTTCAGTGAATACAAGCAACATTAGTAAGCATTTGTACAGATTTAAACATGCTACACTACGTTGAGGGAACACTTTTCTGTTTTCCAAGATGAAACATGCAGTAGAACCATGAATACATAAAAAGGCAAAAAATTAATATACGAAACTGCTGGAGTTTATTATAGGAGATATAGAACTGTTCTGAATAGCTGAAGCAATTTATAGGTCAGTTTTATAATTAATTAAAAAAATCTAGATGCCTAACAGCTATTACATAAAGATAGAAGTTAAAATTTCTGGGATATACTTATAATGACCACCAACAGGGTTTGCTGCTGCTAAAACAGAAGTTCTTGCTGATAAGCTTGCTAACATTCCAGCCTTTGCAACAGACACGCATTGCTGCTCCATTGCTTCAAGTAAAGCCTGAAGGAGTCCTTGAATCATCAAAACAAATCTAGTCCAAATTGAGTGATATATTCATAACCAGCCATGACAAACCTGATGTTCACCAGACATTTTATCAAACTCGTCAATACAACATAATCCACGGTCCGCAATCACCATCGCTCCTACAAAAAATTAATGCTACTCAGAAATTAGCTTTCAGGATTTTTGTACATCATCAAAACCATAGAAGACTGTTTCAAATACAGGTTTTTCCAGTTCAGTATAGTGGACTGCATTGCATAAAAGGGTAGCACCCAATCCAACGGGGGTGGGGGGGGGGGGGGGGGGGTGATCATCAACACCATTGAAGACAGTGAGAGCTTGATCCTAGGGCATATGGTACTATGGCAGAAGTATTTAGCAGCTAAACTAGCAAGCACCCAAAATGTCACTGTTAAAGACTACTGAAATCAGAAGGCATCTTTATGTTTTTCAAGGTTTCTCTAAACATCAACAACTCATCATAATAGCTTAAAAGTAGATAAGAATCAGAATTATCATTCCTTCCTTTCCATCATAGAAATTTGCTCACAGTTCTGCTACTGAATGAACCAGAATGCCTTTCAAAGTCTTTGTATACTTACTTCTTCTATATACGTATACAAAGAATTTAACATATTATGATGTGTTGGATTGTGTAACCCTTTTGGGCTATGTGGGCTTTGTATTTTGAGCCCATTAGAGTTTTGTATTCTGTGTGTTTTCATTATGTTTCCTTATTCAAGGGGTTAGGGTTTCCTAGTAACCCTAATACTAAGTATCATAAATAAATAGTCTCGGTTCTCGTATTAGGGCATCCGACTTTTCTTTCTAAAATTCTCTCCTCTTTCACTACATAATGCAAAGAAATATACTAGCCACAATTAAAAAGTGGAAAATTATCATTAGATGGTAATATGACGTGGCAAGAATAATACATTGTTTGCAGCAATGTTCTTTTCATTTTTATTGTCTCTGATTGGTAACTGCACATGTCTAACTTAGTAACTACAAGTATTAGAGCCCTTAACCTTGCGCAGCATCAAACCTTTACCATACATGCTGGTACCGCTAGACCAAGCATCTAGTGTATTGGGATTGTCATCATTGGGCAAAAATGTCTAGCCGATGCTAGTAGCAGAAACAAAATAAATTTAAACATTAACAATCTTAGATTATTGTCGTCTCAACATCCTGCAAGGAAAAGGAAGCATATAGTTTGTTTGTTTATTATAGAGGTGCATATTAGAATTACTTTTCAGTAACCACACTAGCCCATTCTCAGAAATTTAGCAGAATTCGGAAAGCATAATTAATTAAAAAAATAAAAAGAGAGAATTCAGAAAATTCTCATGTTCTTGTTTTTAAGAAGCTTGTGGAGAAAACTTAAAAGAGCGTTGCTAGTAATTCATAAATTTTGAATAGGTTTTTTCTGAAGGTTTTTTCCCCCTAAAATTGTCTTTAAAAACTGATCCTATACAACATGCTGAAATATAGATATTTGATCAAAAAAGATGAAATATCAGGAAGTATACCAGCCTCAAAAGCATATTCACTTGTCATAGGATCTTTCACGACAGCTACAGTAAGTCCAACATTGGTTGTGGCATTGCCACAGACATAAATGCCACGTGGAGAAATTGCAGCTGCTGCTTGGAGTAATTGGCTCTTGCCTAGTCCAGGATCGCCTAGTCATTTAACAACACAGGTTAAGTTTCCCTTGTCAATTTTACAAGTGCCACAATTGCACAATTATCTTTAACCCCTACTTTCATGAATAACCTCTGAATATATATACATATATGGTGTCTGACTTACATGTGCGAAAGGCAGAACACCATTTGAGGTTCTATTGCATATTAGAGGAAGAGAAGAATTAATATGTACCAACAACTATAACATGTATGTCTCCTCTCACAGGAACCTTGTTCTGATCCTTGGAATGCTTTTGCACACCACCAAACAATGCTAAAGTTATCCCAGCTGCAAAGGGAACAATATTTTATAAAACCGCCAGCCAGCTACCAATTTCAAAAAGGAAAAAAAAAAGTAAAAAAAAAAAAGAAAAAGTCACCAAGAAACTGCCAAGTGTGAAAGCAACCACTTCATGCAAAACTACTAAATCCAGAAGTATATCAACATCACCCCTTAATGCCCCCATCTGGCTTGTCAACTAGACAAGCATTTAAAATCTTTTCACAAAGTAAAGCTAATAGAATCTATGAATAAATCCCCGTCCCAATCGTTACATAAGTTTCCAAGATTTATTAGAATCGAACTCAACAAAGATTAGTTTGGTATATGTAAGGCCAACTCCTAAAAGGAAAAGCTAGACAGACAGACTAGAGAGATAAACCCTTGTTAGGTACTACTAAGTGGCATTCATATACTGCAAGGGCAGATTCAAAAAGTTTCCCTTTGAATCTTAGCTATCAAGTACGAGGTAGAAAACTGGTATCAGCATGCAGGCATTTCCTTCTCATAGTCTATAAGACATTTTGCAGTCTGCTCCTTCCCATTGCAAACATTACTACCAGCATAGAGCAATAACTTTTAGAGCTTGAAACTAAAAACATCCTGGTAAAAGATATTAAATAACTACATCATAAATTGGGTTCAGGACAATAACTTTGAAATTTGAAAAACTGATTGAATATTCTTTTTTTGTTAGGATAATAATAATAATGCTTACTCAAATGTTAGAACATATATAGCTATAAACTAATGAATGCCCAAGAAACCTTTATAATTCTAAGTACTTAAAATTAGATACACCAATGTATTTCTAAAGGAAACTTGTCTATTTAATGTTAATAATAATAATAATAATAATCTATATTCTCGATTAAAAAAGCTTCATGATGGTACAAATTTAGGTAATGAGCTAGTGAAACCAAGAAAATGGGTAATATGGTTTAGCACAATATAGAATGAAACATTTTCATGTGAAATAAACATTATAGTTACGAGGTTACCCTTAACAAGCTCATGTCCATATATGGAGGGACAAACAGATTGAAGCATTTGACGGAACACATCTGAACCATGCTCCTTTGAGAAATATACAATGAACTCCAGATCTCTTGGAGAAAATGAGAATAAATCAAACAACTCTGTAGCTCTAGAATCAGACCTAGAAGCCTGCAAGTCTTCAGGTACAGATTGCGACTTGGAATTTATAACTGAAACTGCTTCCAGATACAAATAATAAAGTCCTTGGTTCTTGCCTTTTGATCTCCCTGGAAGAAGCAATATCTGCTTAAGGTTGCAATGACAAATTATAAGATAGTTCTACAAAGTAAGATTTGCAAATGAAATATGTGTGCTTTCATAAAATTATACTATGACACAAAAATTACATGGTCAGTAGCTTAAACACTTCGAAATTGTACAGACTGAAGATGCAGTTTTCCAATTTAATGGGAACACAAATAAATTTGCTGAGAATGGCAAGTCACTATACTGACATAATTTCTAAGAATGCGTGCGAAGCATCATTTCCTTTGTTCCCAATACACAGTACAGTGACATGCCATATATTGTTTTCATTGGAATTTCGTTTTCAATGTCAAATAACTTATTGCATTAATAGCTGTACATTTTGCCCGCAAAATTCACTTTACCTCCTCCGATATCCATGTAATTGTTGGTGACTCTTATAATTCCAGTAACAGTCACCACATCTCCAGGGATGCATGCATCAACTAGATCTTGAGTCAGTTCACATTCTACTGTTCGAGGCACTCGACCTTCCTCGTGTTTTTCAGGCTGCAGCAGCTCTTGTAATCTGGAAATTTAAACTATGAGCTTTTTGCTCTAGCGCGCTCACACGCAAAATATATATATATATGTGTGTGTGTGTGTGTGTATGTGTGTGTGTGTGTGTGTGTGTGTTCATAAATGGAGTAGAGCATGGGGCTATTTCCTTTTCTACTTCTAGGAAAGGAAAGAAGTCTGACTAAAACTTCAGAAAAGAATATAAGCAAGATATTGCAGTTAGATGAGTTGCTTGCCTTATTCTCTGAAAATCTATGGGACGAGCAGTAGATCTAAGTGGACTAAAGTTTCTGCTCTTGCACCCAGGTAGACCGCATTTAGTTGGTGGTGAAAATTTTCCATCCGGGAAGATGCACGAGATGTTTGTTTTACACTTTGTACAAGCAAAACTCATTTGTACCACAAGAGGCCTGACAGTGCTAACCTTTACTACTGTACCCCGAACAGATACAAGCCTTTCTGTCAGACCAAGAAGTTTGATCATTCACTTTGCTTATTCAACCTAAATTAGCCTACAACTATTGCTGTAAGTTACCAATATACGCAGCTTTAAGGTTCCTTAGAGCAATCAGGGACTCTGCATAGTTGTGCAGACGTATATCTATCTTAACACCCTCCTCCTCCAAGCTTTTGTTTTCCCATTTGGGATCTGTCAGTAGAACCTGCTCACCGTACAAAGCAACGTGGCATCAAGAGCAATAATAATGAGCAAGTGACAGACGACATGAAACTCCATGATCAGATGACAGCTATTACAAATGTACCTTGTGAACAGCAGCACTCATGCATGAGAGGGCTTGCTTAGGTTTTTCCTTTAAAAAATCATAAAATTCCTCCACTTCATTATGTTTCTGGAACACTTGAAAGTCCAATGGCAAGTAGAAGTGCTCATCGTCATTCTTTATCTGTTCACGTAATTTAAGCATCAATTTCCTTCTATTCATCTGAACATCGTCAAAACGAAAGTAACAACTAAATCTGACAGCTAAAATAAAATAATAATAAAAAAACGATCTAGTAGCATTGTTGAGCAAATTGACAACCGATATTAAACAAATGTGAGCAGTTTCAACTTAAATCCAGTAGTGTCTAAATCACTTTCTGAGACAAAATTATCAAATCGGGGAAACGAAGCGCGAGAGAGAGAGAGACCTGGGAGATGAGGCGCAGTCCAACAGGAGAAGAGAAGAAATCAGCGAGACGAGATGTGATGTTGAAGTTGGGATCGTCGAGGGAGAGGTGGGTTTCCGGGAAGTATGAGGGCCAAATCTGAGCGATTCCGTCGGCGTGTTCGGTCGATCGCCGGCGCTTCTCAATTCCTCCGCCGTTTCCGTACATCTCGATCCCACAACGGCGAGGGAGAAATTTCTCGTTCCTTTTTCTGATTGCGGAGCGTTTGTGAATTTCACCAGTGGGTTTGGGCGGGAAAAATACAGTGAGGGACGAATAAGAAGAGAAACGTAATTGTGCGTGCTTGCACCAAGAACCGATTGATATTTTGCTAAAAATTTTAAAGTACAAATTAAAAACTTTTAATAAGACGACATTAGTTAAGCGATAGACGCATGTAAATTATATGTACCTGAATGTATATGTTCTTTTTTAAAATAAGAATACATGAATTCATGCAATTAGAGACTTTTAGAGATGGAAACAAAATGGGATTTGACTCCCCTCCAATACATTTTCATCTAATATCTCTTAATACACGTATTTTTTTAAAATTTTTTAAAAAATTAACTATGCCAGTTGTCTGAATTTAAATACCATCTTAAAATTTAGGGGCATGTGACAATTAATTTAAGAATCTAAAATATATTGATATAAATGTTGAAATTTTTCTACGGTTTTTCAATTTTATGATTTCCTGAATTTTTTCTAAGTACTAAAATACAAAACTAACGCAACATCATATCTCACGGAAATAAACTTATGTACATATTTTTACATTTTCTTTCTATCTTTATAGTTAAAAATTTTAAATACTGTCCCAAAATTTTAAAAACGGGTGCATTGAACCAAATCCTAAAAATAAATGGTTAAGATTGTTTAAATTCATAAATTTTTAGTTTTTTTAAATTCGGGTATTTCTAATTCATCTTTGACTATAATTTGTATTGAAGCTGAATTTTTTGAATTTGAGCTAATTTCAGTGGTTATCACTGAATATAATGTTTTAACGAATTTTAGTTTGTCTCAATTAACTCCCGAATTTATTACGCGAGTCCCGATTCCATGATTGTCCTCCTTTGGGAGCGTTGCTTTTCCTTCCTTTTCGACTACAAAGGAGGCCAAAGCCTAGGAAATAGAGAAGGAAAACATTGGAAAACAAATCCTCTTCCCTTCCTCTTTTCGATCTATGGTACAATTTGTGTAAATTTTGGATTATATAAATAGAAATAACATTCAAAAATAAATATGCCTATTAATTTTTCAAGTGATTTAGAAATGTAAATCTTATTCATTCAAATCAGGAAAACATTCAGTTCTAGAAATAGTCATAGAATTTTCTATGCTTATGATGAATAAGATTTATATTTGCAAATCACTTTAAAATTGATAAGCATGTCTATTTTGGAGCATTTTTTTATTTATATGGTTTAAAATTTTTAAAATTATATTTAATAAAAAAATGGTGTAAACTGCACCATGAACTAGAGAGAGGAACCAAATGATGTCCAAATTCAGGATAGTGGAAGTGTTGTTGACTTTGGAATGCATGGGTTGTATGGGTAATTCAAGGACTGCAAAATTGGGTTATATTAATGTGATTGGTTGGGAAATAAGTGTAATTAATTCTACGTAATTTTCCACGCATTGTAATTGGGGCTCATTAGCCAATAAGTTAGACAAGGTAAAGTTGAGAAAGTTGAACTTGAGGAGTTGAGCATGCCCTTGGGCCATCAGCTTGGGCTTAAGGCTTCGCGCTGGTCTTACCAATGACTCGTGTATTTCTTTTAGGGAAAATCATATCAATGCCCTCTATAGTTTGGCTATAGTCTTGAATTACTCCATAAACTTTTAGTTTTCATCGATAGTTCCTAAATTATGGAATAATACTCGATGTTCTCCTTCCGTTAAGATTTTCATCAACCACTAACGATCCATCCTCCTAATTATATGAATGAACCCTTAATTTTACATAAAATCTAAAATTCTTCTCTCAAGTTTACCCAAAATTTCATATTCCCCTATCGAGCTCTATTTGATCACATGATCCCTTCAATTTTTAAAAATATAATGTGTTTATCAAAGTAAACTTGTAATGATATATTATGAAAAATCAACAGACCTTTCTCACCAAAAATGTTTTGAATATTTTGACTCGAAGGATGCGAGATTTATGCAATCAAATTACATGAAAATTGGCATGATATCTTATGCCTTCATTCTCATTCGTTCCTTATTGTTGGAACTTGCAAAATATTTGGGTGACACAATACAACACAAATATTTTTTTTCCCTTTAGGGCGCTAATTTAAATTTTTTATTGAAGAGATGTAAATTCAAATGCTATTTTTAGTAAAACTCTACTATTTCAAGTTTACTTTGTTACATTGCATTTTTATTTTTCAAATTGTGGAGAATATATGCGCAAATTGAACTTGATGAGGGAATCTGAGATTTCGAATATGGTTGAGGGGGCATTCATGTAATAAGGAGGATAGACTGTTAGTGGCTAATGAAAATATTAACGAAAGGGAGTAGTCGAGCACTATTCCATAGTTTAGGGGTGATTTGTAAAAGTTGACATTTCAGAGGGCACTTTGAGATTTTGACCAAACTTCGGGGGACATTAGTGTAATTTTCTCTTTCTTTTATCCGCATGATGGACATCTTTATGATTTCGGGAATGTAAGCTAATATGTTAAAGGATCAAACCACGTAAAATTACTAGCTTAATAAAGGTTTTTTTTACCACAGTAAAATAAAAAAAACCCTTAAAATAAGAACATTGAATGTAAAATTATCATTTTCATTTCGTTGATTCATTTTTTTCAGAAAACATTCTAAATTTATGTAACTGAATGTAGCCTAAACTTTTAATAAATTAAACTATTAAGACCGCGGAACATAATAATGGTAGAAGCATCTCAGTATAGTGCAGCTTTTAATTCCCTTCCTCAAACATAGCTCCTATAATATAACTTTGACTGAAATATAACTACGATATACTCTTAATCTTCCAAAATATATGCAAGGATATTTAAAGCTATATGCATGCACTAAAACTTACTATTTCTAAGGAAAAACAAAAAGAGTAAACTGAGTTTCTATTTGTTTGATAAATATTATAAAAAAAATGCACGGCAGGATTCAATTGTACTATTTGACAAAACAAACATCATTTTATGAATACCGAAGCTATATAGTTAATTATTTTTACCCTTATAATCTAGTAATGAATTTATCCATGTACATAGTAAAAATATAATATAATATTAATAAATTCTTTAATAAGGCCATATGCAAAGATTAAGAAGTTGTTGAAATATAGCCAATATCTATTTAGAATCGAAAAGTAGGTAAAGACGGATTCAGATTACCTAAGCCGGATAAGGAATTAATATAGAAAAGTTAATTAAGTATTTTGATTAATAAAGTTGAAATCTCAAAACACGGGCTATTATTAACAAGCTTGGATTCGTTTTCTATATTTCACATCTTCCAGTGCTCCTATCACATAAAATTTATACATATTTTTATAAAATATGATCTATAAAAAAAAAATCAATTCACTTATTTTTTTATTGATCGAATAAATAAAATTAAAAAATCACATATATCAAACAAGTAGTAAGTTTCTTAGCTAGGAATTGGGCTCACTTCTAAATATATATCCAACCGAAATGGGAGAAACAAAGAAAAAACGCAAACGAAACTCCGAAAACGACGTCGTTCGGAAATGGCTACACCTAGCAGCTACGCAGTTGGCTTCTGATGCTGACACGCATATCCGCCTAACCTCACATATTCCGTGCGATGCCTCCACGTGTCACTTTGATCCCCTCGGCATTCACATCCGATCGCCACACCGCCGCAAAGGTCACTCGTCCTTCTCTCTCTCTCTCTCTCTCGTTTATTCAGATTTCGAGATTATTGGATTTTTAGCCTTTTTTTCAATACTAATTTCCAGGTTTTTACAATTAGGGTTTTAACATGTCTGCGGGTTCCGGTGGCATCGACTTGAACTGCGACGCTGTTCCATTCGATCCTGCGGAGGAGCCGACGGTGGAGGCGTCGCTGATGGGCGGCGGAAGCGTTGAGATTAGGGATTTTGAGCGATCAAACGAATCGGAAGAACCAGATCGTGATTCGGATGCTCATGGGGTTGATTTGATCCACGGGATTGATTTGATCGACGGAGGTCGGATTGGAGGATCGATCGGAGAGGGTTTAGAGGGAGCGCCCATGGATCATCGGAAAGATTATGACTTGTCTCTTGCCCCGCCGGTGGCTGTTGCACCTGAGCATGGGGATGATCAGGGGGGGAATGGAGTTTTAGGTGTCGAAGTAGAGGCGGTTGATGCTGATGATTCTTTGTTCCCAAGAGATCATGAGACGAAGACTAGGTTGGATAGTGAGGCAACGGAAGCGAAACCAACTTTGGAGACCGACGGGGGTCCGATTATGGTAGTTTCAGTTTCGGAACCAGAGATTTCGCAGCGTAGTGATGGTGGCGAGGCTGCTGGCGTGGGGCATCCGGTGGATCTCAGTCGATGTAATGTCACAGGCGAGATATCTAGAAATGGGATTTATGGTGAATGCGAAAAGGTAAGCATAAACTTCCCGATTTATGATTCCTCAGAATCAAATGCAGCTTCTATTGTTGATGTGCCTGGTTCTAATGAGAAGGAAAATAGTGTAATTGACAAAGATGTTATAGATACTGAACAGATGAATGACAATGAGATGAAAAGTGTAAAATCAGATGTTTTAGGACCCGAAAGTAGTGGAGAGGATCGATTTTTAGTGTCTGATTTGGTTTGGGGCAAAGTAAGAAGCCATCCATGGTGGCCTGGGCAGATATTTGAGTCGTCTGCGTCATCTGCCAAGGCGATGAAGTATTTTAAGCGAAATAGTCTTTTAATCGCGTATTTCGGGGATAAATCATTTGCTTGGATTGATGCCTCGCGGTTAAAACCTTTCCACATGCATTTCCCGCAAATGGAGAAGCAGAGCCACTTGGAGGCGTTTAGTGATGCTGTAGATTGTGCTTTGAATGAAGTTTCTAGGAGGGTGGAGTTTGGTTTGTCCTGTCCTTGCCTACACGGGGAAGTATATTCCCAGTTGAAGTCTCAAATTATTGTCAACGCTGGGATCCGGGGAGAATGCAGTCGGAGAGATGGTGGCGACAGGTTCTCGGGTGCAGCTTCTTTTGAACCTATGAAACTTGTCAAGTATCTGAAAGCACTGGCACGGCTTCCATTGCGTGAAATCGATAGACTGGAGTTTGTGGTAGCGCGAGCCCAGTTGTTGGCTTTCTATCGTTTAAAGGGTTATCTTCAGTTGCCTCAGTTCAATATGGTTGGTGGGTTGTCAGAGGATGGTTTAGAGGTTCCAGTTTCTGGAGTAAAAGAGGATCTCAGTGAAGCAACTGAAATTGTGGTATCGGTTTATGCGGAGGGGGATGCTGGACAATGTATGCTTAGGGCAGGTAATTTGGAAGCTCAGGATAGATTATCGAGTGAGCCTGAATCCATCTCTGGGAATGGCATGGATACTGGGAAGGAAGAAGAGTGCACATTGGAGTTAGATGATTTCTCAGGTTCGCATAATAGGAGAAAGCGCAAGGCAATTGTTTCCATATATGATCAGACAAGTGTGAAAAATAGTAGAAGTACCTGTCTCACCCAGTAAATCATCCTCACAGGTATAAGGCAAACTCCTAGAGTTGGGGAAAGAATTCATAGGATTGCTACCCAACTTAAAGGCTCTGATTCGATTTTCAAATTTGGTAATGAGATGTCCCAAAGAAGCACAGGTAATAGTCTGAGTCCTACCAAGGCATCTAGGAGAGGCAGAGGAAGGAAAAAGATTATCCCAGTGAAGCATGATACAGCTGCTGTGATGCTTTCACAGCTCTGTTTGGCTGCGTGGAATCCCTTGGAAGGATACAATTTCTTGGCTCCTATGGTCAAGTTCTTCTCTGAATTTAGAAATTCGATTTGCTGTAAAATTCGATTTAGATTCTACTGATTCAGGTACTGGGAAGCTGGGGTTAGAGGCTGCAATAGATTCTTATTGGACAGACAGGATCATTCAGTGCATCCCGGAAGAGCCAATCTATGAAAATCAAAATGATGCTCGTGAATTACTGCCTGAGATCCCCAGTGATCTCGTAATTCCCACTGCCAAATTAGCAGGAGACCCAGAAGCAAGTCCAAATTTTTGTTCTAAACAGCGAAGCATGAGTGGTGATCTTGAAATGGAAGTAGAGAGGAATAGGGGAGATCTTAAAATGGAAGTAGAGAGGAATAGTAGAGATCTTGAAATGGGAGTAGAGAGGACAACTGACCCCATGGATGAGAAATGTAAAGAAGAAGTAGAGTCAGCAGACCCCTTGGATGAGAAGTGTAAGGAAGAACAGTTTGCAACAGCTCTGATTTTGAGTTTTACGGACTTTAACTCTGTCCCTTCAGAAACAAACCTGAACAGGATATTCAGCCGCTATGGGCCGCTGGAGGAATTAGAGACTAAAGTGATGAAGAACAACCGCGCCAAAGTTGTGTTCAAGAGACGTTCTGATGCAGAGACTGCTTTCAGCAGTGCTGGAAAATTCAGCATTTTTGGGCCTTCGCTCGTCAGTTATCGTCTCAAGTATTTGTCTTCTGTGCCACGTAGAGCTCCCACTCATAAAAGCAAGCGAAGCAAGAAAGATGTAACATCTGTGGAAGGCAACGCAACCTGATGCAATATAGTTCTTGAAGTTTAATAGCCATATGCATTTATTTTCTCCAAGGTTCTTTCTTTATAGATGATTGCATTGATTAGCTTTTGGTAATGGTTTTTAAATACATTTGCATGCAATATACCGATCTAGCAGCTGATTTAGTTGTCAATGTAGGAAGCTTGGTGATCAACTCAGAATATTCTTCTAACCTTTATAAGAAGCATATGCATCATTTTATGCGACCTTTCATTTATTTATCTTTTTAATTTCCACCTTGCTTAGCTTAACATTGACCTGAAGCAGTGGAATCTTGGATCTTACGACAAGTTTGCAGACGTTACTAAGTAATTGTTGTTTGTAGCATTTGCTAAACATGCTTAATTGGTCAACATTATTTGCGCTTTTTGTTCGACAAACTTCTTGACGCCTCTTTTTATCAATTGTGTGATCATCTAAGAGGGCGCATTTCATATTTTGATGAAAGATTGTATAGTTTGGAGCCTTACCGCTCGTTTGGTTCGTGGAATGGAATGAAATATGTATTCAACATAAATGTAACCTATAATGATTAATATCTCCATAGAACATAAATGAAATGGATATGCTCGTGGGTCATAAAAGGAATAGATGACGAATAGACAAGAAATAACTGTTATCAATATGACATAATAGCTATTACTTATTCTACGTATGAGCCTAGAAAAAAGTTATTCCTTACATATTCCTTTTATTTTTCATGTTATATTTCTATGAAATACCTATTCTATCCCATTCCGCATAATGCAATGTTTGCTAGGAGATTTGTTAATTATTGTATTTTTAAACTCTTGTTGAGGGGTTTAAGGTTTTAATGGACAAAATCGAAGGGACTCTCTTCTGTCTGATAGTTCATCTGTTAGTTAATGCGTATGGAGGTGACAATGCTAGTACTCTTTTCTTTTATTGCAGGTGACAATGCTAGTACTCTTTTCTTTTATTGCGAATACTTTTATTGCGAATAAGGGTATCGTAAAGGTTAATTCCTTTTACCCCGAGAAGAGTTGGGGGAGGAGGAGGAGGTTCGATTGTGGAAGATTTAAGCCATTTGGTTGTGGAACACATTCCTCTGTCTTTTTCATTTTCAGGGGTAAAGCTGTAATATATTATTGTTGGGCAATTCAGTAGCTGCCATTATTTGTGGATTTCGATTAGTTTATAGTCGGTGGTGATCTCTTTCTAGTTCTCGGCACACACTATAAAAAGTTGGAAATTTATTCGTAGTAAGTGGTATTATTTGTGGACTTCAAGTAATTCTTACATGCTACTAGAAGTTAACACTTAGATGCAATTTTGGAAGAGTCTTTGGGTGAACTGAATGGTATCGGACGCTTGGATGAGAGTCTGCTAGTTTAAGTTCTCAGTACATATTACAACAAGTTGCACACTTGATTTATATTTTTGGAAAAGTCTTAGGTAATCGAGTGGATAACTGAACGTTGTTATCACTTTGTTTGACGTGGATATAATGCTCTGCTAATGGTATCTTTGGTTATGCTGGAGAGTAGCTGTGTAGGATCTTGGTATGAGCACCGGTTGGATTGTAGTCGTGGTAGCGGCTCTGTTGTGGCGTTCATAGTCTTCACAGACTTTGGATCGTTGTAATATTAAAGAACCATACTTTAGCTTAACTTGGCAGAGTAGGTGCTCGTTTAAGCAAACAGTAGGTTGTGGCAATGGTAAGATTTATGCGAGCACGCCCTTTGCAGAATATGGTCGAATTTTTCCCTCTCTAGGTCTAGTAATTTTGAGACTCGTAATTTTGAGACAACTATGAGTTTTTCTTTTATACAGCACCATCATTTCAAATTAAGTATAAGTACGCATAAAATGATTGTAGTTTTTATAAAAATTTAATGCATTTTAAATCCATTTCTCAAAAAATTACCCCATTCTCAAATTTTACATAAAATGAGAAATTTAATTTGAGCTTGTCATGCTTGATTTTACACACAAATTAACTAATTATGTATTTTTTTCGTTATGGAACTATCATCTTTAAAATATATATATATATATATATATATATATATAATAAAATAATTCTCACATTAAAGCCAACATTTTATCATGAACTAAGGCCTTAAAATTCAATTTGACACCTTTACATTTGTAGTTAACAACCTCGATTAAACTTGTATTTTTATTTGATCGAGTCTTTGACTCAAATTTTTCGCCCACTTGAGGTTGGATCCTAATTCCGTCACTGTTTATACCTAACATAAGCATCAGAGATCAAGGAAATAATAGGATCATAATTAAGCGTTAAATGCCCATACAGGAAACCTCGAAAAAGAGAGCACAAGTCTTGCAAGCAAACTCATTCAGCAACACAACAAGAAATTCAAACTAGAAGAGAAATGTCAAAACGCTAGAAGATGAGCTTGAACATTAATTTCCCAAAAAGGCGCAATAAAAATATGAAGGGCTCCCATATTAAACCTAAGACCTTGGCTTCTCCTTCTTCTCTTTGAAGAGAGCCAAGAGAGAAACACCAGACACCTTCACAACCTTGAATCTCACACCAGGGATATCTCCGACCGCATGGCCTTTACGTCCAAATCCAGCAATCAACACCTCATCCTACACAGCACGTATATCACAATAAACATCTATTCATGATCCAGAAGCAATAGGGGAGATAGAATTCAAACATCATAAGTTCAGAAAACTATGTGCTGCTCAAAAAGAAGTTAGAACTCACATTTTCCTCTATGTAGTTCAAACAACCATCATTGGGGACGAATGCAGCAATCTTCTTGCCATTCTTAATCAGTTGAACTCTAGCACATTTTCTAATAGCAGAATTTGGCTGCTTAGCCTCAATGCCACTGTAAAATGAAAATTAAACCATGTTCGAATGACATACTGCATGGCAAATTTTGGAAGTGTAGTTAATGAAACAGACGGAGACTGAGAGAATTGGGGTTGTACATTTTCTCAAGAACAATGCCTTTGGCATGGGACGACCCTGCAAAAGGTTTCTTCCATTCATTTCCCAGGTGAGACTTCTTATATGCCTTGTCAGCCCACCTCTGCCTAATCCGATGGGACTTCAGCTTGCGACCAGCTCCCATCCCACGTGTCTTCCTGCAAAACATTTGCTTCTCTCATGATGAAAAACATAGTACTTTGCAAGAGTCTAATTCAAGGGGGAAAAATATTACAATTTGATTATTGTCGAAAAGGTATAAAACCCAAAAAGAGGGAGATATCATAACCTAAACTTGCTTTGAGAGTTCCACATTCTCCCTACATGATTTACTTGCATAATAGTATGATAAAACATGGACAATTAGGTAAATGAATATCGATGAATTCATTGATGCCAATATATAAGGTAGGATAGACAAAAAAACAGTTTCATTAGATAACTGGAGCAAAATACCTGGTACCAGAAGAAGGATAATAGTTTCTCACCAAACCATCTTCGCACATCAATAAAATAAGTTGGAATCAAATTTCATAGCATTAAATACTCCTTTGAAATTACTTCTGAAATTGCCCAGTTCATTTTCAGTGCATATCATTCAAAAAGATGTTTTTTAAAATAAGAATTACGCGGAGTTGTTCAAATCTGAAAAAAAAATGTAGGCACCCCCATTAAGTAAAACTACATCTATCCAAAAATAAAAACTGATTTCTAGTAGTAATTTAAAATTATAAGGGCAAAATTACATGTTTAAAGTAAAAAAAAAAAAGAAGAAAAGTTCGCTAAAAGAGAGAGAGAGAGAGAAAAAAAAGAAAAGACGGATCTAAATCCAACATGCAGAACATGAAGAATGACTATTTGGAGAACCAAGAGAAAAGATCTGCAATTCAACATATCTAAGATAAACATAGCATAAGTAATAAGCATTAAATTTTCTTTGCTAAAATCCCTACAGCACAATGATAAGAGGTCCCTACATCAGTTAACCATTCCAAAATCATGCTCATAAACCCTAATACTATAAACTAACAGTTCTCAAAAATAATCCTAATGGTCAAAGGCATCAAACAGATTCTACTGATAAGTTCGAAATCATCATACCCCATGGTGATAGAAAGAAGAAGCTCTTCGACTGCAACGGGGCGTGTGGGAGCTTGAAGGGACAGAGAGGAGACGCAAACGGCGAGAGAAAACCCTAACCCTCGAAATGGACCGTATATATAGATGTGGCTCGTGTTAAGATGGGCTGGCCCGGGAAAGTGGGCTTGGGCCCATAGGCCCGTTTTATTTTCTGAGTGCGCAATCTTCTTGGGCCCATTTCGTATTCGGATTATGCAAATTGTGTTTTTATGTAAAATAGTAATTTTAAAACTTAAATATTATGTTGTACTACAAAATTTTCCTAAGTACTCTGTGTGCTACAAGAGAACGAAAGTTACGTGGCTGAAATATTACCTACATGAAATTGCCTTTATATGTATTAAAAATAATCTCGGAAAACTATTTATTTTATTTTCACTAGAAATGGGGTTTTAATTTTATGGAAAATAAATGAAGTGAAATATACTTTAAAACCTAATGTTTATATGCGGTTTGATGTTGGACATTAAAGTTTTTTTCCGCTTAAAGTGAAGCTTGACATTTTTCTCCATGTTATAGATTGAACCGTGCTGTCCAAGTGAAGGGATTTTGAGGGCAAAATGGGGAGATTGTTCAATCTAGGGCTACGGTGTCTTTTCCATCCCTTCACTTGGACGGCAGGGTTTAACCTAACATGGACAAAAACGTCAAGCAAAAAAAACTTTTAAGGTCAAATCTCAAACCATGTATAAACATCAATTTTTAAAGTGTATATCATTTGAAATAAATGTAAATAAGTATAAGACGTATTTATTTATTCTGTTGTCCAACATAGCAAAAGCAGTTGTTGCCACTTTCTTACACTTAACCATTCTTTTTAATAACATTTTAAAGGGAAAGTTGGATTCAAAGAAAAGCAAAAAATATATAGTTATAATGCTTTCATTGAGAGTTGAACTCAAGACCTCCCGCTTACTAAACGGGTGCTCTAACCAACTGAGCTATGAAAGCGTTGTATGAGCTGCTCATTATAATTAATAAAAATATAAATAACATAATAGTCTTACCTAGCAGTGGCAAAAGAGTAACTTTGGCCACCATTTTTATGTTGATATTTAATTACCTTTTTCTCATCACTATTTAGAATTTATTATGATCAGCTCATGTTTTTTTTTTCTTGGCTGATCATGCTCGATGAAAGAATTTCTCAATTTTAAAGTAATATACAGAGTAACTTATCATCACGTATATAGTCTATAGTATGTTCTTTAATTATTAATTCGTAGAACAATGATCAACTATTCATGAAAGAGTTATAATTATAACATGGTGCAAATTTGATCATTAAAAAATAAAAGCTAATACCACCATTTATTATTTGATCGTTAGGGCAAGAAGAAAACTCGAAATAATTATTCAAAAAAAATCCATAACTGTGATTATAATTTTATTGGAGTCTCACTTATCATTCATGAGCCCTCATATATTATGTAGTGTCACTGCCAAGAGAATTATTGATAATAAACCATTTGATAGCAAATATTTGATAATGAGAAGAAAAACAGAATGAAATCCATAACTGGAGCTTAAGCAATCCGTCCACTGCTTATCCTCGCTGCGATCATGGCATCTGTTTTAAACCTCCACTCCACAGTTTCTCTTCTCAAACTATTCCCTAAACCCTATGTCCCCTCTAATTTTCGATCCTTCACTGCACTGAGCTACCGCTCCCGCAGACACAGCACCTTCTCTTCTCCCACCACGCCATCCTTCAAACCCTTTTCGGTACGCCTTTCCACTTCAATAGGCTCCTCCTTAAACACCCACAATGAACTTCATCAGGCTGAGGGCAATTTGGCTGTTCTCGGGATCGAAACTAGTTGTGACGATACCGCCGCTGCTGTCGTAAGCCAGTTCCTAATGGGTATATCCTTTTCCTACTAGGGTTTTCTAGTTTTCTGATTTATCTGTTATGGGTTATTATTTTTAGGTTCAGAGTAATGGGGAAATCCTCAGCCAAGTTGTGTCTTCTCAGGTGAGTTTGTAGGATAGCCTTTCTTTTTCTTTGATTGTAAAGTTATAATTTTGCAGATTTTATATTTTGTGTAATAGTCAGAAAATGAATTTTGGTTATATGGAGTTGATATTATGAAATTAGAATTAACTGATTTGACATTTCTACGTCGTCAAGTCAGACTTGCTTGTTCGATATGGGGGTGTTGCTCCTAAAATGGCAGAAGAGGCACATTCTCAAGCCATTGATCAGGTATCTCATATTGGCAGCTTCACATCGTTCAGCATATTAAATTTTACGTTCCAAGTGTAATGTATCTTATATAAATGTCAAAATCCCAATGCTTGTCATTTCTTCTGAAATTTGATTTTACGAACAGAATAACATTTAAGAATTCAAAAGGTTTCAGCTTGGTATTTAGTTTCTTTTGCTTGATGATTCCATATTTAAATTACGTAATCCATGCATCCTAATTGCAGGTAGTTCAGGAAGCACTTGAAAAGGCCAATTTAACTGAGATGGAACTCTCTGCAGTTGCAGTAACCATTGGCCCTGGTCTAAGCCTCTGTTTGCGAGGTCAGTAGATTGATATTACTGCATTTTTATTTCATTACCGTAGGTCCTATTTATTTGGCTTAATGCACCATTACTATATTCCTGCCATGGTTTTAAATAGCGGTAGCGGCCGTCGTCGCGTAACGGTCGCGGGTGTGACAGGACGCGGGTGTAACGGACGTGAATTATGAGGCGCGGCGCACGACAATTGTTTTTTGACATTTTAAGTTTATAAAAATGTTATAAATGATTTTTAAAATATTTTGACCCACCTTATTTATCAAGAAAATACAGGTAAATCAAACAAGGCTCTTACATTAGAGAAAATGGGTCTTAGAATAGAACTTGGGTTGCCGTCGCGGCCGTCGCGGCTGCTACGGCCGCGAATCGGGGTCGATCCGCTAAAGTGGACCGTAGCGGTATCGGAATGCGTCGATACCGCTACAAACGTCCGCTAAAACCATGATTCCTGCCACTGCCTCTTCCAGTAAAATACACCCTCTGTGTATACATTATTACCACGGTTTGCCATATCGATAAATGAAGGAAGCCATACAAGGTTTTTCAGACCCGTTCATATGGTACACATGTTACTTGAGCTGACTTATTCTGCCGCCGTCTCAAATAGGATTATAATTCTTGACTTTCTACATGAATCGAGATTGAGAAATGAAGTTTGTTCAAGTTGGAAAAAAGTGCAAAATATTTTTCAAATTGAGTAAACTAAAAATGCTTTTTTTTTATATGATATTTTTATTTTTATCCTGTAATTGCACTATTTATTTTAAATTAGGACTTGAGGATAATTATCCAATGTTCTATAAATGAATTGTCTGTATATATGTTTCGACTTGTTGCAAAGAAGGCAAAACGAACTGCGGTTTGAACTTTTGTTCGTGCAATTGTTTGTAGTTGGTGTGCAGAAAGCTCGAAAAATTGCTCGTAAATTTAACTTGCCAATGGTTGGCGTCCATCACATGGAAGCTCATGCTTTAGTAGCTAGGTATGGAAGTCAATCAAGTCAAAGTATTATCATGTATCTGCTATGTTCTTATTCTTTTTCCTGTTTGAGATGAGTTGGATTAAAAAAAATTGTATTTTAGATATGGATCTTTTGAAGCGTCCATTTTGAACATATACTTTATGGATATTATGGAGTACAGTGCACTATTTTTTTTTTTAACCTTACAATATTCTTCAGAATTATTATCATCACGTAGTTAAGATGCGTGGTAGAAATCAGCTATTTTGGAACTATAATGCATGCTAAATAATATATGGAGTAGTGCGGGATTAAGTAATCTCAATAATTTTGGCTGCCAACTGACCCTAAGCTGTTATTTTCCCTTGATCTGATGTGAAGACCTAGTTCGCGATACGCATCGGCCCATGGTATGGGTACTGGAACATGGTTATGTTAAGGTAGTGGCATGAAATTTGTGGTGAGGTACGTTAAGGTAGTGGCATGGGATTCGTGGTTGCGGGTGGGGGTACAGTGTTTGTTGGTTGATTTGCTAACAGAGATTTTAAACATGAACTGGCTACTGTAACAACAGTGAAATTGTCTTCATGGTTCTGTTGTTTAAGTGGTTACAAGTTGGATATGGCTTCTAGAGTGCCTGTCTTTACCATGGTGTCTTTAAGCCTAATGACTGTCTAGGTACTCATGGTTGGGTTTGGTGTACTGGGATTGAATTCGCTTTCTCCACTCCCCTCTTTTGGGACCTAATGCTTTTATTATAGTGATAATTGGCCCGACTTTAGCCCTTTCACTTGTGTACTTCAATGGGCAAGTGTGTTCTCATAAGATATGGATTTCCTTCTCATCTTTGGAAGACCTTTATACATTAAATAAAAGATTTATCGTTTTGCAAGGTACTAGGTGGAAGACCAACTTTTAAGTGATTTAAATTCGAGTGTGTTTGCCTGGACATGAGCTTTTTGGGGCAGGAAAATGTCTTCAGATGTTGTTTTATGTCGATTTCTCACTTTTTTAGGAACCTAGGTGTCAGTATAAGCTTCAGAGTGTGCCAATGGCCTTTGCTCTAGTGGCATCTCTTCCCTTTGCAAGGGTTGGAAAGGTTGCAGGTTCTAAATCTATTCGGTGGTGTGTATTTACCAATTAAAAAAAGGTATTAAGCCTCAGTGCATGAAGTTGAAGGCTGGGAAACAACTTAAACTGGATGTAATTGCAAAGTAGAAGTAGGCTGCGACTTTACATAAACAAGCATTAGTGGAAGGAAAACAGGTCATGCAAGTAATTTTGCTCTATGCGTGCTGTTATGCTTTTAGCTGTATTTATACATACTTTCTTGTCTCTGACATTCTTTCATTTTGTTTATTTTCTTTCTCCATAGATTAACCGAGAGAGAGTTACAGTTTCCTTTCATGGCCTTGCTCATTTCAGGTGAGGTTTTTTGTGCTTCCACCATTTAAATTAACACTTTCTAAGTCATTCTATAGTCACAAAAACAATTCTTTCCATCATATCCTTCAACATCAGCATCTTCTTCTTCCTTTGGGTTGGGTAAGTGAGAGGAGATGGTGATGACATGGCCAGCATGTGCTAGGTGAGGCATTAGTGTCAAACAGTGTAGGTCATGGCCTACTGGAGATCATATTCCACGATCTGTTTTTCTTCATTTTTTGTGTGGCAGAGCTTATTTGAGCGACAAATAAGTCTTGTGAGCTGTTCGTTCTTAGGGGGACACAACCTTGTTGTTCTTGCTCGTGATCTTGGTCAGTATATACAACTTGGGACCACGATAGATGATGCCATTGGTGAGGCATATGACAAAACTGCAAAATGGCTTGGACTTGACTTGAGTAGAAGTGGTGGCCCAGCAGTTGAGGAGTTAGCTCAGGAGGGTAATGCAGAATTAATCAAATTTTCAGTAAGTGATTCTTGAGTATCTAGTTCATGATATGTACATCCCAAATTTTTAGTTGCTTTGCATATTATTTCTCTTCTTTGATCACAGTTTTTATAAAGTAATGCCTGATGATTATGATGGTTGCATTGTTTATTGTGTTCGGTAATGCCTTTTCTTCTCTCTAGATTCCAATGAGACAGCATAAGGATTGTAACTTCTCCTATGCGGGCTTGAAAACTCAAGTAAGGTTGGCAATCAAATCCAGAAACATGTGAGTGAAATATATGATCATCTGCGATTTGCCTGGAAATTTAGTTTTAGCTACTTGTTTTTTTTAGAAAAAAGAAGTTTATTTCACTCTTCATTTCTTACCATCTGTTTTATAATGATTTCCCCTAGGGCGTCGCATGCGTTTCTTTCCATGTTGTAAATCATTCACTTATTTAAATAAATATGTATACAATTGAATGACAGTTTGAGAGAAGCTGGAAAGGGAAGGAACTAGTCTATAATTTAACTTTAGTGGCTTACTATTAAAAGTTATCCGTATAAGGTGACCAATATATTTCCTATATGTTTATTTTACTTTTATTGATTAAAGGAAAGTGATACCGGTGAGAATGCATTAAAAGAAGTGACTCCGAGCACAAATCTGGTTAATCATGCGTTTTTAGGGATATAAGGTATACAATCTACACTTCTGCAATTTAAGGATTGAGAAGCGTGTAGAAAGTTATGCTCATCTGTGAGATTTTCAGAGATTCTCAACGATTGTGCTCCACAGTAAAATATTGAACATTGGTTGAGCTAAACACAACATATTTACATCTATTTATTCATTTAATTGGTGATTTCTCCATGTTAAACAACTGTATTTTTTTAGTGCGTGCTGTATTTTCTAGAAGCTAAGAGAAACTAAGAATAAGAATTTCAGAAACTGAATTTACTCATATTGAAGTCATACATAAATCACTAATCTTAGCTGCCTCCTTGCAACTCCAATGTGATGTATTTGTATGAACTGGTTCTAAACTTTGGGATTGTATTTGGACTTATCTGATCACAAAAATGCCTCCCTTCTTCTGCCTGGCGAATTCTATTCAGCTTATTGATTGTGGAATTGATTTACTCCTGATTATTTGTTTTAGAGTGTGTACTACATAATTATAGAGGAAGCAAACGCTTCCATGTGATATAAATAGAGAAGGTGGTGAGAACTTTACTGTTCCTGGGTTTATAGTAGTATCAAATAAGGTGCTATTACTATATAATAGATTATGTTCTACCCTTTATCTTCCAAATCTTTTTGACATGCGTATGCCATGTGTAGCAATGCTGAAATACCTTTTTCCTGCGCGAGTAGTCAAGACAGAAGTTCACGGGCTGATATTGCTGCTGCTTTCCAGGTTATATTACTTTTGAAACTAGCTTTTCTTTCTTTGTTAGTTTAGACTTTTATTCACCTAGCATTCGTAGTCACATTTATTCCTTGAATGAATGAATGCAGCAAGTGGCAGTCATACATTTAGAGGAAAAGTGTGAACGAGCAATTGTCTGGGCATTGAAGATAGAGCCTTCTTTAAAGCATTTGGTGGCAGACTGATTACTTGTTTTTTTTGCTTTTTTTAGGCATTCTGGCCATTCATTTTTTTGTACACACTTTAAGTTTTTTCCCACTATGCTGAGACGTGACTCTTGTCTCCAATTTCTGCTTTCCACAGGTTGTCTCTGGAGGGGTTGCATCAAATAAGTATGTCAGGAATCGGCTTGATCAGGTTGCCAAAAAGAGTGGTCTCCAACTCGTGTGCCCTCCTCCAAGCCTCTGTACTGACAATGGTAAACTTGTTCTTTTTTCCCTTCCTTTGTGCGGTTGTTCTAGTAGATCAGACTTGTTATTTCAGATATATTCTGGTCATGGGATACAATTAACCACTGTGCTTCTCATCTTACTAGGCGTAATGGTTGCTTGGACTGGAATTGAGCACTTCCGCATTGGAAGATTTGATCCTCCACCCCCTGCCAATGAACCTGAAGATTCTGTGGTTTGTTTATCTTGTTTTCTTTTGGTTGCTGCTTTAGTTTCTGCCAGTAGCATGTCATTTGGTTTGTTGCATTCCTACCTTCAGTAAGTAGGATCACTCAGGCCCCGTTTAGTCATGGAAAACTTGTTTTCCATTTCCGTGCACGCTTTCATGTTAAAACACCTTCTTTTGTTGATGCAATCTGAAAAATGAGGTTTTCCGATTAGCTTTGTTTATAGAAAAACATTTGAAACATGTTTTCCACATTTTCTAAGTTTGAGGTCCTTTGAGAAACAAGGTTTCCAATTAGTTGAAATGAGTAACTTGAACTCATAGATGATGTTAATAAGTCCAATTTTTGGATGTAGAAAATGGTTTTCCATAGCTAGACAGGCCCTTAATAAGTGTCAACTCTATTTCACTTTGTGACAAAAAGTAGGCATTAGGTCAAAAAATTTCTTTTCGAGTTCCCTTCTTTGCCCAACTGGTTTGTGTTAACTGCACTGGCAATAAACGTGGATTTGGTTGGAAATCATGATAGGAAATTAAAGAAGTTAAGTGTAGTTATTCTCTAGTATTGTTCCCTGCCCCAGACCCGACCTAAACTTCTTGTTCAATTATGGTGGTACAGCTTGATTTGCGGCCGAGGTGGCCGCTGGGGGAGGAATACGCCAAAGGAAGAAGTGAAGCTCGCTCCTTGAGGACGGCCCGCATCCATCCTTCCCTGACATCTCTCATCCAAGCATCCTTGCAACAATCCTCATAAGACATTGCCGATTTGTTAAATGAAGTTCAACATGGAATTCTTTCTTTCTGGGAATTCACAGAGAGATCTGTCCGTATTCCCAAATACCCATTTGGAACTTGAATGGGATGTTTATCAGACGGGTATGGGAGACTTTTCTGGAACAGCTTTGTATCTTAAACTGTAAGGCTGGGTAGGTTGAGTGGTCTCCATTGTATTTCTATTGTTACGACGTCTACGTGTCACGGGCTGTTGTTGGGTTGAGAGATCTGGATCCAAGCATCCCTGCAACAATCCTCATCAGATATCGTCCCAGGGATTGCCCGTCTTCATCACCGATTTCTTAAATGAAGTTCAACGTTCCTTATGGGAAGTCCTTTCTGGGAATTCCAACGAGATCACTTGCAAACAACGGACAAAGCTGAAGAAGTATCTTCAATCTGTCACTATTCCCATACCCTTTTGGAACTCAGTGGGGGGTTTACCAGAAAGAGTATGGGGACACATTCTTGGAACAGCCTTGTGTCTTTAACTGCAGGGTTGGGTGGATCGAGTGCTCTCCGTTGTGCGTCCATTGTTCTGATGGCGTCTACACGTGTGTTGGGTTGTGAGATTTGGACACTTTATGGTGGGAAATAAACTATATTTTTCTCCATTCATCCCTATCTTTTCTTTGAAGTTAAAAGCAAGTTATGTTCGATCGGCGCATGGGATTATTTTTTTGCGAGCGAATCAAATTAGATGGTTCTATTTTTCAGTCTCCCCGGCTTGTTCCGACCAAATCGAGGTCTCCACATTATGTCGATTTTTTTGACTTGCTTCTACCGATTCAAGGCCGAAAAGATTATAAAAGAGAAAAAGTCAGTCATTCGATGGAGGACTAGTGAGAGTTTACCACTGACCTCATGGGCCAATATTGAATACTTTTTCTCCATGGCTTTCGAGTGGGGGAAAATGTAGAAATTGGGACACCTACAATTCAACTCCCGTCATTTGTCAACCTTAGTTGTGTTCCACCATGATCTTTGGCTAGGAAGCAATGCTCCCTCCGCCACCCATCTTTTTATGTATTTCTTAATAGTGGAACATTACTCCCAACCCACTCATGGTTATATAATTAGATAAAGCCTCGTTTGGCCAAAAAATGGTTGTAATTGCCCATGGGAATGTTAGGCGTGTAGCCTAAAGACCAGAAAATAAAAGAAAATCTTTTCCCCGAAAAAGTCTAAAAACTCATTTTAAAGGCAATTCGAAAATATGATAGGTAATTTTCGGGTTGATCATTTGTTCGTGAGAATGAAATAACTACTTGATAGAAATATGGTATAAGGAATAATCAAGGTTCGGTAATCGTAATTTTCACTCTCTCTCTCTCTCTCTTTTTTTTTTCCCTGTTGAGATTGGGTGAGTGTCCAGTGTGACAAATCTTGCTAGACTTTTTAAAGCAAGGAGTAGAACTACAAAAAAGCTTTCATTATCTTTAAAGACAACCAATCCATTAGTTGGAGACTTTACTTTTAAAATGGACCATTTTATTCATGGCTACTCCTATCCAATGGACTTTGAGTGGGGATATACAAAGAACACATTTTCCTCTTTATTTATGTTTTATTTCTAATAGATCGCAATTCCACACTTTTCTCATTTCATCTCGCGAATCAAACTTTTGTTTGGCCATAATATAATCTAAACTATTCACATGAATGCTAGGTAAGGCCAAAAAGGAAAAAGCCAAGCTTTCTCTTGAAAACTTAGCCAAAAAAATTAAAAAGTTAAAAAAAGCTCTCTTGGAAAAAAGAAAAATAAAGAATATTGAGCATAAATTGCACTTAACTTTCTAGTGATTTGATTGAGTTGCATGAAACTTCTCAGTGATTTGAAAATAAGCACTTTACCCCTCTTGTGCTTTCATTGGAGTTGCAAGAGTTAAATTTTCCATTGAAGTTAATAGCTTTCCAATTGTTATAAAATGATGAAAATTATTTTTTTATATTTCAAAATACTCATATCTTAATAGAAATTAAGGAGTTTTGTAAAATATTTTTGAGTCGCTAAAGATTAATTTCATCATTTTACAATACATTGAGATGCACGAAAAACTAATTGTTACAACTCTTACAAAAATGTTAATTATCAAACTATAGAGGGTTCCTTCAACTCGGTGAAACTATGGATGGTTAAGTACAGTTTGGATGAATCTATTATATAATATATGAAAGTAGAAACATTCCTTTACCATGTGGCACTTAATTGTGTTTCTATGAAATATCCTCAAAACCTCTACGCACGAATACTCTCTCCACTTTCGATCAATGCTTCGGTTTCTTAAAGAAAAAAATTAATGTTATAATAAATTCTCAATAAAAATGATTTGGTTTCTTCAAATAAAATAAAATAACTGCCCACTCCCACAAAAATTAAATCTCCTTTCAACCTAGTCAACTTCTTAATGAAACAAAATTATAATTTCCGGAAAAACTAAACTTGCCATTAAAATGCCTAAAACTCCTAGGAAGAGCAAATGCTTCACTTTCCTTACAAAATAAATAGTTCAGTTTCCTGAAAATTAAATCTTCCAATCAAAAAGGTATAATTTCCTCGCCCAAAAAAGTCTTTATTTCCTTAAAAAACTGAAGGGTAAAATAAACTTCTCATCAAAATGTTTTTTATTCCTCACATAAAATGCTTCAATTTTTTTAAAAGATAAATGCTTCAATTATGAGATAATAACTACCCCTAAACACAAAGCCTATATAGTAATCAAAAATTCAAATTCAAGGCTCAGAGGCGTAGTTTTATTTTCTTTCTTTTCTCACAAATTATGCCTTTGTTGGAGTGCTTGGGTTTTTGTGTGTTTTTCGTGATGAAGTACTTACATAAAAAGTAATTTATGGCCCTGACATAAAATCTACATATTCTTCGATGATTTACGACATATGACTTGAATGACTATTTTCCAAGAGAGCAGCAAAGCAAAGATTGGATTGCCATGATTCATTTTAATGTATCTACAGCTTTTTGTTGATTTTATTGAAATTTAAAATTTACGTTTTGTACGGATAAGTAAGAAACATGATTATGATATGTAACAAGTCATGAGTTTGTGTTTCGATTTTTTTGACACAGTTTGTTAACTTCCAGTGGTAACGCCCCATTAGCATGTGGCATCAAAAGGCAGTGAGTGTGAAGGTTCCTCAAATTCCTCGCACGTGAAGCAACCCATCCAGCCAGACGATCCATTCTCCTGCTAAACCCTAGCCCCTTTTGCGACCAAACCAAATCGAAACCAAAAGGCTCCTTTCAATATCCCCGCAGTTACAAATAGTGCCTTTTCAACAGTTAAATCTCTTCCCCCAACTTCTCTAAATTTTCAATCCACGCCTCTTCTAAGAAAATCTATAAATAGATTGAGAAAAATTTCTTGTGGTAAAGTTAATATTGAGACTCACTTGTTCCTCACCTAAAAGAATGAAACGGGTTAAATGAAACGGGTTAGTTTGAGACTATATTTAAGTTTTACAATATTATTTTAGATCGCTAGCAATGAGATTATTGGCATGATCTTGGAAACTACCGAAATTGAACTTCATTAGTCGGCTAAAAGAATTTCAAATTCAATTTTCAGTTGGGAGTTTGTCCCTTCTGCCCTATAAAAATATTTCTTTAATTTTTGAAAAAATTGAATATTTTAAAATCTTTATAATACATGATTATTTCTAAAGTGTTAATTTGATTTATATTATATAAGATTACCCAGGGCTCACACTTGTATTAATGAAAGCACCAATATTAATAAAAGATGATGCATTTTTTATTTTTATAAATGGTTTTCAAAGCCCAAAACGGCGCCGTCTGATAATGTAAATTACGGGGTCACCACCATCTTGTTTGACCTCAACCTTTCCCCTGAAATCGGGAAAAGGGCTCCTGACGTGCCCCAACAGAACACTTCTCAACGTTTCCACGGCGAGTTCGCTCCCCTGGCGCCCCACTCTCCCTCTCCCCCTCCCTCTCTCTCATCTCCTCAGATGCATGCACCCTCCTCCTCAACTTCCCCTTAGCACAGGTACTTTCTTCATTATTGTGATCTTCCCCTTTTTCTCCTTCTGTAACGAGATCACGTTTCAGGGTCGAGGCTTACCCAGATCCGGATATACCATACTCCGGATCCCGTCACCATGCCCTCACAACCCTTGATTGTGGGGCTTCTTTTGAACCTATTCTTCCTCTCTCGCGCCTTAAATTGCTCCAAATCTAGTATTTCCTTGACCCACTTCGTTTCCGAATTCGTTATGGTTCAGCACCAGCTGAGGGGGGTGTTTGAGGTAATCGATGGTTGTTCTTTTAGGGTTAGCGAGTTTGATATGCTGGAAGGGGCTGACGTGCGCTGGTGGGGCGCAGTTGGCCTCGATTTTGGCAACCTCACGTCCGGGTTCGTGATATCCGACGATAGGTTGAATAGGACTTATAAAAATGATAGCTTTGTTGTGCATCTCAGGAGTAATTTGACATGGGATCGGATCCCGGTTGTTGGGGTTTGGGATCTTCCCACGGCTTCGGATTTCGGGCATGTAGTTTTAGGGGAGCTCCGAAATTTGTCGGACCCTTCCATAAATGGCAGTTCGACCAGCACAGTGGGCAGAGCTCTCAAGCAGCCAACCATGTTTGAAAATTGTAGGGCTTTGTCGAATAACTATAGGTTAAGGTGGACAGTGAGGGAGGAGGAAGATGTGATTGATATTGGGTTGGAGGCGGCCACCAAGGTCATGAATTATATGGCCTTTGGGTGGGCAAATCCCAATTCGTCATCGCAGCTCATGCTTCATTCGGATGTGGTAGTGACAGGGTTTACAGAGGAAGGGAGGCCATTTGCAGATGATTTTTTCATTACGAAATACAGCGAGTGTATGATGAACAAGGATGGTTCGGTTCTGGGTGTTTGTCCAGATGCAATTTATGAAGGGCATGACCCAATTAGTTTGGTGAACAACACAAAGTTGGTTTATGGCCATAGGAGAGATGGAGTGTCCTTTATTAGGTATGAGAGGCATTTGAAGTCAGTCGACAAGAAGTACGACTTGCCAGTGGCCGCTACTGATAACATGACAGTGATTTGGGCATTGGGGTTAATAAGACCGCCCGATACACTTCGTCCATACTATCTTCCCCAAAATCATGGGGGTCCTCCACTCGTGGCATATGGGCATTTTGTGCTCAATGTTTCAAAGCATGTAAATGATTGTTTGGGGCCACTGGATGCAGAAGAGAAGGAAGATCAGGATGTTATAACTGCAGATGGGAAAAATCCACTTGTTGTTGGTGCAGGGTGGCCTTTACATTACCCAAACCCACCAAATCCTTCAAAGGTTCTCTATGTTAACAAGAAAGAGGCTCCTGTCTTGAGGGTGGAAAGAGGGGTGCCTGTAAAGTTTTCTATACAAGCTGGACATGATGTTGCACTCTATATCACTTCTGACCTGCTTGGAGGAAATGCAAGCTCAAGGAATAGAAATGAGACTATTTTTGCCGGAGGGCCAGAATTCGAAGGAGTTCCAGCTAGTCCAACCGAATTAGTTTGGGTGCCCAACAGAAATACCCCTGATCAGGTCTATTATCAATCCTTGTTTGAGCAAAAGATGGGTTGGAGAGTTCAGGTGGTTGATGGGGGTCTGCCAGACATGTACAACAACAGTGTTATTTTGGATGATCAGCAGGTTACATTATTTTGGACATTGTCAGAAGACTCAATAACTATAGCAGTTCGGGGCGAGAAAAAAAGTGGTTATCTTGCAATAGGATTTGGCAATGGAATGGTCAATAGCTTTGCTTATGTTGGTTGGGTTGATGATGTTGGCAAAGGCCGTGTGAACACATACTGGATTGATGGAAAGGATGCTTCCAACGTCCATCCCACGAACGAGAATTTGACATATGTAAGATGCAGGTCTGAAAATGGCATTATCACATTAGAGTTCACTCGTCCCCTGAAGCCATCATGTAAACCAGGTGATAGGCCAGAGTGTAACAATATTATTGACCCCACAACCCCACTTAAAGTCATTTGGGCCATGGGTGCTAAATGGTCAGATGACCATTTAAGTGAGAGGAACATGCATTCAGTTACTAGCAACAGGCCAGTTCGGGTGCTGCTTATGCGTGGTTCTGCTGAGGCAGAGCAAGATTTACGACCAGTATTAGCTGTTCATGGGTTTATGATGTTCCTTGCTTGGGGAATTTTGCTTCCAGGTGGAGTATTGGCAGCCAGATATTTAAAACATGTGAAGGGTGACGGATGGTTTCAAATTCACGTATACCTACAGTACTCTGGACTGGCGATCACTGTACTTGGTTTTCTTTTCGCTGTGGCTGAGCTTCGGGGTTTTTATATTAGCTCAGTACATGTTAAGTTTGGAATCACAGCCATAATTTTGGCTTGCATACAGCCAGTAAATGCTTCTCTAAGGCCCAAGAGGCCTTCTAATGGGGAGTTGGTTTCGTCAAGAAGGCGTTATTGGGAGTATCTACATGTTAATGTTGGCAGATGCGCTATTGTTGCAGGTATTGCTGCACTTTTTAGTGGAATGAAACATTTAGGAGATAGATATGGTGATGAAGATGTTCATGGGCTTGACCAGGCTTTGTTAGTTTGGTTCTTGGTTGGTGCTTTGATAGTGCTCTACTCGGAATACCGTGAAAAATTGCGTAGACAAGACAGAAGTCATGGAAGAGGCAATTGGGTGTTGGGTAACATGGATGACGATGACTCTGCTGATCTATTAAGCCCAAACCGGACATTTGCAGAAAAAGAATCGCAGTCATGTGAAAGAATGGAAGTGCAACTAGAACCTTTGGGCAGATAGACGTGCCTGTCCTATTTTATTTTTTACTTTTATTATTTGATGTAAACTTGCTAGTGTCGGCATGAGTTTTGAAAATTTTGTTGCACGTACAGAAGAGAATGGACCCATTTTGAACTCATTGAAGGAAGGATTGGGGTTACTGCCTGCTAGTCATCCTCATCTACTTGTCATCATGAAGAGTAACTACCCGAGCACATGTACTTTGTATACTTGTTTGCTTTAGCATAATAGAAGTCGAGATCATTTTCTATTAACTGGAAGCACAATTTTTCCTGTTAGCAAAGATTCATTGGAATTAGCATTCCCAAGACATTTTTTCTGTTGAAAGTGAAAACAACTTCAGCAGGGAGCAAGGCATTTTTGGTTCATACCTTTTCCCGGAAAGAATCTTTGTGCAGTCCTTGAGTTTGGGCTCTGTTTCTATTTGGGTTTGGTATGTTTTTGTGCAATTGGAAAATATGCTATGAATTCTGATTCGGTGATTGCATTGTGATAGTAACTAGTGCGCGAGTGATGTTGAGGTTGACTGTTTAATTTCTACTTCTTCCAAGTTATTTGGGTTCTTCTTCTTCAGTTTTATTTCAAAGAGTTACTCTGTTGACAATGTTTTCCAATTCTCGGTGTTTTATTTCTTTAATCTCATTCATTGTCCAGGCCATTACTCAGGTAACTCCATGGCCTGGGGCTGAAGGGGCAAGTGTTGTCTGATAATGGTAATTCTAGGAAGCAGCTGTTAAGATTGATGGACGGTAACATATTCTCAGACTGCTTCTGTTTTTGCTCATATTCCTGCTTTGCTGCTGATAATGATAATCGTGCCTGTTAAATCACTCCATGTTCGACTCGTTAATCCAAAATTTACGTCTGATCTGGACCATGCAGCGAAGAGGTGAACCTAATTTAGGGGCAGTTTGGTTGGGCTTTTCAGAAAGCACTGACTTAGGACTAGTTTGGTAGGGCTTTTCGAGAAGCACTAATTTAGGACTGGTTTGGTTGGGCTTCTTGGTGTTCCGCAAGAACTTTAAAATTGATTTTCGGCTTTTTGGAAGGCTAACTTAGGCTGAAAGAGTCATTTTCGAGTAAGCTTACCCCATATAACTTTTTCGGAGAGCACTTTTTGTTCACTAAAAGTACTTTTGGAAAAGTCTAATCTTAATTTCTTTTCCTACTTTTCGTTAAAGAGTTACTTCTTTGGTTTTATATTTATATCGTGTTTTATAATTGTAAAATATCATCTAAACCCTTATTTAGTGTACTTCTTTTTATTACTAAATAAACAAGGACTTTATTATTTAAGGAAGAGAAATCCACCTCATGATTTTTTTTTTCCGATGTGACATTATCTTTTAAATGTAGGGTTTGACGGTATAAATGATATTCCCAATAAATAGTAACATGTAATTTTTTTTATGAAATTTATCAACTTATAATAGCAAAAGAAGTCAATTTAAAAGATTGAGGGGTAGATGATGTCTTTTTATAATATAAAAGGGTTTTAGTGTCCTCTTTAGATATGCGAGTGAGTGTTAATGTCTTTTATTGTAAAAGATACGGTTACATTATTACAACACAATTGGACGCCAATACTATCCTACTAAACATCTAAAACTAGAGATGATAGTTGGCGGGTTCGATAGATTATAGGCAGGTCAAACATGCATCATGGATCAACATGAGTGAACAAATATCGAATCAAAATTATATCGTAGGCTTGATTATGTTACCATCAAGTCGAGTTGGGTTGGTAGGTCAAGGATTCACCTTGTTGATATAACTTTTGTCTTTTCTAACATTTTTCATAAATCAATCAACATTTTGCAACTACTTTTATTTTCAGCAAAAAAAAAATAATAAGACAACAAAATGAAATGTCAGCCCTACAAGCCGAGTGGGTTATGGGCATGCTGATACAGGTTATAGGTCAATGTAGTCAAACCAAAAGTGAGTGAGAACTAGATTACCAGTGGGTTGGATTATCTTATGAGCGGGTTGACTGGATCATAAATTAGTGATCACCACTTGGGGGAAAGTGAGGATCACTTGTATTTGGAAATAGCAATACTACTCATCTCGAAAAAAGTAATTCCACTCCTTACTTGTAAGGGTGGGTCCCACACAGCCCATCCATCACATGTGTGGGACTCGCCCCTACATTTGAGTAGTGGGATTTGGTTGAGATTGCTTTTTCGGAATGAGTAGCATTACCAATTTTGAAAAGTCATGAATTTATAGATTTGAACAATTTTAATCATTTATTTTTCCATCTTCAAACTTTGAAGTTTACCATTGTTTTATGTTGAACCCTAAACTTTGTGTTCATTTAGAATTAATCATAATGTTTTAAAAATGTTTTAGTTTGAACCCTACCCTTAATTTTTTTGTTAAAAGTGGATGGAAACACATGGGCATCCTTTCTTTCAATTGTAAACCCATATATTCTTATTTCAAGGATTAATTAACTTTTGCCCATATTTCATGCTTCATTAGACAAAATTAATAAATCCTTATTTCAAAGGCTATATTTTATTCCTATTTCAAGGGTCAAATTAAATTTACTCCAATTTCACACTTCAATTTATTTATTATACAAATTAATTTAACTCCTGAAATAAGAAGATAGGTGATATGTGAGGAAAAAATAATTTTGTTTAATGATTAAATTGAAGTATGAAATATGAGTAAAATTTAATTTAATTCTTTAAATAAGGATGTTTTAATTTTTGTCTAATAATTAAATTGAAGCATGAAATTTTGTGCCAGACAAGTGAATTTTAATTTAATCCTCATAAATTAAGAAAATAATTTAATTTAGCCTTTGAAATAATTTTATCCAATTAGTATGTATGATTGCACAACTTTGGTTGGGCAGATCTATGTCCCGGGGACACTTTCGGCTTTTTAGTGCCCTTAAATAAGGCTCTGATGGGCGTAACGTCTCGCATCAATTTCCCATCGGCTCTCTCCGCCGGCGTTTTCCATTAACGCTCCTTCCCCCCGACCTAGCTCCGGCGACGATCGCGGCCCTTTCAAGGGCTTCAACGCTGTTCGACAACTCAGTTCATTCTATCGAAACAATCCGAAGCTAGTTCTGTAAGTCTCGTGCTCTCTTGCAAATCACGTTCCACAGCTTCATTGATTTTTTGAATATTCTTTCTTCTTTTTCTAAATACATGTTAATTCATCTCTGTTCTCATATTGATTTCTCTTTCCCGATGTACTAAATTATTCTTTTGATCTTTTTGTCCTTCTGTAATTATGGTTCTTTAATTTGCCTTCCATGCGATTTTTGTTGTATTTGCTTTGAATTTCTTCAATTGTTTGTGTGCTTCTCGGACCCAAGACGGCACTTTTGTCTTTGATTGGTCACTGCATGCATTTTGGGCTGTTGGGTTTATTTATGTGGACCGTTGTACATACTTGTTGTTGCAGTTTCTCTTATGAATGATGAGGAGTTGTTGATTCTAGTGCGTCCAACTGTGAAATGACATATATGCTATACCCTCATACATTGCATCTCTGGTTGATTTTGTTATGGTTCGATCTGCATTGTTATGCCAAAACACACATGTTATATCCTTAGTTCATCTAAATGTAGCTTGGACCCCTTTGTCTTAGTTTATGTGATATGCTGCGTGGTTCCAATTATTATTAGATAATTAAACAGTATACTAAAGAAAGGAGAACTCAGTACAAGCAAGGAGTATGAGAAATCTTCTAAAGGCTAAAGTCAATACGTCGAAAAAAATAAAATAATAATAATAATACAATGGTTCCAGTTAGTTGATTAGCACAATATATTTCATGCCACTGGGGTTACTTTTACCTCTATATTTCGTACTTATTTTCCTTGGTTTATCTGAACTGCACAGTATCCTTATTTCAAATCAGTATATTTGTTCCTAGGACCTGGATACCGTTAAGTACCATTGGCACACAATTCTCTATGTTGAGATTAAAGTCACTTCAAAGTAGTGGTTGCATTTCCATTATTTTCTCTACCTCTTATTCTGGGTCTGTATTCTACAGTAATAATCACCTGCATGTTTATGCTAATTCTCTTATTTTTGGTCACTCAGTTTTTATTTGATAACAGGGTTTACATCTAAGTTGGAAACGAATCTTCATGAGTTTCATATAATTTGCAAGTGATGAAATAAAAATAAGAGGAGCGTCAATCCAAAATTCACTGCTTACAGAATGCAATGTTTGGCCATTAATCTTCTGACATTTGGTTGACATGCTGAAATTTTCCCTTGAAAGTTTGTAGTAGGAGATAGGCCATCGGAATTAAGTTTGGAAAACATTTTACGGTTTGAAAAATGTAAAATATTTTCCATAGAACAAAGAAACAATTTTGCTGTTGACCAGAAAACATTTTCCATTGACTCGTTTTCTTGAATGTACCAAAAACCAGAAAATGCGAGAAATGTTTTCTGGAAAACAATTTCTGCCAAACAAATGGAGCCTTAGTGTCTTAGTTATATAGTTTGCATGGGTCTTATGTGAAGATTAGAATGCTATGTAAAATATTTTCCATAAAACAAAGAACAAATTTTCTGTTGACCTGAAAACATTTTCCATTGACTCATTTTCTTGAATGTACCAAACAACGGAAAATGCAAGAAACGTTTTCTGGTAAACAATTTCTGCCAAACAAACGGAGCCTTAGCATCTTAGTTATATAATTTGCATGGGTCTTATGTACAAATTAGAATGCTTATTTTAGAAGATGACCTAAAATGGAAAAGTTTTTAGATATAGCAAGCTAAGTTGAAATGGCAGCTCATTATCACATGCAGTATAATTTATTTTTTCCTTGAGCTCTCATAGTGTTTATTAAATCATTTTTATTGTTTGGTGATGTAATTAAGTCTTATATTTCTACTATCTATCTTCTTAATTTCGGGTACAAAAGCTGCATTAAAAAAAAGATAATAGGCGGCCATAAGGAACTAGGACTTGATGATTGTAAGTACCTTGACCTCTCGAGTTTCGAATAAGGGGGGTAATTAACATTTTAAGGTGGTTCTCTTTCTGATTGTGAGAAAACGTTGTGATTTTGAGGAACTAGGATATGTGATTTTGCTCATTGTAATTCTTATTATGATAATAGATTGCTATTCTATTTTTAAGCTCGTTGAATTGTGACCAATGCTCTTGTTGCTCGTCCAATTTTTTTTTTTCCCTTGCACACTTTTCTTGGTCTTTTCATATGTTTTTTATTTTTATTTTTTATAAATAGATTAGTTACCTCATCTTATAAGGCCCTTTTTTTTTTTTTGGGTTGCAGGCCATGAGTAGTTTGGTTGAAAGGCTTCGTGTAAGGTCAGATCGAAGACCTGTCTATAATATTGATGAATCTGATGATGATTCCGATTTTGTGCATGCAAAAAATCAGGATATTAGGGAGAAGATAGAAAGGATAGTCAGAACTGATGCGGTTTGTCGTTAATTCTTTTTCACCTCTAGCTACACCAATTAATTCTTCCAAGTTATACTGATTACTGAATCATGGTTCTGGGATTTAAGGCAGTGATGCTGAACTGCTCATTGCTGAAATAAAGGTCTTGTTATATGCTAGAGTTTTCTGGCTTTCTCTTTCCAATGTGAAGTAGATTGCCATTTTAAAGGGAGCTAGGTGAATATAAGTAATAAACAGCCCCTTTAGGACTGCAGATGCATCTTGCAATTACAAAACATGCCCCCTGGAAAACTCTTAAATAACCGACTGCCTTTCCACCTGATCTTCCTCAGTTCTATCAGAACCCCAGTGAGAAAGCGTCTAAAGTAGCTGCATTCATGATTTTCATCACTGTGCCAACTCATAACACATATTTGGCACATTTTTAACATGCAAATTTGTGTCGATTGTATCCCTTGTAAAGAAAAGATAACAATGGAAGCAGAGGTTTTCAAGTTAGCATAGCTTTGGAAGCAACGGTTCAGATTTCACTGTAGTAATGCCTCCCTAGTCCAACATGCCACTCATTCTAGGTTGTCTTATTGAACTCATCCATGCACATCCTCTTGGGGGGGGGGGGGGGGGGGGGTTATATGTTATTTCTAGGATGCGTAATGAAAGGGCAACTGCTTAAATGATAAAAAAAACAATGGGCTTCCGAAATGACAAAAATATCTATCTTACATAAAAGGCATAACGGGCTAAACCTATGCTTTGTGAAAGGATTAATAAAGGGTTTATTTGTTGTTGAAGAGTTTTTACTGGGTTACCTCTTCATAAATAAGGTTTAAAATTGGGGATGATCTTAGAAATCTTTTCAGTCGCTTTTCATATTTTGCGAAGTTGATATTCATTAAATAGCATCGTAAGGATAGCAGGGAAAACATTTTAGGGAAACAGTTTATGCAGTTGCAGTGTGCCAAACTTAGGCACATTGCCACCCTATATGGCTTACATGGATCCTGATCTGAAAATTCTAACCGTATGGATTGAAAGAGTGAAAAAATATGAGGGCTCGTCAATTTTATACAATTCATGTTAGTGCATGCCTTTCATTTAAACGTTGGAAAACTCAAACAGGACCAAATCGTTCAAATTTGCTTAAATTTTTCACCATTTAGGTGAAAGACATGTATTAACATGAATTGTATAAAAATTAATGCATCCTCATATTTTAACATGCTTTTTTAATCTATATAGTTGAAATTTTCATATTGGGTCCACTGGGGTGGCAACATGCCTAGGTTATCTCATTGTCACTGTATACTCCTTTTCCCCAACAATTTATTGTGTAATATTCATTTATGACTTCCCTAATAGTAAAATTACCCATCTTACATATAAGCAGGAATATGTTGCTCATACGTTTTCAGAAGGACTATTAAAGGGGCTAGTTTTAGTTGTGGAATTTTGACTATATTACACCTTAAATAAGGGATAAAATCAGGGATGATCCCATAATTCTTTTCTGTTGCTTTTCCAAGTTTGCAATATTGATATTTGTTGACATAGCATTCTAAGGATTGCCTTATTAATTTCTCTTATTTTTTGTCATACTTGGAAAATATATCAAGAGGGGGTCATGGCTTCTAGAACCATAGTGTAACTGTGTTGCCGTGCCATTTGTGGATTATGATTTGGGATAAAGATCAGAACTAGACCGTTTGCTGCGTTTTGTGACTTGAGACGAGCCTGTTACGGTTGGAAGGCCTTTGACACCTTGTTGCCGTAGCATGAGATTCTCTAGGTTAACAGGGCTGAGTAACCTGTATAACTAAGAGGACACTTTTTTTTTTTTGGCCGGGGGGGGGGGGGGGGGGGGAGGGGCATGATGTTGAACTAAGAGGACCTAGTCAGTGAGCCAGTTATACAGAGTAACAGAGCATAAATTTGGTGGGCATACTATGAACCTGGCATTTTTAGCAGAATATCTGTGGTGGATCATGGTCAGAGATAGAACTTTAATGATAAGTCAATCGGCTAGTTATGGAACATACATGATATTTGAAGTAAAAGTTCACTCCTTTCTATGTTAGTAAAACTTTCACAGATTTAGGTGGTGCACCAAACCTGGCCAGTGTGGACCTATACTTTGTAATGGGTTGAGTCAGGAAGATGAAACTTGTATTGAAGAATAAATGATTATGTTGGCCGTATACTTTGTAATGGGTTGAGTCAGGAAGATGAAACTTGTATTGAAGAATAAATGATTATGTTTGTTGTTTTGAAGCATAGTTGATGCCTTCGGAGTTTCCAAAAAATAAATTAAAAAATTTGATGCCTTTGGAGATCCAAAATATTTCCAATTCATAAAGTTGCATGCAAAAATGTAAACTTTAGAGTATGATTTTGTGGGAAGCATGTAGGGATGCTGCTGCTTTCTAATCTTGCTGCCTATTGGTTTTTTATTTTTATTTTTATTTTTGTTTATAAAAAAAATAATTAATTTTCCCTTGATTTGAACTAATCCCTTCATACATCTTTTTGAGCTTGGATACATGCAGATAACTCATTTTCTCAATTTTTTTAAGTAGTGAGTGCCAAAGTGAGTGATGTTCACATTAATCAGTTATCTTCAGTTCTGCCATTTAGTAATGCAAAAGCTTCATGCCGTTGGTGTTTCTTTTGTATATAAATTATAAACATGAACTTATATCCTGTCTACATTACTCTGATTTCTTATAGAAAGATGGTTCATGCCAAGCTTGTGGAGAAGGCGACAATCTTCTGTCTTGTGAAACATGTACTTTTGCTTATCATCCCAAGTGTTTGCTTCCGCCTCTAAAAGCCCCTCCACCTGGCACTTGGAGGTGCCCTGAATGTGTATGATATCGGAAAAACATAGCAATTTTGTTTTTTTCACCCAATACTTAATCCATAATAAGTGAATATTCAGGTTTAATTTGTCTGTGCAGGTTAGCCCTCTAAATGATATTGAGAAGATACTTGACTGTGAAATGCGTCCTACTGTAGCTACTGACAGTGATGCCTCTAAATTAGGCTCGAAGCAAATATTTGTTAAACAGTATCTTGTAAAGTGGAAGGGATTGTCTTATCTGCACTGCACATGGTAATTCCATGAGTAATGATTTCCGCTGATGATGATTATTTTTAATTATGATTCAAATGCTTTTTGAAGTTTGATTGTTGTGCAAATTGCTTTATATATGTTTTTTTTTTATGAGTTCCCTCACCCTTTCCTTGCTCCCCTGTGCCCTCAAAAAAAAAAGTGGTGTTGCTGGAAAATTGTTCTAACATTTGCTCTTGTGCAATCGGTTCTCACTGTTTCATTATTATGAGTTCCTGCTGAATCATAACATTATTTTTATCTGCTCAATGTTATTTTCCTCAGGGTGCCAGAAAAGGAGTTCCTTAAAGCTTTTAAGGCACATCCTCGCCTAAGGACTAAAGTAAATAACTTTCACCGTCAAATGGCCTCAACAAATAATTCTGAGGATGACTTTGTAGCCATTCGACCAGAATGGACTACTGTTGACCGCATTATTGCTTGCAGGTATGTGAGTTTTAAGCTGGATGCTGTTTGGTTATCCTTTTGGGTTTGAAACCAGTTAAAATGCAAACACCATGATTACTAAGCTATTGGAATGTAAGCCCAACAATGCCCTTGAAGCTGCCTAAGGCTCCCTGAACCCACCTGCTTCTGGAGATGAATTAGTTAAGCTTGGATTGGTCAACATAATGACATAGATGGTACGACGACAAGGTTCCCAATAATATTCTTAATGGGGGAAGCACGGGGACACAAACATTTATGTGTCATAAGAATTTGAAGCGGACTTTACTTCAGGATCTCTGGAGCCTCGTACTATTTCAGGTCACTAATTACCTCAAATGTAAGGATGCTAGGGATCGTGTTCAGAGTGGTCCACCAAGCATCTAATAGAATCTAAGGGTTTTAAATATCATTATTTTGTTGAACTTCTGAAAAATCAAACTTGTTTAACCTTATATTCTTATTTAAAATTTTACTGTACACTAATGTGAAGTTTTAGACTGGCGTTAGATTTGGTAGATTAGTAAGTTTAAGGTGTTTTTGCAAGTTAGCAGTATTCATTCTACATCATAGGATTATGTTTTAGGTTCTGTCCTTACCTTCAATGAAAATGATTTTTGCGGCTGGAGGAAGGCATATTAGGGTGGAAATGCTTTTCTTTTGCTGTAATCAAGATATAGTTTTTAGATTATGCAGGAGGTTCTTTGCGTTGAATTTCTTTCATTTAGTAAAAAAAAAAAAATATAGGATAAGTAGGTAGATGATCATGTTTCATTTCTTTTTTCTTGGTCCTCTTGGAGGAAGGATAATGGAGTATGGACTTACGATGATTTTAGGCTTTTTATTCTTCCAAATCCTTATATTTATATTCAACGAAGTTTCCAAACTCAAGAACTGTTTCACTGAAGCAATTTGAAAATATAAGGTCTCATGGAGGCTTTGAGATATAAGGCTCTTCCCTCTTATACCATGCCTAGGTTCCACTCAAACTTGAGTTGGGATTAGGGAGAGTAGTCCAACGCATATATGAAGCACCCCATAAAGACGGATAAGAGGGCGAAGAGGTTGTGGAGCTCTGTGTTTTTCACCCTAGTTTGGTGGATTTGGTTGCATACTAATGCCTTTATACCCAGGCCCCATTCCTCCTAGAAGTATTTTTCTTAAAAGGGTTGTTTCATTGCATACTTGTGGTCTATCCTCAAGGGCCTATCCTTGGGCGGTTTTAAAGTCATTTGCTTTTCTGGGAATTGGTGGGCTTTGAGAAGCTGTCACCTCCATTAGCTCTAACTTTGCTTCTTTTCTATCAGCTCATTTCATTTTTAGCTCTTCTTTTTTACATTTCTTTGTTTGTACCCAGTGGAATTTTTTGTCAGCTTCTTCTTCTTCATTTTTTTTAAGGCAAAGCAACATAATGAATTTTTTTTTGTACTTGAGCAGAATTTTTTTTGGGGAGGTTGTATGATGTGAATCTATGTGTCTTTACAGTTATACTGTATTTTTTCTGATTGTGGAAAGCTTGAGTTTCAGTTAGAGGATTATGGTGCAAAATATCAAACTTTGACTTGTATCAGATCAGAATCTTTGTAAGTGTAGTGCCTCGAATTAGTCTTAAACAGGAATGGTTTTGGTCCAGAACAGCCAGCAGCAGTTACAGTGCAGGTTTGCTCAGTCTTGGAGCAGTTGAGGCCTATCTAACCCTCTCCTACAGGTCTAGAACAAAACGAGGCAAAGAGGAGGCCACTTGGGCACCATGTAGGTTATCACTTGTGTGGAAAAGAGAATGTGGGTTCTCTTGGGTGAGAGAATGGTCCATGGGTTGGACTTGGGGAAAATGGGGAGGAGGAGGCCCAGCTTGGATTGTGAAACACTATCTTCGTCTTGTAATATCTTCCCGTTTTAGTGAAGTTTCTTGTCCTTCCCCTATGAATATAGGCAAGTTGCTGAACCACTTTAAATTTGTGTGTGCTTGTGTATGTTTTATCCTTGTTTATCTTCTTAACATTCATAAAAATCTTAATATGGGATATTCAAGATATCATAAGAAAATAGTCTTCTGCTGTTTCTTTTTGGGTCCTTAAAGAACTTACTATTATATTTTGGCACATTATTTGGTTATCATTGCAGTTCATTTTTGAGCTTTTTTCTTTGTGCTCCTTTTTACCCTGATTCTAATCCTGGATGTTTTCAGGGGTGATGATGACGAGAAGGAGTATCTTGTAAAATGGAAAGACCTTAACTATGATGAGTGCTATTGGGAGTTTGAGTCAGACATTTCTACATTTGAATCTGAAATTAGGAAATTTAATATAATTCAGTCAAGGTCTGGGAAACTATCTCGTAAACAGAAAAGTACCCATCGTGAAGATGATTCAAAGAAGAAACAGAAGGAATTCCAGCAGTATGAACATACTCCTGATTTTCTCTCCGGGGGTATGCTATTCTGTTTGTATCTACTTCCGTTAACTGCCTGCATGTTTTACATTCCTTGCCAGTTTGTGATGATTTATCTATTTTCGTCGTTTCTAAGTGCATCTTGGTTTTAATGAAGGCTCTTTACACCCATATCAGCTTGAGGGGTTGAACTTCTTACGGTTCTCTTGGTCCAAACAAACACACGTGATACTTGCAGATGAGATGGGCCTTGGTTAGTTTTATTCCTCAATAAAAACTTTGCCTCTTAAGCTTCATATTTTATTTTAGTTTTCGAAGGAGCTTTTTGTCTCGTCATGTTGCACCTATATTTACCAACATTATTCGGCTGCAGGCAAAACTATACAGAGTATTGCGTTTTTAGCATCCCTTTTTGAAGAACAAGTGTCTCCACATTTAGTAGTTGCACCGCTTTCAACATTACGAAACTGGGAACGTGAGTTCGCAACATGGGCCCCGCACATGAATGTTGTATGTTTATTTGATTCGAATACTTGTCTCTTGAAGTCGTGAATTATTTGTCTTGATAACTAATGATTTTTAGGAGAATTTAACTTTGCTGCAGGTTATGTATTCTGGCTCTTCACAAGCTCGTGCTGCTATAAGGGAATATGAATTTTACTTACCAAAAAATCCGAAGAAGCTCAAGAAAAAGAAATCTGGTCACGTCAGTAATGAGAGCAAACAAGATAGGATAAAGTTTGATGTCCTGCTTGCATCTTATGAAATGATTAACTCTGATACAGCATCATTAAAGCCACTAAAGTGGGAGTGCATGGTAACATCCTATAGCCCATTATATACAACCATTCCAATTTGTTTGGTAGCCCTAATATTGAGATTTTAATGCAGATTGTTGATGAAGGTCATCGCCTAAAGAATAAGGATTCAAAATTGTTTCTTTCATTGACACAGTATGCAAGTAGGCATCGTGTCCTTTTGACTGGGACTCCTCTTCAGGTATTTTCTTTTCAGAAGTGCTCTATTAGATCTTTCTTTACCTCTGAAGTGTCAGTACATGCTCATGCATTTTGTATTAGTAATAGGTCATTTTCCCTTGGTGTCTTGATGGCCCCCTTTACTGGAAGCATCAATGAGTTTTTGCAGTTTTTATTACCATATGGTCATTTTTGTCATGGCATCTCAGCGGTTCAGGGTAGTTATGTGGTTTGATCCTTTTTTAGGGCATCCACATGGGATTAGTGTGCAAAGAACCAATGTTCATTACTAGAGGGAACATGATATTGGGACTGCTACTTTTTCCCAGTTGCATCCAGTTGTTTAAACTTTAGTGATCTTACTAGATTAAATATCAAGTGACTTATCCTCTGATTGATGAACACTTTTGTCGACCTTGTTTTTGTATTTTTTTTGGCTGAGATGGATGCTAAATTTTCTTGTTTTTTGGAATTCGATGGAAATTTTGCAGGCTTGTAGTTGACATGTAAGACCAATATGCTGGTCCATTTTTTTGAAATGACTTCATCCCAGATAGCCTTTGCATTTTAACTTGCCGCTTAGCGGAATACAAAAACAATCATACTGGAGTGAGTCTTGCATGCTTCAAAAATTAAGCATTCAACTCTTTCAAGGCTCCCTTAACATTAAGATAGACAAATAAGTAAATCTCAGATTTTGTGATGTCTGGAACACTTAAAAAATGGCATAAGCTGTGTGACCCTGTGTTTTGTGGCCTGACAAATTATTGCCTTCAGTCTATTCTCTCTAGTAGGGAATCTCATGAATACTAGGGACTTATGTGCAATTGTTGATGAAAACTTCACCTCACTTGCCTTCACCGACATACTTCCATCTGGTTCAAGTTCTATATGCACAGTTTATTCTACCTGTATTTGGAATTTCCATTTTTCTGGAAATACCAGGAATTGTATCTTCTTTGATTTCCATGTGTATCAGACTTCCCCTTCAAAAAAAAAACTGCTATTTCTGCCAATTACATATTCCATATCATCCTCCGACTTCAGCCACATATTCTGGAAAAGAAGAAAAGAAACCCTTTCAGCATATCACTACTGTCAATTGAAGTTCAACTATGATGCATTTGGACTACATTAGAAAAGTTATCATACAATGAAATTGAAATTAAAAATCTATCGAATCTTGACTGTGACTTCTGGCCTTGAGGGCTCGACCGAAACATTAATTCTGCCCCTGTCTAAGAATGATATCTTACCTCTCTTTTGGAAATCTGGATTCACCAAAAGCTTCTATAGAACATTGTTTCGAACTCCTTCCAGTCTGCATCCCTGGATAGGAAACGAGCTTAATAAAGCAAAACCATCCTCCACCTCATTAGACCGCCCATTATCTCACCCTATCCTCTTGAACACCTTCTTCTTATGTATCCCTAAAACTCCCAACACTAGTATCTCCAGTTGGAAAATAAGACAACCAGTGACTGGTCTAGCCATATCCTTTAATCCAGATGATTTCTTTGAATTTTTTCTTTTCATTGACATGAATTTATCTTTTTTTCTTGCAATTTCCCCTGTGCTATTTTGAGCAGGTATTGATGGAGTTGTCAGAAACTAATTATTAGAAAAAAGGAAGAGTAGGTTTGTTGATTGTGAGAATAGCAGCACGATGCGCTGCTCTAAATAGCAATTCTTGAATTGTATTGGATAAACGATCTCGACTGAAGTAAACCATTCATTAAGATCTATTGAACTCTATCAAACCAAATGTAGTGTTAGTTTCACTTTGCAACTTGATTTCTCAATTGTGGCACATTGCCCCTTTAAGTTTACAAAATATTTCAAAATGAGGTCAAAAACTGATTTTGTGGCAAAAGTATATGCTGAATGTGATCTAGGGGGATAATTGGGAAAATGAATATGCACCTTGATGACTACCCATACTGTTTGGCAGGATATCACTCCCCCGCCCCCCCCCCCCCCCCCCCCCCCCCCCAAAAAAAAAAAAAAAAAGAAAAAAAGAAGAAGATGTTTTTGTCCATGTATGTCTGATCGAAAATAAAGCTCAACTCTGCCACAAATGTGAATTCGAGGGGCAGTGTGAGAACTCTCCCTCAAACATATAAACATATTTTTTTTTACTATATCATGCGAAAAGCATCAATTAAACTCCAGTTCTGTTCTTATTAGATGACTTCTTTTGTTCATCTTCTCATGTGACTGCTTTATTTAATAAGCTTGCTGCCCAATGGTTTAAGTGTTATCTGAAAACTTATGCATGGCTGAATTTTATACTTTTCAGAATAATCTGGATGAACTATTCATGCTCATGCACTTCCTTGATGCTGGGAAGGTCAGTATGTCAGCTTCTCTATAGACAGCAGTAGTATTATCTATCAGACTGAGATAAGTTATCAATGAAATCATTCTGAAGAGTGTGAGTATATATATTTTCAGTTTGGAAGTTTAGAGGAGTTTCAAGAAGAGTTTAAAGATATCAATCAAGAGGAGCAGATATCAAGGCTTCATAAAATGTTGGCACCTCATCTCCTTAGAAGTATAAATCTTAAACTCTTTTGCCTACATGTTTTATATGCTTTATTCCTGGTCTAGATCTCCAGTATTACATGCATTTTGACCACATTTGGTTTAATTAATTAATGTTCCTTTTTTCTTTAAGTATGCCATCCACGATCACACTTCATATTGTTAGAATGCTTTTTCAGACTTGATATGCTTCGCGAGCCAACAAACCTAAAAGCTTAAGCTTTTAGGTGAGGTGATTGCTCAACATGGTATTAGAGCTGTGGGTGCAAGGCGATTTGGCATTAAATTCTTGTTTTCAGCATTGTCAGAGTTGATGTTATTGTTCCTTAAGTGAGTGTTAATGAATGATGTTGTTTGTGTTCTCTCCACATGCCGCGACACATGAGGATGAGAGTTGAGGCCTGATAATCTCTGTGAACCCACAAGATAAATGCTTAAGCTTTCTCAGGGAAGTGGTTCATCAACAATCCTTGACAGATCTGTGCATTAAAGAAGGCACTTAAAGTTTCAAACACGCCAATAGCATTGCTGACTTCCATTCTAGCTATAAAGTTTGTCCTTGTTGCACATGAAGTTGAAACATTTTAGATCATTGGTTTCATAAGAAGCCTGGGTTGCTCTTCCAAGAGTTTTTCAACTAATTCTAATCGAGTGTGGATTTAATTGGCTAGCATTACTAGTCCCGTATAATTATTAATTGCTAGTAAGTTAGCTTTTGTAGTCAGATTGGAAGATTTCCAGATGTGTTAACTTTTTTTTGCTTCTATGTTGATGAAAATATGGTCTGAAAGTTGTCTGGTGAAATTTCAGGAGTGAAGAAAGATGTGATGAAGGAAATGCCTCCTAAGAAGGAACTTATTTTGCGTGTTGACTTGAGTAGCAAGCAGAAAGAATACTACAAGGCTATTTTGACTCGTAACTATCAATTACTGACTCGCCGGGGTGGTGCTCAGGTACGATTGCATTTTCTACTGTAGCAGTGCCCTTTTTTGCTTATCTGGCCTAATGGTGTTCGAGGAAATCTCATTTAGCTGTATTGGCTGGGCCTTACTTCAGATTTCTCTTATCAATGTCGTTATGGAACTGCGCAAGCTTTGCTGTCACCCTTATATGTTAGAAGGAGTTGAACCAGATATGCAAGATACAAATGAATCCTTCAAGTAAATCTATACGTTATTTTTTCTTCTTTTGTTTTTTTTTCCTTTCTTTCTCTCTATGTTCAATCGATATTTCGGTTGCATGTTGATGGAGACAGTTGAATTATTTTGTCGCTCCATGTTTGGCTTCAGGAGCTAGATATCACTTGGTTGTGTTACATGTTTCACAATGAAATGAATGCTCTTAAAGTATACTGTTCGGTCCCTTATGTTTTATGCATTTTTCTTTTGTCTCTTTTTTCACAGGCAACTCATTGAGTCTTCTGGGAAATTGCAATTGTTGGATAAAATGATGGTTAAGCTAAAGGAGCAAGGACACAGAGTTCTCATATATTCACAATTCCAACACATGCTGGACTTACTGGAAGATTACTGCACTTACAATGTATGAATTTTAACTTTTCTTGTGTGGGTTGTTCTATTTTATCTTTTAGAGTTTATGTGAACTAGATCAGTTTATGATCTATTATACATATATGCTAAAGTTTGTCTGTTTAACCTTTTTTCTCGTTTTGTCAGAACTGGCAGTATGAACGGATTGATGGCAAGGTTAGTGGTGCTGAACGACAAGTTCGAATAGACCGCTTCAATGCCAAGAATTCTTCCAGATTTTGTTTTCTACTTTCCACAAGGGCTGGGGGGTTGGGAATAAACCTTGCAACTGCTGACACAGTTATTATATATGACAGGTGAAATGTGCACTTCTGTTCCGATCTGATGTTCCCTTATTAAAATGACTACGTGGAAAAAATGAACAATGAAACTGTGTTAAACAGTATGCAGCTCGAAGTGATTAAGGGTTTTTTTTGGCAGCTGTTAATTAAGAGATTTGATTGGTTACAAAGAAATTGGAATTAGAAAATATGATAAATGTCAAAGAAGTGTAGAATGTAGGTAAAAGACTGTCAAAGAATCTAAGAGAGCTCTTTAAAGTTAAGTATGAAGATTCTTTGGAAAGTGCTTCACAAGTACGTTTCACAGACGTGAGTAATGGCTGTCACTTTCTTCATCCTATGTTAAAATATTATCCTGTATTGTATTCAGAGTTGGTGTTCTTATCCAATGCGAATCAAAACATATCAAAATGTTGAATATTATTCTTTTTTACTTAGGATGGCTCATTTGGGTAGTTGTGTTGTGCAAGAGTAGCCTGTGACCATGTGTCGGATCCTTAAGGAAGGAATTCTGGTGGTGCCGCTTTTTGGGGCTTGATAGTTCACAAGGGGGGTCTCTAAATGCTTAAATTATTGGATTGGGGATTTAGGATGGTTTATTTGACTCCTCTTTAGAATCTTTCCGTTTTTTAGATTCTTATTGGTGTTGATGATAACCTTAAGAGATCAATGGGTTCTTTTGTTTGCCAGGGTTTGGGGGTTCTTTAAGTATCACCTGTTAAGTTTCAGAAGGGGGTTTAATGGTTTTAGTTTGAAATGATCTTGCCCTATCAATGAAGTAGTTGCTCAAATTTTCATTTGGAGCCTAATGCTCATTGGGTATTGATAATATGGAATAAGTTTTAATGTTTTGACCCTCCTTGTTTCTTTTTTCATGTTACTTGCCATGTTGGAGATGGGCCCTTATTTGTTTTTAGGTATATTTGTGGACAAGAGTTTCTCCTTTGACGTTATCTGCTGCCTTTTGGATTCCTACTTCATTATTTAATGACATGAGATGGATGATTTGTCAGATCTTCTACAACTACTCTATTTCCCTCTAATTATTGAGACTTATCTTCATTAGACATGCATGTGTTTTCACTTGCATACTGTTTTTGATTATCCTATTCATCCTTTCTCCAATGGGATTGTGAGCTTTTTAATCCACATTTGCCAAACAAATTTCCTTCCAAGAAAAATAATTTTTTTTGGTTAGTCGTTTTCAAAAGTCAACACAACGACCTTTGACATATAGACACCAAATTATGATGAGGTGCCTCCTGTCATGATGCTTCTGTATGTTGATCATTGCTTTGGTGGCCTTTTTTTGAGGGTTTCTTGGTCAGCTTGATGTGAATACTGCTTTTCTTCATGGACACTTAGTGGAAGTGGTGATATGGAGAAACGTCCAAGGTTTGTTGCTTAGAGGAAGGGTGTGGTGCGTCACCTTTGCGAATCTCTGCAGGGCTTCTCCCAAGGCCTGGTTTTGTGGTTCAGTGATGCAACAATTTGCTTTGGGCTAACGATAATTCCTTTCTTTGCTACACATCAACAGCTGGGTGTATTATTCAGGTGGTGTTTGTGGATGGTTTTATCATTAACAGTGATAATTATGGTCGTATTCAAAGGCTTAAAATATCCCTGCTGGCAGAATTTCTTCAAGTATTTTGGTGTTCTCTGTGTTATTTTCTTCAGCATTGAGGTGGCGTATTTCCTGATTGTGTCTCACTCTCGCAATAGACTTGACATACTAAGTTGTGGTTGAGCTTTATAGGGGCCACTTTGGCGGTGTATTCCAATGTTAGATAAGATATGAAGCAAGGGTAGTTTGCTGAACCTGAGAAATATCGAGGACCGGTGAAAACTAAATTATCCTACCACTGCAAGACATGATATTTTCTTAGTTAGAAAGGGCCACATCCCGATAACTTGTAATTTTTGGGAGACAATATAGTCCTAGAAGAGCGAGAAGCGGCTTGTGGTGTCAAGAACAACAGTAGGCACTGAATACTGAACCATGTCTGATGTTCTTGGGATCTCCAGTGGCTTCAGAAGTTGTCTGAGGTCTGCCTATCATTGTATTATCCATCCATTGTACAGCATGATAACTAGTCAACCATCCCAGAGTTTGATTCATTGAAACCCTTTTCACACCTTGATCTGGAATGCATGTGCCAGATTGCCATACCTAGTGAACCAAAAACTATTCCCAAAACAAACACCGGGACCAATCTTAAAGAACTTCTAACCCATATTAAAGCTGAAACGTCTAATTAATTAGACAATTTGTGCTTATTTATCAGTAAGTGCATATATCTGAATTTTAAGGTACAGTTATACACTTTTAATATGTTTACAAATAATATATGCAAAATTACCGTAGATATATACACTTCATACTGAAGTGACTAGGATAAGCAGAACTTGGTGTGTTACCTACCTAAAAAACATTCCAACCAAGTCTATACCTCCCCAATGGTGTACTGCAAAGCTGACATACCGCAAAGCTGACGTACCCTGTAATGGAACCCTTATGATGAACTGATGTGTACCAGTAACCAGGTAACATTGAACCATGCATATTTCTACATACTGTGTTTCCTGAGAGAACATAGCGAACCCTTATGATGAACTGATGTGTACCACTAACCAGGTAACATTGAACGATGCATATTTCTACATACTGTGTTTCCTGAGAGAACATAGCATGTCAAGGTAGACTGTCATTTTGTTCTTTAGAATGTTTAGCATGGCCTGTCCATTTACAATATACTCAGATTGAGGACAAGTAATGGCTATCTTCATGAAATCATTGTGCATGAATCAAATGGATTTAGTTGTAATAAATTGGGTTTATTTGGTATGTATGCCCCAGCTTGAAGTGTTATGTGGTTTATAAGAGGGTTAGTTTATCATTCTCAGTATGATGTTAAATAGGGAGAGTAACCATTCTTTCTCTCTCATAGCATTCCTTTTTCTGAGTAGTTGTTCGTTGTTCTCTTAGAAGTATCAAAGGCAGGCTTAATTACATTCACAGGTTTGAGATTTCAGTATATCAGATGCAAATTAAACATACTATGTCACTATTTGCTCAGTGCTGATGTCAACCATATAGGCACGCAATGAGACATTATCACCAGAATTCTTTAAATATCTGTTTCATCCTTGGTGTCATCCTAAAGGTCATTCAGCATTTAGTTATCATGCTTACAAATTGTGAGCTTGTAAATTATGTTCTTTTGGCAATGTGTGTGATACCTCTTTAGTTTTATTTAGTTTTGACCAACTATTATTGTGTTCTGTAGTGATTGGAATCCCCATGCTGATTTACAAGCAATGGCTAGGGCTCATCGACTTGGACAAACCAACAAGGTTAGCTCATTGTACAGATATATTTTGGGTTATTATTGTTAATGCATTACTTGGTTTGAGAAATCTGCTTAGATACTCGACCCATGTTTCAGGTAATGATTTATAGGCTTATTACACGAGGAAGCATTGAGGAAAGGATGATGCAGATGACTAAGAAAAAAATGGTTTTAGAGCATTTAGTTGTTGGGAAGCTCAAGACACAAAATATTAACCAGGTATATGTCTTTCTTTCTTTGGCTTCGACAATTAAGTTCTTATTAAGCGACAGTATTTATTTATTTGTTTTTTGGATAAAAGAAGAATTTTCTTGGAGAAAGAAAGAAACAAACAGAGCAGTTGTGGAAAAAAAGGAATCCTTCCAAGAGAAAAGAGAAAACAAAACCAAACAAACAAAAGAAAATTTTATTTATTTATTATTATTTGCTCTTTGTACCTATTGTGTTATGACTTGTCTGATATTCTCTATGGCTAGGTGTGTTGGACCCCTTCTGTATCCAGTTATATATAGTCAAATGGACGTTTTACACTGACTGATAGTTGGAAACTGGTCAACAGAAATGTGTGTTGTAGTAAAATTCAGTCGTAAAGTTGTTGACCTGTTGGCAAAAACAGTTTAAAATAAAAAAAAATTCAAGCCCTAATCCCAAGGCTTTGGGGTTGCTTGCATGCAAATGAAACAGGAAGCTGCATCTTTTCATTCACATTAATCCTCTGACGTCACTCATTCCTGTCTAATGCTGCACTCTCATCAATTTCTCTTGCACGTACATCCTTTCTTATGACTTGCATCCACTCCTTAAATTTTGTACCCCTGGGCTTCTTTATGTTTCCTGAATTGATTCTCTTACTCCTCATAATTGGCACATAGGTTTATGTTGCACATGCACCATTGCCTTGAGTGATTTTTTTTCATCTTATCCTTGGATTTATTTCTAGTCTTGCACGAATATGTTCATTGCTAATCGTGCCATTACTAATCTTGCTATAGTTCCATCTTAGCATGCACCTCTGCTATACTCGCTTTGTGATCTTGGTATTTTTTAGTTGCCCAACACTCATTGCAATATAATAATGCAGGCTTTATAGACGTCCTATAGAAATTCTCTTTCAACCCCAAATGACACTAGTAGAAAAAGTTGTGACGGTAAATTGCTACTTACATGGAAAAACATGAAGCAACTTGTAGGTAGCTGAGGCTAGATATATCATGCAATTTAGATTGCGTAATCTTTTGAAAGATTGAAGGTTCTCATAGGAGCCTTTTTGCCCTCAGAATACTTTCATTAATGTAATTGTGTTCATGACTCGTGTTGCTGTTTATCATTTTTTTTTTAATAAATATTATTGTTTAAATTAATAAAGGGATGCACCACATAAGAATGAAGAATCCTAAGCATGAGAGAGGAAAAGGCGGAAGAATAATAAACCTGTTTATGCAGGGAGCTTTAAAATGTGAATGGAGAAGAAAATTTTTCTTGGCTATGATGAATTAGTTCAAAAATTAATTATCATTTTCATTACAGGAGGAGTTAGATGACATTATAAGATATGGCTCAAAAGAGTTATTTGCCGATGAGAATGATGAAGCAGGAAAATCTCGCCAAATTCATTATGATGATACTGCGATAGATAGGTTATTAAATTATTTTTCTTGTTCATATTCAGCTTTTGTGAAGTTGATATGCCTTTGCTGAAGACTTGTGTGGCATTTTTCTGGCGTAGATTGCTTGATCGTGAGCAGGTTGGAGATGAGGAGACTACAATTGATGATGAAGACGAGAATGGATTTTTAAAGGCCTTTAAGGTTTATTTCGCTCAATAAGTATCATTTATCATGCAGTATATATATATTTATAAAACTTTGCTTTGCTGCATTTAAGCATATGTAACTGTTGGTTGCATCTGGGCTGACACCAGAGGGTAGACTAAAGAGTAGTTGCAATCCAGAATAATTAACTCTAAGTTGCCATTTAGAAAGATATGGCATGGCATGAAGGACCTCTATAAATTCAATAAATAAAGATTACTTGCCTAGTCTAGTGGTACCATAGCAAGGCCTTGTCTGGATACGACAGGAGAGCACTTTAAGGCCAAAAAGTGCTTTTCGGGGGGAAAAAAAAAAGGTGCTATGGCACAAATTTGAACAGTACATTTTGGCCGAAAAAAGCCTACAAGGGAAGCACTTTTAGTGCTTTTTGAGAAATCCATATCAAATAGCTTTTCTGGAAAGTACTTTTTGGACCAAAGGAGATAAATTTAGTGTAAATGAACCTCCCTACAACACCATTACTGTAAAACTTCCCTAAAACCTTAATAAAGTCTGTGCTACTTTTTTTTTTATCAGTATAATGTCAGCTAGCAATCTTCCAGAAGTCCTAGGAAAACACAATGGTGAACTCATCAGTACAGGGATCCTTATTTCCTGACCAGCAGCGATGTCCTAAGACCATCGTCCCCCAATAAAACATCTTGTATAAAGCTAGTGTTGCCTGCATGGAACCCCTTTAAATCTGTCCCTTTCCCAATTCAAGCTCATTAACACATTTTCTATTTAGTCTCCAACTTTTTGCTTAGAATTCCCATCCTTCTTAACTCTCTGACGTTACTGAAGATTTGAATGTTCCATAATTTAAGGCCATTCTTCCAGAATGACCTTCACCGTGAGCTTGTATTGTTCCCATCTCCATGTAGCTCTCCACCCAAGAGTTAACTGAACTTGTAGAAGTGTGATTAGTATGCTACCTATTTCCAAATCCAAAGGGAATGGGACCCCATTTAATCTTGTTGGACTCTAGAATAATCTGAAAACAATCAGAGACCAGTATGGGGAGGAAATTCTTAACTAATGTTCAAAAAATTGTGGCGGATTTAGGCCTCTGCCCTAGCGCCTAGGTGGGTTTTTTTAATTTTTAAAGTAGCGAAAGAAAATACAACAAAATGATATAAATGATATCCTTTCACAGCTTATATAAATAATATCCTTTCAATTATGCCTCTATGCAACAATTGATTTAGGATTATAATTTTTCTTTTTTAAATGATGGCCCTGTGTTATTTCTGTTTTTTTTTTTTTTTTTCCTTTTAAACGTATGCCTAGGTGATGTATCCCTTGGTCTCCTTTGCCTGATTAATGGCGTTAACCGCCTAGGGCAGTGCTTTCCTCCTAGGCAAGGCGTTTTGTGGCCGTTAGGGGTGTTTTTTGGAACACTATTCTTAACCATACCAGGAAAAAGTTCTTCCCACTCATTAGTGATGAGGAACCTACCAATACAAGTGAAAATGGCAGCGGGGGCAGATCTAGCCCAGGTGTAAAGGCCATTAAACATGAATCAGTGAATTGTCTTTTTTAATTATTATGATTCCAATCATTGTTAAAAGAGTTAAAATTCCTCATGCTATGGGTGATACTTGAATTCCTGCTCCTTTCCCCTGGACATGAATAACATTAAATTTTTCCTCACTCACCAATTCAGTTAGCATAGCCCCCCTCCTCTTCCAATTCTAAATCTTCCAAAAATATTAGTGAAAATCAATTTTTTCTATTTTTGTATATGCTGCAGGTAGCAAATTTTGAGTATATCGATGAAGTTGAAGCTGCGGCAGAAGAGGAACGAGAAAAACAATCAGTGCAGATTAGAACAAACATAAACAATTCAGATAGGACAAATTACTGGGAGGAGTTGCTACGAGACAAATATGAAGTATGCAAAACTGAAGAATTTAATGCCATGGGAAAAGGAAAGAGGAGTCGTAAACAAGTAAGTTCTATGACAGTTGCGTGAACTTACTAGAGAAGCAGTGCTCATGATTGTTACTTTTAATGTCTGCTTTGATGTTTTTGGCTTATCTGTGTCATCGTTGTGTTCTTTGTTGGAGATCCTCCCCTTGGTAATCGGGAATTTATGTGGCATTACTTTTATGCTCATCTTTTCTGTCATGCTTCCAGATCTTCCAAACCCAAAAAAAGGAAAAGAAGAAAGTTGTACTGTTGGGTGATTGATGAAAATGTTGTTTTCCTATTTTGCTTCTCTTTTTAATTTGTTGCCTGTTTAGATGGTATCTGTAGAAGAAGATGACCTTGCTGGTTTAGAAGATGTAAGCTCTGATGGTGAGGATGACAACTATGAAGCTGAATTGACTGATGGTGAAACGACATCAGCTGGGACTCTTTCTGGGAGAAAACCTCACAAAAAGAAGGCTCGCGGTATCTTTTTCTTCTGTTAGTATTGTCTTGGCATGCCTATGATGGGGATGTTATGTTATTAATCATACATCCATTTTTGAACAATCATGTGCAGTTGGTGGTCTGGAACCACTACCTCTGATGGAAGGTGAAGGAAGATCATTTCGTGTGTTGGGTTTCAATCAAAATCAGAGGGCTGCTTTTGTGCAGATATTGATGAGGTTTACTTTTACACATCTAAGCTTGTATTCTAATTATATGTGTGCTTGTAAATACTTATTTTGGAGAAATGTGTTCACATATTTTTGCGAAAATGGCTTAAAATGTGACTTGTATTTCTTTCAATATGATCTGCTTAGATTTGGAAATTCTGTTATTTGCTTTTCAGGTTTGGTGTTGGTGAATTTGATTGGGCAGAGTTTGCACCTCGTTTGAAGCAGAAAACTTATGAAGAAATTAAAGAGTAAGCTACTTTGCCTTCCACTTCATATGTGGAAACTTCTGAAACTTGAGATTTTTATTACTGAAGATCGCCTTGAAATCAGAATAATGTCATTGCCTTGATAAATTATGTTCTGGTTGTAACAGCAAATTGGATTCTTTATCACAAGAAATTATGAGTTTCTCCACATATGCTTTCTCTGTCTCCATTGTTTAGTTATTCTACACTGTTCTTTAAAGGCTTCTAGCTGATTTCGATTATGCTTTTAGTCGCTTGTGTGACTGTATCTGCGAATGCTTATTGAGTGCTCTGTAGTGACAGATTAAGTTTTCCCGCTAGTCCAGTTGGCAGAATGATGCGTCTCCTTTTTTTCTTTCTCATCTTATTTCTCCCCTCTCCCCATGCATGCATGCACGTATCTGTACATCTGTGTGTGAATCCATGAATGTGCTTTGGGGGCACTAAGAATAGACGAAGAGAAGTGGGTTAAAAGTGTGTTTTAGAGATGCTTGGATGTTAGAGAGCTAGGTGCCGATAGGATCGTGGAAATTATGAGGCATGTCAAATCCAATTTAGTCGTGCTACAAGAAGAATCTTAGGTAACTTTGCTACGCATATGATTAATAGTCTGTGGAATGCTAGATGTAAAGTTTAGGAGATTTTGCTCCCATCTTTAGCTTTTTGTGTTATTCTTATTATTTGGGACAGCATGTTTAGGTAGGTGGATATTCTATCCCTGATTGTTTTATTCTCTTTGTCGTTTAGGAGGTGACTTATCAGTGTGGAAAATGCTAGGTCTACCTGAATTAAGTTGAGGATTATTGCAAACCTCTTATGCAGGGTTTGGTGGAAGTAAGTTGGCTAAGGGATCATTGAGCTTAGTGAGATTTGAGATCTTAAGCATTTGGCTTATCTGCTAGTTGAGCTTCTTTCGGAAGAGGCCCTTTTCCTAACCTTTTTCTAGGGTCTTTAAGGCTCTAGCTTAACAAAGCTCAGGAAGCATGGATACCTTCTTCAGTTAGGATGGTTTGAAGTCATAATTTGTTCAATTCTTTTTATTAGATTAAACTGTGTATTGCTTCTGGTTATTCAATCGTTTGATAACTAGAGTCGTTCTCTGATAAATGATTATTGGATACTTGACTGCGGTTGTCCAAACTTCACTTTAATTTCTGTATACTAGAATAGTTCATGGAAAACCTAAAGTCTAACTGTTACATTATATACATCATTAACTGATGATATATGTGTCAAACTATGTTTTAATGGTGGCATAAATCTTTTGGTTTCATTTTTAATTTGTAACTTTTGGTTAACTTATTCTATTGTGCTGTGGAACTTCGCTGAACATAAGATGCATGGCAGGTGTATTTTATTTGCATAATTGATTTATAATGTGAGAGCTACTACTGATCAAATAATCATGGGAAAGTAGTAGTTTTGTATTAGCTAACCACTTGAATTGAGGAATAAAAATATAATATATAGGTTGCACTTAGAAAGTTGATGTTACTGCCAATATTTTCAGGGACTTGGTCTTTCATTTAGTTTCGCTTTTGATGTGGTACGTTGTGGTTTATATTCACATATGCTTTTTGTTTTCTTCCTTCAGCTATGGGATTCTCTTCTTGTCTCACATTTCTGAAGACATGACTGATTCTCCTACGTTTTCAGGTTGTTGTTTGTAAGATATCTTAGAAATGCTGTTTTGCAGTTCCTTCTGTCAGTGGTATTCAGTGATTTATGTTCTATGACCTTTCTGTAGATGGTGTTCCAAAAGAAGGGCTAAGAATACAAGATGTGCTTGTTAGGATTGCAGTCGTGCTGTTGATCAGGGACAAGGCAAGTTTTGTATTTGTTTCAGAATTCTTATGAGTTAGTATTGTGAAATCTTCTAAGAATTTTCCGTTGACATTATGAGGCCTTTGTCTGAGTTAGTTAATACGAAAACCAGCTGATGTGCATGGACAGTGTGATGCTCTATTGGCTAGGTTTGATGTGATTGCAAAACCTTGGCCATAGAAGAATATTGATAGAGCTGTTCTAACTTCTCATGGATGTGTATATGTTTGGAATGAGTTGTTTATATCTTCCATTGGAGTATGTACTTCATGGACATGCCTCCTGACCCTAATCTAGGAGCTTGAGCTCGAGTTCGAACCCAGAAAGATGCATTTTGCTTAGGGGCTTGGAAGTGCCATGATGTTTGGGCTTCATGGAGACTGACCTTACACATATAACAAGTCTCTACTTCTCTTACAACTATTGACGTTAGATTTTGCTGAAATATTTATTAAGAAAATTTGTCAACAATGATCAATTAATCTGCTTGTCCTGGTATCACCAATTCTATTGTCACAGCCCTGAACTTCAGCTAGATTGTCAATCTGTATCCTCGGGCACCTTGACTGAACTCCACCCAGTTGCTGATTGCTGTTGGACCTCATTCAGTCAATCACTATTGAAGACAATCCCATCTCCCTAAAGCATGTCATACTAGTTCTGGGACCTGTTTGATTAGGTAATAAGGTCTGATTGCTGAGTGCGGTTAGATCTTTTAAAAATAAGTACGTTTAATAATCTTTTTTAAGATATGAAACTAAGCTCCAAATGGCTGACCGTGTTGAGCAATTTTGGATTACTTCTTGCCGAGCGCTGACCGATGGGACCTTTTCTTTTTACCTGTTCCTCACTTTGCCCATTTTGCTTCTGGCCTTCCTCCTTCCTTGTCATTAAGAATTGTGAAAAGGAAAATCCTAGAAATTCGAGATGGAATTCACGACAAAAAATCCTAGAATTCCTGATAGACTGTTGCATCATAGAAATTCATGGGAGCTAATCTCTGCTAATATGGAGGTGCACACCACTGAGCTACTAAAGAAACCCTGGAAATTGGGGAAGAAAATGGGTAAGGCATGGTTTTCCTGGAAGTGGGAATTATTATGTTTTCGGTCAGTAAAAGTGGTTTATTTGTAATAAATGAAACTGAATTCTTTATCTATTTTGAGTTGGGAAGGTGTAAAGATCTAGAAGAACCTCCCTCTTCTCTTCTGGTTCTCCAACAATACTGATCTAGACGAGCCTGGAAACTAGTCTGTCTTGATAAACCCAAATCAACACTTTAAAATCTCAATCTGGAAAAAACCACCACCACATTAAATGCATTTGGGGAAGAAGAGCCTACCTTGTAGTTTTTCTGCAGAAACAAGGGAAAATGAATGGTTGTTGTGCTTAGGGTAGGGAGATTGGGGAAGAAATGGGTTAGGACATGCTAAATGGGCCCATAGCTGTGTTCTTAATGTTTAGATTTATTAAATGGGCCCATAGTCTTCATACAGTTCGTATTCCAGGCATCATGGCTAAGCTTGAGCCTGATTGGAAGATGAAGTAGAAAACACTATTTTCGTACCAGCTTTATGTTTTTTGTTTGGGAAAGATGAGAGACAAGCACTACTAGGTACAGCACACCCTATGGTATGGAAGTAAAGTTAAATTGAGATTGTATGATTCACTCAATTGATCAAGTTTTATTTTTACGAAGCCTCCTGCTCTGAAAGAGTCTAAGAAAACTCACCTTAATTGCTGTTGTGAAAGAGGGATTTCTACTGCAATTGCCCTAAGAAGATTCATGCATCTGCTTTGCAAGGGTTAAAGTGGGTTGTTTTTTTATTGGGAGCCCCAAATTGATTATGGACTAGTGTTTGAGGTTCTTGATATACCTGTTGGGTTAATCCCAACATTATGAAATGGCTTTGGCTGTGGAAATCCTAACATGGTGTTAGATCCCAGTTGTGAATGTGTGATTTAGATGGTAGCTATTTGTGAAATTGAAAGGCTAGATGGTTTAAGATCTTATGTTTTCTTGAGATAGGTAAGTAGGTTTCTGAGTTTATAATTTCTCGAGTTGATGATTCCAAACACTTTGGATTTCTTTTTGACTTAGTAAATAAGGTGTTCTAGCTGACATCTGGTTACATCCATGGCTATATAATCCGGGTCTGGCTGTGTGGTTTAGTTTTGTTATTTTCACCACCATCATCATCATTGCATGGAGTCGTAGGTTGCTTTTTGTATTTCTGAGAGAAGTTTGAATCGTAAAGTTAACTTCTAATTTTTGTGGAATGACAGGTAAAGTTTTCATCAGAAAATCCGGGCACACCTCTTTTTGCAGATGACATTGTCTTACGTTTCCCTGGATTGAGAAGTGGAAAATTTTGGAAGGAGGAGCATGATCGGTTGCTATTAAGAGCGTTGCTAAAGTATGTGATGATCATTACTCTGTTTGACTTGGATATGAATCGGTAGTTGTAGTTATTTTCACTAGCTTTCCTGCTGACTTCCATCCTTCTTGTTTGTGCTGCATGATTGTATTTGTGAACGTCAGCATGCTGAAACAAGTAACTTATGTTAACTACTTCTGAGACTATTTGGAGTATTTGGTTCAGGGGGAGCGTTGGGATTTCTTCTACTTCTTCTTCTTCTTCTTCTTCTTTTTTTTTGTTTTTTTTTGTTTTTTTTTTTTGTTTTGAGGGAGAAGGATGTTTCAAGTATGAACTTCAGACACTGGGGTTTCCTTAATTTCCTTGTGGTTTGTTGCTTGGCAGCTTTGTCAAAAGGTTTATGTGTCAGATATAGAGGGAGTGGAAAGCATTTGTTTTGTAATTCTGTAGTTGTTTCTGTTTTTCCTCCTCTGGAGGTTTCTTCAATCTCCTTTGTTTTACGTTCTTCTTGCTCTTAATACAGTCCCTTGATACAACCCCCTTTGCCTCTAGAAGCCTCTCTCTTTTCATCTAAGACCCTTTCATTGTTTTTACAACCCTTACAACGTGTTATTTTTTCATTTGCTTTTAATTTTCCCTATAAAGGTAAGGGAGGTTGGCAATCCTTTGTGATAAGCATACTTATGAATTGAGGTGTGCTGCTTGTTAATCTATTCCACACTAAAAATTTTGGTCCTCCGTGCACTACCATTTTTGGTTTCTTTGGGGTTGGTATAGCAGGGATTTGGTTGCAAATGGAATGTATTTTTGGTTTCCTTGGGGTTGGTATGGTAGGGATTTGGTTGCGAACGGAATGTTGATTTTGAACGTGGGGCTGAAGATTATGGACAAAAATAGAACTAATTTCTGCTGTTATGGGGGGAAATCTTTACATTAATCAGTAGAGTGAGGAGCAGGTAAAAGTGAGGACTATGAAGGGTTTTATATCTTTAGCTGTAGCTCTTCCTCTAGCAGTGCCTTCTGAGGAACTTTTTAATATTGGGGCACTTGCTTAGTGTGTCAATGCTTTAGCCTTTTGGTTTTCCAAAAAAGAAAAAGAAAAGAAATTCTTATTCATATTTATTAAAATAATTTATTTATTATTATTTTTTTCCTGATTTATTTTTTCTTTTATTTTATTTTTTTTTCTTTTCAAATTTTAAGGCATGGGTATGGAAGATGGCAAGCTATTGTTGATGACAAGGACTTGAGGGTTCAGGAAGTCATTTGTCAAGAACAGAATCTTCCTGTTATGAATCTTCCTGTTCCTGGAAGTTCTCAAGATGGTGGCAACACAGGTAGCGCAGAAGTACCTGGTAACAATTTGCGAGGAATTGTTGGTGGGAATGATATGGCAGCTGATGTTTCCCAAGGAGGCACTGATGTTACCAACCGAGCACAGTTGTTTCAGGATTCTTCCATGCTATATCATTTCAGAGAAATGCAAAGAAAACAGGTTGAGTTTATCAAGAAAAGGGTTCTCCTGCTGGAAAAAGCCCTGAATGCAGAATACCAAAAAGAGTACTTTGTAAGTTTGTTCTCCTGTTCTTTGAATTATAAACAGTGCATGCTGACTGTGTTACAGCTATGGTGTTTCCATTGGCTAACATTTGAGGTATTTCTTGTGTTATTTTTCCGAGATTCATTTAGCAATATAAACTTTTATGTCAAGTATCTGAACCTGTAAGGGCGTACTTATATGATTCCGAAATGATTGGTCTGCCATATAGGGAAGGGGAACCAATTATCGGCTCAGATGTTCTATTATCTGAAATGTGTTATTATTATTACTTGCATGAGGCCTTTTTCTTTTTTGATCACTAAGTTCCTGTTGCATCTTCATTGTCTTTCAGATACAGAATAACTGTTGACTAGGGGTTAACTCAAATTTTTGAGAAATTTATGTGAGCTAGTTTGATAATACCTTACTAGGATTCCCATATATACCTCAATGCATAAAATAGAATTCCATAAGCATGTATATAATGTCACAATCTTTGTTATTTGGTCTTTGTAGATCTGCAATTCCCAAAATTTTTGGACTAGTATGAGACTTTGCTGCTCCCATAATTTCTTTTCGAAGAAACTTACTCAGAAAATAAGACTTATATGCCCACTCGGTAGTTATACGATGGAATCAAAATACATGTAGTCCGAAGTCAAGTGATGTTTGCGGAGTTGCTATATTTAACATGGTTCAAATGCAAGAATTTGTAGACAGTTATGATATATGAAGTTATTTCTCTTACAACGTTAAATCTCATCTCATTTAGAGGACTTCGATTTTTTCCCCTTCAAATGTGGATGCAGGGTGATATGAAACCAAATGAACTTGCAAGTGAAGAACCTGAGATTGTAGCCAAAGTTGTAGACTTACCAAGTCGTAGCTCTGTGGGGATTGACGTCGAAACAGTTTGTCAATTGCCTCAAGTAGAAGTTATTGGTAAGTTTCTTAATGGTTAGCTATGGTAAATTGCCGTTTTCTACTGAAAATTTGTTATTGTTTCCTGTAATACATTCTAATGTTACTTAATTTCATTCTAAAATTGGTTCCACTATGCGATTCTACATTGGTCCTTATTTGCTCAACTAAGGGCTTGTTAGATAATCTGATTAAGTACTTAAACTTGAATATATTAAGTACTAATCGTATTTAAATGTGTTTGATAATATCTGCGGGCTGCCACTTAAAAGTGGTTAAATTCACCGGAAAACAATAAGTCAAAGGGTCTTGACTTATTACTTAACACTGAAAATGCTTGTCAATTTTTTTGTTTCCTTATTAAAGTTAATTAAATCATATAAAATGCCCAGTCTTAAGATTTTAGTGATCAGTACTTAAATTTTAGTTCGTCAAACAGGCCTTATAATACTTTCCATTTGTTGCTTTATACATGTTGGATTTCTTGCGGATTTTACAGTCATGCCTATATTTAACATTGTTTCCCATTGTTTCTCTTATGGCGAGAAGTCTCATCTCTTAATTAGGGAGCCCTTAGTGACATCCATTTCACACAAAACATTGCTTGCTTTTTCATCTTTTCTTCATCATGTAATTCCTAGTCGGGGTGAGGGTTCGGACTTCTATTTTCTCTTCCAAGATCTTTGTACTTTAATGGAAGGAATGTGAGCCTAAACGGAGGGCAGCTAATGAGGAGCCTTTTCAGTACTTGGTCATTGTGCTCTCCCTATGGAGCAAAATGTTTTTGGGTGTGATAGTTTCCCATGCTACTTGGGTGTGATAATTTCCCATGGGTAGCATGCTCTTTGCAGTGTAATTTGACACTTTCAATGTATAAAAGAAGAGTAAAGCTTTGATGAATCATTTTAGTTGTGCAGGAAGGATAGGAATCTCTTGAAACTTGAAAGATTCTCTGTTTTTTGTTTGTCTGTTGTGTGTGTTCTGCAGGTTACATATTTCTAAATAGGCATTCAGTAAGTAGGTAATTGAATGATTATTATTAATATATATATATCGGTAAAGATGGTTGATAGACTTTCAGCCGAAATGGTTTGGAAATGATTTTTTTACGGAGAAAACATTAGCTGCTCGACTTAGTGGATCACTCCGATATTGGTAAATACACATGCACTCAACTTAGTAGTTACAAGGGTTTGAACTATTGACCTTGCTGAGCATCAAGGCTTTTTATATATGTTGGTACCACTTGACCAAGCAACTAGTAGTGAATTATTCAAAATTGTTTTTATTATAATGACCTCTGGGCTCATTTCACGTATCTTATACTGCAATATCAGCTCATTGATTTACTTGACTGACTGCTGTTATTTCAGCTCCGGAAGAAATTTCAACAGTCTCTTGCGATGCTAAGCCAGATCGCTTGAATTTGGCTGAGTGTTATAACCAGGTAGGGCCCTAATATTACGCATAGGTTCATGTTCCCGGTGGTCGTACATCTAATTACTGTACATCGCTGTCTTAATTTAGCTATTGAAATATAAAGATGAATGAAAAGAGAATTTGCCTTTACTTGATTCTTTCTGGCAGATGTGCAAGGTACTGGTGGAGAATGTGCATGAATCAGTTCAGACCTCCCTAGCAAGCAAACAGGCCGGTCCCAAATTGAGAAAGAACCTCCTTTCTCTTGAAACAATCTGCGAAGAAATAAGCCGAATCCTTTCCCCTCTGCTGCAGACTCCAGCTTTTGAACAGCCAAAACCAAATTCCGATCAAGCACAGGGTGAGTCTGATTCCAGTGCCGCTGCTGGACCTAGTGTGCCGTCTGTAGAGCAAAATGACCAAAGGCCCAATGCAGAATCAGGAAACGAGCAGCCGTCACCTGTTCCCAAACCTGAATCTCAAAATGGCAGCAGTGAGCAGATGGAAATAGACCCGGAAATAGACCGGGAAATAGGCAGAAACAACCTTCCATGTGACCTGGAACGGTGCGATTTGCCTGGGAAAGCTGCTGGGGATGTAGCAATGGAGGAGAAGAGCGGTGCTGATGCCGACGCTGATAATGAAACCAAAGAGAAACATGAGGATGGGGTCATTGTTTTGGATGATTAATATCGAGAAACGGTCCTCAATCACTTTTTGTTTAATTTTCGAATTATGTTGATTATGAAAGGTGTTATGACAAGTGCTGCAACGTCAAACCCATGAATTCAAGGGTGAGAGAGTGCTTTCGGAGAAATTACTTACGAGGGCAGTGTTTCCATGAAACCCAAGTTCCCTCCAATTTCGCATCGTCCATTACGCACCATGTGAAAGATCAGAACAATTAAAAATGTCTTACCCCTAAACTTTGTTATCAATTAGGAAACATACTAAGGTTGGGTATGATTGCACTGAAATTGCCTCTTATAATGGCTCAATTTCTTATTCGGTCAGATCTATGTCCATTCAGGGCATTTGATTTTGCAGAGCTTGTTTGGGAGAGCTTATTTTAAATGCTTTAATAGTTTTTGATTGTAAACAGGTTTTTTAGATGATTGAAATTAGTAATCTAATAAGTTGTGTACAAATCTTAAAAATAAGTGATTGCATAAGCTAAATTGTTTGGTAGAAATAGATGAGATCAATTATTAGTCATCAAATGATTAAAAAGGGCACAAAATAAACTAGCTCGATTAATTGTTATAAGGAAGACTTTTTTAAAAAAAAAAAAAATAACTAAAACTTGTGCTTATAAGATAAATTGTGAAAAGTTTAAAAATTAATTTTCAAAAAGATTGTTCAAACTTTGTTAATAAGTAAAAATATTTCCAAATTGATAAAGTTGGACATAAGAGAGAACTATTTAGTTATTTTAGGGATGTGTTGGTCTTTCAAGTAGTCAAATTGGTTTAAAAAGTGTTTATTGGAAAAAATTACTTAGAGGAACTTCTAATTTTAAGTCCAAAAATAGCTTTTTTGTTAAAAAAATAATTATGGCATGATTTATCAAAGACATACATGACTCATAGTATATGCACACTTGAGCTCAATATTAAAATCAATTAATTTTCTAGATGCAGGATTCGTAGAAAAATCTTATTAAGTATTTAGTAAACATCTTGTCTTAAAATTTTTAAGCCTGGAATCCACAAAAACAACCCAACGAAGTATTTAACATTCAGAAAACATTAAATTTTCAGTGCAATTTGTAAAAAATGAAGGAAGTGCATCACCTATATTCGATAGCCATTTTTAGGTAAATCATGGATGGAAAGCCCGGCAAAGAAAAACCTATTAAAAGGGTGCGAGTAGAGTTTTTAGCGCAGTTGGTGAGAAGAGTGATGGACCATAAGATCAATAAGGAAAATGCCAGCACCAGTTTCTGTACCTGATAGCTCGCCTAGTGTTTCTGCCACACTTGGAGAAGCTGATACATATTTTACTAAGCATAATTCTTCCCCAATGGCTTCAGTTCAGACCTCCAAACCTTTGAACAAACCGTGGGCGAGCCTCTTCAAGAATAATAGAGATCCCAATGAAGGAGTCAAACTGACATTAGACAGAACCTCGGCTGACATTTGTAGTATTGATATCAATGATTTTGCCCCCATCTCTGATGCTTGGGGACCAACTCTTATTGGCTATATTGCTGGACCCTTCCCTGGTAGATCGGCCATTCTTCAATGCTGTCAATCATGGGGCTGTAACTTCTCCATCCATGAAAGTGGTTGGCTTCTCTTCCAGTTTGAGGATGAAAGTAGCCTTAACTCTGTTCTGGAAAAGGGCCCCTACTTCATCTTCCAGCGACCGCTGCTCCTGAAGGCTATTCCTCCTTTTTTCAGATTTGATAATGAGGAAATCTGTCAAGTGCCAGTGTGGGTGCGCTTACGCTCTCTGCCTCTGGAATTGTGGAATGCCCGATGCCTAAGATAGATTTTATCTATGGTTGGCACCCCTTTGAGAACTGATGGTTTAACTGCAACCCATGGTAGACCTTCCTATGCCCGTGCCCTGGTGGAGGTTAATGCATCTAAAGACTTAGTGAAGGAGGTCCCAATTGCTGTCCCCAATGGTTCCACCTTTAACCAAGAGATCATATACGAATTTGTTCCAGATTGTTGCACCAAGTGCAAATCCATTGGGCACAAGTCTATGAACTGTAAATATAACCTAGAAAAAGCTGCTAAGCCATCTGTTAAGCCTGCTGTTATTCCTCCAGCCCCGATTTCCCCCTCAAAGACTCAGATTGCCACAGCTCAAGATTTTTGTAACCCTGAACCTGGTTGTGTAGCTGTGCAGTCCCATATTCCTGAAGCCACTGCCCCTGTGGGCAGTCATGATCCCCTGAAATTTACAGGGGTGCAGCCTTCCAGAAAATTGAATGAACCTGATAGTGTAGCTGTGCAGCCTCATGTTCCTGAAGCCACTGCCCCTGTGGGCAGTCATGATACCCTGCAATTTACAGAGGTGCAGTATTCCAGAAAACTGAAAAAGAAGCTTCAAGCTGCCACCTCTGCTCTTGCCACTTCCATTTCCAAAAGGCAAAGAAGTTGCTGTCTCTGAACCTCCTCCTAAGGCAGCCAGCAGAAAACCCAATTCTAATTCTATCAAGATCGGGGGCCCACACCCCCCTATCGCACCATGATTATCTCTTCTTGGAACTTAAGGGGGTTTCATAAACCCCTCAAGCACCGTGGCTTGGTGCAAGTTTTGAACAATTATAAGGTTTCAGTTGCTGCTATTTTGGAGTCCAAGTTAAACGCTCCCTCTCTTGATGCTCTCATGAAGACTAAATTTCCAAATTGGTCTTTCTCCCATAATTTTGATCACCATCAGGCAGGGCGTATCATCATTTTGTGGCTAGATGATCGAGTGGACCTTCAAATCCTCTCCACTTGTGATCAAACTATCCACTGTGCCATAAGGTGTAAGATTTCCGCTTCATCCTTCTCTGTTTCTTTTGTTTATGCTCTCCACTCTATTACTTCTCGCAGGCCTCTTTGGGATTGGCTCTGTAGCTTGGGCCACTCTATCAACGGGCCTTGGCTAGCTGTGGGTGATTTCAATAGCATTTTGAGTCCGGCTGACAAGCTATATGGCTCGGATGTTTCTGATTATGAAATCCGAGACTTCAACCACTGCTGTGATACTCTCGGGCTGGAAAATCTCCCTCTTGCTGGAAGCCAGTTTACCTGGACCAACAACAAGGTTTGGTCTCGAATTGATCGTGCTATGGGCAATCCTAATTGGTTCAGATTTTTCCAGAACTCATCGATTTTCTGCTCTGATATTGGTCCCATCTCCGATCATGCTTTCCTTATCATCTCTACTGCTGCTGCCAGCTCTCAAGGTGCCAAATCCTTCAGATTTAATAATGCTATGGCTGACCTCCCCAACTTTCTTAGTTTGGTGGAGTCTCATTGGAATAGTTTTTATCAAGGGTTGCAACTCTTTTCGGCTTTGTAAGAAGCTGAAAGGTCTCAAGTCTCCCCTGAAGGCTCTGCACCGCTTACACTATGGCAACATATCGGACCGTATTAATTGTACTGAAGCTGATTATAAACTTGCTCTAGCTTCTCTTCAGGATTCCCCTACTGACTCTTCTCTTCAAGAGCTGGCCTCCTCCCTCCGGAATAAAGCCATTACTCTCCGTCATATGGAGCATTCGCATCTCTCCTAGCTTGCGAAGTGTAAATTTATTCTTGGAGCCGACAGAAGCACCAGTTTCTTCCAGTGTTATTAGTAAGAACTGTCGTCGCCGTTTTATTCCCTCAATTATCAAAGATAATGGGGAGCTTACTACCTCTGTGGATGAAATTGGCTCTTTATTTGTGGACCACTTCTCTAGTCTTTTTGGAGCCTCCCAACCCGTTGAGATGGCTTCCCCCGAGATTTGCATGTCGGGTAAGATTGTCGACCCCTCCTACTTTGATGATTTGTTGGCTGCTGTTTCTGACGTGGAGATTTTGAATGTTGTCGCTTCTATGGGCAATGATAAACATCCCGGCCTCGATGGCTTTAACGCATTATTTTTCAAAAAAGCTTGGCGAGTTGTTGGCCCCGATGTGATGGGCACGGTTCGGGAATTCTTCAACTCGGGTAAGCTTCTTCATCAACTCAACCATGCAGTTATTGCTCTTGTCCCTAAGTCCTCTTCGGGTTCTAGAGTGGGTGACTTCCGTCCTATCTCTTGTTGCAATGTGATCTATAAGATTATTTCAAAAATCCTTGCTAATCGAATTGCCACTGTGCTCGAGGATATTGTTGGAGACCCTCAAGCTGCCTTTCTTGGTAATCGCCTTATGAATGAGAACATTTTTCTCGTTCAGGAGCTCCTCCGCAAGTATGCTCGTAAAAGGGTTTCCCCTCGTTGTATGCTCAAAGTTGACCTTCATAAGGCGTTTGATTCCATTGATTGGGGCTTCCTCAGCTAGATTCTCTCTACGATGGGTTTCCCTCCTCGTTTTGTGAATTGGATTATGGAATGCGTCTCCACCACTTCATTCAGCATTCTTGTTAATAGATCGTTATTTGGGCACTTCAAAGGGAGTAGAGGTCTCAGGCAAGGTGACCCTCTCTCGCCTTATTTATTTGTTCTCTGCCTCGAATACTTCTCTCGGCTTATGAACTCTATTGGCCCATCTGACGGTTTTGACTACCATCCAGGCTGTAAGGATCTCAAGATTACGCATCTCGCTTTTGCCAATGATCTCATGCTGTTTTCAAGAGGTGATGTGATTTCTGTTAACCTCCTTCTGGACAGACTTAACAGTTTTGCTTCGGTTTCTGGCCTCTCCATCAATTTGCACAAGTCAGCCATTTTCCTTGTTGGAGTTAACGATTCTGATAAGGATGAGCTGCTGCTCACTTCGGGTATGCAATTAGGGTCCTTCCCTTTTCGCTACCTCGGCATTCCGCTTCTCTCCTCCAGGTTGAACGTCTGCCTCTATGCCCTATTATTCGACCAAGTTAGATTTTTCATCGTTGGTTGGAATCAGAAGTCCCTCTCCTATGCTGGTAGGCTAGAACTCATTCGTGCGGTTATCGGTGGAATTGTTGGGTTTTGGATGTCTATTTTTCCGCTCCCCTAATCCGTCATCGATAGAATTGACTTTCTTTGCAGGAATTTTCTTTGGGGTAAGAAGGAGACTGGAAAATCTAAGCCGCTTGTTGCTTGGAAATCTGTGTGCTTCCCCAAGAGTGAAGGTGGCCTAGGTATTCATAATTTGAACCTTTGGAATTCTGCTCTCTTTTGTCGCATCATTTGGAATTTCCATGCTGAGAGAAGATGCCTATGGATTAGATGGATCAATCACATTTATCTGAAAGGCAATTCGATTTGGGATGCACAGGCTTCAAAAAATGACTCGTGCAAGTTTGGCCTATTCTTTCCTCCAAGACAGCAGGCCTAGAGCCTGCTTTAACTTTATTATTTGGAAGCTCGAGGTATTCCCGAGCTGGGCCTTTATTTCTTGGCTAGCGATTTGTGGCAAGCTCCTTACCCTCGACAAGGCCCCCTACCTTGGGCGTGGATCTCTCTGTCCTCTCTATGGCTCTTCTACTGAGACAATAAATCACTTATTCTTTTCCTGCCCCATCTCCAGCAGGATTTGGTTCGAGGTTCGTGGCTTGATCCAGCTTCCCCGGAATTTCCCTTCACTCCAAAGCATCGTCCACTGGTTGTCTCACTCCCGTAGACACTCAGGCACTGTTGGCAAGAAGAGATGCATCACCCTTTGTGCCACAGTTTATTTCATATGGCAAGCGCGAAACCATAAGCTGTTTAACGACATAGCTGTTTCCTGCTCTTCGATTGCTGAGAAGATTGTCTTCTACGTTTTGAGGGCCTCTCACTTAGCTCATCTGTTTTAGCTCCCTCTTTTGGGGGCTTTGCTTGTTTTTGCTGGTTTCCATTTGTGTTCTACGGGGATATGCTCCGATCCCCTGTATGTTCTTTTTGGGAGTTAATTATAAATTTTGCATTCTTCCAAAAAAAAAAAAAAAAATGTTCATCACTGGTGGCTTTTCCGCCATCTCTGATAATTTACTACTTTCAAACAACGCACAGGGGTCAAATCGGCATGGCTCCAAACTTTGGGGACTAAAATTTAATTTCCCATTGTAAAGATTCCTGGATAGTCCAAGTTTGAGGCGCATTAACAAAATCATTCTCTCCCCATAAGACGGAGAAAATAGAAGAGAAACTATTGCTATCCAACGTATCGTTACTCATTCCGGCCATCAGTTTCTCGCCGTCAAGATCCACTCTCCTCCGCCGCCGCCGCCGCTTACGTCGTCACAGATTCTCGATGCCTTCTTTAGCTCCATAAACTCTAGTAACGATGGGAGACAAGGAGATCGCGCTCCTCTCTCGCCTAACCGTCAACCACCTCTTCCTCGCCCAGTTCGAGCCCTTCCGCGCCGCCGTACTCACCCTCCACCGCCGGGACCCTTCGCTCGCGCTCTCCATCCTCCACTCCGTCATCGTCCATGCAGCCGGCGACCTCGCACCCTCCATCGTGTGGTCCCCCTCGTGTTCCTCCCCCGCCTTCCTCTCCTGGCTCTCCTCCCTCCTCCTCCTCCGCTTCTCCGATCCCAGTCAGAACCCCGATGTCACCGATGTCCGGAGTCCGGTCATCTCGTGTGCCGACCCGGAATCCCTGCGCCTCCGGGCCGAGTTTCTCCTGTACATCCATCTCATCAAATCCAAGATTTCCAAGAGCGTTGATACCGATGTTGGAGTAGAAAGTGTCTGGATAAGGGAGCCCGATTTAGGGTTCGAGGGTTTCGGGGTTTTGGACAGGATTGAAGATATCGGCTTCGAGAGGTTGAGAGATGCCGTTGGTGCTACTTATGTGGTGGAGGGTGAGGAAAAAGGGAGCGGGGAAGGTTTGAATGCTACGCAATTTGAGGAGAAAGAGTTGGCGTGGTTGAGGGAGGCTGTATTGGAACGCGGGGTGGCGGATGTTTTTGACGCATTGTGTTTGAATATTCAGACCCAAGCTAAGTGGTGTGGGAGTTGCGATTCGGGCTTAGCCATTACTGTAAGGAGCAATGAGAACCAGAAGTGGGCGGATGAATTCAAGGCTCTTGAGTTAATTGTAAGGAATGCGCAGACTGCCCATTTGGATGCTATGAGGAAAAGTATGCTGGTGGGCGATGTGGAAGGAGTGATTGGGCATATCCGTTTCCTTCACTTAGATTATGGTTTGCCAGAGGCTGAATACCGGTTAGTATACTCGTTTTGTTCTTTTTGATCTTTTTGTTCCCATAGAGTCTGTTCTTACACATTCTGCCTGCATGTGGTGAAAAAATTTGGCACTGTTGACTAGTGGAGTTGTGACTGTTAAGATTTATGTGATTTTTGGGTGAGCTTTTGTTTCATAAATTTATCCAAGAAGGGGTTAAGAAACCCGACCCTGGAGTCATTGCCTCCTATTAACATGCTGTGTTGTGAAACCCGTGCACACTTTGAGTTTTGGTTCGATTCTATTAATATCAACACATTGAGCTTCTATCGAATAACTAGACACTAAGTATTTTCTTAGTGAAATACTGAAGTGTTTTATTGGCAGATGTCTTTGTAAATGGGTCATAGCAAGTTAAAATACACATACACCCACCCACATGCCAGGTAAAATTCATACGCGTTGCATGCATAGCATGGGCGACTAACAGTTGGGGTTAGATAATAGAGTCCATTTGATCACACTTGGGATTGCACCATTGAGTGAAATTGAAGCACATCTGGCGTAGATAGACAACAATCTCTATTACTTTATGCTTGATGTGGCAAATTATAGTCAATGCATAATAATCAAATTGTAGGGGATAATTTAATTTATACTTAGAATTTAGTCATATGTTTTATTATGAGAAGAGTTCATTATGAGTTTCCATAAGCCAATGAAAGGTTAACCATGTCTAAAATTTCCATATTCTGGGAATCTTTTATGTCAATATAATACTTATGTCCTATTTGATAAAATATTATTTTCATATTTGCTAATTTAATAGCTATTTTTAGGCTACATTAGTTTTTAGAAGTTCTGATTTTGAAAGTTCTCCATAGGATTTAAGTAGCCAAACTCTTCTGAAATTTTAAATTTTGTTAAGAAACTTTGTATTCTTTAAGAATGAGATTTATATAGTTCTTAATTTTTTTTAATATCAATTTCGAATCAGAATGAATATTTACTTGAAATCTTTAACTTTTAGACATAAGTGAATTCTTTTGGAAATCTTTCTAAGCGCTTTGGTGCCAAAACAAGCTGCATTGTGATTGGGGGGGAATATAAGGAAAAGAAAGGGTGACCAAGTGCTTCACATATCTGGCACCCTGTGCCTGGTGTAGAGGCATGTGCCTCAGCAGGTGGCTAGGCTAGGTGTTCTCACCTGATTGGAAATAGATATATATTTTTAAGCAAGACAATCTTTTGCTTTGCTGCTTTCGTTTCTTGTCAAAAACTATAGAGCCTGTTCACATTTGTATCTATTTCATTCTTGTAATTGTTTTTCTCTCTTATGGTTTTGGCATTATAGTGTGATTTTGAAAGATCTCCTTAAAGGGGTTCTGTTAGGGAGAGAGATGTATGGAGATGCCTGGCTTGCTATGGAAGGAAAATTGCTCAGTATTTATGGAGAAGCTCTTTCATCTAATTGCATGCTTCTTGTTCAGACTATTCAGGTGTGTTATTTTGGACTTATTGATCAGCATTACTCATTGCTTGGCATAGTTTTTAGGATTGGGTTTTTGATCTTGTTTCCTTTATTGCTTTGCACCATTTCTCATCGCTTGTTTCTCCGATTCTCCAACAGTGAGCTGCAACAGTATGTGCCTTTGAGGTTGAAATGCCACCATATTGTATGGAATCAAATTTTTGGCAATCAAGAGAAGACGAGCATAAAATGAGTGTGACCAAAATGGGTATGCTAGGATAAATGTGGCGTAAGACTGGGAAAGATACAAGAAGAATTGAGGAGATTTTTTCATCGTTCGAGATAGCTTCAAGTAAAGTTAAGATGAAAGTCTGTTGTCTACGATGGTTTCGGCATGTAATGCAGACCTGCGAACCCACAAGCTAGGAGCGAGGCGTCGATTTTGGAGAGAGAGGAAAAATAGGGTTGGACTTTTAATGCACGTTGTAAGAAAGGACATGAATCTTGGGGAGGTAGGTGAAGAGGTTGCATTACATACGAATGAGTGGCCTAAGAAAATCCATATCAACAACTCAATTTGACTTCTCGTTTTGGTTCCATTTAGCCATAGTCTGTGGTTTTTGTTGTATATATGGTCAGTTCCCGTTTCCTAGAAGCTTAAAGACTGAATGAACCCTCGTTACATTTCTTGACTGTGAATGCACCTTTGTTACTATTTTTATTTTTTGAAGACAGATGCATTATTTTTGATAAGGAAAGAATCTATTGAAAAGGGGAAGAAGAGTACAAGCATTGAGGATGATAATAACTAACAATTGAATACGGAGTCATATTTATATGTACTTTTGCATAGAGGAGACTTTTTTTTTTTTTTTTTGCAGCAAGTGGCACAACTGCTTGTGATTTGCTGTTTATAAGAAGGGTTCATTACTAAGTGTGGGCAGTGCATCAAAGCTCACTGGCGATACTGGAAGGGGGATGCAAGGGCACTTCTGTCCATCAGGGAAAAATTTATTAAATCCTATCAACTGAGTCAATAAGTTATAAGTTGTCAGCCTAGTTGTTTTCACTTAATCAGAAAGACTGACCACTAGTGGTTCCGGCATGGATAATAAAGCCTTGAGCTGGGAAAGGTCAAGGGTTTAAATTCTTGAAGTTATTAAATTTGGTGCGTGTGTATTTATCCGATAATTTTTTTTAAAAAAAAATTAATGAGAAAGATTGTTGAATTGGTAAGTAGGAGTTAGTGTCTTATCAAACAAACAGAGTTAAGTGCCAGATAAATTCATTTTTAAGCTCTTGAGTGCATTAACAAACAGCCTCTTAGTTCCTTGTTGTTGGTTTCGCTGCTCAATAAGTTTTGAGGTTGCATTGAAACTAGGTTTATGAGAGAGATGTATTTTAGGTTATTTTCATCCATAAAATTGCTGCCAGATGTTTGAGCTATTATCAATTTCCTGTCCATTATGTTATTCTATGATGCTATGATTATCCCAAATCATCAGTTGGGCGCACTAGGCAAAGTTGGTGGTGCATGTTGGAGAACATGCTTGCTGAAATTGTGTGTTTTAGAAGGAGATTCTATGTGTCAAGATCACTAACAAAAATAAAGTTCTTAATGCAAACTTGCAGTTGTGTTTGTCTTGACATGCATATGCACCATAGAATCCGTTACCATCAGTTGGCAGAGTATTTTTGGTAACCTTTGTTGATTAAACGAGGGGATCTGGGCCCAGGAAAATGTGTTTGACAAAATCTGTTTCCAGTGTGGGACCAGTCATTGCCACTGTGCTTAAGCTTATGGTTTTGATAATCATGATAGTTTGCCCTCAGTGTAGTACATGAAATGGAAGAATAGCTATTGATACAAAGAGGTGTTTCTAATGAAATGCCCACATGTGTTAATACATTTGTGTCTGAATAATGTAAATCATTAGCACTATGCTTAAGCTTATTGCATTGATAATCATGATAGTTTGCACCTAATTTAGAAGAAATGGGAGCATAGCTATTGATACAAAGGATGTTTCTAATGAAATGGCATTATGCATTAATACATTTGTGTCTGAATAATGTAAATGGAACAAAATGGATATATTATCTCAGTGGGCATGTTCTACTTAATTTTCTACATTATTAATGTCATTCAACTACAAATTAAGGTTCTTTGGTGTTGGATTGTGTAAGCCTTTTGGGATTTGTGGGCTTTGTACTCTGAGCCCATTAGGATTTTGTATTATGTTTTTCCTTGTTCAAGGGGCTAGGGTTTCCTAGTAATCCTAATATCAAATATTATAAATAGATACTCTCGGTGCTCGTATTAGGGCATCTGACTTTTCTCCCTAAAATTCTCTCCTCTCTTTCACTACATTTGGTTCTTTGATAAAGAATTATATTGCTAGTTTATATGAAAGAGATGGTGACGCATGAGTGCATGCATATGCAACGTCATAATCAACTCATGGTAGAGCTGAAACTGGATTAATCAAGGTTAATGCACGATCCCTTAAACTAATTGTTTAGGTATGAACCTGAATGTATACATTCTTTCATGTGCAGTTGATGACATGCACACTGAAATGTAATCAAGACTTGACTGGAGTCAGAAGGGTCAACTATAAACATTTATTTGTAGTTATATGTTTAATGCATTGTTGCAATTTTAAGAAACACCCCTTGGGCGTATGAGCCAACTGATTTGTGCCGTGTTATGCTCTATTCATAGTCTTGGCATTGGTTTTGGTTGTTATACATGCCATTGGTTTTGGCATGGTATAGTAAGTTCCTGTGTTTCTGTATCTTAATTGTGATCAGTTAGCTGATGTAATTAGGTTATTAACCTTTCTCAAATTATACTTTTTGAATAGGCTATCCATGATGAATTGTTCCATGAAGAGATTGAAATGCATAGAGCTCTTGATAACAACCAAACTCCACCCCCTCTTGAACGGCTCCAGAGGTATTTTGAAGGAAGGGCTGATGCAAATTCAAGTGATCTGGTATCGTCCTCTAAGATGGCAATCCAGTCTTGCCTGAGAGATATGTACAATTACGCGCGTGTTTCTGGTTCGCATGTTCTTGAGTGCATTATGGACACTGCTCTGTCTGCTGTTAAGAGGGAACAGCTTGAAGGGGCAAGAAATGTATGTCTGGTATCCAAAATTTATCAAGTTGCTTGCATTTTATATATTGCGGATTTTTTTTATGTATTTTTTCGCCTGTAACGAACTGTTGCTTATTTTTTACTAAGCTTGTTTTTCATTTATGTGGCAGGTTCTTATACTATTTCCTCGACTTCAGCCTCTAGTAGCTGTCATGGGTTGGGATCTTTTATCGGGTAAGACAACAGCAAGAAGGAAATTAATGCGACTTCTGTGGACATGTAGATCGCCAGCATTACAACTGGAAGAGTCTTCTCCAAACTGCAATAAATCTGGTGAAGTAAGCTTTTCTATGTTCCATTAGTTCTGTTATAATTTCTTTCTTAACTACAGTGAGAACGAGTAATAGAAGTATGTATTATGTGTTTCTGTTTCTGATTTTGGCAGGTATCTTGCATTGAAAATCTCTGCAATTCTTTATGTTATCAACTAGATCTTGCCTTCTTTGTTGCCTCCGTCAATGCTGGTAAATCATGGAGTACAACATCTTCTTTACTCTTGTCTGGAGAAGTTAAAGAAGCAATGCCAAATGAAGATACTCATTTGGATCCTTTTGTTGAAAACTTTGTGCTTGAAAGACTATCTGGTCAAAGTCCCCTTCGGGTAAGCAGGATTGTACTACTTGACGTATGTTTGTGCTTGAGGATGGTGAACCTAATTAAAATATTCCACATGCATTGAGCTATTCCTTTCCTCTTTCTTGTTTCATTTTGTTCTTTTCCTTGTGCGATTTGTTTTCATTCCTCTATCTTTTAATTATAATTTGAAAATTGTTAGTTTGAGTTGGTGTTTGTGCATGGATGATGTATCCATTGCTTATTTTTATACATATTTCTTGTGTGAGTTACGAATACCGGACAGGATCTGGACATAGGGACAGCTAGACTTGTTGATAGTCTTGTAAATGTGAGCAATCACAAATTTAAAAAATGTGGGATGCGACATGGCAGGGACACTAGCAAATGAGCACATAACTACAGTCACACTTAGTGCCAAAGCAAGCATTTATCCCTGGATTTTGGGATTGGTTGTATGGAAACACAGGAATAAGGTTATTGATGTAAGTTTATCTAGAATTATGTGTGTTTTTACAACTTGCATCCTTCCTATCAGCGTTCTGTCTCACAATGCTCAAACCACTTTCGATGGCATTCAGCCATCTTATCTTCCATGATCCTGTCCTTAACCTTCCTTAAACTTTGTTGAGAGTCTCACATCCATTAGGGATTAGTGTTCATGGGACTTGATGTTCTCATCGAGTTACTTCCTCCATCATTAATTGGTTTCAGATGGAACTTTGATAAAATTCTTCATTTCTAATCTTGGTGTTCCTAACCTTTTGAACCTTTGACTTTGCCAAGCACCAAAGATCAATTATACATGCTTGTAACACCACAATAGGCAACTTGTGGACTTCTTTTTCCTAATCTTACTACACATCCATATCAACATAACATATGCATCTTAGCTTTGTGTTCATGTTGTTTTTTTTTTAATTGCCCTTCGCTATGTGCCATATAACAAAGTGGGCCCTGTGGTCATCTGTTAAGAAGCATTGGTATGGGTGCGAGTATTGGGTATGAAACGTACGCGGTATGGCGGTATGATTTTTTTCCAAAGCAACCTTAAACCGTAATAAACAAGCGTATTGCTGTTCCTTCTTACCACCCAGAATTGTGAAAACGAGTCTGTCCTGCATCAGTATCACCATCTAGTGCAACTACTGTGAGTTAATTCCCTATGCTCACTAAACTTGCGCTCCATATTTAATTTTTGACTAAAACCTTAAGACTATTCTTCTAATGAATACAGTATCATAAATGATATAAACCTTTATTTGGCATACTGTCATGGACTTAATTAATTATTCTTTTTTGATATGGCACGTCCTGAAGTTTTGAAATTTAATATGTTGTACTCGTACAAAAAAGGGGGAAAAAAAAAGAGCCCACAGAGTTACCCAGAAATGTAAGCACGTGTAGGTCTTTCTTTTGTGTTTTTATCTAAGATGCACTGACACGGCACGTTACCCACACACGACATGAGATTCTTCAAAAAATGAACAATTTCGACACGTTGGCTAACACGTTATATATATATGTATAAAATTAGTTGTTGGGTGAGACAAGAAAAAGAGAAGTGGAGGATGATGGAAGCTTGGGGTTTTTGCCATGAGTGAAAGATCACAGGAGTTTAGGATTCCAGAAAAAGGAAGGATTTAAGGGATGAAGAGAATCACTCAGATCAGGTGATAATTTTGGGGAGGGAGAGAGAGAGAGAGAGAAAGACTAACCTCGGAGAGGTGCCGGAGGGTGTCAATGGTTGTTGGAAATTGCGCATGGGGAAAGGGATCCCAATTTTGGGGGGATGGGGGTGGGGGGAGGGGAAAGAAATGGAAAATATAAAGAAAAAGGAAACAGGGGAAAAAAAAAAAAGGAAAAGAAATAAGAAAACAGAAAGCAAGGAAAAAAAAAAAAAAGAGAGTAAAAAAGGTATCATACCTTCCTTTTTTTTCCCCCAGCTGGGGGGAGGGGGGGGCGGACACGCCCCATGTGTTGATAATAACAAGTACAGTGAAAATGGAGTCATCTTGTTTTTTGTCATTATTGTCTCTAGAGCTTATGAGAAAAAGCACTGGAGGAGGATCTAAGAAAGCATCTAAATATTGTTTAATAGCGTGTCGAAGTTGTGGACACAGCTTTTGAGGAGTTTCTAACCATTATTAGTCCTGTACGTAATCATGACCTAGATGGAGCCTGTGTGCTCTTTCTTCCATGTAACAGGATGCCTTCTTTGCAGGTATTGTTTGATGTAGTTCCTGGCATAAAATTCCAGGATGCTATTGAACTGATTAGCATGCAGCCAATTACTTCTACCACAGCTTCTTGGAAGAGGTATGCACATTTAGTTTTTGTGTGTAGCTTGTATTTGGTTGCTGCCTGAACAAGTGATTTCATTTGATCAATGAATGCACGGTTCCAAATATAACTGTGAATAGTAGCTATGACTATAGTCAATGAATGTGGCTGTATAATGTATCTAAGCTTCTGTAGTGTGCTTTGAGAGTCCTACTATATTGTCACATTTGACCCTTTATTGCTTATTGGTGCCTGTAGTAGTACATCATGTTTTCCTTTTACCGATTAAAAAAAAAAAAGTTTTATGTTTCAGCCTGGGCAGTTGATCTTATTTTTGACTTCCCCTTTTGATAAAATCGATAACCATGTTGCGTCTTTGAAGAGCTTTTCGCTTACAAGCTTCAACTTGCATATTTCATGTAATGATGGTTTAATGTGCTCTTGGAGTTATACTTCTTGGTTGTGTTCCTACTAATCTCCCAAGCATTGGTATCATAAAATTGTTGTGGTAGGAAGCAGGATGTTGAACTCATGCACATGCGTTATGCTCTGGAATCTATTGTCCTTGCACTAGGAGCTGTAGAAAGGTGTGCGACTGAAGAAGCTGACAGCAATCAAATGGCGTTATGCCATTTGAAAGACTTGCGGAAGCATGTGGAGGCCATAAGTAACGTTCCACGCAAGGTCATATAGTTGATTTTTTGCCTCCTTCAGCGTGTTCTATTGTGCTTTTGTTTTTGAATTTTTGGTGATGGTTCTGTCCACGTGCTCTGGTTTGATGGTTCTATATCAGAAGTGTCACCGAGTACCCAATGCAGTTGGTTGGCTCAGAGTTGTGCTGCCACTATTTAGTGTTATACTTGGAGCGGTACCCTATAAGAAAGTTAGATGCATATTTTTCTATATTTTACACAACTAACTATAGTTTTCTTCTATTTAATATTCTTAAGTTGCCTCAAACTCATCTATTCTCTGAACTTCTGCTGTTCACAACACATTTGGTTGGCTTAGAGTTGTGTCGTCACTATTTAGTGTTATACTTACAGCGGTAGTTTATAAAAAAAATTAGATGCATAGTTTTCTATATTGAACATAACTACCTAAAAATTTCTTCCGTTAAATATTCTAAAGTTACCTCAAACTCATCTATTCTCTAAACTTCTGTTGTCGTCAACATTTAGTACTCGCACCAGGTGTCTAAAACCTTAGGCTTTGCCTGAATGGTTTATGGCAGAACTGGGATTCTAGTCCACAGGAACAGGAAAGGAAGGTGCAAGAGGCTCCCTCATCAGTGGGACCGAAGAAGATCACGATGATTAATGGAGTCTAACAATTTTAAAGCTCATAACAAAATAATGAAACGGATTTTTATGTGTTTTTTCCTAATTTGGATCTGCCATTTCGGGGTCAGTTTAGTTGAAATAGGCCTTCCAAGTTATGGTTTGTCATTAACATCTAATTGAATTAAAGAAAGGGCTTCATGAGTACAAACAAAACATAGGAGAACGCATATAAGTAAACCTTGTATAATCTAATGAGAACCATTTAAATCAAAGCAAAAATAAAGAAGTGGGAGAGAAGAGATGTCATAATTGGGTAAGTCCAAAAATATCAACAAAAAGTGTCCAATTGCAATTTGAAGAAAGATACTGAAGTACTTCCCAACAAGTTATTGAAATTCTGGAAATGACTTGTGATAGACTGATTGTCAGTGGTTTTGAGTGCTCCTCTCTTCATGTAGGCAAGCTAATTTGCATTCGTTCATTCATTTCCAATTGATTAGGTGGCTTAATATTCAGAGTGCCCACTGTATCCAGCGAGATGAGTGATAAATCTTCTGTATGAAAGTGAAATTGAGACTGCAAGAGAAAAGCCACCTCAGGCTCCTATTACAGAACCAGAAAGAATTAAAAAGATGGATAATGTCATGTGGGTGTTTGAGAGAGGGGTGGGGGTGAGTGGGGAGATAAGAGAATTCTCCCACTTTAATTTTTTTGAAGTCTTTTAGTTTCTTTGAAGAACATTTAATATAGCTATAATTATATTATACATTGTTTATCTTTTCTGCTGCAAGCCATACATAACTTTGCATACTGCTCTGCCAAAAATGTTTGGCAGTTGCAAGCAGAAAAAATCCTTCTAACTTTTTCTTCTCCACAACCTGTGCCCTCGATACTTGCTTCCCCTGTGTTTCGGCTCTCTCTTTACCTCTTTGGTCGATTGGATTTAGGTTCAGACACTATTTTCAGTCAGTTCCCGGGGTTTAATTTGTGCCGGATGGCTTACTCTTAAGAGTTACCAGCAGTTTCTATTGTATTACGACCCAAGCATGGTCATTGTTAAAGAGGCCTGGTGTGGTTAACTTATGTTGGGAGGTTTGGCATTTCGGCCCAGTCTCAGTTATGTTCCAATTTTTTAAAATGCTAGTTATTGCTTGTACCTAAGAGTTTTAATTATAATTTTCAATCTCTAATTATTTTTTAAAATTGTATGTAAAAAAAAAAAAAACTTAAAGTAAATACACATTTTACTTTTTTTTTTTGTATATGTACATATCGTACACCTTATCCCACCAAAAAAGAAAAAAGAGAAACCACGAAACTTGTATTGCTAAGCTGTGTGATTATGATGCAGGTTTTTCTGGTAAACATTATAATATCGCTTTTACATATGGATGATATTTCTCTCAATTTTACACCTAGTATGTCATCAGAGAGCTCTAGTGACTTGCCTTCTCTTTATTCTGGGGAACACACTGATTCTACCATACATGAAGGGGGGAACAAAATGGTTGTTTCCTTCACCGGATTGCTACTTGACATCTTACGTCACAATCTACCATCAGTTTTATCTGAACAAGAACATGCATGGAGTGATGTTATAACTCTGGGCAGAAGGAAGGCTTTGGAGTGGAGAATCTTAAACGCCGAAAAGTTCCTTGAAGACTGGGAATGGCGTTTGTCAATTTTACTTCGTCTTCTTCCATTATCTGAACGCCAATGGAGATGGAAGGAGGCGTTGACTGTATTGCGTGCAGCCCCATCTAAGCTTCTTAATCTGTGAGTTAGCATATTCTTCATGTCTATGATATTCACTCATGATAAGTTTTATCCTTTCCAATGTTTTTCTCTGGCAGTTATATATATGTAGAAGTGGCTATATTGTGAAGCATATAGTTTTCCCCCGGGCCCAGAACTCATCTTGTCTTGCTGTAATCTAATCGATGAAAACAAAATGATAAGAGAAATTGATACTTGTTTGACTGTTGTTTAGTTCTTGAAGAATTATACTGCCACCTTCCAATACTGTGGGAATTTTATCAACCAAGATGGATGTCATTAAATTTTAGTTTTCCTTTTCTTCAAGTAGACCATTGTATTTATGGCATCACTATTATTCATGGTTGTCAAGGTGCCAATGTGACTGTAAGCATTCCTAGGGCCAACAACTATGCTATCATTTGTTTCTTTGCTTTCACAGAAATGTTTGAAATTCATTTTAAAAAAATTATGAAAACATTTTGCTCGTTGGCTTTTTTGCTTGAAAGTTGTCTTGAATCACACCTTTTCTGATTGCTTCATCTTATGAGGTTAGCTAGCAGCAGTGATGAATATTTTTCTAGGGGTATGCACAATTCAGGAAATCCCAAATTTTCTGGAAAATTTCCTGATGGTTGGGAAATTCGGAAACTTCTGTCGGAGACCAAAAATAATTTTAGGAAAATTCGGAGAGAGGGAAATTTTTTTTGGAAATTTGGAAAACCTGAATTTCCCGAAATTTCATAAGTATTTTAAGTATTTTTTTGGGTTTCCTATTCTCCCCTCTCATTCTTTCTATGTATTGTGAAAATATAATTTAGGAGGAAATTTCAGTTGGGAAATTTTGGGTAAAAGTTTTCCCTGGTTGGGAATCAGAATCAAAAAGTAAATGAAAAAAATAAAAATTCGGTCGAAAAATTCTCGAATTTTCTAACTTTACCTCCATGATGGTATTTGAAGTGATATTGATGCTCATGATGGTTTTTTAAACCTATTGCCATGGATACCGAAACAACTTATGATGTATTTAGAGAAAGTTTCAGTCAGTTGTGCCTAGATATATTAATGCTGAAATATTTGTAGTACTGTTAGTGGATATAGCAGTATATATTGTTCAACTTGCTCAGTATTGATTGTGTGCTGCTCATTAGTTATGAGATGGGCTTTTGCATGCACACAGGTTTGTTTTTTGTTATCAGACATAAATGGTATATTATGGTAAAAAGTGTATGTACTGGTTTTGACTATTAGAATCCTTGGCAATTTGATACTTTTGCAAGAAAAAGTCTGTTGAAGAAACCTAGGTGTTGTTTTTGACATATACAACTAGAAATCTGTTACAAGCATACATTACTTAGGTTTTTTCATTCTATACTAATTCGATGTTTCCTAACATCAATTATTCATTTCCCTCCCTTGCTTGTCCACGCTGTGGGTGTTGGGGGGAGGGGTTTGGTTTTGTTTTGCAGTTGCATGCAAAGGGCAAAATATGACATTGGAGAAGAGGCCGTTCATCGTTTTTCGTTACCACCAGAAGATAAAGCAACTCTTGAATTGGCTGAATGGGTAGATGGCACCTTTAGGAAAGCTTCTGTATGTTACATTCTCTCCCCTTGTCTGTTGATTCTATGCATTTGCTTGTCATGTGCGGGTGTGCAGATACTCTATAAAGAAGTAAACACACACATGCATGCACCTATATCCGTTGATTTTGTGCATTTGCTTTATGCATGTTTGTTGATACTCTTAAATACACACATGGAGCGTGGATTAAAAATCTATTTCCATTAAATTATTTTCCCTATCTTCATTTTGTCATCTGCACTGTTTAAATCAAATTTTGCTCCTATTGGTCCTGCACTGTTCTCTTTTTGGTAATCTTTCCAAATTCAAAAAACCTAGCAATCTATCGTTGTATATTTCTTGCTCAATGTGCTCTGCACTCTGTTTGTAATCTTTGTGGATGCATTTAGATTATTTGTCAAGTATTCGATAGCATGGGTATTTTTAATTCTTCTATGAATGGTTTTTTAGGTTTCAACTGATTTTTTGCACAATTTTGCTTTTCTACTTTCTGTTTAACAAGCTAGTAAAATAATTGTGTTTGCCGGTTTCTACCTGTGACTGTTATTAGATTATGGCGAAGTTTGCAATTACAGAATGATATTGTTCTTTTGCTTGTCTATGGTTTGCCATATTATCATTAATGGTATCAAATGAAATACTTTCTTTGTACCTCTCACCCTTTTTATAGCTTGAATTTTCTGTATAATTTACTCCCAACAATAAATGTAGAATAATTTAATGAAGTTCTTGACTTCTATAAAGAATATTATAGTGCGTCTCTTCCAGGTTGAAGATGCTGTCTCTCGTGCTGCTGGCGGGACTTCACCCGTGCATAATTTAGATTTTATCTCTTTACGCTCTCAGTTAGGTCCCCTGGCTGCAGTGAGTACCTATGATGCTTTTTCTTCATTCCATCAGGTTTAGGATGATTGCTTGTATCGGTTAGTTAGCCTGACAATTACTTGTTTCCTTCCAGATTCTTCTTTGTATTGATGTTGCTGCAACTTCTGCAAGATCTGTCGATATGGCACAGCAGCTCCTTGATCAGGCAATGCTTACTGTACTGTCAACATGAAAATTTTTCTTATTTAAACGTAAAATATAGATTACTTTCACAGTAATTGCTTAAGTAGATCATTTATGTATATGTGAATACTATCAGTATTTTGATGAGAAGTTAAGACCAATGACCTTTGGTCTAATGGCATCCCCTTCTCTTACAAGGGATTGAAAAAGTTGCATGTTTTATACCTTTTAGATGCATGTGTGTTTACGGATCAAAAAGAAAAAAAAAAAAAGAAAGGCGGAAAAGAAAAGAAAGAATATATGTTGTTTGACTTGTCTAAATTGACATTCTGTGGAGAAATCAAATGTGTTTAAAACTGCGTGTATTTTTTTTAATTACCAAATTGGGAATTTCCTTGACAACTTTATTAAACAAATCTTGATGAAACTAGCTGGGGAGAACAAAGGGCAGACATACACCTAACACATACCAAGAACCAAGGGACCTAAACCAAGCCAGCACAAAAAATATGACCAGCACCCAACGGGGAAACAAAAAGACCACTTGGCAGCATACATGCTTAACCCGAAAAGACTATGGGAGCCCATAATCAGCTAAGCGTAGATGTCTCCTCTGAAAGCACGGAGACAACTTGAAGGAAGAGAGCCAAGTTGATCAAAGAAATGCATATTCCATGTGTCACAAGACCATCTGCCAGCCTGCTGCCTTTTCGGAAAATACGATGCACACTGGTCCCACCCCTAGTGATGAGCTTAAATCATTGGCAAAACACACAATCAATGGTCATGGAGAAGATGATTCACCATTAAAACAATTACCAAGGAACTTAGAATCAGCCTCTATAATAGAGGAATGGAGAAATCTTATGTCAGGCTTTGAAAACCCACAAGAAGAACTGCCACTTCAGCCATAGAAGAAGCCCCATTGCAAAGTTAACCAAGAAAGCAAAAATGCTACCATTACTATTATGAAGAATGCCCTATTGAACACCTTGATAACTACATTCTTGTGAGCAGTGGAAACAATGAGTCCCTATTGAGTGTGTTCTCTTGGTTAGTCTTGCTGTCCTTGCATCCAATAAACAGTTCCCTTATAATTTTAGTTCTTTAAGAACTCATACAATCGCTGTACTTCAATTTGTTTTGAACTGGGTAATCCACCTGGTCGTGCTCTAAATTTTTGATGTAGAGGTCAACAGAGTTTTCTTGCTGTGTTGGCAGTTAAGTTTGTTGCCAGAGATTGGTCGATTCATGGTTCTTGGCTACATATATTATGCGAGCATCTTGAGGTTTAAGAATGTATTTTGATAAGGCAGTTTGATTCGTTGTTTAAACATCTTCGATTATTTAAACTTAGTTTGTTCTTTGTGATTTTATTGTAAAAGTTCTAGGTTTCTGAGTCTTGCTGGATAAATTGTTTTTTTTGACATTTTTTTTAACTCTCTTTTGTAGTTATAGATGGTGGTTCAAATTTAGAAGTGAATTATGAGCTTCATAAGCATCTGATTTGAACTCTGTTGGCTTGTGTTATATGCAGGCACAAATTATGCTATCTGAAATATATCCAGGGGGGTCTCCAAAGGTTGGCTACACTTACTGGGATCAAATTCACGAAGTGGGGTTGATCTCTGTTACAAGACGTCTCCTCAAGCGGCTGTTAGAGTTTCTGGAGCAGGTGAATCCTGATGAGAGTAGGTCTTCTCGATTAGTTAAGAAATGCTTATTTTATAATGACTCTAGCAACTTTCCAATAGATTTCAGTAGTAGTCGTTTAATCTGTTAGAGCAATGCATTCCTTGTGATTGAAGTGATCTATATACAAAATGATGTTGGTCAAGTTTATGCTAGCATTAATCATGTTCATTGCGTTTTGGTATGTGTTTGGGAGTTAGGAAACTTGGATAAGGGACAAATTCCCTAGATATTAGATTAATCGGTACAATAGAAATCACCAACAGTTAAGAAACTCACCATCTAAAAAAGAACCAAGAAGAGAAAGAAGACGAGTCCTTTTCATGTTCTGGTGACTCGGGGCATAGGCAGAAGGCTGGAGAGAATACTGATGTTCTATTGAAAGGAGAGGGAGGAGAGGGAATGATTGGATTCTGAGTCCCTCCTTTCCCCTTTTTTGCAATCACTATGTTTTACTTCATCGTTTCCAGGCTGCAAAAAGTGGAAGGAAGTATTGATGTTGTCTCTCACCAGTTTGGGAGTTTATAAAACCCTCCACTTATGGGTTGGCCACTCCGCTAATAGCTTAAGATTTTGGGATGAAAACTTGCTATAAAATGAGAGCATGACATGTTTGGGCTTGCTCTACTTGTTGGTGTTATCCCCGTGCTTGTGTTGTCCTCCATGTTGGTTTGGCCTGCTTGTGACGAGGAGTGTTGGAGTGACCTCTTGAGCTACTTCACATGTCAACTGGTTTTGGGATGAAAGCATGTTATCAGAGAAAGTCAAGTGATCTGGCCTGTGTGTTTTTTTTGCTGACCATTGTTTTCCATGTGTAGAGTTCATGCTAATTCAGAATGCATGTTAGTAAAGCGTTGATCTCACATTGATTTAGTAGTTAATTGTGTACCGCTTCATACATACTTGTTGGGCCGTCCCTCTCATTGGCAATTGGTTTTGAGATGTAAAACTTAATAGAAATAATCAATTGAGTGAATCCTAAGTTGTTAATGAATCTTGCTTTGTGTTTTGATCATTTTAATGTTTGCATTGCGTTGTTGGATTCCTGTGTGGACTATTTTTGCGTGCATGGATGTAATGATCTTTAAACTGAGTGTTACAAATTTACTGATTTGGTTTAAAATTATGCAACATAATCGAATTTCTTGTTTGGGCATTACTCTTCTCAGTGCCTTTAGTAAATCTTTTATCCTTTCATTTTGCAAGAACCGGGCGTCAACTGGTTCTTTCAGTAAATGATGATAACTGATCCTTATAAATAATATCTTTGTTGCACTAATGAGTGAACTCAGAGGTTAAAGATTTTTTTTTTTCCCCTTTTCCAAATGATGAATGACAATGTCTACTTTAGAATTCTGAATCAGTCTTTATTTGTTTATATATACTGCTGATCTCTCTCTTTGATTGATGGATATGGAGTTTTGTTTCGGTAAAGTTCTTGTTTTTCCTGGTTCAGATAAATTTTTTTTTTTTTTTGGCTATAAATTACACACGGTTTAGTTCAATAACAAAGTGGGAGACCCTCATATTGACTCATGCGTTCAGTTCTTCATGCCACTGATATTTAATTTGCATAATCAAGTAACTAGTAGGGCCTGCTTGGGCCTGAAGGAAACTATCTTATTTATGGTAAGCCTCCCCATTATCACTAAAATTCCATCTCCTCATACCTTTTTTTCTCCTCCCTGTTTGACATCTGTATCATTGCTTTTATGCATTGAGTTCTCTCAATGGCTCAGGAAGCTGTAGATAGTTTCCCTTGCTGGTTTTGTTAGCATTTGACATGCCACAAGATTGTCTTACCCAACTAATGGCATTGAATGATGCATTCAGGATAAACCTCCTACCCTCCAGGCCATTCTATCGGGGGATATTATAATTTCAACATCTAAGGAGACTCACCGGCAAAGTCAAAAGGAACGTGCTCTAGCTCTGCTACATCAGATGATTGAAGATGCTCACAAGGGAAAAAGGCAGTTTTTAAGTGGTACATGTTGGCAGGAGTTGTGTCTATTGAGCAACTATTTTTCAGTTTTTTATGCCGTTAGTAAATGTTACTTATGTTCTAATGCATATGTATTATATTAAATATTAGGTAAACTTCATAATCTTGCAAGAGCGATTGCTGACGAAGAAAGAGATGCAAATCTTGTCCAAGGGGAAAGTCCATATCCTGATCGGAAGCTTCCTTTAAATTTTGACAGTGATGTGGTACTTGGTCTTGGGCTAAAATCTGTCAAACAAACAAACTCGAGTTCTACAGCTGGTGAAAATGTTGGGCCACCTAGTGATTATGACATGACAGACGCTGGAAAGAGATTATTTGGCCCCTTAAATACCAAGCTCACCACATATCTCTCGCAGTTTATTCTCCATATTGCTGCTATTGGTGACATAGTTGATGGAACTGACACAACTCATGATTTTAATTTTTTCTCACTTGTGTACGAGTGGCCAAAAGATGTAAGTTTTATATTTCCTCTTTTATCTAAATTCAAAGTTATGATCAGGGTTTTGTTCATTATACTATATATTTGTGAACACTTGTTGCGAGAGAAACACTTCAGCACAGGTGCTTTTCAGCTGATAATGTAATATTGGAATTATGTAGACACAAAATTTAGTAAGATTAGGAATGAAATGAATTGATTGAGGGTTGTAGTTTTTTTTCCTTCCTCAAACCAGTGAAAATGTTCTGATGTGCACTACACAAGGTAGTTACAATCACATTAATCAAAATTTTCTGCCACCGGTCGCTAAGATGCATAAATGACACATATTTGTTGGTGTTGGGAATCCACTTGGAAGGTGGAGAGTCTCACATTGGGAAAAGATGGGAGACAAATGGCTTATATACAATGTGCTCAAGACTTGGAAGCTTGAAGCTTGTGGGTCAAAGGTGGTGCTCACCTATGTGCACTAAACCAAGTAACATTTGGGCTCCTTGACGTAACTAAAATTGGTACTGAGCCCACGGTATGAATCTGTGACTAAATTATTTTGTATGCTTTTGTAGCTCCTGTGTTACGGCCCCTGTGGTAGAGCCTGTATGTCCCCTTGCTGTGTTGCTGTATGGATTTCAATTGTGGGTCCATGCGGTTTCGAACTCTTTTCATGGTTAAACAACTGTAATACACTAATAGTATATAGCTTGCCTACTTGGCTAAGTAGTTGATGTTGACTTGTACCTGGAATGGTTTACTAGGTTATTCAATGACCACTTAATGGATTCTTAGAACTTCCCTGATAGTCGACTACTGGAAAATACAAACAAGAAACATATAGATGAGCTAACCACTTTTATCAGCATCCATATACCACTTCCTGCTATTACTATTACTACTGTCACCATCTCGTGATCATCATCACCGTGATCATTATCATCATCGCCATGATCATTATCATCATCATCACCATGATCATTATCATCATCATCATTAATTTTTAATAATTATGTTTGTGAATGTAATTTGTCTTAACCAAGTCTGAAGCTTGAAGAAAACATTGGCTGGCTGGCTATCAAATTTGATCTTAGTCGATGTTTTTGATAGATCATGCTAGTTGTGAAGCTAAAATAACACTGTTCCTCATGTGTATAAATTCATAGTGATTGGTTGAGTTGATTTTTAGGAGTTTGTATATCCTTGTTTCTATGAGATCATAATTGCACGCCTGTTTTTTTATTTGATTTTACAGCTGTTAACTCGTCTGGTCTTTGATCGAGGCAGCACTGATGCAGCTGGAAAGGTTGCAGAAATTATGTCTGCTGATTTTGTACATGAGGTGATCTCTGCATGTGTACCACCTGTCGTGCCTCCAAGATCTGGTCATGGTTGGGCATGTATTCCAGTGATTCCTACCTGTTCTTGGAGTAGCTCGGAAAATAAAGTATTGTCTCCATCTTTAAAGGAAGCTAAGCCTAATTGTTACAGCTATTCATCCGTAACACCAGGAATTCCTTTATACCCACTCCAGTTGGATATAGTAAAGCATTTGGTTAAACTGTCTCCAGTGAGAGCTGTCCTGGCATGTGTTTTTGGCAGCAGTATACTATCTGGTGGCAATGATTCTTCTATATCTAGTTCTTTTAACAACGGATCATTGCAGTCACCTGATGCCGACAGGTTGTTCTATGAGTTTGCTCTTGATCAGTCTGAGAGGTAAACATGTGTGCTGAAAGATGTAACAATTCTTTGTCGTTTTCAATTATATAGTTATCTAGTGACACTTCATATTTGGTACAGGTTCCCAACTTTGAACAGATGGATACAAATGCAGACTAATCTTCTTCGAGTTTCAGAGTTTGTTGTGTCACCTAAGCACACAACTGAGGCGAAAATTACTACAAGAGCTGCAATCAAGCGAATACGTGAAGATGGCAGTGATACCGAGTCAGAAGTTGATGACATAGTTGTTGTGGGAAACATCCTGACGGCTTTGCCAGATCGTAGCAACCAAGCTGGCGCTGGTCTCAATCCTTCGCGTTCCCCAGAATCTGAAATTGCTGAACATGATTCACCAGTTTTCCTTTCTCTTGATTGGGAGAATGAAGAACCTTATGAGAAAGCTGTGGAACGGTATTATGCATTTAGTATTATGTCATGCATTTAGTATATGCATTTACCTACCTCCCTGGCTCCACATAAGGAAAATTCATTTGTTGCAAACTCCAGACATCCAACTGTTTGCCTTCCCTTTCTCTGTTCTCTCTGTTCTGGTGAATCTTTTCTTTGCTGCATTGGCGCATCCTGATTATATTTACCAGAAAAAAAAAAAAAGGATCTTGGATTGATGCACCTATGTATTTGCCAAAAAATATCATCTGGAAATCCTTGAGCTACAAAGAGGGAAGGGGAGGATGGTGAGGGTAGAGCTGTAAAGTTGAGATAACAGTGCCCCAAATTGATAGAAACGGGTATGGAAGTTTTGGGAAGTACACCCCCCTTTGGAAAGTCTCATAGATTGCGATATGTAATACCATTTCTTGCATTAGGACTTGTTTATATTTGAGGTGTAAGAAAGTGTGTATACTTTGTGGTTATTGATAGTTGAATGTACTGGATAGTCACCAGAAGCTGTACAGAATCCATTCAACTAAATCTGGCAGCCACATATTTCAGGCCCTGTTTAACCATCTAACATTTGGTCTTTTTAGTTAGCATAGGTAACCGTAATGTAACCCTAATGGTTTGCTATAAATACTAGTGCTCCTAGCCCTTTGGGGTCAAAGAGTGAACAAACTTCCCATTTATCCCTTTTTTTTTTCCTCTCTTTCTCGCTCCCCAAGTTTAGTCTTCCTTTATGTGGTATCGGAGTTATGTTGCTTGATAGTTTTTGACCCGTGTACTTCCATCTAGGGCTGCCTGGCTGACTATCTTGGCCATGACTGACCATCAACATTTTCCGCCTTTATACAAAGTGGGATGATGTGAAATCCTTCAAGGATTAAATAAAGAACAAAAAGAAAAAGGAAAATAAAATGAAGAGCAGCATTTCACTTAAAAAGGCTTCCAATTCCTATGAATGTCACAAGAGTGAAGTGATCCAAAGTGCATTATCCTCTTGGTTCCTGAAATGTTCAAAACTCGTTGAGTCATTGAGATCCCATACACGGGAATCAGCCCTATCCTATTTGAGAAGCCATCAAGGATAGTAAGCAAGGATTGAACCACCCTTTATAGGGGTTGCATTCTCTTTCTTGTAGATCTTTCTTCTCATCTCATTGGCAGGACCGGCTCTAATCCCTTCCCTCTCGATAATTGTATTTGGAAGTCAAAAGTTCTGTCAGAAGCGAAGGCTTTTTCATGGTTGGTCACTCTTAATCAAGTCAATACCAACAATTTGTTGCAGTTGCTGAAGCCTCACAAGTACATTTCCTCAGATAGATGTGTGATGTGCTTCTCTGCCAACAATTTCTTTGCTGCCTTCTTGTTTAGAATTTGTGGGTTCATTTGTTTTCTATTAGTCTCGGGTTTTGGCTGTGCCTTTCTATGCTTTCATATAGTTTCTTTGATAAATGTTTTAAACAAATTTCTTTGTAGTAAATAGTCATTTCATTTTATTGCCAGTAGAATTGAGAAACTACTATTTAATTATGACTATGTTATTCTCCTTTGACAGTTTGATTGATGAGGGAAAATTAATGGATGCTCTTGCTCTTTCTGACCGCTTTTTACGTAATGGAGCATCAGATCATTTGCTTCAGCTAGTCATTGAACATGGAGAAGAAAACCATTCAACCTCTGAACAGTCTCAAGGTTATGGAGGTCATAGCATATGGGGCAATAGTTGGCAGTATTGCCTTCGATTAAGGGATAAACAACTGTCAGCTAGACTTGCCCTCAAGTATGTTAAGTCAATTTGAACTCTCTACGGTTATGGATCTGGACTATGCGTGAACTTCAGAACACTTGCACCCACAGAGTTTTCTCCCCCCTCTAAAGCTCATGGCTTGCTATTTCAGGTATTTGCACAGATGGGAATTGGATCCTGCATTGGATGTTCTGACAATATGCAGCTGCCACTTGCAGCAAAATGATCCACTTAAGAATGAGGTACCGATTGAGGTTCATTTTTCATTCCATGTTTTAGTCTGCCTAAACTTGTTATTTTTTCTGCTAATATTAATATCCATTTTAAAATCTTACTGTCATACTTCTTTTCTGCTATTAGGTTTTGCAAATGAGACAAGCTTTGCAGAAGTACAACCACATTTTATGTGCTGATGATCATTATAACAGTTGGCAAGAGGTCACAGCTCTCTTCTGTTTAATGCGGAAAGGAAAAGCCATGATCCAGACTTCTACTACTCGTACATTGTTTTCCTTATCATAGTTTTGTGTTTTCCTTTTGATTTCCTGGATTGTCAGGTTGAAGCTGACTGTAAAGAAGACCCTGAAGGATTGGCACTCAGATTGGCTGGGAAGGGAGCTGTTTCTGCAGCTTTAGAAGTGGCCGAAAGCGCGAGCTTGTCAATAGATTTGCGGCGAGAGCTGCAGGGTCGACAGCTTGTTAAGCTTCTTACTGCGGATCCTCTCAGTGGTGGAGGTCCAGCAGAGGCTTCACGCTTCCTTTCTTCACTGCGTGACTCGGATGATGCCCTACCAGTTGCGATGGGTGCAATGCAACTACTTCCCAACCTGCGGTCCAAGCAACTCCTTGTAAATGATGCTTTATTTCTGGAATTATTTTTAATTTTGCTTTATTTATCTTTTGAATGATAATGGTTGAATTTCTTGCTTTCTTTCTACATCAATTTGAAGTATTCCCCCCCATTAATGGTTTGTTTCTTCTTCTTCAAAGGTTCATTTTTTCCTGAAGAGAAGAGATGGGAATTTGTCAGATGTTGAAGTTTCCAGGCTAAACTCATGGGCCTTGGGTCTTCGTGTTCTTGCTGCATTGCCATTGCCATGGCAGCAAAGGTGTTCTTCACTTCATGAACACCCTCATTTGATACTGGAGGTTTTACTGATGAGGAAACAACTGCAGTCTGCTTCTCTGGTAATCTACTATTTTTGGACAACATTTAAAATGCCATTCTTAATTAGTTTAAGCATGAATGCTGCAATGCATAGTCTCATGTTTTTCATTTTAATACCAATAAAAAATGCATTTCTTACCTAATAAGTAATTCCTCGTTTTGTTTAAAAATATATTTGTTGACAGATTCTCAAGGAATTTCCTTCACTGAGAGACAACAACTTAATTGTTGCATATGCTGCTAAGGCTATTGCTGTCAGTCACGCTTCCCCCTCCAGAGAACCTCGGATATCCACATCGGGTTCAAGACCAAAGCAGAAAGCAAGAGCAGGTGCACCTACGAGGTCATCATTTACTAGCAGTCTAAGTAACTTGCAAAGAGAAGCTCGTAGAGCTTTTTCCTGGGCACCACGCAACAATGGAGAGAAGACTGCTCCAAAAGATTCATACAGGAAAAGGAAGAGCTCTGGATTAGCTCCATCCGAAAGAGCTGCTTGGGAAGCAATGACTGGTATTCATGAGGATCGGGTTTCTTCATACGCTGCAGATGGGCAAGAGCGGATTCCTTCCATATCAATTGCTGAAGAATGGATGCTAAGTGGTGATACATGCAAAGATGAAGCTGTTCGTTCTTCTCACAGCTATGAAAGTGCTCCTGACATCAGTCTCTTTAAGGTATGTCATTATAATATTCTCTATATGAAGCATGGATTCGTGTTTTAGGAGATTGAATCTGTGCCTGTGCATGCCCAATTGAATAAAAGGCAAGGGATACACCACAGATATGTGGAGAATCATGGTTGGTGCAGCAGGGTTTGTGGAGTCAGAATAAGCTCTCTCTCTCTCTCTCTCTCTGTCATTTTCTTTGGTTCTCTGCAAATCGTCAGACCAAGAGGCATCTCCCACAGTTGTGCCACCCAGATATGCACACTGCTGTTGAGATGTCATTGGTGATACACGATCTGCTTCTCCCCTCTATTCCCATCCGCTTCTCTTTCTCTTTCTCTGCAAAATCATGCAAATGAAGGTTTAAAGTAAGAAAAAAGTATGACTCTTTCTCTGTAAAACTGTGAGAAGGGAGAAAACCAATAAAAGAGAAGTATATTGAGGGGGTTCTGCCACGTTTTGTAAAGTAGACACCTGCAGATAAAAAAAGAGAAAATAAATGTGGATGGATTATTATGACGGAAAACAAAAGTAAAAGAAAGCCTTACAAAATTAAAGGAAAATAAACCATGTGTAGTTGGCTGGCAAGTTTTGTAAGGGCTCCCACCCTACCGCCTTGAAACGATGACATTGGCTGTGGAAGGAGATGCTTTAATTCTTTAGAAAAATAGAGGTATTTAATGTATTTGTACTTGTATAATTATATAAACACTTTGATACTTTAAATGTTTTATAAAAATAGAACTATTTAGTATATTTGTATCTGTATGTTTTTTTGGTAATTTTTGTATCTGTATGTTTATATAAATACTTTTAAATTTGTTTATTTATCTTTTTTTTTTTTTGAAATTGTTGAATCCCTGTGACACACCTATGCCATATTGGATGCTCGCACCTTACCATTGCCTTTTAGGCTAATATAGCATATGTGCTACGGTGATCCTTCAGAAACAGAGATTTTTATCTAAAAAAGAGTTAGAAAGAAATTAAAATGATGTACGGTGAGGAGATGACATTTACCAAGGAATTACCCAGAATAAAGAAAAATATCTGTGCGAGGAAGCTCTCAAACCTCACGCAACATTAGTGAAGTTGGTGAGTCGACAAACAAGTTAGACCACAGTTTTCACCCAAAGTTGCTATTAATTAAAAAAAAAAATTGCTCTTAAAGCATTGCCTTATATGCCAAGTTGTATATTTACATGCTCGTTCCTTCTCTTCTAAACCAAACAATGAGTTCCTAAAATAAAATTTAGGAATTGGATTTGTGTTTATATGGCTGTGTCTGATCCAGTTTCTAAGTTTGTATGAGGTATGGTTGAAGCCTGTACATGCTTTTGTTTTGCCTGAGTTTTAAATTTTTGAAAGACTGCTTTCGTTAGTTGACTTAAGCTTTTCTTTCTTTAATTTCGAGGCATAACCTGAAGATCAGACAGTTGCAAAATTTGCAGCTCCCTCAGTGTTGTAAGTCTTGATTACTCTTATGTGTTGTACAGGCATTGTTGTCTTTGTGTTCTGATGAATCAGTTTCTGCGAAAGGAGCTCTTGACCCATGCATTAGTCAGATGAAGAAGGTGTTGAGTTACCAACATTTACCTGAGAATGCATCCATGGAAACTATTGGTAGAGCGTACCATGCCACAGAGACTTTTGTTCAGGTAAGCCCTTGGTATGTGAACTTTATACATGGGTGTAGAGTGCCAACGAAGGAATGGATGTGTTTGTGTTACTGATATTTACAGGGGTTTGCTGCTTGGAGCATGATTATATGGGTATATTTCTTAAACTCATTGATTTCTTTTGCATGTTCTCGTAACATTGCTTCTTCTGTATTACAGGGACTGATTTATGCTAGATCCTTACTGAGAAAGCTCGCTGGGGCTAGTGACCTGTCTAGTAATTTAGAAAAAAGTAGGGATGCTGATGATGCATCTTCCGATGCTGGCAGCTCTGGCCTCGGAAGTCAGTTAACGGATGAAGTATCTGAGGTTCTGTTGCAGGCAGACATCTGGCTAGGTCGTGCTGAGCTGCTACAGAGTCTCCTTGGGTCAGGTATTGCTGCTTCTCTTGATGATATTGCCGACAAAGAGTCATCTGCGCGGCTTCGTGACAGATTAATTGTGGATGAGCGATACAGCATGGCTGTCTATACTTGCAAGAAGTGCAAGGTAATTGCATGTTGTTGGATTCTTGTTCTTGGTGCTGATCTTCTAGAAACATAATTTTGTTCTGGGCCTCAATTCAGATTGATGCTTTCCCGGTATGGAATGCATGGGGCCATGCTTTAATTCGGATGGAGCATTATGCACAAGCTCGTGTTAAGTTTAAGTAAGTGTGCATATTACCTTCTGTTGTGTTGGATAAGTGAACTAAAGGGGCTTCTTGTTATGTTTTTGACCGACCCTGGGTTGAGAAAGTTTGCACTGCTTTTTGGCCTTTTTATGCTTTCCTGATTTATTTATTTATTGATAACATACTTTCCTGACTGTTTCCAGGCAAGCTCTTCAGTTGCATAAAGGTGATCCTGCACCTGTCATTTTAGAGATCATTAATACGATTGAAGGAGGCCCACCTGTTGATGTGTCTACAGTTCGTTCCATGTGAGTCATCATGCCAGCCTTAAGCCACAGTTCCTCGTTTATCCTTGCATTAGGCACTACTGGGATTATTTTAGAGCTAGAAATTGACCGACACTTATTTGGGAAGGCTTAATAAGCTGTCTGCTGCTTTTGTTGCAGAATGTCTGGCGTTGAAATCTTTTAGGAGCTTTCTATTTTTATTTGCAAAATTTGAGGCTATATCAACCTCAGTGTTTCCTAGGTTGTGTCTAGTGAGGTTCAAAAAATAGGCTTACCATTCTGGATGTGCTTATCTTGGTTCTTCCCAGATCTGGTATCCTCCCTCTCCAGCCTTGGGTTTATTTTTGGTTCTCATATCAGATTTTGGATTCTCATTAGTGAACGGCGATATTCATTTGTGTTGGGGATTTTTTATAAAATATCTGCTGCTTTTGTTGCAAAATATCTGGTGTTGAATTCTGTTAGGAGCGTTCTATTTTTATTTGCAAATTGTGTGTTGACACCAGGGTATACCTGCTTGTGCTAGTCTAGTGTGGTTCAAAAAATAGACTTGTTATTCTGGGTGTGCTTATCTTGGTTCTTCCCACAGTTGGGATCCACCTGCTCTGGCTGTGGGGGTTATTTTTGGTTCTCATACTCAATTTTTGGATTCTTGTTAGTGATAAACAACAATCATTTGCGCTGGGTTGGGGCTTTTGATTCTGTTGTGGAGTTGCTCAGCTTTGTTGTTTCTATAGGAGACGAGTTCTTTCTTGCCTTAGCTTTCTCATTATTCATTGTCTGTCATGCATTCCTCTGCGGAGGATCCATTACCTATTCGAGTGGAGGCTTATGTTTCTTGTATTGCTGAATGTCAATCAGTGCACATTCTATGTGGCTATATCTGTATTGAAACCTTTTGAACTTGCATTAATTCAGATATTTCAGATATTATGTGGGCACAGTAGTATCGGTAGTCTTTACATTCACTATTATCCATTTAACTTTTACATTTGGAATTTTTAGTCACATGATCAAGCAACAGCCTAGCTGACACAACTATGCTACAGGTATGATCATTTAGCTAAAAGCGCTCCAACAATCTTGGATGACTCTCTTTCTGCCGATTCATATCTCAATGTCTTGTACATGCCATCTACCTTTCCACGTTCAGAGAGATCAAGGCGTTTTCAAGAATCTGCAAATAGCGACTCTGTTGGTACTGGAGATTTTGAAGATGGGCCTCGCAGCAACCTTGATAGTGTTCGATACCTCGAATGCATTAACTACTTACAAGAAGTAATCTGCTCAAGCTTTTATATGCATGCATTTATTGGTTCTGGATTTACCATTATGATCATAATCATGCTAATATGTTTGTCATTTGATTACGCTTATTTTTTGAAATCAAATTGTGTCGAGTAAATACAATTATGTTTTCGAATAAAATTGGTAATTTTATGTAAAATATACTAAAATTGATGCAAAATTAATTATAATGACCAGCATGCTACTTCAGTCACTAGGTTTAATCAAAAGTCAGTTTTGTAGAGTTTCATTTTTTATGAGAAAATCCTACATCAATCTTGATTCCTTTTACTTTGGAGTTATTTCTCTATTTGTTTTTACTGTATTCTGTTAATATTTAGGTCCCCATGCTATTATTGTCAATATAAATTAAATTATGTTGCTTTTCTGACATAGTAGCCCAGTGCAGAATGTTTTATTTGGAGGTAGAAATAGATAAAGTTCTTGTCCTAGATATGGATTGATATAATGAGCTATAGCATGTCGCATAAATATGAGCAGTATTATGGGGTTTGCTTGGGTGTGTAGGCAGCTGCTTAGACTACAGGTGTGCCCCTTCATTATTAAATTTAAATATAAAACAGAATGTGCTGTATTGAATTAGACTACCTTTATATCTTTTTGAGTTCACTTAACTTTTCTAGCTTCAAGTAATATCTAAAACAAGCTACCACTTATGTATGCGGGTGTGAGAAAACTGCTATTTTTTGGTTCTCTCCTTCCCGAAAACCTCTAATGCACAACGTGCAGTAGAGGTAAAGAAATACAGGCATGCAATAGTTGGAGAATACAAAAGGCGAGGATAATATAAAAGGAAAGTAGAGAAATCAATCAGGGTTGCAACACTAAAAGGAAAGTAGTTATGGAACATTGTATGTTAATCATGGAATTCAAGTAGGTTAGATAAAGTGCAAGAGTGCATTATTTTGGTGTGATCATAATATATCTTTGAGGTTGAAAGGGGAATTCTACAGAGGCTAGATGAGCAAAAAAGGAAGGGTACAACAGACCTAACAAAATGTTCCACTGAGTTCACACATTCGTATTTGCATATGCAATATAGATGCAACAGATTTGAGGATGTTGGATTAAGGTGTTTTGAGAATGTGTAACGGAGACCCATTGGTGTGCTGGTTGGAAGAAGTGAATCCTGGAATTAAGGCTTAACTTGTTTTAGGTATGGAGGAGTAAGAGGTATATAACCTATTTCCTTAATGATAATAGAAGTTGGTTCTTATCTACGAGATTGTTTAATATGTTTAACGAAAGTGGGTACACGGAGCAAGAAACGAAGGTATATTTCCTTGGAAGAACTGGATAGGCATGGTTTCTCGCCAAACAGTATTTTCCACGAAGTTAACGCATTCATACACATCTACAATATTGATGCAACGTATGTGAGAACATTGGCTTAAGGTGGTTTGTGTGATGGAGACTTGTGACTCTGCTGGTTAGGAGAAATGAGGAAGTTGATATTGTAGAGTTTTGGAGCTCTAGGTGTAGACCACAGATTAGAATTAATAGGTAGGAAGAGACACATGAATGGTGTAAAGAAATTTCTTTTTTTGGTTTCATGTGGCCAACCCCTAACTTCTTGGGTTCTGCCTTTGTTTTGTTGTGAGAAATTGTGGACATGTTTGTTGTTCTTCATATGAATTTCCATTTTTTGACATGAACAGAAGCAAGATGATTGATGGTTGCTTTAAATTTGTTTGTCACTCGCTCCCATTTTGGATCAAAGCTTCCTTCTATGTCTTTGTTAACAATGTTGTATTGATTTTCTTGATCACGTCCTGTCTTTCTTCCCCTCTTTTTTGTGCAGTATGGGCGTCAGCATTTGCTTAATTTTATGTTCCGGCATGGTCACTATAATGAGGCTTGCATGTTGTTCTTTCCTTCAAGTGCTGTTCCTCTGCTGCCTCAGCCGTCTTCTCTAGGGGTTGTTACTTCGTCCTCGTCCCCTCAAAGACCAGATCCTTTGGCAACTGATTATGGGACCATTGATGATTTGTGTGACTTGTGTGTTGGTTATGGTGTGATTTCTGCTTTGGAGGAAGTGATATCAACGAGAATATCATCTGCTACTCAACTAGATCTTGCAGTGAGCCAGCATACAGCTGCTGCATTGTCCCGTATTTGCACCTACTGTGAAACGCATAAACATTTCAATTATCTATACAAGTTTCAGGTGCTGTTTTGCTCTTGCTCTGTGTTTTGAATTTAATTTGAACTGTGATGATAATCTTCACATTTCTTTCTTATTCTGTTTAGATTTTTTCCCCCTTATCTAGTGTTTTACCTGATTTATGGAGCAATTTTTGTATAAATATGTGCAATCCTTTTGTCTGTGTCTGCTGCCCATCTTCCCCCCCCCCCCCCCCCCCCCCCCCCTCCTCTCCCTTTTTTCCCCTCGTATCCAAATGTGATCTTGGAATTAGAAAGCAAGCAAAAGGAACAAATTAAGCAAAGGATGAAATGACAGAAGAAAAACGACCGCAATGGGGAAAAGAACAGGAAATTCTTTAAAAGAAAAAGGGGGAAAAAAACAATACATGCGAAGACTTCAGTGCAGTTTCTTTTGTGATGGATGTCATTATTTAATAAATTGCTTGTGCTGTGCAAGAGGGGTTTAATCAGAATGAATACTAAGAAGTCATCCAGTTGTCTTTTAGAAGGCCAAACATGTCCTGCCAGTCATTATGCCACGAATGGTGTGTGTGATCAATATATCTACAATGTAATTGGTGTTGTGCTAATTAATTATTGTTTCAAATGTGGTAGGCATGTCAGGGGAAAATTGTTTGTCCAACTTCCCCCGACCCCCTCTGGGGGCAATCCCATGCATGACTTTTTTATCATATTTTTAATTTACTACGTATTTCAGGTTATCAAAGAGGACCATGTTGCTGCTGGACTTTGCTGTATTCAGCTGTACATGAATTCGGCTTCACAAGAAGAAGCAGTAAAACATATGGAACATGCCAAGGTATCCCATTGCCCTGGAGCTTCCAAACACACCCCCCTCCCCCCTCTCTCTCTCTCTATGCTTGTGTGTGTGTGAAACATATGGAACATGACAAGGTATACTCAGTGTTTGGGGATCTATTTCTCTGTGTGCACGTGTGCATATCTATGCACATGCATCTAGTTATAACTGAAAACTTTAAAGTTATTCTTGATATGATAGAAAGGATATGTAAAAAGGTCAGCCATTTTATCAGAACAAACTATAGGCTGAGATTGCATGCTACAAGGATGAAAGAGTGTTACCAGCTTGAGACAAATTATGGCTTCCCTACTGTAGGACTGCATACACAACAACCTGAAGAAGTTTCCCTATTCAATGATTCTTGCTTATATTTTGTATTATTTCTCTACTTCAAATAAGTCATTGCTCTGTTGCTTGGAAGCTGTGGTGTCATCTGTTTAGTTGTGGATGTGCCCATGTTCAGTTGTGGATTACGTGGCTTGTTCTTTAGTGAGGTTCGGGAGGGGGTAACACGCTAAGATTCCCCGGTGGGCGGCAATTTTTGCTATTCTTTGGGAAATTTGGCTGGAACTTAAAAGATGAATTTACTCTCACCGTTATCTTCCTCTTGGGGGGCTTTGGGTAAAATGTGTTTCCACGGAGAGCCTAGGGCATTTTCGACTGATCTGTTCTTGGGGCTAGGCTTGTTTAATTTGTGTAAGTACTTTTGAAGGGTTTTTTTGAAAGCTGCAACTGTAGGACCCTTTTTTAATAGAAGCGAGTCGGTTCCAGCATGTCTTCTAGTCTTAGTTTTGTTTAGTGGGTGGGTCATATTCATCTCCTGGGTCATTTCTTGTGGATTTCCTGATAACTATGGTCAATGATCCTTGTCCTGAACTGCTTGATTCGCTGAATTGATTCTTTCTTAATGCTAAAGTTAAATCACTAGAAGACCTTTGTTGATTTTTAATTTGCATTCAAGCTAAAACATCTTTATGTTGATCAAGACTTAAACTTTTAATTATTATACGCCATGAACATTTCTAATCTTGAACTATAGTACATTGTCATCTTCATTCAGAGAAGCGGTAAGTAAAAAATGATGGGAAGTGCTTGCTTATCCTGGTTGTTTGGGTACAACTAGAACATGGTTATATTAGCAATTTAGCACAATACAGCTTTCACAAAAAAACTCTCCTGCGTTCTCTTGTGCACCTTCCAGTTACAAATTAATCCAGTTGATTATTGTTGGTCTATTTTTGACTTCTGTTCAAATTCTTTCTAGATGCATTTCGAAGAAGCATTGTCTGTGCGACACAAAACTCTTGATTCTACTAAGCTTGTCACAAAGGGTATCCGGGGAAAAAATGCCTCTGAAAAGCTCACTGAAGAAGGACTTGTCAAATTTTCTGCACGACTATCAATCCAGGTTGACGTTTATCTCTTGAAGAACTAAACTTTGTCACTCACTGAAGAGCTGAAAGGATTATAGGAAATCTTCAGATTAAATACATTTTGCTTTGACCATCTTTGGCGGGCTTGTGGCATGTTTGGCATTTCAAAAGATTCCTTTTTTTTTTTTTGGCTTAATCTAAAATCTCCCAAATAAAGTCAAACTTGATTGTGCCTTGAAACATTGTTTCTATCTTTCTAATAAGACTCTTCTACTATCCCTAAAAGGAATTATCTGTATGGTTCAGACAAAGCATTCACGTACTAAATGTGATCTATGCAAGTGTCTGACCATTTTTGTGCACGTGCGAGTGATGGGAAGATATATGGAGAGGGAAAAGGGACAGAGGAAGTTAGGGAGGGACTTATGATACTAAATTGTGATGAGAATAAAAGTGCAATCTTGCACCGCTTCTTCCATAGACTTGCATTATTCCATCAGAGGGGAAAACATGTGACTTTCACAAATATGATGTTAATCAATCTCTTAAAGTGTACAATGTCGAAAAAAATATAATGAGAAAGCCCTCGGTGGTCCTTTGTATCCTCTTATGGATGTTGACATCGATTCAGACTGGAGGAGTAAAATTAGTTTGAGTTCATCCATTATTTCCTCAGTTTGAGGTGGTCTAATAATTCTTATAGTTCATGTAGTATACATGTGATCATCATTCCATTGCTCGACTCCTAAGCCATTCAAGATCCTATTTTTCTGTTGTTTCCCCTAAATAAGCTTGCAACCTCCTTAACATTTCTTTTTGGTGCATCTCTACAAACCTCATTAAAAGAAGTGTGACTCTTCTTGTGCAAGTGGAGGCATTTCTAAGCTTCAACTCTTATCATTATCTATTTTTGTGTTCTCCATTATGCACAGACCCTAATCATACCCTATTTGTTCCGCTTCATCTTTTTTGAACTTTATTAGTGTTATGATTTAAATACTATATATTTTTCTGTATTTTCTCCTCTTTCTTGCTTATCTTGAAACCCAAGGATGTAAATCCTTACTTTCTAAACCTATCAGATTGATGTTCTGTGGACTCCAACTTTTGGTAGCAATAGGAAGGCGCATCCTTCATCACAGCCATGGACTTGGGACATTTGGTGGAGGTACTGCTACATTTTATAAACCTTGTGAAGTCTAACTCGATTCTTCTTATTCTTTGTTTTGTTAGGTGGATGTTCTGAGAGCCTTTAATGACACAGATGGAGCACAGTGGAAATATTCTCTTTTTGGAAATCCGAATGACCCTGAAACCTTCAGGTCTGTGTTATTTCTAATAATCATGTCATTTCTGAACCAATTGTTGCCACAAAGACCTATGCTTTTGTAAGTAATATTTTCTGTAAGTATAAATTTTTTATTGCCACATCATGTACAAGAACTTATGTTTATTTTACTTGAGCTGTAAGTGGTTAGTGAGTCTAACAATGTATGTTAACCTGTCTGCACTCCTTACAGTTGGTCCCATCTTGCATGTGGAGAACAAACTCAATCAAAACATGTGCACAACCAGTTATAATGTAGTATTCTATAACCAACATATCTGAAACCAACAAAAACCTGGGACCTCTTAGAAGTAAAGCTATTTTACCATATTATGATCACTAGAGGCGAGAGTTGCTTGTAAGAGGGTGACTGCAACACTCTAGGGCTGGCGACTCTCTTAAACACCAAGGTACACGCACTCGCAGAAAGTTTGTACCCTGTGCACTAGGTTCCTGTATTAGTGCCATATCTGGTACAGACTTTTACATCAAGTAACAAGCTTGAAAGTATAAGACTAACCTTCTTAACGAAGTTAATGTAAGGAGATGTCAGAAGTATTTTTAATCAGTTTGCATTGTTTTTGTTTTGGTTAACTTTCAGGAGGAGGTGTAAGATTGCAGAGACTCTTACAGAGAAGAATTTTGATTTGGCTTTCCAAGTGATATATGAATTCAATCTTCCAGGTACTCATTATAAATTGATTTGATTAAGTAGCTTTGGTACGTGTGCCAATTGAGAATTGAGATTCCAACTCATTTTGCAGCTGTTCATATATATGCTGGTGTTGCTGCATCACTAGCTGAAAGAAAAAGGGGTGGTCAATTGACAGAATTCTTTAGAAACATTAAAGGCACTATCGATGATGATGATTGGGACCAGGTAATTCGATCTCAAACGTCCTCATAATAATGCGGCATTATCCGTAAGGAGATGAAGATCACAACGTTGAAAGATTTAGAGATTTAGGAGAGTGTGAGAAGCAAATTATTAAGAAATTCATGAATATGATTTGAAATTCTCAGAAACATGCTATAGCAGTATTTTTGCTGCTTAGCAGTCCTTATAGCTGCTTAATGATATCAACTGAACAACGAGAGCATATGTAAAAGCGCGGCAAAATCATTGTAAACTTTTCAATTGCCAAAGCTATAGATAAATTTGTATTGTGGTACTTGCATATTGTCCTGATTACTTGGTGAGCACTTGTTTACCTCTAACTTTTCACTTTAGAAATTTCAGTTGCATAATTTGTATTTGCTTGGAGTCTATATATTAACCAAAGAAGGTAAAGTTATTACAGAAGACTTGGATTTTTAAAGGAGAGTTTTTTTTTGGGGGGGGGGGGGTGAGAACAGCAATGGTACAAGAAACTGCAGGATATAACCCTCACCGCAAACCCCAAAAAGGCAGGGCATAAACCTAGGCTGGGGAGAAGAAAAGAAAATGGGAACAAATAGACTATCCCGTACTGAAGGAAAAAATAAAACAGAAGATACAAACACATGCTGCTGCAATGCAAGTAGGCTTAATCTCTATGAAAGGATGGAAATGTAAATCAGCCTCAATGATAGATAGGAAGGCCCAAATGATCATCATGACCGAGAAGTTTCAGGTGTAAAAAAGACTTTATTTTCCTTATGAGAGTAGGCAAACAAGGCCAACCAGTCCGCCCGGCAGTTTCCTTGGCAAAAGGTGTGCGCAATAGAGACTGAAGGAGGAAAAAGGACGCAGTAAGACCGAATAAGATACTCCACTTGCCAAGGAGGGGTAGAATCCCCACAATGCAGTCCACAAGAAGCTTAGATTCACATACAATCTGGTCCAGCTGGAGACCAAAGGAGCTGCAAATAGATAATCCTCTAAAAGGGGCATTCATTTCTGCAAAATTGTTGGTGCCAGCACCAAGATAATCAGCATAAACCATAACAACCGAGCCTGTAGCATCCCTCAAAAGGCTGCCACCTGCACAGCCCCCCTTAATACTAGTTTGGTATTGTTAAACTGCTGTTTTATAGCTGGGACAGAGTTCAGACGTTTAGGGGTGGCTGTAATGAGCCAACAGAATTGTTCGAGTCAAGCCATATTGGTATGGTCCATGTGAAATTGGGCATACGTTTGAAATTTGTTAAATATGAGAAAAAAAAAATAGGGGAATCCTTTTCCATCTTAATACCTTTAAGATTTGGTGGTTTCTCTATTTATAATAAACTCATTAGGTTAAGATACAGAGAACCTTATTGGGCTTAACATATTGGTTAGGCCTATATTACAAACCCTAGCTGCCAAAGTTGTCCCAGACACTCATGATTGACCATCTGCTTACAGCATCTATCAACCCCCCCGGCGGGGCACCCTTTCTCTTCCCTTCAAGCCGGAGCAGAAACAGCTTGCTGCAAGAATGCCTCAGTGATCTCCACAAAAGCAAATCCAAATAATAAAACAACAGCATCTTCTAGCACTGCAGACTGCTTCATTTAGTCCCTCCAACGAACATCTTTGAGGCAGTTTACTCACCACCTTCTGGTTAAATCCCCCCTCCAAGAGCAGTACTAAGGTAAGTCTTTGACTACTGCAGAGTCACAACAGCAACCAAACAGCACTAGATCTTCCAGAAAACTAACGCTGCTAGGAGAAGAAAATGCATCTGGTGTTACTGGCACAAGATGCACAAGAAATGCATCTTGTGCAGCAGTGGACATTCCAAACAGGTGGTATGGCAGAGATTATTTAATGCATCTTGTGCAGCAGTGGACATTCCAAACAGTTGGTACAGCAGGAGATTATTTAATACTAGGGAACGGTATTGCTGGGAGGAGATAAAAACTGGTGTGTGACGCTGAAAATTCTGCAGATTACTAGATATCATAAATGGGAAAAGAACAGTAGATTGAGAGTTTTGGGCGGTCAGCCATGACCAAGGTAGTTGTTGGCCATGGCTGGCCTAGAGCAAGAAAGCAAGGGGAAAAAACCTTATGGCTTTGATATCATGTTGTTAAATAAGAGTGAATGAATGAGAGAATATTTTTCCCATCTTATTACCTCTTGGGTTAGGTGGGTTTTCTATTTATAATTACCTCATTAGGTTATGTTTTAACCATTTGCATCAACCTCAAACTTCCTTTTGCATGCGTGCCCTGCCTGAAGAGCGCACTGTAATAAGAAGTAGAACTGAGCGGTAGCATACTCGATCAAATGAGAGATTTTCTCCCGTAGTTCCCAAAAATGCTTCATGAGTAGGTTCATTTGTCATTGGAGCTAACTTGATTCCTTGTGACTCTGACTCATTCCTTTGGTTGTGTGTTCTTCAGACGTTAATCAATCTATCACTCAATGCAGGCTTTAAGATACCCAGAAACCCTAATGGGCTTAACACATCAGTGCAGCCCATATTACAAACCCTAGCCATCAAAGTTGACACTTAGTGGCCAACTATTGGCATATAACATCTATCAACAACATTCAATTGGGAATAGTGCTTGGATCAATACTCTTCGATTTGGTCACCTCATCTTTATGTATGGGATTGATGTGAGAACATAAATTTTTATTTTGCATCTGTGATCCATTTCAGTTATGCAGAAGTTTCATTGGCACTTTTCCTGGGAAAGCTTATATCTAAGCTGCTGGGTATTTTCTTTTAGGGTTTCCTTGTTAATAAAAGAAGTGCTAAACTGTCTCTTTGGAGACCTGCGATAAAAGTGAAACGGTACCCAAAAAAAAAAATTTGTTAAAAACCTCATCATTTCTTTGATGATTATTTTTGAATTTTGGTATGCTATAGGTCCTGGGAGCTGCAATAAATGTTTATGCTAACAAACACAAGGAGCGGCCTGACCGTCTCATAGACATGTTGACTAGTAGTCACAGGTAATGTTTTCCTTTGAATCTAAGCATGCTTCAGTAGTTAGCATATGAAAATCTGCACAAGCAATTAAGAACAAAATACTAAAAATAAAATTTTCTTTGGTTTCCGTATACCTGACTTGGTAACTAAGGGCATTAATGTGCTACAATGTATGTTACCCCTGGCAGTTTGGTCTTGTGGTACCAGCATGTGCAATAAAGCCTTGATGCTGGGCAAGGTCTAGGGTTCAAACCCTATTAGCTATTGAGTTGCATGTGTGTAAATTTATCAATCCAAAAAAAAAAAATTTTGCGCTGCAATATATGGGTTACACCCATGAATTTTCCCTCGGTAGTTGATAGGTATATTCAAAGGCTTGTTTTAGATATGTATTAGATCTATTTTTTATTACTGTAGTAATTGATTTGTCACGTGACAATGGGTTGCACATTGATCTCCAGTCGAACATGTATCCAATAGTCTCTTATGTCTGCAGTTTTACAAATTTCCTTTTTTTTTTTTGGGTAAATTTACAATTCCCTTTTGTTTCTCTGAATACCTGAAAATATGATATCACATGTTAGCAGAAAGGTCCTGGCATGCGTTATTTGTGGTCGTCTAAAAAGTGCCTTCCAAATTGCTTCAAGGAGCGGAAGTGTTGCTGATGTTCAATATGTGGCACATCAGGTTTTTCTTCTACTTCGTATTGTTACTTCTAGGAATCTGTAAGCCAATAATTCCTGAACTAACTGCTCAGAAAGTGCTCCGCAGTCAACTATTGTATTCTAAGACTATTATGGTGCTTAATTTGAGAAATTGACACAAGTATGCTATTTTTTTTTTTTTTGGTAAATAAAAATTTTTATTAAACCAAAACCGAACAAGGCCAGAGCCAACAAATTGCAACAGGGCACAACCCAAAGCAAAGAAAACAAAACATACAAGAAAAAAGGAAACAACCCACTGCACACCACCTAGGTGTCACAACAACGCACAAGGGCAATGGGACAAAACAAACAACAAGAGACCAAATAGGCCACAAAACTAATCAAAAACTGACATCGGCAAATCCACTAACGCTGGCAGCTCAAGTTTTCATCCATCCAAGCCGTACGAGTAAGAGAGCAAGCCTTATCACGCACCACCTTTAGAATGAGATTCTTAATCACAATAACATTAAAGACTTTATCCCTGAAAATGATATCATTTCCCCGAATCCAAATGCTGTAACATAAAGCCGCAAAGGATATCCTACCAATAATCTTAGATAGTTGATCATCCTTCAAATGAGTGACCACCCAGAACAAATTAGTATTCCAATCCAAATTAGTCCAAGAAAGGCTACACCTCCCAGCCCACCAGGAAGCAAGGCCCGACATAACAGCACAGTCAAAAAAAAGATGATCCAAAGAATCCGGACAAAACTTACAAAAACCACAGAGCATTTTGCAATCGATGAGGTCGAATGAGGCTCAAGATGTATACTTACAAATCTGGACACAAGTATGCTATTATACTTTAGGAAAACAAAATTTCCAGCGGTCCAACTCCATGGTATGGGGCTCAAGATGTGTTTGAGTTTCCAACAGTGGGGGACTTGAAAATTTATGTTGGCGTGACTTTCTGAAATCTTGTGCTTAAATACCTGCAATTGCTACAATCAAATCAACTAATTACCATTCAATTGTGATTATAAAATATCCCACTAAATTAGGCTGGAAAAATTCATAAACAACAGTAAGAGGCAAAGATGCTGACCTCTTGCAAATTTTACTTGAATCCCAGTAAGCATCTTTATAGGATCTTGTGTTGCATGGTCTGTCTGTGGAAAGAAGTGTTTAACCAACCATTAACTCGTCCCAACCGTCATTCAGACCAAAACCAGCCATTAGCTTCACATCGCAAAGCCATCATGGAGAGCTTTGAGAAATTTAAGAAGAAAAATGAGATAAGACATTTAGTTAAGTGCTTTTATCCTCACTAGATGGCTTTATGCAATTCCTAAATGTGTTCAAATATCCTCCGGAATGCAACATGTCAGTTATTTAGTCAGCATTTGAGTGCATTGATCCTCCTGAGTGTTTTTTCCTCTTGTTCATGACTACTTCTTTTCTTTCTTTTTTTTGAATTTTTCTGCTCTGCTAGTAGGATTTTTTTTTTTTTCCCATTCTCCATGTATGTATCTTTGCATCGTTTTTTTTTTTTAATGAAACTCTTCTTTTATCTAAAAGAATATCAGTTCCCATGAAATTCTTATGTAGTTGCTCTGCTTTTTTCTTTTTTCTTTTTTTTCCCCTTTTCTTTCTTTTGCAGGCATTGCATGCAAATGCACTCCCAGTGCTTGATATGTGCAAACAGTGGTTGGCTCAATACATGTGACATGTTATTCAAGGAAACATGCTAACACAAAGTAATCCTCTGAGAATTGGCAGTTTGCTAGCACATGAGCTCTGGAGCTTTAGTGAGAACTAGAACAGCATGATGCCCTTATGCTGCTTAATGTTGGTCTCTCCATCATTAAGGCTTTCTCAGAATCAAGAGTTCCATTTCATTGTCCAATTTTTCATAAAGCTTCTGCTTCTGCAATCTGGTGTAAAGAAGTAGTTTTAGATTTTGGATTGTCTCGGTTCCTGAATGACGGTTTGTTACTGTAAATGGGTAGCCAAATTGCATTTTGAGTAGAATAGAAGCATGGTTGATCCATTTTTAACCACTGTCCTTCGTCCCAAAGCATTACCCTCGTAAACGTAACACGTTTGTTGCGACCAAGAAAAAAGATAGAATAGCAAATGAGGCCTAAAATCCATCCGAGTTGCTTGTGCGAGGGTATGACGGGATCATTTAAATGAAGCTACAGGGGGTGACAAATGCTGCACCATTGACTTCATTGTTTTGTCCTTTCCTTGCGTTGTAATCATAGTGGCTGAAAAGTGCCTTGTATATAAAGGAAAGTATGCTCCTACAGGCTTTTTGAAACAAATTGTGCGGTGTATAGTTTTCATGATGGTGTATATTGTTAGTTAAAGTTTTGAAAATGACACTTCTTCACTGGTCTGCAGCATAGATGGAGCGAGGCCAATATTGAACAGCATAGATCTGTGAGTACTTATTCTTGTAGCTTACGGTGCAAAGGATCCTTTTATTTATTATTTTAATGCATATCCTATGAGCATCTTTTGATTAGGGATGAGGCTTCATACATACAGTTCTAGCTTACAACTTTTAATTCTAACTTTGGATGTATTGTCATCCTTTCACGAAGGTGACTCAAATTTTATCAATGAGTAGGATATCATTTAAGGCCTTGATCCGTTAGGATCTCTGTTTAAGACGTTATATAGGCCCTACTTGAGTTTTTTCATATAAGTAAATTTGGTTCACCTGCTCATTCTTCTTTTCTTAGAACAGTTGGCTCATGTAGGATTCACGAATTAGATAAGAAATAGTGTTTTTCGCTTTGAGTTACCAAGTTGTACGTACAAAACATGTCTACCATTTAACTGCCGACTGCCAATCCCAAACGCTGGCGTTCACCTAACAAAGGCTAGGGGTCAGCTAATAGGGATTAACGTAGGAAATTATATTAGATCCTTTATGGGGACTCTTTATAGGCCACTTGTTTTTATCTGAGGTTATACGAGTCTCTTATTAGTTTAAATCAAATTGGATGACATTCTGTCGTCTTTCATTCCATTGAATTTAAAACTTGAGAAGGTACGATGAGGATAGATTTGAGGGCTTTGAAATTTACAGAGCACACGTAGTGATGTGTGGGCTCTACCCCGTACTATTAATCAATGGGACTCAAATTTGAAGCTTTTGTTTTGTAAATTTTTCTATTCAAATCTTACTCAGCCCAAATCTTATTTATATTTTTCACACGCTTTGCTTATTAAAAATGATTACGTAATAAAATTTATAATTTTTTATTATTATTTATTAAAATATAAATTAAAATAAGATAAGATAAATTTTATCACATCACAAGTTCAGAAGAGGTGTACACATATTATTCTTATAAAAATTGGATGTTACATATTTTATATTTTTTTTTGTAAAAACTTAAGCAGGTATAATAAAATGAGAATTAGTTGAATTTAAAAATATCATAAATTTATAAATTTAAATAATTTTGATCTTTTATTTTATTTTATTTTTCTCATGATACATGATTAAAATTATTAAATTTCATAATTTCATGATCTTTCAAATTTGGTAGGGCTTTAAAAGTTGAGCAAACCTTCCTTTCAAAAAGAAAAAAAAAAAAAAAAAAAAAAAAAGAGGTAAATAGAACCTCATACCATCAATGAGCCGAATTTACCCAATATATTATATTTCATAGTGACGTTGGAATTTTTATTTCCTTTCTTAATACAGACAGACAAAGTAGTCGTTTTCTTTGCTTTCTCTTAAAAAAAGCTAATTAATAAAATAATTAAGCTGTAACGCAAAGCAGATTCGTCACCACCACCACCACCGCTTCCCCACCCTTTATAATTGAGCTCTACCCGAGTGTAGCTTTTCCGGCAATATGCCGCTGCACGCAGCCGCCAAGATGTCGCCGGAGTTGAACAAGCCGCTGCCGCTGCTCTTCCGCCGCCGCTCGAGCCGCGAAATCAAGAACGTCGCCACGATCTCCAGCAGCCTCTTACCGGCGTTCGGGACCAACATCGACGAAGATTACCTGAACCTCAGAAAGTTTGTGATCGCTCCTTACGATCGAAGATATCGGTGAGTCCTTTTCTTCTGTTCATCTTTCTTTCTCCTTTTTTCCTGTCCTTTTTTTTTTTTCTGGTTCTCTGCAGATTTTGGTTTTGTTTTTTTTCTGATTCCATGAACCCAAATTGATTCAAGGTTAACTGCAGATATTTAGGAAATGGAAAAGAGAGTTTATTTAGAAATGGATCATTATTTGATATTGTTTAAATTTTAAATTTTAATTAAGGTTAAGTCTGTCTTTGTAGTTTTGATTTTGTGTTGAAGGATGTTATTTCATCAATTCAAATACGGATAAAATTACTCGTGGGAGATGGTGATGAGTCACGTTACCCAAATTCTGCGCTCGACTGTTCAATTACTTTTATACCCTTCTTGAAAGGAAGAAATTATGTGTATCTGGACCACAAAATTAATGCTTCTTAATTGCTCGTCTGATTCTATTGATGTTACATGTTCCAACTCATGGATAAAAAATGCTAGGATTTAGACGGTGATAACGCAAAGACTTTATGAGAGTCAATAATAGAAGCAAACACCCGTGCGTGAGAAAGTCAATGAGAAATTTTAGGAAAAAGGAAATATATATATATTGTTCCCCCAATAAGGATTCATGGTTTTTTTTTTCTTGTTTTTTGTTTTTTTCTTTTTGTTTTTGTTTTTTGTTTTTTTCTCTTTATTTTTTATTTTTTATTTTCGAAGTACAGCTCATTGCTTTACTTCTATTGTTGTACTAACGGATTTTTATATGGGGTTTCATTCTAGCAAGTAAAGATCTTCGTAAAAGAAACTTCAAATTATCAAATTAAAAGTTTTTAAAAAAGAAGAAGAAATAGTACTGCCTAATTTTTATGAGTGTTATTTTAATATTTTTAAAAATCAACAAACCTAAGGCCTTCAAAAATTATACTAGCTTTTTAATGCCTTAATTCAACATTATCAAATCTCATGACTATAGCTATAGGATCAGTTTTTTATACCATATAATTAAAATTATACAAAATTACCTTAAAATCTTTCAAGGGACGGATTAGAAAAGCTCATAAACAGCTACTTTCGGCTTTTGAAGAAGCAGGGAAATAAATTTTGTTTTTTCAAAAAAATTGTTTAATATAACTTTTTCAAAAAAAAAAAAAATTATTGGCTTTTACAAGTATATTTTAATTTTTCAGAAAGTGGTTTTGAGCTTTTTGCAGATTTTTCAAACTCCTTTTTTTTTTCTTTTTCTTTTTTAACAAAAAGAACTTTTTTCAATATAAAAGCAGAAAATAAAGTCATCCAATCTTTTCAACTTGAGGTAAAAGAAGAAAGAAGAAACATAAAACTATTCATTCAAAGTTGTTACCTTAATTTTTAAAGCATGGGATGCATGCATGCAGTTGGTGGCAAACGTTTCTGGTGGTTCTAGTTGTGTACTCTGCGTGGGCTTCACCATTCGAGCTGGCCTTCACAGGGGTCGCTGTCGGCTCACTCCTCCCGATGGATCTCACCGTCGATGCCTTCTTTGCCATCGATATCGTGCTCACCTTTTTCGTCGCCTACTTGGACAAATCAACCTACCTTCTTGTAGATGATCACAAGAAAATCGCAACTAGGTACACCCTTTTTCCCTTCAGCTGCCTAATATCATTTGGTGATTCTTAGCAAATATTGGAAGGAGAAAAGGGAGTTTACCATCGATCACACCGAATTTAGGTGCTACCATTATTTCTAATACAATTAAATTTTGCATTTTCATTTAGGTATGTGAGGAAGTTATGGTTCGCCTTGGATGTTGCCTCGACGCTGCCATTTCAATTCATAGAGAGAATCATCACCGGCAAAAGGCAGAGTGGGGCAGTCTTTGGCTTTGTCAACCTGCTTCGCCTCTGGCGGCTGCGCCGTGTGAGTGATCTCTTCACCAGGTATGCTTCAGTCCAAGGCTATGGTCTGTATTTTAATAAATTCATAATAGAATGAGAATGGAAATGAAAATGAAATATATCAGGAATACTACACACTACTCATGCAAAAATTACATTCACAAGCTTCCCACTGCATATTTGAATGGGGAACTCTTTTTTTTTTTCTTTGGTCTAAGCAATTTGAATGGGGAACTAAAACAAACTTAGATTGTACCATGTAGCTCAACTGAAAACGGACCTTGAGTTCAAGATTTTGGTTAAAGTTCTCAATGCTTTAGATTTTTGAGGGTAATTTACCAAAAATAAAAACTAAAAAATGCTAAACACAATCTGACAGAAGAGATGCTTGAACTCTTTACCAGAAAAAAGATAAAACGAATGCTTGTATTCTTATTAGAAAGCAACCCCTCAATGGACAACCATAGTTACTCCTTGTGATTACCCCTCACCTTGCTTCCAAATGCATGTCCATGACAAGATCAATTTGCAGACCTGCGCCTGATCGAACTCCCTGCATAGCTGTATTTTTCAGCATTTTGTTTCAGCCAAGTACAAGGAGCTTTTCATATTATTTTCAACTTCCCCATCTTGGTTAGAACTAATGCTTCAACGTGACACCCCCGCCCCCTATCTGTCCTCTCAAGTTTTGTATCCCACATGACTGTGGTGCCCCTCCGATTGATCCTGAATTCCCAATCAATGAAAATTCTTATAAAAGGCTCAAAATCTTCATCTCCTAGTCTTTTTTTTTTCATTCTCCATGCATCCCTCCACTATTTCATGAAACCATGCACCAAAAAATTAATTTTTTCCCCTAAAGTGAAAGAGACTGACTGCAGGCATATATATATATACACGTGTGCTCTAACAAAGAAAATGACTGCAAGACCTTCAAATCAAACTTTTCCTCTAAAAGAAATTAATTTTATCCAGGCTAGAGAAGGACACACGTTTCAGCTACTTTTGGACAAGATACTGCAAACTAATTTCTGTAAGTATTTTACCTTTGTTGTACGCTCCTCGTGTCCTCTCTGCAGTACGATCCATTCTTCTCTGATAGCTTAATTCATTCACCTGATTCATTTATCAACTGCAGGTGACGCTCTTTGCGGTGCATTCTGCTGGTTGTTTCTACTATTGGATGGCTGCACACCATAAAACGGCAACTGAAACATGGATTGGATCTCAAGTTCCTGATTTTGAAGAAAAAAGCATCTGGCTGACCTACACCTATTCCATGTACTGGTCAATTGTCACCCTCACAACAGTGGGCTATGGAGACCTGCATGCTGTAAATACAGGAGAAAAGATTTTCAATATGTTCTACATGCTATTCAATATTGGCCTTACGGCTTACATAATCGGGAACATGACCAATCTCATTGTTCACAGCGCTATCCGAACTTTTGCCATGGTCAGTAGAAGCTTCTTGCTTTAAACACTTAAAGCACTCAGCAACATAGGGCTCTATGTGTATTCACACACACACACACACATCTATATAAAAAATCATTTTCATTGCTGAGAGTTATATTTTACATAATATGAAAATTCCAATTTTACAATGGAAGTACTAAAATAATAGTATTTGTATCAACTATAAAACTCATCTATTGAGGCATATTTCTCTTTATGACAATTTGAATTAAAAAGAAACAAATGATGCAAAATTCAACCAAAATACTCAAGTTCTTTAATTGCATATTTTAACATGAATCAAATTCCAGCAAGAAAGAACAAGACGTATTTACGTAACTATTTGTAACCCAAATATTGCATGAATGGTTGCTTCACAGAGGGATGCTATACATCAGATTTTGCGATATGCAAGTAAGAATCGACTACCGGAAGGCTTGAAAGAGCAAATGCTGGCACACATGCAACTCAAGTTCAAGACAGCGGAGTTAAAGCAAGAAGAAGTGTTGGAGGGCCTACCAAAGGCTATAAGATCAAGCATTTCGCAACATCTTTTCCATAGTACCGTTGAGAATGCCTACCTCTTCAAAGGAGTCTCTGAGGACCTTGTCATCCACTTGGTAATACATTCTGTTTTCTCTCTATTACAATGAGAAAAAACTGTAGGAGCATTGTTTTGATGCATATCAAGCACCATAAACTCTAGTCCCTAATCAATGCTGGGCTGTTTTTTCTTTTTTCTTTTTTCTTTTTTTTTTTTAATTGGTGATGAGGAAACGGGTCCCAGGGAAGGGGCCCGGAAACCCCGGTCTTACGCAAGAGCCCACTTCCCATGCCCGCTAGGTAAATCGCAAGTAAATTTTATGAGCGACCAGTTTCGAACCTTTGACATTGTCGCCCATCGCCTAAGTGACTTAGCCACTTGAGCAACCTGGGTGGGCTAATCAATGCTGGACTGTTTGTAATAACATATAAAACAAAAGCAGAATATTATGGTTCTTATCATTATTCTTAGTAGTAACATGTTGAATATTTCTCAATAGGTATCAGAGATGAAGGCAGAATACTTCCCACCAAAGGTTGACATAATCTTACAAAATGAGATACCTACAGACTTTTATATTCTAGTATCCGGAGCAGTGGTATGGGATCTTTCCTTTTCAAACATTTCCATACCTTGTTACATTCAACAGGCATCACCTGACTCTCTCTGGAACTACAGGACATGCTGACATACAAGAACGGGATGGAACAGGTATGCTTGAGCTGTTCTTAATGGAGATAAAATCCTCATCTGACTAGAGCATTGTTATAAGATAAAAAATCAGATCAATTTGTAAAAAGGTGCTGAAAAATTTTACAGTGATTATTTAAGCAAGACATTATCACATCAGACATCAGAAAACTAAGTCTGATAGTGACACTAGAATATGGCAGATACATGAAGCACTAAGGAGCCAAGGCTAAGGTGTGATAAATTTCATTTATGTTTCATAGAACTTCTAACTGTAATCATGACAAGAAAGTACCATACTTTCTATCAAATAACAAAGTCATGAGGTGGGCAGAAATCCAGTGGAAGAAACATAGGTAGGATGTCTGTACATATCGAGATTCGCAGGGGGGAAACAATTAAAGCCTGAGGAATTATCAGATGATTATGTAGGATGTGAATGAAGCATGTCTCTACTTGATGCAATTGGTCTATTTGCTGAACTGGATTCAACAGCCTCGACTGGAGTAGATAGATGAAGTAGCAATCCCGGTTGATAGTGCTCTGAAAATCATATAATTTGCTTTGTCAAATAGTGTCCTTAATGTCCAAAAAACCCATTGAAATCAACACGTAAATTCAGTCGATTATTTTAAAGCATCCCAAACTTTATCAACATTTATGCACCCAAACAATAGGAAATGCAATAAAGCAACAAATCTTATATCCAGCTTTCAATTATTCATTAATATTTACCAAAAAGGACAAATCATATATCCAGTCATAGCGATCCAAAGTTAGCCCAGAAAGATTGTCTGGCACAAAACAAGTAAGAAGAGACCAACTGCAACCATGGTTTCAGAAAATAAGAGTAACTTTCTTAAAGGAAATTTAGCACGTCAGTTATATTCAAGTTAATAATTTTAGTCTTACGCTCGTCAGCTTATTTAAAATGGCCAAATATGTAACGATTGGTGGTTGCTCATAGGGACATACCTATTTGGATCTAGTAACCCTAAGATAGTCAATTGTAAAACATAACCAATGCTGGGAAAAAAGTGAAAGACAAAACTGAAACTTCTAATGTACAACTGATGAATACTGCTTCAGATATACAACTGATGAATATTTTTTTAACTTTAGCTAATTTTGTAAGTTTTCCAGTTTCTGTCAAAACTGGGACCATCAAACATGGCAGGAGAAATCGGGGTGATTTTCAACATTCCACAACCCTTTACAGTGAGAACAAAGAGGCTTTCTCAGGTGATCCGGATCAGTCATCAACATTTCAAACAGATGATACAGACACATGATACAGATGGGAAGACAATTATCTCCAACTTTATTCAGGTTTGAAATTTTTGAAATGATTTTATGTGATGTTTATTTTTTTATCAATTTCATTAGTTCTGCAATTTAGTTCGATATTGAAAGCTACTATGAGAACTTAAGAGCATAAAATGACCATTTTAAGGAAATTGTAAAGATGAGGCACATAGCATACATACTAGCATGAATTTTCAGCTTGGAAAGAAAATGTCAAAGTAAACCACTGGAGTTCCAAAAAAATAAATTTAGGAACATTCTTCCAAATTGAGCAGCATTTTCCACTACATACTCTGCCACTATAAAATAGCATGGAGTTGAATTCAATATTGTGTTCAAATATGTTTTATTTTACTTGTTATACTGACACTTTCATGTTCAGTACTTGAAGGAATTAAATGAGGAGGTACTGCAAGAAATACCATTTCTTCCAGAATTGCTTGGTGAAATGCACGTGGAGGTAAATCTTCAACTAAAATTAATTAAACTTGCTTCTACAAGTTAATAAAATGTTTCAGAATCTGAGCATATCTTTGTAGCTGCCAAAAATAAAATAATAAGATAAGGAATACCTACTTGAAGCATAATATCTTATATCATTGGGAAAAAAATCATGCAGAACTCACTAGATTTTTCTAGGCATACAAGGGACAAATTTACATATAAACACTCCATAGAAAAATAAATAATATAGAATCAGTTTGTAAACAACTGAGACCATGAAGGCTCAGGCATGATGATATTAGGCTAAATATAAATAGTTCAGTTCACACAATTTTGGAGATTCTAACAACTCATAAATGTCTTAGATTGACCTTATGAAAAGCTGTCCCCACAAAAGGGGAAAAGGCTAATATCAAGGAAAACTTCCTGAACTATTCTTGAAAATATTAACCATGATTCTACTCTAGGTTTTCTCATTGAATACATAATTAAACATACAAATGATTAATCTATAAAAGTATAAAATATTATGAAATTATTAAAAAAAATATTTTACCCAATTTCCATATGATGTTTTGCATATACTGCAGAAGGCATGACTTCAGGTAGGAGTAAACAATGGAACCAAGGCTGGTAAATAATGTGGCGATTCCAATACTTGTAAACTATAGCTTTCTTATATTGTATGATTATTAAGTAGCATAAAGTTCAAGAACTTGAATATCATATGCTTGGTGCAGCAAAGAACAGCTAGTGAGGAACCACAAACCCAAGAAGCAGCAACATTTTCTTCTGAGGGAGATCCGAACATGGAAGGTAACCTTGACCCTCACCTTACTCATGAGTGCTTGTGTGACTTTACTGGCATGTGTAAATATGATAGTAAAAACTGTCATATCAGTCAGATGTTTTTATATGATGGAAATGCCTCACAGGCTTATGAATGTTCTGACCACAATCAATTTGCTGTCCCTAATTTGGTAACTGACTGCAAACACAAAATAATATTAATCCTAATCACAATTCAATAAGTGAACTTTCGTACTATCTAATGCGCACTTTAGGAACTCTAATATATCTACAAGGATACCTCAAACTTGTGCAAGACTATGGCAATGAGAAACCATATGTTTCAAAATTTAAATCAAAGAAACGAAAGACACATAATTATTATAGCAATTTGCATGCTTCCACTTAAGTAATGGAAGTTCATTCATTTAAAATATGAAACTCAAGTTGACCTATTCAAGCAAGCTATACTGCACATATAATATAGTTATCACTCATAAACATAAATAAATAATTGAGTATTCTCATAAATTAGTAATGTTATTAATTGACAAAACCCCCAAGGGTTAGTCTATTGGCAAAGTGGGAGACCCCCTCTTTGATCCACCAGGGTTCGACTATTGAGGCTACCCATCTTTGATTTACCTAGTTCAAGCGACTAGAGAGCATTGTTTGGACCTAGAGGTAATTACTCAATTTACAGGTGTGCCCCTCTACTATTAAAAAAAAAAATTTGACAAAGAAAGTCCATTTCATAAAAACAACTTTCTTATGCCATTTGCTTGCTCACGTGATGTTTCATCAGTGCTTCACCAATGCATCTCGTATTACAAATGAACTTTGCAGACGTCTACCCAGAGGTGAATGTAAGTTTCCATACAAAGTGCACAAACATCTCTCCATATCAGTTTTGTCTGGTTAGCATGCATAAAGTTTAACCTGGGGATCAGCTATGTGTAAAAGCTTCAAGTAAAGGCACATTGATTTTTTTGCCAACATTGCACAATAGGTTTGGTTGGTTATAGGAAATAAAGTTTCTTAACTATTTACTAACTTCCAGTGAAACTTCTGCTATTATCTTGCAGCAACTTGTCAATTGCCAAGCACATTACCCAAAAGGTTGATAATCCATGGGCATTATCCAAGTGGAGATACAACAGAAAGTGGTAGCAGCGGGAAGCTTATACATCTTCCCGACTCAATTGATGACATTTTGAGATTAGCAGGTATACCACATAGGTTGCACATACGATATAAGTAGTTCCTAAACTTTAATTCTTTTAAAAATAATATCATGTGCTCAGAGCTTGAGCAGTTAATTACAACATAGAATTTAACAGACATAAAGGAGAATCTAATTGTTCTACCACAAAGTAAAAGGGACTGAAACATTTATGACAACTGACATACTTGATTTGAGAATTGTATAGGTGACCAATTTATATTTACTCGTGAAACTAATACCATTATAAGTAGGTACATGTCTGTCAGAGCTTTGAACCATTTACAACAATTTTACCTTACATCATGGAATATATAAACCCAGCATTTCCTCCCATTTACAGATTTTGTTTTATTTTTACCGCGTCTAATTAATTTCTAATTATCTATGCAGAGAAAAAGTTTGGCAAGAGAGGAAGTATGATTGTTATGGCAGATGGCTCACAAGTTGAAGACTTGAATACTTTAAGAGAAAATGACCATCTATATATCTTTTGAAATGTGTATATAGAAAAAGAGACCTATATATGCAATCACTTTGTTCAAGTAATAATTCTCACAAACACTATTGATTGAACAAAGGCATTAGAAAGAAACAGGAAAAAATGAATGTACACTATTTGACAGCAAAATAACCTAATCGTTGCATCTGCTCAAACTCTAGATTATCCTTCATTTCTCATATCTTTCCTTGAAATAGTAAAAGGCAAGTGCAGGAAGATGTTAAAGCTTTGCTGCTTTCAAGATGGTCTAATCTCCCTTGTTGAGCATGTTCAAGGCAGCGTAAGCAGCTTCTTGGAAATGTTCCTTCTCTTCTTCTAAGACTTTTTTCCTCCGAAGAACAGATTCTTTTGAATTCTCTATGTCTTCCATTATTTCAGCCGAGTTTTGATCTATTTCACTGTGAAATCATCAAAGATATATTATTACTTTGGTGGTGGAGGGGGGAGCGCGGGCTACTGAAAGCAGGACTGCAGCATATTTGCAGTTAGCCTATCTATCCTTGGCTAAAAACAGGATCTCAGTGTCTAACAGTAAGACAAATAGAAATAGCGAGGGTTAAGACTAATCATGAGAAAAGCAGTTTGGCTGCTACTCTTATTGGAGCAAGGAGAAAGAAGTTTTATCACAAAAGCATAAGTAATTTAATTATCAAATACTACAAAATTCTTAGCAAAGAATCCTTTCAATGTCTTTGTTGGCCATAGTGTCAGAGACTGAAGCCTCAATTTAATATAATAATGATTAGAACTCACTTTATCATCTTCATCATGTTCACCATTGCTCCTTGCATCTGTTGTGACATATCTGCAATCGGTCATGAGAAAATTCAGGGTTTTCAGCTACTAGAGATGTTTTACGATAATAAAGTGTAGCAGTAAGAAACCAAAATGAGCCGTCCAGATTTAATTATTGTTTTCAATGCCAACATGTCTATTATACTGGTGCTCGATCGTTTGAAATGCCAAGTCATGTACTAAGCAATATAACAAGATTAGCATCAATGGACTTAAAGCACAAGTGCAAATTAATTGCTCTGTAAAAATGCTAAAAACAATTTCCATCAAAGCAACTTCTTATCAATTCATAAATGTTTCCCCCATAGAGACCAACTTCTGAGCAACGGAAAAAGCCATATCAGATTTCAATTCAATGTTTTGGTTTTAAGCTCACGTTTTCTATATTTAGACTTTTGACAAGACAAGAAACGTGTTGTATTTTTGAGCCAAAATCAGAACTATGGGAATATATCCACAGCTTAAAATTGTTTTTAGCATTTTTTTTTTAGTGAATTATTCTTTGCCAAGAAATTTAAGCGCATATCAGCTTCAACAGTTATACGTTTGGCGTGCAAAGATCTATGCATTTGAGATTGTTAACATTATTGGGCAAAGTTTATCGGTCACTGAATGAGACCTGCATTTAAATCGAGAAATGTTTTTTTGGAAACCATCGGCTTTTTTGGAAACCATCGGCTATGAAATATTACATATTTAAGAAATTTTCCAATGCTTACTATAGTTATTAAAGTATACATATAATTTCGAAAACTAAGCTAGATCTTAAAATAAAAAATAAAAACAGATAAAGAAATCCACCATTTATTGGAGAAAAGAATGAGAGCAATGAATTGTTACACTGTCCAATAAACATGCTAAATTCCAGCATTCGGAGGTTATGACTAGAACTACATATTGCGAAGTTGAAATCCAAACCTAAAACCTGAGATCCAAACACTAACAAAATTCAGCTATAGAAAAAAAAAAAAAAAAGCATGCGAATCATAAATAGTATGTACTCGAGAAAGAAGAATGAGCGAGATTTTCAAGAAATCCGGTAATGCGAACAACGCAGAAGTAATATATTCAAGATCCTAGAAGAAACATGGATCGAGACAATATTACGAGAGCCAGCGAGAGAGAGAGAGAGATAGAACCGTAGATTAGAGATGAGAGCTGAGATTGAACTTCCAGTGGAGGAGCAAGCGGAAGATCGGGATCAGATCGTGTAGGCGCCATTGTTGCTTTCGAGAGCTCCATGTTTCTTTCTTCCTCTACGACCTACGGGGAGACACCGACTGAGAGCGCGAAAGGGAAAAACGTTGCAGGGCTTATATAGGCGCGGCGGCTACCATCATCGAATTAAACGGTCTGATTTTCGGGAGTAATGACATATATACATATAGAAAATAATAAATGTCATACAATTATAATAACATAATTTGGTTGAACGCTTATATTTCATGTTTATCAATGTCTAACGCTATTCCACTGTGCACCAACTACATAACACTTCTTATATGTAGATATAATAATAAACCGGTGGAGCTCTAGTATTTTAGACGCATAGAATTCATCTTTTTTATGTGTGTCCTATTACTATATTAATATAATTTTAAAGGCTTATTTATCTTGTTTATATTATTATCAGGCTTATTTACTATTCATCTAAAGTGAAGACTCTTCCATTCCTTAAATTTGCACCTAAAAATTTATTACTTTAATTATATATGTTAAACTTATAATTATTGACGATGAAATTCTTACATTTCACGAAATTTTGAATCTAATTCTATTGAAATGTTTAAATAATAATTGCATTACTCTTTCATTCATGTTTTTTGTATTTTTTTAGAGAAAACTCTTTCATCCATGTTCTATAACATTAGGGATATGATTAGGATTTGATGTAGCTCTTCCATTTAATAAACAACTTTTTTTTAATAAATATGTTTGATAAAGTCGAATTAACATACTATATGAATTTATTTATCATAGTTTGATCCTTAGGTTTACTCGAGTCGTGAACTAACTTTATTTATCATAGTCCAATTCTTAAATTTTTTTGAGTTGTGAATTAACTTTTCAATTTTTAAGGAACTCTCTCCTATATATATAAAAGGAATCTTCCAACCCTCCATCATGCCTTAACCACATAAATTATCATGAAATATTTAAAGGAAAAATAAAAAGGGATCATAATCTACTTCACTTGATTATTTAGTGGCATGTCAGCATTTTAATAACTAATTCTCCGTGCTGGTAAATGTCACTGCTGCTGCTTTTCCTCCTGAAATTTACTTTGCATGGTAACGATACATTCTGAAGAAATTGTAAGTTCATTTTCCACAGCACCCAAGAAGAGAGACAAGGGGATTAGGGTTTTATTTGAACCCCCGCTTGTTCAATTTCTGAACTTTCCTCCATTTTTCTTCTCAATCGATCCTTCCCAAGTTCCAACTCTTTCTGGGTTCTTCCATCCTGGTCTCTTCCACTTCAAAATCCCTGAATCTCTCTCTTTCTTTCTATCATTTTATTTTCTGGGCATGTCAGTTTATTGAACTCGGTAGTGTTTAAGGAAGGATGAAAGGGCACGAACCAAAGGTACTTTTTTATGATTTGAAGTAATGATTTTATGTTTTATTTTTGTGCGAAATGTACTTCAGTGTTAAAAAAATGTTCTTTTAGGTTACATGTGAAGATAATATGATGCTTTCTATGTAGCTTCCTTGGTGATGTTCATTCAAGGGGCTTGCATTATTATTATTCCCTATTTGGATTTTAATAACATTTGCATTTGTCAACGCTAGGTTTAAAGATTGAATAATGTGAAAAGTGTGTAAACTGAGCCTCAATTCATAAGTTAGGAACCGAAGTTAGCTGCATTATTCTTTATCTGTTATTCATCACGGTTTCAGTTAAGTTGTTTTCATTAGATTTATATGGCGACTATTATTTTCTCAAGGCCACAGTCTTGTTCAATACCCTTCTTGTTTTACTAGCTTCCTGAACTTAAACTACGTCACCTGAGAATTATATCGGCTATGGACAAGTTATGTGCATATTCTTTAATTCTCCATTCATTACCTCTCTGATACATTGATGTTGCACTAGATATTCATACTTGGTTTGCCCCGTTGCAAGGAAGAACGATAAACTTAGGTTGTACTAGCACTTGGACGGTGAATGCATGTGCTTTCATTTTGAAAAATAATAAAAATTAAAGACGGGATGCTTAAATACATTGGTATTTTGGTTAACGAGTGGAATTCATTTGAGGGTGCAGAATGATAGGGAGTTTTTTTATTTCTAGTCTTGTAAAGAGGTCTCCAGCATACATTGGGTAAGTACTCAATTGGTCCCTTTTAGTTAAATTTTTCTGCTTTTTGAAATATTTTTTAAAAAGGATTCACTATGACCCATGTAAGATAAAGCAGATAATCAAAGTTGAATGGGAAAAAAATTATAAATTAAAGAGTAAGAATATTAATTTTTCATGTTTTGCATTATCCTCTTATGAATACTACAACATGCACAAACGTAGAACACCTATAGGGAACTTTAGCTGTGGCTGTAAAAATGCATTAAGATGAGGTCATTCTTGATAGTTTTATATGATCTGATAATGGTGTTTGAATAATTTTCTTTGGTCAAATTATGTTTTATAGTCTTGCCTTTAATAAAAGTTGCAAATCTAGCCCAACCTTTACTATTGCTTAATTATATCTCAGCCTATTTAAAGGGAGTGCAATTTTAGCCTACAACATTTTGCTTCACAATTCTCCCAAAAATTCTATAAAAAGTAAAATGATTGAAAAACATTTCTTTTAATAATATGTCAAATTTGTAACGGGGAAAAAATTCTAACATATGACCTTTCATATTAAAATTCATGACCAACACTTAAGTAATGAAATTTATTTTAATTGATGTGTGATTCCTCCTTGTGATAACTAGAACATATAAAATCCATAGTCCAAATTTATAAAAAGTAAAAGGCTTAAAGAAGAATGTTGGGAGAATTTTTTGTTAAAAAAAAAAAAAAGGCCTATTATAAACATTCTTTCACCATAAAAATTTGTAAGAGAAAATTATTTGAAGAATTTTAGTGTGAAATCTAGAATTTTACCATAAAGTTTGTAAAAGAATGTTTGTTAAAAAAAATTTCGTTATAAATATAGGTCAACTTTGAAGAATATTTAAGAGTGGGCTAAAATTGCACCCCTTTAAAATGTTGAGATATAATCAGCCAATAGTAAAGATTGGGCTAGATTTGCAACTTTTATCAAAGGTAAGGCTATAAAATACAATTTGGCCATTTACTTTTTGCTAAAGTTAATCCCCATTGCTAATATTTGTTGCATATCAAGCAGTTCTGATTTTCATTTTTATTGTAGATTCATAGAATGGAGGACATTCTTAACCTGCCAGTGCAAGATCCTCCATGTGTAGAATTCTCTGCAGCTCAGATAAAGTGGGCAAAAGTAGAAGTTGGTCCTCAAGGGGTTGATGATATTGCTCTAATTCCCTTCTCCAGAGTGGCTGATTTTGTGAAAGGGGAATCTACTAATGTAGAGTCCCCTGCCAACTTCCACATCGAGTCAAGACAGAGAAGACGTGAAGGTAGCATCAGTAAACCAAGGGTCGATGGCTACCTTGAATATACACTGTGTGCCTTCCCCATCAGTAGATTCTTCCTTTTACTCTAGACCTGTGGCAGTGTTTGGATGGTTCCTTTTTCCCCCTCGTTTGGAAAAAGGGACGTCAAGCATGTATGTAGTTTGGGAACTTCCTGAACAGCTGAAAAATGTTGGGGCATGCCTTCATGCTTACTAAGGGCCAGTTTGGAGGGAGCTTATTTTTTAGCTTACCGGTTTAAAAAAGGGTTCTTTGTGACAAAAATAGACATTTGGAATTCTTTTGGAAAGTCCAAAAAAGATTCCCAGAAATCCCAAATATGCCTGAGAAATCAGGAAATGGCTTTTTGAATAAGCTACAGTTTGGAGCTTTTTGAATAAGCTCCAGAAAGAATAGAACAGCTTATCATAAGCTCCCCCAAAACTGGCCTTAAAGCTGTCTTAAATGAATACTGAGTAAACAACAGACTAGATAACACACCTTCCATTTTCTCCTACCGTGCTTAACTAAAATTTGTTTTCTTGTCTTCTTTCCTATCTCTTCTTTAGATACTGGTGTTCTTATGGTCCTGAAGACTACAGAGATAGTGAGATTGGCATTGAGGAAACCTCAAACAGCAAGCCTGCATCAGGGAAAGGCAGCAGGCCTGGGAGACGTCATATGTCATGAGAGGGTGCCTTTGTCATTTCACGGTAAAACGTTTGTGCATTCGTCCTCTACTTGCACTCATCATTTGTAATCAGTGAAACCACATAGACGAAATGTGCACCCCATGTCATGGCTTGCTCGATCGTGATGCTGTGGGAACAAGAGCTATGTACGCTCCTCGAATTTCAGAAGAACTGCATCAGAAAGTTATGTCTATGCTTCATGTTGGAATATGCTTGGACAGTATAATCCAACATCAGCGCAGAGGTTGTGCAGAGGCATGGTGGCCCACACAGCCGGGATGATTTTCTGACACGGAATGACGTTCGTAACATGGAAAGGGTCGTCCGTAATTCCTTGCATGAGCTACGTGTAAATGACAGTTGTAGTGTGAAGCTATGGGTTCAGAGCCATCAGAAGCACATTTTCATAGGACAGAACTGGTTTAGAACCATTTGTGGTAGGGATACAGACAGAGTGGCAGTTGCAGCAAATGCTTCGTTATGGACATAATGGTTCTCTAGCCTCCCATTGAACATTTGGTAGGAAGAAACTCAAGGTAATCTCTCTTTCCCTGACTTTATAATGAGGACTTTTGTCTGGATCTGGTAATTCATATACTAAATGGTTCAGAAAAGAACATCTAAACACATTAGAGCTACTGGGAAAGGGTTGAAGTATTAATAATTTGAGAAATAATGTGGAAAGTGATTTGGAACAATTTTGGGATAACTTACGTGTTTTTGTGATTAATATGGAAGCATTTTGACAAAAACAAGTGCAATGATTTGATGTTTCATACTCTAATATTTTTTTACAAAAAAATTGACAGTTCCCTCTATTTTCTTTACTCGTTTTCGATTCTTCGCACAATGCAATTCCAGTGGCTTGGGTCATTACCTCCTGTTCTGATGGCCATGATATTCACAAACGGATGAGTTCCCTTGCTGAAAGAATCAAAACAAAGGATCCCAGATGGGGACTGAATGCATTTCTAGTGGACGACCCCTCTCTTGGAACTTCCATTATTAGGTACCCTCTTTATTCTATTCATCTTTGAAATTCCCACAATATTCATTTTCAGCAAAAAGATTGTCTAATCTGCTAATGTGCTCTCCACATGCAGGGACGTTTTCCAATGCCGGGTCCTACTATGCCTTTGGGGTGTGCGACGTGCTTGGATAAGAAATCTTTTGAAAAAATGTCGTAACTTTGATCTGCTGAGAGAAATGCTCAAGTATCTAGGTTGCATTCTGTATTGCACAAGAAGTGGGCCAAGCATTGTGGATGCTGTTGAGGAATTCATGCAAATATATGTTGATCAATGTGCCTTCATGGATTATTTCAAAATTCAGTGGTTACCAAGGATCGGTAACTAATTACTAGTCCTTGCAATTACCAAACACTTGCATTTTCAGAAACATAATCATCAGAAATGGTTTATTGTCTTGTAGAACTATGGGAGAATGGCATTAGGACTCTCCCAGTGGCAACTCAAGAGCCCCTTGCTGCAATCAAGTCCTATCACTTAAGGTTGAAATCCAAGCTTTTCCACGACCCAAACCCTAACTTTTGGCCAAGGGTTGACTGGTTGATTCACATGTTGACTACCATGCTACACTCCTTATATCGGTTTGACCAGTACACTGCAGACACAGGCTGTTTTGAAAATCTGAGGGATGGGGCTGTGTTGACTAACTCTTGGCATCAGGCTCTGCGCATCCCTGATGCAGATGTATTATTATTGGATGAGGAAAACCTTCAGCTTGGCAAAGTCATTTCTCAAGCAGATAGAAATTTTGCATATACTATTTGGAACCCTGGGTCTGAGTTCTGTCTTTGTGACTGCTCGTGGTCAAGATGCGGAAATCTTTGTAAGCATATTATTAAGGTGGCAATTGTGTGTAGGAATCGGAATGCCGGGAGGCCGTTATTGGAAGCTCAAGTTTATCAGCAATCATTGCTGAGTCTTCTACAGAATCTTCCAGATGATCCTTTGGTTCTTGGCCATGCCATTTTACCTGTAAACCAATTGCAACGGGAAACCAAAGGTTTCGAGGAACTGGCTAGTAGGGATCTACTCCAACCCTTGCCTCCTGAGACGAACTCTCATAAGTGGGTGGAACATATTTCAGTTTTTCCATGTCTTCATTAAATGCGACTTGGAGAGAGCTGACCTTACATAGGCCAGCAACCTGTGTCAGTGCTTCGTGTTTTGTCTTCGTGAAACTATTCTGCGTACATGTGAAGGTACATTTTGAAAAGCCTCAACTTTTTTTTTTTTAATTTGGTAAATGCACACATGCTCAACCGAGTAAGTACAAGTATTAGAACCCTTGACCTTGTGCAGCATCAATGATTTATTATACATGCTGATACCACAGACCTGACAGCTAGTGGTTATTCTAAACTATTTATTAAATAGATCATGATAATTATATTTCACTCTACCCACTTGTGGTTCGACTTGCTTTCACATCACCCATTTGTAATGTTTGTTTCATTAGAATTTGCATAAATAGTTACGAAAGCACACGTTCACATGCATGAAGTGGGTAATTTGATGAAATTTTCACTCACTGGTGGGTAATGTGAAGGCTTACCAAACTACAGTTAGGTGAATCGATTTGTCTCATAATGCAAACAAGTGAGTAAAAGTTTACCATTGCAATGAATAACACTAACAATCACCACCCGTTTGATTCACAGCATGGAATGGAGTAGGTATTACATAAAAATATAACATAAATAATGGGAGGAGTATGTGAGCAATAGCTCTTCTCAAGGCATATGAGTGGAATAGATAAGTAATAGCTATTAGCTCGGTTTATAGGTCACCAAATTGTGCCTCCATTAGCAAAATGTGGAGGAACGTCTTGTAGAGTAAATTAGCCATTGAAAGACTGTTGAAATTGTACCAGTATTATTTTCAGAGTACCAGAATTCGGTTTGTAAATGCTTATGCCTGGATTGTTGAGTCTGACTCGAGCTGGGAGCTTAACCCAAAAGCTTAAATAATTGGGTCTTGAGTTCATTCAAGGTATATTAGACGCTCGATAAAACCATTCATCCCAAAGTGGGATCTTTAGTTCAGTAGCTTCAAAGGGTAGATAAGTTCACTGTTCTTCTTTGCCATTTGTATGTATATTGTATACTGTTCTGGCTCCTTCATTATAAGAATTAGCTTAGTGGTAGAGCACGCACCTGATAATTGTGTCGTTGTGCTTGGGCTGTGAGGGCCCTCAGCTACATGAATAGTTTAATGTGCTCATCAATGCTTGATTTTGAGGTGTGGATCATCAAGGCACATTACCACGGCGTGCTCTTTCTATTCAAACTGAGGTTTGAAACCAAACTTCTCCCGTGAAGAATAGCACATCAGATTTGGTATGGATTGTAGTATTCTCTCTTTTTCTGATTCATAAATTTGCATTGATAAAAATTAGTTTTTATAATTTTATTTCCATGAAAAATTATACTAAGTTCGAAATATATTCAACCGTGTTTTGATGGGTCTCGGTGTATTAGCTCTGGTATGGTTGCCCCAGACTATTCTTGTTATGGAGCTTACATTTAACAAATGTACATGGACTGCAGTAAATTAGCAAAAATTTTGGTTTCAAGGTTTTTTTTTTTTTTTTTTACAGATATTAATAATGGTTGACCATATAACTATAAGTTAATTATATGATACGGAAGCTGGGTTTGTTTGACCATATTTTTTGATTTGTCAAGATTCAATTCTTAAGCTTGCCTAATCTTAAATTACTCAAGTTAATTGACCTGGAAGAATTATTTAAATGCTAATTTGACACTGAATTAAATTGTTGATAAGTTTCAATAATTGCATAATTCAGCATTAAAGGACAGGCCATAATACTCAAGTTGATATATTTTCCATTAATTTAACCACGAAGCATTTAATTTGACCTTAATTGCTGTACTTATTGGTACAGTCACCGTCCAGCCGTATACGATGCACATCATTAAGAAAACAAAAATCAGCTACAGACGTTACCCCAGGCGTTTAAAATGTTTGCAAACGTGGCGATCTCTTAATGGATAGGTTCCATTTTCCCAAATTACGTCACGACAGTAAACACTTGCGCTCTGTAGACCGTCCACGTTTCTCTTATCTACTCGGTTGACCTCACCCTTGTCTTTTCTGTCGCGTTCTAGGCTACGCTAGCCCTCAGCGTAGATTTTGTGATCCCTCAACACTCACCGTCCATCAAATCAAATGATCCAAGGATTAAATACAATTAAGGAAAAAGATGTTTTGATAGGATTATTCTTTTTCTTTTTGGCAGGATTATTCTTAAACGGTAAAGTTGAATCAATATTGATTCATAATAATGACGAATTCAAATTTTGGAAAAAAATTAACTCAATGTGTATTTCGTCTTAAAAGGATATGGATCACTTGAATTTGAAAAGATATTTATTTATGAAATTGAATAATCCTAATCATTAACTATAAAAAAAAAGGAAAAAAACAAGGAAATGACTAAAATTGCCTAAATTCATAGATTCATGATTTTTTTTTTTTCAAATTTAGGTGATTTATATCATTCCTTAAAATCAAAAAAAATTTCATGACTAGTCCTTGAATAAGTGAGCAACATAGGAAAATAAATCTACACAATATAAAGTGTAATTATCTGTATCATTAATATAAAGTTAAAGTTGTCATTTTTCAAAATTTACTTATCCTTCAAAAGCTTTTTCCTCCTAAATAATTTTTTAAAGTTTAATGTGAATATGGAGTAAAAATGACTAATTTAAAAAATTCAAAATTTAAATATAACTACTTCAAAATTTCTCTGCCCTCCAAAATAGATTTCCCCATCGTTCAAATCTGATAATACAAAAAATCTTACATTCCAACTATTAACAGTGTTATATATTAACTCTTTCAAATATTTTACATCAATAAAAAATAGGTAAAAATGCATAAAATACATGTGATATGGCTAGTTTTATTTGGGAAAAAGATTGAAATGAGAAGGCAAAAAAGGAAAAGAAAAGAAAAAGGTCTAAATTGTAGCTTTCAGCACTACCACGTGTACGGTACTGGCCGATCCACCCACGATAATAGCGTGTACGTGCGCGTTTTTTACCATTTCCTCCTTTATTTCGCTGCATGTGGCGTGGGGTACTTTGGTAAATGGCCGGTTACACGTGAGCGGACGCCTGTCCCTGGGTTTCCGCCATTAAAGAAGTCGCTGGAGATCGGAGAGCTCAGACGCTATAAAACCCTCGCCGATTCTAACTTGCTCTTCTCATCTCTCTTTAATCGTTTTCACCCTTATTGAAACGGAAGATAATCGCAGGTGCGAATCGGAGACTTGGATTAGAGCGTTGAAGATTTGACCCTTCTCTGCGGATCATAAGTTCGTTTATTTTTGTAGATGACTTTCGTGTTTATCTTTTAATCTGTTCGCATTTCATGTTTCTTTCTGATCTAAGTTTGATTACTCAATTATAAATTTGGATTTCGGCCCTTCAAGATTTTGTAGTATGGAATTAGGTTTGTCATTTGATTTTTTATTGATACCGACGAGATTTAGGAATTATATTTTTGAGTCGTTTTGGTGTATACAAGATTTCTGTTGTTGATTCCTTTTCATTATTAATGTTTAAGCAGGACATTTTTTTTTTTTTTTTGATGATGATGATGATTGTCGTGGTTGTGAATGCAAGGTTTTTTTTTTTTTTTGTTAGATGTTTATATTGTCTAATCATCTTCTCCATATCGTCCTATTGTTGTTATGTGCCAACGCATCTTTGTTATTTGATTTTGCACCGTGTTCTTGCATCAGGTTTATGGGGCTATACTCATTTGATATTGCATTTGATTCTCTTGTAGATCATGCTATCCCTTTTAAGTGAACACCCATAGGCTCAAACTGTTGTCTACTGTAGGTAGTATCCCTTTGAGTGAACACCCATAGGCTCTATTATACTGCTCAATCAGGTCCGTGGACAATTATGTGTTGTGAAATCTAGATTCAACCTGAAAGGTGCTAGTTCCTTAGTTTGCAATCTTGAGGAGTAGATGTGCTAGAAGGGTTGGAATCATTTTGGAAAGGTTGCAGTAGATGCACATTTTAGAGTTGTGAGTCTATGGAAATGTCTTTGTTTCAAGTAGTCTGACGCAGTTGCTTGCTGGAGTTGGTAAAATGATAGTTCTCTTTTCCTTTTGTTAGTGGTTTCTTAAAATCAAAATTAGAGGGATAGGAGGGGAAGGTTCCTTTTTTTTTCTTTTTTTCTTTTCCCCCTAGAAATTTTCCATGGATATTGTTTGTCTCCAGTTGAACAGGATTAGGTGTCGGTTGCTAAAACTTTTATGGTGAATCTTATTAGTTTCTACACGGCATCTTTTTATAGACCCCTCCCTTTGGAAGCCTTGTTTTGTTGCATAGCCACAAAAAGATGAACATGTTTTAGCAGGAATGACATGCAGTCTACTCTGGGGGAAGGATCTCACCTTCCAGAACATGAGGAACCTGCCTCTGAGTGGAGGAGTCAACATCCCTTCTGCCAAACAGGCTGTGTGGACACTCTTCTTCTGTACGCCACTGAACCAGTTAGAATATGAGAAGGCTTTTTAAGGTATATAATAGAATTTTTGACCCAAAAGAAGCAATATCAAAGCCAGGTGATATGTTAATTAAGACTGGGGTAAGTTTTACTACCTGAAGAAGACATATTGCAAGACCACAGTTTCAGGTAGGATGGACCTGCGGGACATCATCACCATACAATACTACAATAATTACTATTTTTGTCAGAACACATTGATGATGTGCTGTATTGCTTTTAAAATAGGTTCAGCGTCTATTCGCGCCGATTTAGATGGATTTGGTTCCAAGACTTCAAGGCTTGAAGTGAGATCATGCAATGCTTTTCAATACTATCCACTGCTGGAGGCTTTGGAGTTTCCTCACTGCTGCATTATATTAATGTTATGGGATTCTTATTGCTCAACTTGTCTTGATGAATCCTTGACATTGTGCTGATTGGAGCTGTTCAACCTTACTTGGATTGTGTTGTTGCTGATTTCGATTGGTTTGCAGCTAGAAGAAAGCTACAATGCCATGCAATGTTTGCATGGCTTGATCGGGTGACTAGTTATGCATCTAGAGGTGTCTGACCATTGCTAAATGTTGGCTTACATGCAGGTGCTTTAGGCTTGTTTTCAGCTTCTTGGCAGTAATAAGTTTCAGCCAAGATTATAAATTCATTGGTGGAAGTAATGACCAGTCACACTGAAACAACTCAATATTTTGAATCCACAAGTTTAGAACAAATGACCAGCAAGAATAATGAGATGAATCCATGTGGTGAATCATCAACTAGAGATGACATGCTTGCAAAGGAAGTTACCTATAACATGAACAGTGATGAAAAACAACTGCTAGAGAGAGGACTTATGCAGTATGGGTATGGTCCTTTCCCTTTTATTTTCATAATTTGTATGACATGTTTTACTTACTGTGCGTCCTTACCTTTTCTTTTTTTCCTTTAAAACAGATGTCCCCATTATAGGCGAAGGTGCCATATCAGAGCTCCTTGTTGCAATGAGGTTTTTGATTGTCGTCATTGCCATAATGAAGCCAAGGTGAGTTTGTGTGAGATGATGATTTTTGTGGGTATACGACATGTTGGTAGATACATTGCGTTCTGCTACTTGTTAGTGTAACCAACAAACTTTTGTTATACATTTAATGTGTTGCACTATTTGATATTGAAAGTTCTTTTGTGAATGGATAGTTTTTTAGTTGTGCTGGTCTGCGTCATGAGATGTTTGTTATCAAAATTTTAACATTGATGAATTATGAATTATAAGAGGGATGAGCTTTGCATTGAACCCTGATAGTGATTATTCTATGGTATTTAGTTCTTTTTATTTCTCACCTAGAACCAATGAATCAGCTTTGACATCTTGCCTGTACTTCTAGGAGTGATATTGGTAGCTCAGGCCTTCATTTCAATCTTCTGTCTCCTACCATAACCGTGAGAGATAAATGGATCAAAAAATGTTCATTTCATTTATTTACACTATGCCCTAAGGCAACCTCCTCTGAACACTTTTAGGATTATTTGAGAAGTGTTCATTGCTGGACCTTAGGTGCCACTAGTTCTTTTTATAAATCTACTCTAGCAAACTACTGCTTTTCCTAACTTGAGCAGATACTAAAAACAAGTTGTGGCAACTATTTCTTGACACCCATCGAGCACTGGCTTATTGCTGCTGCTTCTTGTTTCTGTGTTTGCGCACATATATGGTTTTAGCTTTGGGTCATTAGAAAATTTCATACATCTAACATGACATCTATATACACAATTGCAGATGTTATGTCATAATAATGTATAATGTATGATTTTTTTCCATTTGGACGTATGTTTGTCGCCCCGTGCATTCATATGTGATTTCAATCTTCACTCCTTTGTTTCTCTAATAGAACAATATCGATGTTGAAAAGAAGCATTGGCATGATATTCCCCGCCATGAAGTTCACCAGGTATGCTACTTTTCCTATTGGGGACACCTTCCATTCTACAAGTCTTAGTTGTTGCTGAGTATGTGAATTCTATTGCAGGTGATATGTTCACTTTGTGGCACTGAACAAGAGGTTTGTTACGAGAACCTTTGACTCCTTGGTTGACTTAGAGCACTCCCTGTTCCATGCTTGGCCTTTGCTTTCTATGTGTGGATAGCCTTAGCTCTTGCTAAATGTTCATTGTTTTTTTTGCAGGTGCATCAAAATTGCATTAATTGTGGTGTGTGTATGGGGAAGTACTTCTGCAAGGTTTGCAAGCTTTTTGATGATGATGTGAGTGGTCTAATGCCGACATGGATATGCACTGTAATTTTGTCACCTAGAAACACTATATTTATACAGAGGAGGAGAAAAGGCTACAATGCGATGGGTTGTCCTTGCACTGTAAATTTTTTTGGTCGGCTCCATCAGTTTTATCATTGGGATATATGTCCATTTTCTTTTGTTTTGCAACAGATATCTAAAAGGCAGTATCACTGTGATGGCTGTGGGATTTGCAGGTATCATCTCGATATGCCAGATTCAGATGTGTTTGTAACTACTTTTGATGAAGAATGACTTCCAGTTTATTTGTTAGTATCTAGAAGAATTAAGTGCTTAATTTATCAGATCAATTTCCCTGTACATAATATGCTGTTATCAAGATTACTTATTTCATGACTTCATTCCAGTATAGCAATGGCTGTTGAAAAGCCTTCTACTACACCTCCCTGAAAATATTGAGGGCGGTGTAGTAGAAGGTTGATATTAATTTATCTTGAAAGTACTTGATAATTTTAAAATTCTAGTTGAGAGTTTTTGAACGTCAATATTAAAGCCCTTTCCGATGCACCGTTCTCCAGTGCGGAATATATAATATTTTATCCTGCTTTTTTGGCTTGCTTTTGCTCATTGTTTGGGATTGCTATTAACCTTTTTCTTACGGAATTTATTTTATTTCTTGCAGAATTGGTGGGCGAGAGAATTTCTTCCATTGCTACAAATGCGGTAAGCCTGTACTATTTTATTACTGTATTTGCATCCCCTATTGGACTGAGATGCCATAATGCTAACCGGTTGCTTTTGTCGGATGTCTTCATGAAGGTTGCTGCTACTCTATTCTGCTGAAGGACTGCCATCCCTGTGTTGAAGGAGCAATGCATCACGATTGTCCTATATGCTTTGAGGTAAAAAGAACAGTTCTTGTTTATTGGTGTTTTCTTCTGGATGAGGAATAAAAACGACTGTTTTCTTTACGTGTGCATGCATTTTTAAAGAGAGATTGATGATTTGCAGTTTTTATTTGAGTCAAGAAATGACATAACTGTCTTACCATGCGGACACACAATACACACAAACTGCTTGAAGGAGATGCAAGAACACTTCCAGTTAGTCCAGTCCTGCTACCCCTTGTTTTCAGATTCTTGTTTTGATATCTTTTTGCTGATACCTTCACAATGATTAATGCAACAGATTCGCGTGCCCTCTCTGTTCCAAGTCAGTTTGTGACATGTCCAAGGTATGGGAAAAATTTGACGCGGAGATTGCAGCAACTCCTATGCCAGAGCCGTACCAAAACAAAATGGTGAGTATTCTGTCTCCTGTTGTTTAGTTAAGCTGGAGTAATGTTACAGACTCGAAGAATTTGATTGACGAGCTTATATTAAAGTTCTGGTTTCAATATGATGTTTCTGTTAGCATTTTTGTCAAGAGACTGAACAGTGGGAGATTGCTTTTGTGACTGATGAGAATGCCTCGCAGGTCTGGATACTGTGCAATGACTGTGGCAAGACCTCAAACGTGCAGTTTCACGTTGTGGCACATAAATGTCCCAGCTGCAAGTCTTACAACACCCGCAAGACGAGAGACTAAGTAGCAGCGGGATAAATTACTGAATGATGATGAACATGGGGACGGCAATTGCCATTGTCACCGGAGATGGGTGATTATTCTGTTCCTTGTACACAATGTCAGGGTCTCTACAAATAGACCATTTAGAAAGTGATAACACTCGTGAATGAGCGAGTGGATCTCGGTGGAGGATGCTTGTTCCATCGGGGGCTGTTCGATGGGTATCCTTGTTTTGATGGGGTTGTGTTTTGTAATCTTTGTATCTCCTGGAATGAAAATTAGCGGGGTGACAGTTCAATTAGCACTTAAAGCGATTTCTCTTTTCAAGTGAATTTGTCTTTAGATACGTCGGTAATCCTCATTTGTGAAAGATCCAACACTGATACTGGGTTTTCAGGGTAATTATTCAAGTGACTGGAATACCCTCCTCGGAGGAAAGGGGAGGGGACGAAAAAGAAGAAGTGGGGAGTTAGAAGAGTAAATCATTCATGCAATCAGCAGAGTTCCTCAATCTTCTCCCAAACTGTGCCCCTTTATAATAGGGCCTTTCTCTATTAAGAAAAGAAGAAAATAAAGGGTGATGGGGTGTAACGCTCGTAGCAGCCGACCCTTATAATTGTGATCCTATTTGTGCTCTCTCTGTGTGGGTGGGTGAGGGGAGGAGGAACAGAAAGCCATGCGATCGAGTCGACCTGTTTGCTCACATGATTGAGGTGGTCGTCAGCCCTAGGGACGCGTGCAACAGGGCTGCTCTCGTCCCCATTGGCCTCCTCCAGGGCTCTACTGCCTCAGTTCAAAAATCATGGCTGATTCGTGATGTCCCCTCGAATCGGATCGTGTGTCCTATTATCCAAAATCCAGGGGAATCATCCATGCACCGTTGATCTAGGTGCGTGCGTTGCTGGAGCTAGGCTATGACATCAGAACACTAGATGCAAACACTTCAGTTGCATCCACTTATTGACGACCCTAACATCGATCTGATTAGGGTTCCGGAGTGATCCCCCGAAGTCCGCACCTTGGGCCCCTGCAAGCTCCCGCTGCTCTCTTTTGTGGGCATCCCACCAGATCAACTGGACATGTGTCGCTTGGGACGCATCAAAGTCCAGCAGGAGCGATAAATTAACGTGCGAGGTCAATCATGATACGCTAATGCAAAGATCGAACGGATAAATTCTTTGTCAGTCTTCAATTGTAAAACTAGTTTTCAGAATCAATGTCCTTAAAACATGGAATAAGGCCCATATGTTCGTGCAAAGATTCATGCATCTAATACGCAAGTCTAATCCCATGTACCCAAAAAAAGAAGATAAAAGTCTAACCCATAGTGTACGATATAAATGATTATTGAATAATCCTACCTCTTGCTTGACGTTACCTACGTGCAGGATGCGATTACTTATTTCTCATTTCCCATTCAAGGATCATCTCATCCAACGAATAATTGCTTCCCGCTAACTACGTCACTATTCACCCCCCTTCTAATATTTTATCGTTCACAATTCGAATTACAAAAGAAAACACAACTTTGTGTCTTATTATTAAAACACCACTAGTTTTTTTCTGAATGGATGCCCCACGCTGTTCTGATTTAAGTTGTGTTTTCTTTGGTCATTGAACTATTCAAACCTCATTTATTAAAAAAAAAAAAACAAAAACTATAGAAACCTCCGAAACTAAAGATCCCACAATCATCTCTCTCGATCGAAAACACAAAACACAAACAAAATCATCTCTCTCGTTTCTCTCGAACGGAATGTACGTCCTTGTTGAAATTTTGCCCAGGAATCCAAGAAAAAAAAAACTCGCCAATTCATGCAATTTATTTGAATATATAGTAGTCTCCTCCGCAAATCTAATTGCAAATCACCGTAGCCTCATGACTCGGCCTCCTTTTATGCGTAGCTACCCTTTTTCATCTTTTTGTCGGCCCCCACCCGCGCCGCCGGCCCTACGTCACTGTTTTAAACACCCTACTGAGTTGAATAAAATCACCTTCAAGATTGATTTATGGGTCTCTGAGATTTCATTTCGTTGTCCGACATAACACCAAGGGAAGTCTCGTCAGAGTCTAACAAATGAACAATAATGAGGATGGTTGGCATTTCAAGTGTCTACATATATATACAACAAAAGAAAAAAAAAAAAAAAAAAAAACTCCTGTGGTTATGTTTGGTACGAGAAAATGAATTAAATTTTAAAGGGTGAAAGTAGTTTTCATTAGATATAGTATCCAATTCGTTGTTATGATTCAGTTCTCTTTATACCGTAATGAGCATCACAATGGGATGAGACATTCCACTGAAAATCACTCCTTAAAATCAATTTTACTCCATCGTACCAAAATGCAAGTAATAAAATATGAAAAGAAAACACACTCACCATTCATGAAATAGAATAATGAAATAGAATAATATACGTGATCCATAGAAATATAATATGCAAAAAGTTATGTTTCCATGAAACATAAATGAAAGAAATAAATATTATCAATGCTCACTATCACTTATCTATTTCACTCATAAGTCTTGATAAGAGCTATTTTTTCTTAATATTCATGCTATATTTCTATAGAATACTTATTCTGAACCGATCAAGTGGCCAGTGTCGGATGAAGGATTGGGATTTTATGTTATGTGTTGGCAGATCACAGAGGGTGGAAATGGTTCTTAGCTATGAACTCGTGAGACTTGGCCAGATCATAGCCGAGTTCTGGAATCTGCGTTTGGGTGGCAACGATGCTTTGAAGAAAAACTTAGTGGGTGTCTTCTGAGATTGAAGAAAGCACTCCAACTGTGAGATGGTCATCACAAAAATTCAGCTTCAGCATTTATAGAACAGGCTGCATAAAAGAGTAAACTTGTATAATTCAAACCCAAAAACTTGAGTTTGGTGGCTTTCACATTAAACTTGAGCCAGATTAATCGATCTATTACAGTTCATAAGCCTAAAACTATATGACTCTTTTAGGATCACGAAAAGCAAAACTAGCCACCCCATAAAGGGCGAGAAACACATTCAACACAAGGAACAATGTACAAAAATGATCATCCATGGCGCCAACAGATGCATATAAAGAGCTCTTTTAATAGACGGGCGATCAACGAAAGCTACCTCTGGGATGGTTTCATCACCTTTGGACAACCACTCAAAGCAGCAGCTTTACAGTGCGACGAACATGGCATCTGATGGTTCCTCGCAAGAGCCTTTCTCGGGAGAGGTTTCAACAGACCTTTTGCTAGTCTTCTCTGTCTCCTCCTCGATCAAAATCTCCTCCGCACGGCAACTCAAACTGCAAAATGCTTTCTCACCTCTGCAACAAACCAATCCAAACCAAACTCTCGTGAATCAAATTCCATATTGAATAATGAGGCTACTACTAGAAGTACAGAGCATTCGCAGCAAACCTGTACATGTAAATATCTTTGCCATCCAACTTCTTTTTGCAATAGAAACAAAAGCTTAAGAAATCATTTGGGGGAAACGAAGTGGAAACAACTAGGCGTTTCACCACTGCGGGCACTCCCATATCCGATTCTTCATTCTTACTTGGCTCTTTAGTGTGGCATTCCAAAATGCAGTCACCAAAAATATGAGTAGTTTTAGGGTTCGGACCGTGGGAAGTCACGCGGGTGTAATCTTCAGAAAGCTCTATCTCATTTGATGACAGGGATCCAAAAAGGCCATGGACAGAACCAGTGGAGAAAGGGTTCGGAGTCAGTATTGTATCTAAATTTTTGTCTATATTTGTGCTTCCTTTAGTTGACTTATTATTTGAATTCATTCCAGAGGCATTGGTTTTCACAGAAAGAGCCCCCGAACTTAAAATGGGACTGCGGTCAGCAGAACCATTATGGAGCAACAATGACCTTCCAGAATCTAAGGAGCAAGATCGGATATTTCCAAACGAATCAGCTTCTACTGGGGGGGCTTCTCCGATCTCAAACAAAACATCGGAATTACCCTTTTGGGAATGGGACGATTTCATCTGGGCAGTAGGGAAGACCGCATAATTTGTAGGCAGAGAATTCGTTATCTCAAAAGAATTCATATGGGTTTTAGGGTTCGGGGTTCTAATCCGCATTTGTGATCCGAAAAGAATTGTCTTACTATCCGATGATTGGAGAGCTTTCCCCACCCTATTGTCATCAAGGGAATCTATGATGCTAAGGCCTACTTTGTTGCAACCCCAGCTTCTTTGTTGCACATCATTGGGAACTCTTGGGGATCTAAAGGGGTTGCCCAAATTTGATAAAACCCTAAAGTCCAAGGGAGAGGTAGGACTTCTAATGGCATCAGAATCAGATGAGCCACTAGGGTTGAAACCTACAAACACACCAGGGATACTGAAGAAAGAGTTAGGTTTATGCTTTTGCCCCAAAATGTCAGATTGGAAATGGGAGTCAGCCATATGTTGATCTTTCTGAACTGATCTGTTCCTCTTCCTCAGCATCTTGTCAAAACCTCAATACCCCTTTTGGGAACTATGAGAGCTCCTTATCTGCATCAGAATAGAAAGGTTTTACAGAATAGGCATGCTTTAAATTTCATGAATAAATAAGAATCAATGCGAATGGTTAGGAACAACATTAAGCAACAAGATCATAAAAAAAAAAAAGCGCTGAAGGGGCATTTAAAGACAAGTAGGGCATGGCCCATATTGAGGAAGGTGGACAAACCCTTTCAAGATCCTCTAATCCTCGTAAGGAGAAGCACACTCCAACTTGATTTAAAAATCCCAAATTATATAATGCAGATGCATAATAAAAATGGGTAAAATCAGTTAAGAATGAGATACCCGCATCACAAGAGGAAAATCCCTTAACGAAATAGATGGATTAAGCTCCCAGAATTGGGAACACGGGCACAATAAGATGATCAATATGAGGCCCAAAAGAATCAATTTGATCTTATCTTGCTCAATGTCAAGAACCCCACAAATCAGAAAAACAAATCCCTGAATGGGTGGATTAACAAGCGCTCAAAAGAGGGAAAGGAAAAAAAAAAAAAAAAAGGATGGATTAAGCTCTCAGAATAGAGTTAACGAACACAAGAAGATGATCAATATGAGACCCAAAAGACAAAGTTGATCTTATCTTGCATAATGCCCATAACCCAAGAATCAGAAAGTAAAAAAATAAATTTAAAAACCTAACAAATGTGTCAGAAAGGTCACTGCTTCAAAGAACCGGGATGAGGAATGAGAGAGAGTGGAGCTGAAGATGGAAAACCCACCTGAGCTTCTCCCCTGTGAACTCCACAGTTGATGTGAAAAGGAGGCGCAATGGAGTAAAATTATATGTTTCTTTGACAAGAGCCTGTGCGAAACTTGTACAGTACTCCTCTCCCTCTCTCATGCATCAAAATCAGCGAAACAGAGAGCCCCTGAAATACACTTTCTCCCCCTCCCTCACCCTCTCTCACTCTCTCTCTCATAATAAACATGTATTATATCTGTATTTGGTACAAAATGCACATTTTCTTCACCAAAAAAGAAGGAGAGTGGGAAAGGGGAAACAGAAAAAAAGAAAAAAAACAGTTTTATTCTCTCCGTCCATATCCCTCAAGCATGAGGGAGAAGGAGAAAGAGGGAGAGAGACTGTGTGTTGTGGGTCTCTCTCTCTCTCTTCATACGTATGGGACAGCACAGCTGTACACATGACAATAATTTAATATACGTATATGTATGTAGACACAATTTTGCTTTAAATAAATCAAGGTATTTTCTTTTCCGTGATTCAGAAGAGGGGAATCGTATGTTTTTTAATTACTAAATTATTTTTATTCTTTACTTTTACTTTTTTCCAGGTGATTATCACAAAACGACAACAAACTGGCACTGTTGACCTGCTGCTGCTGTTGCCTGCGTTTACTGAGAAACGTTAACGCCTCTTAACCATGGTTGGTTGACCGAGTTAACCCACCTTGTTCTCTGTAAAATGACTAATATACCCTTCCTTAAGTTCTGTGTCCTCTCTGCTAAACACAGTTTGTGAACTGAATTGAACCCATAGTACGACTTCCAATATATTTAATGTTAATAAATAAATGAGGATTATGAAATGCCTATGAAGGCCCTGATTTATAGGCCTATTTTTGGCAAAGGAAAGATCAAGCACTGTACCAATGACTATAGGTGCATAGGATTTATTATAAATTAAAAATGAGGTGATTCTTCAAATGTTTTCTACCGTTACAACTACATTTGATCGAATTTGAAAGTGTTAAGCATAGAAAAAATAGGACTTAATTTTAGTGTAATTGCTACACCTAAGGTAAGTGCAGCGCACATACGAAAAGAGGGAACAAGTAAAATCAGATCCAAAACTACGTTATTTTAGGTTTTATATTTTTTTTAAATATCATAAGACGGCAGCTGTACTCAACTTATGTACAGTTACTTCATATTAGTTATTTATATATATAAGATATTCTAAAGCACTTTATCTTATGAGGGAGACAGAATAGTGTGGTCAATTACAATCATATTATTGTTTTCAATAAATAATGTGTGGATAATTTATATTCCTCGTTACCTAGCCTCAGTTTAGTTTTTATATTACTAATTAATAATAAACAATATACATGTATATACCTCTTTGATCCATCCACAACATACTTAGGTCATAGGCCTACAACAACTTCGTTTACCATTAATTAGAAAAACCTTAAAAGAAAACCCTAGAGGGGGCCACATTCATAATATGGTGCTTCATTCATCACTTGTATTTTTTTTTTTCTAATTGCATAATGTGCACTCCAAATTTGGTGGCTTTGCTTCAAAGTTCTTGTGGGTGGGGGTGGGGTAAAAAAGAAAAAAAAAAAAAAAGAAGAAGTGGGAAACTAAACTACAACCACACAATTTTTTTTACCATTATGTGACTTTTTTTTAACTCATAGTTTTCACACCTTCATCGCCCGTTCCATGTGATGGTGAAAATTAATAACAATAGAGATGTACTTAAAAACACATTTTACGGAGAAAGTGACTTGTGATGAATGGACCCTTGGGCGCTTGTTTTTCAAAGAATGGCTCTTTCAAGTCCGTATCCATTCAACTTCACATCAAAGCCAGGCGACAGACCATTTACTCTCTCCCCCTCCCTCACTTTGTTTAATTGTTATAATTATTGAAAATTTCAAAGCCCTTAATCACATCCATCACACAAGTCTTCCGCCAACCACTATTATTTGTACGAATATTCATGTTTGTTTTTAAACAAATGAGCATTAGTTTGGACAACGTCCTCCTAATCTTTCATATTTGTTTATGTTTCAGATATTTGAATCCTCCATAAATTATATAGTAAAGAAGTTTATAATTCTTCCTCCTTACGAGACTTCGGTCTCACTTATACAAATAGCTCAGAGGAACTCAAAATTGGTTAAGAAAATACTAAGAAATTTTAATATTAACTCATCTTGAATTTAACTATTACCCCACCAAAAGAAGAAGAATTTTTTAATGAATTGACATGCTCAGTGCATGCGAGCCCTCTCTCTTCTTTATTGGGATGTTCAAGTCCTCAATGAAAAGTTGGCATTGTTTATCATAAAAGTCTTATAGTGAACATTAGTTCTCCAAACAAGACACTATCATCCTTGTCTCTCTTTACTTTGTGTAGTTTTATCTGCCCAAAGCTCTTTCTAAATCACTGAGATTTACCAACTTTTGAATTTTTTTTTTTTTTTTTTTACCACCACCGACTCGAAGGGGGTTTTTTTTTATTTTTTTTTAATTTTTTGGGCGTTCGAGGAAAGTGTGGCTCTAAAGTTTTTTGAAATGCTGTTTCTTTGTCCAATATGGCACTATTATTAGTGGAATAAATATAGTACTTCCCCCTTTTGACAATCGCACGACAGTGACATACCTTGTACAACATCCAACTCCAATGACAAACAAGGTTTCATCTTGAAAACAGTGTTTTCACGTGAAAATATATACCTCCATACAATATTATGATATCCAACCAATGGCTTTGAATCAAGGACACCACCAATACTCATTTTCATGAATTATTTGTGTTCGTAGAATTATTCTTTTAAAATACTTCCAAGTGCATCGTCTGAGTTATGAGGAACTGCGTGGAGGCTATTATGGTCATTTTCCAGAGTCCAACGTTATGAGGAACGGTAATTCAACGGCGTTAATGACTGTCTACTACTGTAATAATATTAGCGGCCTGTCAGCGTTCGTGCCACGTCACCCGAAAGAGTGAACCCAACCCGAGTTACGAGATTAACTCGTGTGGACCCCTCCTGCACTTTAAGGTACAGTCCCTTCTTGTCGCTTTGCGTGAGTCAGCATCCCACACCAGAAGACCGAACGACCGACGCGTTTCAATTTCATCTGACGGTAGCAGACCCCCTATATTCCCTGGGAGCGGTAATCGGACGGCGTAGAGAACTCCGACGCACCACCAACCGTAAACGTCGGTTCGTGTGGGGTCCACCGACCGCACGTGTGAAGCTTTGTGACTGGGGGAGCGGAGTTCCCGAAAAACCCAACGAGGCCCCGACGCGCAACCCGGGTTGGTCGTACGAAGGTTCTTTCAGTGTACTATTCGCTTAATGAAGGGAATAAAAAATTTTAAAAAAAAAGTTGTACTACTCAGCTTTTCTTTTGAGGGCTCTTTCATTTTTGTTCTTTTCGGTTTACCCCCAAATGTGTAAGGTATACGGGGATTATGGTTCAGTTTGATGCGGGTTGGACTAAAAATATAATCTAATTATTATGTCGAATTTGTGTAAGATCTCAAATAGTAATTAAATCGTTACATGCTGTTTGTGCGGTATGGCCTCGGATTCAAATCGTGATTTATACTTGCTCCAGCACGTACTATATTTACTTTTTTGACTAAAAATAAAATAAGAAAATTTAAAAGTAAGAATAAGAAAATATCATCCACCAACCATTCTTCGAGCACTATTAGATTATTTTAATATTTTGGCCTAAAAATGAAAATAATCGTGAGCTATCATCATTTTTTTATTTAAATTCTAAACCTTTAATTTTTTTATTTTTAACACAAACTTATATTAGTGAAGTAATTACACTCCTCATTTTAACTTACATCCAATTCCATCAATTTTTTCCTTAGGGTGATTGCTTACGTGGACTAAAAAAGGTCCACACAAGCATCAACACGAGATGGAGAGTCAATAAGATAAATAATACAACAACCCTAGAACGAATTTAAGAGTATTAGAGTTTGCGAAATATTAAATTATGTTATTTAGCGCATTATCATGAAGTTTTTATTTGTTATTTTGTGTCATGTAAGCATCAATCTTAATAAAAGTGGATGAAAGTTAGTGTTGAAATTGAAATTACTTCACCAATATATAAGTACAAATTAGAAACGGAGAGTCTCCAATTCTATTCATTTTTCAACTAGCATGATTGCTTACATGGATTAAAAAAAAAAAATCCACGTAAGCTCCATCAGGTTTTGAGAAATATTAAATTCTGTTATTTAATACATTGACATGAATTTTTTATTTTTTATTTTGTGTCATGTAAGTATCAATATTAATAAAAGTGGAGGGAAGTTTGGATTGTAATTAAAATTACTTCACTGATATATATATATATATATAAGTATACATTAAAATTAAAAATTAATAATTTAGGATTTAAATAAAAAAGAAGAGAAAATACAGATTTTCCTTTTTTACCAATAGGCCTAATATTTTTGTATCCTAAGCCCCTTAACATCGATTTGGAATACATAACTCCCCTCCACAGTAACATTTTATTTTGGACGCAATGTCAACTGACATGACCAAATTTAATGGCGATGTTGACTCTTTGTATTTCACGTTGACTGTCTGGTAATGATTTCTTAAAAGGTTAAATACCTAAAACACCCCTGTACTTTGAGCCCAAGGAAACTCCTCGTAATTGTTTTTAAAATTTTTTTATCATGCTTCCTATATTTACCAAAATAATTTCATACTCCGATTCCATCTAAATATATAATAAAAAATTATTAACAAAATGAAATAGACTAAAAGATCAAGAGAAACAAAGAAATTTTAATTATTTCAATTCAAAAAAGATATTTTGTAATTAAAATAAAAAATTATCTCCTAATAATTTTTTTTGAAAAATGATCGTTGGTACTTTAATTATAAAAATTATATTTTTTATATCTTTATAAATTAAAATAAATTATTTTTCTCATTATTTCCTTAATTTTCATATTTTATTTTATTAATAACTTTTTCTTATTTGTTTCGATGGAATTAGATGATAGAGACCTATTGAACCATTTTTAACCAGTATAGGAGATGTGATGAAAAAACTTAAAAGTATGATAAGTTTCCTCAATAATCACTTAAACTATGGGTAATGTTTTAGATATTTTCCCCTCTTAAAATTCAGTTTAGTCAAATTCAAAGAGTTGACACAATTCTCGAATTTCATCCAATAAAAGCTGGGGACTTCAAGCATACCTAATTGAGGTTCAAGGTTTGCTTGAGTTGACTGTTCTTGTACTATAAATTCGACAGCCTAATTTGCCCTTTGGCCAAAATTTCTTAAATTGCCATTACATCTAATGATTGCACTTTTGTGATGTCCTAATCTCATATTGAAAAGTGTAGATATTATGAATATGATATTTAAGTTCAAGCCTATAATCTCAAGAGTGCATTCTTGACTAACCCTTTTGGACGAAGACTTATCCTATAGTGGGCTGTGGTTTGGGGTGTTCGAAAATGATATCAAAGCTTACACAGTTGAAAATGTGGGACAAAGTGCTATGCGAAATTAAGTGTCACGCGCAAAGTGCTACATCAATAAGGGCATTGGAAAGTGTGGGTATTATGAGTGTGATATTTAAATTCAAGGGCTAGCCTTTTAGGGTTTTAGGGTATTACAACCTCAGACCAATAAAAATAATTTAAATTTTTATAGTAAAACAATAAGTCTTAAAATATTATTAGAGTTTAAATTTGAGCCTGCCTTATCCAATTCAAGATTTAATTCATGTTCTAAGATTTGGTTTCTATATAGAAAAAGAAAAAAAAAACAATAATGGAAAGAGAAAACAAACAACACCCCATGTGGGAGGGAATCGTGAATGGCAATAAAGAGGAGACTTTGGAAGGAAATCCAAAGCCGTTCAGACCTCCAAATTGCTGGGCATCTACCCGACAGAGTAGTGTAAATGACATAATCTCAATTAACAAGATTAATTATATTAATACACACTAAAATATTGAGTTAAAAACAATATTAAATCAACCAAACCTTTGCTTCACGAGTAACGAAAAATTCCTAGTGTTGAGAATATTTCATCATATTTTCGTCTCCAAGAAATTGCTTAAACAAGGCGCTATCCCAAAAAAAGAGAGAGCTTATTAGGCTTAGTGAATAATTAAAATAATACTAACATATGTATTGGAATGTGGCCAAGAATAATTTTAATTAATAATTTCCTATTATTATTTGTTTTTTTTTGGTACAATTTTTTAGTGGCTCATAGCATTATTGTGTTGGTTAGGCTGTCCATTAATGCAAGGCCATTGACCTGTTTGGTTTCCCTGTCGTGGAGGGCATTTAGCTAAAACGGACAAGGATCCTTGGTCTATTTTTCGAAAAAGTTAAATGAGGGTGTGTACCAGAAAAAGAGTAAAAAAGAGAATTATTTGTGAACTATTTTAAAAGAGGTCGTCAAAATTCAATCGACAAGTTTGGATTGAACTGACATTTACGTTACGTTTAGTTGACAGTAATATAGCAATATTGAGAATAAAATAGTTATTTCGTAAAAATATAAAACTAAGTGCTCTCTTGAAGGATTTGGCGATGCTATAACCTTGTCTATTCTCGTCATGATCTATGGACTAGCCATTTCGCTCGAGGTCCATAAAGACATATATATTTTATTCATAACAATAATTCTATTGAATAGCTGCTTCATTCACGCTATATTATATTCTGTCGAACCAAATGCAACGTTAAGCCTCAAGTTCATGAATCAAGACTCTACCACTTACTGTTGGAGAAAGTTTAACTGACCCCTACTACAGTACCTTTATTACCACTTCTAACCTATTTATTCCCCCAAAATAAACTGCAAGTAGTTTAATAAACCATGATTGTTATTATTATAAATTATACACCCACCCCATTAATTTATAATTAGTATTATTATTACTATTAATCAGCAAGACCAGCATTCAATATTTCAAGTAAACAGTCAATGCCACAATGGTTATACATTAAAATATGAGGTGAGCAAGAAAAAGAACAAGTCATGATGATGCTAAATGGGTATCTACAGTTAGCTTTATATTAAACTACTTTATATTGAATTTTTTTTTTTAATGAATTGACAACAATTGGCTGTGCACACACTCCTTCCCTATCACATTTTACATTTTTGATCCCTTTACTTGTCTCCAGATACACAAATGATAAATCACCTCTTTTAGATGCTTCAGTTTCATATGATTTTCAACATAAAAGATTAAGAATTGTTTCCCCTGAGGATGTTAGGAAATAAAACAGGGTATAACATTATTCATAGAATTTACCCAAATGGATTTCCTCCCATTGAGGGAAAAGAATCTGGGGTAGTTGATGCTGAAGATCTCCCAGCAAGCTGCTGATTTGCATTAGTGTAACCCACATTCCCAAAATTACCCAGATCCTGTGGTCTGCAAAGAACTCAGAGAACAGTTGAAGTTATATTGGCAGTAAATCATATCATTCCTTGTCAACAAATGGAAAAGGCAAAGAGCATAGATCATTCATTTCTAAAGCCCAACATCATGTTTGTTTCGCTAAATGGAAGAGTCATTCTATGGGAATAGAATAGGCAAGGAGTAGCTATTCGCTTGAGCCATGAGAAGAATGAGAATACCTTACTGGGCCAAGATAGAGCTTGAATAGGGATGGCTATTACAAGCTCTAAAGCAAACCAAACTAGGTAACAGATATTCCATTGGAATAGATCGATCAGTACATATTCTACCATGTGTGGTGTACGTAGCTTAAATGCAGACATTTAGTTTCAAAATCTAGTTTTGGGCAGGGCTTCAAGTCTAACACCCCTATTCATGTTTAAATGGGATATTCAATCCAATGAACCACTAAAACATGGATAGCATTTTTGCTGAGATCTATTTGCTTACCATAGTAGAAGTGGCCTTTTCACTTTGAAATCTTAAACTGAGATGCATTTTTTTTTTTTTCAAAATTCAAGGAAGTTATGTTGTTATCTGTCATATGCTTTAGAAAATGCTCCAGAAAGCATCGGTATATCAGAAAAGTAGGTATATTAACATTAATTAATCCATCCAAAAGACATTACCCGGCAGGTACTTCTGGACCCATGTATGCACCTGAAATTATTAAAGTTTGCATGATGAGAATCACCATAGTACTAAAGCTTCTTGAAACAAAAGACTGTTATTTTACTTTGAGGCATGGCTGACGGAAAATGCGACTGCATCATGGATGCATGGGCGTGAGGTAGTGCCCCTTGCAGTGATCCCATTGAGGCAAACTACATAAGAAGAAACACAATTTCAGAAAATCGGAAAAAAATGGTTTTCCAGGCTGAACCTTGTAGGGTGCTGTCCAACTTCAGCTGGAAATATAGTTGATGGCAAGGATTTTTTATTTTTTTGAATAGCAGAAGCATGCATCAAAGGCCTAATTGAAGTGAATCAAAATTGCAGATGGTGTTCACAAGCCCAACAAAACACAATGGAAAAAATATCAACAATCTAGGTAAACTAATTTAAGTTAGAAAATACGTACTGCTTGGTTTTGGGCTTGAGTTGTTTCGGCATTTAAATCAAATGGGTTTGAAGATTGGGCTGAATTGGGAAAACCTTGCACAGGCTGTAGCAAAAGTTCATATTTACAAATTAATAGCTTGTATAGGGTGGTCAGTAATCAATTTTATTGACTTCGTTATCTTGGCATGTAAGATACCATTACAAAAGGATGATACTGAGTGCCAAATCCCATGGCCTGAGGTGGAACCCTTGGCCAATACAAACCCTGAGGAGGTGCTGATGAATGGCTTCCAGTAAAAAGGTCCTGCAGTGAATTCAATGTATCATTTTATAAACAGTCATTAAATGAATTGAAAAATTAAGCAGTATAAGATAGCTTAATTACTGCTGGAAGTTCCATTCTTGAAGAAGACTTTGCTTCCACTTGAGGAGGCTGTGATCCAAGTCCTGAACTGGTATCTTGGGCCGATTTTGAGACAGACTGAGGCACTTGTTCGGCAGAAGTATTTACAGGTCCTTGTGTATCAAGTCCAACTGATGGAGCCCATGGCTGCAAACATGCATAAAAAGCACGTAATTAGCTGCAATATATGTAGCAGAAAGCAAAATAAGCTCCAGTTCGTTTCCAACCAATCCTGGACATTATTTAACCAAGTGTTTTCATTTTCCTTTTCCTGTTTGGCGGATACGCAGCCATGAAAGAGATAACAAAACCAAAATTCTCAACCTTCCAAGAAAGAACAAAATATGTTCACCTGATTATCCAAGATCCCCAGTGAGGGAACAGTATGCAAATTCTGCTCATCGGTGTCTTTGACAATGGGATCACCACTGCCATTAGGCAATAATGGTGCCAATGCCACTGGTGGCGTTTCTATAGCACATCCATCTGGGGGCAATGATGACTTATTGGTTGTCGAATCACTTCCAGACGTATTAGCTTCTGACATCTGTCCTGTTGGTGCAGCTAGAGGAGCATTATCTGCAGGCGATGGAAGGTTGTCCCCTGCAGGTGTTCCTGATGGAGCTTCACTACATTTGGGCACATCAGATGTGCCACCAGCAGGCATTGTAGGCGGAACTGATAATTCTAGCAGTAAGCATTCCAAAGGGTTTGCAGCTGATGGTTGTGATGCCTTCTTTTGTGAGGATTCAA